>OY293828.1:27320533-28715070 GCA_958507055.1 Crioceris asparagi
TTTTTACATGAGCATCAAGTTAGCTAAGCACCTGTCACGAATCGACTCGAGAGTAGGTGGATAATTTGCTGCTAATTAGTCGTGAATTAGTTGTGAAAATACCGATTTTGTCGTTTATTGTTTTTTTGTTTTTTTCGGATGCTTTGCTAACTTGATATAAAGTTAGCAAAGCACGGCTCCAAAAATGACTTTAAAGCGTTTGTAGAAGAATGGGAATAGGATCAGTTTTTGCCGCTAATTAGTCGTTAATTAGTTGTGAAGAAATAAATTTCCTAAAATATTTTTTTTTGTTTTTATTTTGGGTGCTTTGCTAACTTTATATAAAGTTAGCAAAGCACACCTTCGAAAATAACTTTAGAGCGTTCGTAGAGTAATGGGAATAAAACAAGAATTTGCCGCTAATTAGTCGCTAATTAGTTGTGAAGAAATTAAGTTTCAAAATTTTTTTTTTTAATTCGTGCCAAATAACAAGTTTCTCAAGCGGAACCGACTATTCACAACGTAGAATATAGGGACCTTGATTTCACTTTACTGAGAAGCTCTTCAGAAATTTTGCTCCACACGGGATCAGAGTCTAAGGCAATATCATTGTGTTTATCATCACAAATGATATCGATTTTGTGATTCAAAATAGCCTGAATTACAGTACTATTTTCGACAGAAGGTGGGCGCCCTCTAGGCATGATTATTATTTTAGAGTAGTATCCAAAATATTGCAACTTAAAAAAATGAAGGCAAACTTTGTCAGCAAAAAATTGAAGTCAATCTTGCAGTGTTGCAACCACAAAGTTGAATCTTGAATAAATATTGAAGAAAATATCCTTTTTAGTAACCTCATATAGCTCTGCCATTATATCAAATTGAGAATTTTGAAATAAAAATTGTGATAGGAAGTGATTATTATAATAGCCCCAGTTCAACAAATCCAGGAAGAAATTCCACCAAGTACCTAATTCCTTGATGTATTTTTCTCGATTTTAGTACTTGTTTTAGTATTTTAGTATTTTAAGGAAATCTGTTAAGATTGGTTGAAAAATTCAGAAACTGATATACTGAGAGAAATATATCTTTAATGCTGAGACGATTTCTCTTTTACCAAAAACCGTATTATTACCAAACAAAATCATTTAAAGGTAATGATAATTCAGATATTTATAGTAGTTTATAAAATAAACAGCACTTGATGTATTCATAAAATACAAAGCAAAAGTATTTTTCAAAACGTACAAAATTCTCAGATTCTATGAATTGGCATTTCTAATTCACTTTGCAGGACATTTTGAAATCATGGAACTAATTAGCAAAAACTTATCCCAATACCATTCTTCTACGAACGCTCTAAAGTCATTTTTTGTAGGCGTGCTTTGCTAACTCTATATCAAGTTAGCAAAGCACCCAAAAAAAACAAAAAAAATATTTTAGGAAATTTATTTCTTCACAACTAATTAGCGACTAATTAGCGGCAAATTCTTGTTCTATTTCCATTATTCTACGAACGTTCTAAAGTCATTTTTCGAGGCGTGCTTTGCTAACTTTGTATCAAGTTAACAAGGCACCCAAAAAAAAACTAAAAAATAATAATTTAGGAAATCAATTTCTTCACAACTAATTAACGACTAATTAGCGGCAAAAACTGATCCTATTCCCATTTTTCGATGAACGCTCTAAAGTCATTTTTGGGAGGTGTGCTTTGCTAACTTTATATCAAGTTAGCAAAGCAGCCAAAAAATAAACAAAAAAATTAATTTGGAAAATTAATTTCTTCACAACTAATTAGCAACTAATTAGCGGAAAAAACTTATCCCATTCCCATTCTTCTACGAACGCTCTAAAGTCATTTTTTGAAGGCGTGCGTTGCTAACTCTATATCAAGTTAGCAAAGCACCCAAAAAAAAACAAAAAAATTATTTTAGGAAATTTGTTTCTTCACAACTAATTAGCGACTAATTAGCGGCGAATTCTTGTTTTATTCCCATTACTCTACGAACGCTCTAAAGTTATTTTTGGAGGTGTGCTTTGCTAACTTTATATCAGGTTAGCAAAGCAACCAACAAAAAATATATTTTAGGAAATTTGTTTCTTCACAACTAATTAGCGACTAATTAGCGGCAAATTCTTGTTTTATTCCCTTTACTCTACGAACGCTCTAAAGTTATTTTTGGAGGTGTTCTTTGCTAACTTTACATCAAGTTAGCAAAGCACCCAAAAAAAAAATATATATTTTAGGAAATTCATTTCTTCACAACTAATTAACGACTAATTAGCGGCAAAAACTAATCCTATTCTCATTCTTCTACGAACGCTTTAAAGTCATTTTTGGAGCCGTGCTTTGCTAACTTTATATCAAGTTAGCAAAGCATCCGAAAAAAACAATTACGACTAATTAGCGGCAAATTATCCACCTACTCTCGAGTCGATTCTTGACAGGTGCTTAGCTAACTTGATGCTCATGTTTTTTACATATATATTTGTTCGTGCCTTTTGCGTAGTAAACGTGCTTCAATTTTGATGATTTTTTTTCATTTGAGAGAGGTGTATTGAGAGTTGATCCCATTGAAAAAAAGCAATATTAGACATGCCCTTCCGCTCAGAAACTTCCCCCAAAGGGGGTTGTGGGGCATTTTTTCCAAAAATCAAAAATTTGAGGTGGCCAAATTAAAGAAAATTCCATATCCGGAAACGATTGAAATGGACATTTTTAAAAATAATCATAGGTTTCAAAAATTCGAAATCGGAAAATTACCTAAGGAAGAGGTTATATCCAGCAACATTGGATCTGGACATTTTAAAAAAAAATATATGTTTCCGAGTTACAGCAGCTGTAAACTCTGAAATATATGTATTTCCGCGATGTATTTCAATCTCTGAATAAATATGGGTAACGCATTATTTTCTTTGGTGAACGTTGAATGATTTTGACGACGAATGCTGCACTCAAAAGTGTGAGATAAATATTTCTTACAATAAATTCGACCGACTTTATTAGTTGGTGCACTGAAAAATACCAAATAATATTAATTTTATTGGTCCTGGTACTTTTGAAGTTGGTGGCAAAAGTTCTCAATCTAACTGCAAATGTACAACTTCAAATTTAGGAGAACCAATAGAATTAATATTATTTTCTATTTTCCAGTGCACCAACTAATAAAGTCGGACCAATTTGCTGTAAAAATATTAGTGATGCGCAAAGCAAGACCAAGACCAAGACCGATATGGTCTTGGTATTGGTCTTGGTCTTGCACCCTTGGTATTGGTCTTGGTCTTGCATCAAATCCTTAGTCTTGGTCTTGGGTCTTGGTCTTGCATATACGGTCTTGGTATTGGTCTTGGTCTTGCTGAAAGACTTGCAAGACTTCGCAAGACTCTTGCAAAAAATTTCATCTTCCTATAAGTGTGAAATTTTTTTGCGATTCTAAGTCGTAATTAATTAATTCAAATGAAGAAGAACCCTGCAATATGTATGGGAAGTATGTTATTCATAATCTATAAGATTGCCTGTACCTAATTATATTATCATTCGAAATGGATAAATATCGACTGTATAAAAAAATTGTCATTGTCCAGAACAAACAGGCCTGGTATTGTGATGGTACCAAACCAATTTAGAATAAGTAATGAGAATAAAACTAGGTGCGTAGAATTAAGTTAGGGCAAGTGAGATGCGTAATTAATTAATAAAGTTTATAAATTAATAATCACCATTCACATATGAGAATCGTATCTTACTAGCGCGACTTAGTCTACTTGTGGTTTCTTGGTATCATCCGTCGCAACTGAGCACTCATTTTACTACATGCATACATACTTCTATTACATAACTCATTCTCTCGCTCATTCTACAATGGTTTTGTACCATTTTCTTTGATAAAATAGAAATAATCTCTCAGAGTGGATATTGAGTGAAAGCGATTAAAAGTATTTCTGGTTTATAAAATTAACTTCAACATTTGTACAAAGGTTTTTCCAAAAAAAAAAAGAAAATTAAAAACAGGTAGAGATTTGTTAATACGCGCATTTATAAAACTAGGTATCTATGTCTTGTGAATATGTCAGCTAAGTTAGTTAATAAGCATGATCGAAAAAATAGTTTCAAAATAAGGGCAACCTAAAATTTCAAAAATCTCCAAATGTGGCTACTGGATAAATGTCTTCAAAAAGATATCAGATTTATAGATTATTTGTAACGTTTGCTTAGAACATTCTGCGCGATAGAAAAAATAATAAAAATAAAAACCGTATAGTTTACCTTCCCCTGGCTACGAACTGTCGGGATTCTTTGAAAACAGCTCGTTGAGGGAAATCCTATTGGGTATTTCAAAATTTTTTGAAATCTGGAAATCCTAGAAGACTGAATTAAAAGTTAATTCAATATTTTTAGTATCTGTAAAATAAAGAACGATAATAAGGGAGTTCAAAGATTAAATCAATTCAGTTATTTACTAGCATTTCTTATCTAATCATCGAGCAAAAAAATATGTTTCCTACCAATTTGTTATTTGGTTACGGAACTGCAAGAGTATTGCAAGTCTCGCAAGTCTTGCAGCAAGACCAAGACCAAGACCAGGTTAGTCTTGGTATTGGTCTTGCATCCCAGTATTGGTCTTGGTCTTGCATAGACGGTCTTGGTCTCGGTCTTGGTCTTGCAATTATGCAAGACCAAGACCAAGACTGCAAGACCAAGACCAGTCTCGCAGCATCACTAAAAAATATTTACTTTTATAAACTGTCCTATTTGAATGTTTATTTATTCCTGCCTTACAAACATTTCAGTTTTCAGAGAAAAAAAATCACCTTCCACTCTCTTTTAGGGTTGGATTTGTTACAATCTTTAAGCAGTCCTCTTTGAAATTAAAAAAAAATCAGCAAAATCGGAGCACGTTTACTATGCAAAACGCGTACAAATAGGTATGTAAACAGCAGACAACAGTTCGTATTTTATAACTCTTCCAGTTGGGAAGCTAGTAAATAAAATTTGAATATCTCGAACAAATAGGATGAATTTTACAACTAAATTAGATGAATTGAAGAGTCTTCTGCATCTGCTATATTTATAAAATTGTGAGATCAGGTCATATGTCCATTCATTTTTTTGCATGCCAAGAAAAACAACAACAAATTTTGACTTTCGAGCAACCCTTTAATCAGAATATGAATATACAGTTATAACATTTTCCAAATAATTTGAGCATAACTTATTTGCGTGCTTTTTCTCAGACATACGCATTATAGAAGGGCTTTGAACATAATGTATTAGACAAGTTTCATCAAAATTGTTAGTGCCGTTTTTGCGCCACATTCTTGAACAAAACTCGTTTTTCAACTATTGCCTAGCAACTAGTGTGACAACTGAACCCTACAAATAGACAGACCGACAGACAGAGAAAATTTCACACGATTATAATACTTTCCTACCGTTCTGTCAGTGCCAATATTACCTCGAGACATGATGGACCAATTTCGTTGCTTTCTTTTTTTGTAGGGTATCGATACCAGTCGCCGGTGATACAGTTTTGGTATCATGCTTGCACTGGCTTCGCCAATGCCCTCTATAATATGAGAGGTATTGGTTTCGCTCAACACAGTAGGGCAAAAACGTCTCTGAAGATTGTGGTGAAGGTTGTCTAAAATTTTATTTTCTGCTGAATACCTTTACCAGCTACATCACGTATTTGTGAGGAAAAGCAGGAAAATATGCCTAAATGTCAAATTTTCTAAACAAAAATGGACGGTCAAACGACCTGATCATGCGATTTTTATAATCGATGGAACTGTTAGAGAACACAAATTATTTATTATTTGAAAAACATCCACGGATCAGTTTTAACAAAATAATAACATTGGAGTCAAATCAAAGGGCTGCCCTTGCTAAATAATTGTACCAAACAATTGCATTTCTGACTGTTGTTGCTTTTCTGTTAGCTATATCGGTTTTTTTTCAAGTAATTCACGAGATTGGTTGGTTGTTTTCCTTCTGGGTTAAGATCTGAAAAGAGTAAAAAATTACGAAATTGCTATTCGCATTTTACGTTAACGGTTGTTTCTTACGCCGTGAAGCAAGATAGTTCAAGATAGTTACTTCTGAAATTCCAAATACTCAATGAGTGCGAACGGTGGATAAAAGATATTGTCCGGCGCTAGATAGCTCTTGTCGGTATTAAGAAAAAGTTTTCTGATACAACGCTCAGAACTAGCTAGTAGCTAGTTTCTTTTCTAGAGCTATCCTAAGCTCTTAGATAGTTCTATCCTGACACCTATTTTAGATTATATCACTTATGATGCTTACGCTAACCTAACCTACTGAATAATGTGTATCTTTGCCGAACAATCGCAAGGTCCGATTGCCTTTTCTAAAGATATGCTGGGAATACTGAAACTGAAAACTTAGCACCCCCCGATAACAGCTTCGATAGATTACGTGAATAAATTAAACATTGAATTGTAGACTGCTCTTTATTTCGTAATGTGTATAATGCCATTAGCTAGATAAATAGCAAGGTACATCTGTAACGTTTTTGAAATTGATTCAAAATTTATTGACCGCTTCGTAAAGAGAAGAAGGCATTCAATTCGTCTCTGTGCTTTGTTACGGATGTTACCGCGCTCTGCTTTAAAATACTATAAATATTTTTTACCAAAAATTGGACCGACTTTATTGGTGGGGGCACTGAGAGATACAAAATAATATTAATTCTATTGGTGCTGGTACTTTTGGAGTTATGCAATTGTACTTATATAGAAGTCTTTTGGCTTCCATACAAGCTAGTTTATTCAGGTAAAATAAGTCGAAACCAGTAATTACAAATCTTATTGATTATTTATAATTTCCTAATTACCTATATGAATAGAATAGGAGTATTAATTCTAAAAGAATTAAAGTGAATACAAATACAGGTACGGGATGGGTAAATTTCGATGCTTTTATAGGGTAACTTGGTAACTAGTAGATGTAGAAAAAAATCAATAGCGCAGTCTCAATCTCTTTTTTGAGATCAACTCAATGGTGAAAACAAAAATTAGCTATCGTCGTTTGTTTTCGAGTTATAACCTAAAACTCAATTTTGTGCGTATTAGATGCATGCCTATATTTCACTCATTGTGAAGTTATCAAAAATTTGTTTTGACATTCTTCGGGCACTTTTTTTAGTAGAATCCATTGGCTTAGCTAGATTTCAAATCTACTTCTCAAGTTTCAGGTTATGATTTAAATTTGTATTTTTTAAAATAAAAACTGAAGTTGATTTAAGCTTATTTGAAAAGAGTTGTTTTTTCTCGTCTCAAAATTTTGTACATAAATTAAATTTAATCTAATCAATTGATTTTTCATTTTATACATAGCAGGTGTTTGTCAATTAAGGTATTGTTGTTGAGTCTGTGCTAAGGAATCTATCTTCTATTTGATTCACTTATGATCAAAAAGTTCACCAAAACTATGGGAAATATTATATGATTAGAAGCAACAACAATTCAGATACCTATAGATGCGATCATATCGAGGTATATTTCAATTTCGATCCAGAAAGACGACAACCTCATAAGGATATTTTCAAAAGGTTAAGAGACAACTTTATCAATTATAGAGCATTTAATAAGCCGAGAAAAGAATATGTGCGATAGTTGGAGGAACATTTCGGCCCATCTACAGGTAGCCAGAACGATCCCGTTAGATTTTAGAACGTTCGTTTTATCTTACGTATGAAAAACATGCGATGCTTTTTAAAAAAATATGCATTGGCCTTAAGTATGAGGCTGTATCGTCATCGGTTAATTAGCGGCAAATTATGAGCCTGGGTGGAATTGGCTGGGACCATCCTAACCGATTTCACGTTTTTTGCATGCCAACTTCACTTGAAGCTAGCATGCAAACCAATTTTCGGGTTTCTACGCTTGCGGTTAATTTCTCTCTTTCACGGTTAATTAGTGCGATAGTTGGAGTAACATTTCGGCCCATCTACAGGTAGCCAAAACAATCCCGTTAGATTTTAGAATGTTCGTTTTATCGTACATATGAAAAACATGCGAGTTTTGTAAAAAAAAATTAATTGACCTTAAGTATGTGGCTGTATCGTCAGCGGTTATTTAGCGACAAATTATGAGCCTGGGTAGAATTGGCTGGGACGATCATAGCCGATTTCACGGTTTTTGCATGCCAACTTCACTTGAAGCTAGCATGCAAACCAATTTTCGGGTTTCTTTGCTTGCGGTTAATTTTTCGTTTTCACGTTTAATTTGCGGCTAATTAACGGCTAATTATTCGATACTTTGTTTTTTTTGCCTGCCAAATTTGCCATGCCACCTTCAAAGAGGTTTCAAGGCGTACAGCTTTAAATATTTTGAAGAAATACAAATTCAGGCCTTAGGTAATAAGAAAATAACCCCAACTTCAAACAGCAGATTCTCAAAGACATGAATTTTCGCAACTGATATGTAAATAAAATTCATGAGAACACATTGTTCTTTAAGAAGATAATATGGGCAGATGAGGCTTATATTAGTAGTGCTGGAATTTTCAATAGGCATTACTGGTCTGATACCAATCCTCGCAGAATTTAAAACGTAAACGTTTGGTTTTAGTGTTTGGTGTGCTATTTGTGATAGCCAGGTTCTAGCGTTCCATAGATATCAGGCAAATTTAAATGGTCAACGGTATTATGAGATAATAAACCATTGAAGAATCTATGAATAATATACCTTTAACAGAAAGGAGAAATCTATTTTTTTCAAAATGATGGTGCACCACCCCATAACTCAGAAATTGTTTCTGATTTGTTAAATATCGATTTTGAAAACAACTGAATAGGAGCGAATGGGTCAATGAGGTGGCCACAGCGGTCACCCGACTTGATACCCCTCGATTTCCTCTTCTGGGGCTACATTAAGGGCATTTTAGTCAAGAGAAATAGTACCAATATCGAAGAACTGATACAATATTTTCTGGGCTATGTAAAAGTATTCCAAATATCCAAATTTATAATGCGTTTTTTTAAACATAAAAGCGTTGTATAGCTATAGTGCTGAGGTCCAGTGTGGCGTCTTATGGAGCCCATCGTTGCCAGCTTGTTGTTACGCTTGGCTCGACCAACCATCAAGTCGTGTCTCAGAAAAATTTAATCGCTGGGGTTTAAATTTCATCTAAAAATTTGTATTTTCAATAATTAATAATAATATACGTGAATTTCAAAATTACAAAAAAAATACAGGTAAATTTGAAGAAAGGCAACACTGCTATTCCTCATGTACCTACATTGCCATAGCCGACCACACTGCATTCTCAGATAGAACTGTAGTATAGAAGCCCATTTGGCATTCATAAAAATCCAATATGGCGTATGTATATCATCAATATCATATTTGCTTCTCTATGCGCATGTATAACTTCTTTTTATATTTTCAATAACCGATAATTACCACTAAAATTCCACTGAAATGATAATATAAACGATATAAATTGAGTTATGTATTTCCAAGCACTGATTAAACTATTAAATGGAATAAAAAATTAAAACTCGGGAGTAGAAAGTCATTTTATGAATAATAATGAATAAATAATACACACGTAAAAAACAAATATAATTGTACGATGTTTGTTAATCTGATTAACTAGTATAAGATCTTTGCATATAAACTATGTAATTACCAATGTATGTTCGTAATACGTTTTCAATTTAGGTAAATAGCTTCGGGCGTTCATTTATTTTCACTCGCCATACTGCTGCTCTGTAGAAAATAGGTTTCATTAGTTGAAGTAGGTACGTATCAAATATCCTCTACCCAATCCATTAAGCTTATGTAACAGATTTGAATTTTCGCATATATTCCCATATTTAATCAGATCAAGGTTTTTCACCAATAATAGTTAACCCAGTAGACGAATTCATTACAGAAAGGAGCAGAGAATAAATGAAGCTAAAGCAAGCATGACAAAAAATTGGACACCCTGAAGCTAATATATATGGAGACGGATCTAAAACCTCCCGTACAATTGACAGTTGACCATGTCTGTTTTTTGGGAATTTTTTTTCAAAAAAAATAGGTTTCCGAGTTACAGCAGTGGGAATATCTAAAACATGTGTATTACCGCGATGTTTTGAAATCTCTGAATAAGTATGTATAAGCAACGTATTATCTCCATTGGTGAACGTTGAATGATTTTGATGTCAAATGTTACGCTCAAAAGTGTAAAATAAATATTTATTACAAAAACTAGGACCGACTTTATTAGTTGGTACAATGAAAAATACAAAATAATAATGAGCATCAAGTTAGCTAAGCACTTGTCACGAATCGACTCGAGAGTAGGTGGATAATTTGCCGCTAATTAGTCGTGAATTAGTTTTGAAAATACCGATTTTGTCGTTTATTGTTTTTTTGTTTTTTTCGGATGCTTTGCTAACTTGATATAAAGTTAGCAAAGCACGGCTCCAAAAATGACTTTAAAGCGTTCGTAGAAGAATGGGAATAGGATCAGTTTTTGCCGCTAATTAGTCGTTAATTAGTTGTGAAGAAATAAATTTCCTAAAATATTTTTTTTGTTTTTTTTTGGGTGCTTTGCTAACTTGATATAAAGTTAGCAAAGCACGCCTGGAAAAATGACTTTACAGCGTTCGTAGAATAATGGGAATAGAATAAGAATTTGCCGCTAATTACTCGCTAATTAGTTGTGAAGAAATTAAGTTTCAAAATTATTTTTTTTCATTCGTGCCAAATAACAAGTTTTTCAAGTGGAACCGACTATTCACAACGTAGAATATAGGGACCTTGATTTCACTTTACTGAGAAGCTCTTCAGAAATTTTGCTCCACACGGGATCAGAGTCTAAGGCAATATCATTGTGTTTATCATCACAAATGATATCGATTTTGTGATTCAAAATAGCCTGAATTACAGTACTACTTTCGACAGAAGGTGGGCGCCCTCTAGGCATGATTATTCTTTTAGAGTAGTATCCAAAATATTGCAACCTAAAAAAATGAAGGCAAACTTTGTCAGCAAAAAATTGAAGTCAATCTTGCAGTGTTGCAACCACAAAGTTGAATCTTGAATAAATATTGAAGAAATTATCCTTTTTAGTAACCTCATATAGCTCTGCCATTATATCAAAGTGAGAATTTTGAAATAAGAATTGTGATAGGAAGTGATTATTATAATAGCCCCAGTTCAACAAATCCAGGAAGAAATTCCACCAAGTACCTAATTCCTTGATGTATTTTTCTCGATTTTAGTACTTGTTTTAGTATTTTAGTATTTTAAGGAAATTTGTTAAGAAAAATTCAGAGAGAAATATATCTTTAATGCTGAGACGATTTCTCTTTTACCAAAAACCGTATTATTACCAAACAAAATCATTTAGAAGTAATGATAATTCAGATATTTATAGTAGTTTATAAAATAAACATAGCACTTAATGTATTCATAAAATACAAAGCAAAAGTATTTTTCAAAACGTACAAAATTCTCAGATTCTATGAATTGGCATTTCTAATTCACTTTGCAGGACATTTTGAAATCAAGGAAAGAAATAAAATTTCGAGCTCGAATTAATTTCTGTACAACTAATTAGCGACTAATTAGCGGCAAAAACTTATCCCAATACCATTCTTCTACGAACGCTCTAAAGTCATTTTTTGTAGGCGTGCTTTGCTAACTCTATATCAAGTTAGCAAAGAACCCAAAAAAAAAACAAAAAAAAATATTTTAGAAAATTTATTACTTCACAACTAATTAGCGGCAAATTCTTGATTTATTCCCATTACTCTACGAACGCTCTAAAGTTATTTTTGGAGGTGTGCTTTGCTAACTTTATATCAAGTTAGCAAAGCACCCAAAAAAAAACAAAAAAAATATTTTAGGAAATTTATTTCTTCACAACTAATTAGCGACTAATTAGCGGCAAATTCTTGTTCTATTCCCATTATTCTACGAACGCCTTGAAGTCATTTTTGGAGCCGTGCTTTGCTAACTTTATATCAAGTTAGCAAAGCATCCGAAAAAAAAAACAAAAAAAAATAAACGACAAAATCGGTATTTTCACAACTAATTCACGACTAATTAGCGGCAAATTATCCACCTACTCTCGAGTCGATTCTTGACAGGTGCTTAGCTAACTTGATGCTCATAAACTAATATTAATTCTATTAGTGCTAGTATCTACTTTTAAAGTTGATGCCAAAAGTTTTCTATCTAACTGAAACCGCTCGAGTTGAAAATTACCAGTACAAATAGAATTAATATTGTTTTGTTTTCTTCAGTGCACCAACAAATAAAATTGGTCCAATTTTTTTAATATTTATATTAACTAAATTCACACTTCACATGGATGATGGTTTCAAAATGACTTCGTATGCAAGCGACAAGAGCTACAAAAAAGTATAATTTTAAGCATTTTAACAGAAAGTGCCAAACTGTCGGTAGGCCTCGCTACCCAGGTGCAGATTTAATGATTTTTTGTGTTTATCGTCCCAGAGGTGAAGTATGAAGGTTGATCCACATGATATAATACCCTATATTTTCTTCAATTTAAAATTGTTTATTTATACTGTATCTCTATTGAGCTACCCAACTCTTCATTAAATCCAGATTTTAACTTTATATTTGTATGAAATAGGCTGTGACAAACGGACAAACTTTTTTTCAATTTCGACAAGTTTCCCCACCATTTCCGTGTAATGCAATTTCAGTTTAAAAATCTCTTCAAGTCTCGTATTTTTGACATACATCAAATACATCTGTTTTTCTCGACATTTATTTTTTCCTAGTGAAAACCTCTCTATAGATTTCAATGAAAAACTACTATATTGTGAAATAAACTCTGCGACATGTATATAAAAATTGAGAGCAATGAATCTTCCGGTTTTTTAAATATTGGTTTGTGAAGTTTAATAATAACTTCCAAAATGTCAATGTTAGCAAAGATTCTGGAAAATATTGAAAAAAAAATAACTGAAAACTAATTTGGTAAGTACATTTTTATTTTATGTTGAGTTAGACAAACGATATCAACATGTGGTTTGTGCCATTTTCTATAGAATTTAATATGTTTTCATAGTAGTTCAATCTGAAATTCTCAACAAAAACTTTTAATATTTTTCATCTGAAAACGACATTTGGGTAGATAGAGGCCGACCTCTACCTAACATCGAATTGTAGTATATATATCGTATATATTAATGGCCAATCTACACTCTTCCATATGAAACTAATTTCGTTGAAATTGGTTTAGCCAAACCAAAGTTGTAGACATTTCTTCATTAACGCTTCCCCACTGGCCCCACACTATATTAAAAAAATAGTAGGTAGTGGTATCTAAAAAAATCGTTCAGAATGTAGGCCTTATTCGAGTTTACTAATTTAAGATATACTAAAATGGGGATATTTTAAAGAAGAATGGTTTATCAAAATTTCCTTAAGGATTACGCCCTCTAGCGGTGAAGATAGAGACCCGATAGCTGTAGGATCGGCTTATTAGTTCTCCCGGTACTCATGCAATACATGTGATCCTTAAAATTACAGCAGACGGAATCACAATAATTATATCTTTCAAATTACCTACTAGTAATACCATAAAAAGCTGCGCTTATAAAAACTTATATTGAAGTATTTTTGAAAATTATTATATCAGAAAATATTGAAGGTTTTTTTATCAAGTCATTGATACTTTTACGTACTCTGTCCAGTTTATTAAATTTAAAATCAATATCAATATTGGAAAATCTAAACACATGTAGTATATAATTTATAGAGAATGACGTAGGAGGTGAAAATAATAATACATACCCAGATAATAATAATAAATTTGAACCGCTATAGCCACAATAATTCATAGAGGTCTCAACCATTTGTGTAATATAGAAACAAAACATTATTTATTTGTTTGTGCTGAATCTTCCAAATCAATATGCAATAAAATTTGCGTAGTATGGGTGCAACAGTTTGAATAATCGTTTTAATATAAATTCTGTATGTATTATGAACAGAATTTGTGCTCTTTGTGGATTTTTTGCGTACCTTTAGATAATTTCAATTCATTATTTTATTGGATAATTTCTCATAGTCGATTATTTTCGCATAAACTTCTTGGCTAGTCCATGACTCATGTGCAAAAGCTTGTTTTCTAATATTATTCTGATAAAACAAAATTGGTAGCTGGAAGGTGATTGAAATTATTTAATATTTTAATAATAGCAGATTTACCCGGCATCGCTCGAGACTATCTACTTGTATTACTAAAATTCTATATAAGAAGCGATGTTATTATGCTTTATAGCAGAGTATTCAATAAATTTAAAATGTAATGGCTATTGTTATATTACTTTATGGAGCCTAGTAATTTTTGTTGTAGAACTTAATATTTCTACGAGTATAAAAAAATATTGAGAATCTGTTTTATGTTATAAAAGCTGTTCCCCAATATATCCCGTCGTTTACAACCGAAACCAATAGCGACCCCAACTTAAATCATTACTGTATGTATGCATGCAATGAGTTGATTATCTCTGATTCAGGCTGCTATTTTTTTCTACAACTGGCGTCAGCCACAAAACCAATAATATTCTAAATGCTTGATTTACGAGAATTTGGTTTACTCGTGTGGCTATAACAATTTCAGTAAAATAGTAAATATTTCATTCCTTTCAAAGCATGAAGCACCGCTGCAATAAAGCGAGTGAGAAAATTCGGTTCAATTTCACACGTAATTAATGTCAGCGAGACGAAACTCCTATAAATACCTTCTTAGCGCTTTTACGAGTTTACAAACATTTCAGATATCTCTCAAATAAACACAGCCTAGATTTAGTGTTATGTGGTATGTTTTTGAATATCCAAATAATACATGGTAGCTATTCTTTGATAGTCAATTCTGCTTAATATCATGAGGCTAATTTCTACTAACTATTATAATTAATCAAGTCTCAAGATTTATGTACGGTTAAATTACAGAATGTTTATTTTATAAATGAATCTGATGATGGCTTCTTACAATAAAACATTCCATATCATGGCCTTATTAACATACCTAAAGGATAAATAATTTGAAAAAATTACGTTAGATTTGATAAGACTAAAACTAAACTAATTTTCAAATAAGAATATATAATATTTGTATTCTAACTAGACTCACAAAGGAGTTTTTCCTGAATCGGACAATGAATATGTATTCAAAGAAAATCCATAGTGCAAAAATCCTAGAGCTATTGAAGTTGTGCATAAGATCATCTTTCAGGTAGAGGGAAGGCTCTTGGCACCAACTTAAAAATCTTTATGATTCTTACATTATGTGTTGTCTGTAAGATTTCGAGTGCTTCACGCTATATTCCTCTGTTTACGTATAAGTTTGATACGAAACACGAGCGATCACAAAAAAAGATATTCTCATTTGGCTATTCAAAATAAAAAAATGTCATGAACATTGGGTGTATTCAGATAAAATGTTAAATGAGCGTCCGGTGGTCGGCAGTAATAATAATCACACATAATAAATTGATCTTTATGCCTCTTACGTTGAAAGATTATTCAATTTCTTAAGAATTCAACATAAAAAATATAACTGCTTTATATAAATGTTTATATTGATAACAATTGTAATATTTTCATAATCTTGTCAGTATATCTGTTTTGTCCATGTTATTATGTCATTGCTGCATATTGTGGGATCTTGTGGAGGTAGGAAGATGTCGATTTTTTAGATTTAATTTCAAGCTAAATCTATTCATTTTTAAAACAATCTCTGAAGCTAAACAATATATTACCTGCTTTAATTGAAACTCTTAGACAATGAACCAATTCACTTAAAATTCACGTAAGTTACGATATAGTCAGAGAAGCTTTGCCTACATCTGCAGTAATTTATCCCTTCTTAGGAGCTCTTAGAAAAGGAATTTCCAAATGATTCACGAACGGGGATTAAGAATTGATGAAGAGTCGGGGAATTAAACATTTTCTTCAATTATAAATATTATTAAGGTATGCAAACTGAAAGTGAACTTAAAACATATTTGGATGGACACATAAACATATTAAATGATCATTACATTGGTTCAGGTTTGTGCATTTCTTTCAATGTTATTATCAAAATACTAGCTGTTGCCTGCGACCTCGTCCACGTGGAATTTAGTTTCATCGTAATATCTATAAATGAGGATAAGTTTGTTTTCTGATATCCGATTTAAATGAAATAGAGTCCATATTCTGTTCCAAGCCAAGCTGTGAAAATTATATACAAATCCGTTCAGTAATTTTGGAGATGCCCGCGAACACAATAGATACAGAAATAAAAAATCGTTGTTTTGCATTCTATAATCTTTCATCATCCCCTATTAATTTTTGATACTTACCTTCAATTTTCAATTTTCTACAGATTCTGCTCCAAAAGTGACATGTGATGCTTTGTGGAATTTCGGAAAAGATGAAAATACCAAAATGAGGATAAGAACAACTTTTGCGAAAAACAGAAAAAATAAAAAAAATTCTGTAGATATAGTAATTCATACTAACTAAACTATTGAAAAACAACAAAAAAAATAGTTCTGTTTGTTCGTTCGAAAACCCTTTTACCAATTTTTTGTAAAATTAGTAATTCATAAGGTATTCAAAAAAATATCTTTTTTCATTCTATTATTCAAGGAAATGTGGAAAAATTAAGAAATTAAAGCAGTTTTCTTTAGTACCCTAATAGTTCTATTGAAAATTCAAATCATTTTTTTCTGTGGATTTAATAGTTCATTAGATATTAAAAAAAACTAAATTATTGAAAAACATAGAAAAACCTCTTAGTTTTCTACCAAAAACTGCACACAGAACTATTGATGATTTTTTGTTTTCCAATAATTAAGTTTCGAATATCTTATGAATTACCTACTAAATCTACAGAAAATTGTTAATTGAATTTTCAGTAGAACTCTTAGAATACTAACGAGAACTTAGACCAGACCTGTTACAATTTTTTTATTTTTCCACATTTCTCTCGACTTTTCCAATGATGGAAGAAAAACATTTGATCAATATTTTTTTAATATCTTATAAATTACCTACTATTTCTCCAGAAAAATCGTATTGGGGTTTTCGATAGAACGCTGGTAGATACTAGATATAGAAACTCCCATGAAATAATTAATGTTTGCAAATTCGGTTGCAAACTTCACAGGGCTATAGGTACCTACTTACAAAAAAACATACAATAGAATTGTATACCGCCTCCTTTCTTTGACGTCTTTAGGGATAAATATACATTTGTAGGCCTTTTAAAAATCATGAACAACTTAGAAATGGAAGCTACGTCCAAAGATGAACTGAAGAAATTGAGTCAGATATTTAAATACATATTGGGTTAATCAGAAAAGTATAAAACTAGCGATAAAAAGTCATAAAAACTCTTTTATCTTTCGAATGCTTTATATTTTTTTCCGAATATCTCTCACTCTACAAATTTCGTAATTCAATTCCGCTGGCTACGCGCAGTAATCCGTATTTCGAATCATTACTATATTGATTAAACAAATAATTCACATTGGTTAATTCGATTTGTGTTCAATTCCGTAAATATCATCAGTCTCAAGAACAAATCACCATGAATAATTTTGTGAACAAACAAATAACAAATATTTGGGCTTTACAGCTCTTTCCATGGATAATCATAGTGATTGTTGGAGGCTTACAGGCCTCGTTTTCTGTCTATACCTATAATGTATCTATAGGTTTGTTCCATCCACCATGAAAACCGTTCAAGAACGATCACACCCATGCGCAGTAGAAAAAAAAGTGTTCCAACCAAAATGTGATCGTTCACGAACGATTTCATTAGCGTTCCAACCAATTATGTGTTAGTTTATGGATAGTTCTGAAACGGTCACTTCGGTACATGGCCAAGAGTAGAAACTAAATGGAATGACATGCGCATTAGAAGTAAAATTTTAAAATTCTATGAACGGATCGGTGATAGATTCATATAACATATAATTATTTCATAATTGTTTAGTTGTGCTTTGTATTATAAAAGTGATTATTGTGTTTTTCCGTTATATTTACATCAGAGACAACCTTTACGTTAATTAAGAGTATACAAGGAGATAGCGATTTTGAATCGGATTTCTCATAAAGTGAAGACGATTTGGAATTTGAATTGACTGAGATAAGGAAAAAAAATGAAAATTTTCTAGAGGAGATAGTACGAGAGTATTCAGAATGTGTGTTTTTCGAGCATTTCAGAATATCCACAGATCTTTGTAATAAAATTGCTTCTATGTTCGAAAGAAGCCCATATTACAAAAAACAAGTAGGACAATATGGCAATACACCTGCCTTGCATCAAGTAAGTAGCATTTAGAATACTTAGAAGTACTCTCCATCTATTGAGACAATTCTTGGGTGTAACGAGGAAATAAATCCTCAATTCCTCTGCAACTTTTTGCCAAAGCATTTTATTGTTTTTTATCAGGAATGTTCCCAGCTTCTTGTGGTTCTTTTCATATGAATCAATTAACATTTTCGTCTGATTAATATTCCAACGAAATTCTATTTTCTGAGTCTGAGGTGGTCCCTTTATGCAGATGAACTCTTGCAGTTCTTAAAAATGATAAATGATTAATTACATATTTATTTCTTTATAGATTTTCAAAATTGATATTACTCATCGTTCAAAGAATTTTGGGTGCTCATTGTCTCAAATAAAATTAATCTCACAGTATAAAATAAACAACAAATACAAACCGATACAAAGTTATCAGAGAACACTACTTCGAAACATTGTCAAATGTCAAAATTCAACTTTAACAGTTGACAGCAAAATAGATATCTAATCGTCACAGATTCGTTCCAACCAAGAGTTTTCATGGAATCATTCAAGAACGGTGTGAAGGCAGCACATGCGCATAAAATGATACAAGCGTTTCTATTCTGGTTCTATCACCGTTTCGTGACGATCCTGAAACCGGCAGATGGAACAAACCTTATATGTAACATCAGGTCGATTTAAAAGCTGTCTGGATACGTTAAGCTCTTTGTAGATCGATTGCTATATTGCTATCAGATTATATTGGAAACGGAGCAGCCACAAGAAAGGGGATGCAATATTTGCTCGAGATTGAAGTGTGACATCAATTGAATTTAATTAAAGTCCACTGAGATTTGCGCAGCAAATTAGTTGAGAGGGCTTCTAGTTGGTTTTTCATTATGTATATACAGTCTGTCCAAAATTGGTAATGTATGTATGGGTATTTCGGAAGCTATAAGAAATATAATCAGCTAATTGGGGAAGTTTTTTGATACTTCTCCTGGTAACTCAATGCCCTTTACATAATATCGAGCGATCCAGAAAAAATCCATTCGCAGTAGGCATTTGATATGGGGAGCGTGTCTAGTAGATTCAAGTAATAAGTATTTGTCATTTCATTATTCATTCCAGGCTGTCAGGCAACTAGCAAATGACAAGACGGATATAAGAGTAGGATGCGAAACTAACCTACTGGTTGGTGGCTGTACTAGCTAACGACACTTATAAAAATACTATTATCGGTAGTGTAATGCTCTTTTTAGAAGCTATATTTACGGAACTAGAAAATCAACATACAAATATAGTTATTAATTTATTATTTCTGTATACCATTGTCATCGTTTGAAGTTTTCGAACGTACCAAATGTTGACTGGATACACGCATTCGGTAACGAAATGACAAATTCTTATTACTTGAATCTAGTAAAGACACTCTCCCCATTTCAAATGTCTACTGCGAATGTTTTTTTTTGGATCGCTCGATACTTGTTTGAGTATATTGGATATTTTGAAAAAACAACAATCATGCATTTTTTGAGTCTTGAAGTGCACTCTATTAAAAAAATCCCGATGGCCTGTAGTCAGCGGAAAGGTAAATTTTTCAAAATTCATTGAATTAAAATTTGAGCAACCTTTTCATTGGTATACCTACATGTTATTACATAAAATTGTCGTATATGTCATAGCCTTGCGGTTAGAGGTTTAGAGGAAAATGTACAATTACATCAAATGTTTATTGAGTGTTCATGTTTTATTAATATTTGTTATTTTTCTTTATTAATTTTTATTTTTTTACCTGTGTATTTTATGAAAAATTGCTTTGAACAAAAGTTGTAGGTACTGATCATATCTATAACCTAAAATTATTTTTGATGATATTTACACTACGGCTCTTTTTTGATAATTTTTTAAATGTTTGAATGGTCGCCATTTTGAAACTACTTACACGATATTGCCCAATAACGAACTCGACCGAGATATTTGAGAGATTGATTTTTGTAGCAAATTTGAACGTGATACCTTCAAAACTGCGACCTCTATCGTGTTAATAAATTTCGTAATATCCCATATATATATAAACTTTTGAACTAAAAGTTTTTTGGACTAACTTATAGACATATAACAATATGCCGTTGAATTTTTTTCGAAATTCAAAAGTGTGAACGATCGCAATAGGTACATTTCTATAAGAAATTTACCTAAAAAATGGGTCATTGTTAGAGCATATTTTTTTACGAAGAATACGTTTATATAGGTACATTGCTTTCAATTTTCACTTGTATGAAAGCATTATTAACTTTGTTTTTTCATCTGGACGCCATATTGGATTTGATTAGCTTTTCTGTAATGTATAACAATCAATAAAAAAAAGTTGTGAATGGAAATAATAATAAAATATGATTTGAAATTACTAATCATGCATCTAATCCTAAAATAAATTCAATAGGATACCCTTGTGTTGTACTGTTTGACGAATCCACGTTGACAAATTTATACCAAAATTTTAATATCTTATTTTTTACATCCACAACAATTTTCTTTTACTGATACATCGGTAAAAAGCTAATATAAACTTTTTTTCATTCGCGTTCAATTCCAATATGGCGCCCATAAAAAAAATGTTGATGATGATTTCAGACAACTGAAACTTTGAAATTAAATGTTACGTAAACAATAGATTCTTTGTGAAAAAATGCTGTAACAATGTCTTGACTGATTTTATTTTATTTTTCAAAATTGAGAGATTCATAAGGCTTATCCAAAACTTCTCCATTTAACCGTTTTTCTACTTCTTATAGCTGCCGAGGTACCTGTACATGCGTCATCAATTTTGGACAGACTGTATATGTGCATATATAGGTATAGGTGTGTAGATATTCCGTGGAAATTAAATTAAATGGCCATAAATTGGATGCAATTTTTAAATTTTGTGTTAAATATCTAATCGACTATATTTTGGTGCTAGGTATTTAATTATAAATGTACGTTAAATTTCCCATTTCTTCTTTGCTAAATTAAAATAAGTTTTATCAAATTCTACCTCAATAAAATCTACAGAAAGTTTTTTAAATAGGGTTCTTTCAAATGGGCATGTGCTGAAATTATTTTTTGACGGACTTCAATAAAATGAGAAGGTATAAAATTCGGTTGTATGTTTGCATTTTTTATGGCTGTTCGCGCGTTTTGCATAGTGAACGTACTCCGATTTAGACGATTTTTGTTTCATTTCAAAGAGGAGACTTGAAAATTGGTCCCATATAAAAACTCAAATCCAAAATTACCTTCTCTCCAAAAACCGCCCCCATATAATATATGCAATTATTTCTTGCAATTCATATTTCAAATATATTATTGGTTTCTTGAAGTTAATGTCTCAACCTATTATTTATTTTAGATGTGTCGTAAGTTGCGTTCTATTTTGTATTCTTTCTCATTGTGGAAGTCCTATTAAGTTTTAACGACTCATACGATTTTAATTTCTTCCTGTATTTCTCCAATTTCCTGATTCATTAGCAGTCCGCTTCATTTTAACGCAATATTTTCCTTCCACTATTGTAGTTATTTCTATTCGTGTTTCCATATACGAGGTGATTCTCGTTTGATGGTAACGGTCTATAACATCATTCTGAAAATGTTTTTACTCAGATGGTGTCTGCTGTTCCATCAACTACAACCATTTTTTTTTAATTTCATGTTCTAACCCATTATAACAGCGAGGAAATAACACTAATTAATTTAATCTATATTTTGAACAGAAACTGAGGAATTTAAGTAATTTCTAGGAAACGATAATTTAAGTAATAAGATACAAGGTGTTTCTTTTGAACAAAGTTTGCCAAATCTTTTTGATGTGAGCTGGAAAGTACTTACTCTATTTTCTATGAAAAAGGTATTCTTGATAAGAATAGATTACTGTTTTTTGCAAGATTTGTATTCTGAGAATTCACTATTTCTTCAGATCAGATAGTTTTTATATATAAAAACTAAATCAAAATCAGTTTTTCCGTTTGAAAGCTATAATGTCTCATACAGACAAATACCGCACTTCAAACTGATAACACCACTCTGTTTGCGCCAAGGATCAAAAATTTGATCTTTAACCATTATTTTATATATTGTACCTTTCTCATTTTGAACAATTTACTTATTAATCTAAAGTTTAAAACTAAATCCATTCCCATTTAGAAATGATTATTATTTTCATTTATTTATTCCTTCCATCGACACCATGTATATCTTGTAGTGAATTTCGTAAAGAATGTTATTGGTATCTAGAAGTGTTATTTGGCATGATCAAAGTATGGAATTGAAAACATCCAAAATTAATTACTCAAAATGTTTTTCTAAAGTCAATAAGCCTAAATATAAATAAATATATGTTAGTTATCTTAATATTCTTTTTCTCTGTTTCTTTCATCTTGAACCACAAAAAACATTAATCTTCTTAAGAATCATAAATTGTCTTCAATCTCTTATCTATAGTTATAAATATAAAATGTTCACCTCCTATATTTGCTAAAATGAGCAAATAGAATAATATTATGAACTTCAAACAAAATATCGAAACTTCATACATATTTCTTATTCTTATGCTGATTTACTGCATGATATAAAAAGTATTCGCATAAAATCTGACAATCATGCATATTTTATAGAAAGAAAATTTAGTACATGAAAACTTTCTAATCGTCTTAAACTGTTTATCGAACAAAGTTTGTTGCAACACAACTTCTATTTAGTCTGCAAACTCAACAACTCTCACAATGTGTATAGAAAACAAAGAATTTATTCATTGATTCTGTTTCAACTTTTTGTGAGTTGTGTTTATTCTTATCTGATTATTCGAAACACTACCAGACTACTAACTTACTTTTTCCATAAGATGGATCATCGAAAAAACTTGAGGTTAAACTATGTAGAGCAATCGAGTCTTATTTTGTTTCGAATTTCTTTGATATATGGAGAATGCCACTACGTGATTTTCAATATGTCAATTATTATGAATTCGATTCAACTTTGTAAATTATATATAAACCTCTTCTCCTTTTATTATCCATTATACACATTATATGTTACATATAATCAGATTATTCCTAACTAATTTCACCTCTCTCCATTAATATTGAAAATAAGTATGGCTTCATTTTATACTAAAAGCTTTTAGAAATAACTTAATTATTCATTGATAAGACAGATGTACCTATCTGCTCTCTTCAAGAGGTGTATTATTATAAAATGCGCCTGAGTTCTTATCAGGAATAATTAAATCAGATTTTTTTTTCTCATAATTCTAATAATTTTGATTTTGTTTGCAAAGCTCAACCTTATTTAGTTCTAATTGACTCAGATGAATGCAAAAAAATGAAATAAGCACACAGACTTACCGCATACGTGGCGTTTGGTATTTTTTAAAACGCCTACCATTTTGGTAATTTAATTTTCGATCACTGAGAGCTTATAGTAGCCTCCAAAATATAGTGGCAGACTCTAATCTCTCTGACATCATTACAATTAACATTTCAAGTGGTTTATGACTGTTTACGACCATTTATATAACTAGGTACCTATGAGCCGTATTCAGGAAAATTTCAGGTATTTCGGTACAGTACTTTTCTACGCATATATGACTTGTTCTGTATTTTAATTTCATTTTCTCAAAAATGTATTTGTGAATAATAATAATTAAGTTTCAATTACTTATACAATTTAATAATTTACAAAGTTATTCGTTACCTGTCATAAGCTTATAAATTACCCTTTTAACTATATCACTGTGTTTTTAACCCCATCGAATTAATATGGGCCCAATTGAAAAAGAATATCAGACGGGAAAATATTATGCCAAAATCGCACCATAATGTACTGGAAGAAATTAAAGAATCATTTGAACGAATTACTGCAGATTCGTGGGGAAAAGCTGTTCAGCACATTATTAAAATTGAAGAACAATATTCAGAATGTATTGTAGTTCCACCATTAATTAATAATTTGCGACAATATTTTTTTATGTAAAATATTATATTCTTACAAAATATTAAAATTAGTTTATTTTTCATTGGAGACACTGAAATATTAGTATGTACAGATCAATTATTTTTATGATGAATATTTTGAAGACGGTCCTGGACATTACTGAATTATTTCAGAATTTCTACCTGTCAATAAGAATTTACAACGTGATAAATCTTCTTATCTTCATTGCCCTTCTTCACTTCTGAGCAATAATATGCAAATTAGCCACTATAATTTGGAGGCTACTATACGTGTCGTGTCAAATAATGTGCTCGATATCCACAGCCACGGTGATAAATTCTCATTCTATGACGCTAGTGCGTAAAGAAACTATTTCTTCTGAACCAAGATTAACCTCACTTGACTTTTACGTTTGACTTTGCTGTTAATCAGGCATGGATCCAATACATTATACATCATTTTATATAAAGTTCAAATTGTCTTTCAAAGAAGAAAATTCCAAATTAAAGTTTGGGATAAGCAAACGGTTTTGACATTTATTAGATTGAATAATACAGTTTTTACCTAATCAATTATTGATCATTGAAATCAATACCTCTTTTCACGTTTCTAGGTTATGTTTGGTATTTCATTTAGATGTTACCTATTATTATTAAGCCAATCACAATAGAAGTTCGTCATATTATTCATTCATGTCTAATATTTTGAAGGTTGAATGTGACAGAAGATATAATAACTAAATTAGATTATTAGAAGTAATGAGATGATTCTAATAAATTCCGTCTTCACAATTTTTTAGTTGAAATATTCGGCATACCAACTCACTTGTTACATAATGTAACCAGCTATTCAAAAAGGCCATATGCCATATTATTTATAACTGTTCATGCTTAGTTCTCTTATTATTCGATAGAAAGTGGATTATTTAGAGAGAAATCATGAATACAAAACGATGATTTGATAATTTTTTACTCTTCACTATCTTGATCATTATATTAACAGTATGGTTTTGTGTTTGCACTTTGCGATGAAAGATGCCGACGCTTCTGGGTCTGCTGAACCGTCAGGAAATATGTTAATAAGTCTGTTTTGATCTGGTGTGCCTTATGTATGTACGAGCGAGTACACCATTTACAACCGCCTTGAGTTATCCAACGAGTAAAGGAATCTCTTACTACATTTTCTGTTTTTCAAGTAATTTTAGATCATATTCTACTTTATATTGAAATACGTCTATCCAGAAATTTTTACAAAATTAAAAATATATATATCTAATTATAGTTTCCTCAATTTGTTTTTGTCTTTCGCTACTTTACTTGCTTCTCTTCTGTCATTACTTCTCTTCTTGGGCTTTTTCTGTTTTCCACATTGCTGGTCTGAAGTTTTCCCTTTAGTTTTCTATTTAGCACCCACCTCTCAGTTCCATATATTAGGATCGGTACAATTCTGTTTTGTATATATTTATCTTGGTTTTTCGTGTTATCGGTTTCTTTCCAAGGAATGAGCTTTTGATTGTATGGTATAGTTTTGATGCATTCTCGATTATCTTGTTAATTTCTGTGCACTGTGACCATTTATATATAATCCAAGATATTTAAAGTCGTTCACTCTAGTTATTTTGCTGTTATTTATGTTCCATTCAGTTGTCCTCTCCTCCTTGCTTGTTATAATTACTTTTGTCTGTTCTTCATTAGTTTTGCGATTTTTCATTGACAATTTATTTTCCCATTCTTTTAGGTTAGGTTATGTTAAGGGCACTTCTATACAATCTTATTCATCTCTTGATATTAAAGTATAGAACTTATTCCAAATATTTCTACAGCCACCATAGCTTAGTGTACGGTTGGTACTCGCAACATCCAGGTTTCGACCCCAACCATCTTATTTTTTCTTATATCATTTTTGTTCTTGATTAACTAATAACATTAACATTAATAACAACACTACATATAAAATCTTTTTCCTCTTAGGCGATAGATAGTAAAAAAATAATAATGTGTTATTTTTTTTGTGAGATTATTGATGAAGAAATAAGTGAAGCAAAAGAAATACTCAAACCATTATGCATAATTTATTTTACTATTCATTCATTTGCCTTTAGTGTGTGATAAAATGGATGTCTACTAGAAGTCGTTTCCACACTGCCTAAGAGGCTATAATGTGACATTACAACCGATTCACACTTCAAACTTATAACACCGGTCTGTTTGCGCCCAGGGTTAAAAAGAATTAGGTATGACTTTATTAAAATATGTTTTACGAAATATGAAATAACAAACAAAGATTTTTTTATGACATGACACCAACTTCAAAATCTTTATGATTATGTGTTGTTATTACATACTTTTTAGTGCAACCTCTAATGAAGACGGTCCTAAGTTTTTTTTTTATATTCACATTTGCCAAAGTTATAAACATTGACATGCGTATTCATAATCCATTCTTAGTTCGATACCAGCTAGTGCCGTATTAAAGTAAAACTGGGTCTGCATCGGACCAGACGGTGGAAGTTATACTTCTTTGGCTATTCGCACACAATTCTAATAAAATTTTAATGCGCCTCCTAAAGTATGATAAACTAGTTATGCAAAACACAGACAGACAGGCAGCTGAAAATCAATCCCATAGGAGGTATTACCCTTACGTACTTTGGTGTTGATCGGTCAAGTATTTTTCGAGATATAGTGTTGATTGGCAGACAGGCAGACAGCTGAAAATCATTCTGAAAGAACGTATTGCCCTTACGTATTTGTGTACCAAGTTTGGTGTCGATCGGTCAAGTATTTTCCGAGATACCTATCGTGTTGACAGACACACAGACAGACAGACAGCTGAAAATCAATCCCGTAGGAGGTATTACTCTTAAGTATTTGTGTACCAAGTTTGGTGTTAATCAGTTTAGAATTTTTTGAGTTATAGTGTTGACAGACAGACGGACAGGATGATCAAAACAATAACTACCTCAAAAAAAAATCGGTAGTTAATAAGAAATTTTAATATACAATTTAATTATTAAAATATATATAATATATAATCGACGATTTTTCTCACTTTTAGCGTGACGCTGTTTCTAGATCAACATCCCTCCCCCATCCCAACGAGCCCAAAGAAGTATAACTTCAAAAAACAAAGCACTATCCTATCATAACACTGACATAAGAGTCATGAACCTAATTTAAGGTTAGACATCCGCACTTAATTTAGTAGCGTAGGTATTAAGTTTCGATTATGAATACGCCTGTTACACTTCAAAAAAGCGGGTTCGCTTAGAGAACTCTTAAGATTAATATATTTTTAATAGGTATATTCAAGAGTTCAAGTAGTAATAAAATTATTAGTTAATTATTAACCTAATCAAGTATCGTTGCCAAAAGGCCTCAACTAAATATTTTTTCTTAGTTTTAAACTAATAATTATCTGACATTGAGTTTAAACAAGAACTCCGAAAACAATTACAAAAATAATAAAGGTGAAATTCGGGGGGTCTACTTTTTTTGCAAATTTCCTGTTTTAGAATTATTTTTCTATATTTTTTGCGTGATTTGCAAAAAACAAAAAAAAATTTAAATATAGTATTATATGAAACTTTTTATTGTCATTATTACGAAGCTGATGAGCTTATTGCTCGTGTTCTATTTGGCAGTAGGTAACAAAAGTTAACACGGTTTTGAACTCAAATTTTGTTTTGATAATTTTGATATGTAAGTCTGTTGAGCAATAACTGCAAAAATATTTTGAAACATTGAAAATTTCTTTCCCTATGCACTCACTTGTACGAAATATTTATTATGTACCGGTATTTCTGTCATTTTACATTGATTGTAAATTTTATAATAATATACTTTACAATCTTAAATCACCAACGTATACCATTTCTCATCTGACTACCTAATCATTTTGAAATTTGTGCATGAATCCGAAACAGATATCTTTCCAATTTATATGGGATTCGAAAACTTTCGAACACATTTCGATATGGCTCCTCAGTTTCAGTCGACTCACACAGTGAGTGAACTACTTAAGAAAAAGAACCCGAAGACAGGGTAACAGATTGGAAAATGCTTAGTCGCTGCTATAATGGGATAAGTTTCAAGTTGTTGGTGATCTCTTTTGAAAGTATCCGGAATGATGCTGTAATGATGATAGATTCCGTATCGATCAGTGGCATAATCTCAAAATTATTTCAGTTAATTTATTTCGCCACTATTTATGCTTAATTGATCTATACCAGTCTAGCCCGGCGTAGGTAGATGTGAAATCATGAATTTTTTTTGTTTCTTCAGTGCTTTGCTAACTTGATATAAAGTTAGCAAAGCACCTGAAAAAAAAACAAATAAAAATATTTAGAAAATTAATTTCTTCACAACTAATTTACGACTAATTAGCGGCAAATTCTTTTTCTAATACCATTATTCTACGAACGCTCTAAAGTCATTATTCAAGGCGTGCTTTGCTAACTTTATATCAAGTTAGCAGTCTTTTCTATATGACAGTTTAAAAAATGAAATTCACTCTCTTTTAAACCTAATAGTATTTACTTCACTGCAAGAATATTGTTAAACAATTTTAATAAATTGACAAACTACTAAATCAGTTACTACACACAAAATAAAAAATGCGACCAAAATTTAACTCATTTGAGCTCGGCCAGTATCGCTACAAACAGAAAACACGTAGAAACACCTGTTCTCAACCTTCCATACCCAGAACCAAGCTACTCATATCGAGTATATGTGATAGTTGGCAGTTAACCATTAATAAGAATATTTTCAATATCAGCATTTAAGAAACATTTAAACTATTGTATTTATTCAAATTATAGGCTTAATGTAATGTAAATTTTATAGCAGGAAAAAGAAAATCGGTAGATGTCATTGTGGCTCAGAAATCGTAGGGATAAATTAGCGTTTTTTTAACCTTTTTTTTGGCTTCTTGAAATTCAAAAATGTCATATCGATCATGTAGCTACTTGTTTTTGGTTTATAGCAGCGCTAGTCGTATTTGGTTTATTTTAAAATCAAGTTTTATATTTTCTTAAAATTCAAAGCCATTTTGCTTTTTAAAGCCTTCAATGTCTTAAGAAGAAGTTTGCTGCCTTAAAACATATATATATTTTAAAGTTTACTCGTGAAAAATTACATACTCAGGCTCAAATTTCTCGATAAATTCATAAAATGTACCTTTTTACTGGATAATTGCAGAGGGCACTTATTGGTATTTATCTTTTCTAGTTGAGTGCTTAAATTTTTTAACAATTTTCAGTTCTACTAATAAATGTACCTTTCATTTCTGAAACTGTACAGATTTCGTGGAATTTTTCAAAAGTATTTCCCGTATCTCTCTGAATAGATTGGGTATGTTGACAAGCCCCTAATAATAATAATAATCCATTTTAATTGACGTATTTTTCCTGCCATTTCTATAGAAATTCGCATATACTTTATAGATGCATATCAGACATTTGTATAGATACCTACGGTTCGCTTTTGGAACATGTTGCATTTCGGCATGTTCCAAATTTAATCTTAATTGATTCATTTGATGTTATAAATCAACAGCTTTGAAGTCGCCGCCGCATTGAACTGAACCGAGTCGTAATTGCTTCGCCTCGTGGGTCGAACATTGGGCGAATATAGTCTTGAGTATATTTTATGGACACGATCTACAACTACTTCATAGTCAAATTTATTATTATTGTCTTGTACCTGGACTTGAGGAAGGAAGTATTTTCAACTCTTGTTAGCAGCCTTCTTGTAAAGAATAATGATACAAAAACAGATTTTCATAGCTCATAACTTATTATGAAAGTTAGCAATATTCCAAATTTTGAGACTATCTCTATTATGATTTTCTTATTTTACCTTCATCATAATGTCAAACGTGACAGTTAAACATGAATCAAAGTTTCTTCTTGTCAAAAGAAAAACGATATTCTGTTACAAAAAAAACAAAAAACATGAAAAGTATATAAATGTCTTTGTACCAGTTCACATCTGATTGAATCGTCAAATTACTTTTCAAATGGTTCTGTCTATTTCTAGGTAGACACTTTCCTATTTGAGTTTGCTCTTAATTTCACGAACATTTGGTTTCAGCAGGATACAAGAATTTAAGAGAAGTACAATTATCTCTTATAATTAAGGTAGAAAATTATTGAATTTTGGATCGAAATTCCGTCAAATCAGAAACATAAGAATATCTAATTATCTCTATATCACTGATTTGGCGATTATTTAAAACAACAAAAAAGTGGTTGTGGTTGGTTTGGTTGACCTATTACATTAGATTTGTGGTATTCTTGATTTTTTGAATTTTTTTTATTCTCTTCGATCATATCAATTCTGTATTGTTTTCTATGTTTAGGTCTTTAATCTCTTCTCAAATTAGCCAAAACATACAAGTCTGAGAACAGGATGAAATAGATCCGGAAAAATTTGTGGGAGTATGACATAAACAGAAGTAAATAAGAAATTAAATTATAATTTCCTAGAAAGAACATGAAGTATGATCCATACTTGGCGAATGAATTTCTGTATCTCCCACACATCTTTTCAGAATTATTCAGAACATTCGCCCTTTTCATAACGGTGTATCATCTGGGTATGCTCTCTTTAAAAGAGCTGACTGAATGTGGTCTGGATTACCTTTCCGCTGGCTTTGGCGAGTTCTAATGAAATTCTAACTACTTGCTAAGCTTACATTATGCTGATAAAACACTGTTGAACCGTCTATCATTAAATCCTAGTCCCTAGTCGAAGTTGCCCGTATTTTTTCTTAGTAGATCTGTTTATTTTTGTCTTATTCTGGGCAAATAGTTGCCATATGAGTCTTAGAGTTTAATAAACTCCTTTGATAATAATTGTAAATACTGTGAGCACACATAATGTTTGCGTAAATTTTGCAATATTGACTTTTCAATGGCTTGTGAATAGTATATTTCAATCCGAGCTGAAATGTAGTTATAAAGGGTGGTCCGAATTATAATGGAGAAACTTCAACAGTGTATTCAGCAGATAAGAATAATTAAAAATTTTTATATAAACGTATCTCCAAAAACGCTTCGTTTTCGATAACCACTTGTTTTTGTTTTACCAGTGGCGTTCGTGAGATCGTTTTAAAAAATGGACGCCAATGGTTTATCACAATTTTGTTAATAAATGATGTTAATAGATTTAGATATGTTGATCAATTCTAAACAGAAATGGTTTCTTTAGTCTTGCTAAAATGATCCAGTTTCTAAAAAAAAAATGTTTGCATGTGCACGTAATATCTGAGGTTTGCAAATTAAATTAAGAAAATTCGCGCTATTTCAATTCGTTTTAATTTACATCACATCATTGCAAACCTAAGATATTAGGTGCTCATGCAAAAAAATATTTTTTTCTCGAAAACGGTTTGTTTTAGCGAAAAGACTACTAAAACCATTTTTGTTTAGAATTGATCAGGATATCTAAATTTGTTAGCAAAATTGCGATAAAGCATTGGCGACAACTTTTTTTATAATGTAAAATAATTGAAACGATCTCACGAACGCCACTGGTAAAATAAAAACAAGTGTTTATCATGCTTTAAATTTGTTTTTAAATGGAAATAATACCTACTAAGTTTGAAAGCTAAATCTAGATGACTTTCTTTAAAAATAATAAAAAAAAAATTTTCTCAATATTTCAACACTCCGTATCTCCAAAACGAAGCGTTTTTGGAGATAAGTTTATAGGAACTTTTTATAGTATAGTTCTTACGGAATATAAAAAATGCATTGATTTTTCAATAGAATAGAAGAAAACTAGAAAGATGAAAACATGACAATAAAATAAAGTATACTAATATTATACATACTAAACAGATAATAACTCTGAATAAATATTGCATTCATTTTTATTAAATTTGTTGCATAATAAATACATGTGGGTAAATAAATATGTTAACAGAATTCTCTTATTTAAAATCTGTTAATAAACTATTTTTGAAATAAAAAAAGTTGATTTACAACTGATGAACTAAAAAAATATATGAAAAATATCCACGTGTAATGGTTTTGTATAATTTGAAATATTTTTATTAAATTGTTGTTTCCGTATTTCTCGATTTCTATTATTTTTTCTCGCATTTGTGGTAGGTATTAATTAGCTTTACTCTATATTTTTTTAGATGTTATTATTTGATAAAAATATGTTATTTGGTTGATGTGCGTACGCCTAAAGCGCACAGTAATGCTTAGTACTAATTTGTTAAAAGTTGTTCGAAATTTTAAAATTAATCTGGAATCATTCCTACCATTAGTAAATTTGGGTGTGCGTCAAACATTTTTCTTTCAAGAAAAGTTAATTGAAACCAAAAACGGAGAAAGTATACAATTAATGTTTATGTTTGATTTTTATGTGTGTAGGTACGCACGTTTTGCATAGTAAACGTGTGCCGATTTTAATGATTCTCTTTTAATTGAGAGATGATTCCATATTTTTTGTTCAAAATCCAATGTATTCTTCCCCCTAAAAATTCCCTCAAAGGCAGTAAAGGGGACACTTTTTCACAATTTTTTTTAGCAGTATCATTTCCAGTAACATTTGAATTGTATTTTTTTTTTAATAAAAACAAGGTTTTCTGAGTCTTGGTGCTACTTAGGAAATCACTGAATATAAGTGAAAGATCATCAATTTTCATAACTAATGAGGAATCCAAAACCGTTAAATAAATATTGTTTTAATTGTTTGTCGTTAATGAGCTCAATAATTTTTGTCAGTTTAAAATGACAGTTTTTGAAATACAGGGTCCAAACGATTTCATAGGGTAAGTATTGCTATTTCTAAAACAGAATATGATGAAATTAGAAAAAAGTTCCTTAATTTAGAACTCTTAAATATTCCGATTTTCAGACTGGCAAAATTTCAACTGTTAGAAAAATATTTTAAAAAAACTGAAAATCGGCGATAATTATTATTTTCTCTTTTAATACATGGAAAGGAAAGTAGACATTTTACATTTGCAAGTAATGCACTAAGACGAAGATGAAGGGATAGTTAAAAATATTTTATTTTTTATTTTCAAAGAAATTCCATACAACTTTTTCATAAGGGGTTTTTTATCTCATTAAATGAAGCTAACACAAACAATTATGTATAATATATCGACATGGTCAGAAAAACGGAAAAAATATTTTTGCGCGTAGTAGGCCATGAAAATAAGAAAATAAAATGTTTTAATCACTACATTATGAATAACTATGACATTCGTATCCTAAATTAACAGTGACGTTAATCAGAGACGTGCACTTGGATATTGTGAAAGTAAAACGAAGAAAATAAAACTATAATTTAAAAAAAATTGAAAAACACGCTTTTGTGCTAATAGGAACTAAAAAGTAAAAAATGAAGAACCAGAAATCAGGGAATTGATTAAAAAATAGTTTTTAGTTTACATTTTTATAATAACTACCTTCACGAATAGGTGATAAAAATTCACAACTTATCAAAAAAAAAAAATATTGAATTAAAGCATTTCTTTTGCAACTCACTTGATTCCTGGTTTGTAGGGATTATTTTTCCTTTTTTTATTTCTCATTAAAACAAGATCGTGTTTTTCTAGTCTTTGAAACTATAATTTAATTTAAGATAATTACAATTTAATGAATTGCTTAATTTTTCTTCAATACGATTCAATTCTAGATTCAAAATAACTGAAGAATTTCATCCTGACCAATACTCTTGACTGGATATTTAAAAGAATCTAACATTACTGAGTTAAGTTAACTACAGCAGTGTAACTGAATCCTGTTGATTAAGTTAATCAAATAAAGCGTCCGATCGTTGGTGAACCGCTTACTCCATTTATAGGCCTTTGTGGTCAACCAGACTTTATTATTATGTAATTCAGAGCACCTATTTGCGGTTGTTTATAACACGTGACTATCTCTCGATTAACATGACACGTGAATGTTGTACGGAAGAACACTTGTGCATGTGAACATATTCTAATTTTAGAGTTACTGGTTGGTTTGGATTCTATGATTGAATTATGTAGTTATTATTATTTCTGGATCGTTGATGAAAAATTAAAAACTTTGTTTTTGAATGAAATATGCTCAATTATTGTAGATCTTAAATAACTTAAATAGAATCTTTTCAAATAAAGGGTAGGGGGAGTGAAGATGTTTTTGTAACGAAATGTCTACTACTTTAAATATAGAAAATTTTCAGTTAGTTCTAATTCTCGTAGGTAGGTAGGAGGCACATTCTTATGGAGAATATTAAAACCCTCACTATTACATTATAAATTAGAATAATAAAAAATACCTATGTATCACTATGTTTAACATAATCGTTTCTTTCACTACAAAATGAAAACGTGAATAATTAGGTACGTACTTAACTAAATAGAACATTCTGCTTCTCACTTACTAAATCTAAATAAATGAAAGAGGAAGAAATATCACGATTATGTATCTATCAATTAAACTTGATATTCAATGGAATGTTTCAATTGGTTTCCAACTTTTCTATACAGATATTTTGTCTATTACTGGTAGACATAAATAACAACTTAAAGTTCTAAAACAAATCTTCAATCCTCCCCATAGATACAGGTTCACAGTCAGATCTCGTGACCTTGTTGAGCATGGCAATAAACTTCCCTCATTTTTGGGTATATTTCAAATTCAGACGACCTCAAACTTGCTTAAAATTTTTTCGAACAGCTTCCTCCACCCCATAACCCCCTTCCCCTCACCCAAACCTTTCTAAAATTCAAATTAAATGAAAAATTTCTTCGCTATATGAAAGTGCTCTGTGATGCTACGAGAAAATTTTATGAAAAATAAAAGAAATTGCAAAAAAATTTGCAAATTTGAATAAAACACCAAACTTCGAAAAGCTGTGTCTTGGAAACTATTGGGTCTACAGAGACAAACAAAAACTCAAAATTTATCAAATTTTATTATATTTTAAAAACTTGTCTTATCAAAAAAACACTCTTTTAGGGTCAAAATGGTAAAAAAAATTAAAAAGTGACTAAAACTTGCAGTTTTTGGTCTGGGTGGGGCCCCGAGGTGTCATCCCGAACATAGGTTAAAAAAATCGGTACTATTTAACTGTATCTACTAATAGCCATTTTTACTAGAAAACTTTCCCATTCTTACCCAACATTAATTTGAAAAAATAGAATGTAATGTAATCCAAAGGTACTCGTGATCAAAATCAGTGCATTTTTGCTGTGCGTATAGAGTGAATACTGATTAATTTTTATGAATTCCCACTCTCATACATATGTCAACATAGACTCGATACATTGAACATTGAAAATTCTTTTCGTCAGTCTTTTATCTTGTGACAGCAGTTACATGGGAGGAATGGGAAGACACTTAAGATACCTAAACCATAGGCGAGTTTTCGAATCAATCGATGATTTTGTATTCAACTGCCAACGTCACACAATTCTTCTAGCGAGTATCAAACATTAAGGTCGCATTAAGGTACGATTAATTCACAAAGGTTCAACAGTGTTCTGCTATTTGAAAAAAATAATGTTCCGAAGTGTTGTGCGCTATATTTCAAATAGCGGTGTGACAAATAGCCTTGCCATATACTTATCTGTAGTACATCCTCACTTTATTTCAATTTTCCCATTCTTGCCCCATTCATTCTGATCCTAATGTCTTCAAAATACAGTTAAAATTAACAAACTGTCCCAACGATTTCTCGCATTATATTACTTTTTATATATTTTGGTACTAATCTCCAACTTTACACCTCTACGATTCGTTCTTCGTTCTTATCAGCATTGAAATCTTATGATATTCCATCATTCGAAAGGCTTTCCCTTTAGATTCGGATGTATTTCCTATAATAATTCTATCTCAGTTTTTGAGGTTCAAGTACATGGTAGTATAATTAGTGACCTTTTACAAATGCAGTCACTGCTCTTCTATTACATATTTGTTTTTTAGATATCAGCGCTGATTTTTTTTTTAATATTTTGGAACACAGAACTTTTCTACCTTCTACTAGCGAGCATTGAGAATAAAAAAATTGGTAAAAGCCTTTACCTACAACTTCCCGCGACAAACCACCCCGCTTCGAGAATGTATGTTTATCGACCTGAAAAACTTACATTTTTTTGCTCATGAAAACAACCTCGTCGCTTCTACCGTTCTAATATTGACACTTAATATTTTGGACACCCTGTATATATATGATTAATGAAAACCCTTACATTGCGTCGCCGGTAGTCCTTCAATATGCATACCGAAATTCGTTGTCCTAGGTCAAGCCGTTATTGAGTTACAACGCCAACAGACAGACCGACGGACTTGAGATACCATGATTTTCGTGATCTAGGAACCCCAAAATGTAAATATCAGCAAAAATCTCGAGGTCGATATTTTACGTAAATACAATACTTCCTTTATTGAGGGAAGTAAAAATAGGACGGACTTTATTAGTTGTTGCACTGGAAAATACAAAATTATTTTTGTATAGAAGACTTTTTGGGACTAAGAAAGATTTGAATTTCGAAAAAAAGAAGCACTCCCTCAACAATGAATCTTTTTTGAACTGAATATTTTTCGGAGTTATACAGAATCAAATTCTCATGATAAAACCAATATATGGATAGTTGTATAAGTACTGTACTTTACCTAATGAAAATTAAAAGATATCTAAAGAAATCAAATTATTGCGCTCTCTAAGATAATTAATTTCAATTCTCTTAATAAGCTGAAGTATTCAAAGAGATAATTTTTTCATTAGTAATAGGTACTTATCTATATAGGAAGTGTCATTTAGATAGCCAATCTCGTAATCTCTTCTTATTTGATTTATTCACACACTTTATCTCATTGAACACAAATGCCTCATCTGATATATCTTCCTAGATAGGACACCTTCTCTATATGTATTATATTATATACACATACCTTTTACCATGACAAGGATGTTCACTTTAAAAAATATGAGATAATAACACTCGTTATTCTCAATAAAATACCATTGTGACAGGAGTGAGTTATACCTTTTGTGCACAGATTGACTTGATTAAGTAATTACCTCGATACATCTATCTGATCTGACAAGCTCGTATATAGTTTGAAGATCGTCTCTTTCACTAAATTTTATTCAATAATAATGAATTTGAAATGCTCTGCAATGGCTCTTGGATATTGAAATGTGATATTCCTCAAGAATTTTCATTATTCTAACAGGTGTTATTTAATGCTATGCGAATATTTAAGGGTATAATAATTCTACAAGATAAATTATTACATATTATAGTTGATATTCCATTACAAATACATAGTGTTTCGTATATTAAAAATTCAATGTTATAAACAATATTTTAGAAATAATAAACGAAAATTATACACAGCAAACATATTTGGATAACAGTTAACAGAGGCTTAGTTGAAAATGTAAAATGAATAACGTAAATTATTGCATAGAAAAGGGTGCATTAAACAGAAATATTGCATTGAGAGCTGTCATTCATTTTTCATATTAATTCAGAAATATTTTGTTAGAGGTAGACAGGTAGACTATTGGCACCAACTTCTCGTTATCATCATTCTCACAATTTATTTAGGTATTTTTGACTGTAATTACATTTTGCTCTTTGGATGTCTGTCAAAGATTATTGCATATGAAGTAATAGAACGATTAACAATCATGTTCATAAGACATTATGCCGTAAGATTAACCGTTTAGCCAAAATATGGCTTAAACATTTCAAAAGTATGAAATTCATTCGCGCATAACTCTTTTCATTTTTAATTTTTTCATTTTCGGCCGCTACTTCAAGTAGCTTTGTAAAGATAGTTTTGTAATCGTGTGAAATCTTCATTTAACAGATGATTCAGAGCTCCCTGAATCAAAAAAATGTCTGTCGTTCTGTCCTACTCGTGACTGGATGGAACAACACCATGTTCGTAATGGCTGCTTTACAATAGCTGAAAAACGCGTTTTGCTTACGACTGGAGCGCGAAACAACAGAATTTTGTTGAATTTTGTCTAAATTATTCATTATATTAGGGAATTTACAGCTGTCGCTGTCTTCCCTCCCTCAAACGGATTCTCCATTTGTCCCTGTTATTCCAACTTTCCTTGTCTACTCTTATTTGTTCCATTACTTGGTCCACTTCATCTCGGAAGGATCTACGTGGCCTGCTTCCCTTCATTTTTCCGGGCGGACTCCACTCGGTTACTCTGGCTATCCACCTTTCAGTTGGTGCCCTTCTTACATAGCCGTGCCGTAAAAATATTATCTTTCACCGACGTTCTTCTTTTGACTTCTTCGTTTGGTATACGATCTCTTCATGCGACCACGCTATACCTGCTCTAGTACTCCATTTCAGTGGCGGTAATTCTTCCCTGGTCTTTTTTCTTAATAACCCGCTTCTCACATCCATAGGTCATGATACTTCTAATAATGGTGTTAAATTATTTGTCTTTTTCTACTCATAGTGAGTTTTCCATGCCATAGGACTCCGTTGTGTTGTTTTATGGCTCCTCTCGTTTGGCCCAATATATTTTTCATCTCCTCTGTTGTGGTTCCGCTTTTAGAAATTGTGAAGCCTAGGTATTTAAAATTGTTAGTACTCTGCATTTTTGATATTTCCATTAGTTCGAGGTCATTGCTATCTTCTTCTCCTACGGCCATGTATTTGGTCTTAGTCAGGTTCATTTCCAGGCCCTTTTGAGAGTATTCATCTAAAAGTTTTTGAACCAGAAAATAAAATTGCGCGTCTTGGACCGGTATTCCCATACCTTCGCATTTCCGTTGCCATGGCTTAAGCGTTGTCTTAAGGAATACCTTGAAGAGGGAGAACAGCCTTGTTATAAACCCTTTGAAGCTCTTTCCTATGTAATTGCCTAGTTTAATTGCTACACTACTTTTTGTAGATACGTCTTGTTGCTTCGACTAGGTAAGGAGGGCTATCAAGCTCTCACATGGATTTCCAGAGCCTCTCTCTAGGAACAGACTCATAGGCTTTCTTTAGATTGATGAAGGCTAAGTGGACTGGCCTGTTTCTAGCTATGTGCATTTTCGATCAATTGCTGTATATGGTGTATATATGATCAAGACAGGATCTTCCTGTTGTGAACCCAGCTTGGTCTTCCCCTATTTTACGTTGGATATTCTCTTCCAGTCTTCCTTTAATTAGTTTGCCATCATCTTGCATATCGACCAAATGACACTTACGCCCCTGTAGTTCTGACTTTTTTTATCCTCTTGTTAGTTCCTCTCCATTAATCGCCCTTTCAAACATGTGCCTTAATATTCGCAGTAGTTTGGCGGGACCGGTTTTAAATAGTTCTGGAACTATACCTCCTGGTCCAAGGGATCTATTGTTTTTCAGGTTTTTGTCAATTTTTATGATTTCTTCCAGCTCTCATTTAACTAATTGTATTTGAATTTGTTCGTTCTCGTTGGAGTTGGTCGATCTTCAGTTAATAATTTTGTAGTATACTTGCCATTGGCCCTCTGTAATATATGTGATTCGGGATTTTATTATTCGCCAGACTAAAGCTTCCTTAAGTTCTGTTCTATGCTACTGCACGCTAACTGCCACTTTTCGTTTTCTCTCTATGTATATTCTTTATTTGTCTGTTCTTCTGTCTATACTCTTCCCAGTCCTCCAACGATTTATTATCTATTATTAACTGAGAGTAAATTATCATAAATTAAAAACCTTCACTTAATAAGACAATTTCTTCAGACGAAAATGAAAAGGTATTAAGATTTGAAAACCTTTTATAAAACATTGATATTAGAATGGTAAGTGGTTGCTTTCCTTGAAAAGTGCCTATTTGACATAGATTTTGGAATCAAGAATTTACGTTCAATTATTAAACTTGAGTATATCCTTTAAATGTAATATTATGCAATAGGTAAATTTATTAAGAACATAAATCAAAAACTTCCGATAATTGCAAATATAGTGTTTACGGATTAACTTGTGGAGAAATTTCCAAAGGTCAAACTGGCAGAAATTTTTTAACCCGCGTATCAATGAACATAAGACCTCATTCATTATACCATAAGATCAATTCAAAATATGCATCACATCTCATTGACAATTATCATACATTAAATGGTAATTTGAAAATGTAACATACCGAATAGACAGGATTAAAATTTGATCTACTTGAGTCATTTGAAATTAATATACGTAAAAATTCAGTTCATATCCCCAATGGACCTAATCCTTGTTATATAAACAGGTGTTTATCCTTCTACAATTTTAAGTTTATACTCACATTTGATAAAGGTACAGTGTGCCGAAACGATTGTCATATGTGTTAACAACATAACAGTAGAAATTTTAATATAGTGTTTAATTTTAATCGGATGATACGGTAGAAAAAGGGGTCACTTCGGATTTTTTTCCCGGAGTATCGAAGTTGTTTGAACCGTTACCACTCTACAATCTTTTGTAAAACATATTTTTTGACTCTTTTTCCGATGCTTAGATCGCAGATCTTGTCACTCCATCTTTGAATCAAATTCGAGGAAAGTGTGATATATTTAATAGGAAAGTAACTTTTTTGATTGGGTGCTGATTTGAAACGATGGCAATTTTGGAATGCGTAATTTTAATCAGTTAACAAGAAGTTTTCATTGATATAAGCGTTTCTCCCTATTATTAAATTCAATGTCTTCTTCGACTTAGAAGCTCGACCCTAAAGCATGATTGTAATCATTTCTCATCAAAGATCTTCTACAGCTTCCTGTGAATACTAACTATTGCTCCAGTTCAACAAGATCAATCACTATTTCCGTACACGTACGGCCCGCCAAATCACTTCAGGGGCTACACACACACACACACAAGCTAAGCTGAAAAAGAAAACATGTTCTCTCTGGTCTCTCAGTGCTTACAAACTTTCCGTGTTTTCTTTCTATTCACAATTCATTCGGACAATTTGTATATTGTACCTCTATGTCTATGTATAAGTAAGTATGTGTTAGCTATAAAAATATTTTTATTTGCATGCTTACATTCATAGGATAAAATAACAAGTCATCAATCGATTTGTTTGTTTGATTGTAACAGACAACTCCCAGTAATTAGATTATTTTTATTTCTTGCTAATTCCAAAGTCAGGAAACTTTTGGAATCAACAAAACTAATCTGTATTCTGATAGGCTATCGATTTCTTCAATAAATAAATAGACTTCAAACAATCTGTGACAATACTTTCGGGTAATTTATTTTTCTAATGAAATATCCTCCGAACAAAGATTATGAGGTAAGATTAAACATACATTCTATCCTGATGCCTGGTGAAATTGAATATTGTTTTAATTCGAACATTGACATTGCCGTTTCGAACTTCTTAGGTCAGGTTTGGTATCAGACACTTTAGTCGCTTATAGGTGATGTTCTTCATATTTTGGTAACAGGTGATGTTTTATTGAACTTCTTATCGCAGTTGCCATATAAATTAAAACGTGAAGATAATTAGTTGGACCCCGTTTTAGGAATTATGAGACTAAAAGTTAATGCTAATATGACGGAGTGCACCATAAAAAGTAAGTTCAAAAACTAAAACGCGACTACTGAAAAACCACGCTATAAAAAGAATTGAGCAAGAAATTATTTTCATCTGAACTGGTTATGTACAAGCTATTCAATATTTATCGTCTAGTGAATAAACAACTTACCTACACGTAATATATTTATATGTATTTAATACATATTCATGGTGATGTTCTGAGGATAGCCGTGGTTGTAGCCTATAACTAGCGGACGATCAAGACGCTTACAACGATACCTCATTTGTCAAATTATGATAAGTACCTAGCTTACGAGTTATGAGGGAACAGATGAACATACATATTTGAATACATACCGGTCAAAATCATAACCCTCCTGTTTGCGTGGCCGTAGTCGTGTAAAAATTAATTATTAATATGTGTTACAAATATATTAAATTAAATAACGAAATTCATGTTGGCCAGTCGTTGATACTTGTTGATATATAGGATCATGAAAATAAATATTCTAGTACTATAGTGGGAACGTACTTACCTTTTGTACAGCTATTTATCCGGAATGGAATTTTGGCCATCGTATTTTTTATAAAAAATTGAAAAAATGATGAATTTTGGTAGGAAAATCTCAATGGTGTTTAAACTTACATTTAATGAATTATGGTCGAGATGATTTGCTCTTATTAATGTACCTAACACTAGGGATGAACCGCTTGTAGTCAAATAAACGTGAACAACCTAGTCAGAATATTTTTTAATAACTTGCTTGTGAGTTCTATAATTAGATCATTTATGACCAATTAATGGCATTTTTGTTGGTATGCGACATTCTCGCGTCATAACTTCAATAACTTCTAAGTACATAGGTAGGTACATATTATAAACTCTTAATAATTTTAAATTTATGTGCAATTAGAGTAGGTACTTGGAAGGCTGACTGAAATGGAAAATCGAGTGGAAAATGTAATAAAAGACTCAAAATATTGAATAAGGCTATTTCTTGTTTGTTCGTAGATTCAAATTTCACCCATTTTATATGACACAATCAAAAATACTAATAACTGTAACTTCACACTAGCTGTTACGACAAATATGACCTGATATCCTGTGTTATAGGATGAGCAACAAACAACAACACATGGAGAACGTTACGAGTAATATTATTGTCTCATTTTTGCACGGTAAATTGATTCTCCTGCAGCAAATGCAGCAGCTACAGCATCAGCTATGAAATTAAGGCCACCCATGGTGACAGCATGATACGCATAACACAGAACAGCAATATTAAGTGAGCAACATGTATGTATGTATACGTATATATGCATCGATATATGTTAATGTTATAGAAAACAGGCTCTTTGTGGCACAGTCACATATCATAACAATGTTTACCTTCCAAAGAGATGGACATAAAATAACATTAAATGTGTATAATGAAAATAATTATTGATTTGTATTCTGTTAATTTAGTGATAAAGAAGGTATTGTTGAGTCAATTTTTCACTATTGTTAAGATTATATACTTCATATTCTAAAACAAGTGGAATTTTTAAGAAAAAATCAGTTTTATTGAACCATTAAGTTTTTAAAGAAAAAGTTCCTAAAGAGGACAACTGCTTTTTCCAATTTTACTTGATTTTAATTTGAACCCTACCATCCTGACCTTTAAATACTTACGTTAGACCGAAAACTAAGGGTTTACAACGAAGCACAATGACATGCCTAGTCAAAGAATATTTACTGACGTTTGGCGTATTAGTTTACTTGACAAAACAAATCCCTGTTTATAGTGTAGCTTAGAGGTTTAGGGGGTAACTGTTCCATGTCCATGCGTTGTTCCAATGACCCAACCCACAACTGTTCTTTCTATAAATATATATATGAGTCTCTATGATTCCATGTCCCAATTAAGATTTCTTTTATAACGCTATAGATAATTTTAATGATTGGATCAGTATTATTCTTAAGGTGAATAAAAACTATTTGATAATAGAAACTTGAAGGGTGGAAGGGCGACTCATAAATTAAAAAAATCACAATTTCAATAAAAAAACTTTGTTAGGATACTTTCTTTATAGAAAATCATAGGTGAATATAAGATTCGATTTTTATGGTAATTCTATGAATATTTGCTCGTTAAAAAGTCTGTGATTACAAGAAAAAATAGATAAAGTGAAACTTGAGTAGACTAGAAAAAAAAATAAAGCAGACAGTCGAATTGTATACCTCCACCGTTCGGGGTTTTACGGCCAAAAAGTAGAAAGAAATATTTTCTTCAAATCCCTTGGTTTTACCGAATCGAAAACTTCAAGCTACTGCTAAACCGGGAATTCTTTCATTTAAAAATTATCAAAATTTTGTTGCTAATCGGAAAATAAATTATGAAGGTCTAAGAGACCAGCAATTAATTAGCGACATAATATCAGCTGACAAATAAACTAAATGACTATTGCTCATGTACCAGTTTCTCTATTAACTTAACACGTAGATATATTGTAAAGCATTTTGTTGCTAATCAGAAATTACATTATAAAGGCTTAAATGACCAGCAAGCGAGTGCCAACAAATTATGTACAAATAAACGAAATAAGTTATTGTGAACACGTGGATCTTTAGTATTAAAAATTATTACTGATTTTGATGCTGATTGAAAAACACATCCCGCGACATTTTTTCCTCTGATTCTTCTGGTAATCAGTAGGTACATGAAACCCATAACGCCAAAGGTAGGGACTCCCTACCTTAAAGGCCGATAGACATCGATATCCCCGATATAGTTTGAATTCTATCATTAGTTTTGAATTTTACAAGGAACGATTGACTTTGACTTTTGACAGTATGCAGTGAGCAAATTATCCTATTTCAAGAATAACATTTGGCTTTTTTATAAGAAAAAGGTAATTTTCTCATGTATGACATAGCTTTGAAACTTTCAGTTTCCTGATTCGGAATACTGTAGGTAGAAGTTACTTCCCAGAAAAACACGGTCACATTTCAATTGAGTGGTTGTTTTCTGCATTATAGAATATCGTATAACATTTTTGAATAACACACAAACAATAATAATAATAATAATAATAATAATAATAATAATTGTCTTTATTTCAAAAGAAATCCAAAGGGGGAGTTCTCAATACGATGCTCTGCCACTCAGCCCTTGATAATATGATTCACAATATTAAAATAAACATAACAATAAATTTTCTCAAAATCTAAGCTAATTATAATATCTATATTTAATTAACGAGTAAAGAAAAAAATAAGGAACGAAGATTAAAAAAAACACAAAAATGTGGGGGGTCACCTATTATACAATCCTAATCTTAACTATTCAGATATTGCAGTAGGAAACCTTGAGTAGTAGCTTTTTTGAATTTACAAATTTCAAGTTGTTTCAGATTTTCTGGAACAGAATTATACAGTTTGTTTATATTATATTTGATGACTCTTTCAAAGAATACATACATTCTTAGAATCTATTAGATACATAATACGATAACCTATCATGATGCAAATATGTTGACCTATCTTTGGTTTAATGAGCAATTGGTTTATCACTAGAAAACAATTAATTTAGCACTCTACACTATTGATTTTATGAAATAGAAATCTAGGATGCAATGGGTCAACCATTTAATTTAATTTATGTTCCTGATAAGAGTGAAATCCACCAATGCATAAAGTCAATATAAATATTTGTCTTAACACTTATACTGCCAAAACATAACTCGACATCTTCTCATTTGATCCATACTCAGCTTACTTTTGAATAGTTCTAAGCGTTCATATTTGGATAAAATTAATAGTAAAATATTGAGTGATTCTATTCTAGTTATTAAATAGAATAAATCGTATATCTTCTATTCAGTAAATATGTATTTCACTCAAGCTCTTTTATAGGCTTGATAAACATTGTTTAATTTTGAGTTTATTCACAAGGAGAAAAAGTATAACTCAAGAACCAAGAGGTGTACTCATCCAACTTCTCACTAGCAGTGGTAAAAGTGGAATTTCATAAAATACTTTAACTGATATTTTAAACTTCTTTTCTTGATATATTCAGATTTATTTTAGCTTAAAGGTGTCCCAACAAGAGCGGCGGATTCAAAATTGCCGCCATTTTGTTATTAAGAGTTGTACGGTGATCTATTTTTGATAGTTGTCACATACAGACCACGCAAAGAATATGAAGAAGTATTGAAACGAACAACATTCAATTACTGTAAAAACACATACAAAAATGGCGAAAGTTTTCGGTCTCAATAATGCGCCATATGAATCGACAGTGAGGCGCTTAATTACAAAATATGAAGCCAAATTTACGCTGATGGATCAGAAGATCGTTGTTCGTCGTCGACCTAGTCGGTCGCCTTAAAATATAGCTACGGTAAGGGAATCTGTGGTCAAGAATCCAGGAACTTTCATTCGGCATCATGGTCAAGAAGCACAATGCAACGAATTTTGGTAAAATAGATCCGCGTACAAGGTTCAGTTGGTGCAAGAACTGAAGCCAAGGGACCATGCGCAGTGCCATGGATCTGCAGGTTGGATCTTGGAAAATCATCAAATTAATGCAGATTTTTCGAAGAACATCTTTTTTTCAGATGAGGCACATTTTAAAATCGACGGATACGTAAATAAGCAAAAGTGTCGGATTTGGGGTGCTGAAAATCCTCGTGTAATATCCAAACAACCAATGCATCCACCGCGAGTACTGTTTGGTATGCATTTTGGGCTGACGAAATACGGCGCGTTATTGGTGAAATACATTACCACATTTATGCGAAAACGTTATTCAAAATTTCAACAAAAGAATAACCCTGTGCCACAGGTTTCCTGGTGGCCATTTGCCTGATATATTTCACGTTTAAACGGAGCTATTTTTCTTTATGTTGAAATAAAAATTTTACTTGATTCAAAAAATAAATGTGCTTGTCTTTAAAATTAAATCCGGCGCTCTTGTTGCGACACCCTTAGACATTATATAAATGAATCAAAAATATTTTGAATAACATTCACATATGGCGACTTATTTATATTTTTTCTATTTTTCAAAATATTCCATTCAATATTTAATTATGCTCATTTACGATATTTACCATTATCTGTTTGCACCTGATTTTTTCTAGCATCAAATTGAATGAAACCGAATAAGCTTACTGATTGCTACATTATAATTATGCCTTGAATGAAACAAATCAGACTTCGATATCATTGTTGATTCTCGAGAAAAAGTTCATAACTAACATTCGTATAAATACACATGTATCCTCATAAAAAACATTGTATCCGATTTTACGGTCCTTGAAACGTTAGGATTCGATAAAATAGGAATTTGGAAAATCGAACCTATCAGAATAAATTCCTACTCTGGATCTATAATCACTTGTATCGAGCGATCCAAAAAAGTAATTTAAAGTAGGCTATTGCAAATGAGATAGATTTTTCAGCACGTATTTGCTAAAGTCAGATGAGCATTAGTTCTCATCAAATGTCTTGATTCAAACGAACTGAAACTGAGAATTGATGAACAGTATGGAAATTATCAATTCACTTCATTTATGTCCAAAGTTCAAAAATATTTGTATGGGCATATAGATATTTTCAATATTTGTTATGATTTTATGATGACTACACTCGTTCAGGTTGATCAATAAAATATATCTGATTCAAAATCTGACAAGTGATATTTCAATATTCAGATTTTTCGAGTAAAGACATGCGAAGATATTTTATTAGAAATTACATCTAGGTACCGAGCTAAGCCGCGATGACGAGGTTATTTTTGAAATTATCTTGTGAAACCATTAAATGCCCGAGTTTATATTCACTAAAATGTTAGGCTGACACTTTGTTATTAATATTATCTACAATGCAGTTTTTGAAACAATTAAAATTTCAATGTTCCGCTTATATAACTTATTAGAACATTCTTTTATGAAAAAGTTTTTGTCTAGTTCATCATGTATTCCAGAAATTTAAACTGCAAAATATTTCCCTCTGAATGGCCTTTTAGGTTTCAATTTCCTTAGATTATGGAACAAAAATAAAATCAGCTTGAAGGAAGACTATTAGAGCTTAACTTGATATATTTATAAACACATCCATCTATTTCAACTTAATGCTCTTAGCATGTTTAAAAATAACCTTAACAATTGGATCTGTTAGAGCCCAAGTTTGATAATAGATTTTTCTTCATAGTCATCGTAAATTTTGTGAAAACTTTGTTATCAATTTTAAATCTGGGAAACTTTTTCTTACCTTTAATTAGAAATTATCTGCTAATATATCACAACGTTTATTTCCTGTGTTGTGAAGCAATTTATTATTCAGATGCGAAATATTGATGAAATTTCACATTGACGCTTATGTTCCTACCTCTCAATTTCTTAAATTAAAAATTGTTAAGTTGATGACAGCTTCACTAAAGCTTTCGTCGACATCTGGGGACAAAAGTAATCAAGTAAATTTTGTTCCAAGTTATATAGCAGCAGAGTTATCGGAAAAATACGACGCAGAATTTACATGTTATGTATGTTAAGTCTTTCTTAAGAATTGAACAAGAATTTATGTTCAAAGTTTATTACTAATTTTTATTATATTTCTTTTACAGCTTAACTTTTCCAAATAATAATCTGTTCATATACTTTAATTGTGTTATGCAAATTTCGAGCATAAACGTCCTCAATTTTGAAATTCTATGGACTTATTTCAAAAAGCAAATATTTGAGTCAACAAATTGCCACTTGTGTTTAGCCGCAATCGCCGCCCATTAGCAAATATTTTTTTTGTTTTGTCTCTATATTTACGCGTTAATAGGTATACATATTGTATAAGATAAATCCAACAAATACCTTTATGAAATCCTTATGTACTTGAGTTAAAAGCTTTGTTCGATATGCAAGAGAAGTAAACAACGATAATCCATTAACAAACAATTTGGTACTTTACATAAAACACTCAGTTATTTGTCGCTAACCATTCGGGGGGAAATATGAATGGGAGTCAGTTTTATAGCGAACAATAAATTAAAAAACAAGCAAACATAGAATTAAATTGTATTCCTTCTCTGTTTTTTCGAATTCGGTCAAAAAAATTTGTTGTGCCCACTTGGCCACTCGCTAGAATGTCCTACCGCTCTCAAACAAACAACAACGAATATAAAAATCGTCGGTTGTGTGACCATTAATTTTTTCAAATTTACAATATAAACATAATGGTCACATTCAGTTTTCATGCGGGAGGAACACTTTAGCCAAAATAGGATTAAAAATTTGGCAGTTTATTTAGGCATAACTTTTTTCCTTTAGTCGCTCGTAAATGGCTTTAAGCAGAATTTTTTAGGGCCGTTTTCGCGCCACAGTCCTAAGCGAAATAAGTTTTTCAGCAACCAGTGTGAGCAGAATAGTCAATTTGAGCTAAAACTACTTGGAAAAGCAATCCGCATTCAAACTCAAAATTGGTTCAGGTGTTGTCGCACTAACTTGATTAAAATTTTCCTCTGTCTCACCTAAGAAAATTTATAAAAATAAAAATTATATTTAAAAAATATTTCAAAAATTGAGATAATATACTAGCATGAATCAGCATTGTTCACCCAGAAAAAAATTTATAAGTAACAGCATATATTGGAGAAAGAAATGAATTTATACCGAAATTTAATAAATAATAAAAAAAACGTTTTTTTCAGATATATTTAAATGATTTTTTTTAATCTTTAAAGCTTAGCAAAAAACGTTTTAATAAAGGACAACATTCATTACAATAAATGGCCTGAAACTAGTTGTCAGAAATTAATTCAAAATGGATATGAGAAAAGTCTTTGGTAAAAATTTTCCAAAAATAACAAAAAATCAAAAGACAATGGAAACGAAATTCACTCTGAGATAATTCTCGATCCGGAAAATTCGTACCGAAAGTGATAGGATTTACAATGGGAGCCAGAATAATGTATCTACTTAATTCAAAAAATATTGCAGTCGTGCTTCGTTATTCGCCTTGAAAGTGAGAATTTGAAAAATGTATTTCATTTATATCACATTATCATATCACGTTATCGACAACATTTGTGTATTATTATTAGCTTATAATAATGCTTGTTTTCATATTTAAACTTATGCTGAGTGTGTCTGTTTTATACAGGGGCAGACAAAAGGCCCCGATAAAATTATGATTTTTTGAGTCAACAATTTTGGCTTTTTTCTTACATTCTTGTATTCGTTCAACATTTTGCTAAAAATGGTGTACTTTTTCTGTAATCGATATCTTGCACCGTTTTTGGTGATACATACATCGATTAAATGCAATAATATTTAATATTTTATCAAGAATTGTATTGAATATTTATGTGCATCTTGAACTTCAATACATTTTTGTTGTGCTGATCACTTCTAATGGTCCCAGCGAATGTAAATATTCGATTTAATTTCCCAACTCATCGATAGGATGGATAGGCCGAGAAGGTCCTTTTCATGGTCACCTCGATTTCCCGCTTTCAATTCACCCACGAACCCCGAACGAAGGAGATATACAATTCGACTGTCTGCTTTTTGTTGTTTGTTCGCGTGTTTTATATAGTAAACGTACTGATTCATTTGAAAGAGGAAGCTTGAGAAATGGTCCCATATTTATAAAAACGCAAATCCGAAATCTCCTTCACTCTGAAAACCGCATCAGAAGGGGTGGAGAGGGCAGATTTCCTCGTTAATCGAAAATCTGAGATCTTAGAATAAAAGAAAGGACAAAATCCGGAAACGTTTAAATTGCACATTTTTTCAAAAGAGTTACGGTTTTCGAGTTAGAGGCATGTTAAACTCTTAAATATATGTATCTATTTTTGCTTTCGAAAATTGAAAATCTGTGGGTATTACATGAAAGACCTAATTATTTGTAGCAACATATTATAAACATTTTTCCTTAGAGTTACGGTTTTCGAGTTGCAGCGGTAGTAAAATGGTAACAACAAAATTGCGTATTTCCGCAGCAATGTTTTGAGAGATCTCAATAATTACTACAAGCAAAGAATATACGTGGATAAAAAGATAAGTATTTACTATCTTCAATGTTATTAGTGAACGTTTAACGATTTTCGGGCCTAATGTTACACTCAAAAGTGTGAAATAAATATTTTTTACAAAAAATTAGACCGACGTTATTAGTTGGTGCACTTCAAAATACAAAATAAAATTAATTCTATTGGTGCTGGTACTTGTAAAGTTGATGGCAAAAATTATAAATCTAACGGCAACCGCACAACTTCAAAAATAGCAGCACCAATAGAATTGATATTATTTTGTATTTTTCAGTGCACTCACTAATTACGTCGGGGCAATCTTTTGTAAGAAATATTTATTCTTTGGGGCTATCTTGAAAGTTAAGTTTATTGAACTCCTGTAAATAATTGAGACGAGTAATTAAATCGTCTATTTACAACTAACTGCTGAGTCTATTAGAAATGATCACTACATGTTTCGTGTACAACAGAAATGTTTAGACAGAAAATTTTCAAGTTCAAGTTGCAAATATTCTACACATTTCTTGATAATCTATTAAATAAATTGATTTTTGAATGGGTTATATTCGTTATTATATATCGTACATCTTGTTAGGCGATTCTCTCCAAGATAATCATTTAAATAATGAATAACTTTTATATAGAAAGTTTGTACGACTAAAAGGATGAATGAGAAAAGTCAAATCCGTCAAGTCATTCAAAAATGTATAAATTTAATTGGCCCTGTATAAGACAGACATACTGATCAGAAGTTTACATATGAAAGCAAGTATAATTATGTGTTAATTTAATTGTCCAAATTTTGTTGACACCATGAAAACCATTTAAAAGATATAAATGACATTAGTTTTTCAAATTGTTACATTCACTCGCTGAAGGTATATTTGAACCACCTAAAATCATCACTTGTATCTATAACGAAGCTTGCTTGTCAAATTCGAATTTATATAGATTAAAATCCATAAATTCATATACCCTTAGTTACACAAGTGAAACCCCTTATCATCTACACACATGAATTAACCCTTGGTTGTTTGAATCTAAGCCATATTCTATGGGTTCATCAGGCGTAAATTTATCTATTATTCCTTATATATATATATCAAACGCAATGTTCACTCCCTACTATTGACATAAGCGAAATGTGTTCTGAACCTTTTACATTCTTATCATTGTTTTTTTTTCTGAAGGTCCATTATTTTTCAGAAAAAGAATGTGTATGGTTCAAGAGAGCATGTCTGCATTCGGTTTTTAATATCTCAATTCATAATAAAATTAAATTTGTTTTTTTTAAGATAGTGAGAAAGCACCCTATATAGTCAGGCCCTAGCGCGTATAACTATAAACTTTACGATAACAAGCAGTTCTAGATGATTTTGGAAAGATGTACTGCATATAAAAATGATATAACATAGACATTCCGGAATGTTCCCGAACAATAGGTCTGGCTATAGGGAGGTATACAGTGGGTCGAGAAAACAATTAAACTCCATTTGGTTTAGATTTTATTTAGAAAAAAGTGAAAATCGCAATTTCCAAAAATGCCTTGTAAACTTTTTTACTTGTCGTCTTACCAATAAATATCTAAAAATAGTTTGTCTCGTAATATTTCAAGACCTTGACAGTGGTATACTTGATTCTGAACTATACATAGTTGTATTCGAGAAAATTATAACCACTTCATTTTATCTTACGGGGGCCCTATTTTTCAGAATAATATGATATACCTATCACATGAAAAATAGTAAGCGCAAGTACTCTCATGAAAACCCCGTTAAAGTCGGGGTTTAAGAAATTTTAAAACTAAATATGTACCTACCTATTACGTGACGTAGAAAAAGTAGGTAGTGTGTGCCGAAAGATGTTCCCATATTGAACTTACCAAAAACATATCCTTCCTTCCAAATACACCCTCAAATGTGGTGGGAAATATCTGTTGGGAATTTTATCAGGTGTGATATTTTCCAATTAAAACTTTTTTACAAAAAATAGGACCGACTTTATTAGTTGGTGCACTGTAAAATACAAAATATTATTAATTCTATTATTGATACTGGTAATTTTGAAATTGTGCAGTTGTAGTTAAATAGAAGACAAATGGAATCAATTTCAAACGTACCCGCACTCTAATGTTGCGGGTACGTTTAAATAGTATTTTTCAGTCCACCAACTAATAAAATTGGTCCTGGTTTTTGTGAAAAAAATTTATTTTATTTTTAGTCATCAGATTCGTTCAACGTTGACCAAAGCAGATAATACTTACCTTACGAATCTATTTAGAGACTGGAAAAATTTACATTTACGTGGTAAAATCTGAGCTTTACCACTGCTGTAACTTTGAAACCGTATTTTTTTAATGTCCAGTGTAAATGTTGCTACATATAATCTCTTCTTTAATTTGGCAGTCTCATATTTCCAATTTTCGAAAAAATTTGCTCCCTCCACATAGCGGAAACCCACATATTTCAGACTTTACCAGTGCATTTACTCGGAAACCTGTGATTTTTTTGGAACACGTCCAATTTGGGCGTTGCCGTATATAATTATAATAATAATAATAAAAAGGATTTATTCAATTCAATTGCAATAAGGCGAAGTTAAGCCTTAAGGCTACTCTTACACTTAACCTCAATGTATTGTGTACACATTCACAAAAGAATAAGCATGCGACATTAAGAGAAACAAGTAGAAAATAAATGGTCTCTTATTTCATTTTGTCGTCTAAAATTGCCTCCTCCACCTCTTTGGGATAAGTGTTTAGGGGGAAGGACATGTTGAATGTCCAACTTTCAATTGGCCTCTTTCGAATGCAAAATAAATCATGAAAATCAGAGAACGTTCATTATCCAAATGGCGCGAAAATACATTAAAAAATCTGGTGTGTCCACTCACACGACTTTCCTACCGCTCGCAGGCAAATTCCAGTGAATAAAAAATCGTCCGATCAAAACGAACAACAATGGTCATGTAACATTTTTTCGCAAGATGAGACGTTTAGCTAGAATCTGAAGAAACGTGTGGAAAATATGGAATTTTATTCAAGCATAACTTTTTTTGTGTTTTTTCTCAGAGATGGCGCTGTATGTGGTTGGTAAGGGCTCTAAGAAGAATACTTTAGACAAGTTTAATCAAAATCCTTAGAGCCGTTTTCGCGCTATAGTCTTGAGAAAATCACTTTTTTGGCTATAGCTCAACACCCAGTGTATACAGGATTCTCATTCAGACAGATAGACAATCCAATGGCTGAAAATATGTTTATTACATTTAGAAAACTCTGAAACGTCAACATTTGTAAAAATCTCGATACCGAAAATTTCACACGATTACAATACTTTCCTTATACAGCTACTATAGTAGCGTAGGAAAGTAAAAAACAGACATTCTGTCGAAATGTATACCTCCTCCGTTTGAGAAGTCGGTCAAAAATCAAGTAATAAGAGCACATGGAATGTTCAAGTTCATATACAAGAAACAGAAAAATTAAATCATAATGTTGCATAATTGAATCGATAAAATATTCTATTTCATTATTTAAATTTTCCACATCATTGTTGGCATTCTAACTTGCAGTTTGCAGTACCTGTCATTCGTTGATGCTTTATATAGGTACACATATAGGTATACAAAAGAGATGCATTAATAGATAAAAGACATTGCTTTTTGTGGACTTTTCCAGTTTCTTTTGAAAACATTAATTTTCACGGATAGGTAGTATACGATCGCATAGAATGCCAACAGAAAGAAAATTAATTATTTTTTCAGTCAGAAACGCTGATGAACAACTCAGTATAGTTTCTTGGAAATCTGATGAATGGTATAGGAAAGTATAGGTAACGAACAAAGAAATATTCATTCAAATGAAAATTACATGAAATTGAAATTACATTTTGATTGATTCCTCAACATGCAATTGTACTACCAACAGAAGAAATATTATTTTGTATATATCAAATTCCGTAGGTTTAAAAAAATATGTATGTATCATTATTTCAATTTCTTTCCGAAAATGAAGCGAAGGTTTATAGAGTCTGATATTTTCAGGCATATGTGTTTGAAATTTGTATTTTTTTGACTAATCATTATTTAATCTACAAAACTTTCAGATATTAATCATCTAAAATATCAGAAGCAAAAATGTCTCCTTATTATATAGAAAATTAGAATAAATTCACCTAAAAAATATTAATAACGATAAAAAATATTCTTACAGTATTAATTTAATCCTTATGAATTTTCGTGCAGAAAGTAATACGTAGGTCACTAACATAATAAAACTAATAGAACAGAAAAAAATAACAAAACATTTCTTTTTTGTGTGTTATTTTTTACCTCTTTTATTTGATTTGATTTATATTTGATATCAGTAAAATACCAATGTATCTTTCCGTTTATTGAATGTATGAAAAATATTCAAATTTCAAAATCTTGTTGATAACAAGAGAAAGAAATCAACCTCTGCCTGTTGAGGCTGAAACGTATTATTTATTCAAATTAGGCATAACAACCGCATTGATCGTTCAAGAATCCATTCAGATAAACCCTCACCTTCAAAAGGCCATCTACCGCGTTCGACCCTTCATAATTCACTGTAGAAATCACGCATAAATAAAGTGATTTAGCTCGATTTGTGTTTCATGTGTCATAAAGCATAATCACTTCGCCGTCCATTGCATAACTTCGTTTTAGATTGTGCAAGAAGAAAGACCCTTTTGCTGCGTCCGTTCGAGAGCTCATCCTGGCGAACAATTTGAGTTATAAATTTAAAATCGTTCCACAGGAAAGTAATTTCATTCTTCGTTGCGGATTATGGATAAACTGAGATTAGGTTGTTCCAATGTTATATTTTGATAGTAAAAGGGTTTAAAGTAACAACGTCTATATTTGTATATTAGTCTGCGGTATTTTCTTTTCATCTCATGTTGAAATAAAATTGTCTTTGATGTTTATGATATAGTATATAGTATATATTGTCAGGCATGAAATCCTTGTGGTTCGCATATACTGTTTTTAAATCGTGTTCCGATATACATTATGTGACAGTGCATATTAGTGTCCAATGCTCATAGTATCGGAACATGCATTTTAACGAATTAATTAGTAATTTATCTTTGCTTCTTAAATATAACTGGATACAGTCATAAGTCACTAGTAACTGTGACGCTAATAATGGAAGAGCCTCGAATGAACCAGTCATTAATTTGATAATCAAGATGGCACCTCCTTCAAAAAAAGAGGGAAAAAAACAATCCTATCGCATGAATGTGTTTGTTTGTTTGTTGCACGTTTTGCATAGTTAACCAAAATATTCCTTAGATGGGATGTGGTAATTTTTTTGCAAATCGAAATCTGTCAGGATCAAAGAATAGAAGATTTCTGAGGCCAATTATTAAAACATTATTTAAAAAAACATAGGTATTGGAATTTTGAGCTCTAGCAGTACAAGCGAAAAATCAATCATTAAAAAATGTGAAATAAATAACGTTTTACAAAAAATGCTGCCAAGTGCAAGTTGAACTCTCAGGGGAAGGATTCCGTACCATTGTAAAAGAAAAATTCCACTGTCTACATATTACTGTTCATGGGGTAAAGATGGAATTAGTATTTGCTATTACAGCTGTAATAGATATACACATTCTCTGGAATTTTCAGCTCTCTACCTCCTGATTTCACCAATTTGGTACAGAACCCTAAAAACTACAACTGACTTTATTAGATGGTGCTCTGGAAAATAAAAAACGACTTGATTAATATGGATACCAAAATAATTACATAATATCGTTGCTTATTCTTCAAAGTGTCATTTAATTTTTCACCGATGACCCAATCGGAGGAGAAAAAAATGTTATTGTAAACGTGCTCCGATTTTGATGATTTTCTTTTCATTTGAAAGAGGAGTATTGAGAATTGGTCCCAATTAAAAAAAAAACAATATATATATATACATGCCCCCAAAACGGCAATTTTTCCTGAAAACTGAAAATCCGAGACTGTAGAATTAATGAAAACTGCATATCCGGAAACGTTTAGATTGAACATTTAAAAAATAATAACAGGTTTCCGAGTTACAGCAGTATTAATGTCAGAAGACGGCCAAATTGAAGAAGAGAAAATATGTAACAACATTTAAATTGGACATACGGTTATGGTTTCCAAGTTCCTAAATCTCTTAATAATAAATATAATCAACGTATTATTTTCTTCGGTAAACGTTGAATGGTTTTGCAAAGTCTGAAATAAACATTTCTTAGAAAAAATAGAACTGACTTTATTAGTGCACTGAAAATACAAAATGAGATTAATTCTATTGGTGATGGTACTTTTGGAGTTGGTGTCTAGAACAACTAACTACAATTATTGCTCAACTTCAAAATAACCAGCACCGATAGAATTAATATTGTAACGTTTAACCCTGTGCTAAACGATGTGGAATGTGGGGTGAGTTCACTTGCATAATACTCCAAAGTTCGCACTTTCCTTCTGAAACGTTTATTTCCAACACATTGTAAAATTGTCACAACTTGTCACTTCGACAATTAAACTGCTACAGACTTCACCGTCTTTACTGACGGAACTGCGAGGATGTTCACCTGGAGGAGGAGGTAGTCATAGACCTGTGAAACATATTTATGGTCCAAAAGGAAGATCAGAAGGATTACTGTGTTATATGTCTTCTGTTGAAAGAAAGAAACTCTAAGTCTTCTCCACAATATATTGATGATTATATTACAGTTAACAGAGACATGTTTCGAGACTATATAGTCTCATTATCAATCTTAGATAAGGTTCGGTAACAAATTTGGATAAATTAGTGACAGGAAAATGTTGAAATAGGGATTAAATCTTAAAAAAGTAAGATAGCTAATGTGGTGCTCACGTGGAGATGAAAATAAATTCGATCCAAAACCAAAATTAATCAATAAAATAAAATAAAGTTGAAATCCGAGGTTGTAATAAAACTTAAACTTTCACATTGTGAACTCAACAAATAAAAATTAAATTCTAAAAATAAACCAAAATTAAATTCTAACTGGACGTTGAATTAACGTGGACTGGTGGACTACATGATTGTTACTAAGTTCAATGTGAAAGAGACAATTTTTGGTTGAAGATCGTAATTTATAGCCCATCAACACATGAGTGGTGCCATCTATAAATGACTGGAGATAATTAGTTAAATTAATATAGTATAAAGGCTGAAAAAGAAGAAAACTCTATAATATAATGACTAATAAATAAGTGAGGTTAACTATAATATAATCATTAATATATTGTGGAGAAGACTTAGAGTTTCTTTCTTTCAACATACCTACTACTTCACTCCACTTTGAGATAATGGACTTTTACCTACAATTCTTATATGTCTTCCTTGGGAGGCAAGCGTGAGGAATGGGACAAGCGGATGCAAGGAGCTCCCTCAATGTAAATTGAAGAATGAACTTGGGCAGTGTTTGATCGGGACGATCCAAGCTAAGATGGGGGCTGCGTAACGTAGATATAGTTTGTTATGTACTTACGGTATACCTATACTATAAAATTAATAATTACCGTAAATACATGACAAACCATCCACGTTACGATATTTATTATTTGTATTTTTCAGTGCACCTACTAATAAAGTCGGTCGGTCGGTTTTTGTAAGAAATGTTTATTCTAAGTATGTTTTAAAGTATATTGCAGCAGTTGAACCAATCCCTGTCACATAATTCTTAGATCAGAATAATCTGATTTAATCTCTGTCCCTACTATAAAACAAAAGGTCCTTTATATGGATGCTGAGCTTTTAGATAAATTTTTCTGTTAACTTTCCACCAATAACCCAATTAGCTAATGTAAGGAAAGCTGAACCCGGTAAAATTTTCGGAGTCCTGTTTTCAACAGATTCTTCAGTTTCTGTCTTTCAGAATTTGAACGCTTTCTTTTTCGTTTCGGCTATTTTTAGGTTATTTTTATAAAATTTGGCTAAAATATTCTTTTGCTATTTTTTGATCATTTTTCAAAGATGCGTCTTTGGGAAAAAACCGGAAAAGAGATATATTAACATAAGATAAATGAAATGATATATTTTTGACCACCATGCTTGAATTTTGATGAAAATTAAATTAAGGAATCCAAAATGATTTTTTTAATTGAAAGCTTGATACAGCAAAATTAAATGGAACATATTTCAACGACTCTAACGGTCTCTTCACTTGAAACAGTTGACAGTTTTGGAAAAATTTGTAAATCTGTATGTATATATTGAAAGTTTTGTTTTATTTGTTACCATTCAATTAATTATATAATGGTTTAGTGAATAATACAAAATAATATTTATTCTACGGGTAGCTACTGATACTTCATCTCACACATTGTTTTCGGTACAAAAATATTCATATCTTCGAAACCAATGAACAATCCATGTTTGTTTTGAACTTTTACTTATAGTATCACCATGCCGTTGAATTATTTACGAAATTCTTAAGTGAGAACGATTTCAATAAGTTTCAGTAGGTAGGTACATTTCTATAAGAAATGTACCTAAAAATAAGTTAATAAGTATATTATGTTTATTGTTCCTAAGAGGTTTTTTGTTAACAAACAAAATAAATAAATAATCAGCATAATATATGAACTCTCATAGATAGTGTATTAGAAAATATTTCAACAGTACTCCAAGAAGGAATTTTTGCTTGAAATTGCCTCAAAAATAGAATTAAAATACTTTGTTCAGAAATGAATACAAAGCTCTCACTTTCTTTTTCCACTTTTATATTTTTCTTAATATGTACCTACAAATTTATGTTTTCCAGTACGGATTTGTCGCACATAATTGTATGTCACAATTATACTTATTTAGTTCCATGGTGGAACATGAGTAGATTTAAAAGTAAAAGAACAATAATAAGTGCAATTATTTTGCAGGTCCTCCAGGCCCACCAGGACCACCAGGCGTTCCTGGGAAAAGGGGACGAAAAGGAAAGAAAGGAGAAGCAGGAGAGCCAGGTCCTTCGGTACGTTGAACAATCTGTAATTAGAACAAGTACTTTTCATTCCATCTTGCTTTTAATGTGCGCTTTTCAGTGAGCAAAAACCAGTGGCAGTCCATTCAATTCAATCTCTTTTTGTATACCTGCCACGCTAGAAAGCTGTAAAGGAATAGATAAAATATTGAGACAAGGGTTTGATTCTATCAGTATGCCTTAGTTTAAAAACATAAAGTATTGTATTGTAGTATTCTTTTCTTTTTGGCAATCCGTATATGTGCTTTCAACAACTTTACCCAGAATGTGAATGATGATTATTAATATTACAGCCCATTATTCGTCAAAGTATTGTCTTACTGCAAATGGCGGCAACTTATTTGTCGAAACACATGTCGGAATGTAATTAACAGCTAAGTCTTGGAAAATTTCTCTATCTGCCCCAGGAAAATCTTGTGCGAAAAAACTCTTTTTCTCGAAATCACAGACGCTTATATTTTATTTATTTGTATTAATGACCAACTTTTTTGAGGTTTAGGTGTGTTTTATCTGTTACAGCCTAATTTATCCGAATCTTCTGGGAAAGAGTTCAAATTTAGATTTAATATATAGACTAAGGTAACCGCATTACAGTTGTGTAGCTTAAATAGTTACTGAATTTTGATATTGGAGGAAACATTCATGTGGCAAATTGGTAACCAATTTATTTTTTTTATACTTTTAAAATGTTCATTCTAGAAAATAATGAATTAACCAAAAATGAATGTTCTTCCTTATCTCATAAACAGCTAACTCAACAATTTTGAAAATACGGGCTTTCAGTTTTAATAGAATAGAAGCAGAAATACCTACAAGTTCAGTATCGATTTTCAATATTTTTGATCTTATTAGAATAACTCTCAAGTTCGTAATTAATTCATTTATAGAGTCAATAATAAAAATCATTTCCACATATACAAAAATGACTTCTGAAATAATTGTGTTCAATAATTGATTTTTTTGTATATTACTATTAGGTAGGTAAGTTCTCATTAGAAGAATTTTTCATTATTTGACTAACTAAAAATTCAAACACTGTATAAATTTTATATCAATGTCATCAATTACAACAATTTATTATTATTATATTGGAATCGTATATTGTTTTGGATGTCCATAAGGCAGCGCATTTGAAAAGCAATTAATTGATTAGGTACCTATATTTTTAGCGTGACCAAGTTTAAAATATTAAAAATACTTTTCCATCACTTATCATATTTTTAATTATATTGTGACGTTCCGAATTATCAATGATTATCAGAATTTATGACACATATTATAGTTAAATGGATTATATAATCCAAGAGATCTATTTTTAGTCATTTATTAATAATGGTCCCCGGCATTTCGTGATACTAAACAAAGGTATGTGACACTCTCAACCTCCGACCAAATTAAGTCGTCATTTATTATACGTATACTGTATTAATATTTCAAAGGCCAAATGATTAACCCTATTGAATTTCGACGTTGTTACAATTCTCACATACTAACTAAATTATACCCGTAATCGTTACGCCAGTTATTTAGCGATAACAGCACCTAAGCCGGGTACCTTATTATTCAAGGCAATTTTCAGGCGTTGTTTAATATCAAATACACCTATTTGGTGTCTCTCTTGCTATGAATTGGGACTAACTCAGTATTGGAAGGAGCCTAACCTCTTATTTACATCCCTTCAAACTGAGAAATTTGAGTAGCTGTCAGCATTAGTGGAAGGATTGAATAATGTGGTTGTTCTATGTCACAACAACCATTTTAGAATAATTTGAAGAATGTCGGACTCAATCATAAATAGCCACCAGACCTCGAGTGTCTATGTAACATTTTGATCTTGATCACAATGAACTAAGCATTTTCACATTTTCTTTCACATCTCTGTGGAGTGGTGAAATTTGTTTTAGGTATCATAACTTAACCATTAGAAAGAAGATCTACTGTATTCGATTTTCCGCAATTTTAAATATGGCATATCTCTAAAGTTTAGGGGCCGATTTCATTATCAAATTTGATCTCCTACTAATATTAATCCAACATTAAACATTTTATATTTTTTGATTGGACATATTCAAAGTAACTTTAAAAGAACGAAAGATAAGGTGACTGATGTTAAAAAAGTTATTAAATTTAAAATCCGACATCTCCTTCCCCAAAAACTTTTCTCAAAGAGGGTGGTGGCGACAGTATTTTTTTAATTTTTATATGACAGGACTTTTCCGGTGACATTAAGATTGGCTATTTTTCAAAAAATTTAACGGTTTTCAAGTTACCGCATTAGAATATCTGATAATAAGTTAACCTTCATTTAGGCATAAGAAATTATTGGCCTATGGGTCTGTCTCTGTCAAGATCCTGGGAATGGTTGAACCAATCTTGTTTCTTTTTTACGTTGAAGGGTACCGAGCTTATCTCGGTAAGCTGAGAAAAATTATTGATTGCACCTGTTGATCAGACAATTCTTAAATTGAATAAGATGTGCCAACACGCTTCGCAAAATTGGTTGGTTACAAAATATCTATACACTTTTCAACTGTGGAATCTACAATTTAAAAAATATATAACACGTAGAAAATATTTTTTTTATTATATTTTATCACAATCCGTTCCAAGCAGTTATTAATTTTGTCGAATTAGAAACAACAATTCCGTTGAATAAACTGAAATTTCTCGGCCTGTATTGGACAGAAATTAACTATCTCTTATTTTTGACATAACAGTTTTTGTTCCCGACATCGGATTTAACTTAAAAAAAAAAAAGAAAAAATTGGACCGACTTTATTAGTTGGTGCACTGAAAAAGTATCGTGCCTACAACTAACTACAACGGCAAAACTTCAAAATTGCCAGCACCAATAGAATTAATATTATTTTGTATTTTCCAGTGTACCAACTACTAAAGTCGGTCCAATTTTTTGTAAAAAATATTTATTCCACACTTTTGAGTGAAACATAAGTCATGAATATCGTTGAACGTTCACTAATACCTAAAAAGATAGTCTTACTTGTACTTGTTTTTATTCAAAGATCGCACAACATCGTGTCAGACATTAAATGATGTAACTCGAAAACTGTAACTCTTTTGAAAAAAATGTCAATGTAAACATTTCCGGATTTGGTCTCATCTTTAATTCTGGAATCTCAGATTTCAATTTTCCAGAAAAATTTCCCCCTTTGGGGGCGGTTTTTGGAGGAAGGGAGATTTCAGATTTGAGTTTTTCTGAATATGGGACCATTTCTCAATTCTCCTCTTTCAAATGAATCAAAAATCATCAAAATCGGAGTACTACTAGAGAAGAATTTTTGCTTCTACTATACAAAGCGCGCGAACAGACATACATAAAAAAACAAACATACAACCGAATTGTATACCTCCTTTTTTGAAGGTGGTCAAAAAGGGCCTATATTCTGCTTCAAGGTCCCTACAAATGGTAGATGGGCGAACAAAACATTCTAATAATATTTAAAATAAATAGTATCGAAACCCAAAATTATTCAACAATATTTGCAGACTGGCACCGTTGGCCACACGCCAACCCAATAGCTTAAGAACCCGAAACGGGTTTTGTTAATAAACTTGGTGACATATTATCAATGCTGACGATGTTACGTTGGTTGTCGAAATACGGGTCAGATTATTGAAAGTAGCCATCAAAATCGGCTTAGTCGTTTCGTAGATTAAAACGGAAAACAAACAAATAGACGAATATGATTTCAAGAGACAGCCTTTAGGTATTTCAAAATCCCAGACTGATACAATTTAAGTGATCGACTTCTTAAATTGATAAGGTATGAAATTCGATGTTTGTGTGGCTTTCTACATATGTACCTATATGTTCGAGCGTTTCGCATAATAAACTTGCTTCGAATTTGATAACTTCTGTTTCATTTGAAAAACGACTGCTGAGATATGGCCTCATAAAAAATTTAAACATGTCGTTCATTCACCCCAAGGTGAACTTTTAAGTTTCCAAGTTATAGCACTATGGATGTGCGACTTTTATTGGTTGGTGTGCTGAAAAATACAAAATAATATTAATTCTGTTGGTGGTGGTACTTTTGAAGTTGGTGCCAATCGTCTTCTATTTACCTATAGCTGCACAATTTAAAAATTTCCAGTACCAATAGTACAATAGTATTAATACTGTTGTGTATTTTTCGTTGCACCAACTGTATTAGAAATCTGTCCTATTTTTTTGTTCAAAATAGTTGTTTATATGTTTGGCTATATAAATTTGAAATAAATATCAAATCAAGAAACTACAAAGTCTCATATTATATAATATCTCTTGAAATGTTGTAAATGTTGTCAACTTGTGGACCTCTAATGCGCCAACCTTGTGTAACAAAGATGTTTAAGGGTGTTCAAGAAGCTTCAACAGAGAACTTTATTAAATTTGCGGTATGTGTACCGTCAACGGTATGTGATAATAGTTTTGTTATTTCTTGACAAACTTAGACATTGTCTCCAAGCATTGTCTTAGAAACTGTGAAATAGGTGCTAAATTCCAGATGAGCATATCTCTTTCATCCGTAAAGTGTTTGATCAGGTGAGGATGAGGTTTTAAATTTCCGTTTATTTCGCCGTTAAAGAGAAATTGCTATCGGTATAGTCGAAATAACTAACATGTTTATTGTTCCGCTGTAGCAAATTTTGTAAAGAAAAAATTATTATTTCTCTAAAAATAATTCAGAAATCTGGAATTGTTGTTCTCACTATTTTAATAATGGATATCAGTTTATTATTACGATATAATCCACTACATTTTGCCTACATTAATAACGTAAATTTGGCAAGCATTCGAGATTTCCCCAGTTTTTGTCGATATATTTTTTCTTGTCTACAAAAGCATATTATAGGTTTTTCCTTCATCTTCTATCCTCTATCAGCAGTATCTAAAATCATATTCCCCGCTACTGTCAACTTATTAAAATTTAAGGAACATCGTTATCGGCATTTCTTTTCATTGTTCATTTGAGTCTGTAATTCTTTTATTTTTTCTTTAACCTATAATCATCTGTATTATTTGAAATCTGTTTAGACCCAAATCTTTGTAGATACTGTAATCTTTGTGATACCCATTTCCATAAATAAAGCAAACAAACCAAAAAAATGGTTTGAAACAAATAACTTAAACATTATTCAAAATAAAAATAAAGGTTTAAAAAAGCACCCCTATCGGTGCACTTTTAATAAGCAAAACTCGCGAAGAGATATACAATTTAATTGTATATTGAAGTTGGCCCAAAATAATTGTAATTTGTCAATTTCAATTTTCATTCATTCATTTTATTTTTGCTGCAAACAAGATATCAACATGTTAAATTTGGTCCCTAGAGGGGAAGGCAGATCGGAAGAAATAATTTGCCATATCATTAACACGTTTAACATGCTTTTATTTGCTTAACCTGTATTTAAGAATTTAATGCAGGGTTCAATTTTCACCCACTTCTAGCAGTCCAAATATATCAAAAATTTTTAACACGTGGAACTGATGACAAAAGCTTCAATGTAGTTGACATAGTGACATCTATGATATGGCGATTAAATCACTTTTTTGTTGTGGCTATAATAGTAATCTGTAAAACAAACACATCAGAGGCGTTTACGTGAATATTTTATAGGGTATATACTTTGCGTCGTTGAGAATTTTTTATGTTATTGAAGAGAAGAAAAAAATATAGTTTGGAATAAATTAAAAAAGTTCGTGGAAAGGGTTAGGATTTTCGCTTACGTTTTCCTGCAAATTATAATTGTATAAATGTATTTTTTTTTATTTTAGAATTGTTGCGGACATAAGGTAAGGACTGTCAATTGTTTTGGGAATACATTACTTAAAACAGGTTCACAAAAAATGTGCCCCCAAGTTTCAGTGGTCACCGAACTCGGTAGTAAAGTTTTAACTTTTTTTTCTTAGCTATTTTGGAAAAAAATAGATAAGATGTGGTAAACGGGCAGATAGACAAATATGTTTTTTTCATCGGATGAGCGAAAATATAAAAACTTAAAAATAGCCTCCCAGTACATCATGAACTGAAAAGTAGGAAAATAATCTTTCCCAAACCAAGAGTAAAGTAAGTAATTGAAATTTTCATTGTAAGAAAAGCATGGAGTGCCTTATGTCAGTTATGATTTTTTGTATCATTAAGGCTATTCCTAAATTCCTAGAGTCATTGTGAGTATGTTAGAACTTCAATATTACAGATTTTTGCAATATTGAAGTTATTTTTCTTGTCAATTTCTTGAGTCCTGGTATGTAAAAGTGTTTTTGTTTGCTTTTTAGACCATATTGCAAAAATGCGTATTTTTATAGTTTTTCGACCGACTTCAGAAAAAGGAGGATTTGCTTTTTTATTTTTTATCTATGTATGTTCGCTCGTTTTGCATAGCAAACGTAACCCGCTTTTGGTGATTTTTGACCCTTTTCAGAAAGGAGAATTGAGAAATGGTCCCATATTTCGAAAAACTTAAATCCGAAATCTCCTTCCCTTCAAAAACCGCTCCGGAAGGGGTGGGGGCAATTTTTCTCGAAAATGGAATATCTGAGACAGTAGAGTTAAAGATGAGACCATATTCGGAAACGTTTAAATTGAACAGTTTTTCGAAAGAGTTAGGTACGTTTTTCGAGTTACAGCAGTACTAAGCAGTGGTCTGAAATATGTGTATTTCCACCGCATTCTTTTGAGATCTCTGAAGAATAACAAGCACATAATATACATAGAATTATAGGATAGATAGATTATAGGATAGATAGATAATAGGATCAGTACTATTTTCTTAAATTTGTATTAGTGAACGTTCAACGATTTTCATGACTAATGTTACACTCAAAAGTTTCAAATAAATATTTTTTACAAAAAATTGGACCGACTTTATTGGTGCAGAAAGTCTTCTATCTAACTACAAATGCTCAACTTCAAAAATACCAGTACCGATAGAATTGGTATTATTTTGAATTTTGCATTGCACCAACTAATAAAGTCGGTCCAATTTTCTTTAAAAAATATTTATTTCCAATCCATTTATCTTCTAGATACGAGACCCGTTATATTATTAGAGGTGATTTTTCAATATTGAATCTTCGTCAAAAAAGCTACACTTTCTTCACAATGTGGTATTAATGACAACACAACCCCACAACTTTTTATTTTCTCTGTCATCTCACTCTTACTCCAACATTGTATAACTACATCCTCAAATCTTGATATCTTAAAATCGATATGACAATGTCCGAATCCTTTGAAAGGAATTTCGGAAAATTAGAACGAACTCTTGTTTCAAAACTTCAATCAGATTCAAAGATCTTGTCACAACGATCATTTAATTTTATCAAACATCTGATAATCTTTTAATAGGATAATTACAAAGCGCACATTAAACTTGCTCGAGAAGAAGAGTAATTAATAGATAGTAAGCATGTAATTTATAGAAGAAGGAGGTCATTTTATTTTATAATTACAACCTACACTGATTTATTTTTGTTTTTCCCTTTAGGGTTCCCCTGGCACACCAGGCAAGAACGGCTTTCCGGTAGATATTATTTTTATTTAATTCTAGCTTAATTTTATGCATTTGCTAATTTTCCGCCATTATTACGTCATTAGTCTGATGCATGTTTCTCTTTGGAACCAAAATGATTGTTACATAATTTCTTTTTCTTTATTATACTTTTTCTCATTTAATTCATATTCAATTTGTTTGCATTGAACAATTTGGATCAAAACAACAATACACCTGGTATTAATTGGTACTGATTTTGTAAATTCCTGCTCTTTTCAATTTATCTTGTTTTTTTTTAAGTAAACTTAAACTAATTAATTTCAAGTTTGCACACATCTTATTGATCCATAATTGTATTCGATGGCAGCTCCAACATACTTAGGTATCATAATAAAAAATGTCTCGAATATTGTACTGATTAAATAATTTATAGGTATACATTATTTAAAAGAAATAAACAACTTTTTTTTTCTTCGTCTTCGAGGTTTGAGCTTCTTTATCATTTATTTTGACAATTAATAATATTTGCCTGGTGTGTCAGTAGAAAATTTCAGATATTTGGAAAAGCAGGAATTTAAAAATTCAGTTTGATATAGTAAGCTAAAGAAATTACATCTTTAATTTGAATAAATATTAGGTATATAACTTTATTGGCTGATACTTGATGGAAATCCATATTAGATTAAAATTGAAACAATATACCTATTAAATATCCAATATTATATATTTTAAAAACACATAAGATTTCGGCGCACTGTATCTTTATCAAATGTGAGTATAAACTAATGTCTAAGATGTTTAGTTCCTATTTATACTATAAATCTTAATGGCTATCTTATACATTAGTTTATACTCACATTTGATAAAGGTATAATGTGCCAAAACAATTGTTATGTGTTTTTAAAATATATAATAGTGGAAATTTAATATATTGTTTCAGTTCTAATCAAATATTAGGTTCTTGTAAAACATGATTCATTTCATGCTTCAAGTTCAAGTAATCGTAAATTACATGGGCAAGAAAAAATTACTTTTCTCGAAATTAATGAAAACTGGCTAAAAATAACATAAAGTAATATTCAGATAATGATTACAATGCGACGACGTATTAAAATTTGATTAAACCAATTCATATTCATTATAAAATATATTCGGTACATTCATTATTGCAGGGTGAAAAAGGTCAAAAGGGAGAAAATGGATACAGGGTAAGAGTGTTAAAAAAATTAGGAGGTATACTGCTTATTTCAATAATGCTAACTAATCATTATTGAGTTTATTATAACACTAACGGAATGATGTAGAATTAGAAGATTTTGTAATCACTAATATGCATATTAAATATTACGAAAACTTTTCGTCAAAACTCTTATAAGACATAATATACCTCTCTTATTTAGTGAGTGAAATACACGTTCTTCCACAAAAGTGTAGTGTTCGGTTTTATCCAAAAAATTGCTTTTTAAGTATACAGGGTGGTCCTCCAGACACTCCATATGAAAACTATTGTTTTAAAACAACCCCTACCGTTTTTCACATATTGATTTTTTTGTGAAAAAACAAGTTTCCAGACCAAAACATAATTATCAATTTTTCTTTCAAGGAAACTTTTCAACTTAATTTGGTTTGGTTCTCATGTAGAAGAAGATTAACTTTAGTAGTATTTGTATGACATTTTGAGAACAATTATTACCTGATGAGCAAAAATAAGAAAAAAAAATTAATGAACAAAAAAGTTATCTAATAGTTTTTAGTCATTTTTTAAATGAAATCTCCTATTTCTATAATTTCATCATATTGAGCGATAATTTCATATTGGATTGTCTATTCCGAGAATTTGTAGTTTTCTTAATAATAGCCGGTTTAAAATTTTTATAAGTAAGATTGCTACACAACATGTCACAAATTTGAGTATTTTACTTGTTATTTGCAAAAAATCATGTCAGCATTATTATTTATTGAGAATGTAATATAGTTATTGCAATAACATGGGGCGAGATTATTAGCAGAAACAAAAACTAGCACAAACAATTTTAAAATAAAATTATTTTAATTATTAATTAACTACCTTAGAAAAAAAGTTATTCTAGGATATTTTGAAACTGATGTCTTTAAAGACTTTTAATGCTGTTCTGATTCGTCGCATGCCGTCTTCCGTGGTAGTTGAGGCCATGCCATAAACCTTACACAACTAGAATGTTGTGTAGCATTTTAACATAAAAAAAACAAATACATATTTGTAAAACTATAAATTATCGAAATAGATAAAACTTCATTGAAAGTTACCCTTATTTTTAGTGCTTAATATAATAAATAATAAATTTATAAAAAATATTTATTTCAAATTTTCATTTACCAAACCGATTAAAATAATAAAGGTTTCCTTTTAAGCTAAATTGACCATCGTGTTTTGGCCAGTAAATGTATTTTTTTAAGAAAAATTTTAAATATGTCAAAAACGGTTGGCTTTATGTATACAGTAATATCTCTAAAATAAGGGATATGTTGATTGTATTGCCAGTAGTTATCATTTTGTAGGATTCTGGAATTGGTCCAAATTGGAGGTGTCAATTCTGAACTGATAAGTTATTTTTTTTCTTAGACTAGAAAAAAGAAACAGGTAATGGCCTCACAGTCGCTTTGTCTCTTTCACTGAAAGCGCGCAGCGCATCCTTCTGTAGCGGGCGGAGGGCGAGCAGATTTATTATTTAGGTATTGTACATTCTCTTTGCGGCGAGGTCTTGTTTATTTATTTATATATTCATATATAAAAATCTAATCTCAAGAAAAATAAATGAAATACATGAACTACTATCACTTATTCATTATGTTGCAGTAAGAGTAAGAACGTATATGCCCTTGAGTAGGAATACGGCAATCATTCATTATTTCCAAAAAAAGCCATCCAGGTTAAAAAATCTTCATAATGATTTAGGTTGCCTCGCATCTTTGGATCAAATGAAAGAAGTGCAGATGCTTCCATATTTTCTTCAGTCCTTAGAAATGTCAACGCAACATCTCGATCTAGAGCTATCGCCCAATGCTCGTTTGGCAATTTCACAGTGATCTAATTTTGTTGAATTACTTCAAAAAGACTTCTTGCAGAGTCCTTCTAAATTCATATCCATAGATTATTTTACAGACATAGAGTGGAACACAGCAATAAAATTTTCTTGTTTACAAAAGAACTAGCGTTCTTTTCTGATTTATATCGTTACAACACTGATTTTATATTGCTCACAATTCAAATTTGATAACAAATTACAAAACAATTACCTCAATTGACTAATCTAATCTGTTTCAAAGTAATAATCAAGAATTGTACGTCGAAATAAATTTTGTAACAATATACAAGACATTCTATAAAAATTTAGGAATTTATATATAAGTGGAGGACCACCCTGTATGTTTTGAAAACAATTTGACTAATAAAAGAAATTTATTGCCATATTCGTAGCAGATACGCGATACAAAAGGAAATTTAGAGACCACCAGCATAAGGATACTTCTTCTCATATCTAGGACACAACAACTTGTCTCTCGCGTTTCAGCAGAACTCGCTGGCATGTTGTGATAAGGAAACACGCCCATCAACGATCAGTTACAGACTTGGAGAATAGTTAGTGGCACATCAGCACTACAAATAATTTGTTTCTTGACCGTCCATTTCTCAATATTGAGAGGCTATCCAAAACAGCCCCATCGTACCTAATATCTTCCCATTTAATATCGGAATGTTACTGACAAGTCCGAATACTTGAATTTATTTCTATATGGTTGACGGCGTTAGAAATCCAATAAAATTCATATACTGGATTTGCTACTCACTTCTGGAGTAAAATAGGAACATAGAATAATCATATTTCAAGTAAAACTGTTAAGAGCTTCGCTAATAAGGGCAATTTAAAGAATTCTATCTTTGGAATAAAAACCAAGTCCAGCATATATTACCATCGAATACCGAAAACATTAGTCCGAAATTCACCAGATGAGAGTTAAACTACAATAATTAAACTATAATCGCTGACTTATTTTATTATAATTGACTATTTCTATATGAACAAATTGTTTTTTAAACAGTTATCGGCACATTTTAGATTATAAGCGTTTAATCTGCCAATAGCGTAGATTCTTCTTTAATGATTATGAGCTCAAATTAAAACTAAAACGTGCTACTGTGAAAAGTTAACAAGTAGTTTTGTTATTTTGTTGTCTTTAATTATCGTAAATTCTAGAGAGATCAGTATTAGAAAATCAAAATAACTTATGTTAGTAGCGGAAATATTTTTTTCAGCACCTTAAAAGGTCAACTTTTGATTATACAGGGTGCCCCAAATTAGCCTGCCAAACTTCACCAGCGGATTCTAAGTTTAAAAATAAAATGTTGGGAGTCAAAACATAAGTAGATTCCAAAAATAATTCTTCTCTGTATTTCACTTTATAGAATTTCTGACATCTTCAATTATTGATAGGATTGTTATAATAATTGGAAGTGTGTGTGAGTGTCTATTATAAATAAATTAGTTCTCTAATGCCTTTCTACAAGTTTGAATTACACTTAGAAATAATTAAGATGGTTCGTTTTCATTTCAAATTGTCTCTTCATTATGATTTGGTCGGAATTGAATAATAATATTTTAAAATTTATAAATGCGGATTATTAATTATTCTTTTATAAATAGTTAACGTTTTAGATAATTGGATATCACCCAGTTGGCTTACCCATCTTCAAGTGAACAAATTAGTTTAACATCACAAAAAACTAATATATCTGTCAAAAGATTCGTAATGTTTCCCAGTAGAATATTCTCAAGCTTTCTACTGTCTAATATTTGTATCAGTTTCTTCTTTTCGTCGTTTTTTCCTCTCTCTTTTATTTGGCACCATTATTCAAGAACCAATAAAATTTGTTCCAGGGCCTACCGGGTTTGCGCGGATATCCGGGATTTCCGGTTTGTTAATTTTTGTTTGTTAATTGAAAGGTGGTGGGTGCAATGACAGATCTATCAAGCACGTCCTTGGAGCTTTGTAGATTAATTCAGTTAGTGTATTAACATTATTATATAACGACAAATGCATAAAAGAAACTTTTTGGGTATCACACATTTTCTATGAAAAATATTTCAAGAAATTAACAAATCCTAACCAAAAATTTTCTACATATGTATATTTGAATCAGCGACTTTCCAGTGTAAATCATATTTTGCACTGAAAAATCAATCTTTCTTCACATAACCTATAACTAAACCAATTAATATTAGCAGTCCTATTTTAGAAAGTACCGAAATTTATTTTTCTTACTTCTCTTGAATTCTATCCACAAATATGGTTACCTCTGCGTAAGGAAAGAAAAATTATTCTACAGATATCATGAACAATAAATTATTGAAAATTTAGGAAAACTAGTCTATAAAAATCAATCACAAATACATGGTGCAAATTTCAAAGTCAAACATTTTTCTTTCCTTGAAAGAATTGAGTTTGCCTTATATTTGTGGAAATCTCTCTTCACTTGCAACATTTTATTAGAATTAAGTGCACTTGCTGATATTTTTCAATTTCTCAGGGTCCTATTGGCTTGGACGGGCCTAAAGGAGAGCCGGTAAGTTTAAATATTCATCCACTCAACTCAGATGGAAGTAACTAAGCTAGAAATTTCAGGGTCGACCGGGAGAGAAGGGGCAAAAGGGTCAAGTTGGTAGTGCGGGTATCGATGTCCTTCAAGCGGTAAAAGTAAGAATGCTTTTCTAATTAGTAATTTAATACATTAACTATGTAATCTAAAAAGGTTTCTTTGAGATTGGTGCGACACTATTCTTGTTTGGGCTATCAGTTTATATTCCTCAGAATAGCCGTTCACAAAACATTTTGGAATTTTTCTTAATACTTAATGTTCTGCTATCTCAAGTTTGAAGTTACCCCTCTGTCAACCAAATTATTGGATAACCTAGGCAAACTCATTGCGCTCCAAAATAAGTTTTTAATCAAATATGAAGACAATTATATCAGCAGCATAGATGGTTCATTCAAAATCTGATAACAACAACTATATTCAGGCTAATACCCACGCCAATGTTATTTCTGGAGTTAAGCTTATACTCTATTCGGAATTCAGATTCAGATTGTGATTATTATATTATGAAATATTTTATTGATCTCGATATGTTTGCTATTTTTTAACCTCTGTGTGTATGAGGATTACCTACCTATTTTCTTTAGTTGAGTAAAGTCTGTGTGACATGATATTTATTTTTGTAAAGCAGTTTATCAAATAAAGCCTTGAATTTGTTTCATGTATCTACATCTCTACTAGGTACTCAACTTACTGTAGATTCGAAATTAATATTTCAGGAAATGGATTTTACATTGAGATAGAACGACTGGTATTTGAGCCAGTCGACAAATACAACAATAACAGATTCAAGCGGTAGATAATCGAGTACTCAACTTAACAAAATTCTTCTTGCTATCGTTAGCCCTAGAATAACACACAATATATTGGCTCGGTGTCAATATGGGGATGTACTTATTCAAGAAATTATTTGCCATAATAAATGTATCTAAGAACTTCTGTAATCAATGCTGTGTTTCTTTATTGCCATTAAGACCGCCAAGAGAAAATACATTTACATCGAAGAGATAAACTGAGAAACTAAAACCCTAAAAACGATAAACGTTATAAATCTAATATAATAAAGACTCAGCCCCCTTGTTATGCCAAGCAATGAAAATATTTTGATATAGAGATAATCTCATGTCTCTAAGAACGCTGAATTTGAATACTAATTGGATAATGTCCCCCCCAAAATTAATCAAAATTTCTAGCTGTCTCAAATTAGTGTTTTAGAAATCCTCACAAATAGTTCGGGAAATTGTATCACTTTTACCGCATTGTGTCTTCAAAAACCGTCCTGTTTATAAACCAAATGTTTACAAAGTTAAGATGAAGTTGCAGAACTGTCGTAATGTGTCATAATATTGCAACGATATAGAACAAACCTAACATTCTTGTCCAACATTTATTTCTCCCATGAAATGGAACGTCTCCAACCGTATCTTTTTCCTAAGAAGTTGGAATAAATTCCTTGTTAATATTTTCTTACTGAGTCTGAACTGTGTGCGGCAGTGCGAAGTGCGCCTTGCGAATATATCTCTTTCTAGCTCAATGTTTAACCCGTTTTCCTAAAAATTTATTCAGATTCTGTATATGATTTTAGGAGAAAAATAACTAATATGAACTAATTTTTGAATGTTTATATCTTCCTACTAGCAAAAATTTCTATATAACGAAAAGGTGTAGGAAGTATGTATAACATTTTTAATACTATTTACCATGAATAGTGTCACACAAATCATCAATATCTCGCACGTTGGAAAGCTAGATTTAATCAAGTGCAATATTTGAAATGTATTCCAGACAAAAATTTCATATTAATTATGACATTTAGCTTAGACACTTTCAAAGCTTTGTTTTCATTTTTTATTTTCTATTTCATTTAGCTACCAGGAAGGGTACGTATTACACAAGCATGTTGAAAGATATTATTTAAACAATCTGTAGTTTTATTTTTGTTGCAAACAATTAATGTTGATGAGTATTATGGTCTATCAGTTTATAGACCATGGATGAGTATGAGTTTGAAAGATATCGACACAAAAATGTAATGCTTGATAAGTTAATTTGTACGAATGGTATCTTATAATATGTCCCACCAGTCGTTAATGTGTAATTACAAATTGCCTTATGCAAACTTGTCCGTCATTTACATAATACATAATAGTTTACGCTGTGAGTAAAGTTGTCAATTATCTTCCAATCGTAGTAGATAAACATAATATAAGGAGGCTACTAAGCGACAGAACAGTCCATGGCTTTTGAAAAAGGCTGATTCTGCAATATTCAGATAATTATTGACTTATTTGCTAACTTCATGCCCTGTACCTTTTCATGTAGTAATCCATTTTCAAGGGTAAAAATCAAAGTCTCTACTAAGCCCCATTTATCCTTTCATTACAGTTTTTTTGGAATCTAAGAAAATGCCGATAACTCAAAATATTTAAGTAAATTCAACTTCAACACTGATCTACTCTAATTTGAAAGATTAATTTCGTACTTATTTCTATTATTTGGATAGACAAAAATGGTTTTATTTCCAAAGAACCGTGGGTCGATATTGCCATTCTGGCAATTTTCCGAAAAAAAGGTGTCCCACTTTTTTTATAAAAATACTACCATTACATTATCCACCATTGTAACTGATGTGTGTAGTTGTTTAGACAAATAGTTCTACTTGATGGTCGTGAGAGTGATATTATTGATTGAGATTGATTGATGGAAATGAGAACTGTAGTGAGTGTGTATATTTCAGGGTTTGAAAAGGTCCGTCACAACACTGCGAGGAGGCACCTTGGGTTATGCTGAGATAGTTGCTGTCAAGGTGAGATATTTGACAGCATTCCGCCAAGTAAAAGAATTGTAGATAATCTTCTAGTCTACTATTTTGATATGGTCATAGAGTGTTTATTTGATGGTACAATTATCTTACATTATTAGATCTAGCCTCATTAGTACATACAGGCTGAGTTTTATAGTGTGTCCACGGTTGATAACTCCGTTATTACAGAAATAAATAAAAAAATCCCGATGGCCTGTAGTCAGCGGAAAGGTAAATTTTTCAAAATTCATTGAATTGAAAACCTTTTCATGGGTATACCTACATGTTATTAAATAATATTGTCGTATGTGTCATAGCCTTGCGGTTAGAGGTTTTTGTTTTGGCTGTTGAATATAAAGCAGACATGGTTCGAGTCCACTTCAAGGCAGATTTTTTTTTCGCCTATTTCTTTTCAATAAATATACTATATACTTTTTTAATCAGGGTCTATATTAAGATCTCCAGAAAATGTACAATTACATCAAATTTATATTGAGTGTTCATGTTTTATCAATATTTGTTATTTTTCTTTATTAATTTTTATTTTTTTACCTGTGTATTTTATGAAAAATTGCTTTGAACAAAAGTTGTAGGTACTGATTATATCTATAACATAAAATTATTTTTAATAATATTTACACTACGGCTCTTTTTTGATATTTTTTTTAAATGTTTGAATGGTCGCCATTTTGAAACTACTTACCCGATATTGCCCAATAACGAACTCGACCGAGATATTTGTGAGATTGATTTTTGTAGCAAATTTGAACTTGATACATTCAAAACTGCGAACAAATTTCGTAATATCCCATATATATATATATATATATATATATATATATATATATATATATATATATATATATATATATATATATATATATATATATATATATATAAACTTTTGAACCAAATGTTTTTTTGGACTAACTTATAGACATATAACAACATGCCGTTGAAATTTTTTCGAAATTCAAAAGTGTGAACGATCGCAATAGGTACATTTCTATAAGAAATTTACCTAAAAATGTAGGCTCTCTCAATTTCAATATTTTGAAAGTAATTAGAAATGTACAGGTGTGGTGACAGATCATTCTTATGTTTTTTTTTTCAATGGAATACCCTATATTTTACATAACATTTTGAATCTACTCTTCTTCGCAATTACAGTAATATAAACTTATACTGGGTTATACTGAGGGGTTCAAAAGATATGATCGATTTTGTCAGAAAATTGCAATGGTTTCAACTTCCTGTATATTACTTAAATGATAAAATGATCTAAATTTTTGGCATGTGTCGATTATTTTTACTTATGCCTTGTAATAATGACTTATTTTCACAGTATTGCGGAAATTGTGTACAGGGAATGTCGAAACTCAAATACAATATTTTCTCAACGTTTTTAAACGAAACACCCTGTATTTTATAAACATAAACAAAAGAACAGTCTTTCAGTTTTCATTTTTATTAAATATGATTCTTTGTATCACAATCGTCATGATTTAAGACCTTTGTACTTTGAAATAAAAACCCTAATAACATTAATTTCATTCTATCAACTATTGAGTTGAAATTATATAGTCGTGGATCTTTATTGAAAATTAATATTGGTTACCTGTAATAAATTTTTTATTGATTATTAATAGTTTTTTCAATAGTCTGTTATTTTCATTTTCACAATTTAAACTACTCATTTTAGGCATAGGGAATATATAATAAAAATGAAAATTGAATGACTGTTCTTTTTGTATATGATATAAAATACAAGGTGTTCCATTTAAAAAAGTTGAGAAAATATTTTTTTTAGTTTTGTACAAAACTTCCGCAGTACTGTAGAAATAAATAATTATTACAACAAAACAATAGTAAAAATAATAATAATAACACATGCACAAAATTTACGTCATTTTATCATTTAAGTAATATACAGGAAGTTGAAATCATTGCAATTTTCTCATAAAATCGATCATATCTTCTGAACCCCTCAGTATAACCTAGTTTGTATTAATTTAATCGCGAAGAAGAGTAGATTCCGAATTTTATATCAAATATAGTGTGTTCCATTTGAAAAAACATAAGAATGATCTGTCACCGTGTTAAAGGACATCCTGTACATTTCCAATTAATTTCAAAATATGGAAATTGAGATTACCAACATTTCTTGTAAAAAACTTTTTTCATTTATTTCCGTAATAACGGAGTTATCAACCTTGAACACACTAAAAACTAATCCTGTATAGTATTCCTAAACAGTTTTTATATACCTATATCTACCATATATCCCTGCGATCAAAATGGGTAAACTTACCTTATGAGTTGGGTATTATGGGGTCTATGCGACACTAAAGTGATGATTTTATAATTTTTTTATAAATTTCTAATGGGTTGTAGGCGTTTGCTAGTATTGTGTACGGTGATATTTTTTTCAATAAGTAGGAGAAATTGAAATATATCAAAATTATGAAAAATATCTATCCATAGACGTAACTTTTATTTTCTAATAATTTTGTATTTTATATTTGTAAGCCAATGGATAAAAAGAAAAACCTCTAACATTTTGATTGGAAAGTCTATTTGATTCATGAAAAGTATTCTTAAATAATACTGTTTAACTTTTATAGCTTTGTGAGATTTAGACAATAATATGCTCATACAAAAATATAAACAACCGAAAAAAAATGGAAATGAATGAAACATGTCTTAAAATGTATTCTATTTATTCATACTAGAGACTCGATTTTTCTAACTTCAGTTATACGATTATACGGATTGTCAACCCCTATGAGTTTCGTTATTATTTTATGAACTGGACAACAGCATCAATCCGTGCAGCTTCTTCGATAAATAGCGTTCGAAAGCGATGCCCTGATGAAAATCAGAAAGAGCCGGATTCTCAGTAGTTTTTCAGCTGAGGGATTGGAATCATAATATTATGTGAATAATATGTCATCCGGAATACCTTGTTCTAGTTAGACAGTTAGAAAATATATGCTCACATTAATATGTACGTATGAAAATATATGATTTTTGTTCATTTTTAACCCTAGAAAAATACCCATAATATGACAAGGTACCTACACAAGCGAATTCGGAGTGTTATTTCACATATTCCGCTATCCGGATAATCAATTCGATTCATAATTTTTTATTTGATGAAGAAAATAAGTCATAATCTTTAGTATATTCTCCTTGATCATCAATAAGGCAAATCATTTCCAAAGTGAGTTTTTGAAAAAAAAAATGTACAAACAAAAATCACAAAAAGTATTACCTATTTAAAAATTGGCAAAACATAGAAGGATATACATATTATAATTAATTAAAAGGCTCATCCTCAAAATAAAAATATTGAATAAAAATTTCCTAATAAAATGTCTATCCTTTGGCGTACAAAGAAGAAACACCGAATTGTTGAAAAATTCCATAATTTTGATATATGGTAATTTTCGCTATTTAACAATGTCACCCTACTAAATTTAGTATGTTTGCTTAAATCAACGTATTTTGATCGCAGAAGTATCTGGTGGCATTGTGTAAATACTTTTTAGAGTCACCCTGTATATTCCATATTTAATAGATATACTTACTTTAGTAGACATTGGCATTTAATAGCATTTATTTTTTTTCTTTTTAGCATGCAGCGATTGGTAGATCGTGTTTTGGAGATATCCTATGTATTTTATTTATTTACTGCATTATTTGGTACTTTCTTTTTAAAGTAGTTGTATTTCACAAGTAGTATTATTATGATTTTTAGGGACTACAAGAGAGGGGACATAACATTTCTGGTGAGACAATCATCACTCTCAAAGTGAGTTTCATGTCGCTAATATTTTAATTACAAATAATAATAAAAAAACAACACCTAATAAAAGTTACCGTGTTAGAAAAAAATAGAGATGTACAAAAAGCGCCTTCAATAAGAAGCATATTATAATTTTTTTGAAATAACTACTATTTCCTTACATCGAAAAACTGACCGTCAAAATTCAGTGTCACTTGTCATTTTGAACTTTTGCTTTGGGTTTACAATTACTGAACAAAACTTGAGATTTACAATAAAAACAATTCTATGTTGAACTCTTTTGTAGTAAATGCTTATATTCTTTTATTTAGCTGCACGAATCGTAGAAATCTATATCAATAGTTTATTTCAATTTTATTGTTTTATTTAGATCTTTTCTGAGTATTAATTGGTAAATCTAGTAGAAACATTTCTATGCATAATTGTAGTTCTATCTTGTATTCTTGAAAGTATTTTGTCTATTTTAAATTATAGGAATGTAATTTATATTGTTATTAAGGGTGAACCTGGTGAGCCGGGTCCTCCTGGTCCTCCGGGTCCTCCAGGTCCTGAAGGAATGCCCGGACACGATGGCCGACAAGGTATGCCTGGTGAACCAGGCCCAGCAGGAGAGAGGGGAGAACCAGGTCCCATGGGACCGATCGGTCCACCTGGTATAGATGGTCTTACTGGACCAAAAGTAAGCATAATTTATCAAATATCAATTGTTCCAAAATAATGCGGTTTCAGTGAATAATTTCCATTATCTTGGCGCAAACTTCCGAGAACATTGGCTAAGCCTTCCAGTTACATCCACTAAATATATTATCCGTTCGTAATATTTGATGAATTTATATTTAAAAATATTATGCTTTCATCTCTCCTAGCTCATTCAATGTCGGTGTCGAGCGTAAGGTTATATTTACACTTACTATGTCAATTAATTATCGTAGGGTGACAAAGGCGACAAAGGAGAAAGGGGTCTAACAACCACTTTGACTGGGGATCAATTCCCGACTGGCATTATCGAAGGACCTCCAGGACCTCCTGGACCACCAGGTAAATTATTATCCAAAACATTGTTCATAACTCTATTCTATTTTGATCTCGATATACGTAACTCGGTTTTTTAACTGTACTCGTACTTATCATATATTTTGTTCTAATGAAAATTATTATTATTCATTTTATTCCAGATATTTTTAAATTAACCAATAAAAGTCATAGCCTTTCCATTTTCGTAAAGTTTTAATATAATTCATGATTTCATAGTTAAAATTTGAATTTCCTTCTTTTTATCATGTTTCGAATATGTTTTTCATTTCAATAATTTTGGAGTTCCTTTAGAAGATCTTGCTAGTGTATTCATTAACGGAATAAAACCTAGAAATAAGACATAAACAAAAAAATTGCGAACTCTTCAATTTTTGAGGTAAGAATGAAATATACAGGGTGTGTCAGGAAAGAGATATGACGTTATAGATTTTTATTATTGTCAACTGTCATTCCCCATTTTGTATTGCAGATTTAGAAAGAGCATATATTTTTAACTTGTTTACGTAAATATGAATGATTGATACATAATTGAAAACTAAAAAATACATTTGAATAACATTTTTGAATTGAGCATTAGCCAATGCTATCAATAAATGATTTTTGAACGTTGTCGATGACACCTGTGCTTATATTCTGTAATTTTAACGCTTATTCTTTCTTTTGCTAGTCGAGACATTATTTTTCAAGTATCCCAACTAGAGGAAATCAAAAGATATGTCGTTTGGAATTTTGCAATAAGAACACCCTCTATATTTCAGTTTTACTTTAAAAATCTCTCAAATATGTGCAAAGATTGGACTCTTCTTAATTAACGCGCCACATATCTGAGCAATCATATTAACTCATTTCCATAATACAGGGTGGGGATTTTATATGAAACGCTGCTTATAGCGGCCCTGGGAATAAGATTTTCCAAAAATTCAAAAATACGTCCTCAAAGAATTTTTATGGAGTTCGCTCTCATCATGTAGAAAAAAATTAGGGCCCCATACAACTTTGTTTTTTCAAATTAGAAGACACTACTTGTGGCACCTCTTTGTAAAGCTTATTGAAAAAAGAATATGTATGTCCAACCATTTGTCAGAAATTTACTTTAAACTGATTTTCAACTGTTTATTGAACAATTACATTAATAAAAAGATTAATACTGGAATGTCAGCTTTTTAGCGTGACAGTTGTTGAAAATGTGCCCCATTAACCTGTTGGCACAGACCCAACCGATGGTAGAACTCTTCCCTTGCTCTTCTCAAAACTTCTGGTGTGATTAAACATATCTCTAACCGAATCTTTGCATTTAAGTCTTTTTGAAATTTTCTGGCACATGGTTTGACACATGCCAAAAAAATGTTATCAACAAATTCCCTTTTCAATAAGCTTTCCAAAGAGGTACCACAAGTGGTGTCTTCTAATTTGAAAAAACAAAGTTGCTTAGGGCTGCGTCCCCTCTACGGGCCTCCAATTTTTTCTAAATGACGAAAGCGGACTCCATAAAAAAATCTTTCAGGACGTTTTTTTGGATTTTTGAAAAATCTTATTCCGAGGGCCGCTATAAGCAGCGTTCCATTTAAAATCCCCACCCTGTATATAGAAACAGAACTTGGGTATTTTTTGAGAACATTAACTTTACTTTTGACGACCCCTATTGTGATGATAGAACAAATCTAATAATAACATATTAAAAAAAGGTGAGAAAGGTGAAATGGGTCCCATTGGGCCACCTGGCGCTCCTGGCGAGAAAGGCGCCAGAGGCCGCAGAGGCAAACGGGTAATGTACTCAATCCTGTTCAGAACTAATGCTGTGACTTAGCCAATTAACCTTTAATGTTTCATGTATCTGCTTTTAACTTTCTTGTGTCACATAAATGTATTATGAATTATATCTTAGCTCGGCATTATAGTTCAGGGCCAAGGGATTTTGACGTCGGAATTCAGCAATAAAGAAATAATTCATGTAAAACTGTTTGAATTATCTTTATTAGATAAATTGCTAGAAAGTTAACCTGTTGTTTCTGTTGCGTTTTAATTTTTGATGAAAATGTTCCCCATAAAATAGTACTTAAAAAAATTTAGGTGACAAAAGTTTTCTATTCACCTCCTATGATACTTGACACTTGATGTATTTTACAACTTCAAAATTATCATTGCCAACAGAATAAAAATTATTTTGTGTTTTCAGTTTCTCAACTACTAAAGTCGGCCCGGCCCTTCTTCTTATAAATGTTAATTATTCTTGAAAATGTGGATAGTAATGTGTTTTTAAAAAAATACTGAAAATGAGGTTTTAATGTTTTACTTTTATGGTACCGGATTTGAAGAAACGTTTAATATTGCATTAACGCATGTTAATATTGGAACTGCGTAAGTGTTTTTCAAATTTGGTAGGTACTTCTCATATTATATAAATATTTTCTACAAAAAATAGGTCCGACTTTTATAGGCATTAACTGTACTGAAAATACAATATTGATTCTGTTGATAATGGTAATTTTGAAGTTAGTGCTGTTACAGATAGATAGAAGACTTTCGGCACCAAAAAAAAAATTATTTATACAATATGAGAAGTACCTATACCACATCTTTGAGTGGTTTATTAGATATCAAATTTGCTGAATTTTCACTTATATTCAGCGATGTCACAATATAGCGGAAACAATCTTGCAAATTCTGAGTGCTATGACTCGGAAACCGTTGAAGTATTTTTTTAAATGTCTAAATTGAGTGTCCCGGATAGTCATTTCTTTAATTTTGCCGTCTCAAATGAAAAAAATGACACCCTGTAGGTTCCTCTTCCTTCCTAACGAACATGTTGGATTTCTAATATTTTTGACAGGACCAATCCTCAGTAGCACTCTTTCAAATGAAAAAAGAATCATCAACATTGGAGCACGTTTACTATGCGAAACCCGCGAACATATAAACAGTATGAATCAGGAGGAGTGGAAAATTTGTATGGGTAAGATTCCCGTGACCACGTTCTATGTACATAATATGTCCCAAACGATTTGAATTTTGAACTACAGTATATTAAAGTTTTATGAAAATAAATGAACTTTTATAACATCTTTCATACCAACCAAGATAGACTTGAAATTTGGTAGCTAACTTCTATGCATTAAAAGCCATGATTGATTTATTGTATTATGCTTATTTCCATCAGTGGCGTTCGTACGAGAATTTCACAGAGCCATTTTTTCATGAAAAAACTGATACCTACGCCACTGCTTTTCTTGAATCAATTAATAATTTTGAATTCTCTGTAATTAATGAGGAAATATAACCTATTTAATTGATTTCTGCAGGTGCGCAATTATTCTTTAAATAATTATGTTTGTCAGATTTTTCTAAGATTAAAGTTATAATTTGATAACAACAGTTTATTTCAAATCCAAAGTTAATGCAAATTTCAATCCAAAATGAATTATTATTAATTCTGAATTCCATTGATAGGGATCAGTTAAATATGAGTGATATGACCTTGCAGATAAACTTAATTCTTCACACGAAAACCATGCATCTGTTGAAAAAGCTATATATATTTTCTCATAAATTAATGAGGATTTCAAAAATAATTATTCTCTCAAGAAGGAGCATTGACGTATCACATTTTTCAAAAGAAAATCTCAGTGAAATTCTCCCAGGATTGCCACTGGCGGAAATAAAAAAAGATACACTAATTCAAACATAGCTTTTTGACCGATAAACCCAAACGGAGAAGGTATAAAATTCGACTGTGTGCTTTTTTTGGTTAGTGCGCGCGCTGTGTATAGTAAACATACTCCGATTTTGATGATTTTTGATTTATTTGAAGGAGGAAACTTGAGAAATGGTCCCATATTCGTAAAAACTCAAATCCGAAATCTTCTTCCCTCTAAGTGGAGGGGGAATTTTTTCTTGTAAATCTGAGACGACAGAATTAAAGATAAGACAATATTCGTTTAAATTAAACATTTTAGAGTTACGGTTTTCGTATCATATCTCATATATGTGTATTTTCACTATGTGGAGGGGGCAATGTTTTTCGAAAATCTGAGGCAACCAAATTAAAGACCAGCTTATTTGTAGCAACATTTATATTGAACATTTTTTCCATTACGGTTGTTGAGTTACAGCGGTGCTAAAGTATAAAATCTGCGTATTTCCGCGACGATGTTTTCAGATTTCTGAATAATAACAAGTACCAAGCAAAGAAAAGAATCATGGATAATGGTATTAGTAAACGTTCAACGATTTTCGTGACTAATGTTACACTCGAAAGTGTGAAATAAATATTTTTTACAAAAAATTGTACCGACGTTATTATTTGGTGCACTGAATACTGAATAATACAAAATAATATCAATTATTGATGCTGGTACTTATGAAGTTGGGGCCAAAAATTTTCAAGCTAACTGCAACTGCACAACTTCAAAAGTACCAACACCAATAAGATCAGTATTTTTTTGTAATTTTCTATGCACCAACTAATGAATTCGGTCCATTTTTGTGAAAAATTATTTATCATGCATACATTTTGGGTACTGAATTTCACAATAATATCTAGTTTGGCATGAAAAAGAAGAAAAAAAAATCATAAAACTTCATCCATATAGTTTAAAATTCAATCCATTTACGTTCATGGAAGATGTTTTTCTTAAAATTGTTCCAAAATGGTCCACTCCTTCTGACTCATCCTTTTTTATGTAATTCTGTATCATATTTATTTATTTTATTACAAAACAAAGACATACTTTTCCATATTTTGATATACCTACTTTATAAATAATAATAACCTAGTGTGTTTTTCATTATCTGTTGTTTTAAGAGGTTTTCATAGATTAGGCGCTTGGGCTTCTGTACTAATATATAATACAGTGATATAACTAAAAAAAAAGTATGTAGAAAATTTCTGACGAAGGTAGGATTGAAAAGGCCTGGCGTGATCCAGAGTCGGAAATTGTGTTTTCACTTTTTGGTGTCAGTTTTGAAAGCTTTTTGATTTTTTAATAAAAAATTCTAATTAAATAAAAAATAATACCGGATTTACCTAGATTACGTTAAAGTTCTATTTGCAGAAATATTAAAAGTTGATTGGGTGGTCATAGCATAATAATGTATTTTCTAACCAAATTACTTTAATACTCTCTTACATAGCTTCATAATGGGGATTTTACAGTCTGCATGCCATAGCATATTGTATATTTTTTATGAGATGACGGCTTATTTGCATGTTTGCACGATGTCTTGTTAATTTTATTTCAATTAGCAAAAAAATATAAGTAGGAATTAATGATGTAAATTGTAGATATTTTCCTGTCAAATATGATTTGTTTATGTTTTGATGATCAATTCTGTTTGAAGTAATGGAAATAATAAACTCGTTACCAAATCGAAAACATACTCTAAATTATTTTCGAATGTTGTGTTATTGTATAGAGTATCGGTAATATTTTCACCAAATAATTTGGAAAAAAATAATTATAACAGTGAAAGAATCTCAAACCAAGAGTCACTACTTTATTCATATAAGTTGTTATTATATGACATCGATTATATGATTTTAAAATCTTTTTATGATTCTTTTATTAAATTTAAAAAACAATTACGAGTGAATGTTCCAAAACCTTAGTGAGACCAATTTGCATTTTTCCTTATCTATGTACATAACTTTTTCCGTACAAAATTGATCTTCAAAATATATTTTCTTATTTTTTATTCTTATTATCAAAATGTTGAATAATGTTTGCAATGAAGCACATTTTATATAATATAAAAAGCTCCTGTCGAAATCTGTATCTACTATATTAATTATTTATTTATATATTTTTCATTGTAACGAAGTAGCTTAGTACTAATATTTAGTTTCTATTCCACATTGTTTTATTTTAGCACTTTTTCACATTAAACACTACACTAACGTATGATGCTGGTATAATAATAATCCACTTATAAATTGTTTATGTTTAACTAATGGTTCTTCGGTGGGTGCCTCGTTAGCGTAAGTATTTAGTTGTTGTTATTTAAATTATTATTATTTTCTCCTAGTACTTTTGTATATCTATATATAATAGTTGAGCGAATACATAGTGATAATATATTTTTTCATCTTTTTTCTAATAATTAAAGTAAAGCTAGAGATAAATGAATGGACAAATGTATTGAAAAACAAAAATATTTTATCATCAACTTCAATAGACTTCCTTTTCATCTAACCCCGTAGATACAAAAGATCATGACAGTCACATAGATCTTGGATCGTACAATAATTGAAAATACAATAAGATTCGTCCTTATTTCCATCTCGGTGTGAATTACTAATATCTTCAAGGTACCTCAGAACTAACAGCACTGAAGGCTCCGTTATTACGAATTATATAATCTTCCTAATAATTATTATTGTTTCACTTAAATACATTTCATTACCTGAGTATTTCTTACTGATTTCATTTTAGTGTCATCAAAGCGCTTCTACAAGCTTATTTTCTATCAATTTTCAACTATGTAGGTAATTTAAAAGTTTGCAGTTAGAGTTGCAGTGTCAAATTATAAAATCAAGTAATGGGTTCCCTCAACACTTCCTTAATTTTCCTATTTTAGGAAGTTATTACTCTACCTAATAGATTAGTTAACTGTTGACGTTACTATTCCCAACAAAACAGAATTAAGAACTTCTGATTGGTTCAAATACAACATATACAACCAATCAAAACCTCTACTTATGTTTTGTTTGGAATAGTGATGTTAGCATTTAACTAGTCTATTGCCGCATTTATATATTTTACCCATATCTTTTAGTACAACTATAACCAATAGTTTATTTTTTTTAACACAGATAAGGGTCTTTGTTACAGATTATTTTCTTTTAGGTAACTAATTCTTTGAAGTTGAGGCTTAACTTTATACCTTAGAGATTGTATCTGACTATATTTAACACCGTTCCTCCTTATTGTTGGACTCTTGATCTTCTATCGTGTGTTTTCTTCTATCTTCCTTCTGCCTCAAGTATGGATTTTCTTTACCTGTTCCATCAAGTTTTTTTTTTCATTTTAATTCCTATTATGTTCACGAGTGTTTGATGACAAAATCTTCAGTATTTTATTCTAACAGGTCTTTTTAGATTTGTTAGTTCTGTTCTACTCCCTGGTTTCTGCTGCATATACAAATATGCAACTAGATTATAGATTATTGTTAGATCCAATATCTTAGTTTACATCCCAGATGACTAGACTCCGCCTTGTTCTAACCTAAAGATAAATGAGGAGCTAATTTAAACACTATTCAGATCCACCAATCAATGTAGGCGGCCTACATTGATTGGTGGATCTGAATAGGATTTAAGGCCCAAATATTAAAAGGTTTTTGTAGTCTAATAAAAAAACAAATCACTCTCGTGTATATTCCTAATGATCCAATATAGTCCAAGAGCTCGCAAATTGAAAATCTTTCAAATACGATAGATACATGGATGATTTTTTCCAGGTTATTTTTTAATATTATCATAGACCTAGATGGAACCACCTTTGAAAATGGCCAGATTTGTCGGCTTCGTAAAGAATAACGCAATTTTCTGTTCATGTCATGATATACATAAATAATATTTACATCAATGCATCAATACATCAATATTTCAACGACTAAATAAATTTAGTTTCAGAGAATTGCCAGTACTAATTAATCTGAGGATGCCAAGCAGTGAAACATACAGTGCGTTCATAAAGTATGGAACTACCAAAATATTATCATATAGAGAAAAAGCTTTGACAGGTCGATTTTTGATTTTGATTTTCTTATTTTATATGCAAACAGCACATTCCACTTTCCAAGTTATGACGTCATCATTAATTTTTTAAAATGGGAATGCCATAATTTATATTATAAACGGAAAACTGGCTATTTTCTGTATTCAAAAATATCAAATACATGGGTATTAAAAAAAATATTAAATACAGGGTGCTAAAAATTAATATATTTTTGTTTGCTGCTTTCAATTTTATACAAATTATGCATAAAAACAAGTATGCATTTGAACAACAATCAATAAGTTCTTACCACTGCATATTAATATTATTGTTATTATCAAAAATTGAAAGCAGCAAATGAAAATATATTAATTTTTTAGCACCCTGTATTTAATATTATATATAGGATCATGAAAATAAATACTCTCGTGGTGTACTTGCCTTTCATACAGTTGACTCTGTCTACCTAATTTTCTTTAATATAAAAAATTCAAAAATTATATCCAATATTTATTGAATGAATAACGGTCGAATTTCGACGACTGGGCAATCTCTTATCAATTTATCTTTGGCAGTTATATTTGGTTCCGCCACTGATAATGCTGTCTGACAACATAATATAACTGACTGTTGTGACGTAGACCCCAAATAATCTTTTGACATAACCAAAAGTGACTTTTTACATGTATGGAAAATTGACCATTTTTTAAGATGGCTTTCCCTAGGTTTATTATTTACTCACATAAAGTCATCCGTGAATCTTAAGGGGCCTCGCTACCTAGATGTAGATTTTTGTATTTTACTGTTTAACGTCTTCGATTTGAAGTATGAAGGTTGATCCATATGTTATAATTCCCGAGAACCCTTAAGGCTGTGTTCGGGGAGTCGCTATCTGCACTATCAATGCAAACACTACCAATGCTGTTCATGGAGCTTATTGTGTGTTATAGTGATAACAAGCTCCATGAACACTATTTTGCGTTTGCGTTCACATTCTGTCATTTGCTGTCACGCTGAGGTTAAGGAGTCGAGGCACAAAAATATGAATAAGAAAATTGACTTATTTTTTTGTCTATAAACAGACACGTCCGAAAAATATTAAAAATTGAAAATGCTTTTCAATCCGTAATAGAACTTAAGTATTGACTAGCATATCTATTTGCCATACCATGACATTTTAAACCTGCGCAAAGATCTCCGCTTGGAGATCTGGTTTATCCATATAATTTTCTGCACGTTTGTGCAGCCCTCAATATTGGTGAGCATCTTGTTAGTTTTTTCATAGAATGGTCACTCTAATATCATCGTTATAAATAGAAATTACCACTTCGAATGTAAACTTTTAATAAATTTTGGGTTAAATAAATAATATCATTCTTTTCATAATTTTTTGGTACATACTGGTATACGAGTATACTCTTGCAGAAGAATTTGGTGACCGCTGCATATTAATTGAACCTGAGATTCCCCATCACGTGAAAATATTTCAGTTTAATTATTTATTTAACTTATCCCATTGAGTAGACACTTATCCTTCTCCGCTTTAGAAAACTGTTCGAATTATAAACGTTTATCGGTTTGTTATGTCAGTGTCATTATGACGTCATGTCAGATGTACAGTATTTCTGTCATTGTGGCTTGCAAACGCAAACACTATCCATACACAAGGGCTGTGTTCGAGGAGTCGCTATCTGCACTATCTCGCACTATCAGCTGTTCACGGAGGTCAATGAAAGTACTACAAAAGCTATCGTGACGTCATTAATTTTTGTGCGTCACGTCATAAATGAATGCTATCAACGCTATTTCTTCCGAGGTAGTGTATGGATAGTGTTTGCGATTGCAACCCACAATGACAGCAATACTGTACATCTGACATACACGTCATACTGACACTGACATAACAAACTGATAATCGTTTATGATCCGGAAAGCGGAGAAGGATAAATATAAATAGTTTATCTATGAAGGATACGTCTGTACTCAATGGGATAAGTTGAATAAAAGAATTTAACTGAAATATTTTCACGCGATGAGGAAACTCAGGTGCAATTAAGATGCAGTGGTCACCAAATTCTTTTGCAAGACTATACTCGTATACCGGTATGTCTGCGTTTGATTTCTTCTAATTATTCAATCCTCAATATTATTTTCAATCTAGTTTTTGAGATACGTTGGCACCGAAAAACTAACGTCTCCTAAATTTTACCAAACAAATAGTGAAATGAATGATAAATATTATTTATTTGACCCAAAATTTATTATAAATTTACATTTTAAGTGGTATTTTTTATAACAATGATATTAGAATGACCATTCTGTAGAAAAACAAGATGATCACCAATAATGAGAGCTGCACAAACGTGCAGAAAATTATAAAGATAAACGAGATATTCAGGCAGAGATCTTTACGCAGGTTTGAAATTTAAAGTCATGGTATGGCAAAGAGATATGCTAGTCAATGCTTAATTTACTGCGGGAAAATAGTTTCAATTTGTACATATTCCAGCTTTAATGAGAATACGAATAAAATATAAGAACCATCTTCGCTGTTATGTAAGTACTTCAACCCAAATTTATCCCATGTATTGACGCCGGTTCTATTTCGGGTTGAAAAGCATTTTCAATTGGTAATATTTCTCAGACGAGTCTCTTCATAGACAAAAAATAAGTCAATTTTCTTATTCATATTTTTGTGCCTCGACTCCTTAACCTCAATGTGATGTGACAGCAAATGACAGAATGTGAAGGCAAACGCAAAATAGTGTTCATGGAGCTTGCTATCACTAAAACACAATAAGCTCCATGAACAGCATCTGTAGTGTTTGCATTGATAGTGCAGATAGCGACTCCCCGAACACAGCCTACCTCGGAAGAAATAGCGTTGATAGCATTCATTTATGACGTGACACACAAAAATTAATGACGTCACGATCGCGTTTATAGTACTATCATTGAGCTCCGTGAACAACTGATAGTGCGAGATAGTGCAGATAGCGACTCCCCGAACACAGCCTAAGTGTATTACAGGTAGTGTTAATGAACAGTAGCGGGTATAGTCATACAGCGATAGTTAGCTGAAAAGTGTTATTCCACTGTAACTCTTTTGGTTTTAGAAAGAGTCTTTTTCTTCAAAGAACAAATATGCCTGGAATTCACTGTAGAATGGCAGATCATATTTCTTATTTTCAATAAAAAAATAATAACAAAGTTTTCAACTTAAATTTTAGAATTCTTATTTATCCTATATGATCCGCGATTCTCCATACTCTTCTCATTAAGCATACAAAATTTTACCCAGATAGGACAATTAGTTTAAGAGAAATAATGGAACTACGATATCACCACAGCTTACCTGTTTGGTGAGCTGTGATATCACTGTGTAGCGAGCCCTCTTAATCATTTATGATTTTTATACCGCGGGCTCTTGGACTATTGGTTACCCCTGTATATAAACATTTAAAAATAAATTTGTATGTAAATGTTATTTGTTGTAGCAGATTTATTTTTCGGCATGACATTTATGTTTTATCATTGTAGATTTGTTGTTTAGTATTATAACATTATCTTGTAGTGGGGAAAAATGAATATGAAGCTATGCTGAACGATGTGGTTTGGTTATTTAGGGACAGGATGGAGAGACATTATCTCGTGGCCCCCCTGGCGAGAAGGGTGATGCTGGTCCTAAGGGTGCCAGGGGCGATAGAGGGTTTACCGGCCTCGCAGGTATATACCTATAGATAGATACAACGGCAGAGTTGTAATTAAAATGTATTTCTTAATAATAGCAATTACTGGACTCCTTTGAACTGTTTCAGAGGAATATGATCACGCGTTTAGATTGATCGCCAAGTTATATATTGAATTTTTATACCCAAATATGTGCATAGATATCTTAAATAATGAAACCTTCCAACAGGACTTATTTTAATTTTTTTGTTTGAAGAAATAAGATGGACATTCAAAAAAAATATATATATTCATATTTGTGACCGCGTAAATACCATGAATAGTTCTTTTATTAATTTGAAATATTTGAAGGGCCAAAGGGAGACCTTGGTCTGATGGGACCATCAGGTGCGCCTGGTTTAGATGGTGCTCCTGGCCCTCAAGGACCTCCTGGACTTCCGGTAAGTATTACAAGTTATTAATGTATATTAAATAATATCAGCACATTTTGATATGGAATCTATGCTAAACTAATTAAAAAATATAATAGGGATCTATTGGACCGAAAGGTGAAAAGGGTGAATATGGTGATATTGGTCCACCAGGTTTGATGGGTCCTCCTGGCCTACCAGGACCGCCAGGATATCCTGGCCAGAAAGGTGAAAAAGGTGAAAAGGGCGAATCGGTAAGATAAGTCTATTTACACTTTTTCTCGAAATCTAATATTTTCTTCTTTTTATTCCCTTCACTTGCAGAAGTACAAAAAACTCAGAAGGCGGCAGGTAACTATCTTTATATTTTATTAATATTTCTGTATTAGGTTAGGTAAGAAAAATTCAAATGTATTATATACAGGAATCCAGAAATTTTTAGCCCAACGGATGGTCCATACAACATAACCTAAATCTTTTTAATATGAATTAACGTTATCTGAAAATATATCCTACGGGACCTAGAGCTTTATTACCTACTATGGTGCCGTCAAGTATTTTTTCAATCTATATGTATTGCATCTATATATTAAACAATTTGGCATTTGCAACTTAGTCATTGTGTTGAGACTTTTCACTAAAATAACTTGCCGGTGTTTTCTTCCTTTTTGCATGAGGTTAATTTGGGTCAAAACGACATAAAATCATTTAAAGTAGGCGTGGTTTCCATTTAGCAGGAGTCTTTCTGGACATCCAGGGTGCTGAGTGCCTAAAATTTGTGATGAATGTACCGGGTGATTCAATAAGGGTGACGAGGTACTGTTTCTTAGGAACTAATAGTCTTAGTCTGGGAAAAAATCCTTCAGAGGAAATCGACGAAGGAAGATAGCTGGAAATATTATTTTAAATCCATAAATAGCTTCGATCGTATAAAAAATGCATTTTTCTCGAAAAATGTCCAATATAAGTTTAGAAATGAATACTCTCACATTAATGCCACCATAATGGTTCATCTTTTATATGATTTTTTATTGTAGGACGTAAAATAAAGACGGGAGGGGTTCAAGAAAGGAAGGTTTGGTGAAGCCATATTGTGTTGCATATTTGATCTACTTTCCGAATAAAATAAAATATGCATACGGTTCCATTTGCGATTTCGGGGCAAAATTAAAAAAAAACGGTTAACTTTATATAAACCCGCCCCCCTAGCGAGGGCGGCCAGAACCAGAATGACATGGATGGTTTTATATTATATTCACCAAACCTTCCTTTCTTGAACAAAATTCCGTTAAGTCAAACTTAAGTTATAGACACTTATAGTCCAAAAAGTTTAGTATCCCCTACCGTCTTTATTTTACGTCCTACAATAAAAAATCATATATCAAATTTTCGAAAAAATCACATTTTTTATACGATCGAAGCTATTACACAACCTAGCGGTGGGCGTATGAATTGAAAAAATATTTCCAGCAATTTTTCTTGGTCGATTTCCCCTGAAAGATTTTTTTCCCAAACTTCTACAACAACTATTAGTTCCTGAGATACAGTAGGCATCTCGTCAGCATTAATTAATCACCCGGTATAGTTATCTCAGAAACTATAAAATACAGAAAAACGGTTTAATTTGGAAAGTTTGGGATAATTCTATTGGTACCTTTAGGTAACCATTCCAACTACTGCATTAAATATTTTGAAAATGCCAAAATCGTGCATTTAAAAAAAATTCAAATCAAGCACGAGATTGTTAGAGCAACTTTTTACTAAGAATTCATAAACTTTTAATGTCAACATTTCAGTGGAATGAAACCTAGAAACCTTATTTTTTTCATCCGGACGCCATATTAGATTTGAACGGATTTTGTACAACAATTAAACAAAAAGGAGATTCTTTTGAATTTATTCTCTATGATGTATTAAAACTCAATACATTTTTGGATAATATTTCAAGTAATACTACCTATGTTGCCTTTAGATTTTAGACCAATAAAAATGTTATGTAGGTCAAAACTTTTTATTCAAATACGTTTTCAATTGTTACTATCGGATTGGATTAAGCAAATGTTTTAAACAAAGATAAGATAAGATAAGTCTTAACTCAAAATTATTTGAAACAGAATGAAAAATGTCAATCATGATCATTTTAATAGGAATCTCACATCCTTTACAAGATATTATTATCAAATACCGTCTCAAGAATAGATCCAATGTGTTCTAATGTTTCAGAAGCCCACATTGCCAAATTTATACCATAATGAAATTTTCTAATTTTTTCATCATTGTTTGCCGTTTTTTATACCTACCTCATTGAGAAGCTTAACCGTTCAAATCCAATTTAACTTTTTCAAAAATATATGTACATATTTAGAATTGTTCTGTAATTAAGTTGTCAAGTTAGCAATATAATTACCTAAAACTTTTTCTATTTAACCCTTTTTCTATCTCTTATAGCTTCTCTGTCACCAATTTTGGACACATTGTAGATTTTAAAATAAGATATCACGTTCAAAGTAGCAGTGCTGGAAAATTTCATATAACAATTGCTAATTATATAAAACAATGTGAATTTTTCTTGCATAATAAGTAAATATGTTGTCATCATATATTCTATCCCAAAGGCCCTATTTAGACAACGTAATCTTTCTGTTATTTTCTTCTACTGTTCCAGGGAGACGGTACTGGAGAAATATCGGCCGGAGAAGTGGTAAGTACATATTTAATATAAGTATATTGGGCCTCTTTCAAACACATTAACATGGTCTTATGTTATTTTGGTTTCTGCCTCGATTTGAAAATGAACTCAAACAAGTGGAGCAACACATTTTGAAGTGTGAAGCCCATAATAAACTGTCTTGAAGTCTGAAGTAAATATTTGATGTTCCTAGTTATTGTCCTACTTATGCTCTCCATTATCATATACATATTCTTTTTCTGTTAAGAAACTATTATGTATCACCCATTTCTTTTTGAAGATAATGGGACCTCCTGGTCCTCCGGGTCCGGCCGGCACTCCTGGACTCCAAGGTCCGCCAGGTATTAAAGGTGACAGGGGCATGGATGGCATCAAAGGAGAACCAGTAAGTTTACATTTTTTTGAGTATTAAAAATTAAAAATATACTTACTTGACAAGTTGTAATAATATTACGTTACGTGTTCTCAACAGAAAATAGGCGGTAATCTCGAACAGTTTTCTAATAAATTAAATAATCCTGAAACATAGAATGTTGCACTTAAGATTAAAGACTTATTTTCATTTTAAGAGTTCTCATTCAATTTCAATAAATATTTCATGTATGATGTGGTATAACTAGGTCCAACCGCTTTTGACATATTTCATATCGTATATGAATAAAAATTGAACCGACATTATTAGTGGTGCACTGAAAAATTCAAAATAATATTAATTCTATTGGTGCTGGAAATATTGAATTTGTGCAATTGTAAAGGTAGAAGGTTTTTGGCATCAACTTTAAAAGTACCAGCACCAATAGAATTAATATTATTTTGTATTTTTCAGTGCACCAACTAATAAAGTCAGTCTAATTTTGTAAAAAAACATTAACATAATCTCTTAACAATTTGGTGTATTAAATGTTTGGCGTTGGTATCACTTTCTCATAGATAATAAATAAATTTAAATCATCTATATGTGAGGATTTGTATTAATCCTCCCGACATGATATTTATTTATTCTTATACAATTAACAATTATGCCCCACTTCTAACACAACATGAAATTTGTTTTTATATAGAACATTTTAAATTGCCATTATTTTTAGTGCTTTATATGATATTTCTAATTATTAAATAATATAAATCAAAGTAATAAAAATAATATTTTGATCTGGTGATGCTCTATTAAGAAGTATTGCATTTACGTAAAACGATAAAGTTTGTTAGTCATGTTATTTCAATTCTCAACCTGATAAATTTTTAAATATAATTCACTTAAATTACATATAATATCATATTCTGTTTTAAAAACCAAATTAATTATTATCTAATGAATTTCAGTGATGTATTACTTTGGGTATGTTTTAAAATACAAGAAGTAACAATTTAAATTTTGTACGATAGTTTGAAGCAAAATAAAAATTTTCCAAGACTTTTATTAAAATATGATATGCAAATTTTAGAAATAGTACTTTAAATGGAACATATTGGAGAATTTGTCGTTCAATTTACGTACATTTGATTTTTAAAACTCACAACCTGTTATAGATCCCGAAATCATTGACAGTCCTAACAATATTATATATTATATCGAAAGTTTATTCTTCGATGAACTAACCATCAATGTGATAATGGCCTCAAAGAAAACGTTCTTTAGCTTTTGTAAGATAAAAATCGGTCTAGTGCGTGGATTTTCGCAAAGGTTTTCCTGAAATATTCTCAGTTGTTTCCAAGATAACGGGGAGCAGTCAGTTATTTTTCCTTAATATCATCCAAACCGTTTATTCTAAAACTTTAAGAAGAAAATTTAGTTTTAATTTTCAAAAAATCAATTCTTCTTATCGGATTTTGTTTTCTTTTGTGTTATACAACCGTGATGCGAACATCTAACTCTTTTTAACTGGAATTAAATTTCAGTTATTTTCGTATAGTAACTTTGGAGAAAATAAACTGTGACAGGCAGACGGACACCAGAATGTAACCTAACAGGTTACAGAACCTAAAAAACAATCGTAGAAATTTTACGTTTCTCTTAAATGTGAATTTAATATTAATGTTTTTTTTTCAGGGCGAGAAGGGATCAAAAGGTGATCCAGGTCCAATGGGCTTACCAGTAAGTAAAATGAATAAAAAAATTATATTGCCTATACATGTCGAACATTCATGTAACTAAATCCTAGAACAAATATGTTCATTTCTCTTAATACTTAGAACCTTCATATATATGATACGCTCAAACACCGAGTGTGTATATTTTACATTTTCAAAAGTACGGAAAAAATCTGGAAGTTGTGTTGAGAAGTTTTGCTATTTACTTAAATTGTCAAATGAAATATATTTGTTTTGTGAATCTTATTATATTAAAGGAGCAATTCTTGTATACAAGGTGTAAAAACATAAACCTTCACAATTACTTTGGCGTAAATAATTAATAATTAATTTTTACTAAGTAGACAAATTTATCTACAATTATCAATAATACACCATGTATACAAGAATTGCTCTTGAATCAATTGAAATAATTGTGGAGCCTACCTATTTAATTTTTTTAAATATAAAAATTCTCAACACAACTTCCAGATATTTTAGGATTTTGTGAAAATGCAAGCAATACCTATTGTACTAAAAGGTATTCTAAATCGGCTTATTTGATAGACCCTGTATAGATATAAAAGCTTTGTCTGAGTCGTCCTATGTTTGCGGTGCTATGACCATTAAGCAGCACATAATAGATTTCGTTTTATTTGTGGGCTCTCTCATATTATTCTAACGAAGAAGAAAACATTAATGGGACGTGAACGTCTACAAGCACGAGGATGTAATAACAATTATATAATCACTTCTAGTTGGACTGGGAACTTGGAATTCGAAATGTGGGTAGTAAATGAGATAGAAATTACTTATATGATGTCTTAATGTCATCGACATAGAAGTTTTCTATATTTATCATTTTAACCCGTACAAACTTTTCTCACAAAAGCTTATTGAATATGTACTTATATACAATTTTACTTATTCATCAAATAGAATTATTTTATCTAAACATTTTTAGGAAATCTCTTACAGAAATGTACCCACGTATTACGATCGATCAAAAAACATAATGTTATGAAATGTGTTTTTCCAGTGGTATTTTTTTTATTTAGCTCAACTTTGTCGGTGCAACATGCTACCCAAAAAAATTAGTTAAGAAAATATCATTACCGTTAGCACGACTTTTTTAATATCTTAAAAACACCGTATCTATAAAAGGGGCCAGAATCATGGTGGTCATCTAAATTTTAAAAAAAACTAATCGCCAGACCATCATGAGTAAATTAGTAAATGTTTTTTAAAGCTCTTGACTAAAAAAATACTTCTGGTAGTTATAGCTGTGAGAATATTTTTGAATCACTAAAAAATCCACAAACTAGCACAACCTTTTGTAACTAACCCCACTTATTCTATGTGCGGATTCTATAGTACTAATATAGTGAATCGTAAACATATTGGAGACATGGATAGATGACGTATTGCTTTGCAACAAAATTACCGCTTATGTTTTAGGGTCCAATGGGCCTGAGAGGTGAAAGTGGCCGTCCAGGTGACTATGGCAAGCCAGGTCTGATGGTAAGGAAAACATACTATAACTAAGGCCTAAACAGCGTTAATCGAACAATGCAGTGACTTAACAAATTAACATTTCACATATATTATATAATATATTAACATATCTGGGCTTCTATAAAAACAAAATAACAAACACAAAAGATAACTTTTGTTAAGTGTAAGTTGTTTTACCATTGGATTGTTTATTGGACGCGCTATTCTAAAAAAACACCATATACTTTGAATGTTCCAACCACTTATCGAGAATATCATATACCACATGGTTTAGGAGGAGAATAAACCACAGCGAAATGGAGCAAATTCAACAGCTGCCAATATAGCCATCCATGAAATTTAAATAACGTCCATCTTGAAATTATTAGGGAAATATGCAAATTGTTTTCTGAAGCCTATGTGTAGATAATAGATTATGTTGTTTATATTTTTTTATTATGAATTTTTTTTTCTTTTAAATAATTCAAATGAAAAATGAGTATTTATTAGTACATAGTGAGTTTTTACCCATTTTTTTACTGGTGTTTTTTGTATGAAAGAAACTAGCTAATCAGTTTGGGTATATAAATCGTACTTATTATTCAAAACATTCAGTGTTATTATTTTCCCTTGAGAAAAAAAATGTTAATGTAAAAATAATAATGCAAAACGAAGAATAACTGCGCCCAGGAAACCTTAACTTATTAGCTACATTCTTGAGTTATCAGATTAAATTTTAATTTATGTATGTATCATGAACTGAACCTGTTATAATTTATATATAGTGAATATTTGAATGCGCCATATTATATTATTTATACAATTATTGAGGCTTTCGTTGTTTTCACTATTGTATCTCTACGAAAAATGTAAGAGATATATTTAAAACTGCTCGTAACAAACCATTTAACGTCCATAAGTACTTAAATAAACGGTCAAAATATACCTGCTATTATATTTAAATAAGAATTGTTTAGGTACTAATATTTATTTATAAAAAATGAATTGAAACATCAATTTTGATATAAATATATGAATATAATGCCATATTATTAATCTTCTATGTAAAAAAATAACTTTTGCAGAACAATTAGATTTTCATTTATTTAATATACCAGTGTTGTAATATAAATGTTAACATTTTGATAGGTGTTTTATATTAGTTTATAATAATAATAATAATAGTGTATTGAAATGATATACAGTTCTGAAGTATGTGACTGATATTAGACATATAGGGTTTAAGAAACCAATGAAAATGTAATATATTTTTAATTTTAATAATATATGTATATTTAATTTTAGTTTTTAGTTGTATTGATATAACATGTACTTTAAATGTTATGTATATTGTGCATGTGCTGTAATTAATTAAAAATGCTTTAATTTAACACTATATGATTGCTTTGCTCCATAATCAGACCATCTGCCAAACATTTTTCCATTGCGTATATTCATTAGTCTAATGAGGATCATATGACTTGGTTTGTTCTCAAAAATAACAGATCTAACAATTCTGACAATGCAATGGGCTATTTAATATAGATTCTACGAACATAGTACAGCCGGAACGCTTCCACTATTACAATTTCGCAGCCTTGAATATTGATATCAAACGATTGAACTTTTAAATCGGAAATTACATAGTATTCAAAACTTGTCAATTTTTGGAGCTGAAATCGTACATTGAGCATCAAATGTCTTAGATGTCCATTCAAATATTTACAAACATCAAAGCGTGATAATAGTGGACCCACGGTAATCTGGCCCCTGTCTAATCCGGCACCCCTTATAATCCGACAGGTCTGCAACACTACATATAAATCAAATTTATTACGGCAAATCATCGGCCTTGTTTTCACTTTTAATTATTTTCTTTGTTCATCATCATTTATTTGGTTATCGATTATCAGTCATTTGATTGGCATTATGTTCAGTTAAATTTCTTTGTAAGTGATATAGCGTTGACATTATTTTTTTAATAAACACATTGCAATCTGTTGTGTTGGTTAATAAATTAAGTCGTATTATAAGGTACTCCTTTTCAAACAAGTTCCGGATTGCAAGGGGTCGGTGGCAGTACTCTATAGTCTGACAAATTCGCTCATCCGACACGGCCTTGCAAATTTTTTGTCGGATTATTGCGGGTCTCCGTAATTGCATTAATAATCATTAATTTAAAGTGTTCTTCAATTACCAATTTCAGTTCGTTTGAATCCTTCTGATAAGTCTTTTGTTATAGCTTCTGAAAATAAATTGATTTTCAAAACTGATTCTGCAAGATGCAAGGGAAATTATTTATTCGTGTATTTGCAGCATCTTCAGTTCATTGTCTAAAAGTTCCAATTAAAGATGGTAATCTCTTATTTGGCCTGCCATACGGATTTATTTACAAAATCGGTGACTAAAAAATCTTTTCAATAGCGTGGATTCTCTAAAATATAAAACATATGCAATTAAATTTTGAACACTGATTAATAATGTCAATATAACTTAGCTAATCACTGTTGAGATATTATTGCAGAATACATTAACGTTCCGTCACAATTTTTTGGAACACTCTGTATAACCCAAAATAATTTTCCGAGATGGGCCTTGCATTATAGATGAAGTTGCGAAATATCGAACTCATTATTTCTTGATTATTCATTTTTTGAAGATTAAGTAAGTTATAAAAATGGTCCACTCTTCTCCTACGTTTAATGCATCCGGATCTACAGGTATGAGATAAATTTATTAGTTACATCTGATCAGTTTCAGTAAAATGTATTTAGGTAATTAATTACAATAATATGAATCAATTAAAATTTAATTTCTCAGCCAGTTTGCATTAATAAAATAAGTTGTTGGATCGCAGTGTTTGCATCTTGTAGCATTTCGAGTTAAATGATGCATTCTTGATTTCAAATTCCAAATCTAACAAAAGCTTGAATGTCAACTAACAGTTGCGCATATATATACATAATATATATATATCTCATTTCCAACTTGTTTCTAACATTTGGAATGTGCTTTGTGGCAACTTGACTCATTTTTTACAAATAAATATCTATTGGGTAATGTTTTAACTTCACAGGGTCCACCAGGTCTCGATGGAATGAAGGTAAGCACAAAAATATTATTTTATTTTTGCTATCGCCCATTTCCAGCTTGAATGAAAAATAGGTGTTTACCAAAATTGTACCAAATATTACTATTTTTAGAGAGAATAACAGTAACTAAATCTATAATTTGTCCCTTATCAAAAAATTATATTCAATACTGTTTCATCGTATTCTCTCGAAACAAAAAACACATAGCTTTAAAACATAGATCAAAAAGATGTCTATTCGCCTATGACATTTTTATTTTTTTTCATGTTCAGTACTTATTTACTATATAACAATGTTTGTATTTTTATCTTAAGAATAATATTTAATTGTTAAACACGGGATTACCTTTCATGATATACATTCTTCTATTGACATCCCATTATATCACCATAACCAACCACCATAATTTATTTTATTTAATAGTTACTTTCGGATTGATTATTTTATATCTGGCGAAATGAGTTGTCCCCAAAAATTATAAATAGGATTTAATAAATATAAACTAAAAAATATTCCCCTTCTTCACAATATAACGATAAAGTTGTTTTTTTTTCTATTTTGCAAAACATATATTCTGTTGCAGAAGAAGAAATAAGATAAATTTCCATTTCTTACTGTTCAAGTGCGCTTTAGCTGTGCTATTTAAAAACTTTTTTCCTAAATACTATACATTTTAAAACATACTTTCATCAGTCATCAATAATGTCGAGAACGTTCGAAGTATCTTGACCAAATTACATCTCAACTTCATAATAAACTTATCACTTTACTAGGGTGCTCAAGGAGAACCTGGAAGCAAAGGGGAAAGGGGAGATCCTGGACTTCCGGTGAGTAGACAGCTCTTTTTTTGTTTATACATATGTAGTTATTTTCAATTATTTCAAAAATATAGTAACCAAAACCGTCATTATAGCCTTAACAAATTTTTCGTTACATTTATAGTCTATTTAAGTAAACAGTTGAATTACGTCACTGATGTCTTAGTTCTAGAGTACGTCGATAACACTCTAAAGTTGTCAAATTTTAAAGTTAGAATTAATTAGAGTCAACATTGGTTTGTTAGCAACTTAATCATATACTAATATTATCTATTGAACCTTATAAATTCAAAGGTAAACTAAAATTTCACAAAAAAGGTTATATAAATTACCTCGAGGTTGTCACAGTCAATGTTTTTTAAACTTCTTTAAGAAAGTTACTAAAAAGTCCGAATTGCTTATTTAAATAGACTAGATATGTAATCGCTGATAACTAGTAGTCAAGAACTCTAAGTAATGAAGTGAAAATAGAATATTTTAACATTTATTTATGCATTATTCAGTCACGGTTGCTAGTATTTTATCATTTGGTATAATTCACATTTTAGGCCTAGTACTAACTCATACTGTATTTTAGGGTACCGATGGGATTCCTGGGCAAGAGGTACTACTAACAAACATACTTACCGGCACAATGAAATAGTCAATCTGTTTGCATGCCGTTTTGCGCGGGTCCATTTACCATATCAAATTCTATTTCAGGGACCAAAAGGTGACAAGGGATTGAAAGGTGATGCAGTGAGTATATACTTAACAACAATAGTTTGTTGCATCTACTAATATTATTTGCCAAATATACTGCTATGACTCTTATGATTTGGTACAGTTTTGGTGAATAAGTCTGATGTTGCTGAATATTGACTATTGATCATACCTATTACAAAAGTAAAAGTCAAATAAAAACGATTAGTTTCTACCTTCTGCTAGAATATTTTCTTTTCATAGTGATATCGACAAGCAGACACCTTTGATTCTGAATCAAAAATTTTCTTTTAATTTATCGATAAGCTCCCGAATATCGCTTACTTGATATAAAAACCGCAATAAATTTTAATAAGTCTTTGAGTTTAAACTACTGCAAATGACATTTCAACAGGAATTAATGAGTTGGCAAAGGTTTTTGGAGGAAAAGTAGTTAGGTATGGTCACGTCAAGGACAAGTACAGTTAAAAATTAATTAAATGATTGTACAACATCTATTTTTACTTTATGTAATTATCAAGGGACCTCTTGGAAAGAGGGGGCGAAAAGGAGATAAGGGAGACAAAGGTGATCAAGGTGTACCAGGCCTAGATGCTCCTTGTCCATTAGGAATTGATGGTTTACCATTGCCAGGATGCGGGTGGCGACCACCAAAGGTGAATACTTAGAAAAAAATTCTTTGCAGTGTTTAAAAGTTCAATTTTTTTTTTCAATAACATGCGTTTAAAACTCTTTCATTCAGTCATAATACATGACTTAAAATTCGAGAATCATCTTAGTAGTACAAATAAATTCAAAGTTGCGCCAACCGCTTAGAGTAAACTGTATAGTAAAGTATCTGTTATTATTAATTCTCAATACTGCTGCCTTATACTAATAAAATATAATGATGTAAATTTTCTTCAATTTTCCAATGCTACATATAATAATAACATTTTCATATTTTCAAATTCTATAATCAAAAATATAATACAACTTTTTTAAAGCAATACGCAGTACTTAACTATGTGTTTTTTTTTTGTTCATATAACTGCATGGGTGTGGAAAATTATACATTTTCAGGAAGCCAAACCTACTCCTCCTCCTCCAATACAAACAGAATTTGATGTGGAAGATCCCGTCGAAGAAGGTATCGATGATTATGAAGATGTAGAGGAAGAGTATGAGGAATATCCTGATATGAATCAAGCACTATCAGTTTCTGCATCAGCCATCTAACACATGAATAATTAATATATTTTGTACAACTAATAGGTGCATATAGGTATGCTTTTTAATATGAAATTTACGCGTCTTTGTAACTAATGTAATTAATCTTTGGGGGATAATCCTGGCTTACCTTTAGCGAATTTTATGTAGATTCTGTTTCTATCCACAATCAAACCAAAATATTTATTTGATTCATTACTTTACCCTTTATCAAATTTGGAATATTAATTTTATCTTAAATAACTCTGCTTTTTAATACTCTCCATTAGATAATCGACGATTTTAATTTTCGATCATTTTTCAGACTTGATGGCAGCCATGGAACATTAAAGTACTTATAGTGCAAAGTGAAAGTTCCCTTGTAAATAATTTCATGTATAAGTGTTGGACAGATATAACTTAAGTTATTTATACTACCCTATTCCCTAAGATATTAGTTATGTAAATGATTCTTATACTTATTATTAAAGTATAAAATTATGTACTGTAAGTGAGAACTTTGTCCTTTAACATGGAAATAAATGGAAATTTTACATAAAAAATGATAAACATCGCAAACAATTGAATCTTTTTATATAAAAATAAAGATAGATTATATTTTGTAATGTAAAACTATATTCTGCCCTTTGCGAATAATAGCTAGGCTACAAGGCTACCGCCTATATATTTTGGAAAAAATAGTTTTAAAGGGGTTTTATTGTCTTACACCTAGCAATAGAAAGTGGATAATTTATCAAGGATATTCTTTGTAGACAATCGAATACCTTAAAAAAATGTGTTTTGGAAAGCAAATATTTTTTTATTCATAAAAAACTGCAAATTAATAATATGAAAAAACTAAAATATTCGTCTTAAAAAACACTAATATTTTACCTGACAAAAGTATTGGTTCTTAGTTGTCTATTTTGTTAAATAAGACCAGTCTTTTGAAATGTTTTACCTTCTATTTTTAACATCTTGTAACCGTCTTCGAGAAAAAACAAAGCTGTTTTGAAGGATAAAAATGATATAGTCAACTTTCTATAAAAACTAGATACAGTGAATTCGTAAAAAGTGGATAAATTAATAAGATATTAAAATGGGAGTATAAAACAAAAAATGCTTGAACTTTTACACTTTTGTTCATATCTTAGAGTTTTTCTAAGTGAGACTGAACTGTACACGGTATGTCAGAAAAGATATGATTTTGATGATTTTTTATGTCAATTTTCATTTTTTTTCTTTGGATTAAGAAAGGGCACATCTTTTTGTATCGTACGAAATCCCAATAAATCGTATCTGAATATAAGACCACTAAAATGTCGAGGTATGCAAAATTCTTTAGTAGTTAGAAATATGGTGGAACAAACCAAAACTTGATCAAAAGGTGATTCCAAGAGTAGCCTTATCTCAGTCAAATTTGGATTAGTATATTAAAAATATTCATGGATTTTCAAAACACTGGAGAGATAATTGAATTTTATATAAACAAGTATTCTGGTAAAATTACATATGTCACTTATTTATTCAGTAATAATTCGAAATGTTAAAATAGTCAATTTGATTGCAATACAAATTATCCAACAATAAAACAATCGTTTGCTCATTTTCAAAAGATAGGGTGAAATGTCTTAAAGAGGTATAAGGGTAGAAAAAAACAATGAACTACAGAAAACCATCATTTTGTCAGGCGTAATGCCCCTGCAAATTTTGGCATTTTTAACCATATATTTTGATATTTTTCATGATACAAAAAAATATTTGTCTGTCATGAACAACATATCAGCAGGGTGATGTCATCGGGGCGTGTTGTTTTCAGAACCCATATTTAGGTTTTTCTTGTTCTTGCCAAATTTTTCATAATTATCGTGTCATAAATAAAACAACTGCTCCCCTTTCTTAGATGACAAACAAACTTAACTTTGCAAAATCTTATAAAAACAATATTCGACTACAGAGTCTCGTCACAATGATTTTATCACACTAGTTGCTAATTCTTCCGATCCATGATTTACATCGTTACACTACATAATATCAATATAACTTCAAGCATGCTCTTGTTCACAATTACCTACTAGATCGATCCTTTCAATCCCGTTTTTGAACTTCCCACATTTTAGAGATGTAATAAAATCATTCATAAACTGATAAAGGGTCTTCAAGACAAAGAATATTTCAGTGTTGATTATATTCATAACAAAAACAAGTCCATGAAGTTATTGATTGGTAATAGAATTACATAAATTCTTGTAGGCATTATAGAAAAACTTTTCATAAATAACACTTAGTTAAATCCAATGAACTCGTACTTAAATCTCAATCTTACCTTTAATTATTATTTATTATTAAAATAGGTTTTATCTAGAAATTCTTTGTATGCCCATACCAGATTTTGTAGCCATGTCTGCGAATGTGACTAGGTAAATGATGAAAAACTTTTCATAAATAACACTTAGTTAAATCCAATGAACTCGTACTTAAATCTCAATCTTACCTTTAATTATTATTTATTATTAAAATAGGTTTTATCTAGAAATTCTTTGTATGCCCATACCAGATTTTGTAGCCATGTCTGCGAATGTGACTAGGTAAATGATAACAAATGTCAGTATTGATTGAAGAGAGATTATTGGTCATGACACATTGAATTGAAACTAATAATTATTGGCTCCTAGAATAATAATATCAAATAGGGATGTTGACCAACTGTTCCTATCTTTCAGATCGAACTTTAATGGATACGAAAAAAATATTCTACAAAGCAAAAAAAAATTATTTCTAAGAAAGAAAATTAAAATATAAAACATAAAATAATTTTGAATTTTCCCGCTGAAACACGCAAATCATTCACGAACTTGAAACTACGTCACGGCTCGCTAACAACGGCAACACTTACGATCTGTTATATATAGGTGTTATGTGATTTATATCTGAGAAAAGTATATATTTACTCTTCCTCTGTGGCCTCTGTGTATTTGTCAATGTTAATTTGCTGGAGAATTGAGATTATCATATAAAAAATGAATACGTTTCATAAAAACTGTACAGTTCCCATGTGTAACTCCACAGCGATTAGCACACCTGATAAACTATTTACGTTCCGGAAAAGAAAGATATATGGAGAAAGTGGTCATCTTTAGCTAGAAGAGATCCAGCATCTTCAACAACATCTACAATTTATTGTTGTGAAGATCACCTTGATGTAGGTTCTGATAATAAACAAAAAACGACTGATTTCAAATTCAGATGCAGATAGTTGGGGTTATGTTGTCAATGCATGTTTATATAGAAGTCGCTGTTTATTTCATCAGAAAAACTTACCAAGACAGTTTTACGTTCCCTGGTTCTGCAGAACAATAATCCGTGTTTCTGGCAAAAAAAATGCCACCATCAATCGTGGCAAATTAAAGCTGTCTGGTTTGGTAAATCCAGCCTCCATTATTGCAAATACATTGATTCACAAAACCGTAAGAGATATTTCCAATGAATCACAGAGCATATAACTTAAAACCACTTGAAGATAAATGACGATGGAATCAATTGACGTTAGCTGGTTAGTTTGTTTAGCGGTCCATGACGTAATGCGCCCTCATTGGGGATCGCAGTCACGTGATAAAGTGTATTATTTATTGCACGTTAAATTAGTTTCATTCAATTATTTATAATTAAGTATGTTCAAAAAAATATATATTAGGTATTCAAATATTACCATTCATGGAATAAACATATATTTATTTAAAATTACAACTAGAGTCAACATCACTATATGGAGCAGGTAGATTGCAGAGGAAGTGGCTTTTTTGTATCAGACGGTGACCTATTCAGATCCATTGAACCATTGTAGTTCTCCATTTAATTAGAGCTCTAGATACAGACTCCTTAAGGTGGCTCTTTGCCTTCGGTTTTTCTCCCCGATTAGGTGAAATGGCACCCCTTCCAAGTTATTCAAAAAGCATGTGCACTGCGGCTTCCTAAGCTTCTTTGCCAAACTTACAGAGGCTGTCATCGGCCAGGCCGATATTATACACCTCCACCGCACACTCGTCGTGTTGTGTGGCAAGTAGGCCGAGACGTAGTGTGGCCACTTTGCTCTTCATGCCGCACTTCCTGCACCTTGTCATGCCTCCTGCTCCATGTTATGCCTCCTGCTCCTTTAGTGTGGTGATCTCCTGGCCCGAATAAAGGGATAGATAATATGAGCACGAAAGATGAGTAGGTCTATTATCACGCGAGTAGAACAGCTGCAGCCGTCTGAGCAGAGTGATGATCAGTTAGGGAACATAGTGTGAACCAATTAAGGAGCAAAGTGAGAATTAGTTCATAGTGAGGATCAGTTAAGGAGCGTAGTGTGACAGTAGCAATACATGTATATAAATGCCTAGGTTTAGGGAGATCATAATCTCTCTGGTAACCCGTATCAACTAAGATTTGCTTTTATGGAGGGTTCTGCTGACTTTTTCTTTCCATCTGACCGCCTACTGTAAATTGGCATTCCAAAATTGAGTCTGCCTTTAGTTCTTCATATAGCTTTTTGTACATCTTGCTATTTATTTGACTTACTTGACTGATCTGGCGTTTCTCTGAACAAAGACAGGTTTAGTATTACTTCCAGGATCGCCGTGGAACACTTAACAGTCAAATTTCAGTGTAGGTGTTGCCAGAAAAAAGTATCCTACACATGAGCAACGACACGAAGCTGACAATGACAATGGCTTCCATAGGTACGTGCCAAATTTGCTCTCGGGCTCGCGTTATCGCTACTTGCTCATAGCTTGCAGCAACATATGACATATATCACACTCATCCTATATTGAATTTGAAGAGTCAGCTATTATATATCGGGATAAAGGTGTCCCTCCGCACACATCATAGGCGTCGAAGTTGTTCGAAATATGAAATTAATGTGAATTATTGCTACAATTTGATTTTCACGATCTACAATTAAAATTGACCATTCTGCTTGCTATTGGATTATTTATGTGGCTGTTAAAACTCAAGTACGAGCAAGGACTCAAGCTCGATCTCGGCTCAGTAGAGGGAAAAGTAAAACATACTTCAGTCTAATCTAGTTATTTCTTTCAATCAAAATTTTCAAATTGTGAATTGATAACATAACATCTATCTCAAATCATCATTTTTACAGATTGACAAAAAAACGAAACATCAGATTTTCTATTCAAGCAACTCATGTAACTTGTTTGAGTAGTGTTTGCAAAGTCGCCGTCAGACCTTTTTTATTTCTTCTACTGGACAGGCCTCCTCTTCACTGCCTTGTCAGTTTTTGCAACTGACAGGGGGACCTTAAGGTGGACTCCGAACCACCGATATGTCTCTTAAGGAGACATACCATTCCACCAGATCAGAGGGTTTTAAGTCGTACCTTACCAACGCTGCCTCAATGCGGGTTGGTAATTGTCGACCGCTAGTTTTTCCCTTTTATAGCGAATCCTTCTACCCCCAGAATTTTTCAGGAACTTTTTATTTAAGGAAAAAGGCCTTGATCTAGTTGGGCTCGAACCTCATACCTCCCGGTTAGATTAGCATCTACCAACTAGACCACCAGGTTGCCAAGTACTTAGTCGAAACTCTACCATAATCATATTTGTAAATTTGAGAAGAAGATATGGTTTAAACTTAATGATGAATGTAGGGAAAAGTAACTATTTTCAATTTTATTTTATGGATAACAACAAAGCTCCGTCGAAGGTAGGGAAAACAGAACCGCAGATTGTAATCTTTGACAGAACTTTTTCCATTTTTTTATTGATAACATTAAAATTTAACAATATAGCTACAAAACAGAAAAACATTAAAAATCGATTTTGTTTTTGCCTATTTGAGCGACGAACCAACCGGAAATGGTACTTGTACAATTTGACTGTTTGTCTGCATGTTTTTTATGAATTTTTGCGCCTTATAAAAAGTAAGTAAATGGTTTCCGATTTTAATGGTTTCATTTGATAGTGGACTATTGAGAGTTGATTCAAAATGCCCTTCACCTCAAAAACTACTCCCAAAGGGGGTGGAGGTTTGTTTTTTTCAAAAATCAAAAATTTCGGACCATATCCGGCAACGTTTAAATTGGACATGGTTTCCGAGTTACAGCAGTGGGAAAGTCTGAAATATGTGTACCTATTTCCGCGATTTTTACAAATTTCTGAATAAGTATAAGTATCTTCTTTGGTAAACCTTGAATGTAATATTAGATACACTCAAAAGTGTGAAATAAATATTTTTTTTGAAAAAAATGGACCGACTTTATTAGTTGGTGCACTGAAAAATATAAAATAGTATTCTATTGGTTCTGGTACTTTTGAAGTTGGTGTCAAAAGTTTCCAATCTAACTACAACTGCACAACATCAAAATTACCAGTACCAATAGAATTAATATTACTTTGTATTTTTCAATGTACAAATTCATAAAGTCGGTCCAATTTCTTGTAAAAAAATTAATTTAATTTCTAAAAGAAGTTTGGGCCTATTCAATGTTTTACTGTAATTAGGTATCTGTGTTGGGTATATAGTTTTTTTAAAACAACGCCCATCTAATATGTAGGTACTTATTTAAATAATGTTTGGGATCTGGAACCGTTGCCATAGAACTTATCAAAATATCAATAAAAAATTTGCACAAGCACCTTTATTGCTCATACACTTCAATTGATTCGCCAACGAAGTTGGCATCTTGTTATTGACCGAATGATCCCTGAAAACTGTTTGTTTGTTTGCGATAATTTTGACTTTCATACAAAATATTTATTGACAATATCAGGATTCTGAAATATAACCTTCATAACCAGAGATACGGGTAGTTTCAAAACAAGCAAAAAATACTCAAAAATCTTGAAGATTGTAAAGATATAATAATTACCACTTCTATGAATTCGTGATTTATTCATATATACTAATTACACATTATATACTTAAGTATATATTGGTTTCTGGGGTTTTCTGGTTTACAACAAAAAATTCTTAATTAAAACATGAAATAAATCTATAATATATCAAAAATCTTTATTATACAACAAAATATTAAATACCCATTTAATTTTAATTGATAAAGTTGGCCTGATACTAAAAAAGTGCTACAACGCACTTCCTAATATACAATCGATTGGTCTCAAATAGACGTGATTGGCAGCAAGTACTTTATAATATGCTTCTTCCAATTCATCATCATAAGCAAAATTGCATGGCTTATCCCCAACACAGACAGGTCTACTTCCATCAAGAAAATGTTCGTTGCATTTCTCCACAACAATGTTCTCCTGCAGCAATTTTCTAATGTTCTCCAAACAATCACAAATCCAGGGATTTCCTACCAATGTTATTCTCTGTAATCGTTTAAGTTGAAAGAAGAAGTTCTTTTTCAAAAACATCAATTTGTTATTGTCCAAATAGAGATTCTCCAGATAAATAAGTCCAGAGGAGAATATATGAGCATCCAGTTGCATTATGCGATTGTGAGAAAGAACCAGCGTTTTCAAATTTCTTGTTTGAGCAAAGGCATTTGGTTCAATCGTTTCTATTTTATTGGAATACAGATTGAGAACTCTCAAATTTGATAATTTCTGCATCATATTTTGGTTCACGGTTTTGAGTGAATTATTGTGTAGCCATAGAACTTCCAGTTTTTCTGGATAACTGACAATTCTATGGATTTCAATAGCACTGAGCAAATTGTTGTCCAAGTGAAGAATTTTCAAATTTGGTAAATTATCTAGAGCGTTATACTCTACAGACGATATGAGATTAAAGGACAAGCTGAGCACTGTTAGAGGTAAGCTAGCAATCATGCCTCTGTCAATAGTTCTTAATTTATTATGTCTCAGTAATAATCTCTGTAGATTTGGTAGTTTAGAGAATGCGTCTTTTTCAATTAATTTTATAGAATTATAACTCAAATCAATCCATATAAGTGGCAAATTATAGTAAGTATTTGTCCATACTTTCCACATTCGACTATAATTGATGAATATTTTCTCCAAATTTATCGTAGACTTGAATGAAGTCGATGAAACTTGGAGGTCATTATTGTAATTCTTGACCATCAACTTCTTAATAGTAACTAAATCATTTGTAACCTCATTCAGATATTCTTCAGAAAGTACACTCACATTTTGGCAAACTATCACTGATGGGCTAGTTTTTGAACACTGAGCACTAGTATCAAATGGGCAAAACAATATTAGCAACAACAGTAAGTAACAGCGACATGAATGCATTATTGCAATACTGCATCCCATTATCTGTGAACGTATATATTCTCTGCTGTGAACTTATTATAATCCTAGCGCTTAATCATGTTTATAATTAATGCCTGATGCTGCCAAATGTACTCGAATATCCGAAGATGTGCATCATTTTCTTGAATATTTTTCGATTATTTGATAATATATTGTAGATATTCAAATGAGTAGGTTTATCTCTTGTGTGAGCATCAAAACAGAATACCTATTATAAAAACTTGGTTGAGGCGAAAAAACTTTTACCAATAAACTTGATGATGATTTTAATTCTAAACTTTGATCTCATACGACATTATCATTATATTTATTCATTAGGAAGCCATAAATCAGGTATTACTGAATAATTTATCTAGGAAACTGGAATAATAATTTAATAACAACAAAGTTGCGCCATCCAATACCACTGTTGCCATTGTTCCTTTAAAAAAAACTTTTGTTTCATTGCATTTATAATGGTGGTATGTCTATAAAGATAATTTTAGTTTTAAAAGCAAGTCACGCAAACTAATTTTAATAATGGTGGTGTATACTTATTATTTGCAGAATATACAAATTTTATGTGGCCGAAAAATAAAACAAATAATTTGTCGCTAAAAACTCGCAACGAGCGTTGGTATGAGGCAGCACAACTACAATTTATTTAAAAATGTAGCAATTTCCTTTAAAATCTTAGAAAGCATTTGCTATATCAACTGACATTGAACCCTTACTACGGTAGTGGCTGTGCTATATCAGTTATGTAAAATTAGAGAATTTAAATTTTGGCACGGTCTTCAGTGGCCACTCAAAAGTGTTTTTCAAATCTTCTATATCTATATATATATATATATATATATATATATATATATATATATATATATATAACAGAGTGGTGTTAGTTACACCATTTATAACTCAAGATGGGTTGGTCCGATTTTAAATATCTCTTATTTTTTAGATTCCTCTTCGCATAGAGTAACAGAATAACTATTAAAATGTCAGAAAGTTAACTGAAAAAATATACTTACAGCTAATTAAATTTTATATAAAAAATTCATACTGGACATCCGCCATATTCCTTGCCGATATGTCAAACAGTATTCCATTAGTATTCTACACCAATAACATATCGGATCGTAAGTTTCATCTTATCCTCAAAAGGTGCTGCTACCAAGAACAATATATTACAAGTGACTTCATTAAGTCACTGTATAATATATACGTTAATAAATTAAGTATGAATCTTCTACAGTCCATAAAATTAAGTTTAGCTATAACCAAAGAACATACAATACTTTGCTATAACTTAATACAGCACTCAATTGATTCTTGGGCGGTACAAAGTTTGGCCCGGTCCCCGGTCAGCTTGTTGTTTATAAACATCCGACCATGGTACAATAATTTTACCATGCATGCAACTAGGTATCGTTCGGAAAACGTCCGCGCTGATCAATTTATATATAAACCACGGGTATAAACGCTTCTTTTAAAATCCAGGCAAAGTTCCCGGGTGAGGGGGTGACAAAACGTTTCCAAAAAATAGTTAATCGTTAGTCTCGTTTTATTTACCTTTAACCATAACTTAATAACTTTAATTGATATTTAACAGAAATCAATCGGATTGCGCGATAACCACCAGTAAAATTATAAATAGAATTAAATGTAGAGGATGTCGCAGATTGGCAGATTTACCCACTTAATTCTATATACCTATAATATGATCCTTGATTTTTTATGTGAAGCTCACTATGGGGATTGCGATTTTAGTACGCATGCGTGATAGAGGATGTGGCTTGGAGTCACATGATATGGTATCCATGTTAACAACACAGCTTACCAATGGCACAGCTTGCCAAATAAGCTGTGCCAATGGTAAGTGTGGTAACATAATGACATGACCCTCCTCTTATCCAAAAATGTTCATCATCATCAAGTCTTTGGCTTCATTTTTGTGTATTTTTTTCCACAATGCTAGCCTAGCGGTATAGAAGTTTGAGTATATGGATTTACCATATAAGATATTAAGCTCTGGTTTCGTCCAAAAGGACCCAAGCTGCGACCGCGTCGTCATAACCACCAGTGAAAACATACATGACCACGACCCCAGGGTTGCCAGTGCTTGCCCAGAATAAGTAATAGACAAGCGGTGGAAAAAGTAATACATTTCTTAAAAAAGTAATAGATTACATTTTTTGTTATTATCACCAGCCGGTAGAGGAAGATAAATAAAATAGCCTGCAGACAATCATTTTTATTTACATGAAAAATGGAATACTAATATGAAAAAAAATCGAACCTAATATAAAAAATATAATATAAATATATACATGTACATTAATAAGTAGCAACAATAACAAATCGAATCAAAAATATTACACAATAATAAACATAATAATAGTATCTAAATAAAAATCACTTCACTTAATAGAATCAACAGGAAAAAAAGAGTAAAATGATCAAAAATACTTACAACGCAAAAAATGTGTCACAAAAAACTGATGCAATTTGTAATTTCAAGTGAAATATTGAATATACCGATACTTACCGATACCTTTTTTACTTTCAAACTTCTGCTATTAACTACCACTAAGGATTTTAAAACAGTGTAGTGTGATTTAATTATAATAGATGACACTGGGACAATTATTATTGGTCAAAACGATGCAAAGAGTAAAAAAGTGCAATAATTCTGTGGGACTTTGAAAAGGTAATAGATTTTTGGTGACGAGTAATGAAGTAATAAATCGTATTAAAAGGTAATAGATCTATTACTATAGTAATAGCTCTGGCAACCCTGCACGACCCTATCTCCTACCTGTTTTCCTCGGATAGCGCCAGTCACAGCCACGAGGTAGTGTTCTCTGACAGCCACACAGCACCTAGCTTTCAGCTGCCCACTACTTATTTTTCACTTAAGCCCGCTGCAGACAGAGTATGTTTTGCTGCTTGTTTCCTTGACGGGAGCTAGGCATGGTGCTGTGCATGCTTCCGTGTAAGAAAATGACGTCGCGTGCACGGTTGGTTGCTTGAAATCGTGCATGATTTGATGATAGAACCGGTGCTATTTTCGGTGATTGTTTTTAAGCATCGTGCCTTGTCGAAGCACTCGGAACAAGTCGAGTCGTACTCAAAAGTTATTTTGCACATGATAACATGTTATTTTTGATTGTTGGGACATTTTCTCTGTTGTAACAATTAGAAATAGAGCTTGATTAGAATGTTCAATATTTTGTATCATTTGTCACAGTCATATTTTTCTGCACTGTCATTTTACATTCATGATAGCCTGCATCGTGTGAAGCCAACACTAGAAGGGAGCCATCAACACACCATGCACGGCAACATTTATCGGATCGTGCAGCAAAACAAGCAAGCAATCATGCAGCAAAACATACTCCATCTGCAGCGGGCTTTTGAGTAGGGAAAAGTCTTGCGTACACGACAGGAGATGCTGCTCTGTATAAGTGTGAAGCCAAATTTTCGTCGGCCGCCATTAGTTTCGTACTCACCTTTGACATCTCATTAAACGCCGATGTGACCTCGGACTTTTAAATTTATTAATATTAACTGAGGACTATGGTTTTAGAAAAACAACTTCAAATATAGAAGAGCAGTTGATCAAACCACAAACATCGTCTGCTGGACCGTCTTCATCAGTTGCTTTTTTTTCGTAGATAGAATATTTAATACCAAGAAAGATTTTCCAGGGAAAAGGTAACGAGAATATAGTGGCAGATGTCATTTCTGCAAGATGTTAGCCTTTGCAATGAAGGAAATGGATTGTCGCAAAATATTCATCTATCTGTCAAGTCCAAATCTCCAATACCTAAATAATCCAAGCTTTAAATACCGTGAACATTGACGTTTCCCCACCACTCTAAATCTCCAAATAGCCAATTCTCCCTCGCACAAAAGGCAGCTTTATGAGATGACAGCAAGCCGACGCCAACCAATCGAAAATTGCGCTTGCGCGTAATTGCGGAGACTGTCATAAAGTTGCATTTGAACGAACTTCCAGGGTATTTGGAGATTTGGCGATTTTGACGTATGTTGCTAGGGTCACGTGACCATTTTAGCCTATGACGCAAATACCCGATTCGCCAAATCTCCAACGCACAAAAGGTAGCTTTAGCTAAAAAATTTCATGACGCATGCGCATATCGCCAGCTATCCTCAGGTCTTTGGCTTAATTTTTGCGTATTTTTTTCCACAATGCTAGTGGTATAGAATATAGAAGTTTAAGTATATGCTTTAATATTCTTGCCCAGTATTCAAACTTTTAACACGGTACAAAGACTGAGAACCAGCAGAGAACATGTTGTGGTTCAGGATGTCGAATGCTTTGTATTGTGAACGAAAAAGTAGAACAAAAAATGAAAATCAAAATAAGCTGTAAACAACAAGGTGAGGACGAAAAAAATTGGCTTCACTTTTGTTTCACAGCGGCTATACAGAGCAGCATCTCCTGCCGTGTACGCACGACTTTTCCCTTCTGTAAGTTATTTAGATTAAGAATATCTAGCACAATTATCTCAAATTTGAATTAACGTGACAGTTCGGAAACTTGACATCAACTAACTACACTATATATACAGTAGGAGAGTTTCTTCATAATATTCTCAAAACAAAATGACGGATCTACATAGGGTTGTCAAATATGTGTATGTCGCGAACGTGAAATGCAGGGTATGCGACATGCGATCTCAGATTGCCTAGAGTCTGTTATTGATAGAGCTGGCGCCATCCCCCAACTGCGTTATGAACTAGAGGAAAGCAAATGTATCTTTTACATGAATCTGCATTTGAGCATGTCATTATCATTCACGGTTGTCAGTGTCAGTATAATATTTTCTTTTAAAACAGTGACATTAAAACTCTTTGAAATGAGTGCTGTGTGCCTCCCCTCGTATTTTATCTAAGGTGCCTTCATGTGGAAGTGATAACCTCGAAGGTTAGTAAAAGGTTTACTAAATAAGAAGAATTAATAGTTTTTAAGCAAAATTTATTGCTAACTCAATCTTACAAATGTCAGATTAAGAGTAAAAGATCTGTATAAAAATAAACTTATCTCATGATTTCATCTCAATTCTTAGAAGTTATTTCAAAGGAATTATCTATTTAATACGAATATTTATGATCATGTAGAAATTATATGATTTTTTCCAGATATCGATTATCCCTTTTATTGACATTGATCGTCGAAGGTGAGAATGATTTCTTCAGAATTTGAAAATATGTACCTCAGAAACTATTATGTTTGTCAAATCTATTCTCATCCAGACTATATTGGTCCAGTAAAATTGAATAAGATTGTATTTCCGACATTACATTTGCCGTGTAAGTGTAAGTATTCTTCCTACTTTCAATATAGATTATTGGTGCTGTGAATATTTCTTATTTTATATATATATATATATATATATATATATATATATATATATATATATATATATATATATATATATATAATAATATAATAATTGGGATTGCAGATTACCAGCAAGGATCCCCTATTGATCATCTTGTGGAAACATCTCAGATTTTTAGAGAGTACACATTGCTAGAAAATCTAATTAGTGATTAAATAAGTATATGATACACCTATATGTTTGAGCTCATCGCATTCTATTTCAAATTCAATAACCATTGTCAGAATGAAGGTTGTTCAAATTGTATAATACCGAAAATGAAGAAAATTCTATCGAGATCGAATCCCGTTGAAAACCATCTTAAATTGTTACTACCCCAATTAACCGTGCCAGTTGAAAACAGCATTTGCTTGATGCATAAGAATTAAATGGTAATCCAAAAATATATTAACTGTCTATTTCTATGACTTTCCTAGTAAAACTATTCTGGAATATGATAAGTATATATTTATATTCCAGAATAGCAGAGCGAGGTTGATTATTAAAAGAAAAAACACTTTTTAGTTTTAGTTGACGTATATGTTCATGACACACTGACACTTGACATTCTCATCTACACAGTACCAACCTATATCTAGGTACAAAAAGAAAAAAAGGAATTCAAACAGTTAAATTGCTCTATCCAATACTCCCCTTCAATTTAACAGTTATTATAGTAAATAAAATAAATAACATTCTAATTTCTTACATTTGATAAACAAACTATAACATTAAATCTTAAGTCGTAACATTTAAAAGATCCATATTTGCAACTCCAAGAGTAATACACAGTTTACTGAACTGAATAGAAGTTAGCGGTTTAGTTAAAATATGAGCCTTTTGATCCTTGGATGAGATGTAGAGAACTTGTATCTCTCCCTTCTTACAATTATCTCTAATGATATTATATTTGACGTCGATGTGTTTTAGGCGTTTTTCTTCCCATTTTTGAAGACAATGAATAACGGATTGGTTGTCCTTATAGATTGTTACGGGTAATTTCACATCAACGTTCAGATCACGTAGAAGTTTCCTTAACCAAAGAAAATCCATGACTGCGTTGCCTAAGGAAACATACTCAGCTTCGGTAGACGACTGAGCTACCGCCTTTTGTTTTCTGGTTACCCATAGTACGTTGGATCCATGTACTTCGAATAAGTATCCTGATGTAGATTTTCTCTCTCCTTTGCTGCCCGCCCAGTCTGCATCTGCATATCCCACCAAATTGGGTGTTACTCCGGAAGCCTTATGAAAATGAAGCTCTTTGCTGGTTGTTCCCTTCAGATATCTCAGGATGCGCAGGAGTCCGCCCCACTGGGAATGCGTTGCATTGCTTTGAAATCTGCTAAAATAGTTCACTGCTACACTAAGATCTGGGCGTGTAGTAAGCATTAGATACATGAGACATCCTATGAGTTTCCCTGTATGGATAAAGATGTAAAATACATTCGCCTTCCAATTCATGTCCAGATTCTACATCCATAGGTGTTGCGACAGAGTGACAGTCTTCCATATTAAAGGGTTTGAGTATATTCTGTATGTACATTGACTGATTAAGGAAAATACCACTTTTACAAAGCTCAATTTTAATTCCAAGGAAAAAATCAAGTTTTCCCCAGTCAGTCATCTTGAATTCAGACATCAATAAATTCTTACATTTTTGCAGATCTTCCATAAGTTCTCCCGCTAGTATAATGTCATCAACATATAACAATAAGTAAATACACTTAGTTCCATGCATGTATAAACATCTGTCAGCATCTGATTGGTTAAATCCATGTGATTTTATAAATTCATCAAAACGTCCATTCCACTCTTTGGGCGCTTGTTTTAACCCGTAAAGAGTTTTATTCAATTTACAAACAAGAGGTATATTAGAATATGGTACAGGCATACCCTCTGGAATTTTCATGAAAATTTCTTCCTTGATAATGCCGTGGTGGAAGGCATTTTGTCGTCTAGCTGCATGGCATACAAATCTCGTTTGTTGATTATGGATAGTAGTACTCTCACTGTGACCATGTGTGCGACTGGTGCATACGTTTCATTGTAGTCGATTCCTTTCTTCTGCGAGCAGCCTTTCACTACCAATCTTGCTTTATATTTATCTATATTCCCACTGGAATCATATTTGACTCGAAAAATCCATCGATTGTTGATAACTTTCTTTCCAGGTTTCAGAACAGTCAGACTCCAAGTATTGTTCTCTTGAAGAGCTTTCAATTCCTCTTCTACTGCCGCATTCCACAATGTTTCATCAGATCTTCCTTTGATATTTTCAATTGAATCAGGAATATCTAAATCAGCAACAGTATTCATTGCAATTTCACTAAGGTCTGTTTCATAATCTTCAAGGTAAGCTGGTCTTTTCCTCTCTCTCGTTCCTCCTTTTTGTTCTTCAGTAGGTTGTATGTTGCCATCAACTTCTTGGTATTCCAATTCTCCCCTTGAATTTGGGTCTTCTTGATAGGCTCTTTCGTTCACAGATTCTTCCACAAATATAGGTTCTTCTTGTATATGAGTTTTCTCTGCATCGTAGTCTTCATGCATATCTGCAAATTCCACATATTTGTTGCTTTTACCACTTGTTTCATCAAAAATAAAATCATGACCTTCAACAATTTGTTGAGTGATGGGACACCAAAGCCTGTATCCATTATGGCAGTAACCAACTAAATACATTTTTCTGGCACGAGTTTCTAATTTTTCTCCAGTGATTTGTTTGGGGCTGCGCAGATGTGCGGGTGAACCAAATATTCTAAGTTTGCTTACATCTGGCTTATAACCATACCACAGTGTCGCAGGTACACTTCCTTGAATTGCACTTGTTGGACTTCGATTGATCAGGTAATCAGCTGTTTTTACAGCTTCACTCCACAGAAATTTTTGAAGTCCAGAACTCAGTAATAAGCACAGTGCTTTTTCCATAATAGTTCGGTTCATGCGCTCTGTAACGCCGTTTTGTTCCGGGGTATAGCCGATCGTATATTCTGTTTGTATTCCTTGTTGTCGACAAAAAGACTTCAATTCCTTGGAAATATATTCTCCTCCTCGGTCACACCTCAATCTGCTGATTTTGGCGTTGAAATGAACAGTTGCCATAGCTTCGTAGATTTTAAAGTATTTAAACACATCACATTTCTTTTCTAAAAGGTAAATTGCAGTAAAGTGCGTGTAATCATCAATTAGAGTCAGACCATATCTTTTTCCATCATATGACTCTGGACTTATAGGACCAAACAAGTCGCTATGTATCAGTTCTACTGCACGCTGTGCTCTTTTTCTAGCATGACTATGAGGCAATTTGCTCATCTTGCCTTTTACACAAGTTTCACAAACCTCCTTGGGTTTGGTTTCATGCAATCCCTCAACTAAAGTTCCAAGTTTTGTGAGCGCAATCCTATTGATATGTCCATACCTTTGATGCCATAATTCCTCGCTGGAACTTGATAAACATGCAACTTCTTTGTCGATCTTGAATGATAGTTTATACATTTTGTTGCTACGATAAGCCACTGCAAGTATTTTATTACCCTTCTTGATAAGAGCTTTCCTATTTTTAAAAATGATTGTACATCCCTTCTCTTCAAGTCTTCTAACAGACAGAAGATTCATCTCCAGACCTGCTACATATAATACATCAGGTATGTTTATCGTATTCCAGTTGTCATCCACAAAAGAGTGCAGTTTTAAGGTTCCTCTTTGCGTTGCTGTAAGAAATTCTCCTGATTTTGCCACATTCATTTTAATAGGTGGTATATTTCTGATCGTTTGGAAATAATCTCTCTGATTTATCATATGCTCACTTGCTCCTGAATCTAGCCACCATATCATCTCTCCTGATAGTGCTGATTGTGCTACCTCAGTAATTGTAGCTGGGAATACATATTCAACTGGTTCATTTTCTTGAGTAAGTTGTGCATTTCCACTAGACTTTCCTGATCCAAGATATGGTTTTCTTGGGCTAGGAAGTCTTTTCTGATGTGACCCTTCCCTTGACAATTATGGCACCTGTAATTAGTGGGCGGTGTTCCATTATTGTAGTTAGATGCATTAGTTACCTTTGATTTTTGTTGTTGGGTATTCTGTGCTGGTGGAAACTTATTGTACACTTGTCGTTTTTCCTTTTGACCTGGTTGGGTTGATGAATAAAATGCAGTGGTCGACTCACTCCTCTGAAGTTTGATTTTATCTCGCATGCATCTTTTTGATTCTTCATCCAGCAACCTGTTTTTCACAAACGATAGAGTTAATTGCTCATTATTAGCAGACAAAGTTTCAATTGTGGTTACGACCATATTATACTCTGTTGGCAAAGTTAATAGCAGATGACAAATTATATCAACTTCATCTGTATTTGCTCCTGCAGATTTAAGTTCCCGTATTTGACGGTCGAATTTTAGAAAATGTTCCTCCATAGTTTCAGAATTTTGGTTATGCCGCATTGCTGGAGACAAGAGTGCTTTTCTTGCCTTTAGTTGATTGGCTATTCCTTTTCTTTGGAAAGTATCTTGCAGATTTTTCCATACAGCATATGCAGTTTCTATTCCTCTGCAATATTCGAGATATGTGTCTCCAATAGCACTAACAATGAGACGTAGGCAGTACTTATCTCTTTGTTTAAGTCGAGCATTGGCAGCTTCACGTGCAGTTTGTTGTTGGGTTGTTTCATCTTGTGAACCTTCGGCGTAGTTCACTGGCCCTTCAATATGAGCTATGAGATCCTTCTCGTCAAGTAGTACTTCCAATCGGTATTTCCAATTGTCATATTTTTTCCCATCAAACAATGGAATGTGGTACCTTTCGTCATTGGCTCTTTGTCTTTCCAAAACCGCAGCGTCGGCCATGTTTCCTTTTGTTTCCTTTGTTCTCAACACGAGTTCAGAGTTCTATTAACTTTCCGTCAACTGAATGTTTTTAGTCTTCACAGTATCAAGCGTTGTACTGGGCCCATAACCTGATAAGTATATATTTATATTCCAGAATAGCAGAGCGAGGTTGATTATTAAAAGAAAAAACACTTTTTAGTTTTAGTTGACGTATATGTTCATGACACACTGACACTTTTCATTCTCATCTACACAGTACCAATCTATATCTAGTTACAAAAAGAAAAAAAGGAATTCAAACAGTTAAATTGCTCTATCCAATAGAATAGTAGGTTCTCTTAGATCATTGGTAACAATGACCAGGCTAGTATAACTCCAATGCTCAAGGTCATTATTTATTTTTACTTCTGACACCACTCGCCAGAGCGCTACACTAATCAAATATGGATTTCGATTGGCTGCAAAGTTCCATGTTCCTGATTGGCTGAAGGAGAGACTGACAGGATAACATCAGATGCTTGTTTCATGGTCGAAATAATCTCATTCAAAGTTTCTAAGAAAGTTAAATGAGTTATTAATCAGATATTAAGTATTGTCAAGAGATATAAATAAGCGTACTTTGCAAACATGGTTACCTTATCTAGTTTTCTATCGTTGATCTCTAGCTATTATTCTTATTTCTCTGCGAAAATGTTTTATTGTTGTGTTCCTAGTTGTAAGTGGAAAAGGTGTTAAAATGCATAGATTTCCACAAGATGAACAGGTGAGTACTATTTTTGAAACGCCGTTGTTAATTTGAAATATTGGAGTTAATTAGAATGTTGGATATTTTAAAATTAATGTTTATTTTACGAATATTTGTGTCATATATTTCCGATCATCCTCCTCGTTTCAAATATTTACAATCCAATAACTTTAGTTAAATTAGTATTAATTTCAAAACCAAATTTTTTGTTTTAGATCTATGAACAATGGATTCAAGCTGTCCAAAATTTCATGGTAAGGAGCCATGTAGTATCCGGAAAAGTTATAGAGTTTGCCATAATCATTTTGGACCAGAACACTTGATTCAGCATTGCAGAAGAGGTTCAAATTTAAAATGCACTGCTGTGCCTAATGTAAATCTCAACGAACCAGAAGGTAATAATTTTTTTTCTATTGTTGTCCCTTCTATTTTTATCAAATATAAATAATTGTTTTAGTTTCTCCAGCCATTACATCTGATACAGAAAATACAATATATGCGCCAGCGACCAATGAGATACCAGTTATCATTAATCCAACATCATTTGTAATACGTGAGTATTTGTGTTACCCTATTCACATTTGATTATAAAATGAAATAATTGGAACTTTTTTAATCATAGTTAAAAAATTTCAGCTTCCTTATCAAGTTCTGTGAAAGACTTGAATATTACTTCTTCAAGACCAACATCTAAAAATGAATCAGCAACATCTCGAAAAGGCAAGTACTTGTTGATTTTATATTGATTTTAAATTATATTATAGTACAATTTTAATTCGTAATAAAGATAATAAAATGCAGGAAATTTCATTAGGATTAATCGTCGTTATATTTGGAGTTTGAAACTACCTAATGATTGTCGGCTAAATCATGTTAATGATCATAACAACCTGAATTCTAATATTATTAGGAAGTAGTTACTTTTGGCTAATTTACTTTTAAATGATGATAATGTTGATATTTAATTCTTCGTGTAGCTTTGCCTAACTTTCAGTTACCAAACTGAAATATTTTTTTTCTGTCATTTATAAACTTTGAATTTAAATATTGTATAATTTCTTGAAGCTGCGTAAGAAGGTTTGCTCATTTGGGTTCTTGTTTATACATATTATATTATTTTACTTCTGTTTCTTTAAATATTACATATATTTTACTTGTTATTGTATGTTATTTTAAAAATTTTGTATTACAAATTCTATCATTATCTTTATATTACAATTTTTGTATTAAAAACTCTAAATTTCCATATTCTGTAATTTCTCACAACTTATATGTCTAGTTTATACATACCTATTATTATATTTATAAAGTTTATTTATTATTCGTATATAATATATGTATATGATAAGTTCAATAAAACATGCATTATTTATATTAATTAGTTTTAATTTCCTAATCTTCAGAATAAATCATGTTTTCAAGATAATGTTCTTTAATTTATATATTCAAGTAGTTGTTACTGGGAACAGCTAAGACTATCTTGAAAATATAAATAGATCATTATATTCTTGAGAACTAAGGTTACAATGATACATTTCAGAAATTTGAATAAAATCCCGCTCCCGCCATTTTGATGGTAGTTATGACACCAGCCGTTACAGACGGGGCGCTGTTTCAATGAACGAATTTTTGTCATTGAGTTGCCTATCTATCTGTATAAATGCAACATCTCTTATCTATGACAATGACAGAGAACACACAAATATGGCACTTGAAAGTTGTATCATATTGTTTGTGAATTTTACTTATGTTTAGTTAATGTTATTAGTAACTTATATGTAACAAAAATGGCATCGATTTGTTTGTATCTACCTCATATAATGAAGTTTCTACTGTACCTGATATCCATATTAGAACGATTCTAAAAAAGTTTCTCCTTAAATCTAATCATGTTCTCAAAAAATATGCAGTGGTCCTGTAATTTTATCTATAAGAATATGAGCTAATATTTTTGAAGATATAATTTCACATATTTATCTTTCTCATAACGACAAATCATTGCTGTAAATCATTCTGAAAATACATAATAATTTAATGTAATATTTTTATTAGTGATTTTATTTTCACCCAAACTATTTTTTTATATTAGCGGTCAGATATTATTTATTATTTGTTAGTTGTATATATGTACATATTCCTCTTTTGTACAATTTTTAATATATCAACAATTATTAAAAAAATAGCTAAGTTGAATTATTTTTTTGTAAAGTTATATGGTCATTATAGCTGAACCATTTATTAGAATAAGCATATATTGTTAACGATAAGCATAGTGCTGATAGTGCAATATAATTAAGTATAAATAGGTCCCTGTAGAACGGTGAACATCATATAGTTGACTTTCTCTATTAATCTGCTATTGTCATGTCATTTAATAAAGTTATTTCTAATATTTAACCAAGGAAAGGTATTTAACTGTAAACTTATCTCTGTATCTAATGACCATAATAAACTTTTGTATCACATGTATATGTTTGAATTTTTGTTCATGAATTCATTATTGTTTAACAATTATTGCACACATAATTTGTTTTAAATGGAATTCAATAAATATATATGTATTAATATTTTTTTATTTTTTCGGTATTCATCAATATTGTTAATTCTTATATCTTATTATTAATTAATCTCATAGATCTCTTCATAAAGCTGAACAATACAATTTTACTTTATGAGAAACCTACGAAATTAATTGAGAATATGATTTATGAAATAACGTAAGATGTTTTCAAATCACGAGCTATCACATTTCAAATTTGCCGACGGCCAAAAATTTCTCATTTAGTTCTTCGTGCTATGCAGAGATGGCAGTCAAGTACTTGAATTTGAGACAATTTTTACATCATAGAGTTCCTACTCTATATTCTATTTATTACTCTATGGTGTAATGTTTGTGTTTGCCTAGCTGCTAAGCTGCTACCGTGTCGAAGTATTCTGTGGTTTTGCTGCGACTAGAGCTCTGTGTAGAAATTATCGCCGCCGCCCCGTTGTGTGTCCTTACTGTCACGTCAATGGTATAGATAGAGGCTTGCTTACGTATCTTTAAATGTATAACGCGCTCTAGTATAACCTATACCACTGACGTGACAGTCAGGGTCAGGACACACAATGGCGGGTGGCGATAAAACTTATCTATATAGCGCTCTTCCGCGACTAACTACTATCAGAGACAACCATCAATTAACTTAAAGATATATAGTATCTATCAGAGACAACAACCACCTGGTATCTATCTTCTTTGATATAATCGCCGAGTAGTAGGTAGGCTGTGCACAGAGAGGTTACACCTCGCGCCATTCGTTCAACTGCCGGTAGCCTGGCTCTGAACGCAGACAAGCGATCGGGCGCTGCGAATTTCATATTGAAAGAGGTGGTTTTGAGCTGTGATAAGAGTCTTTCAGCGTTTTAATAATTAATTGGAACTCTTAAGGATTCTTTGAATATCGTCTCATTGTCTTGCAGATGATTTTTGATGAGAATTGCTTGAAATCCCTCCATACCACTCAGCCGAAACATCTTATCAAGTTTTGCCCTTTTCTGTTCCTGATGTGACGTTAATAAGAAGAGGAGATTCTCTTCTTCCTCTTGATAACTCAACAACATTAGAAGAACAGACTTTTTAGAAATATTCATTGGTAGTCTCCACAGCAGTGTCTGATTACCAATCGATTAGTAATCAGTAATCAAGAATCTTGTGTCAGTTTGACATATTAACTAAGCGATGCATCAGTAATCAGTCGTGCCCACAAGATACATATTTTTGATTACTGGTTACTAATCAATTGGTAATCAGACTCTGCTGAGGACACGACCATAGCACAGTATAAAGATAAAGAACTATCAGAGTGTTGTCTCTGGAACTATACTGTATTCCAACTCTTCCAACTCTCATGGCATGGAAGGGGTAAAACCGCGCATACCCAAGCGCGCATGTAGCGGCCATGTTTTCTTGAAACTTTGAAAATTCAGATGCGTACGAGTAGAATTTCTGCTGGTACACACCCTGCACCCTGCTAGTACAGTGACGTTCGTGACTTATCTTTTGTATGCTGATTGACCATATTATCATCTCGATTGTATTTTATAATAAGTACAATTTGTTTTTACAAAATTTCGAAAGGTGGATATGTGTGTTGCGAAGAATTGTAACAACAAAAGCTACAATTGTGACTTCAGTTTTTTAGTTTTCCAAAAGATAAGAACAGGTAACATTTTAAATTTACATTTATTTATTTGTTGGAACTATCGGCTCGAAATCTAACAGATTCACACATCAATCCAAATGGTTTTGAGAAAATGAAGTCAAGTACCTACCTACGCTGCTCAGGTGATGAACAACACAGTAAGTGTTGGATTGACTATTTATATAAGATTTGGGATGCTTGACGCGAAAGCAGCTGCAACGGCCGAATTCATAGAAAAAATGAACAAATTCTTTGATTTACATAATTCGATAAATAAAGCAATCAAAACAAAAACAACTAAAGATGTTATAGATCCTCGTTTTTTTTATTTTTTTTCTGTTAGCTGAAATTAATTTTCTGTGTTTCATTGTATTATATTCGAAAAACTATAACCAACCAAAAATTTGAAACCAAAAACAAATAGTGACGACATTATTTTATGGACCAATTTAAAGATTTCAAAATAAATATGAATGTGAAACATGCCAGAACTCAGCTGTATCACCAATCGACTTAAAATTTTAACGTCATAAACATATGTCTTCGATCAGATCGGCTGATTGTTATTTTGACGGAATATTAATTGCTGAAAACGATTTTTCGTTTTCAATACACTCTAAAACCCATACATATGAATTTTTATCGAAATTGTTAGACCAGATTCCGAGATAAAATTTGCATATATATATATATATATATATATATATATATATATATATATATATATATATATATATATATGTCATTAGTTGAACTAATGACATTTCTGATTGCTGACTATGAAATCCTTCCTGTTTGTGGTTAATTTTATGTAAATTCACGAATTTTGCCCCGACGAAGAGAATAAACATTCTCGAAAGCTTGGCATAATCCAAAGAATTTTATTTATTAAATGACTGCATCCCCAACAAAAATCTATTTTATCAAATATATATATATATAATACCTTTTTTTTGGGGATGCAAACCATTAAATAAATAAAATCCTTTGGATTATGCCAAGCTTTCGAGAATGTTAATTCTCTTCGTCGGGGAAAAATTCGTGAATTTAAATAAAATTAACCACAAACAGGAAAGATTTCATAGCCATCAATCAGATATGTCATTAATTATTTGATTGATGGCTATGAAATCTTTCCTGTTTGTGGTTAATTTTATCTAAATTCACGAATTATTTTTTATCAAATAATAAACCAGTCAAGAATTCAGAATCAAATATATATATATATATATATATATATATATACACATATACAAGCATTTCTCGTTTAATATATTTAAATTATATCAGTTCAATGAATTAGTTTTGTATCGATAAGTTTTGAATACGGTCCTGGCACAGTTCATGTTAATGTCCAGTACAGACCTGACTCTTTAAGATTGAAAAATGGCCGCCAGCGACCTTGAATCAAAAAAGTCAAAGGTTCCGCCGAGAGTTGGACTAATGTATAGTTCTTTCATATACTTAAACTTCTATACTGCTAGCAAAAATTTAATCTCTGCCGCAAGCATTGTGGAAAAAATTACGCAAAAATGAAGCCAAAGACCTGGGGATAGCTGGCGATATGCGCATGCGTCATGAACTTTTTTGGTAAGAGAAGGGATATGTCCCTATTTTGTTACCATGGATACCATATGTGGCATACATATGTGACTCCAAGCCACCTCCCCCAACTTCTCCTTTCGCGCATGCGTACTAAACCCGCTTCACAAAAAAAAATCAAGGATCAAATTATAAGGGTGTTCGAGCAGCGGTTCAAACCAGTCCCAAACCGTCAGACGCCTGCGCACTTCAATTTACGATAAAATAATTTATTCCTAACTACTAGTAAGATGTTCCAGCAGTAGTTTGACGATTTCCAAACTAGTCCGGACTCAGTTTGAGACAGGCGACAGGCGCGGTTGAAGCGTCTTCTTCTTCTTAGAGAGAACACTACCATAGTCCTAAACTAATCCCGGGTTTTGTGTTTTGTCCATCAGTCTTTCATTGATGTTCTCTCTTGTCTTTGGTCATAAAACAAATCTATTGGCATAGTCATTTGTTCTATGACGACAAAATTGTAAGAAAGTGGAAGGGGTAGTTTGCAAACTGCAGTTTGGTGTTCGAGCTTCGAGCAACAAAATCCCAAACCACTTGGAAACTATTTCAAAAGGCACATGCGCATTTTAAACAGTTATCAAACCGTCCCAAACTACTGCTCGAACAGCCTTTTTAGGTATATAGAATTATGTGAGTTCTTATACTGTGCTTCGTTCGTTCTCTCTATTCACTGTTCCATTGTTTTTTTTATGCTGCAAGTTGCAAATAAATTGAGGTTAGTTAACGTTAGAACTGTTTCGACCGGTAAAAATAAAAAAAGTTTCTGAAACTACCAAGAAACGGTTAATTCATTTGAGTTGCTTCTTGATTTTTATTAAAAAAAACAGTCATGGAAGGGAAACAGTTATCTGCTGTGGAGGCCGAATTATATGATCGGCAGATTCGATTGTGGGGAATCGAATCTCAGGAAAAGTAAGCATCAATTTAAGTTGAGTTGCCACCAGTTTATACTGTGCTGTAATAACATTTTTGCAGATTGAGGGCTGCTAACGTTCTGTTGATAGGTATCCGAGCTCTAGGGTCTGAAATTGCTAAGAATATTTTATTGTCTGGCATCAATTCATTAACTATACTAGATGATGGAACCGTTGACCAGCAGGAATTGAACAAGAATTTCTTATTATCTACGGATTGTATTGGGAAAAAGGTAAATTTATTGATCTGAAACAGAACACAAAGCTATTTTATAATTATTGCAGATTGCAGAAGAAGTCCTTCTTAAAGCTCAAGCTTTAAATCCTCTAGTGAAAATAACAGCTGATACAGATTCTCCAGCTTCGAAAGATCTCAGTTATTTTAAGAATTTCACCATTATTGTGGCAACAGGTATTAAATCAGACCTATTGCTGAAGATTGACGAGACATGCCGCGCGAACAATGTGAAGTTGATTTTTGGCGATGTTTTCGGATTATTCGGATACTCTGTATTTGATTTTCAAGAACACAACTATTTTGAGTAAGTAATATAACTGAAACTGTAGACTCTAATATCCCTATTATGTATAAATAACGGACAATTTCAGAGATCAAGTAGTACTAGCTGGGAAAAAGCGTACCCATGATGGTGCTGAGAAGACTACCGTTAAAGTAAAGAATGTTCTCAATTATCCGGGATTGAACAAAATTCTGATATTCCCAAACACTAAACAGAGCATAGACTCCATCAAAAAAAATAGGAGAAGAAACGAACTTTTCTTTCTTATGTTGGGTAAGATGTGATTGGTTAAATGTTTTTGTCAAACTAAGTTGAATCAAAATTCTAGCTCTGATTGAGTTCCGGAACAAAAACAACCGAAATCCATCGATTGCTACTAAACATGAAGATATCGAAGTGCTGAAGAAATCCAAAGAAGATATTTACGAATTGTATCAAGTTGATAAATCAAAATCGAAACTCGCCGATGATATTTTTGAATTGATTTTTGGTGAAGTTGGACCAACGTGTGCTGTATTAGGTGGTGTTATTGCACAAGAAGTCATCAAAGCAGTATCTCACAAAGAAGTTCCAATAAATAATATCTTTCTGTTTGATCCAATCACATTTGATGGTAAAGAGGAAACAGTTGGTGCTTGAGCTCTCACTATTCATATTTATTAAATCTTCTACTTTACTGTGTATTATTTTTGTACTGTACTAAAGTAAATTTATTATACTAAACATTTTTGCTTTATTGAATAGTCTATAACTGCAGGCAATCTATTTTTAAGGTCGCTACCACTAGTGATTTTTTGGTGTACGCCACGAAATTATAAATATGTGATTGAAGGGTTTATTGGCACATTCTTTTAACTAAAGTTTATAATCTGTTTATAAAGCTATATATTATTTAGGTATGGGCTGACATTTCTGAAATCGTCCACAGTTTCCTAGGGGCAAATTTAAGATTCATTAAAATTGGATTTAATCCAAGTCAAAAATCTATTTTGAAGATACATGTAGTGTATGAACAAAACGGAGTTTAAAGAAACCAGAATGAAAAAGAAATAAACTAAAAATAATAATTATATTAAAATTATAGCGGATTAAATAGTATATGATATTCGTATATCCATATAAAATTGGAACATGATTATTAAAAAAATCATTACTGCTTTCTTAAAGCTAGTAACAGTTTTAATTTTTTTATTAATATTCGGAAGGTCATCATTAACAACATGGAAATAAGAAGACACCGTTCAAAATTGAGTTCTATGTTTTATTAATAATATCTGGGCGACCGAGCTTTGCTCGGTTAACACAGGATTTAAGGTGAGTCTGAGTTTCTAAGAATGTTTAATCTCATTTCAAAAATGTTGCAAATTTCTAATTAAAATGTATTGCACTCGGAAGATCGGTTAATATTGCATTTATCGTTGACATAGCTCATAAGTTGTCGATACCAGAAATCAGCTGTATCACTTCTCGACCCCCATACTGAAATTTTATCGCGATCTTCGGAGCCATTGCCGAAATAGCTAGTATGAACCTCTAGGGTCACACCCATAAAATATGAAAGTATTCTCAATCGATTTCTCGATTCCCAAAACCCCTTTGTGCAATTTATTATCAAAATCTGCAAACCCTTCTTTTAAATAGCTAGTGTATACCTCGAGGGTCACATCCATAAAATATATGTGAGTATCACCAAATGATTTCCCGGCCCCTAAAACCCCCTTTTGCAAATTTTTATCCAAATCTGACGAACCATTCAAGAAAAAGTTTATGGACCTCGAAGGTCAGGAAAGCCACTTATGTATATAATCTTAAAAATTAGAGCCCTATCTATATACCAAATTTTATCAAAATCGTTAGAGCCGTTATCGAGAAAAAAATCCATAATTGCTCGTATTAATATATTAGATTAGAATTGTTTTAGATTATAACTTGTCGAGTATAAGATTTTAAATTACCAAATAATAGAATAAATATTTTTGGCAAAAATATGACCGACATCATTTGTGCATGCACTAAAAAAATATTTTGAAGCGCTGCTGATGTAGGTACCTAAATAAAAGACTTTTGGTATCAACTTCAAACTTTATCAGCACTAATAGAATTAACGTTATTTTGTATTGTTCAGTTCAACTAATATTTTTTTTAATTGCCAACTTTAAATGTTGGAAATTATCTTGCCAGACAAAATTTTCAATTTTAGAAAATTAAACAAATGATTTTTTTCATGAAATAAGTCAAAAATACATTCTAAGTATGAAACTTTTGGATTTTTTTACTTTTTATCTATTCTTCCCGTGTATAATAGGTATACTTTTTTTGTGATGGGAAAAACGATGATTTAATATTACACTAGTCAGAAAATTATCTAAGTGAAATTTAGTGTTTTAAAGTGGTAGGCGACAATTAGACATGCGTTGCTAATGAAAGCTTCACAAAAATCAAATATCTGTCGATTTGATTTATATTTATATGTATATGTGTATATATATCTACCCGGAAAAAAGTACTCACCTTTCCCGTGGATAAAAAAGTGATACTTTGCCACCTGTCAACAGAGATAAAATGTCAAACTTTTTCCCGTCACAAAAAAATAATTCTTCTTCAGAGGAGAGAAAGGTTCGTTTACTTTAAAATTGTATTCATTCTAACAAAATATTTACAAAAAATGAAAAATCTACAGCTAAAGAAACTATCTGTAGCATAGATTGTAACTAATTTAGAAAAATACTGAGAGCATCATTGATTATTAAATTATTTCTATCTACTGGCGCTGTTATCAGGACGTGCTAGCTTCAAAATATCGAAATCAGATTCTTCCTGTAGTCTTCCTCTGAGTCCATGTACCAGAACATTATTAATTAACATTTCCGCATAAAGTCTCTGTTCTTCATCCATGCGGCGTAATTTACAAGCAACGTTAATCCCAATGCCATCAAACTCGTCATTTTCCTTCACAGTTTTCAATACACTATCAATAGGCTCATCCAAGCTCTGTTCATAGTTCGGTTTTCTTTTCTTCTCACATGAATTTGATGGAGGCGATCCAATACTGTCTGACCAGTAAACAACTGGGAATGTTGGGGATGGCATTTCTGATTCTGATTGGTTAAATGAATTATATTCCATTGAACAATCTTTCTCATCCTTCTGAAAAATATAATGTATTTTCCGTTATCAGCTATATAGGTACTTAGTACGAAACGTTGCTGGTAACGAGAAGAGTGCAAAGAATTTGTGTTTATGCAACTAAATAAAATTCTTCCTCGATCTATGGCACGCCGTTTTGCTATTTAATATTATAATTTAAATTCAAGAATGATAATAGGGAAATTATAGTTATGTACATACATTAGATTAATTTATGAATTAAAATTATGTACATAATGAAAGCAGGATATTTTTTGGCCGACGAACCCCGACCGGAGGAGGTATACAATTCGACTGTCTGCTTTTTTTGTTTCCCGCGCGTTTTATGTTGTATACAGTAAAGTACTCCGATTTTGATGATTTTGGTTCATTTGAAAGAGGCGACTTGAGAAATCCCTTTGAAAACAGACCCCCAATGATGGAGGGGGCAAATTTTCTTGAAAATCGAAAATTCTAGATAGGACAATATCGGGAAATGTTTAAAATGAACATTTTTTTCAAAAGAGTTACGGTTTTCGAGTTACAAATCTCACATATGTGTATTTTCGCTATATGGAGGGGGCGATTTCTTTCGAAAACTGAAAATCTCTGGGTACCACATGAAAGACAATAATAATATTTGTAGCAACATTTATAATATAATGAAAATGTTTTCCTTAGAGTTACGATTTTCGAGTTGCAGCGGTGGTAAAATAGTTGAATCTAAAACACTTATGCGTCTTTCCGCAGCAATATTCTGAGATCTCTACAAAATAACAAGTACAAGCAAATAATATACGTGGGTAATAGGATTATAAGTAGGTAATATCTTCTTTGGTATTAGTGAACGTTCAACAATTTTCGTGACTAATGTTACACTCAAAAGTGTGAAATAAATATTTTTTACAAAAAATTGGACCGACGTTATTAGTTGGTGCACTGAAAAATTCGAAATAATATTAATTCTGTTGGTGCTGATACTTGTGAAGTTGGTGCCAAAAGGTCGAAAATCGACAATTTGATAAATAAGAGACTATATCTGGCAACGTTCAAATTGGATTTTTTCAAAAAAATCATAGCTTTCCGTGTTACAGCAGTGGTAAAGTCTGAAATATGTGTTTCCGCTATGTGGAAGGTGCAATTTTTTCGATAATCGAAAATATGAGACAGACAAATTAAAGAGATTCTATGTGTTTAGCAATACCAATTTAAGTAGGACTTTTTACAAAAAAAACTTACGGTTTCCGACTTACAGCAGTGGTAAAGTCTGAAAATTTCCGCGATGTTCTGAAATCTCTGAATAATGTAACGTATTATCTTTTTTGGTGAACGTAGAATTACTTTGATGATTCATGTTGCACTCAAAAAATTGGACCGGCTTTATTAGTTGCTACCAAAAGTATATCTATACCTATCTAACTACGACTACAACCACAATATAAATTCTGTGCTACAACTGCAATTGCACAACTTCAAAATTACAAGTATCTACCTAACGAATTGATATTATTTTGTATTTTTCAGTGCACCAACCAATAAAGTCGGTGCAGTTTTTGTGAAATTTTCTTATTAAATCCAATTTTCGATTAGGTATATTCCGATGTAGATTATTTTACACCCACACAGAGGCGTATCATGGGGTTATAGAAAAATACATATTATTTTAAATGACAGCCTGTCAAATTATGAAAGATCACATAGTAAAAAACTATACCATAATCTACTTACGAGTATGGACATGGACCCATCACTGCTGTAGGTGCGTCTTTCGCCTTTCTGGTCGCTCAAAAACTCCAACAAGTCGTAATACCACAGACTTGGCCTGTATAAATCATCTGCTGAGAAGCTCGATTTTGAAGCTTCAACTTTTCTTATTTCTTTTTGGAAGGCACATCTTAAATTGTTTATTTTTTTCTTTACTGTTTCAATAGTTGCAGAAGGTACAGTTTGTTTGTAAAACTCCAACAACTCAATATACGCTTTATGTTTTATTGCTTTATTAGAATATGACTCGTCTTTCACTTTCCATAGACAAGGATGCTGACGGTACAACTCTATAAACTTAGAAATAAGAGAAATTTGTTTATCCATTATTCTGTTTTTTCAGCAAAGTACGTCAGTTCAGGCGTATGAAGGCCAACTGATGCGATAAAGGGCAAATCGATGTCTGTAGCTGCGTCGCCAGATCTCTCGTCTGTTCCGCGCGCTTTTGGCTTCCTTTATGGCCGTATCTATTATCTACCCTACATACATAGAAGAAAAGGCAACGTTGCTGGGTTATGCCCAAAGAGAAAGAAATCGAACTGATGAAAGATGAACGATAAACACACATGGACTGTGACAAAGTAAGCAAATCTTAATTATTTTTTCTATTATTTAGCAATTACAATTTTTGCTCATAGTATTGTTTAGTTTATAACGATTGTATTGGAGCTGAGCTCGCATAATAGGTTACTTATTAAATTCCAACTTGAATATTTTACATTGGATGTTTAACTAACAAATAATTTACTTAATTTTTGAATTATTAATAATAAATATTGTAGGTATTCAAACCTAATTTCGGCAAGAATCGAATACATTTGAAAAGATTAGAGAGAAATTCAGTTTTACCACATAATATTAACTGTATTGTAATTAATGATCATGTCCATGTTACCTATATGTAACTGATCACCCATCGCTTTGTAATCAGTAATCACTGGTCATACTTTTGTGGACTGTGGACACGACTGATGCATCGCTTAGCTCATTTGTCAAAGTGACGTTTGTCAAAAGAATTGAAATGATTTTAATTCGAAAATTACACATATTATAAAAAATTCAAATAGAAGAAGACATGTTATTTCCTGTTCAATATATTTGTAGTGAAAAATAATTTTGTAGTAAACGAAACGATAGATGATAGATGCCCATAACAGAACTGGGTAATAGCAGAACCAAAAGATAGGTTATGTTAGACTATCATTTACTGATTACCTGTAAATTTTCTGATTAATAATCGATTGTTAATGAGTCACTACTGTGGACACGACCAATAATTGCTACAAACACCATGTTAGCAGTGGTAGTGTCCACTAAACTATCAAAAATTGATGGAATAAAGAGATTAATAACAAGTAAAACCAGATTCTACTATACACTATTTTAGAAATTCTAATTTAGTTAATTTCGTATAGAGGCCAGGCAAAAAATAAGTTCATGTTTTTTTTAAACGACAGTCGTAGATACGAAAGAATTGCAGACAAAAAAATATTTTGTATTTTAGAATCTAACAGCGGCGTTTCCTAGAAAATGTTTAGGGAAACAAAATCTAACAAATAATTTCAGAACAATTGCAAAAACAAAAACTTATATGAATATGAAAAGAGATATTGAGTTTTATCAGACAAAATTGTTTTCTTATATCAAAATTAGTTATTACTGGCTATTACTTATTATTGGGTAAATTGGTAAACATTAGATATAAAAAAATCAATGGCGCAGTCTCGATCTTTTTTTTTGAGGTCAATTCAATGGTGAAAATAAAAATTAGCTATTTTTGTTTTCGAGTTATAACCTAAAACTCTATTTTGTGCGTATTAGATGCATGCCTATATCTCACTTATTTGAGAAGTTATCAAAAATTTGTTTTTACATTCTTCAGGCAATTTTTTTCGTAGAATCCATTGGCATAGCTGGATTTCCAATCTGCTTCTCAAATTGTAGGTTATGACATACATTTTTATTTTTATAAATAAAAACTGGATTTGATTTAAGCTTATTTAGAAAGAGTTATTCTTTCTCTTTTCAAAAATGTTTAATTTATAGGGCGTTAAAAAAGTATTAATTATTTTATACATATCTGAATTAAATTCACTCTAAGCAATTGATTTTTCATTTTATACATAGCAGGCCTTTGTCAATTAAGGTATTTGATTCACTTATGATCAAAAAGTTTACCAAAACTATGAAAACTATAATGTCATTAGAAGCAACAACAATTCAGATACCTACAGCTGCGAACGTATATTTCAATTTTTATCCAGGGAGGAGACAACCTCAAAAAGATATTTTTAAAATGTTAAGAGACAACTTTATCAATTATAGAAGCCGAGAAAAGAACATTACAATTTTACAGATGCTGAAGAACGTAAATGCTATCACAACTGCAAATCCTTCAATATCCAATCGTCCAATTGAAGCTGAATTGGCAGTTTCAAGACGAAGAGCTTTAAATATGTTGAAGAAATACAAATTCAGGCCTTAGGTAATAAGAAAACAATCCTAACTTCAACCAGCAGATTCTCAAAGGCGCATGAATTTTTGCAACTGGTATGTAAATAAAATTCAGGAGAACGCATTGTTCTTAAACTTCTTAAATGCAGGTATAAGTGAATTTTACTTGCAAATACGAAACTATCCATCCTTAATGATATGATCCAAAACATTGGCTTAGTTTACACAAGTCTACTTCGAATAAACTGAAAGAAATATTTCAGTTACATGGAGTACCTAGACTTAATTGATGTCTAAAATAAGTATTTCTTTTTTACCCCCCTATAAACTATATATTTTTGAAAATAACTCTTTTCAAATAAGCTAAAATAAACTATAGTTTTTATTTAAAAAAATCCCGATGGCCTATAGTCAGCGGAAAGGTAAATTTCTCAAAATTCATTGAATTGAAATTTTAACAACTTTTTCATTGGTATACCTACATGTTATTACATAAAATTGCCGTATGTGTCATAGCCTTGCGGTTAGAGGTTTTTGTTTTGGCTGTTGAATATAAAGCAGACAGGGTCCGCGTTCCACTTCAAGGCAGAAATTATTTTTTCGCCTATTTCTTTCCAATAAATATAATTTTTTCTTTATTAATTTTTATTTTTTTATCTGTGCATTTTACGGAAAATTGCTTCGAACAAAAGTTGTAGTTACTGATTATATCCATAACCTAAAATTATTTTTGATTATTTTTTTAAATGTTTGAACGGTCGCCATATTGATACTACTTGCCCGATATTGCCCAATAAAATATATATATATATATATATATATATATATATATATATATATATATATATATATATATATATATATATATATAAACTTTTGAACCAAATGTTTTTTTGGCCTAAGTTATAGACATATAACATCATGCCATTGAATTTTTTCGAAATTCAAAAGTATGAACGATCGCAATAGGTACATTTCTATAAGAAATTTACCTAAAAATACAAGTTTATGTCATAACCTGAAATTTGATAAGCAAATTTAAAATCCAGCTACACCACTGGATTCTACTCACTAAAGTGTCTCAAGAATGTCTCCATTCAGTTTATCTCAAAAAAAGGGATCGAGACCGTGCCATTGATTTTTTTCTATTTCTAATAGTTACCAAGTTACCCTATAAAAGCATCGAAATTTGCCCACCCTGTACAGTGCACCGCATTTTGGTTGAGACAGCCAGGTATCTCGGTTGTTGTTGAAGATAGAACCTTCCGATTTTCGCGTTCATGTGTGACTTTTTTGGGAAACTCAAATTGGCCTGAACAGATTTTGCCTAACTTCTTTTGTTCACAAGTTACAGGGCGTTTTTTGAAAATTCACACTTTTTGGATTCCCCACAGATCTACGAAATTTCTCAGCGATAATGTGAAATTGAAAACTCATCCTCATCCTATAGATAATTTTATGCAGAACACAGTGGCGTACGTATTTTTTTAGTATGGTAATGGATATACGACTCAAACTTATAATTCTTTCAATGGACCACCCTGTATTTTATTATCTCATTAAATTCCTTAATTTTTTTCCTTCAAAATAATATATAATATATATCAACATACAATTTTAAAAAATGCTCCAAAATCGCTAAAACATTGAATTTGAACAAAAAGGTTCCAATTGACGGAATATTACAAGTGAATTTTCCATGAAAGAAACAAAAACAATGCTAACGGTAATTCACTAACAAAACACAAAATTTATTTATTGAATTGTTCAATTTGATGTCCATTTTCCCTAACACATAATTGACTCACTTTCTCAATACGTCTTAATGAATTTAAAAGATTAAGGGCCTTCTTTGTAAATTCTAGAAAGCTTTATCGGTTGTTGTAATATGTTTATTGGATTCCGTTACATATATAAAGAAATGGGCCTTGAACTGCACTAATTATTCATTTCAATTCAAGATTATGTGTCCCTACCCCTATATACATGCCCTGTAAGTCCATAAGCGGACATAAAACAATCTGGTGTTTCCACTCACACGATTTTCCTCATCATCCTCATCCATGACGGATTAGGTCCTCTTCCGGTCCATCAGTACATCTTTTTCTCGGCCGTCGAACGTTTCTTCTATCCAGTGGTTTATAGAGTAGGGCCTATTTTGGAATACAGTGATCATCCATTCTTGGAACATGCTAGTGCCATTTTGATTTATCATTGACTGCATATCTTCTCCGAATAGTAATATTTCTGATATGGCAAGTCTTGAACATCGTCTCACACCTCGCTTTTCGGCAGTATCCCCAAATTTTTTATGGTTGTTGCTATTCCTCGCATTATTTAAAAAGACTGGCTTATTCTTAACATCTCTTCTGAAATCATGTATGACATCAGAACCAAGACATTTAAAGTGCTTTACTTGTTCAAGTTCTACCTACACTATTTTGGTATTAGCTTTGAAGATCCCACAATTGTGTTTAATAAATGTATATCTAACCCTCTGTAAATCGGTTTCGGAGGTTGAAATAATTACTTAATCATCTGCGAATAGTAAATAGTGACTGAGAGTTTTCTAGGCAAAGAGCTTTTATTCTCTCGTTTTTAATTATGTTATCAATAAATGAATCAAATAAGATGGGTGACAGCAACCTTGTCTATCACCTTAATCGATGAAAATCGGCTATGTGGCTTCTTCATTATAGATGGATAATGAAATGGAAGTGTACCGGGCACCGGGTGGATCAATAAGCCCAAATATTTATCGTACAATTTTGGGGAAAATATTTACCAAAAACGGCCAAGAGAGATCGTTGGAAATTCGAGTCTGTAGCCGCTAGAGAGCATAATTCTTACCGAAAATTGAAAAATCAGTTCTCTCTAAAATATGCCCAATTATTCTAGGTCTTAAATAAGTAAACCAGAATAAGATCTAAGTTATGAACAATATTTTTCAAACACAATGTGGGGGGAGTAGAGAAGTGCTTATGAAGAAATGCTCGCTTCTTTGGTTTGGTTAAACCGATTTCAACGAAATCAGCTTCATGTGGAATAGCGTGGCATCACATATCATAATATGGATAAATTTGATTTAGTTCCAGTTGTCGTAGGTAGGGGGGCATCTTCGGATGATAAATAATAAAACTAGTTTTTTCAAACCTAATTATTGTAACTATGTAGATATCGTTTGTCTAACTGTAGACATAAGTAAAAACGCCTAAATGTGGTAATTTAGTGTTTGCTCATTCTGTAAAATAAATGAAATAAGATGAAATCCATTAGCTTGATGGATGTTTTGCAAACTCTTCCAGGTAAGTCAGAGATTATTTGCATTTGAAATATAGGCACAAATAAATGGATCGGAAGGGAAGTAGGTATAATTTCATGGCTAGGTAACCAGTCCTCAGATTAGTAGATACAAATACTTTATAAATAAAATCATAGGTTGTTCAACAAAACTAGAATAACGAGAGACTAACAGCAATAAACTGAATAAAGAATTCAAAAAAGAGTTAAAATAGGTAGGTACCCATATTTCTAGTTAATGAAATAATTATTATTTGGATAGCAACTACAATATTTTTTTCTCATATCTTGTCTTGTATTTGGAAACAAAGAAAAAAATCAGATCAAAGAAAAATTAGTTTGATATATTTTTTCAGAATAGAACATCTCATCAAAATGTATGTATCGAAAAATCAAATTACTATTAGATTATGTAATTGGACGTTAGTTATATATTCTGTGTTTTAATGAAGAAACACAGAACAGTGAAGTTTCTTTAGACTTTCTAGAAAATTAGTTGCCTGTATTTCTTGAGGATCTTTTTCTTCGTATACGTCAGCAAATGTGTGTCATTTGGTCCAGTTACATAATCTCCAACAAACAGTTGAAGGAACGTCTCAATTATCGAAAAATACCTATCAAAATATTTTTTTCTTTCATCTCAATTTTTCTTTGTGCCCAAATACAAGAGAGGATGCCGAGTCCATATATAAATGACTGATTATCAATCGCTTAGTATTCAGAAATCACTAATCTTATGATGATTTCGAGATACAAAACACAACAAGCGTTGTGTTTATCGAAATTAGCCGAACATTCAGACGCACCAATATTGTTTCAGAAATTTGACATTTGGTCAAAACAACGGGTGTTGTGTTTCCATCTCGAAATCATCAATAATCAATACTCTTGTGGACACGACTGATTTAGACACGACTGATTTAGCTCATTTGTCAAAAGAATTGAAACAATTTAATTCGAAAATTACCTTTATATATTAGAAAAATTGAAAATGGAAGAAGAAACATTATTTTCTGTTCGATATATTTATAGTGAAAAAGATTATGTAGTAAACCTAACGATAGATGTCCATAATAGAACTGGGTAATAAGACACAAAAGATAGGTTATGTTACACTATTGTTCACAGCAAAGAATACATGTTTTTTTTTCTTTAAAAATCAGTCACTTCTGTAGATTCGACCATTTTGAGAAAAAATATTAAGGTTGCTTTTCAGACCGTAAATATTGTATTGGCATTTTCAATATTATATGATTATATTAAAAAAAACATTTTTCTTAATTTTTGCATATGATAAGCACAATGTAATGGTTGCATCAACCACGGTTTAACAAAAAGCATAATAGTAATTAAATTGGCAATGGGGTAATTAATAATCAATAAAGTAACAATGTGAATTACTTTGTTTTCTGAATTTATTCTGCTGTTATATTGTTGCTATTTTTAATGGTTTAATACGAAAAGTAAATTATTTTAGTACAAATCGCACATGTAAAACTTCACTACTTTAGTTATAAATTTGTCTAATTTTTATAAAATCTACGTTTGCCACTAAGCAACCATTCACGAACTCTATTAATTCGATAATTTTGGACCAAGAAATTGCCTGGAATAAATATTTTTTACAAAAAATTGAACCGATGTTATTAGTTGATGCACTGAAAAGTATAAAATAATATTACTTCTATTGGTGCTGTTACTTTTGAAGTTCTGCAGTTGCAGTTAGATTGATAACTTTTGGCACCAACTTCACAAGTACCATCACCAATAGAAGTAATATTATTTTATACTTTTCAGTGCATTAACTAATAACGTCTGTCCATTTTTTTGTAAAAAATATTTATTTTACACTTTTGAGTGTAACATTAGTCCCGAAAATCGTTGAACGTTCACTATCCCATATCAATGAAGATAGTACTTATCCTATTACCCACGTATATTCCTTGCTTGTAGTTGTTATTTGTGATCTCAGAACATCGCTGCGGAAATACGCTTCAATATTTTAGTTGTTACCATTTTAACACCGATTTAACTCGAAAACCGTAACTCTAAGGAAAAAATGTTCATTATAAATGTTGCTACAAATAATTATATCTTTCATGTAGTATCGAAAAATGTTCAATTTTCGAAAGAAATTGCCCTCTCCACATAGCAAAAATACATATTTAACATGCGTCTATCTCGAAAACCGTAACACTTTTGAAAAAATGTTCAATTTAAACGTTTCTGGATATTGTCCTATCTTTAATTATACCAACTCAGATTTTCGATTTTCGAGAAAATTCGCCCCCACCACCCCTTCGGGGGCGGGTTTCGTAGGGAAGGAGATTTCGGATTCGCGTTTTTATGAATATGGGACCATTTCTCAATCCCCTTCTTGCAAATGAATCCAAAATCATCAAAATCGGAGCTCGTTTACAATATAAAAGGCGCGCACGAACCAAAAAAATAAAACAGACAGTCGAATTGTATACCTCCTCCGTTCGGGGTACGTCGGTCAAAAATACATCAATAGTACCAAAAAATAAACAAAATGAACGGCTTCCTTAGTTGGTCCACTGAAATTACAAAATAATATCAATTCTATTGGTACTGGTAATTTTGAATTTGTGCAGTTGAAGTTAGATAGAAGACTTTTGGCAACAACTTCAAAAGTACCATTGCACTAACAAATAAAGTCCGTAATTTTTTTTCTAAAAAATATTTATATCACACTTTTGAGAGGCAAAATCATTCAACGTTCACTAAAGAAGATAATATACTTATTCTTCAGGGATTTTAAAATATCGCCGAAATACACATATTTCAGAGATTACCACTGCTGTTACTCGGAAAACGTACATTTTTTTGAAAAATGTCCTGTTTAAATGTTGCTACATATAATGTATTTTTCAATTTGGCGGTTTCATATTCAAAATTTTCGAAAAAAATGCCCCCTCCACCCCCATGAGGTTTTTTGGGGGACGGACCAACTCTCAATAATTCTCTTTCGAATAAAAAAAGAATCTTGAAAATCGGAGCACTTTTGCTATTAAAAGGCGAGAATGCACAAAAAATACCTACATCCTCCGTTTGGGTTGTCATTCATAAATCAAATGGCTGAGATTTGCATATTGGAGTTAATTTTAAAAATCCACAAATGCCTACATTTTTCTAGAATTATAATCAAAAACCAAATTACGTGTGGGCGGACGACCACTAACCACATTCAAACTGAAGATGTTCCTCTGCGGATTTCTTCTGGCGATGAAAAATATTTTGCCATCATCATCAATACCCTTTCAGAAATTTCCATATATGAAAGTTGGTGTATAAGTACTGATAAGAAGGTGTGTTTTTGGTGCGCTTGTGGCGGCTTCCAGGGCAGGGTTTAGGTCTTAGTATACCTAAACTATAAACTATGGATTTTTTAGGTATAAAATAAAATTTAAACAAAAATTGTCAATAAAACTGAATTTGAAAACCTATAAATAACGTAAGTATATAAATTATATTTTTAAACTTATCTAGTTGAATACTGTATTGCACAGTTGCATATTTCATTCATAGAATTATCACTTATAATCTACCTAGAGCTTGAATCATTTCCGAAATTATTATTTTTTTCTTAAGAAAATTCGCAACTGAGAAAAAATAGAAGAATAATTCTAGCTCGCGGGAGATTCGTTACGAAAATTTCACACCAGAAAAGTAAATACAATATTTGTCAAAAATAATCAACGACTATTCTGCCATCTGAACGTGACAGCTGCCAAGCCACGGAAATTATCACTTATTAATTTTGAGACCCATTTTTTTTCGAAAAATTAAGTTTCTCGTTATAGAAACCTATCAAAATCAAAGCATCTGATTGGGTTAAAAAAACAGGTTTAAAATTTTCAATGAAATAAATTAAGTGTCAGAGTTTAATATTAGGTATTTTCTATTATTGTGTTCAGTTTTGAGATTCTATATATCCAATAAAAAAATCTATATAAGATCACTCTGGTATCTGCCTGTCTGTTTGTTCGTTTGTAGCCTATTTTCTTCAAAAATTTAGGTAACCGCATCCGTCGTATAGCATAAATTAACGAAGTCTGTTACTGGTGGTCGTTTTTGTGCCAAAAATTAGAAAGTTGATAGAAAACATTATTTATTCACGTGTATTAGACTTATCGAATTGGTAAAATATTTTGAAATAAATAGTTTAGAAGATTTTATGGTAAAAAGACGAAAATTGAACATTCTCCCTCTTATCTCTGAAACTACCAAGCAATAAAAAAATCGGAATATAGGGCTCTAGTCAAAGTTTACAACCCTTAGTGGCACTTGAATTTTTTTAAAATTTATATTATACCAGCTTTTGCCCGCGACTTCGTCCGCTTCGAAAACAGTATTCAATATTATAATTTAGACCTCTAGCAATAGTGAATAGTGAAGACTGCATTCAATTTCATGCAGTAGTTTTTGCTTGATGCGTGTGCAAACATACAGATAGACAGACAAAAATTCTAAAAACTGTTATTTTGCCTTCTGTCGATATAATAAAGACACTCCATGTTAGTTTTTCTAATATAAGTCTAATGTATAGACCTAGGCCTGTTACAATTTTGTTATAACTGTATTAGCTCTTGCCCGCGACTTCGGCGCGTGGAATATTTCACAGTATAACTAACTCTGAGTTTGGATTACAAAATTCAAGAAAATGTACATGTTATTTATCAACTTTGTGCTTGTTCTATCATAGAAAACGATAAAAACGACAAAAATGGGAAAAATAAAAACAATGTCGTTTTATTTGTTTAAAATTAAAAAAAAAGTTTCATAATTTAGTTGAGTAAAAATTAAATACAAGATTTCGGGTTGATCGTCCATTCAACGAAAAAGGAAATCCTGCATCTAATTTCTATATGAAATCAACGAAAAAAAAAAATTTAATAATTCCGTTCAGAACTAGGTATCAAAACAAGATCTTGGCCAATATCTGTCTTGAGACGGTCCTGAAAGCGTATAAAACTTCTGTAAACTCGAGATTGTATAATGCCCTCAACCTAACAACCAAGAAACCATGTTGTTGGTGGGTTCGGTTACGACGGGTTCACGTACGTCTCGTCTACTATATGAGAGGTATTTCACCAACGTTGACGCGTGTCGAAGACTGAAAAACTGAAAGCTCTCTTATTCCCGCTTCGCGCTTTACAGACGTATTTTGTTTTGTTGAGTGTAGTAAGTGTGTGTGTTTGAAACGATAACAATTTTGTGTCGGCACAACAAATAATAACAATAATTATTTGTCTATTGTGAAATGTGTGTGATACAACAATTATTTGGATATTTCGTCCCAGTTTAGTGTCTATTATGTTTTATTCATAATATCACCTTCACACTATCAAAATAATCAAATTTTGATTCACTCAGTGGAATGGTAAGTAACTTCCAGTTGTTTTTATCCATTACAGGGCTTTAAATTATGATTATGCGGTCACATCTGAAATATTTGTTAAGTAGTTGTTCACCTCATAAATTTGACCCTGGTTTATTGTTTTAAAACTTTCACTAATACTCGTTATTTATTAATACCTGTAAAGTCGTTTCCGTTTAGGTTTAGACATTAAATCTCTTTACTGCCAAATTTGCTAGAGGTAGTAGTGTATTTGTTCTCTTTTCCGATTCCCACACTAAAATTGTATTGTACGAAGTACCCCCAGCACCTGTCAAAATAATATATTTGCACAGGTAGTGACTGCATCAGGTACATCTCTTTTGTTAATTTCAATTTTTACCTGCATCTGTTACCGAGAATCTGGTTCTTATTGTAGTAAAAATTACTATTTTTATTTACATCAATAACTCTATATTGCCTTGGTATACCCTAATGGTATGGACAATTTTGGTGAGACCTGGTTGTTTTGAATCAAAACGGTCTCTTCTTATAAAATTCCCAAGACCGGTTTGAATAGCTTATAGCTTCAGATAAGAACGCCGGACGCCTTCAACATCTCTGAACTTTCTTCATTGTCGAGATTTCATCAACAAGATTTTTAATACAAAGACATTGGCAAGATAAAATCCTATTTATTATTCAAGGATATATTACGTATATTACATATATGTACGAAAAAAATATTCAAATACCATTTTGAATCGGGAATGTGGTAGTTATCTGAAATAATATATATATATATATATATATATATATATATATATATATATATATATAATATTTTAATATATTATTTTTTTTTATATCAGCGTTTATTTTCTTATGCATTCATTCATACCAAATGAGTTTTTAGCAAGCTAATCATAACATGAACTTCTTACTTCCTATCAATAAGTTGAACTGCTCATTCTATTTTAAGATTTATATAAGTAGGTATTCTTGTTATAAAAATTATGACCTAGTTAACGTTTTTGGAATAATACTAAATATGAAACTCTTTCATTCGTTTAATAGGTAGTTTTCAATAAGATTATTAAATTCATGTGCATTTTAATATTTAATTCACGTAAAAAAGGCTCTATAAAATGTTATGTACCTATCGCTTTTTTATATTTCTCCTTATTTTACAAAGTAAAAGTCAACTTTTCGTAGGTATTTGAACATTTTCTTGGTTTCCAAGCATCGCTCGAATCTCCAAAGTTATATTAATTGCAAATATCTTGATGTTTGATATAGCATATAATGTGGGATATTCTTAGAATTTTATTGAAAATTTAATAACACAAGTTTTATTCATCCAGGTACCTACCTATCCATTGGCGATGAAGCTTTCGGAATTTGGATTGAGTTCAGGAATCGGAAGCCAAATTTTGAAACCAAAAAGTAGTACCTCGTAGTTGTGCATTTGCAGTTAGATTAAAAACTTTTAGCACCAATTTCACAAGTACTAGCACCGATTGAATTAATATTATTTTGTATTTTTCAGTCCAACATTTCATTAAAAGTCACGAAAATCTTTGAGCGTTCACTTATACCATTAAAATATGCATATTTTAGACTTTACCACTGCTGTAACTCGAAAACCATAATAACTCTGTGGAAAAAATGTTGAAAATAAATGTTGCTACAAATAATCTGGTCTTTAATGTGGTTGCCTCAGATTTCTATTTTTCGAATGAAATCGCCCCCTCCACGTAGCGAAAAGACACATGTTTGAGATTTAAACATCATCGTAACTTTTTTGAAAAAATGTTCAATTTAAATGTTTCCGGATATTTCCGTACCTTTAATTCTGCCGTCTCAGATTTTCGATTTTCGAGAAAAAATGTCCTTCCACCCCTTTTGGGCCGTTTTTTGGGGGGAGTGAGATCTCAGATTTGAGTTTTTATGAAAATGGGACCATTGCTCAAGTCTTTTAAATGAATCAAAAATCATCAAAATCTCAGTAGGTATACTATATACAGCGCGCGCACAAACAAAAAAAGGCGAATTGTATGCCTCCTCCGTTTGGGTTCGTCTGTCAAAAATGGAGACCTTTTGGTACTTACTCACCTATGTACTTATCTCAAAGTTTACAGTATTATGTAAATACACATATAAGCTTATATAAACCATTTAAAATGTGAAAGTCGAATACATTTTTGACCGACAAACTGCAAACGGAGGAGGTATACAATTCGACTGCCTGTTTTTTTTGGTTCATGCGCGCTTTCTATATTGTAATCGTAATCTGATTTTTTGACCGACTTCAAAAAAAGAAGGTATACAATTCGGTTGTAAGATTGCTTTTTTATTTTTTTATGGCTGTTCGCGCGTTTCGCATAGTGAACGTACTCCGATTTAGACGATTTTTGTTTCATTTGAAAGAGGAGAGTTGAGAAATGGTCCCATATTGAGGAAAATCAAATCCAAAATCTCCTTCCCTCCAAAACCGCCCCAAAGGGGGTGGATGGGGCAAACTCGAAAATCCGAGACGACAGAATTAACGAGAATTCCATATCCGGAAATGTTTAAATTGGACATTTCTGAAAATAATCATACGTTTCCGCGCTACAGTCTGAAATATGTGTTTCAGCTATGTGGAAGGGGCAAATTTTTCTGAAAATCGAATATTCAAGATTTGAAAATTAGAAAGGGACCATATTCGGAAACATTTAAATTGAACACTTTTTCAAAAGAGTTACGGTTTCCAAGTTTCGCAATGGTAAAGTCTGAAATATGTGATATGCGTATTTTCGCTGGTACAAGCTAAACCTACCTATAACTTTTTGGGTATCAGTGAACGTTCAACAATTTTCATGACTAATTTTACACTCAAAAATGTGAAATAAATATTTTTTACAAAAAATTGGACCGACTTTATCAGTTGTTGCACTGAAAAATACAAAATAATATTAATTCTATTGGTGCTGGCTCTTTTGGAGTGGGTGCCTACAACAACAAACTACAACGGCACAACTTCAAAATTACCAGCATCAATAGAATTAATATTATTTTGTATTTTTCAGTGCAACAACTGATAAAGTCGGTCCAATTTTTTGTAAAAAATATTTATATGATATTTGATTTATTTGTAAAAGGAGGCTTGAGAAATGGTCCCATATGCATAAAAACGCAAATCTGAAATCTGCTTCCCTTTGAAAAACGTCCCCGAAGGGGGTGAAGTATGCGAATTTTCTCGAAAATCGAAAATCTGAGTTGGTATAATTAAAGATACCTAGGACAATATCTGGAAATTTCTAAATTGAACATTTTTTAAAAGAGTTACGGTTTTCGATTTAGAGGTATGTTAAATTCCCAAATATGTGTATTTTTGCTATGTGGAGAGGGTGATTTCTTTCGAAAATTGAAAATCTTTGGGTACTACATAAAAGACCTAATTATTTGCAGCAACATTTATAACGAACATTTTTTCCTTATAGTTATGGTTATCGAGTTACAGCGGTGATAAAATGGCAACATCTAAAAAATATTTATAATAATAATACGCATAATAATACGTATTTCCGCAACGATGTTTTGAGATCTCAATAATAATAACTACAAGCAAAGAATATGCGTGGATAATAGGATAAGTAGCTACTATATTCATCATAGACATATATTTCTATGATCTTCATTATTCATTGGTATTAGTGAACGTTCAACGATTTTCGTGACAAAAAATTGGACCGACGTTATTACTTGGTGTACTGAAAAATACAAAATAATATTAATTCTGGTGCAGGTACTTGTGAAGTTGGTGCTAAAAGTTATCAATCTGCAACGGCACAACTTCAAATGTAACAGCACCAATAGAATTAATATTATTTTGTATTTTTCACTGCACCAACTAAAAACATCGGTCCAATTTTTTGTAAAAAATATTTATATATCATGAAATAAACATTTTCCAAAGTACCATAAATACATCTCTCATTCCTGTATAAGTAGGTAAATACGAAATGCTTTTCCATTGAAAATATATATGGAGTGCTGTTAAGATTTTAATCTAGGATTAAATCCTAATTGGAGATTGAATTTGATCACGAAACTGGTCCATTTATACTCATGTTCGAAAGTTTGTATTGTCATCGCTGCTTCTGATCAATTAAAAAACAAATAAGTATACAACATAATTATTCAATTAATATTTCTATATTCAATCCTTAATTCCAGATGATAATGAATTCACAGCAGTAACCAGAATGCCACCCGTTTTCCATCAACCATCTACGGCGCCACTGTCTATTGTGACGCCACCACGAAACGCAATGACCTTTACCAGCACAAAGGGCCTGCTAAATGAACCGGGACAAAACAATTGTTTCCTCAATAGCGCCGTTCAGGTAAATTAATCTATTTCATTTTTCACGAAAACAATGCATGATTTGTATATTTATTGTTATATTTTTTGTTTATTGAAGAAATCACGAGAAAATTAGGAAATAAAACGTTTCTCGTAAGAGAAATTCAAAGAAAGAAGTGTGGATGTTTTAATTACACATTTTCTCCGAACAAATATTGATTGTCTTTTTCCACAAATTTTGACATTTCAAAATGATATAGTGAACAAATAAAATTGTTATTGAAAATATGGGAACTAATCAACCAAAAATGACAGTTTTTTGTCAAGCGCTGCTACAAAACTAAAACAAGCAGAAATACCTAACACCTCGTGTATGAGAATAATTATGCTGAAGATGCATCGCATTTGTCGAGCATTGGAAACATTTGATCCATATTATAATTTTTTATGTCATTTGACTCGATATGCTAATTTAAAATTGTTCTTGAGTAGTTAATATAGATGCTATTGTTAGAAGTAATGGGTCTAGTCTAATTTTGACCATTTTTTGTTGTATTTTCTATTTTGAGTGTTGTAAACGATAAGAAAATAACTGGAATTTAATAATACAGATGAGGGCAAAACAAAGTTTTTTTTAATGAAAAACATCACATTATTTACTCTTTTATAATTGTATTTATCAGTATACGAGTGATGCGTAAGCAAAACGTATGTTTTTGTTTTTAAGTATTGATTTATATTTCTAGTAAGCCGTCTTCATCAGCAGTATTGACAAAATGTCTTACATTTAAAAAATCGCGGATATTCTTAAAAATTTTTGGAGAGTCGCTATTTACGCCTCCCCCTTAGCTGTTACCTAATGTTTGGTTTTAGTCTCGTTATGCTATGAATAGGTACTAATGGCCGTTTTCACCAAAAGCAAAATAAGTAAATAATTATTTTGTTGCAGTTATGAGAAAATAGAATACTTTTGGCAACAACTTCAAAAGTACCAGCATCAATATAATTAACCTTATTTTTTTAATTTTTCATTGCACCAGTTAATAAAATCCGTTCTATTTTTTGTAAAATATATTTTTTGTACATTTCTAATTGTGTCATTAGTCAGGAAGATGGTTGAACATATTCTCCGATTAAAAAAATAGTAAGAATCTTACAGTACTATAATCTAAAAAAACATAAGCAAAAGTATTGACCTTATTCATTCCCAATATTATGTTACTTTAAAATATTGGAATAATGAAATCGCAAGCCCAAAAAAGACTTAGGTACATCAAATCGAAATTGAAGCAATTACAGTTAACTAATCACTCACTAAAATTAATTCCGAAACTGAAATTGAATACACATAATTACCTTAAGAATAGAAATAAGAGAGGTTGTGTGTGAGAATGTTCGCTAGTCCGTGAATTTAAAAGAAGAAGAAGAAGAATACCCCCTCGTCCGCCATGAGAACCAGCCACCATTGGTGCTATAGTTCTTATTATATTATATTCAATGGGAACTAAAAGTTCTCTCGATGATAATGCATCACGTTATCTTATACTTATCTAATTACCTATCTACCCGACTAAAACTGTTATTTTATTCATATTATATTCATATGCCTGATACGTACCTATTTACCTATGTGCATTTGATATACTTAAGTTAGTAAGTAAGTATATTAATAACACTTTTGATTTGCAACAATGATTTTCACATTCGATTCAATATTAAACTTGTTTGGAAATACATCTTTATATTCTCCTCAACGTTTGTTTAAACAATATAAAGCATTAAAGACGAAAAGTAACCTAATCAGCCATCATCAACTCCGGCTCCACAACCCTGGTGGTTTTTGACCATTTGCAGGAGATTTTGCCATTCTTCTCTGTTTCGGTCTATAGTTTTCCAATCTTTTATTTTAAGTTATTTCATGTCTTGTTATACTTTTTTCATTTTGTTCTATGTGCCCCATTCATCTCAGTTGCTCATTTTTGATAGTTTTCGCAATATCTGTATGTATGTGTTGTTGGTGCAATTTATAATTATTATAGTCGTCTGCGCCATAGCCGTTTTCACAGATGCCTTTGAAAATTGAAAATGTGCCTGAGTATCTTTCTTTTGAAAACTTCCAAGATTCTTTCATCTGTTTGTGTCAGGCGTTTCAAGTCTCTGAGCCATACAGGAGGACTGGGCGAATTTAAGTCTTGTAAAGTTTGCACTTTGTTTTTTTGCTTCTGATATACTAATTAAATTAAAGTGTCTTGGTAGGCCGTGGTAAGGTTTATAAGCCATATACAATCTACGTTTAATTTCAGATGTTACCTCGTTATTGTTAGTGATCTGTACATTCAAATGTATGAAGTCTGATACCTATTATTTTTGTTTATTGCATACACATATATTTGCTGCTTTCATTATTTGTAGGTCCAGACTTTTGTCCTTATAGATTATGCAGTCTTAGTGAAAAGTTTTACGCAAGTTTTACGATTGACAAAATGTTCCTCCAGACAATATGACAATATACCAATGCCTGTATTAAGAGGGATAAAAAATTGAGAATCCTTCATAAAACTATTTTTCTACGCATTTTTTAATTATTTAATCTGGATGAGGTACATTGATAAAAGACAACAATTACCATATCAAAACGGATATTTTTTTGACCGACGAACGCAAACGGAGGAGGTATATAATTTGACTGTCTGCTTTTTGCTTTTTTTTTTGGTTTGTGCGCGCGTTGTCATATTCGTAAAATCTTAAATCCGAAATCTCCTTCCCTCCAAAAACCGCCCAAAAAGGGGGTAGAGGGAATAAATCGAAAATTCGAGATAGCAGAATTAAAGAAAGGACAATATCTGCAAACGTTTATGTGGAGGGGGCGATTTCTTTCGAAAACTAAAAATCTGAGGGTACTACATGAAAGACAAGAATATTTGAATAATTTCCATGAGTTACGGTTTTCGAGTTACAGCGGTGGTAAATCTAAAATACTCCATCGCAATGTTCTGGAGATCTCTACATAATAACAAGTACAAGCAAAGAATATTCTTGGTTAATGGGATAAGTACTTATCTTCTTTGGTATTAGTGAACGTTCAACGATTTTCGTGACTAATGTTACACTCAAAAGTGTGAAATAAATATTTTTTACAAAAAATTGGACCGACTTTATTGGTTGGTGCACTGAAAAATACGAAATAATATTAATTCTATTGGTGCTATGAAGTTGGTGCCAAAAGTTATCAATCTAACTGCAACTTCACGACTTCAAAAATAACAGCACCTATAGAATTAATATTATTTTGTATTTTGCAGTGCACCAACTAATACGTCGGTCCAATTTTTTCCTTTAATATTTATCGCACACATTTACTATCACGTTTTTGGACTTGATTTTATTTTTTTTATTTGCCAACGTTTTATAGTTTATACTTTAGCTATCAAGAGGCTTCGTTATAAATAATACACAGACAGACATACGTGCATACTTCCAAATTTCATGCATAATTTTCCAACACACCTATCTTTTAGGAATGTTGTACATACATAATTATTCTATAAAACTTTAGTGAAGTCTGTGTGGGCCCACCATAAGATTATTGTATTGCATAGATGTTTAGAATGAGAACATTAGTGACTCAGATTTTTGAATTTCGGTACTGTGTCTCTACTATGAAAATACAATAGCATTCACAATGAAAGCCTGTGCAAAAATCTGCTAGTGAGGGTACCTCCACGAAATACAATAGAAATTTGTCAGTCGGTTTCGTCAGGAAGGCGCCTTAAGCATTTTGGATCAATTGTTTCAGTTGGCTCATTCAGATTAGTACTAAATTTAGTAGTAAAGCTGCCGTAGACGTACGAGTACAAACAATTGTTAATATCTCATAATATCAATAATATCAAACAATAAGGAATATATTATCGTAAAATACGGATATCTTATTAAGAATTGTATCCACAATTTATCACTCTAATTATCAGCATTTTCCCTAAATCATTACACATTTTCATTTAATTGTAAATCATTTATTTTATCACATTTGATTCATGATTAATTGTATCTGATTTTTACTCGAATTTGCCATATTCACTTTGCAAAATTCACTTCTTTCTGAGTGAAATTAGGAACTTTATTTTGTTCTGTTGGAATTATTAAATGTTTCGGATTTTATTTGGATCTTCTTAGGCTTCTGTATTTTTTGATCGACGAACCCAAACGGAGGAGGTATACAATTCGACTGTTTGCTTTTTTTGGTTTGTGCGCGCACTGTATATAGTAAACGTAAACCAATTTCGGTTATTTTTGATTCATTTGAAAGAAGTGACTAAAAAATGGTCCCATATTCATAAAAAATCCAATACGAAATCTCATTCCCTCCAAAAACCGCAATTTCTTTCGAAAATTGAAAATCTGAGACGGCCATATTGAAGACCAGATTATTTGTAGCAACATTGAAATTTAAATTATTTTCCATGCAGTTAGATACGGTTTTCGAGTTATAGCAGTGGTAAAGTCTAATAATATAGGCGTATTGCCGCGACGATGTTTTTATCAGATCTCTGAATAATAACAAGTACAAGCAAATAATGTACATGGTTAGTAGGATAAATACTATTTTCTTTGGTAAAAGTTAACTCATGTTAGATATGATGGAAAAATCAATGTCTTCAAACCATCCCCATCATTCGAATTTCAGTCAGTTTCTAGTCCTGTAAAAATTGAAATTGGAAAATCCTCCATAAAATATAACAAAGTTTAATAAGATAATGCAGAGGAATAAAGGATGAAACATACATAGCTCTTTACAAAAACTAGGACCCATTTTATTAGATGATGCCCTGAAAAATACAAAATAATATTATTCTAGTGGTACCGGTTCTTTTGTTGTACAAAAGATGAAATATCAGTTATAGGTAGAAAAGAAGTCTCGTAGCACCTAAGTACCTACTTTAAAAGTAAGTATCTGTACTTACCAATAGAATAAATATTATTTTGTAATTTTGAGATCTTCATCTAATTAAGTCTGTCCTAGTTTTTGTAAAAAAATAATTATCACATTTTTAAATGACAACATAATCACATATAATATGACTTCAATAAATACCTACCCTCCATGCAGATCTAATTATCAATAGTTTGCAATTAAAATATAAATGTTCAATGAGAAGGTTTCAGGAAATGGTCTTTTCTTTAATTATGCCGTCTCACATTTTAGATTTTCGAAAAAAATAACTAAAATACTAGAAATAGCTCTATACTGGAAAACAACATTTTTTAGGGGAGATAAGTGTACAAATCAGATGCTAAATAATTAAAATAATAAATAAAAATTTGAAAAAAACAATAATTGAAACTGGTCACGTTTCTGACCATCATACGATCATTACCTATGCTAGCAGGTATCTATACAGGCTCTACACACTTAGGTTACTTAAGAAGATACTGAGTTGCCCTTTAGCATTTATAATTGAAATTATACCTATCATCACGTATACAAAACTTGCGTGAATAGATTATTGCACACATTGAAATTTGTTTTACAAATGTAGATACAGATAAAAAACATGTACATATTATGCATAATGATTAGCAATCTGCATAGCAAATACCAAATTAGAATCTTCTATAGCAGTGAATGAAAAATAGTCAGCGACATGCTTCCATTACTCGAAACTTCTATTATCTGAACTAACCGAGCCTGTATAAGACATACTATTTATTATTGGCTTATACATTCGTTTATTGGTCCTGCCAAACATCGCTTTTTTATGCTTTTTGATAGACTTCGCCAGAACGAAGGAGATATAAAATTAATCGGCATTTTGCTTTTTTGTGTATGTACACGCCTTTTGAATAGTACCAGTACCGATTTTTATGAACAATTTTTTTTCGGAAGGAGGAATGTTGAGATACGGGCCCATATTAAAAAAAATCACCACCCTGAAGGGGATGGAAGGGGCAAAATTTATCACAAATTGCTAATTTTATCTAACAAGATAAGAGAAAAAATCATCACCACCAATGTACAAGAGTACATGATTCTTACCGTAATATTTTGAAATCACAATAATTTTCATGACTAACGAGACACTCCAAAATATGAAATAAATATATTATTTTAAATTATTAGTGAGTGCACTGAAAAAAATAAAATAGGTCATATTTTCTGTAAAAAATATTTATTAAAATCTTACTCAACTACTGTACAAAATGAAATGCTCAAATATCGAATGTGGCCACTGACCGAAATTTTCACCCAAAACGCGAATACCCACGTCGCGTTCTGTACATTTCTATAGCGTCAATGAAGAAAATGTGGGCCAACAAATTTTCTCAATCACCGAATTAACATATTCATAAATATTTCATATCTGAAGTAAAAGTTCGATTATCCGACATCTGACCTCCTTTATTTCGGAAAATCTAGGCTCTACTGTCGTAACAAAATTATCAATACATTTGTTGCTTACTATACGGTGTTATGCACTTGTCGACCTGTTCCATTTTTTCTACACAGGTGTGTTACTTTATAGAAAAAAGTTTAATTATAGTACCGCAGTAGTATTACATAGGATTGTCTAGAAGTTATCCTTCTTAACCCTTGTGATTATAACATCCGTTGGGCACTGACCCATGAACCCGTGTAGCTGAACAAAGCGTCGCGATACGCTTGAATGTAAGTCAACTTTATATTTTGTAAGTCCCATAATGTCTTGAGAGCATGAAATAAAGTTTTCTGGGAACGTTCTCGAATGATTTACTGAGGATTTTTGGTTAAGAGGAAAAAACGCTGACAGATTTAATTGCAGGCATTCAATTCTGGTAATAAGATAAAATATCTAGTAGAATCTAAATACCCACTATGAGCGTTCTGAAGGTTGTAATTATCTTTTGAAATATAGTTACTCTTTCCTTCTAGGAATAGTATTTTGGTTTTCACGATATATCTAAATACAAGTATAAATTCTATAATCAAATAGGGTAATATGTATGGAAAGAACAGAATTACCATAACTTCCTTTTTATTTTGTGGTTAATATTGTTCAATGACATTCAGTTGATAAACGTAAGAAAAGAGGAGAAGAGTTGAGGGTCTATCTGGCAAATTATTTTTGTTGTAGGTTAACCAAGATTATAGACAACGGAAACGTAAATGTCACCAAGCATATGTATTGACCACTATAGATCATAGGCCATAGACTATGTACTGACAAGATTTACGATCACTAAAGAATGGAATTATCATAAGGTCAATTAAGCTAGTCGATAAAAGTGGGACAAAAATAATCATTGTGATTTAGAGAATTGTTCTTGATTCTTGAAATCAAACTCACGTAAACTAAACAAAATTTTATCATTAGACCATACTTTTCGAGGACATTCAGAACATATCTGCAAATTTTACTGGTAAACGATACCTGCAAATGTTACCAGATAATGTAAATTCGCGAAAAAAAAAAAAAGCGAGCAAGACGGAACTGAAAATATATTTTTTATACAGGATGCAACACTTCTGCATATTCACTGAACAGTTTAACAATTGATAACTGCTTAAAATCGTGTTATGAACAGACATTTTTATAATTATGGCCTCTAAAACGCCTGACTTTAACCCAGCGGATTACTGCGGTTATTTAAAAAAAATGTTTTTAGAACACAACCATTACAATTTTGAGGAAAGGTTGGTGATTGTAATACAGCAAATTAACGATATATCGAACATTTACATTAACCACTGTTGAAATTCCAGTATTTTAGCAATCAAATCCCAATTATTTGCTGTTAACGGAATTTGTTAACAAATGAAATATGTATATGTATCTTCCTACTGATATGCTATACCTAAATGAATCGGAATTCACAGAGATAGTGAACTGAACTTATTTGGATGAGTTGAATCAATATATACTAAATTACTGTAAAATTTCAACTCAAATACAATCATTGCTGAATAAGCACACAATCAAATTTCAGACTGTTGGGAACAAGAGAAAATTGATTGATCGAGAAGAATACATAGGTACATCCGGTCGGTAATAAATGTAAATGAGAAGTGATTGTTTGATGAAGATTACATACAAATCATGTCTCACTTTAACGTGTATAATAAAAACCTTTTGTCTCATTAATTGACCAAACTTAGCCCTTAAATATCATAATATTTTTCTGGCAGTTCTCAAACCTATATTAAATACAAAACAAAAAATTGAGAGGAATTAGGAAAATACAATATCTGGTAATCTTTTATATTGGTGTCCTGGCACATAAGAAGCAAACCAATCTGAGCTATGATGGTCATCAATCGGCTATATTTGTCCATTGTTGGATATAAGAATCCTGTAATTGTTTCCACTCCCTTCTGTCTTAAACTACGTTCATCCACTGGGAATGGATAAGCTTTATATCGTCTGACCATCGGGTGGGTGGTCTTCCTCTGTAGTGAAATGCATCGGCTCGTGGTCTCCCTTCTGTCACCTTTTTCGTCCATTTATCGTCACTGGCTAGGTGTCCGAGCCCAGTTCTATTCTGTTCTTTGTTAAGGTTAAAGTCTTGGCGCCGTATGTTAGTACAGGCAAAACACACTGGTTAAAGACTTTGCTCCTAAGGCAGATGGGGATGTTTGACCTAAGGGCATGACTTAGCTTTCCGAAGGCCGCCCAAGATAGTCCAATTCTCTTTAACAACTCACAGGTTTGGTTGTCTCTACCCAAGCGAATCTTATGGCCCAGATATTTATATGAGTATACTTGTTCTATTTTTGAATTGTTGAGACTTAAGTTAGTACTTGAAACCAGATTTGCCATGACCATACTTTTGCTGGTGCCAATACTCAAACCCACATTGTTGAATGCTTGTTCTAGCTCCTGCAGAATCGTCTGTCATCATTATTATGTCGTCAGCTAAACGCATTTGGTTGAGATTTTCACAGGTAATGTTAATCCCGTAGTTCCCAATATCAGCACTTTTGAACATATACTCTAGGAGAGTTGCAAACAACTTGGGGGAAATAACATATCCTTGTCGCACACCTTGTCCTAACTTGAAGCTAGGAGTGTTTTCATGCGGCCTGATGCAGGCAGATGCATTATTGTACACATGTTTGATGATATATGTGTAGCGGTTGTCAATTCTGCAGTCAGTCAAAGCTTTGAACATTGCATTATGGTCGATTGTGTCAAAAGCCTTGATATGACACTCAAAATTATACGATTCAGGACACATGCTTCAAGTAAGCCGATCTTTTGTTTTCTGGAAATGCAGGCAGATAATAATGGCATGTTTAGAAAAATCATCTTTAGCGACGAAGTGGGCAGAACTTCCATGTCTAGGGTTCCGAAAATGGTTGAACTATATTAAAAAAATCCACTCTTTTCCCAACTAGTTTTTTTCGTGCGGCATTTGGGTTGGTGGTGTTGGTGTTATCGGAACTTACTTTCTTCTAAAATTATAAAGGTGCTGCGATTAGTCAATGTGAATTACTACTATAGAAATGTAACTAACTTTTCTTGTTGCCCTCATCGTGTGATTTAACTCCGCTGGACTATGGTTACTTGAAGGAAAGAGTTACGCTAAAACGCTGTAAAAAATCAAACCTTAGGTCAATATTCCAGTAGTTATTCGCCAGACAGAGCAACATTTGTGAGAAAATGTCATATACCTAATGCTCCCTCAAAAAAATTTCAGACATAGTCTTTGTGGGTATTTACTGGATCATCTTCCACAAGTAAACGCAGAGTCTGCGCGTTCATCATACCAACATAAAAAATTAAACATACCTACGGTCGAATTGTATGCCTCCTTCGTCTTTCGGAGTCGGTCAAAAATGAGACTTTTTATTGGAAAACCCAAAACTGTTGTTGCGTGCTTTTGTTTTTAAATCCTGGGTTAAGTGATATGACTAAAAAGCACTGTGTTGTATCTGTTTTGTATCTTCGACCTTTTCTTACTTTCAGATAATGTTATGACTTATGACATACATATTTCGTTTATAAATATTCATTTGATTGGTATCATAACTTGGAAAAGCTTCTGACATTCTTATTTATCATCAATATGCAGTAAGAATAATGCATGCATTCTTAGTTTACATTTTAATTATATTAGTATAAATAATAGAATGTCAACATAATTGTGGATAATGATTGGAGGTCACCACATTCATAAAATAATCTTTCCTTATAACAAGATATATCTTTATCTGCACACCTATAGGCTTTATAAGGAAGCGGAACTGAAATAAGATATGTATGATAAATGTATTTTTCAAAAGACAAATTACTGGGTCGCTAGTCAAATCAAGTTATAAAGTTAATGTCTATGTCACCAAATATAATCATCCTCGTGTGGATATTATAACGGTGTATTTTGGCGTTCGTGAAATCAGAAAGACCTGTTTACACACCCATTACTTGAAGAGAACTTACAGATTTTTTGTGAGTACCAACATTGCCTATATTATGTATATAAATAAATCAATATTTTATTTTTACTTCAACATTTTCTTACATCTAGGTAAGATTCTTGAACCTAAAAAATAAAATGTGGTAAGTAAAGGAAGAACTCATATCCCAAATGTTCGGTACGTTTATATTAGGAATGTTTCACACGTATGTGGTTCGGTTCGTTTTCGTAACCGAAAACGAATGAAACCTTGTCACACATACACGGATCTATTATTTTATTTTCTTGAGTGTATATACAGGTTCTGTCTTCAATACCTACTAAACATGGGGAGAAGGCAAGTTGTTGGCATATTAATTCTGTATGTAAGAATAAGAAACTGAAGGAGAAATATTAGAATTTATTGGGTGCACTCTCTAATCACTTTACGGCAAGAATTCGGTACTTACTTTGAACAAATAATAATAGGAATAATTTTGAAACGTAGGTCCTCACTATCAGGTTAAAATGGAAACTAAACCGTGTGTGTTGAACGCCGTAAATTGCTTTCTGTTTCCCAGACACGAATTCACACCTTACAGAAACCTAATGAAACCTGTTCGTGTCGAGGGAGTATTCGGTGCTCTATTCTATTATTTACCGAACCGAAACCGAAATACCGTTTCACACTTGTCGTTAGCAACCGAACTAATCCAACCGAATGGAGTCGCATACGTTTGAAACAGGCCTTAAGGTAGAGCATAGTAAATACAAGGTCTTGTAGGAGAAATCATGAGATATGAACACGAACCCCGAACGGAGGTATACAACTCGACTGTCTGTTTTTTTATTTTTTACTTTTTGTTCGTTCGTGCGCGCCTTTAGTAAAAGTACTCCGATTTTGAGGATTTTCAATTTATTTGAAAGAGGTGTCTTGAAAAATTCATAAAACCGCAAATCCGAAAATACCTTCCCTCAGAAGGAGAAGGCGATTTGCCTCCGATGGTGGAAGGGGCAAATTTTCTCGAAAATCGAAGATGGCAATATTAAAGATACCAAAATATGCGGAAACGTTTAAATTGAACATTTTTTCAAAAGAGCTATTGCTTTCGAGTTTCTGTGATGTTAAAATTTTAAATAGGTGTATTTTCGCTATGTGGAAGAGGCCAAAAGTTATCAATCTACCTGCAACTGCACAACTTCAAAAGTAACAGCACCAATAGAATTAATATTATTTTATACTTTTCAGTGCACCAACTAATAACGTCGGTTCAATTTTTTGAAAAAAATATTGTTCCTAAAAGGACTGCTGAAAAAGTGAAGCATGCCACAAAGAATGAATTTAAATCGCTTACGCGAATGTTAAAAGTCTCTCTCAATTTTAAATTTTGAAGCAAAGGAATTATTTTTAGCCATTCCTTATACCTTTAATTGGAAAATAGTGCTGAAAGATTGACCAATAATGAACGCTTTCTCTCAAAACTCTCCCCAAAATTTTTGTCGAATATTGATTTATTTTCTGATTGGATTAAAGGAGAGCTAAGTTCCAGCATAGTTACGTCTATTTGGACGTCACAGAAAGCCTGTCCAAACTTTTCCGATATCCAAAATAATTGGAGGGAGCCGGATTAAAGAAAAGATAATTTCCGGCAACATTCAAATCTGATAATTTTCCAAAGATTCTACGGTTTCTGGTTACAGCTTTAGGAAAGGTAGCTTTGAAATCACTCTTTTATTTGAGTTTCAACGATTTTGATTGAAACCCAAAAAAATGTGGACACACGGAGGATTAGAACTGACTTATCAGTTGATGCATTGACAAATACAAAATAATATTTAATCTAAGGGAGCTGGTATTTTTGGAGTTGGTGGATATAAGGCACCATCTTTCATGTGCTGACTTCCCTCGCTATTTTTGATAGACGAACCCAAACAGAGGAGGCATACAATTCGACTTTGAGGTTTTTTTTGGTTTGTGCGCGCGCTTTATATAGTAAACGTACTACGATTTTGATGATTTTTGATTCATTTGAAAGAGGAGACTTGAGAAATGTCCCATATTCATAAAAACTCAAATCCAATATCTCCTTCCCATCGAAAATCTAAAATCCAAGAAGGAAAAATTAAATATAAGAAAAGATCTGGAAACGTTTAAATTGAACATTTTTTCAAAAGAGTTACGGTTTTCGAGTTTCAGCGATGTTAAAATTTGAAATATGTGTATTTTCGCTATGGGGAAGGGGCAATTTCTTTCGAAAATTAAAAATCTGAGACTGCCAAATTAAAGAAGAGATTATATGTAGCAAAATTTAAACTGTTGGCAATAGAATTAATATTATTTGGTATTTTCAGTGCACCAAACTAATAATGTCGATCCAATTTTTTTATATTTTAATTTTTCAAATTTTGATCATTTATAAGTTAAAATCAGATTCGCCTAAACAATTGTTAACAGGCGTAAAAGAAAACATTGTTTACAAGTCGCTTGGTAAATATAAAGAACAGTGTAAACGTGTGGCCTCTCTATTATGTTGAATTAGCAGAGCCAGCTGAAGATGATAGATACCAAATTTCGGCTTCGAAAAAAAAACTCCAAATGTTTCATGTGTGTATACGGTACCAGAACAGAACACCGTGGCTTGCTTTGGTACCCCCTTGTACCTCTCTTAGCAACGGAACAACAACGTGTCGGTCCGTCAGTCCGTCGTACAAGCAGTGACTGCTTGCCCCCTCGCCTCCTCTTCAGGCCGCTCACCTGTGTCAAGAAAACCGGGCCGCTTACCTGTGTGTATAGCTAAGCAAGCTGGAAGTCTTGAGTAACAAACAACACGATGAACAACCGAACCTAGGTATAGTTTGTGGGTGCGCGCTTATTTTCAAGTTCTATGAAAGAAACATTGCAAATATGCAATAAGTTTTTGATAATTAATCAAATTAGTGCATAGTGCATCGATATCAACATGACCAAGGGTAAATTACACCGACCAAGGGCGCTCTTTCAGATATCAAAGGTAAAAAGCTTTTCAATTGTTTTCACTCGAGATGCACAGGTGGCCATTTTGATTAATATAGTAAGTGGGAGGTGGGAGTCGTTTTAGCGGTTCAGGTTTTTTAACATGGTCTATTCTTTGAATAAAAAATATTAATTTAGTAATTATTCTTTTAATATCTGTAAATGTATTTTAAATGTCAAATTTCGAAACTGGTATTTTTTTAAATTCTTTGGTATTCTTTCAATGTAGCGCCAAAACTATCGACACATAGAACTATTGTTTATAGTTTATTCCCCACTTTATTATCTATAATATGTTTCCCAAACAAAAATATTGTTATAATCCGCATGAATTTAAAGACCATATACCGTAATACCATAATAAGTTCCTTTCTTTTTTATTTCAGACAAAATTTTACTGAAAAATTCTAATTTTTGACGCTATTTTGCTCGTAAATTTTAAATTCTTAAATAGTACCTACTAATTCGAGCTACTTTTAATAAACAATTATTGTCATTAACTCCTTTTTGTTCTATTCATCAAAACCCACATCAACACTTATTGCATGCATTAGGTAAATAATGTATTCATATTTAACAGGTAATCTGTGAAGTTATTTGTCAATTACCTGTTCTAATATGGAGCAACAGGTGCTTAGAACCATGTGCAATGTGCACATCAAAATGTCGCTAGTTTCGACGACATATGCTTTATTATATTGTGTTTATAGAGTTTGTGCCTTTTTAAGTAACACGTGCCTCTTTTGTTGCAGGTGCTTTGGCATCTGGACATATTTAGAAGGAGTTTCCGGGATTTGTCAGGGCATGCATGTATGGCAGATTCATGCATCTTTTGTGCTCTCAAGGTAAATATATATAATCTACCAATATGTTATTTTCAATAAATATATGGTATTCTCCTCAATAATGCTAACAAAGTGCTCGTCAATTGGCTTATTATTGTTACATTTAGCAATAATCATAACTTGGAAAGTTACAAAAATGCCTTAACTACTCAGTATTTCTGTACATTTATATTTATGCTTACAAACACATAACATTTTGACATCGTAAAAGTGTTATACAGTTTCAAAATCGGACAAGATTTTAAAATAACATTATTGAAAGTCTTAATTGAAAATGTATCACAATGAAAAAAAAAATCTGTCACAGTTTGCTGTAATAATTAGATCTTAAGGTCATACTCTAAACTTTCAATATCAAAAAAGGGTTTGACACAATTTTAGGATAGGTATAAATATGTTTAGTATTTTTCAGAAGGTATCTTAATAAAAAATATTTGTAATAGAATAAAACTGCTCAAAATTCAAATAAATCATTTTCTACAGTTACTATATATTTAACTTAGTAAGAAAATGATTGTAACGATTTTAATTCTTCAGAATTCTAATTTCAACTTATCTCCGTTACGTTACAAGGTTCTTAGAGACGGATGCTATGGTTTGAAGCTGGTACTTCTTAAAACCATAGTATCAGTAAGTACATACTTATGTTTGTGTTTCATCTTGTCTCGGAAACAAATTGTGATATCGACGTCGGATTGGTTTCATAAGGTGTACTTGATAAAGTTTTCATCAATATAATGAGGGTCGATAATGAATCCCTAATGGGAGATTAGTTAATTTTTCAATTTGTGTAAATCTTGATGACAGAATAGAAATAGTGCATTTTTAACTTTTACAACGTCAGTTACCTTATCCTTGGTTCTTTTAAAGTAACTTTAAATTATACGTCCAATCAAAAGGTTTATGAAATTTTTAATGTTGGATTAAAATTAATTGGAGATTCAATTTGATTATGAAATCCGCCCTAATTCTTTTTAGATAGTTCTTTTTTCCAAAGCGTCAGCAGATAGATTTTTTTTAATAATTTTACTACATTAAAAAAAATCATTGTTGTTTTGAGTAATGAAAAAAAGATATGAATCTAGTTTGAAGTATAGGTACATTTACTGGGATGATCATAGTGTGGTTCGTTAAATAAGACATGTTTATTTATGTTTTATTTTGTCAACACCTTGTTCTTCGAGAAACTTTATGGCTGCTAAAGAGGTCTTTCAATATAGCTCAATAAATATTAAATATACGTAAGTGTCATTCCAAAATAATCAAATTTGATGAACGTTCAAAAACATAAATCATTTGAAGCACTCAAGAAAAAAAAGTATTAAATAGGAACTTACAGTTATCAGGCAAATCGCAAGCAGTGTAAAGGTATCTTTGGGGTAACGTCGAATAATAGAGATAAGTAATAATAGCTTTTTTCAACTAGTTTTCGGCAGGTATTTTTTTAGACTGTGAAAAGATACAAAGTATGAAGCTAGTAGTTATTGGCACATATACATTACAGACTATTTATTCGTTATTAGCTCAAAAATCATCTCTTATACATAGTTAATTTTATATTTATACTAAAAATTAGTAATGTCTCCTGCGTTATTTGAGTTTTGAAATTAGATCAGACCAATCACTTTTCGACGAAAGAAGAAATTATACTGTGATGCATAAAATTGATCTTTTTTAAATTAGAAAAATAAAACTTACTAGGACCAGAGATTTTATTTTGTTTATTCAGCTTTAACTGGATATTGCTATCTTTATCTCAAAAATAAATTCTATCAAACGCCTATCAGAATATATAAAATGTTTACGCAGACTGTCCAAATGAGAATAGGAAGACGAAGAAGGAAAATTAGTTTTGCTTGTAGGCATATTAATTATAATATACATTATCGGTCTGGCACCAATACATATACTTGGTATGATTTTTCCTGTTTCTAAATTAATAGTATCAGCTTGTCAGAAGCTGAGGAGTCACGGAATATTCATGAATAGTTTCTATATACATTTTCCACGCTTTCAAATATACCTATGTTCATTTATCATATGTGTTACTGACTCTCTAGTAGATTTATTAAATATTAAAGCCCAAAATAACGTTATAGGTAAACTATAAAATTCAGAAAACTTATATACAAGTTCTAAAGTATGTACATTTAGGTACTTCAAGACTCTTCATATTAATGGATACCAACCACTTCTATGCTCTTGACATTATGGAAAGTTCATAATATTTTTTTTATCGTGCTGCTAAAATATTGATTAAAAAAATAAAGACTAGACTATGCGTTCATAGAACATTGTATTGATTAATTGATTTACGCTCCTTGCAGGATTTATTAATAATTTAAGTCGCTCACTTTTGATTCAAAGGTGAAGAGTAATAAATTTTATTAGATTATTATGCTTGTTTATTTATTCGTAAATATGATATTCTCTTTTAGCAAAATATGTCAAGTTTTTTGCAGTAGTGTGTCGAATGACATTTCCTGAAACGTTTTTAAATTTTGGGCCGACATAAAATGGAGGAGGTTCACAATTCATTTTTATGACTCCTTTTTCTGAAATTTCACGCTTTTTGAATGGTAAAGCTGCTTCCGATTTTAAATGATTCTATTTTAATTGGAAGAAAAAGTATTCCTTCAGTTTTGAATAAAAAAAATGTTTAATAATCCGATCGATTAAATTTTCAGTTTTCGAAAATATGCCCCTCCACCCCTTTTAGGGGTATCTGTTGGGTTTCCGAGTTCCGAGCATTTGGTAATATCAAGATTGTTGCCCCTACTCTAGGTACCTCCTCTAAATGGAGGAGGTACAAGTTATCTGTATGTTTGTTTTTTTCTTCAAATTACTGAATATAAAGCAGATGTTTAGTGAACGCATTTCAAATATATATTTAGACTGAGTATGTAATAAAGTATGATCGAGAATTTTGCAAAATAAACATTCAACGATTTTATTGATTACTTAACCACTCAAAGGTGTGGAATAAATAAGTTTTTAACTTTGCGTGTGGGTTGCTATTGTCGACTTTTTATGAAATCACGTCATGATAAATCCGTGTATGTATTATTCTATTTTTGATCGACGAACCCCGAACGGAGGATGTATACAATTCGTCTGTCTGCTTTTTTTATTTGTTTGTTCGCGCATTGTATATAGTAAACGTACTCCGACTTGAGAAATTCTCTCATATTTGTAAAAACTCAAATCCGAAATCTCCTTCTCTCCGAAAACCGCCCCTGAAGGGATTAGAAGGGGCAAATTTTCGCTAAAATCGAAATTTCGGGATGCCAGAATTAAAGATAGGACAATATCCGGAAACGTTTAAATTGAACATTTTTTCAAAAGAGTTACGGTTTTCGAGTTACCTACATTCATGTTAAAATCTCACATATGTGTATTTTCTCTATGTGGAGAGGGAAATTTCTATCAAAAACAATAATAATTGCAGCAACTTTTTTCCTGCGAGTTACGGTTTTCCAGTTAAGCGGTGGTAAAATGGTTAAATCTAAAATACTTATGCGTATTTCCGCTTTGATGTTCTGAGATCTCTACATAATAACAAGTACAAGCAAGGAATATACGTGGGTAATAGGATAAGTACTATCTTCTTTGGTATTAGCAAAGATAATGGAACTCCATTATCTTTGGTATTAGTGAACGTTCAACGCTTTTCGTAACTAATGTTACACTCAAAAGTGTGAAATAAATATTTTTTACAAAAAATTGGATCGACGTTATTAGTTGGTGCACTGAAAAATACGAAATAATATTAATTCTATTTTCTGTAAAAAATACTTATTAAGTTATGGTTTAGATTTTTCACACAACTAAACTACCATAGATGTAATTTATAAAGACTTTTTACCTAATTTTCAAGCTAAATTTCATAGAAATCTACCTAATTGCAAAGGTTCGACTTTATTAATATTCTAAATTTTAACGTTATATATTGAAACCCCATTTAGCGACCACCTCTGTACTACCCTTTATAATCAGTGACGACTTGATAATAATAAAAAACCCCTCCATTACGGGCAGTGAGATGGAATTCGATATCTTTCAAGAAACTTATGGGCAATTTTTGTCCTAGTGTGCATGGATTGTTTGGATCAATAGTACTGCAAGATACATGTACCAGGCTATCTTGATTAACTTCCACAGTCAAGAGTATTTTTTATTAACAGAAACTTCTGAACAAATTAAGGAGTTAACTTCAACTGAACGTAGTTTACTTTATTTGACAGAATGAATAGAATGTGTGTATGAGGGAGACCTCACTTTTGAAGTTCAACTACAAAAATATAACCAATTACTTGCTTTTTTAAAGACACTAATAACTAATAAGGCTTTCAATTTCAAATAAAACATCCATGAAAGGTCGATGTTCGACACTTTCTTATGGTTTCAATTGAGAGGTAATTTTGTCCAATTGGGGTTGCATATCATTGTGAGGAACGAACAGCAATGCCCAAAGCGTCTTGTATGTGAGCTCCCTATCTACTACCAGTGCCAGTTTCAGAAGCATCTGAATTTCAATATGCCCGAATCAACCCATTCGGTATATTTGCGGGATTTACTATGGATTGTTTACATTTTAATTAAAAATGTAGGTAATCAATTCCAACCAACAGTCTTGTTACTAATACTGATTGTTCTAAAAACTGACATCAAATACTTTTCACCATATAATATTGCCAACTCGAGTTGAATTCTGGCATCAACTTAATTAGCTGCCCTTCACTGTCTTGAGATGTCTACAACGACTAAACAACTAAACTCTATAAAATTTAATAACTAGCTTAGATTGTAGATCAAAGGGGTTCTCTGCTAGAAACATACTCGTTAGATACTTTCTGAGGCGACAGTGCCCAGTAAGAAATCCAGTGAGGAGTTGTAGCATATTCTTGCTAAGTAACAGATACTTCAACTCCCAACTCAGGGAGATTCTTTCCTTCTCCTGAGACTTTCTTGTGGGTACATTTAACTTTACCACAGAAAGGTTCAGGGCCAATGAAAAGAGTTCATGCTCCTTTTCTGGCCGCTTGATTCTCTTTAATTCCCGAGTGGCCGGGAATCCAGACTAAACACCTTGTTTTTCTTGCCTATTTCGTTGAGTTTTCTTCGGCACTCCCTGACTGTCAGAATGTATAGCTATATCACATTTCTGATAGTTTCTTTCTAGGTTCATTTCCACATATCTCTCGATGGCAAGCACTTCTGCCTGAAATATGCTTGGACAGCGACCTAACGATAGTGAGTATTTGGTGCCAGGCCCGAAGACTCCAACGCCAGTCCCCCTAGTGGTTTTACACCATCTGTCCACCATTTGATGGCATTCTTTTTGAGAGCTTGGATTGTGGGCTCCCTTTCCCAATCTTCTTTTCTACTTAGCATCGTAGTAAAAGCTTTCTAATTTTCTCCTTGCCAGTACCTTCCCTGGCTGGCCACATGGGCTAGTCTATCTATCACAAGATAAAGAGGTGTGAGATCCGTGAGGATCTCCAATGCCCTAGTTGTGCACGTTCTCATAGCTCCGGTGATACAAACAAAGGCCAACCTTTGTATTCTATCGAGGGTTTTCCTCGTAGTGTCCTGGCTTGCTTTGGCATGCCAGACTATTGCCCCATAAGTTATTATTGGTTGCACAATTATGACGTAGATCCATCGCAGTATTTTTGGGTTACATCCCCAAGTCTTACCAGCTAGACTTCAGCATGCCATCAAAGCCTTTGCTGCTTTGCTAGCAGAAATCTCAATATACTTGATCCAAAGAAGCTTGCTATCTAGGGTTATTCCCATATATTTGACTTCAGACTTCCACTCTATTATGTCTCCATTTAACTGGAGGATTTTATAGCTGGAAGTCTCCTTCTCCGTGTGAATGGGAATAATGTGATCTTGGTTGGGTTAATGTGTAGCCGCACTGACAAGCACCATTGCTCAATAATTCTGGGGCCTTCTTGCATTAGGTCGCATAAGGTGCTCTCTATTAGGACTATATCGTCAGAGTAGCCTATGCATTCGAAGCCAAGCTCCGTAAGCTTATGGAGTAGACCATCTACTAGAAGGTGAGATAGTACTCGACTTTAACAGAGGTGTTTTGATCACCCACCTGTGTCTCAGCAATTCTCGTCTTCATAAATACTATAACTAGCTTAAGTATATTTCAAAAGCCTGCAAAAGTTAAACCCCGAGAGCGCCATCTACCAGTTTGAGTTGTTAGAAAGGCTTCCATTCAAGCTAATAAAATATTATGATAGACATGATTACATTTAGATAGATTTTCAATAGATAACGACATTTACATGTTTATTTGCCTCAAAAGTGTTTGAGAATTTTTTTAAAGATAATTTTTTAACCATATTTTTTTCATTAGCGTAGTACGTAATCTTCAAAATGATGTCTCAATCAATAATTTTGATAAAATATTATGGGAGATATGGCGTATCGACAGAAAATACTTAATACAGGCTGTTTCAAATTCGACTCTCACCATTGGGATCTCGGAAACTATAGGGAATACGAAGATGGTTAAACTGGTGCAAAGTTGCGCATTTATCTGCTCAACAATACGCCGTTTAAAAAATTTCGAGCAGCTCCGGAGATATCCGGAAAAAAAAAATCGGAAAATCATTTTATTTTTTTCCTAGCTTTATTTCTTAATGAATTTCTAAATAAATAGCACATTTACATTGCCAAATTTTTAACTCTTTCCAATGGTATTAATAGATTTGCAATCTGACGTTTGCTTTGATTTTGCCAATCGGTGACACGTAAATTACATTCTGTATTATTGATTATTGTCAATTGCTGAGTCGTTGAGTACTCGAATGAAGAAAAACGGGATATGATAAAACTTTATTACAATAATGATAGAAACAGTGTGAATAAACACATTGGAAGTGTATCATCTTAAGATGTACCTTGAGAGACGACAATCAAAACCAAATTTGTCCAAATTAATGGACAGAATTCTCGATGAGTTTGGCTCGTTTGAAAAACTTAAGATTAATTGTACTTCATTAATAATGATTTCTTTAGTTTCTTCATCCATCTTGTCTCCAGATTATTGCCTTTTAAAGGAACCATGCTCAGCTGAATTTCTATCCAATAGGTTCAACAAAGATCGGTGGGGTTATCGTCATCGTCTCTTGGGATACCTACATTTTAAGATGATACACTTCCAATGTATTCATACTTTTTCTATCATTCTTGTAATAAAGTTTTACCATATCTCGGTTTTCTTCATCTGAGAACTCCGTTTTCAACGACTCAGCAATTAACAATAATACAGCATGTCATTTACTTGTCACCGAATGGAAAGATCAAAGCCAACTACTTTATAAAAGTAATTTATTCAATTTCTCGGGTTCTTAGCACAACGAGGCTAACTTATAAAGTAATAAAAAGGAGTATTCAAATTTGTGGAATGCTAATATGGCTCCCATAAGAAAGAAAAAGTTCATGACAGTTACACATAGACGAAACGTCAGGTTACAAAACTATTAACACCATTGGAAAGAGTGAAAAAAGTGGCAATGTAAATGTGCTATTTATTTAAAAATTCATTAAGAAATAAAGCCAGGAAAAAAATAAAATGATTTTTCAAAAATTCGTTTTTTTCCGGATATCTCCGGAACTACTCGAAATTTTCAAATTTTTTAAAAGGCGTATTGTTGAGCACATAAATGCGCAACTTTGCCCCAATTTAACCATCTTCGTATTCCCTATAGTTTCCGAGATCCCAATGGTGAGAGTCGAATTTGAAACAGCCTGTATATACCTACATATATTGACTGATTGATTGAAATCATTACACATTCGGGAATATTGCAATTACATATCATATAATATTACCTATAAAAATCAGAGTTATTATCTTTTTGGCGCCATTTTTCAAGATTATTATTGACAAGAAAATCTTCATCGTGTCGCAAATTTGTCCTAAAAAAGAACGATCCTCGAATAAAATCTATGTAAAGTCGTTTGTAGCACACTAATCGACAGTATTTATGCAAATAACTTGTGAAATTTGAACGTCCCAAATTCGATGATGAATGATTCTGATTCTTTTTAACTTTATCGGCTCATTTCTACTTGTTTCATAATACCTAGTACAACTACAACCGCAGAACGGTTCTTTACTCTGTGAGTACAACTGCAAAACTGCAAACTATACAACAAAACCAAAAGTGAGTAAACCACGCTTCTGCTACGGTGGGCTACGTCACTTTTTACTACTATAGGATAGTCAAGTCAAGCAGCTAAAGCTAAGCTAGCTCCGGGCTAAAAGCTGCGCGACTGCTTGACCTCCGTCGCAATTGGTTGGCAGAGAGTTAGAGAGAGATAGAAAGATTTCAACTTCAGAGAGGCATACAAATCGACTGTTTCCATGTTGTACAATCGCCCATTGGAATAATGGGCGGTGAACATGGAAGGCTGCGCGCATGCTGAAGATGTGCGATTGATTTAAAAAGCCAACCGGTTTTGAATTTTAAGCGATGAAATAGTTATAATATTAGTCAATACAAAATTCTAGGAGATATATATTCCTATAAAGGACATTGAAAACTTATATAAAATAAGGTTACCCGACCGAAGGAAATCCACAATGCAAGACTAATGACTGATCTGAAGGAGTTCCAGAAAATCTACTCTGCTAATGAAAGTAGGTACCCATGCTGGGATTTTGAATTCAGACTCCTGATCGTCTTCTGTTATGCCCTACTTACTTCATCTTAGCCTGATTGATGGATAATTTATTCATTTTGTCTGTAGGTATCTTTGATTTTCTGAACGAGTATTATTTTACTTGTTACTTGAAAAAAGTGAGCCGATTAGGATTAGGGAGAACTGCTGAGAGAGCATCATCCCATACTTATATTTTCGAAAAAAATAGATATTTGTCCTCTTTTGGGTAAATAATTGATTATAAAGCAAGATATTTGTATGATTTAAGATATTGAATATTATATATTTTAAAAGAAGAGTAGAGAGTTGAAGTTTTTATTAGTTGTTTAAGAAAATATTCTTGATAAAAACATAAAAACTATTGAATGGCCTAAAACCAAAAATAGATATCAATTTTTTGCACTCTTATACGAGATATATTGAGAAATGTAAATATAGCTCAGGAGTAAAGGACCTCTATTTTTTGATTTTTTATAATGATCTTTATTACGGTCAGATATCTAATACTATAGGTATATATATATATCTACATGGTAGAAACAGATTTTGTTATTCTTACTAACTCATCTCTGTATTAGGATTGATAATTTAGGTCTGCGCAGATCTAGTTTGCTATCAAAAATCATTTGATTCTTCACTACATTTTTATATTAATAGTAAACGCGTAGAAAAAATAATAATATAATACATAATTTGTCAGTGTATTCTATATTATATTGATCTGTAAATATAAATAATACAGAGCAGAGTTGGTAATACATATTTTTTTCAAAAAATTAACCTACTTTATTTGTTGGTGCCCTAAAAAATACAAAATAATATTAATTTTATTGGTACTGATAGTTTTGAAGTTATGCAACTATAGTTAAATAGAATACTCTTGGCACCAACGTCATTATCAGCACCAATAGAATTAGTGTTATTTTGTATTTTTCCACCAACAAATAAAGTCGGTCAAATTGAAAAAAATATTTATTTCACACTTTTAAGTGTAACATTAGTCATGAAAATCGTTGAACGTTCACTAATACCATAGAAGATAATACTTATCCTATTACCCATGTATATTCTTTGCTTATACTTGTTATTATTAAGATATCTCAAAGCATCGCGGCGAAAATCCGCATATTCCAGATTTCACCACTGCTCTACCTCGAAAACCGTAACTCTATGGAAAAAATGTTCAATTTAAACGTTTCCGGATATTGTCTTATCTTTAATTCTGCCGTCTCAGATTTTCGATATATATATACATATAAACTTTGAAAAAAAAACTCCCTTTGGCTTTCTTTATGGACATGCCGTTGAAATTTTCTCGAACGATCGTCATAGGTACATGTCTATAAGAAATTTACCCAAAACAGCAAACATAGGTATATACTTCGCCCGTTTTTTGTCGTATATTTAAAATTTTCTCCCATTTACACTGAATATTTTTCGAAAAATTCATGGGTTTCCGAATTGAAGCATTAAGAAAGTACCAGTTTTTGAAATCTTTGACTATAATTAAACATTGAATGATTTTGAAGACTAGTAATAGTAAAAAACCACTCAAAAATCTTGAATGTTTACCTTTTTACATAAACTAGGATCAACTTAATTAGATGAGGTATTCAGAAATTCAAAATAATATTTATTCTATTGGTGGTGGTACGTTTGAAGTAGGTGCTAAGAGTATTTTGTTTATCTACAACTGATAGTTAATCTTTTTTACCTACAACTTCAAAATTACTAAAGAATAGAATAAATATATTGAAAACTTTATCTGATTGGATCGGATATATCTCCAGCAATATTTAAATCTATCAGTTTTCCAAAATTTATTTATTTAAATTTTCCATGTTCATCTTTACACTAAATAAATAATTTCTTATAAAAACTAGGGCCGAATTTATTAGATGATGCCCTAAAAAAACAAAATTATATTTATTTTATTGGTAGGTACTTTTAAGTGATGTACAACCAAAATTGTGCATAGATTTTCGCAATATTACCTAGTGTAATTCTCGTAGGTATCACTCGAAAATATAAGATGATTTATGTTTGGACAGTATGGTGTAGCCTAATGGAGTAGGCTTAATTTTTGTAAATAATGGACTCTTTTGATTTTAAAATATGCGTTTTGGACTAATTATAATATCAGGTAGGTTTAACAGTCTCACTATTTTCAGTATGGCGCCAATAAGTAGGTAAATAAACTTTTCGTAGCACTAGAAAATTAAATGTGGGCGTGATATATGATGTCATATTTATGTTTCAGTAATTATGTTCAATGCCTACTACTACCAAAAAAGTTCCCTTTTGCTTAATTCTCTCCTTTTTGACACACTCACCTTATGTCATTGCAACATTTTTGTTGTTTTTATTAACAACAGTGTTGCTTGCTATCGTCACTTTATACGATTTCCTGTTTATGTACCTATTTGAAATATAGTTGTTATTTCGATGTCTCAAGACATTTATCAATAAATAATAAGTCACAGCCAGGTAAAAACGTTTACTTATCTCAATTCGACGCCAATCTGGCGTCGAACTATTAGGTAGGTAAGTATATGACATGACAAACTTTCACTTCAAGAGAATGACTCTACCTCTAGTCAATAACCGTTATTGATATATTTTTTTCTTAGAATTCATTTCATTGTAAATGGACTAGTCGGGCTGACGATTACAAAACAGCTAATAGCTCTTTGATACATGAACGTGTGATTTAATTTAATTTTAAAGTCAATATTGCTGGCAATTATATTTTAATTGTTCGTAAAATGATCTAAAATTCTATTCATGTACAAATTAATGTCGGCTGAAGTCAAACTGCAGGCCTATTATGTACATATTTCGAAAACCATTTTCTTATTTCTTTTGAAAAATTCCATATCGCCAAAAAGCATTCTGTAATAGGGAATATGTGCTTGATTAGGAAATCCCATATGAGATGTGAATACATTGAATGCACTGAAAAGAATACAATAATACATGTACATTATATTGATAATAGAATTACAAATATTACATGAATCAAAGAATGTATTTAGATCAACATCTATTACAAATTTTTTTTACAAAAAATTGGACCGACTTTATTAGTTGATACACAGAAAAATATAATAATATTAGTTCTATTGGTGCTGTTATTTTTGAAGTTCTGCACTTGCAGTTAGATTGATAACTTCTGGCACCAACTTCACTAGTACCAGCACCAATAGAATTAATATTATTTTGTATTTTTCTGTGCACCAACTAATAAGGTCAGTCCAATTTTTTGTAAAAAATATTTATTTCACACTTTTGAGTGTAACATTAGTCCCGAAAATCGTTGAACGTTCACTATACCATATCAATGAAGATAGTACTTATCCTATTACCCACGTATATTCCTTGCTTGTAGTTGTTATTATAGAGATCTCAGAACATCGCTGCGGAAATACGCTTGAATATTTTAGTTTTTACCATTTTAACACCGATTTAACTCGAAAACCGTAACTCTAAGGAAAAAATGTTCATTATAAATGTTGCTACAAATAATTATATCTTTCATGTAGTATCGAAAAAATTTCAATTTTCGAAAGAAGTTGTCCTCTCCACATTGTAAAAATACTTTTTTAACATGCGTCTATCTCGAAAACGGTAACACTTTTGAAAAATTGTTCAATTTAAACGTTTCCGGATATTGTCCTATCTTTAATTATACCAACTCAGATTTTCGATATTCGAGAAAATTCGCCCCCACCACCCCTTCGGGGGCGGTTTTCGGAGGGAAGGAGATTTCGGATTTGCGTTTTTATGAATATGGGACCATTTCTCAATCCCCTTCTTTCAAATGAGTCCAAAATCATCAGAATCGGAGCTCGTTTACTATATAAAAGGCGCGCACGAAAAAAAAAAAAGCACAGTCGAATTGTATACCTCCTCCGTTCGGGGTTCGTCGGTCAAAAATCATTCAACGTTCACCAAAGAAGATAATACGTAGCTGATACTAATTTCAAAACACCGACTTCAGCACTGCTGTAACTCGGAAACCTATGATTTTTTTGAAAAATATCCTATTTAAAGTCTCTTGTTTAATTTTGTAGTCTCAAATTTTCGATTTACAAAAAAGCCTTTTTGGGAAAAAGTTTTTGAGGGGAAGGGCATGTTGAAGCTCGATTTTTTTTTCATCATGAAAATCGGAGCACGTTTACTATTTATAAGGTGCGAACATCCATTAAAAGAAAATTTGCAGACAAACAGTCGAATTGTTACCTTCTCCGTTTGGTTCGTCGGTCAAAAATATTCTATTCAAACGTTACTTCCTTGATTTTGTCATTTCAAATGGTCGATTTATCATTCAAACCAATCAAACATACATACATCGGAAAACAAACATACACTCGAATTGTATATCTCATCTAGAGGTTTTTTAGTATTGTAGTTGAAACCACCACCACCGCCGTACTGTTTTCCATGCAACGGAAAACAAAACGAAAGTGTTTGCGTTTTTTCGGTTTTTCCACCTCTAAACCATCCACCTCTCTAAACAATAATTGCTTTAATTAGATAACGTCTTCATCGATGAATCATACACTGAAACCCCACAAAGTTTATAGTATAGTAGTACAATGACACCCAGTAGATCTAATTTGGTGTTATGTAATTTTAAGCTTCTTCCGCTTTTAAGCGAGGATATCCTCATGTTTCTATATTTATATAGGACACACTGTATATTTCTGCAGATTTTGATAGATCTTGTAAATAATCTTTCCAAGTTTTTCAGTTAAATGTACCATTTTTATTCATACAATTAATTTTCGTAAATTACGATTTACTTTTGACAGTTTGTCAACAATTACCCTACAAGATTGCACACGGTTATTTCTTCAATAAATAAGCATCAAGTTGATCATCTCCATATTTACTTTAATACCAAAAAAAATAATAGTGAACGTAAAGGTCTATAATATCTAATTTTACACATTATTTACAAGAAACTATTATGTTTGAACTCAAAAGAACAAGATCTATCGAAATTTGCAAAAGTTTACTGGGAGTACTATTTACATACAACAAGTTGCGGGTTCCGTAATTTATCTCAACCCTGTATATCCAAAATTGAAGTATGAACAATAACTGGTCAACTCAGTATTTTTGAAATCAGGAGAAAAGGATAGTTTTCCTAATGCATATTTATATTCACCAATGACCCTGTACATTGCTATACTATGGATTTTATTACTAGTCAATCATTCCAAGAACAAAAAACAATAGATTTGCTCGTAACACTATTTTTGTCATCTACCTTCTTATAAAAATGCTGCACGACAAAGCCACATTTGAATTGGCAAAGACGCCTACTTTGACTACATTTACCCTCGACCTATGACTTTCTACTATGGTACTGTGTTGCGTATAGGTAAGCTTTGTATCAACACAGTGGATGGAGTCTGCGGAGAACCCAGCACTCTCGGTACTCCTCTACTGAGAAGTACCTACTATTTCTTATACCTACCTAGGTACCTAGTTCTCTCTTCACCGCTCAGTCACCGTTCCAACATCGGTCAGTGTGCGTGGTTCTTTCTCTTGATATTATGAAGTATTATGTTATGGTGTTCAGCTCTTAGTGGCGTGCGTTCTAACAACCATCATGATTAATAAATTCCGCTATAAAAAACCTACCGTGAGGCGCGAACCGCAGTCGATTGATGTGAATGATGGTGACGATGATCACGATGAGGATGATATGCTGGTGAAAATGCAATGTGCCAAACATGTAACTACAACACCAAGGAATATAAGAAAGGCTTTTGTGTGCGATACTACTTCTACTACTACTAGCAGCAACAAAGCGGGTCAAGATTATAATAGAACTAAAGACAACAACGAGGTCAAATATGGAGATATTAGAGATTTGTTTCATGTGAGCTTTAATTGTTTCTTATTTTGTATCAACAGTTTTATCGCAGCTGATAAAAAAATCTTGCCGTTATGAAACTTTGTAATATCTAGTAATTACGTAAGCTTTCCAGATTTTACTTGAAACTTACACTTTTGTTGAGAATGTCTTATTTTATTTATGCAAATTATATTTTTTTCCATTAATTATTTTTATCCCCACACCTATTTTGCCTGAGGGAATGTAAATACATTACTGTGAACAATTTATTATATAAATGTAATGACTTAGCGCAACTACTTCAAGTAGATTTCAATTTATGCAGATATATTTATATACGGGGTGTGATAGAATGATAGAATAATTGTTAGAACAAGTATAACTATCGCTGCTTTTCCACTTTGGTATTCATCAGTTTTTTGCACTATGAAACATACTGAAAGCTAGATGAAAACTTCCTACCTGTTATTTCTCGAAATTCGCTCTCAATTTAAATTATGACAAATTCACAGGGGTGCGGGTCAGTGGTAGATTATCGGGCAAATAATGACAGTAACAACATTATTGTATTCTGCAAAATATTTTAAACAATATAGTGTTTTCTGGGAAGGGTTCATATCAAAGAGAAATTTCATTGTTTACTTGAAATGGTTATTTATGACACTTCTGACGTTTGCCCTACTTACTTAAGGTCTTTATATAACTCTAGATGCAAGTAAAACATTTGAAAAAATCACATGACAAACAACTAGAGAATAAAGTGAAGAAAATATTTAATAAATCAGAAAATCAATAATATATTTTTACAGAATTTGCTTAAAATTATTAAAGATGTATTGTTTTTATTCTAGTTTTTTTAAATATATTTGCTGAGATTTTTGCCTTGATATATTAAAAAAAATCTCAGCTGCGAGTCAGGCTCACAGGCATAGACTTCCATACTTCCGTACCATATTTTCCAGTAAATATTGAGTGTTTTATATTTTTGTTAATTTTACGCTCAGTAGCTTAGCAAGAGCCAATATTTTCTAAACTATTTATTTTTAAATAAATAAAATAATTAAATAAAATAATAAAAAAAATAGGTTTGAAAAGAGAGCGTCTGGATTGCCACGGAAAATATGGGAATACCAAAAAACTATGAGTTAACAACACAGAACTATGTTTAAGAACAGCAACCAAACCTCAAATAAATTTACAATTCAAAGGGGGCTGAAACAGGGAGACAGTATATCACCATTAGGTACTCTTCAATATCGTACTTGACATGGTAATTAGGAACGCTAACATCAAAACGAAAGTCTTCCCAAATCAGGGACCTTTTGCGGATGACATTGACATAAATATTTTTTGTGACGTATCAAGTAAAAGGTGCTTGTTAGTAGTATACTAAGTATACCCACTAAACTTTTTCACGCACTTCCACGCAAACCCGATCTGCACTAGACTATTCTCAAAATTTTCATTTTGAAACTACTTTTATCCGACTACATAAAAAGCAGGATGTCAACATATCCACTAATTGTCGTACAATCAGACACGTTGAATATAATTCGGAAAGTAACTGGATCGTTCGAATGTCCTTTTAAAATAATGTCCAAAATACAATGAATCGTGAGTATACTATTATGGCTATCTCTCACAGTATGAATCATCCCGGATGGATTTACTTAAGTGCCCCGTGAAAATTTACCTTAACGCATTCCAACCGTGATTAAACTCGAAGGAATGTTTGAAAGTGTATCGAACCAGTTCCTTTGTCCAAAATATTAGATGGATTATTTTATACCAAATAAATATGACACATTAGAGTGTACTTCACGGTTTGTCAAATATTTTACATATTATATAATATTATATACTGATATTTTTTTAGTTAAAATAAGCTATAATAAAAGAAGGAAAAATAACTGCCTACCAAACTGTTGTAAATGTTGAATTGCAATTATTATTAATGGGGCATGAGTGTATAATATCAGTTCTTATCCATAAACTGATTTTGAAAAATTATTAATATATTCCACCTTTTAACAAACATTTCTCCATTAATCGAAGAAATAACATCTTGGCGACATCAATCATTAGTTGATAATTAAGCTGGATGAATTGTTACATCAGTTGATTCCTAGTCTTTAGTCCTAAATTATAAATGCTAAACAAAGCTTGAGATAATTTGATTTCAGTTAGATTGAAACGAAAATCCAAAAATATTGTGACGAAAGAATATATTTTTACCTAAAATACATTAAACACTTTACATGTTCCATTTATAACAGCAATTTGCAAGAGGAAGTTCATACGTGACTTAAGTTGTTTTTCTTCTACAGTCATTCCTTAAATAATTCTTACGATTATATCTTTGTTGTTCCTTTGAAAATAATCATATTCAGCGCACTTAAGAGAAAATATTCCAGTAAACAATTATTATTGCACGCTAAACACGTTCAAATCAATGAATCAACTATGCATTTGTATTTGTCCTTTAAATAGGCCTTTAAGATTATGGCTATACAAAGTAGGAATGATCTTATTGTCTTTGTTGCATAGGAGTAGTTTTTAAATTACATTATTCACTATATATTTATAAGCAACATTATTTTTTTAAATTAAACATCTACTTATATAATGATTACAATATTTAATTAGAACAAGGAATTGAATAAAATATTTTTCTCTTGAAGAAGACATTCAAATAAAAATATCAAAAAATATTAAATTAATTCTATTGGTGCTGATACTTTTGAATTGGTGCAGTTTATAGAATAGAATTAATATTTTGTATTTTTCAGTGCACTAACTAATAAAGTAGATCCGAGTTTTTTATAAAAAATATTTATTTCATATAGGTAGGGTTCCGCAATAAGAACGATTGTTTGTCGTTGAAATATGGCGTTTTATGCGTCTGTTCCACTATATTTTTCAATCAGATTGATTACCAAACATAGCATCAGTCCCCCAGAAATATATAATGATTTCGAGGTTATTGCCTCTCATCAGTAGTTATGACATTATAAAACGCAATATGTCGACCACAAAAAATCGTTCTTATTGTGGAACGCAAAGAAATGTAAGTTTAATTTACCAAGTAGGCATGAATTTAAAATCATTTTCCAATATGGTTGACTGGTAGATACGGAAACTCCTAATTCAATTAATTACATATATAATTATATATATATGTTTATGTATTTGAATGAGAAATGTGATTACGTCATCAGCTTAAGACTTTTTAGTGACATTTTATTGAAAGTCTGAAACCCTGAAGTTTTTGAAAAATGTTACATTTAAACATTTCCGCAAATGGTCTTTTCTCTAATTCTGCCGTCTCAAATAATAATAATAATAATATCTCTGTTGATGAGCATTCATAAATAACTCCATATTTTTTACAGGAGCTATTCTCCCAGTTGCAATTCTCTACAGAAACAGCTCTGCCTCCCGATGTTTTGCGAAGAGCCCTTGCCGAATCATTTTTTGATCAGAATCGATTTCAATTGGGCTTCATGGATGATGCAGCAGAGTGCTTTGAAAACATTCTTCTACGCATCCACGCGCATATTGCTGAAGGAGCTTCCGAAGACATGTGCGATGCCAAACATTGTGTTCCTCATCGAAAATTTGCCATGACATTAGTCGAACAAACTGCCTGTTGCGGTTGTGGAGCCACGTCTGAACCTCTTTCATATACACAGGTTGGCTATTAGATTGTAAATATTTTTATGGTTTCATGAGTAAATGGAAATATTTTTTTCAGATGGTGCATTACGTTTCCACATCATCATTAGTTTATCAAGTTAGAGCTAATGTCAACAACGGTGTCATGCCATTTGGACAACTGTTGTTAAAAGCTGGTAATATGGGAGATATTAGGACTTGTCCGGTAAGAATTGATCATTTCTTATTTAAACTTAATTATTCTCATTCTTCCAACGTGTCATTCGGCAATCATTTCTAATTAAAATATTATATTTAACAGAGTTCATGTGGAGATGCCATTCAGATTCGCCAGACTCTTATGAACCGACCCGAAATCATTTCCATAGGCCTAGTATGGAATTCCGAACGACCGACCCTGGAACATATCATGGAAGTTTTTTCAAGTATAGGCACAACTGTCAAATTATCTGATATTTTTTCATCAGTTGTGGATAGTAGGTGGGCAGAGACAGCTGTTCATAATTTAGTTGGAGTTGTTACATATTATGGAAAGCATTACTCCACATTTTTCTTTCACACGAAACTTAGAGTGTGGATTTACTTTGATGATGCTACAGTACGAGAAATTGGACCTAGGTGGGAGCAGGTCGTTGAAAAATGTCACAAAGGAAGGTTAGTAGGTGAAGTTATTTGTATTTCGAGTTAGAATTCTAACTTATATTAATCCAGGTATCAGCCTTTGCTCCTGCTTTATGCCCTACCCGATGGCACGCCAGTGAATACAGAGAACGCGCCGAAAATCATCACACCTCTTTATAGTAATAACAAGGTGACTAAAAAGCCACCGACACAGTCACCAGCAATAAGACGTTCTGTCACCCCAAGTCCAGAGAAACCCGTTATTGGAACCAGCAGACGTGCCATAACACCCAATCCCGAAATTTCTCAATTGAATCAGAAACCCTCCCTCACAAAACTAATCAGCGAATATCAGAATCTTTCAATCATACAGAAAAATCTGTCACAAGCCCATCACAATGGTGAATTGTACGATAGTGTCTCCAAATCTGAGACCGGATATAATTCAAAGAAACATATAAGCATACAAAGGACACTTAGCAATGGGTCTTCGTCAGGCATTGAAATGTCCATACCTGAGCATGTCAATGGACCACGAAGAAGAGACAGTGGAAATTGGAGCGGAGACAGAAACAGTGCATCCTCAGCATCTTCGACAACAATGGATAATCCCTATCTCTATCTTATTGGAAAGGTAAGGCTCTCAGTCTAGCTTTTATATTACTTTATCATAAACAACTTGATTCTTTACTTCAGGTACCCCAAGGAATGGGTAGTGTTCCTGCCAGTCCTACAAGGTTAAAAAGTGACTCGTCCAGTGGCAGCAGTGGAGTTTACGATGCTGGATATGACTCACATTCGCTATCGTCAAATGACAGTTCATCAATGAGTACATTACAACACCTCATCAAAATGGGTCATCTAGCCAAGATCCCTGAAGATTACAATGCCACTGTCAATCCTACAACACAAAGTTGTGATGTTTTGTGCGATGAAGCGGACGAGCTACTTGTAAAATCCAGACAATTAGAAGATGAACACGACTTGGTCTTGGCTTTGGCTTTGTGTAATGCGGCTGCAACAAAGGCCAGAGCTGCCATGAATGCTCCATACAATAACCCGCAAACGTTAACGTTAGCTCGTATGAAGCACAATACTTGTATTATGCGTGCTAGAAGTTTACACCGTAGAATGACACAAACACAAACTTCCAGCAAAGATACTCCTCCCGAAATTCGCCATACAAGGGAAGGCAGTAGCGGAAGTGGACGACATTCGAGGCAAAATTCGAAAGACAAGACCGGTCATTCCAGACAGAATAGTAGAGAGTTGCTGGTTATGGACAAGGAATCAAAACCAGCTCTATCTAAAATAGAAATATATGCTACATTGCCGAAAAAAAGGGACGTATTGAAAAATAAATTCACTTTAACTTCCGCAGAGAATGATTCTGATAAAGTTCAAGCTAACAAACCAAACGTAAGAGAATCCAGATCAATTTTCTCTAGATCCAAAAACAAGGATACTAAAATAAAAGATAAGAGATCACGAAGTGAAGATAGAAATAAAATTTCCACAGATTTTTCCATAGCCCCTGAAATACCAATTGTTAATGATACTGTGAAGCCTGTAAAGGACGAGAAAGATGATAGAAAAGATAATAAGGACAATAAATCCAAGAAGCAGCACAAAATTAGAAGGAAGCTACTGATGGGTGGATTGATAAAACGAAAGAATAGAAGTATGCCAGATTTGACAGATGCAAATGTTGAGGTGGACCCTAAAATACCTACAACCACATTGGATGATTCGAACATTGGATTATCAGGTAATAATTGACTTCTAATCTTACGTTTGTATTCTGTTTATTATTTGGTGATTAAAATTATAAGTTTAATTTATCTTCTTACTTCCAGACACGTCTGAGAATCGTACAAACATGAGTGGATACCTGTCGGAGGGTCATCTAGAGTATGTTGGCAATAACACCAACCCAAATCTTGAGCGCAGCAAACTGATGCGGAAGAGCTTTCACAGCAGTGCTGGCAAAATCTTGACTGTTGTTGCTAAGGTACCACCTCCGCCGCCGCTCAGAACCTCCTCGCAACTTAGTACTTCTAAGTTCAATGTTGTTGGAGATAGTTGTAATGTTCACAATATGGAAAATCACTTTGCTTACAATAGCGACAGCTGTGGAGGTATACAACAAGACTACCACCACTATTCGACACAGGCGCCATCTTCACTACCCCATTTCAACAACTCCATGAGTGATGAGAGTTTCTACTCTTCGAGTCCTAATACAATCATCACTCACGCTGATGTCCATCAGGAGACAAGTGTGTGTAAAACACCAACATCTGAAGTCAGTGAGTCAGTAGATGAGGTGGATTGTCTTCCCTCGCATGGCTCTTTTCAAAATCTCGAATTGCCTCCTTACCCGAGTCCTCTAGGCTCTGTCATTCACTCCAGGCAGAGCAGTGGGGATTTCCCTCCTCCACCGCCCCCATTGGATCTCTCAGTGTTGAATGAACATCTGAACCCGCAGCCAAACTCTCTTCTAATACAATTACAAAAGAAACGACAGCAGATCCTTTCACAAGACATTGAAATAATTCCTCAGAGCCAGTGCATGAAAAGTGGAGATACTTGGTTGAAGGAATTGCAAGCTAAGCAAGCTGCTCTTAGAACTAAGAGTTGTCAAAGCAATACAATTGGAAAGGATGTTGTGAATACTCAAAGAAATGATCCAGATGAATCTAAAATTGAATCTGTCAAAGATTTGGCATCCAAGTTTGAGAATATTGATTCAAACTGCTATAATCCATTGAGTAAATGTGAAAGCAATAATGGTCTTCTTTCAATGAAGAAACGCAGAGATCATCGGATACCATCTGAACAAATAAGCAAGGAGATTGAAGAAGTAAATATGCTTAATGCACAAGTGCAACGATCTTTTAATTCTGATCCACAAACAGAAGAATATAAAAAGCAATTAACAAAGAAAAAGAGTGTGTCATTCTGTGATCAAGTTATCTTAGTGGCAACTGCTGATGAACAAGAAGATGACAGTTATATACCTAATCCGATATTAGAAAGAGTTTTACGCACAGCTATGAATAAACCCGAAGCTTCAGCATTGAAACAAGAAATTCTAGCGCTCAGAGGTGGTGATTTGGCTGAATCAAGCAACAGTAGTGAGCAGATAATTGAAACAAATAATAATAAACAAATTACTCGCAGGAACTCACTTGAGAATGTCTTATCTGATCAAGATAATCTTATGTACAAGACAGTTCAAAGGTTCAGTCCAGCACCCAGTCCAACAATGAATCAGTATAATGGTCAAATGCCTCCTCAACAAATTGATCCACACGCCAATCAGTACAAGGGGGGGCAAATGAATGAGTATGGTAATGCTATGCAAAATTGTAATACTGTTCAAAATACAACTTGTTGTCAGTATAATCAATATCCATCCGCTCAATACGCACCTAATGAGATTTACATGTCAAGAAAAGTGAATTACCCATTCGACGCTCAATATAATAATAATATGCAACCGCCTGTAAATCATTGCCCTGCCGGATACTATTATACTGATAATAATTGTACTGCTACACCACCTTCACCGTATCAACATTTGCCGGAAAATTCACCGGCAATGTTGAACTATTATGCTGCTGCGAATGCGTGTAAGCCACACAACGTTGGAGGATATCCACCACAGTTCCCAATCGAAACTGCGAACCCTAGTCCCATAAATTTTACTCCAAACTACCCCGCTCAGCCTTGCACTATGTCATATAGCAAATCTTTCCCGAAAACTCAAGTGCCAACAACAACGCAACATAGGTTAGAGAGACCTCAAGATCAGCCTGTATGTGATAGAGTTGCTCAAGAAAATGCATATCCCACATACGGAATGCATCCTGCACACGTAGATGATGCTTTTTATCAAAAGCAACCGCATTATGGTCAGCAACCCCAATACCAGAAACAACAACATGAAAATTCTCCATATCTGAGAGTTCCTATGCCTCCGGATCTACACCAGATTCAACCATATTGTGCTGATGGTAGAAATGAAATCCCCACATCCTATGATAATTCTCCACAATATACGAGAAATCAAATATATCCAGTTCATAATCCAAAAGAAATCAATCAAAACAACAACAGATACTATCGAGGAGCACAAAGAGATTGCGAACAGCAACAATATAATAATTGCCAACAACCTGGTCCTTATCAAAGAGTTCCACCTCCCCATTGTAACCAAGAAGTTATAGATAGAAATAAACTTTCGCCCTATCAGCCAATACCTGTATCTGCTGGCAAATATAATTTGAAAAAATCTGTAAGCTTCGAACCTGGCACGAAAGGTGGTGGTAGTGCTATGGATACACCACAACTACAACCTAAAGCAGTGGTGACACCTATTATCGTTAATAATGCTAATAATAGCATACCAACAGATAGAACAAAATGTAATTTATGTCGTAAAAAGAATGTAGTAGCATCAAATCTATATTGTCAAGACTGTGAATTTTATATGTCTAGGTTTAAGCCAATAACATAGATTCAAATAATGTTCACAATTTTAATATGTATTTTTCAGATAATTGTGTGATAATTGTTCAAATTATTTAATTATAAATTCTATTTTCAATTTTCAGATCTCATTAAACAGAGTTTTATTTTTTTTAAGTGATTTGTAAATATATTTTATAGTTTTATAATAAATGATGATTTTAGTAACCAAATTGTTTCAACAATCCTTTCACTATATATTGTTGCACTCAGACTTCTAAAATACTTGTCTATGGTGTTGCCAGACGGCAGATGATCATTTCAGGGACGTTTCTGATTGAAGCAATATTTTGTCAATGAAATAAATAAACTTATTTTTAAGAAAAAGCTAAAGTAGGTAAATGCTAAATCACTACGCAATGATGAGAAGAAGAAAAATAACCTTCTCAAACTAATAAGAATGGGCTAAATTTACATTTCATTGGTTGTAGGAAAAACTAGAACATATTCTTACAAACCGTAAGTCCAACCAGTAATAGAATAATCTTTAGTGGCCCGTACACTTGATAAAAACAGTTCTAATAAGGTCATTCTGGTGTTTGTCTGTCATCCTAAAAAAAAGAAAAGAATCATTAAAGTGGGGGCTGGTTAACTAAGCAAAACGAGGTAAAATACATAAAGGAAACCCCTGTTTACTTCTATAAGTCCGTAGCATACTTATCTATACAATATCAATGTTTATATATTCTGTTGTTTACGTTAATAACCACTTTAAGTCCATGTTGATTTTTGTAAGGTCTTTACGACTTTTAAATCAACAAATTAGGACTGAACTCTGAACGTATTGGAAATAAAATAATTAATAATATATTAGATTAAATAAATCCAAGTCATATTCTAAACAAACAAAATTAAAATTGGTTCAGTCGTTTGAGAGCTAGGATGCCACATGGAGACATATAGAAGAAGAATCGTCTACACTACCGGCTTAACGGGCGCATATAGACAATGAACACTCGTATCCTTATCTGTTTTGGACCGACTTTCCTGAAGGAGGAGGTATACAATTTGACTATGTAATGGTGGTCCGATTTTGAAGATTTTTTATTTAAAATGGGAGAACCGAGTAAGGATACCATACTAAACATTTGAATTTGAAATCCAGTATTTGCTTCCACCCAAAATCGCGCCAAAGTGAGTGTTGAATCACTTTTATGAATAATAACTATTTATATTACACTCAAAATATTTAACTATATTTTTTACAAAGATTAGCACCAATTTTATAAGCCGATGCACTGGAAAATGCAAAATAATATTTATTTTATTGGTATTGGTATTTTTGAAGTACGAAATACATTTTGTATATGTTATAGTCGAGCTGAATATTTTAAAATCAGTTCCTTATTTCCAGATCACATTATACCAAAGTTATGGTTTTTTAATCAAATATGTATAAATTAAGTATTTTGGATTTTCCGGTTTGCTCATTCCAGAAATATCGGGTTTTATTAGGTTCTATTAGTCTATCAAATCAATATTCTTCAAATGTTTAGGGTGGTATTGGTTGATATTATGTAATTCGACCATACCTATTTTTTGGGGAAACACTGGACAAATAAATTTATGTACATTTTACTTACATCACTGTTTGTCATTATTTTTATTTTGTTAAATGATATAGGTTTTTATTTAGAGTTTTCTATATTAAGTGTGTAGCTCGGTGTGTAGTCCTGGTACTTTTGAAGTTGGTGCCAAAAGTATTCTAATATATATAATATTATTTTGTATTTTTCTATGCACCAGGTGAAAAGTCGGTCCCTGTTTTTTCAAAAAAAGATTAATATTGTCAAATGAGGCCGTTTTTCCTGCCCATTGAAATTAATTTAATAATATATACTATTTATATTTGATCCTTGATGAGTTTGTTTATTCATACTCATTAACATAGGTCAAGCCATTCAACAAATAACTCTAATTGAACATTATTCGTATTTTCTCGTTTGATGTTTCATGTTCAATTAGCCATTAATATAAAAATGTGTGGAAAGTTTTACTTATTTATAGATCAAGGTAATAAATAAACATCAATATTTCTGATATCTCAAAAGTGTTATAGAGTAAGTACCTAATAAATTATAGATCTACCGCAATGTCTACCTTTTTCCCGCATTCCCAAATAGTCAGTCAATAGTCAACAGATGTTTGCCTACGTTTTAGGGACCCCTGAGTCTAAGAAACGTAATTTTAAGCTATTGACCTGTCTGCCATTCTGTGACATCCTTTTCGCACTAGCTGCTAGAAAAAATACTGTAGTTCAAAAACAGCTCTAACGATTGTAATGAAACCTTTTCCTCAAAGCGCATTTCAAATAAAAAAACAGTAAAAAATCAATAATTTCTTACTGTTTTTCCTTTCCTACGCTACTATTATAGTAGCTAATGAGGAAAGTATTGTACCTAATAAAGATTTTTACAAATGTTGACGTTTCACAGTTTTCTAAGTCTAATAAACATATTTTCAGCCATTGGTCTGTCTGTCTGTCCGTCTGTCTGTCTGTGAATGCATTATCTCGGGAACGGATCGGTGTATTTTGTTACTTTCTTTTATATTTTGTTTGGTACTAATATCACTCCCCGGTGGCACTGAATGAGAATCCTGTATACACTGGGTGTTGAGTTATAGCCAATAAACGTGATTTGCTCAAGACTATAGCGCGAAAACTGCTATAAGGGTTTTCATTAAACTTGCTTAAAGTATTCTTCTGAGAGCCCTTTACCACCCACATACAGCGACATCTCTGAGAAAAAGCACAAAAAAATTATGATGGTTTCTGGCTAAACGTTTCATCTTGCGAAAAAATGTTACATAACCATTGTTGTTTGTCTTGACATTCTGAAAAAATGAGTGGTAGCACGATTTGATCAGAGGATTTTTACCTTATTACCGCTATTATCGTCGCTATGTAATGAGAGTATTGTCATAATGTAGGAAAGTCGTGTGAGTGGACATATCAGATTTTTTTCTACTCTCTTATGCTCAAATGAACTGTCAAATTTTCAAATTAAAAGATAATGACCTTTTTTGCCTATGATAATGATTTTTACTGCATCGCTTACGAGGAGAGGTGTATAGTAACAACAAATATAATTGCGATAAAATCGGATACAATGCTTGATCCAACTTCATAAAGCTCAAGAATTGTAATCGTGTCCAGTTTTGAACAGATATTTACGTTTTAGAGCTCCATGAGTAAAAAAATACGGCCAAGTGCGATTCTAACTCGCATAAGAAGAGTTCCGTACCGATTTAAAAGCAAAATTCCATTGTCTACCATGAGATACAGACAGACAGTTCAAAGCCGGATGGATATATGTAGACTTAGTAGTTGTTGTTGTAGCGATAATAGAAATACACATTTTCTGAAAATTTCAACTCTATACATAACAGTTCATGAGATACAGTCCGCACATAGACGGAAGGATTTAGTATTTTTTTGTTATGCATACACATTCAGTGATATACTGTCAACAGTTCATAGTTTATTAGATTCGAGCCCCTTCTACTGAATTCATCTTGTGACAGCGTGATGGATTTTTTCAATTCACTATACCCATATAAAATGTGTGCGCCTAAAAAAAGTTTTCACTTCAAAAGCGGTTATTCATCCACCAGTGTTTCTGTCTGTATGTCGTTTTATGCCAAGACTGAAGCGTGAAAATATATTTATATATTTTGATGAAAGTTGCATAGTATTTTCTTAGAAGACCTTCCCACTCAACAAGCATCTTCGGGGAAAGCAGGAAAAAAACCTATGCGCAAATGACATTTTATATTTTTAACCATAGGTTATTCATATTTTCCAAAACAGTTCATATTACGAAAACATTGAATATGATCATTATTGTTGGCTTTGACAAGCCGAAAAAAATTTATGATCAGAGTGGAAGTTGTATAAGTGGATACACCAAATATTTTAATTTTTGAAAGTAGAAGAATTCTCACATTACATATATCTTTTCTTTAAAAACACAAAGTCAAATGACACTTGTTATAAATTCAAAATATGGCTTTTCGAATAAGTCTCATTAATCCGTGCTGTCCGATGAGGATAATCAGTGAATATCAATACCAGACAGACAGAGGTTCTTGATTAAGACGAAGACTAGAGGAAATAAATCTAGAATGTCGGATACTTTTCGCACATGATCATTTGAATGGGCCACGAATATTGTCTATTGAAGCCATGATTTGCTTCCAAGACAGGAATAAAAGACAGAAAGCTAATCGAAGATCCAGATAGCAATTTGTCTAGGTACTTTATTTCAAATTCAAGATTGCAACCGAAATTGACGTAAATAATCTTTGGATTCAATATTGACATCACTAATATTAAATTCTCTGCACTTCCATCAGTGCAGTGAAATAATTATGTATCTCATCCACCGGATATCGGCGCTTGCGCTCCAATTATATCTAAAAAGCAAATATTTGGCTCCTATTTATTTTAGTATCTACTACTAGCGAAGACGACTGCGAAACTATTCGACAGTTCATAAAAGTTTTCGCGCGTTGTTGAACTTGCCGAAATCCAAGTGAATCCATATAATAAATATATTTGGGATTAGATCATGTTGATTCGCCTTGGCTGTTTTATATTATGTGAGTCTCTTTTCTATTTATAACACATTAAACTGTTTTGGTGATGCTTTGAAAATAGCTTCATTTCATTCATTTTTATATGAAAAATGCCTTGGGTCTTGAATATACAAAGTAATATCTAATATGCATCCAAATTAAAATTCCCAAGAATATAATATTTCAAATTATTTTCCGAAATATATTTCTAACATTCAAATTGAAAATCTTTGAAAATTCAGAATCGTGTCAACTTTGTGCATTCGGTCATAAATTATTTACGGAGTGACAAATACGCTGAATATGCTTCATAATTTATTTTTAATAGTGACTTTTTTGTAACGAATACATCATAAGAATTTGAATTAAAAAAGGTCTGTATATCTCAATGAATGTGAGAAACATTAATATAATAATTTATTTTTCAGTATTGTCAGCATCAGTCGTGGAAAAATATAAATAAAATCATTTCTCATTGATTAAGATACTTGCTTATGTTTGAATGAGTATCCCTGTGACAATAACCAATGCAATAATTTTAAAATAGTTTTATAAAATAGATACTGCTTCTTTGGAAGATTCTTAATTATCATAGAAACACCATGCATTTAGTAGGAGACATTTAATTTGGACAGCTCTTGCACATTGTCTTTTTTTGTCCATCTTCTTGTAAAATTTTCATTTCAATACTTTATTCTGAAATTGACGGAGCGCCATTGTATACCTAAAAACAATGTTCATACTATTCGCTCAATTCAATATGGGACAGATAATCAGAAAAGTCAAATAAAAGAGATATATTGTAGAAATAAAAAATATTTTTAAATGCAAATATTTATTTTCTATTTATTTCTGATCAATGAAATTCCAACTGATCTACAAATCGACATGTGTTTCCAATGCAGTATTTAACCCTTCACGTATACGCCTTCCCAAATCTTCATCAACTTTGGCGAATATGTTATTGATCGTCCTTTCCTGAATAACATTATTAGCTGGCATCAACCAACTGACAACATTCTGAATCAATCTGCCGCGCTCCTCAGCATTCAGGACATTTCTGTACAACAATCTCGGTTGCGTAAAATTGTCATCCTGACCGTTGTCAATGCGTTTGGCATCGCCGTTGATTGGAAGTATCGGTGAAAGGGCTTGTGCCCTTCTATCGTTCTCCGGTCCGTTGAAACTGTTTGGATGATAAACGGGTGCGCCGCCTTGACTTTGCAACGTACCTCGCCCATCGCGTTGGTAATTTGCAACCTTGAAGGCACTGTTGACCGGAAGTTGGGTATTGTTTATGCCCAGCCTGTATCTGTGGGTGTCTCCGTAATTGAATAGGCGCCCTTGGAGCATTCTGTCTGGAGAAGGCTCAATACCTAGAGCATAAATCAAACTTTTATTTAGAAATAAGTAATAATAATTTCATGAAAACTAGATACAAATTGATGAACATTAAAGATTTCCTTGCCATTCCTTGAAACAAAGTTTATTTTCGATTTATTTAAATATTAATAAAAATTATCAAAAACTAGGAACCATTTATTAGACGATGCATGAAAAACACATAAAATTATGGTTTGAAAAAACTATTCGCTTTTGTTTCAATAAGATAATAAACTAGAAAAGTAGGAATCAAGTGAATGAAGATGAAAATGCTTCAATTCCGGGAATGCCTGGGATGCTCTGTCGGTACATTTTTATCTTAGTAATATAAAATCACATCTGCTGTCAAGCACCTCACGCTTGAATTGGAGCTATTATTTCTTCAATTACGTGATTCCTAGTTTATAGAAGATTGTTTTTCAACTTTTTCAATGTTCAATGTTCACATCTGGACATTGCCTGATTTAAAGTCACTGTATCTCCCAAAGTACCACAATTGGTAAGCACCATGTGCTAGAGAGAAAGGACAATGTTTGCCCCCTAAATGACGGATTTTTGACGTTTTTAACATTAGACAAACGTTGCCGCGCAATGATTTGTGTAGTTGTTGTCATGTCCTGACATTTTGAGAATTCTTATGAGCTTTTGATATGAGTGTGCCTTAGAGGGGGCTGTAGTTAAACTGACGACCGCTTGAAATTTGAGGTAAGAGCCTTAGACAGTAGGAGTGTCGCTATATGTGAAAATATTAATAAATATTTCAAAAATATTTATATTTCCTTTCCCTTTACACAAATTCCATTTGTTTGATCCTAAGATTCAAAATTACGAAGTTTGAACGACAGTGACCGTCCGCGCATCAGATGTAGTTTTGAAACAATTTTGCCTTAATTCAATACAGTCCGGCCTCAAGACCGATTATACAAATTTCGTATGTCAATGAATAACCATTATCATAAATACAGTTCATAAGTTGGGAAATAAAAACCATTAACTATTGGTTAGTTTCTAAATTTTAACTGTTTGCGTTCAAATTTCCCGCTAACTTTTGCCCCCAATATGGCAGTTTAATTGCGGTACTTTGAGAGATACAGATTGACTTTAGTCTCATTTAAAAAAATAATTTTGCTTTAACCAATATACAGGCTGTTTCAAATTTGACTCTCACCATTGGGATCTTGGAAACTATAGAAAGTTTGAAAATTTCGAGTAGTTCCGGAGATATCCGAAAAAACCCGAATTTTCGGGAAATCATTTTATTTTTTTTCCTGGCGTTATTTCTTAATGAATTTTTAAATAAATGGCAGATTTATGTTTTTTCACTCTACCCAATGGTGTTAATAGTTTTGTAACCTGACATTCCCTCTATGTGTAACTATCATGAACTTTATTTTTCTTGGCATTCCACAAATTTGAATAGCCCTTTTTATTACCTTTTCGACAATGTATTATAAGATGGCCTTGTTGTCCTAAAAATCCGAGAAATTAAATAAATTACTTTTATAAAGTAGTTGGCTTTGATTTTTCCAATCGATGACAAGTAAATTACATTCTGTATTATTGTCAGTTGCTGCTCGTTGAAAATGGAGTTCTCCAATGAAGAAAAACGAGATATGATAAAACTTTATTACAGTAATGATAGAAACAGTTTGAATAAATACTTTGGAAGTGTATCTTAAGATGTATCCCGAGAGACGACAACCACAACCAAATTTGTTCAAATTGATGGACAAAATTCGCGATGGTTTTGGCTCGTTTGAAAAACTTTAGATTAATTATATCTCATTAATAATCATTTCTTTCGTTTCTTCATCAATCCTGTCACCAGATCTTTGTCTGGGTTTTTTAAAGGAACCATGCTCATTTGTATCCAATAAGGTGAATAAAGACCGGTGGGGTTGTCGTCTCTCGGGATACCTACATGTTAAGATGATACACTTCCAATGTATTCATACTGTTTCAACGATTGGAAAAATCAAAGCCAACTACTTTATAAAAGTAATTTATTTAACTTCTCGGATTTTTACAAGGCCAACTTATGATACATCGTCAAAAAGGAAATAAAAAGGGATATGTGGAATGTCAATATGGCTCCCATTAGAAAAAAAAGTTCATGACAGTTACACATTGACGAAACGTCAGGTTACAAAACTATTAACACCATTGGAGAGATTGAAAGAAGTGGCAATGTAAATTGCTATTTATTTAGAAATTCATTAAGAAACAAAGCCAGGAAAAAAATTAAATGATTTTCCGAAAATTCGGTTTTTTCGGATATCACCGGAACTACTCGAAATTTTCAAATCTTTTAAACGGCGTTTTGTGGAGTTTCCGAGATCCCAATGGTGAGAGTCGAATTTGAAACAGCCTGTATATTCATGAAATAATTAATGATCATCGGTTCTCAATAAGTTTCGAACATTTTAACTTGCATAGAAATCTTGAAATAAGATAATGAGTTAGATTCATCAGCCCTTGTTTTTTCCTGTTCCGTACAGGGTAAGCCTGAATATCATGCACTTACGGGAGGAAAGATAATTATAAAATCTGAGGTAGCATAATCAAAGACAGGACAATTTCCGGAAACATTTAAATTGAACATTTTTTCAAAAGAGTAACGGTTTTCGAGTTACATTGATGTTAAAATTTCACATATGTGTTTTCTCGCTATGTAGAGGGGGGCGATTTCTTTCGAAAACTGAAAATCTGCGGGTACCACAAGAACAACAAGAATATTTGTAGCAACATTTACAATTAACATTTTTTCCTTAGAGTTACGGTTTTCGAGTTACTGCGATGGTACAATGGTTAAATCTAAAATACTTATGGATATTTCCGCCACGATGTTCTGAGATCTCTACATAATAAGTACAAGCAAAGAGTATACGTGGGTAATAGGATAAGTATTATCTTTGGTATCAGAGAACGTCCAACGATTTTCGTGACTAATGTTACACTCAACAGTGTGAAATAAATATTTTTTACAAAAAAATGGACCGACATTATTAGTTGGTGCACTGAAAACTACGAAATAATATTAATTCTATTGGTGCTGGTACATGTGAGGTTGGTGCCAAAAGTTATCAATCTAACTGCAACTGCCCAACTTCAAAAGTAACAGCACCAATAGAATTAATATTATTTCGTATATTTCAGTGCACCAACTAATAACGTCGGAACAGTTTTTTTTTTAATATTTATTAGTCATGAAATAAGCCACAGGATTACCTGCTACCATATATATAGGATATTCAGTATAATATAAATAACTAAAATATATGTTCAAAAAATTGTAAAAAATGTGAATGAATATCGTGATCCTTGTTGAGATGTTGCCTTCCTGTGTATGATCCACACTTTCAACAATCAAACAAAATACTTTGCTATCGATAAATAAACTCCTATACCTATTATAAAATGTGCCATTAGATAATGACAGTTTTATAATTTTAACAGCGATAAAAAAGGTGCTGCCTTATCACCCATAAAAACCTCATAAACAGACTACATCTAGTACGCTTACGTCACTTTAATGTCTGCCCTGTCAATTATAATTATTGAGTATTGTTGATACTTGATCTTGAAACATACAACATAATTATTCGTTTTGATGAAGTTTCGAATCAAGCGATTATGCTAATATGTTTTGAGATATTAGAGAATATAATTATTATTCATAGCATTTTGTAAGTTACTTTTGCAATATCGATCTTTATCTTTGTATCTAACGATATATTTTGAGGTGAAAGAACAACTGAGAAATTCTTAAACTCTATTTTCAGAATGCAGTTAATACAAATTTTAAAAAACAAGTTCTTTAGTCCACCGTCAAATTCTAATTGCGACATTTGTTATAATAATCGGGTAATTTTAAAAAAAACTTAATTACTCTGGTGATTGATATCAAAGTTTTTTGGATTTACTGATAATTTAATCAGTAGCATCATATTTTTATAGGAAAATATAATGTTCACCTTTCATATCTTAATTACATATATATATATATATATATATATATATATATATATATATATATATATATATATATATATATATATATAATTGATTGGAAGACGTTAGATAATTCTATTTTTTGTAGGAAAACACAAAAATTAAACTTTGCACATCCTTGAATTTTGAAATGGGGTCACATATGATAAATTGGGAGTAATTCATGTCTTACCTTCATATACTAATATAAATTGTATACATGTATATCATTCATTTTAGCTGAAAATTAAATTTAAAATTAGACAGGACCTGAGATTAAGCACTGGCTGTCAGATGATGATATCCTGTTTACACTTATATGATTTAGGTGTGTGTTATTGATTTGATTATTTTAATTAATATTATTTTAAATTCGACTGCTTTTCTTCGAAATTTAAAAATATACATATTTGACAATTCAGCATTAATTTGAGCGTTTTTGGAAATGTGTAATAAATAATTAAATAAATAAATATCTAACTGAGAAGATGAAAAAACATACATCGCGGTCATTCTTGATTGTTATTCGGGGCATCATGACTGTATTTTCTTACCTGGAATAAGGTGAGCAACATCGAAGCCAATTTGCTCCACCTCTGCAAAATAGTTTTTGGGATTCTTGTTCAGAACAATTCTTCCTACAGGTAGTAATGGATAATCTGCATGAAGCCAAACTTTGCTGTCATCGAATGGATCATACGGACTTTTTGCAGCTTGTTCCGGTGTCATGATTTGTATGTACATATTCCAAGAGGGGTAGTTGCCGCTTGCGATGTTATTGTAAAGATCTCTGATCAAGTATTCGGGATCAATGCCGGCAATCTTTTGAGCTTGTTCCGAACTGAGATTTGCTATTCCTGTATATAACAGATGATTTAATTAGAAATAATAATTCTTAGAAAAATAAGCGACACTGAATATATGATAATTAAATACCTATCAATCACAGATGCAAGTTTTATTTTGTGATATTATGTATTTGTCTCATAGAATATTGTAAGTTTAAAAGCCATATTTCCGTCAAAGAAGTGGCTGAGGAAGCTTATTCCCCCACAAAACATTATTCAAAAGTCCAACAGAAACCCCAAAGATTACTGAAGGATGCTTTGATAAAACGCGAATGTCGAATTTCATTAATGGAGGTAATAATAAAATTAGGAGAAGCCGGAAGAAAAAACTTGAAGATAATTTTTCAAGAACATTGAAAATCTGACACTCTAAACTAGGGCCGTAAAAGATAAATACATTTTTCCACTCCATGAAGAGCCTTGAAAATTTTCATTTCTTATATTTCCGGATTATTTTCACTTTTTATATTTGATTTGATCAATTGAATGGACGCGTTATTTTGCTCGATAATTTACCTTGATTTGTAAGATAATGGAACTTGCAATAGAAGAATTTTCCATGGGCATTAACAAATGCGAAGGTGTTCACTCCATATCCATGCATGCGTCTGTAACTTGTAGGGATTCCCCTGTCCGAGAACATCATCAGAATACTATGTGTACTTTCTTCCCTCAATGATATAAAATCCCAAAACATATCATAATCAGGTCTTATATGTGTAACTGGATTTCTATAAATGAAATTTTTGTTTCGTCTGCTCTCAACATAATTCAGTAGCTATACCTACCTCTTCAAAATATGTATAAATGTAGGAAACAATGCACTATCTTTGACGAAGAATACTGGAAAGTTATTACCGACCAAATCCCAAATGCCATCTTCTGTGTAGAATTTCAGAGCGAATCCTCTAAAGTCTCGCACAGTGTCAGCATAACCCATTTCGCCGGCCACTTGGGAAAACCTTCCGAAATATAACATTAGCAGTACAAATACGCATATTCTATGGAACCGCCCTTAACAGCAACTGTCTAAATTTATAGCTTAGTTCAGGTTTGAGTTGAAAAGTTAATAACATTGAGAATGTAAACTCAAACTGTTATTTTAAGGGTGTTTCGGGAAGGTCTTTATAGTATCTTATCACAAATTCCTGTGGTCATTATAATCCATGTCAAAGTTATATTTTTATTTATATGGTTCTAAAACCATAATTAGATTTTTATGCATGGCTAGAGCCCATTTCTAAGGCATCAATTTTGTTTGAACTTTTAGTAAGTTAGAATAACAATTATAAAGTGTAATTGTAGGAAAGATAAGTTAAACTAGGATTTTTAAATCTAGATAACTCTTTTCAATTATTTTTTATAAAGGGTTTTCGTTTTTCTTCTGTGCTTGTGGAAAAAGTGAGGTGAAGTGATTTTTTAAGATATCTGAGGCGTTATGATTTGATCGGTGCTTCTAAGAGAACTTGATAAAAAAAATTTTTAATTATCATTTTTTCTATTACACCAATAGCTGCTAACAAATTCTGAATTAAGCTCTGATTTCAAAAATTGTATATACATTATAACAGAGTTTTTGAAAAATAATACATATCTATCTTTATCTATGCTCCAAAAGTTATTTAATTTTAAAATATTCTGTTGATATTATTTCATTTATAAAAACATAACGCGCTCGATTTTACTACCTACGAAAGTTAAATGAAATCGATTCTTACGAATTAAACTCCAAAATACATCAAAAATTAAAAATTCATCATTGCGTTTCATGATAAACTCAGACGCTACATTCGATTTTTGCAAATTTTCTTTGTCCCCACAAATTCTCAGATTATTAAATCATCAAATACCAACGGCGGAGTACGGCGGAGTGAGACTTGGTGCGTTTTAATGAGAAATATTAAGGAATGCGCTTGCATAAGGTTTCCGAAAATTTGCGAATGAAAATAGCAGAGTCGCATCTCGGAAATTTTCGAATAGAAAACATAACGCTTTTTTATTACGCTCGATTTTACAACTCATCAAATTGTCGTACCGGGGCTTTAAATAAAATCTTTTAATCATAAAACTGAATTGTGCTTATTTAGAAGTTTAGAGCCAGATTAAAATTGGTAGTATATGATTAACATGAAGCTATATGTATAGTTATTACTGTATGATATACATATTTTTTAACGGTAGGTTTCATTTCACCACCCCTTTCTCTTCCCTAACCAAACATAACTTACATTACTCAAGTTGAGCTTAGCTAACCTGAAGAAGAAAACAATATTCATTCTAACTTGACCGAAAAATAAAAGCATCATATAATATTAATATAATGTTAAAAAGATTGAACGTTTCAACCGTAGTGCTGTCCACCAGAAAATTTAATAAACATCAAAAATCCTTATTACGCAACAATTTGTTATACATCGGAAAATGGGAAAAGCGTAACCAAAATAACTATGTTGCGTATTGTTTTACCATTGCTTGCATTTTAAATCCGATATGTTATTTAAATTTTACTAATTCTTCAACAAACGTAAACCTAATAAATAAAAATGGTAGATGCTCCTTACTTATTATATAAGAGACTAATAAGAAATCTAAAACAGCGTAATCTTTTGAAATTGAATATGCTATAAACTAAAGATTTGTGTATTTTGCACAGTAGTGTTTCCTTATAGAGACTGACGAAAATTAAATATATTGCCATCGTACTGGAAATAAATAGGGTGTAAAATTTGTTGCACATTTAGCATTTTCAGCAACAAAAGTTAGTTTTTGGAACATTAATAGGTATAAGAGACTATCATGATGTTAATATCTGGTAATCGCATTAGTATTTTTGTATAACCAAACTATTATTTTGTATATGTATCGATGTGGTAAATTTGCTAGACTGTTAAATATAACCCAAAAATAAAACTCACCTCACAGCTATAGGAGTTTTCTTCCCAATTTCCGAGAATACCTTAGCAGCGGTATATTGCGTGATATCGTGTGTAACTTCAAAATATCCAAACGCCCCTGCACCTTTAGCATGGACAACTCTTTCAGGGATCCGCTCTCTACTAAAATGTGCTAATTCATCTATAAGTACCCAATCCTGAAAGAGAATTGGGCCATGATATCCCACAGTTAAGCTGGCATCTTTTTGAGGGTTGGGTGTACCAAATGATGTGGTAATAGATTCTTTTTGGTTCTAGAAAGAAAATGGAAGAATTTAATTTCAAAAAATATTCTTGTTAATTTTAATCACCGCATTAATTCAATATATCAATTCAATAAGATAATCAATCAAATAAGATCAATCAATCAATCAATTCAATAAGATAAAAAAAACTGGGTCTGCGTCGGAACAGAGGGTGGAAGTTATACTTCTTTGGCTATTCGCACATAATTCTATAAAATTTTATTGCGCCTCCTAGGGTATGATAATCTAGTTATGCAAGCATAGAGATGAAAACTACTGAAAACAATCTTGTAATCACACACAGACAAACAGGCAGTTGAAAATAAATCCCATATGAGGTATTACTCTTACGTATTTGTATACCAAGTTTGGTGTTGATCGGTCAAGTATTTTTCGAGATATAGTATTGATTGACAGACAGACAGAGTCAGACAGTTGAAAATCAATCTTATAGGAGGTATTACCCTTACGTATTTGTGTACCAAGTTTGGTGTTAATCGGTAGTATTTTCTGAGTTATAGTGTTGACAGACTGACAGACAAGATGGTCAAAACAATAACTACCTCAAAAAAAAATCGGTGGTTAATAATGAAATTTAATATATAATTTAATTATTAAAAATTTCTCTAAAAGCCAGAACGTTCACAACAGTATACGAAAACATTCGAAGATTTTTCTCACTTTTAGCGTGACGCGGTTTCACGAACAACACCCCATCCCAACGAGCCCAAAGAAGTATAACTTCAAAAACAGATTGAAATATGTTTGTCAGAATGTGCAAACAATATTCGTAATTGAACAATACTCTTTAGTTTGACTATAATGTCCCCATTTTTTACCGACTTTCCAAACACAGCTGGTATACAGTTCGACTGTGGGCCTTCCATGTTCATTTTTCCACATAGAAAACGTGCTTCCATTTTGATGATTTTTTTTCATTTAAAGAGGATTGTTGAGAAATGGTCCCGCATTTAAAAATAAAAATAGCATTCCTTTCCAAATTGAAATTTTGAGAAGGCAAGATTAAAGAAGAGACCATATCTGGCAACATTTCAATTGAACATTTCCAAGTTACGTCAGTAGTAAAGTCTGAAATATGTGTGTTGCCGCTATTTTGTTATCTATGAATACATAATGTCTGTTCAACGATTTTGATAGCTAATGGTAGGTACTCGTAATTCCACTGGTGCTATTATTGAAGTTGGTGCCAAAAGTCTTTTAACTACTGCACTTTTTTATTTTTCAGAGTTCACAGTTCTAAAAAAATATTTTACATTTATAAATAGAGAGAGAACTAGTAATGTTTATACTCAAATTGTATGGAATGGTTTGAACTGATTCCTAAGTGGCTTTTAAATAGATACATAATAGAAATTTTATGAACACTAAATTGTTAGGAAAACTTTGACCACAGAGTTAAGTATCTTCAAATAAAATGAATTGAGATTGTTTTTGATGTATACACGCTGCTAATAAATTATAAGTATTAAATTACGATTTCTTTGAATTTTACACTTTGGAATTGTTTGAATATAATAGAATTCATGCAATTCTAATTGTTATCTTAAATAGGTACCTGGTTTGAAAAATTTAGAAAGTGGTGAATTAAGATGATAAGACCGTCCGAAAGGAATGAGCACTTTCATTAGTTTATGATTGATTTTATTAATTGTGAGGTGAGTTTACAACGTTGAAGTTGACGTCCACTGATATTTGCAGGTAGTTATTATGAATAAATTTAAAAATGAACAAATAAGATATTGAGATTTTCAAATTTCATATCAGAGATGTGAACTAAGTTCAAATAGCAATCGATATTCCGAACGTAGTTCTAGTTTACCGTTATTCAATGTGAGGCAAAATCTGAAGACTCTATACCTGAAATTAATCTATAATTCCTTGTATGATTTTTTTTATATAATGAATTATTTTAAAACGTGGTCTGTTATGAAATACTTTTCCAGTTGAATATTTTCAGGTATAGACCCCTTAAAATTTTGTCTCAAATATATTGAGTAACGATATACTAGTAATATTTAGCTTTCTAGCTTATGCTTGGTTCAAAGACTCACCGCCTTTTCTCTGGAGTACTCCAGTAACTGATTGGACGTTGCATCTCTTGGTGTAGTCGCCATTATAACAGAAACTAACTGTGCATTTGATATAAACTGGCAATTTATAACAATTCCATTCAAGGAAATTGTACCACATAAAATAACATCAATGAGAAAAATGTAGGTTGGATACAAAATAATAAACAAGATTTTTTTCATTCTTATCTCACATATCGTCTGGCACCTTTCCTGGTATACAATCTGTTTTCGAGCGACTTCTCAGAGGGTGGAGGTATAAAATTCTATTGTATGTTTGTTTTTTGATGTATGTACGCGAGTTACAAGCCTAATTTAGAGTACGTATAGTATAAGCACATTGTAGACTAGACGCGGATAACACAAACGTCTAGACGCTTACCAAGCATTATTTTTGTATTTAAGTCAAGCGAGACCTATTACTCGTTTACTTATAATTTTGAAAAACTATCATTTACTTACTGTGTATCAAATATTTTATGTAGTTTCATTTTGTAAGTTTGTTAAGTATAAAAATTTAGAATTCATTTAAAAAAATATTTTTTTTTTTGGTGAAGGACAACAACCTTTTTAAAATACATTGCCTATAACTAGCCTTACTGCATTCTCAGTCTGAAACGCAAATTTTATTGTCGCAAGTTCATTATTGACCGACAAACCCAAACGGAGGAGGTATACAATTCGACTGTATGTCTGCATGTTTTTTTTTATGGATGTTCGCGCCTTTTGCATAGGACACGTGCTCCGATTTTGTTGTTTTTTTATTTGATTGAGGAATATTGAAAATTGGTCCCCTTGAAAAAAAGCAATATTAGATATGCACCACGCCTAAAAAATTATCCAAATGGGGTGGTGGGGGCAATTTTTCAAGAAAATTGTAAACTCGAGACGGCAGAATTAAAGAAAATTCCATATCCGGAAACGTTTAAATTTGACATTTATTAAAATAATCATGGGTTCCCGCATTATATTCTGAAATATGTGTTTGAGCTATGTGGAAGAGGCAATTTTTTCGGAGAATCGAAAATTCGAGATTGGAAAATTATAAAGGGGACCATACCAGAAACGTTTAAATTGAACATTTTTTCAAAACAGTTACGGTTTTCGAGTTACAGCAATGGTAAAGTCTGAAATATGTGATATGTGTATTTCCGCTATCTGGAAGGAAATTTTTTCCGAAAATTGAAAATATGAGACGGCCAAATGAATGAAGAGATTATATGTTTATAGCAACATTTAAACAGAACATTTTTTCAAAAGAGTTACGGTTTTCGAGTTACAGCTGTAATGTCTGAAATACTCGTATTTATATCAGCGCCGCGATGTTTTGAGATCTCTGATTAATAACAAACCAGACAAACCACCTGTGTAACAAGCTAAGCCTATATATGGGTAATAGGATAAGTATTAGTGAACGTACAAAAATTTGCATGACTGTTACACCCAAAATTTGTATTTTTCAGTGCACCAACTAAAAAAATATTTATCCACATCAACGATAGTGTCTGGTTCAACACTCGCACTTGCACCAGGACAGGTTCATCTTAAGATGTTAGAAAAGGTTTGATCTACTTTCTAATTGCTCTTCTTTTTTGTTACTACCTTTGGCAAAATATGTTTACTATATTTCTCGAAATATCGGGAGACGTTTAAATTGAGTATTTTTTAAAAAATTACGGTTTTGAAGTTACAGCGATGTTAAAATCCCAAATATGTATATATTCGCTATGTGGAAGGGGCAGTTTCTTTAGAAAATTGAAAATCTGAGGCAACCAAATTAAAGACCAGATTATTTGTAGCAACATTTATGTTGAACATTTATGTTGAACATTTTTCCATAGAATTACGGTTTTCGAGTTGCAGCGGTAGTGAAGTCTGAAATATGCGTATTTCTGCGACGCTGTTTTTAGATTTCAAGCTAAGAATATACATGGATAATGGTATAAGTGCACTGAAAAATACAAAGAAAATATTAATTCTATTGGTGCTGGTACTTGTGAAGTTGGTGCCAAAAGTTTTATATCTAACTGCAACTGCACACTTTCAAAAATAATAACATCAATAGAATTAGTATTATTTCGTATTTTTTCAGTGCAACAACTAATAACGTCAGTCCAATTATTTTTTTTAATATTTAGACTATATTTATTTAAGGTCTCATAAGCTCTAATTTAGTTTCAAATTACAATAGGGCTGCAACCTTCATTCAAAAGCAAGCCACTTCGTAGAGTGGGTAACCAGGGTAAATGAAAATGTATACCCGTTTTTTTTTAAACCGAGATACATAATAAAATTTGTAAAAGAAGCACTGAAAAACTATGCATTGAAATAAAACCTACCTAATTTTCGTGCGAAATTCAAATTTAGAAGTTACAGAATGAAACGTGATCATTTGAAAAGTCGTTTCTCAGTATTTCCGAGAACCTTAAATATTAAATTACAATTCTAGAGAAACTTCAGGATTTTTTGTGTGTTTTCATAGAAACTGTATTTTAAGGGTAGTAAGCTGGATGTACAATTATTTCAATGGCTCATAACTTTCTGGGAAAATTTTGAAACATGTTTTGTGCCTGTTATACGTCTTTTCATGGATAACTAGGACAGGAAGTGTGTTTCGTAATCAAAACGGTTCCATCGAGAATTAGCTAGAAATAATTTTAAACAAGACAAAAACTGTTTATTCTACAATCGAAAATTGTACAGCAATCTACTTCGTTTTTTATTATTTAGGACAAATCGTTTCAGGTATATAATGAATAGGAAATAATAGGTTGAACCCATAATAATAATTCTATTCAAAAATCTTTAAAAACCGTTTTTTCATGAATATCCAAAAAGAAGAAAAAAAAATCAATTGGTCAAAAAGACAAAATATTTTAATAATATGTTTCTAATCATTCTATAGCTGATACTTTTTCAAGTATGTTGTCAGTGATGAATAGATGTCTAGATTACCAACAAAGTTATTTATTTTAACACATATATCCATTGAAATAGAATTACAAGTCAACATGTTGTGAAGTATTCAACCCAAGTCTCAATCTTCGACCCAAATCTTCATCCACTTTTGAAAACATATCAATCGCCCTTTCTTGTAGACTCTCCTTCGTTGGTTTCAACCAACTCACTATATTATCAACCAATCTAGATCGCTCATCAGGCTTCATAATTTTCTGATACAATATTCTTGGTTGTGTGAAATTATCATCATTACCATTATCAATACGTTTAGCTTCACCAGTTAGCGGTATTGATGGTGTCAGCGCTTTGGCTCGCTTATCAACTTCTGGTCCATTAAAACTATTCGGATGATAATTGGGAGCGTCCCCTTGGCTGTGATGGGTGTCTTCTCCATCTCGTGAAAAGTTGGACACTTTAAATGGACTATTGACTGGTAGTTGAAGATGATTGACACCTAAGCGATATCTGTGGGTATCTCCATATGCAAAGAGGCGACCTTGGAGCATTCTGTCTGGGGATGGTTCAATGCCTAGAAGATAAATTCAGATGGTATTGTGACTTGTAACGGAAAATATAATAAAAAATTACATATGAAACTTTGTCAAAGTGAAACAAACAGTATGCCGATTTCTGGAATAATTGAAATTTACTCTTCAAGCTTTACCTGGTATAAGATGAGCTGGATCGAAACCAATTTGCTCAATTTCAGCAAAATAATTCTTGGGATTCCTGTTTAAGACAAATCTTCCCACAGGAATGAGCGGATATTCAGAATGAAGCCAGACCTTGGTGTCATCAAACGGATCATAAGGACTTTTGGCAGCCTGTTCAGGAGTCATAATTTGTACATACATTTTCCAAGCTGGATAATCACCATTTTCAATAGCATCGTAGAGGTCTCTTGTGTGATAATCTGGATCAACGCCGGCAATCTTTTGTGCTTCTTCTGGTGGAAGGTTCTCAATACCTATCAAAACAGTTTTTAATGAAAGAATTGGAGAAACCGTCAATTACTTCCACTGTATCTCTACTAGGATCATCCATTAGGATTAGGATATCTTATAAGTCCATAGAAATATTATTACAACTTAGTTAAAATATATGGATAATAATTGTACAAAAAAGTATCAACTATATGTTTCTTTAGTTGCTTATTCTAAATTTAACCAGTTCTAGTAGGTACCAACAGAAATGAGAAATTTTCTCCCAGACGAGAGCATGACATATCAGAAAAAAAAGAATAATAATTCTTAATCCAATTTAGGTCTTGCTATATCGCCCAATTTGATGCTGCTTATTTTTTTTAGTTCCCATTCAAATTCTGGATCTTATTTGTGGACCATAATAACCGGTCCCTCTTAATATTAAAAGTTTATGAGGTATAATACATTTACCTTGTTCGCAAATGTGATGAAATTTGCAATAGAAAAATTTGCCTTGTGCATTCACAAAAGCATAGGTATTAGTTCCAAATCCATGCATTTTTCTGTAACTAGCCGGGATGCCTCTGTCTGAGAAAAATATTAAACATGTGTGAGTAGTTTCCGGTCGAAGTGTTACCATATCCCAAAACATGTCGTAGTCGGGTCGCATGTGGGTTTTTGGGTTCCTTCAAAGTAAATTTATTTAAAAAACAATAAAATTGATATCTTCAATTCACAAGAAGAGACTCTACCTTTTCACAACGTGTATAAAACTTGGAAATACAGCGCAATCTTTTACAAAGAAAACGGGCTGGTTATTACCCACAAGATCCCAAATACCATCTTCGGTGTAGAACTTCATTGCAAATCCTCTGATATCACGAACTGTATCAGGGTAACCAAGTTCTCCCGCTACTTGTGAGAACCTGAAATATATGTTAAGATTTATTTAAAAAATGTTTTTTTCCTTTCAACTATTTAACATAGTCCTAGAATATTTTTTTAATGAGACATCTATATAGAATAAGAATAAAGATAGTGGAATATTTAAAGAGTAAGTACAGAGTAGAGTCTTCGAGTCTTTGAGTAGATTAATAGAAAAAAAGTAGGTCTCTCGAGCGACATTCTGTCCTTAGCTTATTTATACCTTACAGTTTAGAGTTTAGAGTATGGAAAAGTCGTATTAACACCACACCTTAAGTTGTGCTAATACTGTCAAAACTTTATTTAATTTAAACTAGCAATATTTTGAAGTTTGAGAATTATATGTATGTACTTAGGTATATTAAAGTTAAATAATCAGCATAAAACAAAATTGATCTGGAGAATTATGGAACATATTATCTTGAGATACGCGTGACTCACTTTTTCTTGGAAAGGTTCATATACACGGACAATCATAGACATTCTTCTTTCTAAAAATAGATCTATCTAGTCTTGAAGTTTTACTGTTGAATAATGTGAACTTTTGCAACAACACTATGAGTAGTTAATAAATATTGATCATTATCATCAATTCAACCATACCGTATAGCGATGGGAGTTTTCTTTCCAATTTCCGAGAATACCTTTGCAGCTGAATATTCAGTTATATCGTGTGTAACTTCAAAATAACCAAAAGCACCAGCACCTTTAGCATGCACAACTCTTTCGGGAATACGTTCTCGAGTAAAGTGAGCAATTTCATCAATGAGAACGTAATCTTGCAACAGAATAGGTCCATGGTAACCGACTGTTAAACTGGCATCCTTCTCTGGTACTGGGGTACCCCAGTTGGTGGTAATGCGTCCCGAATTGCCCTACAATAAGGATTGAGTGAAAGACATATTGTTGAAAGATATAAAACAACGAAATAATAATGTTTTTTCTGAGATAAATTTTTCTCACATAATGTGTTTCGGCATATTCAGACAGTTGTTCGGCAGCTCTGTCTCTTTTTGGTCCGGACATTTTTTTTAAGTAATCACTATTATTCACAATAACACGATGAGTTCAACTATCAAAAATCATCTTTATATATACCTACAATTCGGATATCAGTTGGGCAACCACAAACAAATATTTTTGAATTATTGGTAAGGAACCATGAACGTAGTGCTAAGGTTAATGACTTGTAATTCTAGGTTTTATGTTTATATTTATTATTGAATTATTGAGTTTTTATATAAAACCTAAAAGTTTCAAAAATCCTTATTGAATAATAAGTAAATAAAGACAATTTTATAAAGTACTGTAGGTACTTTAGAGAGTTGATTATCCTAGGTGTAAACATAAAAACTGACTAGATGAGTAAATACAATTCTGTGCGAATAGAGCTAACGTAGAAAGGATTTCGTAACTACCTAGAATTTAGAGTGAAGGCCTATATTCAGTATTTTTCTCAACTTGCTCAGTAGTTTCGAAGTTAAGGGGGCTGGGTAATTTTTGTATATTCTTCATTATTTTATCTATTAAATATTATTTTCTTCTAATTTTTAAGGTCAAATTACTCTATACGCCGGTAAAAGCTCCAAATTTCAACATTTTTGTTCAGTATATTTCAGAAATATGGTATGACAGACGGAGAGTATGAAAGACACCTGACTGATCTTATAAAGCTTCCTGGTATAATTCAACGAAATCATCAGTCACTAAGGTACTGTTGAATATTTCATTAATTCATTGTATGGCCGCTTTTTTACTATCCTAACGCTACTATAAGTAGCTTAGAATAAATTTCGGTGTCCGATTTTCAGCATATGTTTACGTTTCAAAAGTCCCTGAGTCCAAAAAACATATTATCACCCATCGGTGTTTCTGTCTGTTTGTGCCAAGATTGTCTCGGGAACAGATGGGCCGATTTTATTGCTTCTTTTTTGTTTTGAGTATTGATGAGGCTCGCCGGTGACACATTGGGCATACTTACGCACTGGTTGCTGGGCAATAGATACATAAATAAACATGTTTCGCTCAAGACTGTTTTACGAAAACGACTCCATGAAACTTGTCTCAAACATTCTGCTTAAAGCCCTTTACTAACATGTATCTCTGAGAAAAAGCAGAAAAAATGATGCTCAAATCAAATATCAAATTTTCTAACTGTTTACTTATATTCTGGCTAAACGATTCCTAGTACGTCGAAATTGAATATGACTATTATTGTTTGAGAAGGCCTTATATTATACTCAAAATTCTATATGTTCTCTACAATGGCTGGAGGAGGAGATTTTTGTCGAAATTTAAAAATATTAGGTATAAGGTAGGATTGAAAAAAATCATTTCCAGCTACATTTAAACATTTTTAGAAAATTTAAGCCTCTCCGAACTTAAAAAATTTCAAGATTGTTTCCGCTATATCTTGAAATATGTAATCAAATATGAGTAAAAGGTTCATCGGATCATCCGAATTTTTAATAATCCGATCTATTCTAAACTATATCCATTCGGGTAATCTGTTCGGCTAAAATAATTTTTGTATAACTAACTTTGATTTAGATAGAAGATATTTTTTTCAGCATTTCTATTGATTATAGAGAACTTCTGCTGGTTGAAATCGTATAATTTTCATCAAGATTTGTCGAAATCCCCAATACTCTCTCTAACAAAAAAATCCCAAATAAGAAAGATACGTCCTACATATCCCCACATTGTTGGTTCCTAACATAATGTACAAAATTTCTAACAAAACCAAATGCAGCATTTATACAATTATAGTAATATGTAATTTATACAAACAAGGAAATATATTTATAACTTAAAAAAATAAATCAATATTTTCATTAGAGTTCGGTTAAAAATTATCAGAGTTGAAGCAAATTTTAGGCAATTATCATATAAGAAATGATGTTCTCAAAGTTAGCACTACCATCATCGAATATAGATTCTGTGAGAAGTGGATTGAGTGTCGCTTATTTGTCGTAAAAATCTGTCGCACTTTCAGTTTTTATTTTTTTTGGGTGGTGATGCTAACTTGATAATAAGTTAGCACTACCACCCCCTAGAAACATAAAATTTTGTCCGCTTTCAACTGTATTGTGCGTAACTTATTTATCGCAAATTAATTATGAGGTAAGAACTAAAAAAACGTTATTTTCGTTTTTTATCTCTGTATAGGTGTGGTAGTGCTAACACTACGACCGATTAGAAAATGATTTTTCCCGCTTTCCAAAACTTAAATGTGATGGAACTTTGTTGTCGATTTTTTGTTAGCATTATCACCCATTAGAAAAATAACTCAACTAATTAAAACTCGGCGTATTTCAATTAGTTATTTATTGTAAATCGAGAAAACTCATCTCACATTTAGTGCGAGACCGAAACTGATTTGTCGTGTTGTCGGCACTTTTTCATGTTTATAATAGCCGAAAAATCAAAATCGATTGTCGTTTCGATCATAACTAATTACAGTCGAAAACGGACAAAATTTTATGTTTATAGGGGGTGGTAGTGCGAACTTTAATATCAAGTTAGCATCACGACCCAAAAAAAACTAAAAGTTTTAGTTTCCATAACAAATTTACAACATATAAGCGGCAATTAATCCACTTCTCGCTGAATCAAAATTCGATAATGGTAGTGCTAACTGTAAGAACATTAAGAAATTTATGTTTTTGGAATGAAAAAAAATATCTTCTATTTCTACTCATCTTCTACTTTTTTAGGTAAGGAAAACATAAAAAATCTAAAGATGCTTCAAAATCCTCCTTCCTCATAATAATTGATAAACAGTATGACATGTTATCAATAAGTGCGATAGCATTATTTTCCCACAGTAACACACAAGAACCATGAAAATAAAAGTCGATAAAAGTAGGAGGTTATTGACTTTATTAAACCTCAAGGAAAATAGCAAAACATTTTACATACTTATAGATATAGATAGAGGGAGTGGAAAGTTTAACGAGAGAACATTAAACTCTATTTCTACCTTTATACTTATGACAAATTTGCATGACACTTGAAATATTCAGCAGATAAATAAATAATTAACAAATATGTATTATGTATCATTTAAATTATAGATCTATTTTTCATTTTATGTCGATTGTTCAGGAACAGGAACCTAAGATATGATTTTTCTTAATAAGGTTTGTAGTAGCACCTTTACAAATTCAGGAAAGATAATTTCAAAACAACAAATAGACAATTCTTTTTGTGTAACCATAATAGAAATGGCTTCTCCTCAAATGTTACGGACTCGGACACATTTAACCAACACGTGCATAAAGCTAACATCGACATAATAGCAGAATTAATTCATACGAATAATATAATTAATTGATAATTATTTCCCGTATTACCAATTTAACTGCTCTTGCCGTTTTGATAAAATCTGTGTATTTTCATTGATAATTAATATATTAGAGATATTCACATAGCTAAATTTTCAGAATACATGAAGCGTCAGTCTTCAGTATGATTTCATAATGCATCCGTTGTTATTGCTAATACTCCCTTCAGGATGTGTCAAATTTAACGTTAAAAAACTATTCTCATTTTAGCACCCTGTATAAACCTTAAACAGAAATCTGAATATTTTTTTTATCAACGTGCAATTACCAAAGAAAAAAAACTACATTTATAAAAGAATATCGAAATCGACTTATCGGTTCGCGAGAATATCAACTTTGAAATTGAGCATAATTTTTGGTTGTGCGTTATTTTCGCGGCTAGGTGTATATATACAGGCTGTCTCAGCGAGACCGTTTATTTAAATTTTATTTAATTTTTATTATTATTTAATTTTTTTAAAATTTAAAATTGAGAGTTTTTATATATCCCTTATAACTCTCGATTGTGTTCCCTGCAACTAAAATATTTTTAGATTTCTGGTGCTTTTTTCAATTTGACACAGCCGTTTTGGAGTTAGCTCTTGCACAAGTCGATCAACTGGGCATCAACTGCGCATGCCTGTGTGCAAGACATATTGCGTCTTGCATGGCGTTGTATGTTCTATTGCTCCATGTCAAGCGGGCTTTAGGTATCCATTTTTTTCTAAAAAAATTGCGGTGGCAGACGTTTATTCAAAAAATCAGAGAACACTAGATTTTTCGGATATTACTTTAGGATTCAAACTAGCTATAAACAACGAATTGGAGTATGTTTGGCTGTTACTTTACTATGGCACGTTAACTTTTTGAAAGAACCATAACTTGATTTTTTCATGGCACCCCCGCACCCCCTATATTTTATTGTTTAATTGTCTTCGGCTTTTAATTTTACATCTTTTTACCATGTCCTATATCTGAGATTGATACTTTAGGAGATTATTTTTTTTTAATTGCAAACATATCTCATCGATACTTACCTGTATTTCATGGAAAATAAATAAGCATTCACCATGAATAATTGTCAAAGTCAAACGACAAACTAATTAGGCTTTTCAGAGTTAAAATGGATAACAATATTGAAAACATGTATATACAAATCAAGAAATTCTTAATTTATTTTTTATACATGGAAAGTACGACAAAATTCCCAGTAGAACGTGTAGAATGTTTAACGTGAGCTATCCACATTTACCTTTACAAAGGTAAATTTAAAATTGAAGCAGATTTTAGATTCTAATTTTGCGCATTCTTTAAAATGATTTACTTTAATCCGCGATAAGGCGTCTGCGGTTTTATTTATCTTACCAGGTTTATATTCAATGGTATAGTCGTATTCCTCAAGCTTAAGGCGACACCGAGCTAATATGGTCCCGGGGCCCTTGATAGAAAAGATCAAGGTTAAGGATGGTCTGTAACTAATGTAAATTTCCTACCGAAAAGATAAGGGCGAAAATGCTTTACTGCCCAGACTATAGCGAGAAGCTCGCATTCAATAGTAGAATATATTTTATCAGCACCCTAAAGGGCCTTGAGATAATACGGCACCAATGGCAAAAGCACTTGAGTTATTGGTTCGGGAAAATATTTAATACATTCTACATTCTTATCATTGGATGCCTTAATGGAATACTGTCGAATAGTGAACAAAACGATAAAATTTAAATTCAATATCTATGAAACCATTATTAAAACGCACTCTGCTTTACGGCGCAGAGACGTGGAGGGTGACCGACAAGTGTAGAAGAGCAATAGGGGATATCCAGAAATCAATGAATGAGAGGAACCTGAGACCAGACGATTATGAATATGGGACAAGGTAGAAAAAGGACGTTGGACAACATCAAGACGTTCTAAACTCCATCTTGAGTGATGCTATGCCCAAGATAGGCGACTTCTTTTCTAAGGAATTCGCATTTATTATGCTGAATTTTCAGTCTACTAAAAATTTCTATTAAACGATTTATGTGTTCATGAATAGTGGAGGACTAGACCATGATGTCGTCCATATAGACAAGAGACAAGGCACCTCTTATTTTGAATACCGAGAAGAATATTGTCTATGACACATCAAAATTAGGTAAATTTGGTTTCTGAAGGTGAAAGATTACCGATAAACCAACAGGTCACTCCGTATATTGCTAAATATGACAAGTAACGTGGATGTATCATATCTTTCAACTACAATGGAGAGTGAATGTCCTTATATAATTTCAGCAATAACTGAGATTGTGGGATCAATAATACTCATGTATATAGGTAAGCACCTATATTCAATATTATTTAATTATTGTATAATTTGATATCAAAAATACAATTATATTTAAGGTTGCATGGGAACGATCATTGACTATCCTGTTGGTCCTACCATAGCTGCTTTTACATTTGGAATTGCTGTGTTGATAGCTATTCAAAGTATATCACATCTTAGTCAGTGTCATATGAATCCAGGAGTCACATTGGGCTTTCTTATTCTAGGAAAAATAACTTGGCAACGTGCCATAGTTTATTTAATAGCACAATATGTTGGTTGTCTATGCGGATATGGACTTCTATGGGTACGCACTTATTTGTTGTTATTATAGGTACCTACTCGATTTCGGAAATTGTAAGCATTAAATTCCATGGAATCTGAAAGCGTTAAATGGACGATGATGATGGTAGATATTTTATCAGTTGCTAGTTTGATAATTAATATACAGCCAAATAGTCACAGGAAGAACCAGATGAACACTGAAACTTCAACACTATTCCTGAGAATTTAATGCCAACAATATCCGAATTCAGACTGTAAATATTTGACGTGGACTTCTGATAATCAAATAATGAGAAAATGGTTGACGTGAACACTATTTTAAGATAAATTTCCAGTGCTTTAAACTCCAAAGTAAGCCACCAGGATACAGAACTCCAAGGACTATTTTGGAACCAAAGTCTGTGTTAGTTTACCAGTACCAACTTCTGACTTCCAAGTCTAATTAGCAATTGAAGTTTTGGTTTTGGTTTTTCAATATAAGTATTTACTTTTTAAATTTTCAACTGTCAACTGAATTATCCGTATTAAACATTTCTACAGCTGGGAGCCTCATAATTATGTAATTTATTCACAAAGCCTTTAAAAAGACCCTAACTATTTAATGATAAAATTTAAGGGTGACACCTTTCAATCAGTTTATTAGCAGAGGTATCTTTATTAAAAATTACAATTAGTAATATTTATTTTCCTAAGCGTAGTAGTTTCACGGGTACATATTTTTTACGAGTGTGAAGGCAGCCACGAGTTCCAGCCACGTGTACGCGGAAAATTTACGGCGAGCGCCCGGCCGCCATGGGTCGTTTCAGTGATCAAATTTGTGGCTGGCCGTGGTTGGCATTGATAAGTCCTGCTTATTTTTGTGAATGGATTTTTTCTCATCAAATATTATATGATGCTGACGGTACTTTGAGGGAGCTTTAGACCACACGATTATCTCTTTTATCTATTTGTGATAATATATCTCAAGTTTCTCAAAATAAACGTAAATGGTATTATTTCTAGTGAATATATTATGCTCTGCAGAATGCTCTATGACATATAGCCTGATTTTGTCAGGCAAAAATCCACCCTCCACAACCCCTTCTACTAATTTCCAGGAAAATAGCATAAGCTCGTCAAAATGTACGTGGATGGGATTTTTTTCTGTTAAATATATGCTAGACATCATGCCCAAAAAGACTTATATGGCACCTGATTTTGTCGGGCAGGAATTCACCCTCCACGACCCCTTATATTATATACCAATAAAAAATCATAATTTCGTCAAAATGTACGTGGATGGGATTTTTTTCTGTTAAATATATGCTAGGCATGATGCCCAAAAAGACTTATACGGCGCCTAATTTTGTCGGGCAGGAATTTACCCTCCACAACCCCTTCAATTTATTTCTAAGAAAAAATCATAACTCTGTCAAAATGTACGTGGATGTGATTTTTTTCTGGAATAAATATCTTAGTCAAGGTGCTCTATAAGACTGATACAGCACCTGATTTTGATGATGTCCAAAAACACTTATACGGCGCCTGATTTTGTCGGGCAGGAATTCACCCTCTACAACCCTTTCTAGTAATTTCAAAGAAAAAATCATAAGTTCCTCAAAATGCAGTTAATCCTTCTAAATATATTTAGGTTTCACTCTTTTCCACACCACCTAGCGGTAGAGTAACAAGCGCGTTTTTTATAGTGGTACCCCCAGGAGGCCTAATCCACGAAAATAAAATATAACTATGAAGTAACAAAAATAAAGTATATATCTCTGACCCAATAAAAATAAAATATATTCTCAACTAGTAAATAATTAAATAAAATAAAATTATCTCTTAAAATATAAATAAAATATACCTAAACAAGTTCTGACTAGGTAAAAATGTTTAGTACAGGTAAATAATGTATATATATATATATATATATATATATATATATATATATATATATATATATATATATATATATATATGTTATATCACTTATCGTGGAATTAACTAACTTTATATAACATATATATATGTATATTTCTTTTTCTTGTAAATGTTCTTGAGCCAAATTTATAAGGTAAATTCTGGGTATTCTTGGGATTTGGGCTCTGGTTCAATGAATACGGAAAATATTTGAGAAATAAATGCACATTTATTTCATGTCATAAAATGAGACCTTTCGACACACTATGTGGTCTTTTTCAATCAAATAAAATAAAATAAAAGTTAATTCTGTAATGGAAAATAGTACATATTAGCACAATTAATAGCTTATTTGGTGAACACATCCCTAGGACATAAAAATCAAAAACCATTCTTGTGAAACCCAAATTAACCCATATTCTGTTAAAGTAATCTGTTTCTTAGGACATCTTTTTCTTCTTTTTCATTGTGATTTCGGGTGGATGTAGCGAGATTTTATAATTTAATTGAGTTATTCCGTAGTTGATTAACAGAGAATTGCTTGACAGACGAAGTAGCCGGATGTTAGGAAGAGGAAATTGAGATTATTTATTTGACATTATAATTTCCCATTAATTGTTGTTGTGTTGGTGGGAGACAAGAAGTGTTCGTATTGGGTATTATATTATTCTATGCTTATTCGAAATGATGACATTTGGTATTCATACTAATACTTATTGCGTTTTATAGTATGTTGTTGTAAATTAGGCTGAAATTTTTCAAATCTGTTTTTGCATTGACTGTGTTTGGATTTTTCTTTATGAAAATTATTTCTAGCATTTCAGGCTTTCGGCTGTTTATTTCTGTTGTTGATATTTATGTATCATTGAAGTTGAATGTATGTTTTTCTTCACTCACATGTTTGGTTAAAGCAGTTTTATCAATTTTGTCATATTTATGTCCCTTTATCCTATTTTCTAAGTACTGGCTAGTTTGTCCTATGTATGAACAGTTGCAATCATTACATGGTATTTCGTATAAAGAGTGTGTTATTTTGTTTTTTCAGTTTTTGATTTTAATTTACTATAAGACTTTCACAGTAGGTTATGAGCTTTATCACTGACTGGATTATTGTGATTTTTAAAAACTTTCTGTAAGTTACCAGGTAGGTTTTCTATGTAAGGTAAGGTGAGGTATTTATTGCTAGTTGTTTGGTTTGTTTAGTATTATATATTGCATCAAACAGAATGATTATCCCATAAAACTAATAAATTCCATTTTTAAATACAAAATTGATGCAATATATAATACTAACAAACGAAACCAAACAAACCAAACAAATAGCAATAAATACCTCACCTTACCTTGAATAGAAAACCTATCTAATAACTTACAGAAAGTTTTTAATAATCACAATATTCCAGTCAGTCATAAAGCTCATAACCTACTGCGAAAGTCTTAAAGCAAATTAAAATCAAAAACTGAAAAAACAAAATAACACACTCTGTATACGAAATACCACGTAATAATTGCAACTGTTCATACATAGGACCAACTAGCCAGTACTTAGAAAATATGATAAAGGGACATAAATATGACAAAATTGATAAAACTGCTTTAACCAAACATGTGAGTGAAGAAAAACATACATTCAACTTCAATGATACATAAATATCAACAACAGAAATAAACAACCGAAAGCCCGAAATGCTAGAAATGATTTTTATAAAGAAAAATCCAAACACAGTCAATGCAAAAACAGATTTGAAAAATGTCAGCCTAATTTACAACAACATACTATAAAACGCAATAAGTATTAGTATGAATACCAAATGTCATCATTTCGAATAAGCATAGAATAATATAATACCCAATACGAACACTTCTTGTCTCCCACCAACACAACAACAATTAATGGGAAATTATAATGTCAAATAAATAATCTCAATTTCCTCTTCCTAACATCCGGCTACTTCGTCTGTCAAGCAATTCTCTGTTAATCAACTACGGAATAACTCAATTAAATTATAAAATCTCGCTACATCCACCCGAAATCTCAATGAAAAAGAAGAAAAAGATGTCCTAGGAAACAGATTACTTTAACAGAATATGGGTTAATTTTATTATTTTGGGTTTCACAAGAATGGTTTTTGATTTTGAATACCAAATGTCATCATTTCGAATAAGCATAGAATAATATAATACCCAATACGAACACTTCTTGTCTCCCACCAACACAACAACAATTAATGGGAAATTATAATGTCAAATAAATAATCTCAATTTCCTCTTCCTAACATCCGGCTACTTCGTCTGTCAAGCAATTCTCTGTTAATCAACTACGGAATAACTCAATTAAATTATAAAATCTCGCTACATCCACCCGAAATCACAATGAAAAAGAAGAAAAAGATGTCCTAGGAAACAGATTACTTTAACAGAATATGGGTTAATTTTATTATTTTGGGTTTCACAAGAATGGTTTTTGATTTTTATGTTTTAGGGATGTGTTCACCAAATAAGCTATTAATTGTGCTAATATGTACTATTTTCCATTACAGAATTAACTTTTATTTTATTTTATTTGATTGAAAAAGACCACATAGTGTGTCGAAAGGTCTCATTTTATGACATGAAATAAATGTGCATTTATTTTTCAAATATTTTCCGTATTCATTGAACCAGAGCCCAAATCCCAAGAATACCCAGAATTTACCTTATAAATTTGGCTCAAGAACATTTACAAGAAAAAAATATATACATATATATACATTATTCACCTGTACTAAACATTTTTACCTAGTCAGAACTTGTTTAGGTATATTTTATTTATATTTTAAGAGATAATTTTATTTTATTTAATTATTTACTAGTTGAGAATATATTTTATTTTTATTGGGTCAGAGATATATACTTTATTTTTGTTACTTCATAGTTATATTTTATTTTCGTGGAGTAGGCCTCCTGGAGATACCACTATAAAAAAAACGCGCTTGTTACTCTACCGCTAGGTGGTGTGGAAAAGAGTGAAACCTAAATATATTTAGAAGTATTAACTGCATTTTGAGGAATTTAAGATTTTTTTTTTTCGAAGTTACTAGCATATATTTAACAGAAAAAAATCCCATCCACGTACATTTTGACGAAGTTATGATTTTTTATTGGTAAATAATATAAGGGGTTGTGGAGGGTGAATTCCTGCCCGACAAAATCAGGCGCCGTATAAGTATTTTTGGGCATCATGTCTAGCATATATTAACCAGAAAAAAATCCCATCCACGTACATTTTGACGAAGCGATGATTTTTTTTCGAAATTACTAGAAGGGGTTGTGGAGGGTGAATTCCTACCCGACAAAATTAGGCGCCGTATAAGTTTTTTTTGGCATCATGCCTAGCATATATTTAACAGAAAAAAATCCCATCCACGTACATTTTGACGAAGTTATGATTTTTTTTTCGCAGTTACTAGAAGTGTTTGTGGAGGGTAAATTCATGCCCGACAAAATTAGGCGCCGTATAAGTCTTTTTGGGCATCATGTCTAGCATATATTTAACAGAAAAAATCCCATCCACGTACATTTTGACGAAGTTATGATTTTTTTTCGAAATTACTAGAAGGGCTTGTGGAGGGTAAATTCCTGCCCGACAAAATCAGGCGCCATATAAGTCTTTTTGGGCATCATGCCTAGCATATATTTAACAGAAAAAAATCCCATCCAGTACATTTTGACGAAGTTATGATTTTTTGTAATTATTAGACGGGGTTGGAGAGGGTGAATCCTTGCCCGACAGAATCAGGTGATATATGTCTCATAGAGCATTCTGCAGACCATATATTTGCTAGAAAAAATACCGCTTACGTGCATTTTTAGAATCTCAAGATTTATTATCACAAATAGATAAAAAGAGTTGTGGCGAGTTAGGTCCTAGTCGACATAATCGGATGGTATATAACTTCTTCAGAGTACCATCATCAATCATATAATATTTTATAAAAAAATCAATCCACAAATAAGCTGGGTTATCAAAGCCAACCACGGCCAGCCATGAATTTGAATTACTGTTAAACGACCTATGGCGGCCGGGCGCTCGCCTTAAGGATTCTGCATACTCGTGGCTGGAACTCGTGGCTGCTTTCACTCTGATATATTTTTTTGTGGTCACATTCTTACTTTGACCATAGATAATACTTTATTGAATTAGGAGTGAATGGTGGATCGTTTTCAAATAAATATTTTGTACAAAAAAATTGACCGACGTTATTAAATGGCGCACTGAAAAATACAAAATAATATTAATTCTTTTGGTGCTGGTACTTGCGAAGTTGGTGCCAAAAATTATCAATATAATTTGCAACTGCACAACTTCAAAAGTAACAGCACCAATAGAATCAATATTATTTTGAATTTTCCAGTGCAGCAACTAATAACGTCGGTCCATTTTTTTGTAAAAAATATTTTTGTAAAAAATATTTGAGTGTATAACATTAGTCACGAAAATCGCTGACTGTTCTTTAATACCAATGAAGATAGTACTTATCCTATTATCCACTTATATTCTTTGCTTGTAGTTGTTATTATTGAGATCTCAAAACATCGTTGCGGAAATACGCATAAGTATTTTAGATGTTACCATTTTACCACCGCTGTACCTCGAAAACCCTAACTCTAAGGAAAACATGTTCAGTATAAATGTTGCTACAAAAAATTAGGTCTTTCATGTAGTCCCCACAGATTTTCAATTCCCAAAAAAAATTACCCTCTCCACATAGCAAAAATACTCATATTTGAGAATTTAACATGCCTCTATCTCAAAAACCGTAACTCTTTTGAAAAAATGTTCAATTTAAACGTTTCCGGATATTGTCCTATCTTTAATTATTTCACCTCAGATTTTCGATTTTCGAGAAAATTTGCCCACTCCACCTCCTTCGGGGGCGGTTTTCGGAGGGAAGGAGATTTCAGATTTGCGTTTTTCTAAAAATGGAACCATTTCTCAATCCTCTTTCAAATGAATCAAATTGGAGTAAGTTTACTAAATACAACGCGCGAACAAACAAAAAAAAGCAGACAGCGGAATTGTATACCTCTTATGTTCGGGGTTCGTCGGTCAATAAAACTAGTCCTATCACAATTTTCACACCAGCTTAATACCACATTTGCATCTTAAATACCTCTATACATATATAATAAAATTGTAACAGGCCATTGTCTGTACATTAAGGATATTTAAGAAAAAATAATATTGGGGGGTCTTTATTAGAGCAACAGAAACCAAAACAACCGTTTTTAGAATTTTTGTCTATCTCTCTGTATGCTTTAACGCGCATCACGCAAACACTACTGCATGCAATTGAATGCAGTTTTCACATATGTATTACTAGGGGTCTAACTTAAAATAAAGGCTACATTTTATCGAGTCTGTCTGTCTGTCTTTCTGTATGTTTGTACACGCATCACGCAAAATCTACTAGGTACACCGAATTGAATGCAATTTTCACCGATATATTGGTAGAGGTCCAACTTCAAATTTAGGTTCCATTTTACCGCGTCTTTCTGTCTGTACATTTGTACACGAATCACGCAAAAACTACCGCATGGAAATGAATGCAGTTTTCCACTCGCACGAGGTCGCGGGCAAAAGCTAGTGTGATTTAAAAGTGCATGTTTTAGCTTTTGTTTTTACTTTTCCGTTAATTACGCATGAGTAATATTTTAATTAGGAAAACACCTGTTTTCCTAATTACCGAAAAAAATCATAACTTCAAAACTACCAGGACTAGGAAAATACATTATTTTTCTATTAGATAATAAATCCCTCTATCATTAACATAACGTTGATCCACTAAATACGAGACTAAGTCATACCTACCATTCGCGTGTAATGTAACATTGGAAAATTCGCTTTTGAGCATGACGTTACAATCCAGCGCCAGTTTGGCATACTGTAATCATATGCTTATTCTGTGCTGTAATGCTCGTCTTGAAGTTATCACTGACTTAATGCTCAAACATGAGCTACTGCATACAAGCGAATACAACGTACAACCTACCTTTTGTTTTTAATTTAGCAACAATAGCCCCCTATCTTGGAATTTCCGCCATGGCAATGCTAGCTTTACAGAGCTAAGATAGGTTTTTTGACATATATTTTATTTCTCTATGCACAGAGCTTGGTTAAAGCTTTTAATAGCGGGTACACCATAAAAGAAAATGAGATAACGTAGACGTATCCACGTAGTAACATAGTTATTTATTATAAAGATTATGAATCATACTATTCTAGGTTACTACTGACATTGACACCGATATATGTCTATTAACCATCAAGCCGCATCTAACAGTATGTCAAGCATTTTTCATCGAATTCATCGCCTCCATGATACTCATGTTGATGATTTGTGGAGTAGTGCATCCGTTGAACGAATCCAAAAGAGATTCAGCCTCCATACGTTTGGGTCTTGGTGTAGCTGGTATTGTATTTGCCGTAGGACCATTCACTGGAGCCGGATTGAATGCTGCCAGATCATTGCCGCCACCGCTATTTCTCAATGAATGGACAGATCATTGGCTGTACCAGGTGGCTCCAACTTGTGGTGAAGTTTTTGGTGCGGCTTTTTATAGATTTGTGTTGGATAAAGAGGAGCCTTATTCATTGTACTCTTTTATCAAGGGTCGCTAGAAATGAATGTGTATATGTAATGTATTGTTTGAATAAAGTTAATGGTTTATAAATATTTTTTTTACTTTTCTAAATAGCCCAGAAAGGAAAATATTGCAATCGTGTAGAATTTTCAGTCTCCGGTTTTCAACAGATGTTTACGTTTGACAGGTCCCTGTGTCCAGAAAAATATTTTCAGCAATTGGTCTCTCTGTCTGTCAGTGCCATGATTATCTCGGGAACGGACGGACTTATTTTGCTTTTTTCTTATTTTTTAAGTAATGTATTAATGTGGCTCGCCTGTGACACACATTGGGCGTCCGAATGGCACTGGTTGGTACGCAATAGCTGAAGAACCTGTTTTACTAAGACTGCGGTAGGAAAACAGCTCTAACTATTTTAATCAAACTTGTCTGTTGTCTGGCAATTTTGTTAACTCTACTTATAATGGATGGATGGTTTATTTCGTGCTATAAAAATATTACATTTTTTACAATCGTCAATTATATTTAAAGTAAATAAACAATAGATTGAAACATAGAATGACAAACCTTTACAAACAAATTAAAATTGAATAGCAGTAGCTGAATTAATTTGTACATCCGAATTTAGAAACTTTGTTACACTATAGAAAGCATTCTTTAATAAATGATTACTCTTACAAATAAAGTGTCCTTGAGTGTTCTTATTGTAACGGGAATTTATATTAAAACTGGGTTCGATTTATTTTCACTTATTTATTTACACCAATAACTACACGACTATATACACATTTATATTCACACTTATTTCTCGGACTATATACGACTTTCTATGATCTATGGCCGATTGTGATCTATGACTGACTATCTATCACTAACTGTTTATATCCGTGATCCGTGTGTTTATAACTACTTAACCTCCTGTCTCGAAGCTTCTCATCCTTTCTAATATATTGTTCTGGAAGTATTTCCCAATATATTCCTTCGAGAGTAGTCGAGGTTCTTCCGGGGCTCCAGAGTGTTCTTCCATGTTACTGGATGTTGTGACATTTGTGAGGGTGTGTTGGTGTCTTTATTCGGGTAGGTCTTCACTTTACACTGCCCCCTCCTTAGCATCTGATTGTCCCGATCAGAATCATCCTTGGTAGTACCTTGCTGGATTTCTGCTCCATGGCGGAACCTGCACTTGGTTCCTGCCAGGCAAACACCCTTGTTGAAGAAATAATAGTCTATCGTCTTTCCCGAGTATACTCCTTTTGGATTGAAACAAGACACGGAATTTGCACGCCGGCGTCCTGGAAGAGATTCGATCATACTCCTTACAATCTTCCAATCTAGCCCGTCCAACCCGCAGCCTATTTTCGGAAGACCCAACTTCTTGATGTCATAATTCCTGACTTCATTCCATAGGCTCTTCAGTGCATGCCAGATGTCCTTGTAAGTGGGTTTCCCTCTAGACATCTTCTTCTTAACCAAATAGAAGAGGTTCCGATTACCATCTGCTAGCCGCAGAACTTTTCCTACTCTTGGTCGTTGGGCTGACAATTCATCCAGTCTTTCAAACTTCCTTTTAAACACCAGAGCAATTCCTCGGCCCATAAGTAGATCCTCCGCTACACAGTGGGCAATAGAAACGTCAGCTGGCAGTTTGAAAAGATCTTGTTGAACCTCAACTGTCACACCGAGTCTGGCCTTCTTCCGATCCGCATAGTCGGCCATGAACTCGTTGAAGCTGACATCTTGCTTTTCAGCGTATGGTGCGAGTCGGTTTATCTGCACCACTCTAGGTTTTCCCCTTGGTAAATTTCGGATACAATAGATGACGTCATTTATCCTCTTTTCATATGACCCTTCCTATTGCCTTTGGAGTTTGGGACAAAGGCCTCGACGTCGTTGGGGATTATAAAACCAAACCAGGTCCCCACGTTGAACACTCCATCAGCTGACCGAATATTGTAGTGTTGTTTCATTCGATCACTGGCAAGCTGGATGTTCTGTCTGGCTAGAGCCGCCCTATAGGCCATCAGGAACAAATGGATGTACTGGTCTCAATCTCGCTGATGTTCGGAAACAACCTTAGAGAGATACTTGTCCATGGTTTGGTTTATCCTCTCTACCATTCCGTCCGATTGAGGATGCAAAGGGGTCTTGTTCGCACCTATAAGTCTGCACACATCTTGGAACAGGGCTGACTCAAAGTTTCTTCCTTGGTCCGAATGGATCTCAAGAGGAACGCCAAAACGTGAAAAGAACTCTTGCGTACGCCTCTGTCCACTTTGTGAAGTAATCCATGGCTACCAGGATATACTTATTCCCATTGTCCGTTTCAGGAAATGGCCCCGCAATATCCACAGCAACTCGCTCCATGGGACTCCCAACATTATACTGACTCGCCGGTGTCACTGAATAAGAATCCTTCATACACTGGGTGTTGAGCTATAGCCAAAAAACATGATATGCTCAAGATAGTAGCGCGAAAACGGCTCTAAGGATTTTGATTTAACTTGCCTAAAGTATTCTTCAGAGAGCCCTTAACCACACACACATAGCGCCATCCCTGAGAAAAATCACAAAAAAAGTTATGCTTGAATGAAATTCCATATTTTCCATATGTTTCTTCAGATTATGGCTAAAGGTTTCATCTTGCGAAAAAATGTTACATGACCATTGTTTGTCTTGACATACTGAAAAAAATGAGTGGTAGCACGATTTGACCAGAGGATTTTTACTTTACTACCGCTGTTATCGTCGCTATGTAAGGAAAGTATTGAAATAGTGTAAAATTTTTCATTCACTGGAATTTGCCTGCGAGCGGTAGGAAAGTCGTGTGAGTGGACACACCAGATTTTTATTGTATGTAACCTATTTTGGCATAGTGCAAGTGCACCGATTTTTTTGCATTTGAAAGAGGATATCTGTGAGATGGTCCCCCATATTTCAATTATCAATCAAACTTATTCTTTGAAAAAGATTTTCGAATGATAGAAAAACATCTTTTAAAATTACATTTTCCTATGTATATAGACCATATAATTTCTTAAAACATTTGTACATACTTGACAATTTCTTTATAAATCTCACGGTATTGTAGGTTTGACTCTGAAGAGGTCAAAAACTTGACATACTCATTTTGGAAATACCTGGCCATAAGTCAAAATATTTGCACAATATTTTTGTGTACCTATCAATATAAAAGTTATCAATCTGAAGTGATCGCTTTCGCATTAATAAACTAATTTATGAATTTAAGGCAATTTTGTTTAATCACAACATCTTTGTGACTTTCTGGTTTTCTATTTTTATATTCTAGATTATCTAATGACAACGTAACTTATTACTAGATTTTCTCTTATAGATAATAGCATTATTAAGAAAATAATAACTTAGTTACTTCAGTAGTAAAATTATTGATGAAAGGCTTGAAAATGACTTCTTAGTGAATCATGATAAATTGTGAAATAAGTAATTCTTAAGGAAAAACAGAACTGGCCAACTAAAACGTATAACATAACATCACATGATGCAAGAAGAGTTTGAAGTTGGTGCAAGAATTCTTCTATATCTGATACATGCCCTGACGACAAAATCTTTATGTTTCTCGCGTTATCAGTTGCTATTTTATATTTTTTAGTAGAAAAGTTTGGGAGTCGGTCCTTTTTTTCTTAAAAGTTAAGTAAAATCTGCCTGTTTTTTTATATTCTAGCTAAACGATTCTTCTTACGTCAAAACTGATTATGAACATTCTTGTTTGTATTGGCTCGATGAAAGAAATAAATGATTTTCTTATTTCGTGAAATTTGGAATCATGTGAGTAGACGCACCAGATTTTTTAAACTCTTTACAACTTACTTCTTCTAATTGACCAGCCAAAAGGAGCAATTTTACGTTTATTTATACATATTTTGATAAAATGAGGTTTTTTGTCAAAAGAAGCTTAAAACACTAATTTGAACCAAAAGTAAAAACAGAAAAATGGTTGGAAAGGTCATTATCAGAAATAAACATATTTTATAGTTATGAAATATTCTTACACTCTTCAGAACATTGGCGCATGTTACAATTTCTAAAATATTCTGTTCACATCACTCCTTTCATTTTAACAATAATTGTTTTTTTATTTATTACAGTGTTTACCTCTGTATGGAGCTATTCAGAATTAGAAACAGAGAAGCGAAAAGGTAAGTTAAGGAAAGCCTGTTCAAAATTTGGTCACGCTGTACAACCGGTACGACGAGTGAACACCACATCTAGATTGTTGGAGTTCAGGCGAATGATGAAATCTGAAGTAATATTGGAAACCCTACCTATTCAAGCATACCTCGTAACATCCAGTGACGAACATCAAGTATGTATTAGTGATTTAGTTTGGAGACATCTACGAGACCCATTAATATTTCAAACAAAACATTTTGTAAGAATATTTATATACTACAATGACTAGTAGTCTTAAACGGTAGCCTTGTAGGATACCTGAACTAAGTGTAAACTATACTAATAATTTCCCTATACAAAAACATTAACCAGGATTGGGCTATCTCATGAACAGATTCAAAACTCTTTTATAATATCGTTATTTATATTCAGAAGACAGAAAATACTTATAGTTGTCATTATCACTCTTTTTGTTGCTTTCGTTTATCAAGCATTGATTCTAATATTACAGAGTACAGACGTTGATGATTATGAGAAACGCAGAGAGTTCATCTCAGGTTTCAGTGGAAGCTATGGGGATGCTGTGATAACATTAAAGAAAGCAGCTTTATGGACTGACGGTCGTTACCACTTGCAAGCTGACGAGCAAATTGATTGTAATTGGCTTCTGTTTCGTGAAGGACATAAAAATATTCCAACTATATCCGATTGGCTCAAGGAGCAATTACCGAAGAAAAGTCGTATTGGTCTGAATCCTAAGTTGGTTTCGGAGTATATGTGGAATAAGTTAACAAAAGATTTCAGTAATCATTCCTTAGAGTTAGTGGCTCTGAATGTTAGCTTAATAGACTTGATGTGGCCATCAGAACAAAGGGGGAGAAAACGAACTAAAAATGCCTTTGTTTACGACATTGAATATGCTGGTAACTAGCCATGGTACTTTTGAAATTAGTATCTCTACAGATACACAAAACATTTTCATATTTCAACTCGCAGATCCCTAACATTCATTAAAGTTTTTTAGGCAAAGACTATGATACAAAGGTAAAAGAAGTGAGAGAGCAACTTGGAAAAGCTAATGCTGAAGCAATGGTAGTAACATCTCTAGATGAGATCGCTTGGCTCCTAAATATACGTGGAAGAGATGTCCCATACTCACCATTTTTGAGAAGCTATGTCATCTTGGATATGCAAAATATATTTTTTTATGTTAACGAATCTCAACTTAGAGATAGCAGCGTTCGTGAACATTTGCATAATGACCCAACATTTTTAGCAAGTGACTCTGTATTGTAAGTATGAATTTATTATAAAATAAATGTAAGAAAATTAGTATGTACTTTCATAGAATTCACATCTGGCTATTTAAAATTTTGAAAAGCTCTTAAATTCCTGTATCGGAATTTTGATAGCCTCGCTCAAATATTACATTTAATTTCGAGAAACGATCGATTTTTTTATGTCCGAAACTGGACAAAGGTATTTATTGAGATTTTTGTGCAGATTACGAAACTATGATGATATATGGCAGGACCTAAGAATAAAGTCACAACTATATACAAAAATTCTGGTACCATCGTACTGTGCCTATAGTGAGGGCGCTAGTCATGCAATTTATGAACATATATTTGAAGACCGTAGATTGCCTATGCAATCCCCTATAATCTACCTAAAAGCGAAAAAAAATCGAGTTGAAATAAAAGGAATGCATGAAGCTAATATTCGTGATGCAGCTGCAGTATGTGACTGCTTTGCTTATATACAAAAACGGGTGAGTACTAGATTCAGAAAATATCGTACGATCATTACTAGACAGATCGTTTCAATATTGTGGGTGTGTCAAAAGTGTCTAAATAATTCTAAAGAGGTGCCAACCTACCATGTTAATGTAAGTACACTTTTTCTGCATATAGAAATCTAATTTGAAAGGTAGATCTACCGGTAGGTTTAGTGTGGACCTCTACGGTAGACCCCATACTGCTATTTGAGTACACTACATGAATTGGTATTGGTAAAACTGTTTAAAAATACGGCTTCCAGGAACTGGTCAATAACAGCTTTTCTATGATGATCGCAAAATCATTGAGTATATTGTTTTTGATCAATATGTAGAACAGGTGCCCACTGATTTTTGGTTTTTTTGGCCTGTTGCGTAGGTTTATATAATAGGAACACATTCCAATTAAAATTTTAGCCCGCTCACTTCACATTGCCGAGAAAAAAAATCTAAAGTTTACTATTTTCACCTCGAATTTCTCCTAATTCCGACTATTATGATACGCTGCTGGACTGTTTATTTTGATGGCGTATTATTAATATTTCATTGGTTATTTATTAATTTATTACTATATTCCTACAAATTCGAATTCATGTATTGGATATCCGTACAAACGAGTCATTTTGGCAACATCGCACAATGGCTGTATAAATAGCGGCAGGATGATTTTCCTTGCCCTTTTATATTTTTTATGGATCCGTTTTCGCTAATTGCAGCTTTTTTTATTTATCGGTTTAATTTAGTATTATATTAGCCAAAGTACTACTAAAAGTATATCACTAAACACTTATTTTCCCCACCCCAGCACCCCTATTCACTGCTTCACTCCACCCGCCAGTAAGTTTCTTGGGGTTTAGCGGGCTAAAATTTTAATTGGAATGTGTTCCTATAATATATACCTACGCAACTAGCCAAAAATTTTTTTTTTTTGGTTTTTAATTGAGGGATGGTTGCAGGCTTATTTTCGTACCCGCTTTTTCAAATCAACAGAAAGAAAAAGGTCTGATCAGTTATAACTGGCGAACGTAGTGACTATTTAGTAACAACCAGAGGAAACATACCTCAAGTTATAACTAATAACCTATATCCTTATATCAAGCCTGGAAATAAGAAACAACGGCAACAATGTGGCAGGCCTGTTTCTTTTCTTATTTGATCGACGCCAGAAAGAAAAAAAAAATTGTATGTTGTATTTTCTATAGTTCTCTCTGATCGACTCTAATAGTAGTCTCATTTTTCGTTAAAATAGGTTATATTCATGATATAAAAACATGTGTATGGTGGTTATATTCTGTGCAGAGAAAACATGCATCCACATTCTGTGTTCGGCCGGATAATACATATAACACTTAATAAGTGGGATAATAGGTAATACTCAGTATAATAAGAACGTAATAAAAAGTTTTCGCAACGTAACGTGAGTCATAGAGTAATAAATAGAATATAGAGTACCAACTCTATGATGTAAAAATTGTCTCAAATTCAAGTACTTGACTGTCTTCTCTGAATAGCACGAAGAACTAAATGAAAAATTTTTGACCGGCGGTAAATTTTAAATGTAATAGCTCATAATTTGAAATCATCTTACGTTATTTCATAAATCATATTCTCAATTAATTTCGTAGGTTTAATAAAGTAAAATTGTATTGTTTAGCTTTATAAAGAAATCTATGAGATTAATTAATAATATGATATAAGAATTAACAATATTGATGAATACCGGAAAAAAAAATATTAATACATATATATTTATTGAATTATATTTAAAACATTATATGTGCAATAATTCATGAACAAAAATTCAAACGTATACATGTCATTTTGTGATACAAAAGTTTATTATGGTCATTAGATACAGAGATAAGTTTACAGTTAAATACATTTCCTTGGTTAAATCTTAGAAATAACTTTATTAAATGAAAACAGATTAATAGAGAGGGTCAACTAAATGATGTTCACCGTTCTACAGGGACCTATTTATATATAATTATATTGCACTATCAGCACTATGCTTATGGTTAACAATATATCCTTATTTTAATAAATGGTTCAGCTATAATGACCATATAACTTTACAAAAAAGTAATTCAACTTAGCTATTTTTTTTTAAATTGTTGATATATTCAAAATTGCACAATAGAGAAATATGTACCTACATATATACAACTACCAAATAATAAATAATTTATGACCACTAAAATAAAATGCATCAGTTTAGTTTGGGTGAAAAGTGAAATCAATAATAAAAATATTACATTAAATTATTATGTATTTTCAGAATGATTTACAGCAATGATTTGTCGTTATGAGAAAGATAAATATGTGAAATTCTACCTTCAAAAATATTAGCTCAATTTCTTATGAATAAAATTACAGGACCAATGCATATTTTTGGAAAACATGATTAGATTTAAGGAGAAACTTTTTTAGAATCGTTCTAATATGGATATCAGGTACAGTAAAATCTTTATTATGTGAGGTAGATACAAACAAATTGATGCCATTTTTGTTACATATAAGTTACTAATAACATTAACTTCAAGTAGAATTCACAAACAATATGATATAACTTTCAAGTGCCATATTGGTGTGTTCTCTGTCATTGTTATCAATGATCTAAGACAACCTACTATTCCAGAATAGTTTTACTAGGAAAGTCATAGAAATAGATAATTAATGTTAGATTATTTTGTTTTGTCATTTTGATGTTCAATTGCTGTTATTGATTTAGAGACAGTCAGACAGAAAATAAAGATTGTCAAATCAGAACTTTTTTGAACATTGATTTTTGTCGTTCAATACCCTTGAAATTTTTACATTGGTCCTTCGAGCTTCAAGAGACCTTAAGACGAACCTGTGGATATATATATAGAAAAATAAATTTGGACATGAGTTTTACCTCGGACAGGCCCCGACGACAAACAGCAGGTATGAACAAAAACCTGAACCCAGACTGTCAATGGCCTCCAGGGTTTGGAAATAATGATACAGGGAAAGAAATAGAAAACCGAGACGAAGTTAAAAGTAGAAATTTAGAAAAATCTGAAAAGATATCTGATGAGACAAAGTCAGTGTCAAACGTGTCAAGAATGACTAATGTTAGTAAGAGTTCAGAACTTGAAAGAAAAAGAATGATATTAGAAATAGAAAAGGAGAAAGTAGAGATCCATAAGAAACTACAAGAAAAAGAACGAGAATTAACAGAAAGGCAATTAAAATTACTAGAAATAGAAAAAGAGGTACTTGAAACTGAGATTAATGAAAGAATTGTGTCAGGAAATTCAAGAAATTTTGAAGAGACAAGATGTAAAGCAGATAATTCTGAAGTATCTGGATAGAAAAGCCAAGCCAACATTCAGACAATAAGGATATGAAGATAGAAAAGAATATATGCCAGACGCAAGATAGTAAAAATGATATTTCAAATCTATGTAAGACATTAGAAAGAGTATTGAATACGGCAGTACCAGAAAATAAGAAAAAGCATGACAACATTTTTATAAGATATTCAGTTGGGAAAGAATTTACTATTTTTGATGGCTCACCCGAAGATTGGGCTACGTTTATGTACCATTTCCAAAGAATTTCAAAAGTCTGTGAGTATTCAGACGAAGAAAAGTTAATTAAACTGCAAAAATGTTTAAAAGGGGAAGCAAAAAGTGCAGTTGCAGCGATGTTAATGTGTCCAGAAAACCTTGATCAAGTAATGAAGACATTAGAAATAAGATTCGGACGAGCATCATTATATTCGAGAATATGACATGGAAGGCCTTATCAATTTTTCTGTTCATGTCGGATCTGTAGTGAGTACAATTAAATCGTTATGACATGAAGCACATCTAGAAAATCCGGAATTAATTAAAGATCTAATGCAAAAGTTGCCAATGACAATGAGATTGGATTGGGGAACTAAAATGTATAAGAACAAAGAACACCATCTCAACCTGGAAGATTTTCACAAATGGTTATAAGAAGAAATAGCAAATGCTGCTTGTTATGTTACTACTCCGAGATCAATGAAATTTAAGAACAAACCTCAGCAAACACGTATACATGAGAAAACATACTGTGCAACATATTCAGAAAACAAAAAAATTGTCAAATGTAAATATTGTGGAAAGGAAGGTCATGAGATAGAGGTGTGTTCAAAGTTGAAATCAGATGATGTAGATACAAGATGGAAACAGATAACAGAATGTAAATTATGTTTTTCATGTTTAAAAAGTACTCACCTTACCAGACGATGCAAGAAGAGACAAGTTTGTGGAAAGAATGGATGTATATACCCACATAATCAACTATTGCACAAGGATAATAATGACACAGAGCAAAAAATAGTTAAATCTGAAAACTATGATGACAGCACTCTACAACAGTCAAAATTCTATCATGACAGGAATATGACACTGACAAAATCATATGATCCTAATGATGGAAATCTGACGCAACCTTCAAATCCTGACAAGGAAGATTATAAAAAACTATATATAACAGGATCAAAAGAAAACGTGCTACTGAGAACTATAAATGTGCGTCTTTATGGACGTAATGGCAACATAATACATACTGTAGCTTTCTGCGATGAAGGCTCATCAATTACAATCATTGATGATGCTATCTTGAGAAATTTGGGAATAAGAGGAACAAGACAACCTCTCTGTGTACAATGGACAAATGATATTGTTAAAAGGCACGAAGATTCAGAATGTTTGGACATAAAAATTTCCGGAGACTACAGTAATTCCAAAATTTATAATCTGTCTAATGTTAGATCAGTCAAAAATTTATCATTACCGATTCAGAATATTAAAATACAAGACTGGCAGCAGTATCCTAATATTAATGATATTGATATGATATGATGATTGATAAACCTCCAATGATTCTGGTAGGACATGACAATATTAATTTAACAGTTCCAAGGAAAGTATATGAGGGTCCGGAAGGCACGCCTATTGTAACAAAAACAAAACTGGGATGGATTTTACACGGAAAAGTAAAAAACGATGTTCCAAAAGAGAGATTTTCTTTTCATATTTGCAATCGACAAAACGATAATGAAGATTTACATAATCTGGTGAAGAATTCTTTTACCATAGAAGCATTTGGAGTATCCGTTATACCAAGCAAGAAGAATAAAGACATTGAAAGAGCAATAGAAATTATGAGTAAAACATATAGACGTGTGGGAGAATATTTTGAAATAGGACTACTATGGAAAACAGAAGATGTTGCATTGCCTGAAAGTTACAATACAGCATTTAGAAGACTTCAATGTGTGGAGAACATTGCAAGAACAGTAAAAGAAGTAAACATCAGAATAGATCATACTTATTTTAATTCAGAATCTACCACTGTTTTGTATTGGTTAAAGGGTAACATCAGTAAACTGGGTCAATTTGAGGCTCACCGTGTAGGAGAAATTCAAGAATTAACTGACATAAGTGACTGGTATTGGATTCCATCCAAGATCAATCCTGCTGATGCAGCAACAAGGACATATAATGAAGATGGACACAACAAGACCTGTTTTGATGATTGGTTTACAGGCCCCAAGTTATGACCATGACGAACAGAACTGGCCATTCAAAAAAATTGGAATAGAAACAATTTTTAATGAAGTAAGGCAAAAGTTTTGGATTATTAGAGGAAGATCAGCAGTAAAGACAGCATTTACAAATTGCCAGAAATGCGGAAATAATAAAGCCAATCCGAAAACTCCAGAAATGGGACAAATACCAATGTGCAGACTAATCCCAAACATAAAAGCATTTACTTATACAGGAATCGATTATTTTGGACCTTTTCATGTGACAGTAGGAAGAAGACAAGAAAAACGTTGGGGAGTAATTTTTACCTGCATGATCGTTCAAGCCATTCATTTGGAAGTTGCACATTCCTTGAAAACTGATTCTGCTATATTAGCCTTAAGACGAATGATTGCCAAAAGAGGAAACATTACAGAAATAATATCTGACAATGGGACCAACCTGCGGGGTGCATCAACAGAATTACAAAATGCAATAAAAGATTTGGACATGGAAAAAATTGAAGATGCTGTTACCAAGCAAGGAATAAACTGGCGATTCAATCCACCTGCAGCTTCAAATATGGGCGGCGCGTGGGAGAGATTAATAAGATCCGTGAAGAAGACCTTTTATGTAATTTTCAAAGAGCAGAAATTGACAGATGAAATTTTAATGACTGTATTCTGTGAAATTGAATTCATGATAAATTCAAGACCATTCACAAAAGTATCGTCAAATCCATTTGACCCTGAAGCCCTTACCCCAAACCATTTTTTATTAGGATCGTCAAATGGAAGTGTTTTTGAACAGATGAATTTTCAATTGGATTTAAGAAAAGAATGGAGGAGATCTCAAAGACTTGCCAACGAATTTTGGAAAAGATGGATAAAGGAGTACCTACCGACCATGACAAGAACAGGGAGATGGCAAGATAATGGCGAAAAATTAAAGATAGGAGACATAGTAATAATTAAGGAAGATAATTTGGTGAGAAATGTTTGGAAACTAGGCAGGATTGAAGAGTTTTTTCCAGGACCTGATGGGAAGATCAGAGTCGTAGACGTTAGGACAAAAAATGGTGTATGCAGACGACCGGTTAGCAGATTGGCCAGAATTAAAACTGAAGATGATGACTGAAGATGATGACCCTCGTTTAGTGGCAACATTGAAGCTCTCAGCCCAGGCGAGGAAGAAATGTTAGATTATTTTGTTTTGTCATTTTGATGTTCAATTGTTGTTATTGATTTAGAGAGTCAGACAGAAAGTAAAGATTGTCAAATCAGACCTTTTTTGAATATTGATTTTTTGTCGTTCAATACCCTTGAAATTTTTACAATTAATATATTTTTGGTTTACCATTTAATTTTTATTCATCCAGCAAATGCTGTTTTCGGGTGGCACGGTTAATTGGGGTAGTAACAATTTAAGATGGTTTTCAACGGGATTCGATCTCGATAGAATTCTTTTCATTTTCGGTATTATACAATTTGAACAACCTTCATTCTGACAATAGTTATTGAATCTGAAATAGAATCTGATGAGCTGAAACATATAGGTGTATCATATACTTATTTACTCACTAATTATAACTTCCACATGAAGGCACCTTAGATCAAATACGAGGGGAGGCACACAGCACTCATTTCAAAGAGTTATGTCACTGTTGTAAAACCATAAACATAGATAAAATATTTATATACTATAAAAACTAAGAATAAAATAATAAATAAGAACATTAATTTATTATACTGACACTGACAACCGTGAATGATCATGACATGCTCAAATGTAGACTCCTGTAAAAGATACATTTGCTTTTCTCTAGTTCATAACGCAAATGGGGGATGACGCCAGCTCTATCAATAACAAGCTCTAGGCAATCTGAGATCGCATACCCTGACGTGAGTTACACGAATGCGAGTAAATTGTTCTGTGATAACAATGCCTAGACGTTGTAGCGTACCTGAATTCCTGAATTCAAGTCTCATGATTATAATTAAACTTTTTAAAAGGGGACGCTTTTAAGAATAAGTGGTACAGATTCGGGTGGGCGATTCTCATTCTGTGATATCAAAGCAAAATTCGAAATCTCGGGACTGACTCTCCAAGTTTCGAAATTAACGAAAAACCAGCGTTCGTTGATTTTGGAAGAATGTGTTTTTTTATTATCATTATTTGTTCGAATGTGGAGTAGACAAGGCAGTTGAAATTTATATTTCAGTATATGCAGCCCAGTCAATATCAAAGAAGTTTCCTGTTATGAGTGTCTTTTTACATACGAGGAACGAGGAATTCGGAGTCAATGTAAGTTCACTGATCATCAATATTTTAATGATTTACAACGCGGTGGTCTATCTTTACCTACCAGTTTTGTAACAATAATTTTCTTCCACATGTAGGTATGCTATTCTAGAGTTTATTATCAATGACAGTGAATTAGAATAAATATTCCTCTATCATGAAAACCAGAAAGATTTGCTTAGCGTTCTTAAAATAAGAAGCACCTCTTCTGTTCATCATTATTTAGAATTTCTAAAACCCTGCGTATGTAATATTTTGAGAGATATTTGTTCAATATTCGCTAACACGCTCTTGAATAATTATGTCAAAACACAAAATAATCAAGCTGTAAACCAAAATAAAGAAACTTGATACATTCAAAATAATTAAATAAGGTAAATAAATATAATCATCATGAATTTGAAATTTCTCAAGTTTATTCACTTGAAGAAGAAAAACTAGGTACTCCTCTGTTATTTTACCGAATTATAAATTTCGTTTTTATTTAGCTTTAAATCGAGTGATTTTTATTTGTTTTCAGCTATAGAATCTATATTTTGTTTATTCGTATCTTCCTCGGTATCTTCTTTTTATTTGTTTTTTTATTGAGAACATTTTTATTTTGCTTGGTATTAAGAGCTTATATTGTTTATTTTGTATTTGTTATATTTATGTGCTTCTACCCAACTGATTCCTAACTCCAACCACCAACAATAACCATCTCCATTTGAGTTCCCCCCAAACCACATTGACCACATTGCATACCCTGACAAAAAGCATAGTAGATACTGTTATTACTTAATTGGATAGGTAACTTCCAAATAAGCATATAAGATATTAAAACATATGGTTGGTTTTGCTGAACAGTCCGAATATTCGATTTTAATGTGCAGATCAAACCTAATATTCAATTATCATTTTATCTTCGCATCATTTTTGGGTATTTAGATGACAAATCAGATTATCCTTTGTAATTTGCAACGTATGACTACGTACCTAATATCATCAAATCAAAAATCTGTAAATAAATCTGCAATATGTCTTATTAGAGTACCTAGTAGACGATAAGTTTTAATTTATCTGTAAAAGAGATTCTGATATTTTTTGTCTGTGGACCATTCAAATGAGAAGAAATAAGTTTTATCACAGATTTGTGAATAAAACTGTATAAAATTTCTTCAGCTTTTTATCGTAATGTCAGAGTTGTTTTATTTGGGGTTTCTAATAGCGTTCTAGGGTCTTTCGGAAAATTGTTTAGCCAATAATTATTTTTACAATTGGAAAATAAGGGCCTTCAATGAACTTTGACGTATATATTTGAGGAAATAGACCATTATCTAAAAACAGCAAGTAACCTTTTTTTCTCAGTTACTCAGTTGGTAATTTATAATTTTTACTCTGCTGAAGATTGTTGTGGTGGATTATCTCTGTCCTAATTACCTCATTGAAACTTATCTCGTCATCAAATAACTCACTTAGCCAATTTTCCCTTATGCTAATACATAGGTACTTCTAAATTTCCTTCGTTCCTATTTTCATCGGAGGTTATTATATCGGAAGTATTTCCTAATATAATATGATTTTGATGAAAGTATATGGTGTGAATGATTTATCGTCTGGTGCACTTCGCAAAGTATTATCGTGGGTTTATCATACTTTCTATAAAAGCTGCTACTATTTTTTTCTTCTAAGCTTGTGATGACATCTTTAAGAAAACAATTATTAAACATCATAACCTCCAAAAAAACATAGCGAGAGCCTCCTTCTACATGAAAATGTTCTTAATGGGCCAATAACTTTTATAAGATTCTTTAGGTTTTATAGTAGCAAAAAATATTTATTATGTGCTTTAAGATTTATAAGAGTTTTACGGAGTAAACTATAAGACCCTAAGAGTAAAAGTTTTATACAACGGTTTTTAAGAATGCTAAAGTAACAAAGTAACGGAAACGTTTTGTATGCAATATTATAAAACTTATAGTAATTTGGTATTTATTGGACGTATCACAAAGCTTGTAACACCAATGGTTTTCTTATGAAACTATAAAAACTATTATAAAAGTCAAGGTTTATTATAATCCCCTTATAAATATTCGTTACCTTATAATAAAACCTTAAGCTGCGAAAAATGTTGGTTGGGCTGCGCCGTTTTCGGTAGTCTGCTAGCCCTTTTACACCAACTTAATTCACTATGGAACATGATTATGTAGCGCAATTTTTCTATTCTATTTAATCTATTTAACAAAATTCGTTCAGAATTTAGGTCTTATTCTAGTTTATTTATTCAAGAGCTACTATAATCGGGTATATTAGAAAAACAAAGGTTTTTCAATTTTTCATCAAGGATATCACGCCCTCTAGCGGCAAAGCTAAACACATGAAACTTATTTCCAACGATTGTTCTTGACCATAACCAACGAAATTTTCATCCCAAAGTTGTACAATGAACATTTCCTGAGATACAACAACTTATTGGTCCACCCGGGGGGTTATCATGTAACTAGCAACTGCAATGCGACCGCGACTATTGCACAATCGTCGCTGTCAAAACGTCGATTTTGTTCAGTGTTGCCGCTCATTCAATGTAGAGCCTAAATTGATGTTCGAGTAAAATTATCGGAGCGAAGTTGATTGGAGCTATTTGTGAATAATTAAGGATTTTTCAACATGTTCTTTATAAAATAGCTATTTTTACTTATTTATCCAATATTTAATAGATAAGATCTTATGCACTACATGTCGACAGTGGCAACACTGAGACAACAACGCGATTGCAACTGGTTGCTAAATTTTACATGATACGGGGGCCGGTCATGGAATAGTTGTTATTTATTCTGTGACCGGGGTACATCCACTGTTGGTTGTCTCCCAACACCAGGAAAGTTCCTTGCTTCCACTACTCACATTAAAACGATAACAACGATAAACCCGCTGGCTCAAAAAGTAGAAAACAACTGATGGTTTATTGCTCCAGTCTTAAGTGTTCCTCATACAAGTCAGAAATAAAAATAATTTGCAATACTGGAATTATGAGACATTTGAAGCATATATTTTAGTCTATGCCAACATATTATATTTTCTGGATACCATTTTTTGCAATGACTTTTAGGCTATTGTATTGTTAAAGTAAAACTAGAACACTAATTATAGTAGCATAAATTTCAGGTCTCTGCTGGAGAACGTTTAACAGAATTGGACGTTGTTGATATCCTGAACGAGTATCGCTTTGAACAAGATCACAGTCTCGGAAATAGTTTTAGAACAATCGTTGCTTTTGGTATCAATGCAGCATATCCTAAATATGAGCCCATAATCAATACAAATGCTCAAATATTTGCAAATAGTACGATTGTTCTGGATTCTGGAGGACAGTACCTCGGTAAGTTTTCTTATTCATTTTTCAGTTTTCTTAGTCATTTGGTGACTAATGCCTGAATTAAAAAATCCTTGGCACTTTCACACAAGATATCAGTTATATATCAATTCTACAATAAAATGTAGGAGGTACGACCGATGTGACCCGAACACTACATTTTGGGGAACCAACGAACGATATGAAGGAAGCATACACCCGAGTTCTCTCTGGTTTGATACAATTTGCAACATTAACATTCCCCAGTAATATGAAAATGGCAATGGCAGACATACTGATAAGAAAACCGTTGTGGGAAATCGGTTCTGATTACTTGCACGAATCAGGACATGGTGTTGGCGCATTTTCTGATGTACACGAATGTAAGTAGATTAGATTAGTTGGAGTTGCTGTGCGTCCTGACCCACTGCGACACCAGTTTTGTTCTATTGTGGTTCTCCCTTGCATTATAGTTCAGCATCTAGATTTATCCTTTTTAGCAGACTTAGCAGTCTAGATACCGAGTCCTTCACGTAGCTCTCTGCCTTCGGTTCCCCATCTCCAAATAATTGAAATCGCACTCTTACCAGGGCTTCACACTCACAGAGTATGTGTACCGCGGTCTCCACCTCTTCCTGGCAGAACCTACAGCGGTCGTTCTCGTCCTGACCTATATAGTTCATATGCTTCCTAAGCCAAGTGTCTTATCAGCATCCCTACCAATATACATGTCATTTTCCGACTTTAATTCAATTTCGCGGGACATTTTGGCTGAGGGGCTTTTTACAATGCCTCGTTCGTGATCCACTGTCGGAGATGTCCCTTAATGTGGCATTTAGCAATTCCGAAAGAGGTCTCAGGTTCGACGATGGCCTATTCGACTCCCTGCTTGGCTAGTTGGTAAGGCTTTTCGTTGCCATCGATTCCCTGGTGCGCTGTTTGATATGAGTTCGTCGCTTTTAGTGCTGTTTGACGAATGTAAGTAACATCAACAATAAAAACATTCATCCCTTCTAATGGACTAGGAAAATGATTTGCTATTTATCCATTTTTTCATCAAATAACATGTCACTTTTAGCACTTATATCATAAATAACTATTCTCAGCTCCAATAAAGATCCACTTCAACTCCGATACAAGTATGGAACAAGTTTTCCAACCAGGCTACTTTTTCTCGAATGGTAAGAGCAAAAATTATAATTCAAGGCTATATGTGAATATTTTCCGATCTCTTTTCAGAGCCAGGCTATTATAGAGAAGGCGAATTTGGAATAAGGTTAGAAAATGTTCTTGAAGTTATTGAGAAGCCTTGGCTCAGGTACAGTGGTCATACATTTTATGGATTTAAAATGGTCACCTTTGTGCCATTTGAGCCTAATCTTATCAAATTTGAGTTGCTTTCAAATCCACAAGTAAGTGAAAATTGTATCAACTGGCTTGAGCTACAATAATTGTAGATAAATAGCACACCTAGTTAACAATCTACACATCTACAGATAAAAATATTATTTCATTGTTCTATAAGATAAGAAATATTTTAAATATAATATAGTTACGAGAAATGTGAAGTATCTACTATTAAAAAAATTACTATCATCAACAAAAATTATGTTTTATATATAACGTGCTCTTTCGGTTATTTTGAAACATTCGTTCAGAGAAATGTCCATATTCCTTATAACAAACATTAACGATGTTGAATTTCCACGAAATAATCAGCCACCGATATACAGGCACAGAATAAAGAACAACCTTTATTCTGTGGTGCAGGTAAAAATGTGTCCAAAATTGGAGTTGCGGAAAAGATGAAAAATGAAGAATCAGTTCGTATATCAAATTTCAGTTTTATCGTTTCCGTTGTCTGGAACTATTCCATCAATTTAGTTTTTCTCATGTGACCGCCATATTGGATTTCAACCTATGCACAGAACACTACCTCCAAAATCTATGTAAAATGAAATAATCGTTTCGTATCCTCATAGAAATGGAATATTAATTCTATGCGTATTTTTAGCATGTTTAGTAGTAAACGAGCTCCAATTTTCATGTTTTTTTTTTCATTTGATAGAAGACTATTGAGAGTTAGCGCCAAACGTTTTCGATGTAACTACAACAGCACAACTTCCAAATTACCAGTACCAATAGAATTAAAATTATTTTGTATTTTTCACTGCACCAACCAATAAACTCGGTCCAATTTTTGGTAAAAGAAATATTTATTATCGTTTCGGTTGTTAATGGATGTAACTTTTGAATGATGAATATCAAACAGTAAAAATTGAGGATGATAAAAAATAAAAATATATTATTTTTGTGTCTGTTTGGGAATGTGAATGAATGAATGTAAAGCAATAGCAATATTTTCTTTCCATTATATGGATTTTTTTTTCTTTCTTAATTATTTCAATCAATATCTGTAATTCTTCAAAATAATGCAGTTTTACCTCTCAGCTTTATCTACATTTGAAAAAAAACATTGTCGGTCGAAACGTTTTGTATTACAATTTTGACAATGATATTATAATAAACAAATTTTATTTCAAACAAATACTGAGCCCTAACCCCTAGTATGTATATATGGGATATTTTGAAATTTGTAAACACGAATTATAATAATATTAAAATTTCCTGTAAAAATCGATCTTACAAATATCTCGGGCGAGTTCGTTAACAGGCATGATGAGACAAGTAGTTTCAAAATAGCAAGCAAATCAACTTTTAGAATATTTCTGAAAAACTAGTAGTTCACAGAATGTCATTTAAAATATTTTTGAATTATAGATATATAAAGCATTTTGCCCTAGAGTTGATAAATAAATAAAAAATCGTGAAATTTACCTATCCTATTTTTTATATTTTGTTTTCATCTTCAACTCTTGTTTAGCATTAGAAATCCAGTATGGCGGCCATGCGAAAAAACAAAGTTAATGATTGTTTTTGAAACGTTGAAATTTAAAGTTATGTTTATGAACTTATTATCCGTAAAAAGTTGCTCTGGTAATGTTTTAACCGATAGTTCAAGAAATTAAAGATATACAATTCATAATCCAATCTTAGTTCAGTACTAGCTATAATAGTACCATATTAAAATAAAAAACAAAACACTATCCTACCATAAAACTGACATAAGTCATAAACATAGACAGTCTACGGTCATAAACCTAATTTAAGGTTAGGTTAGTTAGATTGCAGCACAGTCCTCATTTAGGACCGTGGATTGAAGATTCTGTCGTTTGTGTGTTCTGGTCAGAGAAAACATACCTCCAAGAGAATGGTAACTCCCATGTTAATCTTTTTGACCATGTTTTGACCTTGAGTACACTAGCGCTCAATCGGTACACTTGCGAAGTTACGTGTGGCGGCAGATTTAAATCGGACATTCAAATCAACGGTGGAATATAAAAGTTAAGCAAAGTAGAGAAAGGAATAAAACATTCAGAAATTGTTGAAGAAAGTTAAAAAACATTATATGAATACAGCATAGATTTTTTATTAAGTGTTCTCCAACAATTTCTGAGAGTTTCACTATGTCTAAGGGGAATTAATAAAGTTATAATAAATACACGAAAAGTTTGAAGTAATTTTTTTATTAACTTGAAGGTCGCCAATGTAAACATCAACATATATTACTATTATAATATACTTATATAATAAATTTATTATTATAATAAATTATTACCCAGAACACTGTCTAAATAACTGCTTTTTAAAAACACTCATTATACCACCAGGACCCGGACGCTGGATACTTCATATGCTCTTGCATTGCTCCATTTCTTCTTCAGTCCTCTTCCGCTGCTCCACAATTAGATATATAAATAAAAAAATTAAACATCTGTGCCGTATATTACCAGTAAACTGAAATAATTATAAGCAAAATTCAGCCATACTCACATTTATGCACTCATTATGCTCTTTACACCACCAGGACTCGGACGCTGGTTCTTCATCTGCCCTTGCATTGGTCCATTTCTGCTCCAGCCTTCTTCCGTTGCTCCTCAATTAGACATGTAAATAAAAAAAACAAATTTTAAACATCTGCACCGTATATTACAAGTAAACTGAAATAATTATATGCAAAATTCAGCTATACTCACATTTATGCACTCACTATACTCTCTCTATACCACCAGGACCCGGAAACTAGATTCTTCAAATACCTTTGAGGTGTTTTACTTTTGCCACATCCTTCTTCCGTTGTTCATCTGCAAACATTCGATTTTGCCTTGTGCACCACCATTTCACTGCAATAAAAAATACATCATTACAAATCTGGGCTGATATGAGAGAAGCATGCTCAGTAAAGAGTTCGCAAGACAATCAAATTTAAACGTTCTCTGAAGTGTAACTGTAATAGCCGTCGATTTTATTAGGGATCTATTGAGTATTCTCTGATCTCTTTGTATAATGAGCTAGACGGCAATCTTAAACAACAATACATTATAAACTATCAATCATGCCTTACAGAATGTATTTAGTGGCATTTTCTTGCCACTGAGCCATACCAACTAACAACACTGAAATAAATGAGATACGAATGATAAGAATAAGATACTAAAATAGTAATAGAGAATAAAATTCACATTCAGCAACTTTTCTGTATTTTTAGCTTCACCGAAGTACTAGTTGGTTCTTTCACCTACAACATGTTACCCTAATTTACCTGGTAGAAGTAGATTAACAGTTATTCTCTACATATTATTTGCGATCTCTTTTATTTACTCTGATCTCTATATAATGAGCTTGACGGAAAGCTTAAGCAACAATACGTTCGAAAATGTCAATCAAAAAACTATTCATGATACACATACCTTTGCTTAATATTCCAGTTTTAGGATGAACTTGCTTGAAAACTTTGTATATATAAATTGCGTTACTCTCCATCTTCCTTCGTATTTTCATCATGCCATACGTAATGACAAATGTTTTCCTGGGTTTAACCAGCTTTCTCGGCAGCCTTACAGCATTTTTTAGTGGCATTTTCTTGCCACTGAGCCTTACGAACACTGAAATAAATGAGAAACGAATGATAAGAATAAGATACTTAAATAGTAATAGAGAATAAAATTCACATTCAACAACAGAGAATTGCAGAGAAAACGTGCGTATTCTCTCATTTCTCAGATACGTACCTTCAAAACATCCAATAGCTACAACAAAACCAGAGAAAACATACCACAAATACAAATACCAACAACGCTTCAGAAAAATGAGGTTAGAGGTTTTAGACAGATAACATATTATAATATAACATTTACGTATTTAAATGTTACCGCCACTAATTGTCGGAAGCGATACTAGCGATCAATCGGTACACTTTGGCAACTTACGGTCAAAATTTTCCCATAAGAGTTGCCACGGGCTGGTTCTGGTGGACATAAACCTCCGCACTGAATTTAGTAGCATATATATAGCATTCGATTATGAATATGGCTGTTGGTTTCTAATATACCCTTACAGCCGTCACCAATTTTGAACACACTGTATGTATTAGTTTTCTGCGACGTTAATACATTTTTATCAGATAAATTATAATAGAATTCCATATTCCATCAGTAGTATTTTTTTATATAATGTAGTGGTTTTGCTTTCAGAAACATTGGTTGAATACTTATAACGAGCAAGTTCGTCAGCTGGTTGGAGAAGAGTTAAAACGACAAAAAAGAATGGATGGATTTTATTGGATGATGGAAAAAACCAAGTATATCCCTGCATCGGGTAATACTACATTAAGCCAGATTTTTTTAATTATTTTCAGTTTTTTACTCAATACATTTTTGACAATTTAATTGTTATTAAAAACATTGTATAACTGTCTACCAAAGCATTTATATTTTTTATTTTGAACAAATAAATAGTGACAAATTATTAAACACGAAATCATTTCTTCACAAAATGTTATATTTTTAAATTTAAAAAACAAAGTCAAAATTGAGCTCGTAAATAATAATAGTTTCTTTGACAAAAGAAGATCCAGAAAGTTGCAGAATCAATCTTCAAACAAAACATTGCTATTGAGCAGTCTATTTATTCGAAAAGATTTGTAACATGAAGAACAGATGTATTATTAGAAAGATCAAAAATAATAAATATAAAAATATACGATTTGTCTTAAAACTAGAAGGTGATATTCTAAGTAATGTCTACATATATATTATAGTAATTATAAGAAATCATTAAGTTAATAAATTATGAAGAGACGATAAAAATTTGCTTTAGCTATACTTGTAATATATTCCATGCTTTAATTAAAACTAATTAGTCGATGTTTAATAAAAACTATATTTACAGAGTAATAAATTGTAGGTCTTGTATTGAGTAGATTATTCTGTGATTTATTATATTGATAAGCATCAGACGGCTTAAATCATTTAAAATTCAATACCAATAACTCACTTGTAAGAAAATTTGTATTCCTCTCAGTAGATTGAAATCCGAAGACAATTCGGTGACTACAATTTACAAGAATTTATTCAGTCAAAAAACATGATAAGGTTAAAAAAGACAATGCAGTAACACATCTTTTGGACGTCTTTTAAATCATTGGGCAGTAAATAACTTCTAAAAATTAAAGTAAATTAGTTATTAATCAGTTAATCAAACTTAAATCAAAATATAATAGATATGATATATTGCTTTGGAAGAATAACTCACGATGTTCCTATAAAATATAATAAATGATTAACTGAATAAGTATTACCAGTTATGTTCAAATAATATTTCAAATAAACAACACTTAACGCAGGTCTTATACATGACAATTCAATCTAATGAATCCATTAGGTACCAAGCCTATAATTCGTTCTATCTCGAACTTTCCATCGTAAGTCGATCAAACACATATCTCCATATCATCTAACTTTATGATTTTATCTGCACTGGCTATTTTCAATAATGTTTTTTTGATGCGTAAAGCTGGCAATCGAACATTGGGATTTTGATGCCAACATTCTCTCATAAGCTTCACCATACCACTGAGCAGCTGGAAGCAAACGGAAATACTTATTAGAGTGAATTATTATTATTTTACCCGACACACTTATTAGGTAAAAATTAACAACCAGTTGCAATCCCGTTGTTATAACAGAGTTGCCGCAGTGTTACAATTTTGTACCATTTTTGATATGCTAGCGCGACGCTTAAACTTTTAGTTCTTAATAAAAATTGGATAAATAAGTGAAAATAATAATAATAAATACCTATGATTGGACATTTATTATTCATAAATGCATGCAATCAATTTGGTTTTGATATTATTTATTCGAAAATGGTACGTTTTCCAGAGCATCAGTTTAAGATAATGATTGACTCTTTGCCAACACTGTACCAAATCGTCGTTTTGACAGTAAAGATTGTAAAATATTCGCAGTCGCGTTGCAGCTGTGAGTTACATGATAAGCAGGCTGGACAGTTGTACGAAAAGCAAGTACGTTACCACTATAACCCCAAAGCATTTATTCTCATGATCCCATACCTCGATAAATATAAAGGACCAGTCAACGTAAATTCACTGTATTCGTAACACATATTTTTAATTAGTTTTAGCTTGGTGCATTGCTTTGCCCTATAAGCTTTGACTAGGCCAAATCTCATATTCCTTTGTAACTGCATTATTCTTAGAATGGGGTCCAAAGAATTCCCTTCAAGTATTAATATATAGATTTGCCTATTCTTATTTCAAACTACATTTCGAAGCAAACATAGAATATCCCTTACTATAACGTTTGAAAGATTCGTTACAGTGGGAGTTATATAAATATCATTAGTTGACAGACGTAACAAATTTTACTAAAATCCAAATTTCTCAAATATATATTTTTGAAATAGGGTATTCAAATATGTAAAAGTTACCTCAAAGAAAGTAGAATCACAATTTGATATAAAACATATAGGCTGTGTTCAGGGAGTCACTACCTGCACTATCAATTCATTTTCTGCACTTTTATGTGTGGATGGGACATATTATACCTTTTTATTCATAAAATGCTGAAAACAGACATAAAGTCGAAAAAAAGCTTTAACTGAATATAAGGGTTTAAGATGTTATTTTGACCTCCGCTTTAAACGCGCTGCCAGTGATTGACGTCAGACCTGTCTTGCCGAACGACACGAAGTCGGCCAGCACGTGAAAGTCCATAATAATAAACATGCTATTCTTAAACGTGATTGTAATTTAATTTTGGTGATTTGATCTCAATGTATTAATGGTATATTATTTATTTATATGTTTGTATGGTAAATACTTTGATTAAAAATGGTTGATGCAGGTTTAACAAAAGAACAATCAGATACCTAGTTTACCTACAGTTAAGATGTTTTTGGCTGTGATTCATATGTTGCCATCCGGAGTACCAGAAATTAAGTATTTATGAGTTACACTTCTTATATTCTGATCATGTTAATGACTGTTTGAGTGCATCTGACGGTTTTTTATCCCTATTTTCAAGCAATGAATGATACAAAAAAGTACCTATATCGAGCCCGAAAAGCTAGAGGCAGATTTGACTTTATAAAAGAAATTTGGGTTTTTATAATAAATTTTCTTACATATTTACTAATAACTGATAAAGATTTAGATTTAGAACATATTACCCTCACTTATGTCTGAATCATCTCCTAGACGTATTAATGAATTTCCAGTTCTAATTTCTTTAGGGTTAAGAATATATGTACAGAATCTATTTTACAGTAATTTTTAAATAAATAATTCTGGATATAATATACATACATTAAAATGATCTTTACATAAAAAAATTGCAGTGTTCTTTAGAGAAATATCGCCCACATTTCTTCTGCATGCTCTTAGCCATTTTGATCGGCTATTTTATCTTCAGGTACGTGAATAAAATTTTTATTAGGGGTTCTCACAGTTGTAATAGTACACAGTGAACAATGCACTTATACACTTATAATAAGTATTTTCCATTTCATACAAAACAAAAATAACTAAAATCGAATAAACAAACCAAATTTCACACCAGCATACAAGCAATGTGCATCAAATTAATATCAAATGGTAAATAGCATGGCATGGTTGCGGCGGCTCGACTTGTCTCGAATCAAGGAGTGATTTCACTTTAGCTCCCGCGCGTTTGACCTCGTTTTAGAGAGGATTTCAACATTAATGATATTGTAAAATAAGTAATGCGATTTAAGGGCTGATATTTGGTATAGGGTGTTTTTATACATAAACACAATTAATAATAAAATAAAACAAATATACGCAGTTTCCCTATTGTAGTACAAGAATTGAGCTCCGTAAACAGATGATAGTGCTAGATAGTGCAGATAGTGACTCCCTGAACACAGCCATAATATTCTATTTGAAAGAGTGCCAGTTGGAGTTGACATTATTTTAGTTAGATCCGTCTCAAAAAACCACAACTGGACGTTTTCAAAACTGAAATATGAGCAGAAAACATCTAATGGACTATAGAAGAACTAGAGCGCTGTATAGAGTATTATGGCCGCCGTCATTGTGTGTCCTGACTGTCACGTCAGTGGTATTCTGTGGTATACGTAGAGCGCTTGTTTACCTATCTTTACGTGTATAACATATACCATGGTACGGTCTTATTGTACCATAACTTATACCACTGACGTGACAGTCAGGACAGATAATGGCGGGCGGCTATAATACTCATCTATACAGCGCTCTAGAAGAACTATAATCCGTTGAAAGAACCATTACATGACAAGTGGGATGGTCTATTTATATGTCTATATATCTATATCTGAATATGACAAGATGTCATATTTCATACATCTACTTTGTAACCTGTCAGTTTGTAGGTTATTATCTCCAAAATGGTTTATGCGTTACCTGTTGTTATCAAACCACTCACAATAGTTCGACCTCACGAATTCATTCATTCATAAGTGGATCGACCGGTCTTACCCAGGATCTCTAAAACGCTAATATTTATCAAATGTTTAACACTCAAAGAAACCGTATAAATATCCATGAAATAATTGTAACTGAAAATATGATGCCTTCATAAGATGGAATTTACAAAAGATTTTACTATACATTTGAGTTTTTTTTTGTTGATTACATAAAATACAAACAAAAATGTATACTTACCGGATCACTGGCCCATCTGTTTGGTAAATTCGGTCTTTGCTGATCAATACAAACAACTTTGCGCATATCCTCAAAACTCGGATCACTTGGCACAGCATCAAAGAATGGTGGTTTGTAATCTTCAGCAATACCATTGCTAACTGTACGTCGACATGCTTCCCACATCACAAGACCCAAAGAATAGATATCAGCTCGTCGAAAAGAGTCGAAATTGTTGGTTCGGATGCTGTGAAATTTCACAAAAATAATAAATATTTGGCAGTAGCACAAAGCACAGTGAACATAATTTATGAATTAGCTACATCATCAATAGAGAAAAAAACTGAAGAAACAAGATTATTACTTTCCTACCGGTACTGGAATCCCCCGACCGATCACGTCTGTGACATACAGTAGCCATCTTGCTCTTCCGCTATTGTGCTATTGAGCAATTGCAAGGGAATTGACTATTTGACGTGGTTTCCGAACAACCGAAATGTCTCAAGATAAATCTTAAGAAATACCCGTCCAAAGAAGCTGTACTAAGGAAATATACTCTCGCTTTTTTTCCGTTGCCTAGCGAGAAGAGGAGTACACAAAGCAATTGCTAGGGATTTGAACGCACACCCGGCTCAACACCGGTCGTTCGTCCAAATCCTCACCAAGCTGCTTAACTTCAATGATCGAAGTCGGCCAGTGTTAGCCCACAGCCACTCGCTCCCTCAGTACATTTAAGAGATATGAAAGAACTTTGAAAACAAAAATCAGGTGCGTTATATGAATCCCATGCAAGTCTCCTGGGCAACGTACAATCGCTTGCGTACTAATACAAAATATATTGAAAAAAGACTTTGTGTTGCGTTACCCGGACGACGCGCATGCGATAATATCGATCAATAAAACGCATTGGTCTGTGGTAGCCTTTCTAAGGGAAAAAATATTTTGTCTCAAAAGTACTTTTCTCACTTACATAAACCGTCTAAGGCGATTCGATATAACATAATATATAATAATTTGATATATAATCATACTCTTACAGTTAATGGAAAAATCCTTAGAATATATTATACTTTCTCCCTTTTAACAGTCTGTCAAAATTATTCTCAAATCGTAATGAATATAAGTTATTGTATTAACATTTTGATATCCGTCGATGCAACATTAATAAAACAATTTTTTATTGACTTACGTTTCATCTAAAACCTCTGGACTCATGTAACGTTTAGTTCCGACTCTGGAATTCGATCCAATATCCATTTGATCAATTGATTGGAAATGCATCACTGCAAGTCCGAAATCAGCTATGCAACATGTACCATTATTTTTTACTAAGATATTTTTACTCTTAATATCTCTATGGGCTATTGCTGGTTTTCCCTTAAAAAAATTGATACGTTAACGAGATATTCAAAATTAAAAATTGAATATTCTAAATTTAGAATCATATTTAAGTTTAAAAATTGCAAAATCATTTACAGACAGACTATTGTACTAGTGAGCTTATTTTTCTAACTTAGCAAACTTCAAAGTTAAATGTTAATAACAGTAGATACCATGAGTCATAGTACGAGAGCCCACGACCAAAACCAAGTATCATAGCAATACGGCCGAAACTATGTGAAATCGTTAGATTATATGAGTCTGAACCCGACTAGGTGGCTACCCACTAAAGGTCAAAAGTGTCTGATATTGAGAATGTACATAGATATTGTCATTTTATGATGAAATAGTTTGTTTACAGAAATTTTCCGGGTAGCATATAGCCTGAGCGTATTTTTAAAAATGTTAAAAATTTAGCCGACCTGTATCATAGCAACCCGGATAATTTTCTTTTTTTCAACCTTTAGTACTGTTGTCGGGATTACCAAAAAACGGTTTTCAGAAATGTCCCCTATACTACTAAAAACGAAACAGAAATTCCGGAGCGCCTTGCAAACGCCACAGCGCTTGCTATGCTCTTATGGCGGGAAGGTCTTATTTCTTGTTAGTTTACTGTTCCTCTCCCTACTACATACGGCCCACTTGGCCATTGTGACCAAAAACTAACTTTGGTTGGGAATTTACCTAATTATGACGCCTGCAATCTGCCGCCATACAAAACAAAATTGGGGAAGCACTTATTGCGTAACCAATATATTGCACAAGTATAGAGCAACGCTTACACCAAAACTGCAAGCGATCTCAACCCGGCAGATTACGGATGGTTTGAAGATGAGGTACGTTTCCAGATTTCGTGGATCTCTGGAAACCAATTACCAGAATTGAGCGACGTTGTTTTGGACGATAAATCAACTCCCGAAACAGGTATAGTTCACGTGGCTTTTGCTGCTACATTTTTATAAACAAGTTGGTAATTTTTACTGATGATATTTATTTAATAGAAAAAGACGTTGAAGACCTTACAAGCGACCTGGAGAGCGATTTTGATGAGGACGATTCCGAGTCCGACAGCGAATAAATACTTACACTTTATGTGACTTTAAATAAACCGGTTTTTTTTCAACACAATCTCACTTTCCTTTTGAGCCATCTATTTAAGTCCTTCAACTTCAGTTTTACGTATTCAGGTAAATTATTTGTTAATCATCATTTAATAATTCGAGGAGCGCGTAACTGCGGGTTAACACTGACCGACTTCGATCATCGAAGTTAAGCAGCGCAATACGATGGAAACGGCTTGCTGGCGCATTGCATTCTCCTCCTCTCGCAGGGCAACGGGGAACCAGTGAGAGTATATATTCCCTAGTCCAGCTCTTTGGAAGGGTGTGCCCTAAGATTTATCTTGGGGCACATTGGTGGTTCGGAATCCACGTTAAACTGTAGGTCCCCTTGTCTGTGGTAACACTTTCAAGGCCGAGAAGCTACCAACGCTCACATACGAGTACGGCACTCAAGGAAGAATAATTTATTTTATTCATTGGCTTGTAACCAAGACTACAAAATGCCTAAATACAATTTTTAAATTATTTTGTAGTATCGAAATGTTTTCTGATAAAGAAGGTGCTACACTAGATTTTTCTGATATAATTTTTTTCTACATCTGGACAACTTATTTCATCATGTCGAACAATTTTCAGACAGATTGCTATGTAACCGGTCGATAAAATTCTTTAATATTTTCAAACCGGTCTCGAAATTTGAAGCGTCCAAATTTTCTTCTGAAAAATATTTTTTTCGCATAAACTAATCAAACTTTACTCGTAAGATTTTCAGACGGATTGCTATGATTATTTTTTTATGACTAATTTTTTTTGTAAAGTGATCTTCCGGGTTCACGCTACACTCTTGACTTCTGAAAAACATGTTTCCGGTATCTTAGAGGTACCCACGGTCGTATAATATAAGGTCTTGCAACACCACGGAGTTTGGGTAGGCAGAATTGTCATGGATATTGAAGATATTTTTAGTTTGCATTATAGCCATTTTGGGTGTCAATGTGTTAGTGGCTGGTATCTATTTAAAATTAATCTGAGAGGAAAGCATTCGTGTAATCGCTTTTATTATATAATTAAATAATTCGTTTACCGTATCAAGTATCATATTTAAGAAATTGTCAACGACACTAGATTACAGCGACTTGCGCGGCCAAACCTAGAGTTACGAAAAACGCCTTCAATAAGTGTGACACTTTTTTAAGTGGAGATGCAAGACCTTATATTATACGACCGTAGAGGTACCATTCAACTACAGTCCGAAAATCAGACAGAATGCTATGATACAGTACGGTAATTTTTTTGACCGTTCTGAAAATTCGGCCAGGTCAAACGCTACGCGGAAAATTTGTGATATTGATATGTTTGAGTTTAGAATAATCAAACCTATCAATTCGATGCGGTTTTGGCCGTATTGCTATTAGAGAAAAATTTTGGTCGTGGTCTCTCTTACTATCAATAATGATAGCTGACATAAATACACAAACACGATGCGTTTGACGCTGACACATTTGAGTTTGGTTATATTGTTTCCATGGTATTATTTAATTTGAGAAATATTGCTAAAACCACAAGTATAATACTTCTATTATATATTAGTCGTAAATAAATTATTTATATGTATAAAGTTTGACAGGTATATATAGCTGTAAGATGCATATTTGCTTGTTATATTTTTAATTTTTGAACTTCCACTTTAACCTGAAGCAATGACTATTCCGTATATTATTCTACTTTCGACCTCCGGTAGCTTAAGTTGGTACGAGGGCCATCTACAGAAATATTGAATACCTGCTGCTGTTGATCATATCGGCTTCGAATCCCACCACAGCCATGGATGTCTCGTGAATGTCCGTGCTTCAGACGGCACCTAAGGTTCGCCCGGCTAAATCAAAGAGGCGCTCGGCGCCAGAACTATGTCTATATAATATACTTCTTACGCAATTAAGGCCATACACTATTTTATTTTTAGTTTCGATAGAGAACCTCGATCGACCTCCGACATTTTTTTTCTGTTTTTTCCGATATTTAACTTTTGACACTATGCGAATCGTATGTGCAAACAAAGCCATTATGTTAAGGTGAAAAAAGAAAGAATAGAAATACTAAAGATGATTTGAGATTGGACAAAGATGCATTTATTTTATACCAGTGGTTCGGCTTCGACTCAATGCCGAATGCAGGAAAAAAATAACTGTTTCCATTTTTTTATTGAGAACACTAAAGATCCGTCGAAGAAAGGAAAGAGAAATTATTTCCAACAATTTTTTATTTGTACCACTAAAGTTCAGTCGAACGTAAGACAAAAAAATTATTCCAAAATGTTTTTATTGATATCACTAAAGTTTGTAAAATGTTTCTAAACAAAAAAGAAAATGGTTGGACAAACAGGAGAAAAAGATCTTCATTCAAACAGACAAATATTATGTTTACTAGGGGCCCTTTTTACTAGAAACTTTAAACGGAAAGAAGTATTTAGAGCTAGAAATAGACCATTGTCAAATAATACCTGGTTTCAGCTTTTACCAGGATGGGACCAAAACCCATTACGCTCAAATCTTTCATTATAAGGATAGTATGATTAAAGTTAATGTTATGTGGCCAATGTTTGGCTCTTTTCTCTAAGTAACTTTTTAATATCTTGATTGGTATTGGAACAAGAGATATCATATCATGTACTCGTAATAAAATGCTCTATTCGAAATTCATATAATATACTGAGTAATTTTCCAGTAGCCATTCGGTCAAAACAGATGTTTGAAATTGTTTAAAAAATGTTGATCTTACATGTAATATACAGTTATATCCATATGCCAAATTTCATATCATTAAAAATTCCCGAGATATTCATTTGGTATCATACATTTGCATTTCGTTATCCATTACGCTAGACAAAACATTCCCCTAAACTTACGGGATTGCCATGGGAATGGTGAGCTCAATAGGTTCATACGTCAATTTCGTGTTAGTGTGTTTTTTTAATCTTGATTGATTCTACATTTAGAACATTTCTTTTATGGTGATTACTGCTATTATACCAATTGAAAAAACCGAATAGGATCATAGCCTGCAGAGAGATTACTAAATCACTTAGATCCAATTACATGTTTCGAACGCAGCAAATAACGAATTGAATCACCACCATTTCTCCATAACGGTTCGACTGTGGGAATGTTCGATAGTACAGTTATTCTTTTCCAGGCTATGGATCCTATTCGTTTGATTCAAAGAGCGTACGTTTCACTAAAACAAAGGGACATAACTACTCACTTGTGTACCAAAAATTTCAGTGTGTAAATGAACCAATCCATTGGATATTGACAAACATAGTCGCATTAATTGTTGATGTGATAGTGATGTATAATTTAGGTAATCGTATAAGCTACCTAAGGAATGATAGTGAGTTATCAGCCATAGTTGTGTACATGAATTTCTCGAGGTCATATCTGATCCTATGTAGCCCAAAATATTTTCATGCCGCAATAATATTGTGCTGAAAATAAAACAAATAAGATTGATAAGATAACAATACAAAATGAAAAATGCCGTCCGCGTGTAGCCAATATATATCTTTTTAAATTTTGTTTTGGCTTTCTAGAATACTTCACATCACACACTATAAAACATGAGCAAGAGCAGATGCTCTTTATGGGTTTATTTCGGAAAATAAATGAGCTAGAAAAAAAATGTATGAGTCTTTGGAATATTTTCCTTTCTTTTTGTTTCTTATTCATAATTAGTAATAATAATTATCTTATTGCTAGCTACACACTAACAGCATTTTTAATTTGCTATTTCTCCTTAATTCAGAAGTAAACCTCAACAAAAAGTATATTTCTTTAAAAAAAAATGGCAAATACACACCTATAAATTTCAGTTTCCCTTGACCAACTAGCCTCATCTCTAGAAAAGAATATTTTAACAGCTACACTCTCCCCATGCAAAACACCTCTCCAAACTTCACCATAACGTCCCTTGCCAATACATTCAGCCAGTGAAATCTGTTTTGCCAATGTTCTTTGTATCAAGAGAGGTAGACCAGAACCACTGCCAGATGTCATCGAATGTTCAAGGTATTCACGTAGTGTGCTGTCTCCAGCAGCCGTAGCACGTAGAAGTTCATCAGTAGCATAATAAGTATCTGGATTCAAACGACTTTCTTGGCACAATCTACACAATTACCAGAAACAGAAAGTTTAAATAAAAATAATAGAAATTCCATCTCCAATTAAAAAACAACATAAAGATAAATTGTACCTATTACGATAATATCTTCTAAGCAACCAAAGACCAGCTACACCTATAGCTCCTATTGCTACCACCGGGCCTAGAACAGCTGCCACCATTTTGAACATGTAGAGCAACTTATCAGTGGCAGCAACCTCTGCCTCTTTAGAATAAAGTGATGGTGGTAGATCAGGAAAGCTACCATTATTGCAAAGATCGCCAGCACAACACTCGATACGAAATTGCCCTGCTGCATGCCTTGGTGTTCGACTTTGATTATGAGTAGGTCCATTAGCTGGACGGCAGTAAAGTGGAAGTTGTTCTTTATCAGTTGTACAACCTCTGGTTACGCTTTCTTGGCCTTAACATAGGTTGATTATTCAAAAATATAGTAAAATAAATCAAGTGCGCAATGTGGACTATTACCTGTGCTTTCGCGTACCCTCGATTTCCAACACTGAAGAGCATCGTAACAAATAGAAGGCCTTGTACAATCAGGAGGTTCACAAGAATGACACTGATAACGTTTTACATTTTCTATTCTCTTATTATTGTGACTTTTGGATAGATTAGGAGGTGGTTCACCTGGTTCTAAATCACTTATCAAGTAATCCTGTTCATCAAATCCATGTTTTCTTAAAGCATGATTTCTAATTTCCCCTAAAAGTATATATGATGGGATATAAATTATATAGTCTCTTAGACAATCGGTGATGGGACTGACGGAAAACTACATGAAATATTCGAAATTTCAGACATAAATAAATATATCTGGCAAAATAATAACAAAAAAACTCTACACGACCCGAGCGCAAAAATGATACAATCTACTTGACAAATAAAATTCAAAATATCATTCACCTGAAACAGACTCTATTATGATAAAAACCCATAAGGAAAGCCTAAAAATATAGAACATTTTTAGGTTTTATCGTTTAAGTATCATAACTGTGCCTTAAGTTTGTAGGCCACAATAAGAGAGATAAGTTTGGCTATGCTATAAATATCAGACTCTGTAATCCGTAAATATCAAGAATCAAGACACAGAGCAGCAGATACAACCTTACTCATACCATAACTAATAAATAAATACATATGACAATTGACAATCGACTTATCGACAAGCATGCCATCAAATACCACGGTCCGTAGTACCATAGAATTAGTACTCCTACTCCTACGGACCGTGATCAAATCACATAATTCTATATACCTAATTTGATCCTTGAATTTTTATTTGAAGCTCAGTATGGGGATTGCGAGCTTAGTACGCATGCACGAAAAGTGAAGTGGCTTGGAGTTTGGAGTCACAATATGGTGTCCATGGTAACATCACAAATTACCAATGGCACAGCTTATCAAATAAGCTGTACCAATAATAAGTGTGGTAACATAATGACATGTCCCTCCTCTTCACGGTCCGTAGTGTCTCTCTACGGACCGTGGTATATCATAGCCAGAGAAAACATATCATAGCGTGGCCTCGTGTACGAAGAACATCTTGACAATTACCTCAAATATATGTTCTCTTATCCTCGTGATCATGATCTGCTGTCTTTTTTGCGAGAGCCGCTTGTTGCGCACGGCATGGTCCGCAAAGACGCATTTACTAAAGATATGCGTATGAAATTTTACCCGATTTTTAAGGCAAGTTTCAATCTCCTTGTTTCCAGTCTTCTAGTCGTGTGTCATGAAGAAGCAAAGTTGAAATTTGGTTTACAACATATATGTAATACTCGTCTATATTGCCAGTTCCCTATCCCGCCTATGAGTGTAAAATGTCTCCAACAAAGAGAGACACAAGCGTGATTTATGAGTTCTAAGAAGGCGCGCGTATTGCAAGCGCGCGTTTTCAAATTTTAAAATTGTGGTACTGAATGTTAAATCCAAGCAAGCATAATTTAGTTCGGAATTCGCAGGGTGATATAAGGAGATTATCGCTGTTTAATAAAATAAATTATATTTAACGAAATTATTGTTCAACCTTATAGTCTTAAATGTGTAGCTAAAAATATTAACAATCTACGATTCAATTATTTTTAGGTTAATTTCTTATACAAATGTACCAATTGCGATCGTTCACACTATTGAATTTTGAAAAAATTTCAACGGCATGTTGTTATATGCCTATAAGTTAGTCCAAAAAAACATTTGGTTCAAAAGTTTGTATATATATATATATATATATATATAATGAATTGTAAATTCTTGACTGTCTAATTAATGATGAATTTTTAATGATTGGGGTTGCAGTCAAAATGCCAATAAAATTAAAACTCTTTAATCAATGTCGAGCTTTCGGTAACGCTTGTTACCTTCATCGGGACAAACTAAAATAACGAACAAATTAATTATAACAAAAAATATTAATAATATGAACTACTTACAATCGTGAGATTAATGAAATTTACCAGCTACAAACATTTGTTATTATGCATTTAACTTTATGATTGAACTTTTATGTTTCATAATTAAAAGTTACTATGGAATTACGCATACTAAGATCAATCTATGTATGTAGCTAATAAAAATGGAACACACTTCAGAAGTGTCACAGGATATATCATTTAAAAAATGGATATAATATAAAAATATGGCATTATCTTGTATAATATGAAACAATATATTAATCTAGAGAAACATCAGATGGCACACTATGATAATTATCATTATATAATTTTAAAATATATCAGTAAATGGAACTAAGTCCTTTTTATATCCGAACGTTTATTCATAACATTTGTTTCTTTTTGAATATGAATCATTTCTAAGAAACTTCGTTTAAAAATGTTTACGTTTACAAATGTAATTGATGAATATGAAATCTTTCCTGTTTTTGGTTAATTTATTATAAATTCACGATTTTTGCCCTGAAGAAGAGAATAAACATTCTCGAAAGCTCGGCTTCAGTCAAAGAATTTTATTGAATATATGACTGCATCCCCAAGAACATCTTTTTATTTATATATATATATATATATATATATATATATATATATATATATATATATATATATATATATATATATATATATATTCAATTCAAGTCTGTAATATCGTGACAAGCAAAACGCTCCTGATACAAAAAGAACTAGAATGAACGCCATTTTTCAATCGTATCAGAAAGAACATTCATTGTTCATTGTATGTTCTCTCTGATTCGTATTCAACGGTTCCCGACATTCTTCGGAATACTTCGGAAAAGCCACACTGGCGCTCTAACGGCTGCTACTTGCAACATTTGATCAAAATTTTCCCATAAGAGTTACCACCACCTGGGCACAGACAATCTATTCCATATTCTATTGGAATAGATTGTCTGTGGTACTACGTACTTACGTACTACGACTCGGGAGAGAGAATCAATTTCATCTCGGTATCGAGTTGGCTACCGACCTTTTCGGGATGTACCGTCCCGAGCAATCCGAGTAATGAGAATCTTCATGCTGGTAGCATGTTTAGTATTTAACGATATCAATATATGAAACAAAAATTAGGGCTTAGAAATATGTCTCATATGCGCGAAAAAATTAAATATAGTTATCATTTGTAGTTATTACCTTCAAAAAATTCGTAGCAAATCGGTACTATGACTCGCGAAATGTTCACTTCATCTCGGTACCGATTTGGCTACCGAACGGTATATACCTAGTCGGGACCTAACATCTCGAGCAACGAACACTACCTCCAAGTCCCAAGTAATGAGAATCCCCATGCTGAGGCTATTGGATAAAAGAGTCGCTGTCGAAAAAAGAATATGGTGTTACGTCTATTGGCGGCCATTGATTTAGACTCATTTGGCTTCACTTGCTCTCCGAATGTGATGTCTCCTTGGTAATTCCATGCTCTAAGGTTGTTCACATCTATCAGAGGTCTGCCTCTATTTAACGCGATCTCTTGGCGTTTTACTGCAAAATCGCTAATACTCTGATGGAGGTAGTCATAGAATTAGTACTCCAATTCTATGGAGAGTGTCCATTTTTCTCTTCTTCTCCATGATTCTTCTCTTCTCGGCTCCGACTCCCAACTTCAGGTAGTGTCAAAGAACAGTGATATAAGCAGGTGGTGGCAGACATGGGTAGTATTCGAATACCCGGTATTCTGAATCCTATTCAGAATACATTTGGCTGGTATTCGAATACTATTCGAATACATTTGTGTATTTGGTATTTGTTATTCGACTGAATACTTTTTTGCACAGTACTCGGTATTCTGGATTCTGAATACCGTTTTTGAAACCCAGTATTCGAATACCCACTATTCTAATCCTAATAATCGTTACGCTTAACGCAACTGAAGCGTGTACTAAAGCATTTTATGTTTTATTCATAACTTTAATATTGTTTTTCAAATCTTTTTTATTGAAACTTTAAGAAATAAAAATTTGTGAATTTTATTCAACATCTCTGGTGACACTGTGTATCAGAAAAATATATTTTAAGTTTTATTATAGATTTCTTATTTTTATTATATATTTTTCTAAACAGAACATAGATATGTTTTTTTTAGTTGGAATATTCCTGAAATATTCATATGTCAACGAATCCACGTATTCAAATACAGCGGTATTCAAATACTTTTTTTTCTTTGTATTCGAATCTGGATTATTCGAATACAATTTAGAATAAAGTATTCAGGATTCGTATTCGAATACCGGATTCCAGTATTCGACCCAAGTCTGGGTGGTGGTAACTCTTATGGGAAAATTTTGATCAAATGTTGCAAGTAGAACCCGTTATGGCGCCAGTGTCGCTCTTCCGAAGTATTCCGAAGAATGTCGGGAACCGTTGAATACGAATTAAAAATGGCGTTATTCTAGTCTGGTTAGTCTATTCTATTCTAGTTGTAGGTATAATATATTCTCTGGATATATGTATCTGATTCTCTGGTAGTGTTCTCTGTTTACTCTATTTATTAATATTCTGTGGTTTACTCCTCCCGCCTCACTCCTTCTCCTTCCACCTGACCCCGACCCCACTTGTAAATGTAAATTGATAAGAATAATAAATAGAGAATAGAGTAGGTGTTTATTATTCTGAATATTGCTACAAATAGCTCTTGGATTATATTGGATATGTAAATATACATTTTATATAACTTGAACTCAAATTGGAAGTAAGTAAATGACTAGTTTTATTATTTTAGCCATTAGAGTTTATTTTATAAATGGGTCACGATAACAATGATTTTGTAAATAATAAAAAAAGAAAATCTGAATCTCGTTTTCCTGTTGTATATCTCTAATTCACGTGAAAATACATTTTATTGATGAAAACTCAAAACAAGGGGATTTTTTTTTTATATTCAATATTCTGCGATTAACCATGTCTATAGATTCTAGATTACATCTTGACAATTAATTACATTAATATTCAAAATCTGGAACATTTCAGTTACAATTGGAAGATGTCCACCAAAATAGTTTTTCGTAGTGGTCTACAGAAGTGTGACCCTCAGCAATCACCAGTCTTGATTGTTGGTCAACTTAAACATTTGACACAATTGAGATTTGATGATGTTAAATGTAAATTAGAACCAAGAGTGTCGGAGGAAACATTCAAAATGGGAATTTCCAGTCTTAATCCTTCACCAACAGATACATGTTCACTGTACTTAAATATGGCAACAGTAGCTGCTCTGCCAGTTAAATGTAGCAGACACAACACACCATCTAGAGCTCATGCTATTACTCGCCTAGTTCATTCCTCGTCTGTTGGGGTAGATGAACATATCGTGGTGAGTAGTGCAGTCTGATTTAGATGTATGTTTATCGTGGTTTGACCAGTTCCTGATATTTTTTTCAGATAGTCTGTGAGCGAGAAGATATTTATGCTAGCAGCTGTGCAGTTGTTAGAGCTTTCCCACTTTATTCAAAGAAAACTTCAAACTCTAACGATAATGAAGTACATACAATTTATGTTGAGTTCCTTGTAGCGGCTGGTAATTCTGAAATTGAACCAAACTACTTTGAGAGCTCCGAGTTGACTAAAGAAGAAATAGCTATTCTAAATGAAACTGCTCTTGGAATTCGGATGGCTGCACGAATTGTAGATACTCCCTCTAACGAGATGAACGTCAATGAGTTTCTGGAGGTTAGTTTAGTCATTTCTCAATAACTGATATTAAATACGATTATTTGGAATAAAACAAAATATGTCTAGGAAATTGTAAATGTCGGAAGAACTCTCAACATTACCCCGGTAATAATTAGAGACAAAGCATTGATGGAAAATGGATTTGGAGGCATCTATGGTGTGGGTAGAGGTGCTGCAATTCCTCCGGCCTTGGCTGTTTTGAGTTATATGCCTGATGGTGCCGACAAAACTATTGCTTGGGTTGGGAAAGGCATTGTTTACGATACGGGCGGTCTGAGTTTAACTAAGGTCTGCATCCATCAATTATCTTGACGACTCGATTTCTTGACTTTTTCATTTTTAGACTTCAGTACCTGGAATGAAACGCGATTGTGGTGGAGCTGCGGGCATTTTGGGTGCCTTCTACACTTGTGTAAAGGCAAATTTCAGCCAAAACTTGCACGCTGTTTTCTGCTTGGCTGATAACTCCATTGGGCCCAATGCAACAAAGTGAGTATTATAATATATATACGCATACCCTAAAATAATTTAATTCTCTATTAGACCAGATGATATTCACACTCTCTACTCTGGGAGAACAGTAGAAATTAATAATACAGATGCTGAAGGAAGACTGGTACTAGCAGATGGTGTTGTTTATGCCCATCGTGATCTCAAGGCTGATATTATTGTCGATATGGCGACATTAACAGGAGCACAGGTTGATGCTCATGTTCCATAACTTATAAACATCACGATTAATTTCATATCACTTGTAGGCGATCAGCACTGGTAAATATCATGCTGCAGTACTTACCAATAGCGGTGACTGGGAGGATATAACTGTCAAAGCTGGTATTCGTTCTGGAGATTTGTGCTTTCCCATACCGTATTGTCCAGAGATGCATTTCTCTGAATTCTCATCGGCTGTGGCCGATATGAAGAACTCTGTAGCTGATAGAAGAAATGCTCAATCGAGTTGTGCTGGATTATTCATAGCAGCTCATTTGGGCTTTGATTTCAGCGGCAGTTGGATTCATATTGATATGGCAGCACCGGTACACTCAGTGAGTGTTACTTATTTATTTTTATATATTATGTATTTAGAATATTTTATGGTCATCGAACGTATGTAGCACAGAGCGGGCAAATCCCTTGCTGTCTGTCACTTTTTATATTCCTCGTCGCACTGTGCAACGGGAAACCAGACAGAGTATATTCCCGTGTATGGCTTCTTTGGAAAAATGTACCTTAAAATTTAGTTTGAAACATATCGGTAGTTCGGAATCTACGTTGAACTGTAGGTCCTCTTGTCTGTGGGAACACTTTCTAGGCAAAAAAAGTCGCCTACACTCGAATACGAGGACTGCACATGAACGAAAAGATCCATTTTTCAATGATTACTAGTTTCTTAAAATCTTTTGAAGACATAATAATTCCCAATTTTAAATGTAGCTTCTATAAATAGTGTGGAACAGTGATGACGCTGTTATCTCGAATACTGAAATCATTAATCTTTTTCGTAGTATTATTCATTTTATCCTAAGTGCAATTATAATAAGAATTATAACTTTGGGGAACTATTTTACAAATGTTCTAGAAAACAGTATTTTAGGTACATTATTGCCACTCAAAATCAAATAGACTGACTCTCAAGCTTATTAATTTCTATTACAGGGAGAGAGAGCTACTGGTTATGGAGTTGCACTTCTCGCTACAATGTTTGGCAATTATTGCAATCATCCATTGCTCCGTTCGATTGCACCTATAAATGAAACATCAACGGAAAATGTCCCGAAAAAACCACGTAAGAAATAATTCGATATCAACAGCAATGTGATAAAGGTGTTTATTTTGAGATTGATTTGATAAAATTAATTAATTTTATATATAGGTACTCTTTTTTCATGATTATATCACAGCTTAGTATAAGCTGTGATTATATTATATACGAGTGAAATTTCGAATCGCAATAATTATACTTATAATTGATTCAATTTAAATTCAGGATTGCATGTGGCTTAAATATATATTTTTATTTACACTATTTACAATATTGAATTGCATAGCCTGTTTATATAGATATTGATTTAAATGTATTGTGTTTTGCTAATTTCTTTTTTGAAATATAGATATACGTGTTTGTAATGAAATAAACTAATAAAATGTTATTGTATTTTTTATTAATATACCAACTTTGATTATGCTAACCATTTACCTAATAACCTAACCTAACCATGTTTACCCACCAGGGTTCTCAAAAAGTGCTAAATTATAATGTTAATTAATATCATAGAATAACCACCATGTTGAAAGAAAACAATATATTTAAATATTATTGAATATGAATTCAAATTATTACATACTCAAGATGATAACAGCCGTTTTCTGATAAATAACCTGATTACGCTAGATCGTCTCAGTGCAAACAACTACTGCAAACATTGGGATACTGGTTTGTTAATCAATATGAATGGGTAATTATAGTGGCATTATGTTGTCTGTACAATTTTTAGATGTTTCTATTTAAAATTAACAGTTTCTTTACTTTTGTTGAAGTTGTACTTACCTTTAAAACATTGTATGCAAGGGTTTCGTAGTCCCTAAACTTTTAGGTTCATTTTTTATTTTAAGAGAATGAAAAAATATCTACGTATTGGTAAAGCTCTTATCTATCTGTGGAATCACATTTTCAAAATTTTATTTAGTTCTTTCTAAAAAAAAAACAAAGTTTCATATTTTTTGACGAGTTTCCCATTTTTTTTAGAGAAGAATCAAGGCAAATATCGAAAAAGTAAGACGACAGAAACATAGATTAGATCTTTACCAACAAGGATATTTTTTTTCATCCACTAGTAATGAAAAATGAATCATAAAAGTGAGGGACTACGAAACCCTTACATAGCAACATTTTGCACCTGCAGAGTGGCGCCGCTCGGAGTTCTAAAGTAATCATCATTTATGAATGGAGATAAAATACATTCACTATTATAAATGTTTACGAGGGGCAGACGGATGGGTGCAGTACCTACAATTTCTGTTGAAAATTGAATAATTTGTATTTTATATCGTATGTAGGTAAGTAAAAAGATAAAGAGAAATATTGAAAATTTAATAAAACTGCCTGAACTAAAATTAGTGGTTTGTATAATATATGAAGAGCTATTGCCTTGACCGATTTTTGAGTTTATTCCCTACATCGCTCACGTAGTTCGTCTTAGAGACTTTCGATTCGCAGTGTTCGATGGGACTATCTCAATAAACAACAACTTCCTACAATATACTCAATTAGGTATTGATAAAATCCGTGCGCAAATAATTGATAACTAAAATCACCTCTAGCTATCGGAAACATCCTAACATATAATATCATTGTGGAAGATTGTAGAAATTATAAATAATTTAAATTTTAATTGTGGTTAAATATAGGTACTATTTATTTTATCAACTCTTTGATTTTGAATTCAGTATCCAAATCCGTCAACATCACTTCTTTTCTATGAATCTCCATATCCCTATCAATTATTTCCCTTATTTCTTCTTATACCAGCACGTTTTTTTTTCAATTTTTCATCCAAGTAGGAATATTCTTTCTTGTAAGAATTATCTGCAGTGGGATTACGTTTTTGCCGTAATTTCTTGGTCGCAATAACGTGATATAAAAGCTATTATGAAATGTTTTAATTTGTCATTTGGAGATTTAGTTAATCCCTTATTAGTGATTTGGTTATGAAATTGGCCCTTATGGGTATAAAAGATCAGCAGCAACAGAAATAGGCATTGTGATTAAAATATTCAAAAATGCTGGTCACACGCAAAGGTTTGAAGAAACGATTATGGTTGTCATCTACGAGAATGTCGTCTAGATCCAAAATCCAGCGAATAAATGAGGTGAGTTGAACTAGAATCGTACATAAATATTTTATTGAACACAGTGTCCTGACAATACAACGGCATTTTGGTTAGCGTTAGCGAAGATGTACACAGTAACTGTGAACAGAAAATTTAATTTCTAAAATCTGTGTATAATAATATCTTTGCTGATACTTGATGGAAATTTGTGATCAATTGAAACAAAAAATTATAAACCTCCACTTATAGATATATTTAAACACATAACAATTGTTAAGTATTTAAATATATGGTGATATAAGTGGAAGTTTATTATCATTATGTAATTTGAATTACATGAGGAATGTGACAAGGTTCTCTTCTAAATAAATCACACAGCGATTGAAGGCTTCATTATTAAACTAGTAACTGTTCTATATAGTAAATAAAAGCAATAGTGTAATTTTTGTAGTCGTTCTATAAAGTCATCATATTCTACATAAAGCAGACATTGAGATTGAAGATGCCTTGGTCAGATAAATATTGAAAACACTATATTTTCAAGTGTCATCGAAGATGAGTGAAGCTGGGTACAGGAGCCTGGTATCTTACCGGTGAAATATGATGATACCCAAGCTATGACTGGTTCTACGCCCTCAAATGAACAATGTTCGGATATTGATATCGTTGACGTGATCCTTTGCGGTGTAAAACGCCTCAGTGAAAATAATTGTTCTAGACAGGGTCCCTCTATTGAAACGACGCATGAACAAAATTTAAGTTTCGATAGTGAACTGTGTGCTATTTCAAAAAACATACATTTTCCAGATGATAATCATTTGGGAAAAGATGTTAGTAACAATTATTGCAAAGTCACTGATGCAGCTCATATAAGTTAGGACGAAAGCGCAAGCTTAATTATCGAGGAACCATGAACTGAAACCTCAAATAGAGAAAAGGGAAATCACGATGAAAAAATCGAACTCGAAGGACGAAGAATAGTCGATATTCAGCATTTTATCAACTCCATTATTGCAATAAGTAATCATGCTCCACATTTCGGATGCTCTCTCATAAACCTTGAGATAGTAAAAGAAACTAAAAGAGGAGTAGCTTCTAAAATTACATTCAAATGTAATATGTGTATGTCCATGGAGACTGTAACAACTGTTTCAAATTTTGATGACGTTAATAATAGTGCTGTGCTTGGAATAACAAACGTGGGATCTGGGTATACACACCTTAATGAGTTTCATTCCACAATGAATATACCAACGTTATCTTCCAAAACCTACTAAGAATCGAAGAAAATTGGTACTTTCAAATCCAGGGTCAGTTGCGAATAACCAAAATGAATATTTGTTATTTATGTTTTTGGACCCCTCAAGGAATAAAAGTGGAGAAAATCCCTCGAATGGACGTCTTCTGGAGTGATGAAATGGAAAGAAAAATAAAACAGTTCTATATCCAATACGTTTTACCTGAAATTGTAGATAGTAGGGCAAATAGAGGCATGGAAGTGCGAGAAAAAAACAAAATGAGAAATGAGTTTTATTAAAAATATTACTTCAATATTTATATCGTTTCCTTCTGGTATATTTTGTCAATTTACACTTTCACATAATCAATAAACAAATAACATTATACTCACATATACGTAAGTTAATATTTTTTGGGTCAAATTTCATGATCTGATATGTGTATTCTGAGAGGGTTTCAAATCCTATCATCTGTATCTATTTATCTTTCTATGTACAGAAATCTTTGAACACTATTTTCAGATGTCTAAATAACATGTTTTTTTAACATGTATTGGAATCCGGTGACAATACAATAAATTCATGAATATATATTCTTTAAGCCAAATTTCTTAAAAAATGTTTCTTCGTCGTTGAATTTTCGCTGTGCCACCTACAACAACAAACAACAACACAAGAGGTGCTTCATAAATAATAAGTCAAAAATAAATAATAGTTTAAAAAAATAGAAAACACGCTTTAATTCAAAAACCTAACTAAAATGTAAAAAATAATCTTAAATAAGTTTAAAATAGAAATAGATTGATTAACAAAATATTTGATTTTATTGTAGAAAAGCGTGCGAAGTGCTTAACGTCAATTGTTCTAAATAATTTATCGACAAATATTGGTAAAATTATTGTCATTATAAAAATACCATAAAAAGCATCCCACGCTTTTTATTCGCTACCTACATGTCTCCAGTCGGTACCACCGCAGCTGTACCGAAATTAGTTTTCCCCTCGAAAGTATTCGATATTATCGATGAAGCTCTGCTCTAGGACGGGAATTACAAATGAGAAATAATGTTTGCGTAGTATTTAGGCTCCACCTACCAGTAGTAAATTTTATACCTCCGCTTCACCCGTTGTCCCTCAGGTGTTACAGTTTATGAAGTACCACTTCCGCTTAACCCTCAACTAGTATCGTCTATTCACACTAACATAGGAACTATCGTGGGTTCACAACGGCAATCACCAGCCCGCTGCCCGCTAGAATACATAAGTATCTATAGCCATTCTTTGCCTAAAAAGGCTTTTAGTTCAGCCTCTCCCAAATGATCAACAAGGTTGCAATTATCCCCATAATTCACATTTAGTTCTGTGATTTTTCCATTTGTATACTCTTAAGTGTTTGACAACATACCGGGTGTTATAAGAAGAGACCAGGCTTCAAGTGGACTGGATGGTTTAGCTTGTAAGGCATGTCCACGAAGACCAGGAAGATGACTAATGAGATTGTGTGCGCGAACTCTTGATGGCGCAGGAGGTTTTCTAGCCCACTTATATCTGTTTCTTCCGTAGTAATAATTTGTACAAACTTCATTATCTGATTCAATGTCAAATTCGTCAGATCAATTCCAGAGTATTTACTTCTATTGTCTGTATCACTGTTATTTGTGTCACTGTCATTCCCAGCACTCTCAGATATATCTTTTATAGGGTCTAAAAAGTCAAAAACATTATCCGCTGTCACTGGTACATTGCCAATTCTTACATTATCACTCATTTTGATATAGTTACTAAAATAATAGTAACGCAAGTACCAAGCGGCCCGCTATACTACACACTGAAGTGGGAGAATACAGAGGGCGTCAGCGTGTTCAACCAAATCGTTATCTCTTACTCAGCACTAAGATATCCACCGAAATTTAGACAGTGGGGACGGATTTAACCCCACGATGGTAGTTGAGGTTTAAGGTTGGAATATATTCCTCCCCGGTACTATTATAGCATGATATATTTCTCTATTAGTATGCATGTTTCTCCAAAATGCCTTCACTGACTGATACTAGTACTTTATTGCGTTTAGCCTATTTTAATATCCTTCATGACTTTGAATTTTTATCTGACCCGTTTCTCGTTAGTTTGTCAGTCTTTTTGTTGACTTTTATATCAATCATTTCGACTTGATACAGGTTTTCCATGACTCTCAGTTCTTCTTTGCAAGTCCATAGTAGTTGTCAAACCAGTTGTTTTCTTTTTGATTTCCTACTCCTTTTTCAACTTTTCAAAGTTTATGTTTTCGCCTTCGAGTGATTATTACAATGTATGACGGTATACTACTAATGGGCACTAATGTTCTGTTTTTCCTTGTCCATCAATCTTGTTACAGATCAAGAGCCTCTTGTGTCTTGTATGCCATCACTCAAAAGAAGGTGTTACTCTTCTTGAGCTAGGATGTCTATATGGTCTTTTATTGTACAGAGACGCGAGAAGCCCGCCAAAGCTTACCAAATTAGATGATAAATTCCAAATGAGCAAATATTTTTCGAAATCAGACCACCAATTCAACCAAACTGTAATGGCTTCATCTTAAAAAAAGTTACTTATAATTAGCAAGCTAGAATATAATATGAAAGTGATTTTCGCGTCCAGGATGACAAAACAGCACGGAAAAAATATATCACTATAAAGGCTGAATGAATACATATCGACTCAACTCAGCTCAAACTCAGTCAAGACAGATATATGCCTATTCCTTCTCAATCTCAACAAGCGAGAAGGTAACTGCAGTCAAACTGAATCACTGCCCAAATCTAGTCTATCTAGGGCATAGACCAAAAATAATCTGGGAACATTGGAACATACTCTGACCTACAGGAAGCATATAGATAAAATCAAAGCCCCTCGAAAACTGACTTACGCTCGCTGGGGACCCAACCCTAACGCCCTGCTCTCCACTGCGTTGGCGCCTCTCTGCAGCCGAATATGTTACCCCCAAGGCAGGCCCACAAACTGAATCCTGTCTTGAACGAAACCAGACCAGACACTCCAGGACCTCCCTTTAGATTTAGATTTAAGAGGGATTTACACTGCGACCATAAGGTCTATTGTGCCCCCCACCTGAGTTGCACTCGCCTATACACGGTCTACAACTCGCCTTCCAGTTCCAGAGTTCTAATGAACTCCAGTATCTGGGTTGGCTTCAAGGAGGATACTTCCTCACTACTGCAGGTTGCTAGTCCAAGGCACTGTTTGCGTTGGCTAGCAATGGCGAGGCATTCCGTCACCAGGTGATCCGGAGTTTCCTCCTCTTCCCCGCAGAATCTGCACTCGTCATCCTCTGCTAGACCTAATCTCATTAGATGCTTCTTGAGGCAACAATGTCCTGTAAGAAATCCAGTGAGTAGGTGTAGCTTGATCTTGCTGAGATCCAAATACCTTTTGGATCTTGCAGTATCAAAGTTTTTTAGAAACTTTTTGGAATGATCCAATCCAGGGATATCCCGCAGGAGTGTTTCTCTTACGGTTTTTTCCTTTCCCAGAAACTCCTTCTTGTAGGTGCTTTTATCTGTGCCACAGAAGGGTTCTGGGCCAGTAAATGGAGTTTGTGCTCCTTTCCTGGCAAGTGTGTTGGCCTCCTCGTTGCCTTTGATTCCCGAGTGGCCGGGAACCCAGACTAAGTAGACCCTGTTATTCTTGCCTAGCTCATTGAGCTTCCTTCGGCACTCCCATACCATTTTAGAGTCAATGGTATCTGCTTTAATTGCAGCTTGACTATCAGAATGTATTGCAATGTCACATTTCTGATAGTTTCTTTCAAGGTTCACCTCCACGCATCTCTCAATTGCAAGCAATTCTGCTTAAAAGACGCTTGGGCAGCGGCCTAGCGCAAGTGAGCATTTGGTGCGATTCCCAAACACTCCAGCGCCTGTCCCCGTCGTGGTCTTAGAACCATCAGTATACCATTTGATGGTATTCTTTTTGAGAGCTTGGGTTGTGAGCCCCCTGTCCCAATCTTCTCTGCTACTTAGCACCGTGGTGAAAGTTCTCTCGATGCTAATTTTCTTTGTCATTACATCAATGGGAAGGTTTGCTGATGGGATGTGTTTGGACAAAGAGAACCAAGCTCTCTGATTCCGAATTCCCACCATGTCTGAACCTTCCCTAGATAGTCTTAGAATGGCCTCATGGGCCAATCTGTCTATCACTAGATGGAGAGGTGTGAGATCTGTGATGATATCTAGTGCCCTGGTCGGGCAAGTTCTCATGGCTCCAGTGATACAGACACAGGCTAGTCTTTGTATTCTATCGAGGGTTTTCCTCGTATTGCTCTGACTTGCCTTGCCATGCCAGGCTATTGACCCATATGATATTATCGGTCTTACAATCATGACGTACATCCATCGCAGTATTTTTGGTTTACATCCCCAAGTCTTACCAGTCAGATTTCTGCACGCCATTAAGGCCTTAATTGCTTTGCTAGCAGTAGCCTCAATATGTTTGTTCCACAGAAGCTTGCTATCTAGTGTTAATCCCAGATATTTGACTTCAGCCTTCCAGCTTATTATGTCTCCACTTAAAGTGAGAGGTTTCATAGCTGGAAGTTTCCTTTTCCTAGTAAATGGAATAATTGTGGTCTTGGATAGGTTTATGCTAAGCCCCACTGACAAGCACCATTGCTCAATAATTCTGAGGCCCTCCTGCAATAATTCGCATAGGGTGTTCGCGAATTTTCCTCGGACTATTAGGACTATGTCGTCGGCATAGCCTATACATGTGAAGCCAAGCTCCGTGAGTTTGTGGAGTAACTCGTCTACTACTAAGCTCCTCCTTGAGGTGTTCCACGAGTAGCTTTAACAGAGGTGGTGTGATCACCTACTTGGGCCTCAGCTATTCTCGTCTTCAACATCTCATACATCCATTTGATAATGGTCTTGTTCACTCCTCGCCGTGTGAGTGCCTCCCTGATTGACACATGTGTGGTGTTGTCAAAAGCCCCAGATATGTCCAGGAAGGCACACATTGCGATTTCTTTATTGTTCAGAGAGCTCTGAATGACCTCAGTTAGCTGATACAGCGCGGTTTCTGTTGAACGCCCCGCCCTGTATGCATGCTGACATTTATGAAGTGGTTTGTCCTTCAGAATCTCTGTTCTTATGTAGTTATCCACTACTTTCTCCATCGTTTTCAGTAAAAACGATGTTAAACAGATAGGTCGGAAAGATCGGGGATCAGTCCCATTTTTCTTCCCTATTTTCGGTATGAAGATTACTTTGGCTCTTTGCCATATGCTAGGTATAAAGCCCCGTGCTAGGCAGCTTCTTGTAATCTTCAGGAGATGGGGAAGGATCTCCTCCATTCCTTTCTGTAGGAGTATTGGGAATATGCCATCTACTCCGGGCGATTTATAAGGTTGAAAGGTGTTGACTGCCCATTCCAACCTTTGTCTTGTAAATATCTTCTTAGCAATACTCCAATCTTCCTTGCGAGGATTCTTGGTTTGGATTGCTACGTCAGTTCTACTGAGGGGTTCACTTCCAGGGAAGTGTGTTTTGAGAAGTAGAGCAGATCGCTCCTATTCTCCCTCAGTGTATGTCCCGTCTGGCTTCTTGAGCGACATTAAGGGGCTGATTGCCCCTTTTGCCATGACTTTTTGCAATCTGGCTGCAGTAGGAGTCGAAGTGATCTTTTCACAAAAAGCTTGAAAGTGAAGCCTCTTGGCCTTCCTGATCTCCTTATTGTATTGTGTGAGCTTCTCGGTGTAGCCCTGCCAATTATGGTCTCTTTTGGCCCTGTTGAAGAGCCGACGGACCTCTAATCTGAGGTTTGACAGGTTTTTGTTCCACCAAGGTGCTTCCTTGCTTGGTCGAGCTTTTGAGAGTGGGCAACTTGATTGGAATGCCTCCGTTATCGCCACACTGACCAGTTCGACCTCTTGATCCAGATCGCAGTGTGGGTGTTTAACCCCATTACTTTCGATCTGTTCCAAGTTTTGCTTCAGAAGGGTCTTATATTTAGACCAATCTGTATTTCTAGGGGTACGAGTTGAAGACAGTGAGGTTACTTCCCCCGCAATCCTAAACTCTATAATCCTATGATCGGAGAGAGAGGGTTCCTCCATCACTCTCCAATCAAATACGTTATTCCTGGCAATAAAGCTGGCAATTGTTACGTCCAGGACCTCTTCTCTTGCTCTCGTGACAAAAGTGGGGGTTGTTCCCACATTAAGGGTTTCTAGATTATTAGCTAAGAGATATTCAAGTAAGCACTCACCTCTAGGGTTGTTGTTCGTGCTTCCCCAAATAACATTGTGCGCATTGGCATCACAGCCTATGATGACTGGCAGTTGTCTGCTATTGCAGTATTGCACTAGCTCTTGAGCTTCTACTGGAGGTATTGCAGTATTGTGATCAACACTTTCAAAATAATACGTTAGTCAAGTTTTATCAAAATCCTTAGAGCACTACAGTCTTCAGAAAAATACGTTCTCCAGATATTGTGCAGCAATTATAGCAAACAAAATGTGCCACAGGCTTGGATTATCGGGAACCTATAGCTTTGAAAACAGACACTGGGTATTTTACACGACTGATTACATACCTACTAGATATTTGAATTTGCGATAGAGAAGGGAAAATTAATTTAAAATTTGGAAGAGGATCTTATGTTACGACCTTGAATCAAATCGAAAGCAAAGACATCGAAACGGCTTCCACATGCAATCTTCTTATCATATATTAGCACCGAGGTGTCTTTCCATACGCACCATAGGCGTCGAGAAAAACATCGTACGTAAGCTCATTGTACACAATAATACTTACGGGATTTGGGAATTTTGGGATCCATGTTATTTCCCAGAGCAACTTGTTACAAGTTCTTCGAAATTTAAAAAATAATGTGGAATCATTACTGCCATTAGTTAATTTGGTTGTGTGTTTGTGTTAATTATTTATTTTGAGATTGAAACTTCGAATGTACCATAAATAGAATTAAGGTGAAGCTTGTTTTGAATTAAAATATTTCTTAAGGTGATGAGTTAAAGTCACAAATAAGTGGTTAGTCTACTTAAGTATCATCTACATTTATGATAAGTGACCAAAATATCATAAATAGTTAACAATATTTTTAATGTTTCAGTTGGGTTCCAAAATTAAATTTGCTTTATTGATCCACCACCGCCCAGAGCAGTACATTTTTCAATATTTGGTGTTAATAAAGAGACAGTAAACATTTTATTCACTCTTTAATAACTAAAATTTTAACACTAAATTCAAAATGGCGACATATTGCTTGAACACTCTGATAAAAAATGTGTGGAATATCATTGATAATTCTAACATAGCTAAGCCAGTTAAAGTAATATATAAATTTTGGCACATTTAAAATATATATATCACTCAAAAGTATTTTTCATCATGATAATAAACATATAGGAGTATTAATTATTTAGATGCCTCTCACTGAATCAATATATTGGCCAAAGTTCTTGTCAAAGAATGAGGCAACTACATTTTAACACTGAATTTGTATAGCCAATGAGATCATTCACAAACAACAAAAATTCTATATAACAGCTATACACTACGTAACAATTAAGAAAAAATATGTCAGTTCACAATGATTGACTAACAAATATGTATACTAATTATCTAAGGAAGTTTTTGCACACTTAGTAATTTTAGCAATTGATAATGTGTAATTAAAAATATAAATATATACTTATAAAGCATTCCGTTTACCTGATGCGTCACTCATCTTGGTATTGTAGTTACTCCAAAATAGATTAGGTGTAATTTATAAAGTTGACAAATCATTATTATCAACATCCACGAAATAGCTAAAAGACTGCAATCGAGAAGATATGTTAACAGATATGTGTTGAAAGAAAAACAGAGAGTAACAGCAATGTGCTTCTAAATGTACTTATAGTCGTGTTGTGATCTTTGAAGCGGAAAGCACTAAAATATATAGAACTACTGATTATGTTTCAATAAATCTATTTACACATTAATAAAATAACAAGTTTCCTAATATTGAATGTACATCACAAAGTATGACGACGTCTCAGGATGAGTAATGGCAAAGTAAGTAAGTAGGTATATAGTAGAAACTTTTTTTGCGTTGACTTGGCATGGAAATAAGAGAATGTAATAATTGATTCACTTTTGTCGAAAATATCATTTGTACCAAAAACAAAGTGGGAAATATCATCTACAACAGTTTTCTAGTGATATATATCTGCCTTATATTTTATATCTTAATTATTAAAGACCCTGTAGTTTAATAAAGGCTATAAAACGATTAATTACAATTATCTGATTGTGATTGTTAATTTCAATTGCTGAATTATACCACTCCAGCAAAGTATACACAAGACTCGCAAAAATATTTGGTTCTAAATCAGTCATATTTCCACTAATTACAAAAATTCAAAATAGTTAATATTATTATAGTTTAATTTAATAACTATAAATGTAATTGGTCAATAGATCCACCAATTGTTAATTCATTTCTTAATTATGAGATAATAAATATTAACTTCGGATGCCCATGGTTTGATGAATAAATAATTATTGTATTAAGCCTATTTGAATCGAAAAATAAATTTCTTATTAAATATTGGAAATGATTGCTCATGTTCATACTCCTTATCAACTTTGAAAAACTTAATTCCACGTTTTTTGTGATTATTATCAATTAACGAGGTGGAGTCACAATATTACAGAAATATCAACCCTGACTGGGCATCATAAATACTGGACAAAGCTAACTTGATTGCCTTGCACAACACGACAGCTAATTATTCAATAGCCAAACATTAAGGCCCCTGCTAATCTATATTACATGAAAAAAAAACTAGGGCTGTCTGTTATAATGAGTACTAATGAAATATTTCACATTTACAAATTAACTACTTGAGTATTCTAAGAAAAAATAACAATAATTGTGAAGTCTTTCCACACATTTGATGAAGTAGAAGATAAAACTCAACGAAATATCACATAATAATAATTAGAGCGCCAGATATTTATATAGTGTAAAAATATCACTTTCCACGTGTTTGGTTGAAACTAATTTATCATGTTAATGTTAAAAATATACTCCAAATGTCTGAAAAAAATTCATCAATCAGAACACATTTTTCAGAAAATGCTAACTCTTATCCTAACAGAATAATAATACGTCTTACAATTTCTAAGATTATTAACAGTCAATAACACAAAGGGATAACAACAGATTGTCCCTATTTATACTATCCAATAATTGGTGCAATAAAATGACATTTATTCCCAAATTGAATACTTTCAATATTATATATAATTAAATATAATATCAATTTGGAATTAAATATAGAAAAAAAGTAATATGATAAGACATGAATAAAGACTAGTACAATTTATCACTATTGCTTCTACACTAAAAGCAAAATATAAAACAGTTATAATTTTATACAAGACTGCCATTTTTGGTCCCTATCCGTCTAAGTTACACAAAATTATTAATAATATATGTGTTGTCTTTTACTTGGAAATACGTCATAAGTGTTGAACACATATTCTAATTTTTGAAATTTAATGTTAAATGACACGATTTATTGCGAATATCATATTATATATCTTTCAAAGACATGTTTAGAACAGCAAATAGTTAACATTTCATAAAGCAAAATATCGAAATTCCAGAGATTCAATTCACAGTTAACGCCTATTGATTGTTTCACCCACATACATATTTTAATTGTTAAAAACACCTTACGATTATTTTATTTAATAATATTGATTATTAATTTGGATTTTCGACTCCTAGTTGCAGTCTACGTAATGAGCATTCTAAATTTTTTGGCACACGAGTTACTTCATAAGAAAATCACATCAAATTTAAAAAGAATACTTTCTCCACAGCCTAATTCAAATGCAATTTAATTTAGCATCAGAATAATAAAAAACAACCAATTCACTAAAGCTTTGATATTATCTAATTTTTAAAAGTACCTCTCTTCGAACCACATCGCAAAAATTACGCAGTGGTTGAAATAATTTAGTCAATGATAGCATTATCAGTAAATGCTGGGCTTTGCTTTGAGAAAAGAGGCACTAATATTTCTTTCAATAGTGCTAAAACGATAAACTATATGAATCAAATAATCAGTAATCCCCTGAATGGATCACTCAGTGGATTGTCGATTGAATTACACAGTACGGGAACAATAAGAGCATTTATTTTATAAGAAAATAATTTGCTCTCGTACTATGGAATCTATTCTACACATCATATCATCTGGTGTTAATATTGCTTTGTTATATTTTAAATAATATACAAAGCACTTTCAAAATTGACCACTTCACACTATTGATCTTACTATTTAAAATTTGAGCATAATTAATTCTAGTGTTTTTGAACACCAGATTTGTTTTAATTCAGGGGTAAATGATATAAGAACCTGAATATTATATATTATACTAGAATATAAAATCAACAAATAAATAGTTGCCGTCTACAATTGTACATGGATAAATCTACACTACATTCAATCGATAATAAAGTAATGATCAAAAGAAAATCCGCATAACACTCATTACAGTGAGTATAACAAACTTTCTAAACCAAAGACAACTAAAACTAATAATCTCAACAAAATCGACTTCGGAATGAATATCTTAAATATAGTTACTTATTTGAATAACAGTATAACAAATTCAAATTTACACAAGGTTATTCTGTCACATGATATGGTCTTGATAAGTTAACAGGTTGATAAATTATAAGATATCCATCCCAGAAAAAGGTTTTTGGTTTGTTAGATAGCCTATGCCAGTTGTGTCAGTTGATCAATTTGTACCACTCTAGAGGTTTCTTTAATGGAAGAAAAATGACCTATTTTTTTAGCTAAGAAGCTAAGTAGAGATGGTGTGAGTATTTTTGAATTTTCATTTGGAAGATAGGCCATAGTTTCCATTAGAATCGTTATCCACATCTGGTATTGTACTTATCGAAGTATACTTTAATAAATATTGAACCCACAAGAATTTTGACATGTGTCTCCTACGTAAATCAAACTTGTACTTTTGGAATTTTACAACTTGGTCTAAATTTCAAACTTGAACTTATTGACAACAATTCGAGTAAAAGTTTTTTTTTTGAAATCCTAGAACCCTTATAATCTGCCTAAAACTATCTTAAATACATAAAAACGATTCTTGTGGATGCTTGAGCAGATAATCACAAATATAATGAAAATATTGAATTTGCCTTGATCCCAAGAACCAATAGGTATAGAATAATTAATTTCAAATATTCTCAACAAGATATTGTCAGTGATTGAAGCTTTACAAATTGCGCAAAAATTCTGCAATCTTATGTTACCACTTAACATGTTTTTCAAAGATTCCCATGTCCACAGCGTAGGTATGCAGACCTCAATGTATAGGAGATTTAACAATATGATTTGGAGCAATGTAATGATATCCAGGAAGTGGCAGGCCAGCTGTCTCCATGGTTATCCTGTGAGAGAAAAATTGTATTATTAACAAAGAAACTACCAATTTATCTATGAATTTTTATAGCAAGAAATGCTGATTAAACCAAACTTATCAGTATGAACACGCTTATTAAGCGATTAATTCTTGTAGATATTCTCTAGAAGATCTTCACAAAATGCTACAACATATTGCTAATATCGAAATAAACCGAATTGAGCTAACTTAGCTCAGTGCTTAGTTGCAATGTGTGCTAGCTTAACAACCAGGATAATTTTTAAATCTTTTTTCATATTCATATGGCTCATTGGATTGTACTGAAATTTGGTATGTAGGCATATTGAGATTATGGGAAATAGGCGTAGAACTTTTGCTTCTTGTTAATTAAATATCACAAATGTCTACGCAAATAGATGAAAAAGAGATTGAGTATAATATATTGATCAAGTAAATAAAAGGAACTTTTGATACTATTCCATAGTTTTTATAGAAAAGTTAGGATTTGTTATTTCGCTACAAGTTTAAAAAGAAAAAAAAATAAATGAATCAAAAATAAATCTTTAGATTTAAATAAGAAAATACTATAAATCATACCATCATACCAATTACGGATTCAGTTATTTTTGTCCTCCCATGACTTTATTTCGTCGTTAATCTTTCTACTTAATCAAATGGTTGAGCTACTTCACATGACATGTTTTATGTATTTGTAGTCATGTCTATGGAACTTTACTTTTCTTTTCCCCCTGATTATAAAAAAAATATATTTCCAGCTATTGGTCTGTCTGTCTGTACCAAGATTATCTTGGCAACGATTGGACCGATTTTGTTGGTTTCTTTAGGGTATTGATGAGGCTCGATGGTGACTCAGATTGTTGGGCCTCCTCCTCGCACCGGTTGCGAAGCAATTGCTGAAAAACTTGTTTCGCTCAAGACTATGGTGCGAGAACATGTCTAATGATTTGATGAAACTTCTATAAAATATTTAGCATGAAGCCCTTCAAAGAGTATCTCTGAGCAAAAGCAGGAAAATAGTTTTGCCCTAGTAAGGTAAATATTGGAATCATGTTAAATTTCCGGCGTGTTGTATTCAATGTTTACGTTTCAGAGGCCCCTGAGTCCAAAAAACATAATTGGTTTGTCTGTGCCCAGATTATTTCGGGAACGATTTTGTTGCTTTCTTTTTGTTTTGTATGGTATCGATACCGCCCGCCGGTCACACAGATTTGGCATCCTGCTCGCACCGGTTGCTTGTCAATAGATGAAAAACATGTTTCGCTCAAGACTGTGGCGCAAAAATGGCTCTAACGATTTTGATTAAATTTGCTAAAAGTGATCGGCTAGATTTTATTTACAGTCTATTATTCCGCGAGAATCAAGCAGAAAAAAGTTATGCTCAAATTTCCTATTTATTAATATTCTTTCGAAATGGTTCCTCATACCTTTAAATGACGACCACTGTTATTTGTCTTGACACGCCGAAGAAAATGAATGGTCACACGATCTGATATGATTATTAGTTATTTTTTAAAACTATACCTAAAAGTTATTGAGTTTTATATTCTGTAACTTAGTCCACATTTTATGCTTAAATCTCTTTCCACCCATTGATGTCTAAATACGCATTCATGGAAAAACAAAATTCTAGGTCTATAATGTTCCTAACTCATCAGTAAGATATAAATGTAGCCAATCTACCCAACCAGGCAACTTTGTACTGACTTTGTTTAAATCGGCTTATTAGCTCAGGAATGTGTAGGAATATTTTGGAGATACCCGGTATATTGATGATTTACACGAAAGTCAAGTAACCATGACGATGTACTCAAATATTTATGCTCAATACCCATCATACTATGAACAGAAATAAGATCACGTGCATCTCCAGTGACGTTAGTCCGTGACAAAACCTCAGGGACAACTATAATGTATGTTTCTAACAATACCCACATATTTTGTGAAAGCTTACAATTTGGGTTTTTCTGTGACTAATACATAATTAGTTTATGAAATGTAAATTTAATTGCCAGAATATGACGGTTTGTGATGCGGTCTTAAACGCGTTCACCAACTAAGCATGTCTTGTTTGTCCTACTTTCATGTTCACTACCTGTTTCCAATTCCAATTATTATTGAAAGTCTTTTAAACAAGAAATAAAAAACCGTGACATCAATATTGTCTTCTATTTAAACCCGAGTAACAGGAAAGATAAAGTTCTCAAGCTGGCTATTTCACCTTTTCAATATAGGTACCTATCTACTGTGTACTCTACCAAGTTCTATTTATTTAGCTGTACAAAGTGTAATATTTGAAAAAAATATTTGATATACAAATTGGGGGATACCTAATACTTACCTTTGAAGTATGACAGGTCAAATGTAGTTCAACTCATTTGGGAATATGAGCGAACGCAGCAAATTTTAATTTCATTAGATTAAACAGACACTGGAAAGGTTGATTGGTTCAAAAATAGGAGTGAAATGTAGTGAAGGAATATAACTTCAGTTTAGGAGGATTCATTCAATACTCTCCACCTCACTTGAATAAAATAATATAGTTTAGTCGATACAAATGATAATCAATATTTAGTATAGACTGGAATCTATATTAACAAGTTCGAATGAAATCTTATTTTTTTATTGTAACGAAACTATAATCAAATTTCTATAGACTTAAGTGCAGATATTCCTATAAGTTAACATACTCGCATATCATTCTAAAACGAAGCACATATTGGTTACATAAAATGATATAATTTAAAAGCAATTCAAAGATTATCTTTGACCAATTCCTCTATACTTTTTTCTTTTGCTTAAATGATGGATCTGTAAATCATGTCAAACCAAATATTTTTTATGCACTCACGACATTTTGTGACGCATTGTCTCTGGAAAATGGAATTCTTATTGCTAGGTAGATAGTTTATTACTTATTTTCGGTTATTATTCGTTTTAGTACCTATTTGTTCCACTGTCTTGTTTATTATAGTGTCGCTTGAGTATTTCATTAATTAATTCTAGAATTGGTAGATTTATTCTCGAACATTCCAGAAACAATATGTGAACTACAGTTTCTCACAGTATTGTCTGTTTGACAAGCTCTAGAATGTTCTCGATGGATGACATGTCAAGATTCAACTATATGAAGCCGCGGCGATCACGGGTCAGAGTCAGCTCAAAATAATCCGATCATTAAAATAAAAAAAATAGTGTCAAAGAGGCACAAAAAGCTATCGACCAGCTAACAAAGTATTTTGAACGCTGAAAGATAGCCATCAACCCAGAAAAATCTCAAGTCATCCAATTTTCAAATAAAAACAGAAAGTCTAAATTCAGAATCAATAATGAAATCCCATGGCAGTCTAATGTAAAATATATAGGCGTAACTGCAAAATTAAACTTCAAAGATCAAATCACTTACACTATCCATAGGACCAATACAATAACTAGCCGTCTCAACTTCTGGATAGACTACAAAAGCAAGCTCAACTTGAAAAACAAAATAAAAATTTACAAAGGAATAATCAGACCAACTTTAACATATTATGCATGCTGTGCCTGGGGCCAGACTGTACATGTTAAGAAAATACAACGATCTCAAGACAAAATTTTGAGGAAACTTAGCGGTTCCCCTGGTACATGACGAACAAACACATACATGAGGATTTAAAAATAGAAATAATATCCGACCTTATCAAAAAACTAGCAATGAACGTACACAAAAGAGTAGACTCGCACACGACGACTTGAAAGATAATAATAAATGAAAATTCAAATTAAAGACAAGCACACTACAAAAAGACCGACAGACATAAATCCCTCATGACCACATTAGCTCGCCAAATAAAAAAAGAGCTAACCTTCCACCCCCCTTGTTCGCCTCGAGTTCTCATTGTATGCAATTTACGAAGTCTAACATAAAAAAAAGATGAGCTGTAAGGATTCCTGATATGGAATCAACAGTATAAATAAAGAACAATGGGGGGTCAGAGTCAGTCTATGGAATCAGTCAGTCAAAGTGACAAATCCATAGTAGTTCAGGCGGTACCATGGCGGTACAGACGGTGACAGGTGATTGTCAAAGTTACAAGTCATGACAAATATATAGTACTACTATGGAAGGTGGTGTACAAGATGTTGAATAAACATTTGGAAGCAAACAGCGAACTTTGGAGTGAATTACTCAAGTGAACTCTCCCACAGCGTTTAGCACAGGGTTAAACGTTACAATTTGTGTCAGAAATGGGATCCTCTCTTCTTCTAGTTGTAACGTTTAACCCTGTGCTAAACGCTGTGGATGAGTTGACTTGAGTAATTCATTTCAAAGTTCGAAGATTTCTTCCAAATGTTTATTTCCAACAACTTGTACACCACCTTCCGTAATAGTACTTTTGGACACGTCTTGTCACTTTGACTATCACCTGTCACCGTCTGTACCGACTGAACTACTATTGACTTATCACTCCGACAGACCGATTCGTTATCGTGATCGCCGCGCTTGTCACTGACAATACTGTGAGAAAATGTACTTCACAGAAGGATCGAGAATAATTCAAAATTCAAGTAATTCTAGAATTAATTAACAAAATACACAATCAAGAACTATAGTAAACAAGACAGTAGAGCAAAAAGATACTAAAAAGAATAATAACCGAAAGTGAGTAATAAACTATCCACGTAACATAATTATACATATCACGTATTCTTGTGATAGATGCTTATAGATACTTTCACCACCATACATCCCATGTTAAAAATTCTACTGCCTAGTATCGGTTCTATCTAGAGATGGACTCCGCAGCGATTTCTCAGGCCTCATACGGTTTACAGACTTGAAATTTCGAATTCTTACTTAGATCGGAGGCATCTTGCCGCCTGTTAAGCTTAACACTGATCTAAGTGTGATCCAATAATGATTAATTATATTATCTGATTCAAGGAAGAACAAATTATTTCTTCAACATGGAACGACAATGTGGGTCGTCACTGGAATTACGCACGGGCATGGGATACCTTTGTTTACTCTTTACACGATTAATTTTGTATTTTGGTAGATAAACAGTAATTTGTTATGGAATAGCTGGCAAACAAATACACATAAGTATGGTTCAAATCATGAAAAGGGGAGATAGCAGTTGTACTCATCGGTACGGTTCAAATCTTAAATGCCTAATAAAAACTATTTTTAATTTTTTATATAATTGAGTTTGAATTAGATCTACAACTTTTGCAAATATTTTGATGCAATTAAGAAAAAGGCGTAAAATGGAGATTACTCCTATTAGCGCGAACCAATGGAAGCCTTTCGAACCGTAAACTGGTAGTGAATTGACATATAGGTCCTAAAATTGAAATATTTTTAAAACTTCATTAAAAACAAAAATCGTCCGCTAGCTCTTTCTACTTCAGAATATCGAGAGCCATCTCTAGAATATATTTCACTTAGGAAAGCATTGGTAGCTGAATTTATATTAACTAGTTTTCTTGCTGGATCGCCGATTTTGTCCAAGATCCGGCGTTGATTTTTTTTAAGATAATCAAGTCCATCTTGACACCATTACCTTTGATCAAATACATTATAATTGATTTATTTGAAGGAATTGTACCATTTATATATTTAAATTGACTTCAATAACATTTCAAAATTATTGTATGTATAAAAACAGCCAGCCAGTTTTTCAAGAAGCTTTGTATCAAAGTGAAGTTTTGTTTTTTCTGTAAACGATAGTAGGTACATGGTTCTGTAAAAAAAATTGCCGCAAGTAGATAATTTGAATAAATAATTCTCGTTCTGAATGCACGCACTGCTCATGTTGTTGACAAAGACGTAGTGTGGATGAAGTAATAATTAAATTTTTGATTGATGAATATTGACAAGAGCTTATGGCCAAATGATCTGTTAGCCAATATTATGTATGCTGCTTTCGTTTTCTGAGTGCCCAAAATTTATCGTTCAACAGGTAAAAAAAAGAAAATAATATTAATTCAAATAAATTATATAGTATTTTTGTTTTTAAAATGGAGAGGTATTTAGTCAGAGAGAATAATTAAATAGAATAATGGAAAACACTACTTGTAACAAGTTTTTTACAGGCAACCATATATTATCAGATATAGAAAAAACAAACTTCAATTCAGTTTAAATGTTCTTCATGGGTGCAAATAATAAACAGTAACATACCTACCTGTTTATACCTGGCAACTTTTTTTATATTCTTCATAACATTTTCTTTAAAATATTTCACTTCAATACTACAGCGCTGCAATAACCTTCAAATAAATCAATTACAATATATTGGAACAAGTTTTTGCAAGGTAGCCAGGCACTGATGGACTTAATCGATAATCATTAACTATCAAGTTAAATTTGATATTCACTCAAATAATACATACCTTCAGAAATCAGCGGCCGGAACTCAGACTAACAGAAGAAATATAAGACCCTAACACATCGCTAGCGATATCCATGCTCTTTCTACTCCGTAATAACTTGTATTATTTGTAGATAAGTCTATCATCTCTCGTTGAACAAGAAAAACGAACGGGCACAGAGTATATGTATTCTATTACAATCATAAAAAAGCTCACATTATTAGTGATCTAATTCATTTTTAAACTAAACAAAAATGAAACAAGTTATTTATTATTGAATAGTAATTTATCCTAAAGGGACTTGAAAATTAAGTTGAATGTGAAAATATCTTCAAAATACGCAAATATTTTTCATTTTTCTATAAGGAAAATATGTCAATTTTGTTACATTTTTTCGATCTGATTAGTTTTTTTCTAAATTAAAATAACTTTTCTCAACAATAAGTAACCTGAATCAATGTATATATATATGTGTATATATATAAATAATATCTTCAATATGATTATTATAGCAACACTACAGTCACAAAAATGTTTTGGAATCCTTCAGATTGAAAAAACAACGCAAAGTATAATGTGTTAATAAAAAATACTAGTATCAAAAAAATATCACATTTTCCACGTAAAATATATTCATAGACATTATACACATGGAGTTGGTAAGTCCTATGCATCACTGTAAGTAGCTATGAGCCATGGATAAAAAGAGATGAAAAATACGATTCCGTGTTTGCCTTTATTTGTTGAACTTGGTCCAAAAATTCATTGCGCAAATTAGGAACGACAGGTACAGCTATCACCAATCACGAATACATAAAAAACCAACAAATCGTAGCCAGCGGAAAACTAAATTAAGCTCATTTTTAACTATTATTATTTTTCTTCTGAAAAGTGCTTCTACAAAAATCGTAGCTAGAAATCACATCTGTGAATCAGAGATGTTTCTATTAATACAAAGTAAGATGACATTTACTGAAAGGTTACATTTTGAGACTTTCATGTTTGAACGGCCGCCATGTTGAAACTATAACTCGACCGAGATCTTCTTAGGACTGATTTTTTAAATACATTTCAACATAATAACAAAGTTTCTTTCTGTTGAGGGTTCACATTTTCGATCGACTGGCCTACTCTATATTATAATATCTCTATGAATATATTATTGATGATGTATAATTACGGAACTGAAGCGATATTGTTTTGATCTGACAAATAAATATTTCTGTTCGATTTTTTGTTTGAGCTTATTTTATTTTATTACTTCCATTTTGACAAACAAAACTAAAAACAAGTAAAAAATCAAATTATATTATATGTTTCCAAACAGGTGTGTATGTATGTGTACATTGTGAATCGAATAAAGTGCGAAAACAAAACAAATTCATTGATTTGTCTTAATATATGTAAAATTAAAATAATATATTGGTGATACAAGAAGAAAAAAATTATACAATCTATGAGTTATACCATCAAATCTCTGTGACAAGATAAGAAAGCAATGAGTTTGCTTGATATATAATATGTTTATTATATAGAAAACTCAAAACTAAAATCTATGAGCAAAAAAAGTATATATTTATGTATATATCTCTCTCTTCAGTAGGGATTAAATTTGTTCCTCTCGGTTTTTAATTTTCCTTCGGAAGCCCCACCGCTGCCACCTGGCGACCTAAGGCGAGGTGTATAGTTGTTCTTGTTGTGCCGATGTGTGACACCTGTCGTCTGAACAGGTGGCGGCCCACCTTGGCCGCCCAATAATTCAGTTAGACCCCCCAATGCACTGAGGCTGGTGAGAGCATTGAGTGCACCCGGCTTGGACAGTAGTTGGGCTATAGGGATGGCACTAGCCAAAGGAGAGGCTGTGGTGGTGGTGGTAGTGGAGGACTGGCTCGATCCACCAGTGTTAGGAGAATTTTGGGCCTCAAGGTTAGCTTTCTGGAGCTCAACACTGGGAAAAGATATATAAGAAATATGGGGATACAATGAGTTTATGAGAGTTATGGTTGTTTTTTGGGTTAGAGGGATAAATAGAAAATCTAAAATTTCTTATAATGTAGCCATTGTCATCAGATATTATATTTACTACTTAACACCTAAAGATAAATAAAGATTTGTTCTAATAATAATTAATTTAAAACTGATTTACAAAAGTTTGCAAATTGTTCTCAAATTCTCAAAACAGATTTCTTTAACAAACAATGAAAATGAAATCAATATTTAAAAGGTAAGTGTACAATAATTTTAGTGGAAAGAAGAGCTAATTGAGACACATACTTAAATACAGTTACAGAATAAAATTTCGGCAAAATGGGTTTTACATTGAGTAATTTGGGCCAATCAACCGATACAATAACAGATTCCTGGCGGAAATGTCAAGTATACAACTGAAACTACTGTAGAAGCATTTTCTTTTTTCCGAGCGCTAGAGTCACCTGGCGCCACGCTCTTTCGCATCAGATCGCACCACTTTTTAACTTATCAGAAAAGAGATTCTGTTCTTAATCAGTTTCGTTTAGAAATCAAAAATTCACAAAATTAAAAGAAAGTATTGGAGAAATTTCATTTTCGAGAAGCTGTAGATATTTAACAAAGCCTATGTTACCAATGATAAAGAATGAACCTAGTGACAGAGTATAACAAAATTACAGGGGATATTTTCAAAGTATCAGCAAACAAAATTGCGTGGATAATGGTGAACTCCAATCGAAAGAATGAGAAGGGTAATGATTCTAAAGTTTTTTCTATACTGTATTGGTCAACATACCCGAATACCTACTGATTATGTTTTTTCTTTTCAGTTCAATGAAAAACTCGTTTTATAAAATTTTAAATTCCGAATAAGTACATACATAATCCACAATACACAAATAAGATCATCAATTACATTTTCTCACTCAAGTACCGATAAATGAGAAGGAGGATTGGATGTTTTTTAGACGGAAGTATATTTATTTTATAATGCGTTTGAACATCTGATAATAATCTGATAACAAACATACATACGTAATTAAATTCAGCTCAACAGAACGTTTTTCTGAAAAATGAAATAGTTTCCTATATCCAAATAGAAACAAATAAAGTCTTGGTAAGGTGGAATAAAATAATTCGATTAATATTTTTATTTAAGCATCTTTCATACGACTACTCAAAAAACGTTCTGCCTGTTTGCGAAGTGCTACGAATCCTAATCAGTACAGAAAACAACTAATAAATTCGGTCCATTTTTTTTTGTAAAAAATAAAAATATTTATTTCACACTTTTGAGTGTAACTTTAGTCATGAAAATTGTTGAACGTTCACTAATAGCAAAGAAGATAGTACTTATCCTATTACCCATGTATAGGCTTAACGTGTATGTGTTATTATTCAGAGATCTCAAAACATCGTGACGCAGATATATTTCAGACTTTACTGCTGTAACTCGAAAACCGTAAATGAAATTTTCGAAAAAAAATGCCCCTTCCACAAAGCGGAAATACAAATACAATCAAATATTCCAGACTTTACCATTGCTATAACTCGAAAACCGTAACTTTTTTGCCCAGTCCACCCCTTTCGGAGGCGGTTTTGGAAGGAAAGAGATTGCTGATTTGAGTTTTTCTAAATATGAAACCATTTCTAACTCTTCTCTTCCAAATGAAACAAAAAACGCCATACATAAAAAAGCAAATATACAACCAAAATGTATACTGTATACCTTCTCCTTTTTTGAAGTCGGTCAAAAATTAAATCGTTATGAATTGAAGATACAGCTAATAATACGTGTTTTTTCCTTAACAACAGCCAGATTGGGTCGTTCCAGCACTCATTTTCTTATTTTAATTAATTAATGCTTTGAAGCGTTAACATAAGTCCATTAGCTTTTTTACAAGAGAGAAACTAAAAAACAATTTCTTGACTGAAATTGTTTATAAAAAAGAAAATGACAAATGCGAGTAGAAAACATGACATCATATCATCGATATTTCTAGTAATATTTTTGACATAGAATCACTCTTTGAACTAATACTAAAATGGCCAGGTCCGGTCAAACTGCAGTTGTTTCCAATCGTATGTAAGTATTGCCATGGAAAACATTCATAGCAAGTGGCAAACGACTTGCATTTGATCGTTTTTCCATAGCAGTATAACTTGATTCAAATGTTTGCAGTTACAAGGGGAACTCAAACTGCTAAATCCTAGATACCATTTGCCAATTATGACGTAAAAAACATAGCATTTCGATTTGATTTTTGTAGGTACCAGAAGTAGGGGCTATTGAGATGCTAAGCTAAAAAATTAGGTGTTTTTAAACTAACAAAGTGTTGTGCTTGTTTCACGTGAATTATTGCCGAACAATTATTGCTAAAAAAATTGCCTATTCAATTAAAATTTTTTGGTGCCCTGACTCCTGAGCACTAGATGTGATTAAAACAAAACGACATATCTCATCGATCACTATTCCTTGGCCACTATCGTTCTTGTAAACGGCCCAATCGGTATTCATTTCCAGATATTCAAGATCTGCTCGCTCAACCTCATGCACTTACCCGCAATCAATCAAATTTCTATTTCAAATTAATCAATCGAAAAAGATAAAACAAAAATATACATAACAATGGCTACACTTCAGAAATACAATTTCCACTCATAGGAATGGATACATGGATATCGTGATTAGTGAGTTTTCAATTCATAAAAAAGGTTAAAGCTTGAAGGGTTTATGTTGTAGGATCAGTTGATGTGTTGTTGTGATTACATTATGGAACACAATAAAATGTATGGATTAGGGAAAAGCATAATAGGATAAGAGAATAACGTGTTCTGGAATGTCAAGAACACATCAAATGATTCCTCCTATAGAGGCGTTTTAGTTTAGTTGTTGTCCTGGTAGTTCTGGTTGTCAGCTGTCCATTGGTTGAGAACTGTTGAACAGACTTCTTAACCTAACATTCTGTTTCCGCAAGAGATGCTTAATACTCTCTCAAATATTTATATCAAAGACAGATCCGAAATTCTATTCGAAAAAGCGTAGTAACGAAATTTTGAATTTGTTTATATATTCCATTTAAAGTATCCGTCATACAAATAACCAGAGGGGAATTACACTTACCTCATGTTTATAAGGTACTGTGCTAAGGCCACAGCATCAGGATTTCCAGAAATTGTGATGGTGCGATCAGAAGAACCACCTTCTCTTTCATCGCAATTTGATATACGGATCATGGCGCCTGAAATTTGTCGAATTTCGGCTATCTTTGTCCCACCTTTTCCAATAATGCACCCAATCAACTCATTTGGTACTGTCATTTCATGCGTTTGTGTATTCGAATTTTGTTGATTTCTCGAGTTAGATGTCCTCAGTTGGGATCCAGCTAATGCTGCGAGAGCTGAAATGACAAATCATAATTATTATATATATTATATATAATATAGTCAAATTTTATAGGTAGTTAGAAGAATGTAGAAGGTACTCGAGATAGTCGATCAGTACAAAATATAACAGATATTATTCGAAGGCTAATCGAGTACTACTCTAGACTAGACAACTGTAGATTTTTTCCCTTCCTTCTGTTGTGCCTTGAGCGATATAACAATTTACGTTTCCATCCCCGGTTTGTCACAATGATTACAATTCAAAATTGGGATTAAAGAATTGAAAGATAAAAGTAAAGCGTCTCATTAACATTTTAGTTCTGATTTACTGTAGCAAGAAAAAAGAGGGCAAACCAATGTAGAGTGGTCCATTTAAATATTTGATTATCCGTCGCATATCTATTTTATACTGGTCGACTTTATTCCGAGAACTCAATTTATTATGTTACCAGCAAAGTTTAAAATCAAGGCGTTTAGTATATTGACTTAGTATGACAATAAATATAACTAAATGACAAAGTATCACTTTTTATAAAATTATTTCCACACCCACGGTAAAAAAGTGAGTACTTTTTCCCGGGTATATAGATTCTAAAGATTCTACGCTACTTTCGCTGCTTCTACTAATTCCGGTGAAGTCAGAAATTAGAAATTTTTACAAACAAACAACCACAGTACGCAATTTTAAAATCAAATTACAGATCTAAATTGACAGATGTTTGATTACTTTGAAAGTTTCCTTAGCAACGTAGGTCTAATTTTCGCTATAGTACACCAGCTTACCAGTTTAAAACTTCGAATTTAACTTCTATAATTCTCTAAATAATATAATCAATATTAGACCATCGTTTTTCCCGTCACATAGAAAAGTAGTGTTTTATACACGGGAAGAATATTAGATTTTAGCTTCCGGTTTTTTGTCAACACAACCTAGAGTTAAAATCTAATACTTTTTCCCTTGTATAATAAATAACTATAATTATTTTATATTTGAAGCTTTCTGTTATAGCAGGATATTAATAAGTTGTGACACTTTGAGTTGCACTTTCTTTGTTTTGTTACAGATTCGCTCCTTTTAGTTTGGATTGGGCTGAAGCACAACGTTTGAACGTATAAAACTTTTTAAAAACTAGTTACTAGTTCATTCTTTATTTTACCTTTGAAACACAGATGAGGGCATGATTCTTTTTTCTAATAACTATATCATGGTAAAACTGAATGTACAGATGCAGAAGACAGCTTTCACGGAAAAACTCAATTTGTTGATCAGTGTTTTATTTTGGCAAAAAATTAGTTTATCTACTGCAGCCTTATGGTCGTTTTATTGTTGTTTTCCTGTGTGCAATGCTCTATGTTTTACGAGCTGAACAATTCGAAACCTGCCATTTGTCTTAATATTTTCTTATCTTATATCCAAGTTCTTAATGTCAACATATCAAATCTTCCTTACAACGAAAAAGGGTTAGAAAATTATTAGTACTAATATATGAAATGGTTTTAACTGCTCTCCAAAATTCTATAGATATTGTTGCGTATGCGGGTTCGCAGATAAATAAACTTTATTTACATTCGAAAGCAGAATAATAAAAATTACAACTTCACTTTACTATTGAATATTCTTACTAGCTTACTTTGACTCTTCTATCCACAGTACAGATATACACAGTCACAGTCATATTCCCAGTAGTCCAACTCAACGGCGGCCGCCTTAGATGATAGTTTCGGAGCATCATTTTTTGCGGTCGTTTGTTTGTCGAAAGCCACCGCGATTTCGTCAAAGGACACCGCGATTTTGTGTCTCCCGTTTATGGTACGGGAGACACGGCGGCAATGGCGGGTCACATCAAGGAATGGCTTGAGTTGGACTACTGTGCTTCTATTAAACTATCTTATCGCACACTTTTTTTACACTCAAAAAAGACTCTCCAGATGTGCTCCAGATCTTTCCAGCCAACTCTAGTCTTTGATCACTCCAGCCGCCACTGGACTTTTCTCGAAACCCTTGGTCGGCATCCTAGTGAGCATATGCGTCACACTCTTGGTCAGCGGCTGCTCTCGTGATCACCATCAAAAGGACGCCGCCAATTTGTGGCCCAATGCCGGCGGATGCACGTTAAAATATAATAGAAAGGCACGGTACGAACTTACCAATCACAAATTGATCTAGATCCATGCCAACTATTTTCGTTATTGAAACTGTATATTAGCACAAATAAGTTGATCCAAACAAACCTGCTTGACCTGAATACTGGACAGCTATTTCTTTCAAATTTAAATATTTATCTTCAGATATAAAAGACCCTATCCTTATGGAACGTGTTTGATGTTTGAATAGCAGATTGTTCAGTGCCTTCAAAATAACAATCAGAAAAACTTCTTACCAACTGACCGTGTTACGTCACGTTAATAGTACAAAACAAGTACACTGGACATCAATTTGCACCTTTTATCAATTCCCGCAATCGACTCGAAAAACTTATGCGATCGACTGCTTTAGCGACTCCGGTCCTGATGTTTACTCTGCCGGTAACATACGTAACGGTGTAAACAACAATTTCGTCTTACGAACATGACGACAGATAGATTGAGGCGGGTTGTACATGATATAAAAATGTATGAATGATAAATAAATACATATACAAAAATAAATAACTGTTATATCCTCTTATAAGTGGTCATGATATTTCTAAAGATCAATACTTTGTATTCGAAATAAAAAAAAATAGTTTGAAATACCTGCAGGATTCAACCCAGCTGAATTGGCTGGTGTTAAGCCTCCCAGACCTAAAGCTGCCAAACCGGCTAATGGATTTTTACCCAAACTGGCGACCTGTAAGAATATTATTTATTTAATATATACTTGTTTCATCTTTGATGAAAATTTTATCTAGAAAAATCCATTACGACTCCGCATTACACCCACATAGTCATTCTCAACAGTGATTCTAACTGAAAAAAAAATAATTATAAAAAATGGGGTTGGCTATGTTGACAACACAGCTGCGGGTGTTGACGATGACAACATCCAAAGTCATGCAATAAAGAAATATTTCTTTTTACAATATGGCTTTGACTACATAATGTAATGAAGAAATTGCCCAGTATGCTTACACTACTTTGTGGACATTTTTTTATTGGATCGGAAAAGGTTTGTCTGTTTTAAACTTGGAGAGAAAAAGACAATGATAGACTTTTTTCAAAACTTCTTGGATATGCAAAAGATTGAGACATTGTCACGCCAACAACAACACATTTGTACAATATACGCACAAAAGAGGACAGAACATTTTAAGCTTTAAATCGATTTTTCGAAGGAATTTCTAAACACTAAATAACGCTATGTGAGCATGCGTTCCTTCTATGAAATGTGCTTTCGCTACAAACTATTATCTATAGCAATATATACATGAGAAATGATGTATTTTATTCCATTCTCACTTCGAACACTTTCTGGAACCACAAATCATTCTGATTAGATTGTTGATATAGGTAGATGATGGTTCATTCACTTAGAGAAAAATTATTGTAATTATAAAACATTTTTAATTTTCTTAATGTTTCAATATACATAATATGTATATTGTCATGTTTGCTATTGCCTTTTGCTACAAGCTTTTGAGTACCTCTTCTGCAGTCGTTTATGGATAACCCCATTACACCCTTCAACGTTACGGGACACTCGGGATCATTATACTGCTAATATTTCCGGAAATCCTTACAAGATTTTTAAACAAATTTAAACGGTTTCAGAGTTAGAGCCCTTGGTAGGGGAAATTTTTAGATAAAAATGTAAATTTTGTGCATATTTATTGAAATGTTATTCTGTTGACTCTCAAAAATGTGAAATGAAAAAATCATTACAAAAATTAGTACCAACTTTATCATAAAATACGAAATAATATTAATTCTATTGGTACTGGTAGGTAGGTAGGCGTCAAGAATCTACCTAGCTAGCTACAAAAAGTTGGTACCAATCCTAATAGAATGAATATTAAATATTGTTGTTTTTCAGTGCCTCATTGATCAAAGTTCCTCCAAGTATTTGTAAAAAGTTATTTATTCTTCTCTACATTTATTCATAGATTTATAAATTATAAAACCGGAATGAAAATAAATCTGGACGCAATTCCCGAATAGAGATCTTTCACATTAAATAAAACATAAAAGGATAAAATAAAAAGGCTGATGAGGAAATATATTATTTGCATTTCTACAGAATAAAAAAAATATTGTCATCTCTCAAATTTATACATTCTCTCACAACACAGGACTATTTACATCAGACCAAGTATGATATTTTTTTATTGAGGAATAGGGGGACGTCAGCGTTCATCATTATCATCAACTTACGTCTGGCAAAAGATGCGCAGGTGGCAGAGCTGCTTGTAAATGTCCATTCTTCATTGGCTCGAACGAAGGAATAAGGTGCGCGGGTGCTACAGCAGCAGTGGCCAGAGTAGGATAACTGAGTGGGGGTAAAGGGGGGCCGAAAAGGGGGGACATTAATGAGTTACTTACGTCTGTATGGGCAGGAACGGCGTAGTTGCCTTGGATAGTATAGGCTTGGCCACCAGCTAGGATCACAGGGCCACCCACTTGGGGTTTAGGGCGGTAGGGGATGGTTGCTCCTTTGGGAGGGGACTGTAAACAAATTATAAACAATTGTGGTTATCACACAGGAAGATAAGCTACAGCTTTATACATCATTATTTGTACAGGCAGGAAACACACTGTTTTATATTAAAATCGGGCTAGAATATATGACAAGGGTACAAATCACACATCACAAATGCTATAATAGAAAAAAATGAAGCTTGTATTTTTACTAACCTCGAGCATAACGTTACAGATATGATAGATGCACTGTGTGATTGCCTCTCCAGTACCGGATATTGTGACTGCTCGTTCTGTTGAATTTGGAAGCATTTCTGAAGCCACTTGTATGGATGCTCCAGTGACCTCTCGGATTTCCTTAATTTTTGAACCACCTTTACCAATCAATGAACCGCATTGGCTCGCAGGTACAACCAAACGTAATGTTATTGGTGGCCTCGGAACACCGCTGGCACCACTGTTGTTAACATCCTGGAACTGGGAACACCACTGAGGATTCCCATGTTATAAAATACCGTTAAGAAATTCACATTTACAAACTAAACAGAACAACAACAAAAAAATAAAGCAAATATGAAACATAACTTTGATTTATTATTTCCGAAGAAGTACATCAAATTGTAAAGCTGGAAAATGTACACTTAAATTCTCATCGGAGTTAAATAGAGTAAAACATTTTCTCAATCAATTTGATGCCTAATATCCCTATACCTATTTTTTATAGTTCCTTATATATTTGTATTTTTGTGTAAAATAATTTAGTTTTGGCCAAATTCCCATCCCAGACGGAGGATGTATGCAATCAATCTTTTTATCTTTGTTCGCGCCTTTTGCATTGTAAACGTGCTCCGATTTTGATCTGTTTTTTTTTATTTGAAATATGAGGTATGCGAAATGGTAGCAAATTTAAAAAAATAATATTCGACATCTCTTTCCAACAGCCAAATTCGAGATTTTGAAACGGCAACATTAAGCAAGAAACTATATCCGGCAACATTTAAATTGGACATTTTAAAAAAATAACGGTTTTCGGATATATGTGTGTATTCTATATTAGGTAAATTTCTTATAGAAATATACCTATTGCGATCGTTCACACTTTTGAATTTCGAAAAAATTTCAACGGCATGTTGTTATATGTCTATAAGTTAGTCCAAAAAAACATTTGGTTCAAAAGTTTATATATATATATATATATATATATATATATATATATATATATATATATATATATATATATATATATATATATATATATATGGGATATTACGAAATTTGTTAACACGATAGAGGTCGCAGTTTTGAAGGTATCAAGTTCAAATTTGCTACAAAAATCAATCTCTCAAATATCTCGGTCGAGTTCGTTATTGGGCAATATCGGGTAAGTAGTTTCAAAATGGCGACCATTCAAACATTTAAAAAAATTATCAAAAAAGAGCAGTAGTGTAAATATTATTAAAAATAATTTTAGGTTATAGATATAATCAGTACCTACAACTTTTGTTCAAAGCAATTTTTCATAAAATACACAGATAAAAAAATAAAAATTAATAAAGAAAAATAACAAATATTGATAAAACATGAACACTCAATATAAATTTGATGTAATTGTACATTTTCTGGAGATCTTAATATAGACCCTGATTAAAAAAATATATAGTATATTTATTGAAAAGAAATAGACGAAAAAAAAATCTGCCTTGAAGTGGACTCGAACCCTGTCTGCTTTGTATTCAACAGCCAAAACAAAAACCTCTAACCGCAAGGCTATGATACATACGTCAACTTTTATGTAATAACATGTAGGTATACCAAGGAAAAAGTTGTTAAAATTTCAATTCAATGAATTTTGAGAAATTTACCTTTCCGCTGACTACAGGCCATCGGGATTTTTTTTCTTTTAAATCTCTGAATACAAGTTCGCCCATTTTAACGACTATTTTTTTTTTAACTAAGATTTATTTTATTAGTTGGTGCACTGAAAATACACCACTAGTGCTGGTACTTTTGAAGTTGGTTCAAAAAGTTTTTCACCTTCTTATAACTGCACTACATCAAAATTACCTCCAGAGGTATACCTGCATCTGTTTTTGCTATCTAAGGTATTGTCTAACTATAAATTATTATTTACAATGGAGGATAATACTAAGACTTATGAAAAAATTATGAAATATTTGTCATATATGGCGAATGCCATAGAAATGTGTATAGAAAATGAAAAGAGAATTCAATTAGGGATATCCTAATCTGCAAAGAACGATAAAAAGTTACAGAAAATAAAAGTGTCATTTCTCATCTTTGATAGTTGGAAATCAAAAACAAGCAGTGATTGTAGATAAGGGTAACGAGTTCACTGTTTTCGGATATTTTCATTGGAATTCCCAGTCATCAAAACGTAGCGCTGAAACCAATTTGGGAATATCCTGCCTACTTCATTTGAACAATATATCGCATTTTTTTTTTGTCCAATATCTCCATAAACTCTAAAGTGTGTTTGTATTAAAAGTAAAAAGATGGTTTTTGTGGAGATATATGGAAAAAATTCCGCGCAGCTTTTACAGCTAGTTTAAGAATGCCATTTCATGTGGTCAGTTCCAAACCCATGTTACGTTTTTTTTAATAAAATAAGAAAGAATCCGTCAACTGTACTACTGTCTTAAAATTTACTACAAAATCTTCTATACGAATAGAGTTATTTATTGTATATAAATATGTTATACAACTTAATTCCCATGAGAAATTAATTGTACCTCCTCTACATAGGTGGAATTTTGCATGTATTCTTTTCCTTATTTCCATATCTTAAGAAGAAGTAATACATATAATACAGATGCCATTGGAGCTCTATAGATATGTATGTTTAAATAACGAGAGCTTGAAATCGACTAGTAAGACTGAATGCAAGCCCAATAAACATTTTAATTCACAGCATCAAACAATATTTTTCAAAAAAAAATATAAATAAAAATGATAAGGATTTAAAACAATGTTATTTGGAAAGATACAATATACAACCCTATTTGATCATCAAAAAGAGCTTACCTCTTCAAATTTCTTACAAATTAATGTAAAAGCCTTGAAAATTGCATTACTAGATCCAATTACTGTTACTATCCTTTCTGGACAAGACCCATCTGATATGTTGATTTTGGCACCACTCTAAAATTTATTTCATAACTTTATTAGTGACTAAAGTAAATTATTCAATTTAGCATGTTGTACATATGTCATTGTTGATTATCAAATAACACTGAGATGTAAAGATTTATAGTTGAAATCCTATAGATGTTCAAAATGGTATAATATACTCACTTCTTCTCTAAATCTTTTAACAATTTCTCCTTTCTTTCCAATAATACTCCCAACTTCCTGTAAAAAATAAATAATTGATGTTAGTGCTGAAAAATTTACTACAATTTTAAATAACAAAAAAAATATTAGGTCATTTATCTTATTATAGATAATAATATCTGTTATACTTGTTTTCTTAAAATAAATGGAATTTGTAAAAATCAATTATAAAAACTAATTTCGAAACAAAAGCAGCAGACACAAAAAAACAATGTTAGGAGCAAATAACAAAATTTTAGTCGGGCTATCACTAAAAACAATATGAAATAAAAAATACGAGACATTCCCTGAACAAAAGCTAAAATTACACCGACGAAAAATATTATTTTCAAGATAATACATTCCAAAGTATCAAGGGTACCTACCAAATCATAAAGAGTTTTAAGAACGAACTTATGAATCCACAAATAAATTCAGGGGTCGAAAATAATTAAGGAGGATTGGCGGAAATCAACATAGAGAAATAAATGTAAGGTTCAAAGAATTATTTTAGGCATTCGACTTAAAACTTTTTGAAAGAAACAAAAAACTATTGCGTTAGAGGACATCAACAAAAGGTGTTAATAAATTCACCCTTGTGTTTTTGAGTGAGAGAAGGAAACGGTTTTTTCAAGATTTTCATTAGGTCGCTAACGGTATGTATTTGATTCTTCTTTTTTCCGTTTTTTTTTTCTTATGAAATGAATGTAGTAAGCGAGTAAAATTTACCTATGTAGGTTATTATTTATTTAATTATTTTACGGGAAAACTTCAGTACAAGATCAATCACATAGATATTTAGATGTTAGATGTACAAGATAAAAATTAAAATTAAACTTTCGCTTATTAAAACCACCAGTTGATACAATCACAGAATTGTTGTTTGTCGATAGGGAAAAATGAATATCTTGAATGAATCTTTCCTGCAATGACGTTAAAATGTGCTTTGCTAAAGATCTGAGTGCGCAAATGTATGTAATTATTTTAAAGGAACTTGATACAAGTATTCTCCTAAAACGTAGAGTCCCTTGATCCTCACAAGCCACAAAAAGTTGTGGGTTGTATATGGAATTCGAAATTTTCTACATATTCATTCCTATTCTGACTTTAAGTGTGTACGAGTAGCAGTTCAAACCAAACTCAAACCGTCAGTAGTGAACCGAAATTGAAATGCTCATGCCTCACAATCATAGAATTGGAGTATTATTTCTATGGTCGCAATCATACATAATAAATGATTTTTTGAGATGCAAAAAAGTAAGGATTTCTCAAGAAGAAAGAAAAAATAATTATCGCTTCGATACGAAAACATCCTAAAACGTAATTAAAAAAATATTTTTTACAAACAATTGGACCAACGTTATTAATGCACGGAGAAATACAAAATAATATTAATTCTATTGGTGCTGGTACTTTTGAAGTTGTGCAGTTGCAGTTAGATTGAAAACTTTTGGCACCAACTTCACAAGTACCTACCAGCACCAATTGAGTTATAGTCCGAGAGCCAGTAACAGATATATATGACCAAGTTCCTCTCAGGTAATAATTAGTAAAACGCAGCAGAAAATCGAACTATGAAGCCTCGTGAATGTCAGCTGAGGCTCGGTGGGGGGGATGAGTAGTTGTAACCTCCCACGCTTGAAGAAAAAAAAAATACATTCACTCATTTCCTCTCGGCTAAAAATTTATCAAGTTATAGTTAACCCAATACCTCAACAAAAAAAAAATCAGCTGGCTATAACATAGTGCATTGTACGTCAGCTGATGGCTAGATCATGGGAAAAAAAATCTCCACTTTCAGTGATATCCTCTCGCCTAAAAATTTACCAGATGGTAGCTTATATGTAACTATTGATAAATATATACGTCAGCTAGCTGTATCTCGGTGGAAAAATTGTCAGCTGATACTTTGAAGGTCGTTATGTAGAAGTTAGCTAGAAGCATTTACTGACTATTTAAAGGCATCAGCTGACCAGGTTTCCCTCGACTTATTGTTAGCTTATGTGAGTACAGATACTTGTTTTAGATTCGAAGTTAACGACTCCAAAGTTATTAAAACTCGTGTTGAAGAATTTTCGTGCCCGGCTCACGAAGAAGCAGACACAAAAATGATTTTCCATGTCTGCAACATTGATAGTAATGCAAACGTGACGATTCGTTGTTCCGACACTGACGTGTTAATAATTATGTTAGCTAACATGGCTAATATATCAAAAGATGTCAACATTTGCATGGAAGTTGGAGTTGGAAAAGCCCAAAGATTTATTAATGTTACTCAGTTATATGAATCTTTGGGATCTGATTTGAGCGCAGCACTTCCGGCATTTCACGCATTCACAGGGTGTGATTTTAACCCGGCCTTTTTTCGAAAAGGAAAAAAACGACCGTTTTCAATAATGGCTAAATCGAAGGATTTCATCGAGTGTTTCATCCAAATGTCAAAGTCATTAGAGGATAGAGACAATATTTTTGCGAAAATTCAAGAGTTTGTTTGCAATATGTATGGATTTAGTCGTCTGAAAAAGGTCGATGAGGCAAGAGTAGCGTTGTTTGAAAAAACGTATTCTTGGATACGGAAACATTCAAGTTACCAAAGAAAGGTATTGATGGCTCTTCTCTACCACCTTGCGAGTCAGAGCTATATCAGCAATTTTTAAGAGCATGCTATATTGCTCAAATTTGGTCAAATGCACATTTGAAGGTTCCAACTTCTGATGATCCAGAAGACTATGGTTGGGAAGAAGTTGACAATAGATATGATTTTACCTGGTTCTTTGGAAGTCAGTTACCAAAATCGATCGATGAAATTACTATCCAGCCCGAAAAAGGTAAAATTTTATTATCATATTAATGATATTATGCTAAAATACGCATTCTATTTTTTTTTACAGATGATGACGATGAAAATATAGCAGCAGACAGCTCTGACAGTGACTCGGACAATGAATCAGAGGGAGATGATTGTTATTCAAGCCAAAGCGAAGCCGAAAATGATTAAATAACATTGTCATTCGTATTGTAATTTGTCATAATATTTTTATAATAAATAATTTTTATCAAGTAACTAGTTAATTTATTCTAAGCAAATTGATTATAGAAATATTTGAATATATCTAAAATTATATGATTATATAAGTATAAGTTTAAAAAATATTGATATGGAATATTTGTTTCACCTTAACACTCATGTAGGAGTTCTATGCCGAATAATTAAAGAGACGTCATTTCCTCCCACACGAAAATTTGTGAGCTGATTGTAGATATAATACCGCGATAAATAAAAAAAATCAGCTAACAATAAGTCGAGGGAAACCTGGTCAGCTGATGCCTTTAAATAGTCAGTAAATGCTTCTAGCTAACTTCTACATAACGACCTTCAAAGTATCAGCTGACAATTTTTCCACCGAGATACAGCTAGCTGACGTATATATTTATCAATAGTTACATATAAGCTACCATCTGGTAAATTTTTAGGCGAGAGGATATCACTGAAAGTGGAGATTTTTTTTCCCATGATCTAGCCATCAGCTGACGTACAATGCACTATGTTATAGCCAGCTGATTTTTTTTTTGTTGAGGTATTGGGTTAACTATAACTTGATAAATTTTTAGCCGAGAGAAAATGAGTGAATGTATTTTTTTTTTCTTCAAGCGTGGGAGGCTACAACTACTCATCCCCCCCACTGTGCCGCAGCTGACGGTCATAGGGCTTTATGATACTGTTGTCTGATGCGTATGGCCAATTATCTATCGAGAAGAAATAATTAACCAAATTTTCACCTAGCTCTCGGACTATTAATATTATTTTGTATTTTTCACACTTTTGAGTGTAATGTTCACGAAAATCGTTGATCGTTCACTAATACTAAAGAAGATATTAGTTATCCTATTACCCACGTATATTCGTTGCTTGTAGTTGTTATTATTTAGAGTTCTCCAAACATCGCAGCGGAAATACGCATAAGTATTTTAGATTTTACCATTTTACCACCGCTCTAACTCGAAAACCGTAACTATAAGGAAAAATGTTGCTACAAATAATCTGGTCTTTCATGTGATTGCCTCAGATTTTCAATTTTCGAAAGGAATTACCCCCTCCACATAGCGAAAATACACTATGAGATTTTAACATCGCGGTAACTCGAAAACCGTAACTCTTTTGAAAAAATGTTCAATTTGAACGTTTACGTATATTGTCCTATCTTTAATTCTGCCACCCAAGACATTCGATTTTCGAGAAAAATTGCCCCTTACGGAACTGATTTTTGATGAGAATGAGATTTCGGATTTTAGTTTTAAATAAATTAAAGATCAACAAAATTGGAGTACGTTTACTATATACAACGGGCGCACGAACCAAAAAAAGTTTGGGTTCGTCGGTCAGAAATGTTTTTCTTATTTTTTCTTATCAAATTTGTATTCCTTGGAAGAAAATCAGATCTACTATAGATAAATATTTGTAGCGAAGACACAGATTAACTATATCGTTCTTCAATATCTGGCAAAACCTATAAGTTGTGGCAAAACTATTAGTTGTGGAGGTATCTTTCGAAAATTATTTTTATATTTTGAATGTCTGAATGCCCATTTTATCAAGCCAAATGCAGTTTTCTTTCCAAGAAATATTTATATCCACCAAGTTATCTAAATCTAATTAATATATTCATTAATAAAGGCGACCGTTTTTTGGAACTGATTTGTAAAAAAAATAATCTTTACAACACTTAGATGGATGTATGAAATATTTAAGGATCAAAGAAACATAAATCCTAAATCACAAGCATTAAAAATTCGCATTCAAGAAAACTAAGATGATATTACTTTTCTTATTAATCAGATATTTCAGAGAATTTATAACCGAACATTAGAAGTAAATAGATATCAGTTAATTTCTTGAAACTGCGGACAGTAAGAAGTATTGGGATATATATGAACCAGTTAATAAATCGTAAATAATCTAGGGCAACGGAGTCTGGAGAGTTGAAGTTTTATCTGTTCCAATAGATCAATATGCCCGTACAGTAAAAACAATTACCCATGAAGACTGTAACCATTCATAATATTTAATTTTTTCAAATTAAAATTAAATTATATCTGCATTGTTATTTACAATAACAATCTACTAATTTTATATTTTAAGCAATGACAAAAATGAGAGACACTGAACAATAACTTCACATAATATTTTCAGTATACCTTAACTACACATTATGCATACTAAAATTTATATAATATGAAATGATTAATTCTGCTCTAAAAGATAATATCATTGTTGCTGCAAGTATTCAATGGCGCCGCAAAATTCAATAAGATAATATACACATACATACACACAATATAAAAGAAATGACATCGGCTTTGACAAGAGAGGTAAATGGAGCTGCGCACTGTTGGGCACATCGCATATCCTATAATATAGAATATAGAGAGGGACGAAAGAGGGTGGCTGAGGGGGTTGCTGGCGGTGCTGTTCTGTAGGCACACAAGTGGGAGGGAAGTTACGTCGATAATTGCGTTCGCTCGTGATTCGTCGATGTTGTAAACGGTTGCGGCTACTCTCCGATGTTGTCGAAATGAAACTAATATTATTTATAATGCCGCCTGGATACCTACGTAGGTATATATACGTATCTCTTTTAGGATGATAGATCGTACGAGCTGAAGCATTCTCGTCCTAATCTCAGATATCAATTATTGATCATACTCAGATGATTTCCATAATAGATATTACGGAGTGTAAGAAAATATATAATATAGTATCAGTCCTGTGTCTGGCACTGCCTATTTTCTCGGAATCTACAAAACAGAGAAATTTGCTACTGGTACAGAGTAAGGTGACCGCAACACAGACACATAGTTTAAAGTTTTAAATAAACGAGTTCAGATACAGGGGGTTAATTTGGTGGAGAAAATTGGAAAATGGAAAATTCTCTTCAGACGCATGTCATATATCCAATGAAAGGGCTCGTTAGGACTAACTCAAATATACAATATATTTTTTTTATTATCCTAACGTCTTAGGAGATATCCAGGAAACGAAATTGAAGAATAATATTTACACAACATGCTCAGATGACTTTCACTTTTCCCTTGTCCTCAAATAGCCAAATTAAAATTTATTTTGAAAGAGAGTCATCTAAGAAGGAACATTTACCTATTGATACCTATCCCGGGTTTGGACGAGGACTAATGTATTTATATATAGATTTATAACAAGTCTTTTACTTACAGTGTCTTCTTCAGGTTAAACAAATTATTAACTATAGTCCGTCTCCAAAATATTGTGCAGCGTAGCATGGTCCAAAAGTGGAGTTCGATACATAGGCTTTTATGGATCGTTTTTTGATACGATTGCATCATAGCACTCACGGTATTTTGGAGACGGACTGCTACCACGTTTCCACAATATCGTTTTATAGGGACATACACATACATAAACTTATCAGGTAAAAATATAATTATGACTTAATAAAACAATATTGGGTGTTTCCGTTATGCCCTAAAACTATTAGGAAGATGAGAATTATTCAAGTATGCTTATTAATTTATAAGATTTTTTTATAATACCTATTGTTCTCTATAAATCCAATTTATTCTTAATATGCGAATTTAAAATTTTAAAATGAAAAATATATTTAACGAATACAAACAGTGTAGAAATGTAATAGAAAGATAATAAAATTTCACAAAGTTTTAAACTAAAAAGAATATCATCAAATAAATCAATTTTTAATAATTACTCCATTAGTCACATTCTTCCAGCTGAGCCGTAAAGTTATTAATCACATCGCACAGACTTGCCTGTAGTTGTTAATCTACTTCTTGTCAGATCTCTTCTTTCAAAGCTTCAATTATTGTTCCTTGTTAGTACGTAACTGCTGAAGTAGCCCCACAAGAAAAGTCATACTACGTGTTCCATTTCTTAATATTTTTATGGAAAACTGGGTACTCCCAAAAATATTTTATTAAAAATGTAAATTTATATGTTAGGCTGATCATGTAAGTATGGGTCACCATAATGTAACGGGAAAGTATTGTATGATGTTGAGATTTAAATGTTAATAAAATGGTTCTTAAAACATGAAATGGTTCACAATAATGTAATTAGGAATACAATAGATGATACAATTCTGGATTACAATGATTTAGTACGAACGTGGGTTTAAAAGCAAGGCACAACAAAATAAAAGCCTACAGTAATTTTATTAACACTTTTGAAAGAACAGGGTATGTAATGATCTACGGATCAGGAAGACCAAGAATAAATGATGTTCAAGGTGCAGAAGTTCATCAAGAAAAGAAAAATTAATCTATTCTATTCTTTTAGCTGCAATCAGTAGAGTGAATTCGATATCAAAACGTTTTTACGGTATTGGAAAAATTTAAGATAAAATCCTAGAAAGATATACATATCCCTCTAAGCTTAAAATGCTTTGAATTAAATGGTGCAGCTTAGTAGATATGATTCTTCTTCTCGAATATTGGCTCAGATGAAAATTGAAAATTTATTCCGTATTTATGGACAGGTAAGGAAGGTTTCTCTGACAAGAAACTCACTGTGCGGTGCGGTTTAACATCTAGATAATTTTATCATTGGACCATAGTTTTTGAGGACATATGGAAATTTTGAGAAATTCATAGATTCATAGCCTCCCAGATTGCTCGATCTTAACCCAACGGATTACTGGCTTTTAAGAAGAAAATGGGGTTTAGAACACGACCCACAACGATGGACGAATTGAAAGACTCTATTAGCGCATAAATTGTGATTCAGCCAGAAATGCTGAATAATTTAATTGTGAAGCTGCAAAATAGACGACCTATCAAATATTTGCGTCATTTACTATTGTATATAAGAAATATGTATTTGAATCTGTTGTTGAAACTTTTGTAGAATCCTGACAAGAACACCAAGACTTATAATCCAAGAGCTCTCAGTTTATATCATTTAAATTGAATTATTAATTGCTTAATTAGGAAAGGATTTTTAACTGAATCAAAGTTTCCATTCGGCGAAAATAAATATCGATTTTCAAGAACATAACCTTTCATTTACAGCAAGATAGGCGCCTTTGGTTTTATTAATTTATGAGACAAGGCTGTAATGCGCCATTTTTCTTTCTATAAACATACAAATAACCGTGGTTACGAAACCAAATATTGTCATACAAATTATGCACAATAATACATAAGAAAGCCATAATATGTCGACCTAGAGTAATAAGTTTAGAAGCCATGCAGTAACACATATTATAATAGGTAAGTAGTTAAAATTCATATTTTCAATGAAAGAAGTAAAACAAGATTATAATTAAGCTTCAACTTCTGTGTTCATAGAACTACATAGAGTTCTATAGAAAAAAATAAAATCAAATTTCAGTATAGCGTCGTATATTGTATTATTTTGGAAATATCATTAATAATGGTAGTTTTTACTCTATTCTTTTTTTTATTAGTTATTACATTATCACCAGAAGTACGGGTGCGTCTCTCGAATTTCCTCAATATACATTTAGCAGTAGATTTAATGTTAGAAGAGGACACTTAATCACGATAAAAAAGTACGAGTGAAATTTATAACATAGAAGAAATTATATTCATAATTCTTATCTTTTACCTTCTTTTATAGATTTTAGATGGAATCACTGAAAACATATGTTAATAACTTTTTTACATAATGGATACTTTCTAGAATTTGTTTAAGCTCTTGGATCGTCGTAAGTAATAAGTAATAAACTATTAAATCGCCTCTAAAAAAATAACCGAAATGTTTTAGTATATATATAAAACATTGAATAATTAATTTAATTTTTGCAATAATACTTAATTAAGTAATTATTGTTCCATTTTTTAAAATTCTAGTCTAGACAAATTTCCACTTTTAAAGGCCCTAAAGTCATATAGAATGATTTTTGAGGATATGACGGTGTTGTTACATATCGAGCGACCAAAAAAAAAATCATTCGCAGTAGGCATATGAAATGGGGAACATGTCTTTGCTAAACAGAGATAGGAATCTAAAAGTGGCAAGTGATGTTTCAATCAATATAAATGCAGATGACTCAAGAAAAGACATGTTCTCATTTTCAAAAGCCTACTGGGGATAATTTTTTTTTGTATCGCTCGATAATCGATACTATAGACTATATAGTGTAGTGTACATATTTATCTATACTATAAATACTACTGTACTATACTATAAATAAAATCGAAGTGTCTGTTTGTAATCTACACATCTAAATATATAAAACAAAGTGGTGTTAATTAAACCATTTATAACTCAGGATTGGCTGGACCAATTTTAAATATCTATTATTTTTTGGATTTGTCTTCGCTTAGAATGACAGATTAACACTTAAAATATTAGAAAATTAACTGAAAAAATATACAGGTAATTAATTTTTATATAAATTAAGATTGCAAATCCGCCATATTCCTTGCCGATATGGCAAACAGTATTCTACACCAATACCAAATCGGTTCGTGAGTTTTATCTAATCCTCAAAAGGTAGCGCTACCAAGAACAATATATAATATATACTTTGTTAATAAATTAAGTTTATTTAAAACTTAATACAGCACTCTTTGACTCTAGAGTGGTACAAAGTTTGCCGGGTCAGCTAGTATATCAAAGCGAAAAGTCACTCACTCACTCATCACCAAATCTTAAGAAACAACAAGAGCTAGAAGTCTCAAATTTTGCATGGATGTTCCTTTTAGAACATAGGTGCTCACTAAGACGGCGAAATTCAACCCCTAAGGCGGTAAAACAGGGTGTCAATGTTTGTATGAAATTTCTATAGTTTTAATAGTAGGGTTTTGACTGTACATTAAAGATATTTAAGGAAAAATAATATGGGGGCCTCTATTAGAGCAACAGAAGCCAAAACAACAGTTTTGAATTTTTTTTTTTGATTTTTGCGCGCGCTGTATACAGGGTGTCAAAGCTATCGAACTGAAAATTTTATGGCTTCTATTCGACATTTCAAACTATCTTTGGAAATATTTTTTATAAAAAAATCACTTCCGGTTTTACCGGATGTAATAACAACTTTGTTATTTCAAATGGGATACCTCATATTTCCATACATTTTTGAATTCTACACAAAATTATGAATAAAATGGATATACCTTTTCCTATAGTTAATGTTAATAGTTTCAGAGTTATTTAATTTTATTCGTTAAAAATCGACAAATGCGAGTTGATTGAAAATATGTCATAAATTTTTTGTTATTTGCTTGACAAACATGGAGTTTGAATTTTTGGAATCTCTGCACATTATTTTAAAGATTTGGTTATAATTTTTCTTAATTTCCTGAGAAATTATTAGAGAAAATCGATGTGAAGATGACTTAATTTCTAACGTTAATAACTTTCTTATTTCAAATAGAACACCCTGTATTTTGTTGCACTACCGTATGCAAAATTAAAATACCTTTCTATTGATGTACCACTTCCATATCTAAAGCTGATAGATTAAAAGTTATTGAACAATTTCCGATTTTTCAACAATTATTTTGTATTACCTTAACTTTGGAACGCATCATTTCGGATTTCGGGCGTTAAACGTCCTGCATGTTCTTGCGACAATCCTATTGCACTCTCCATAAATTGCAAAAAGGTTGAGCAGATCGGCATTTGTGTATTCTTGATTCATGATTGTGATTAATTTCAATAAAAAAAACTATGAAAGAGACTATATCTAATTTTACGCTTTGACACTGATATAAATAAGTGGTAACTATGGTTACCGTTTTGATGCGTTCCAAAGTCATCGGCGGCAAATTCGTATTTCGGGCGTTAAACGTCCTGCATGTTCTCGCGACAATCCTATTGCACTCTCCATAAATTGCAAAAAGGTTGAGCAGATCGGCATTTGTGTATTCTTGATTCATGATTGTGATTAATTTCAAAAAAAACTATGAAAGAGACAATTTCTAATTTTACACTTTGACACTGACATAAATAAGTGGTAACTATGGTTACCGTTTTGATGCGTTCCAAAGTTAAGGTAATACAAAATAATTGTTGAAAAATCGGAAATTGTTCAATAACTTTTGATCTATCTAAATAATTAGATATGGAAGTGGTTGCATCAATAGAAAGGTATGTTAATTTTGCATATGATAGTGCAACAAAATACAGGGTGTTCTATTTGAAATAAGAAAGTTATTAACATTAGAAATTAAGTCATCTTCACATCGATTTTTCTCTAACAATTTCTCAGTAAATTAAGAAAAATCATAACGAAATCTTTAAAATAATGTGCAGAGATTCCAAAAATTCAAACTTCATGTTTGTCAAGCAAGTAACAAAAAAGTTATGACATATTTTCGATCAACTCGCATTTGTCGAATTTTAACGAATAAAATTAAATAACTCTAAAACTATTAACTTTAAGTATAGAGAAAGGTATATCCATTTAACTCATAATTTTGTGTAGAATTCAAAAATGTAACAAAGTTGTTATTACTTCCGGCAAAACCGGAAGTGTTTTTTTATGAAAATATTTTCCAAACAAAGATAGTTTGAAATGTCTAATAGAAACCATAAAATTTTCAGATCGATAGCTTTTGTCATTCTCCAGAAATTTCTAATAGGCCATGACCGTGGGACACCCTATATACCTAATAAGCGTACTCCGATTTTGATGATTTTTGATTCATTTGAAAGAGGAGACTTGAGAAATGGACCCATATTCGTAAAAACTCAAATCAGAAATCTCGTTCCCTTCAAAAAGCAATCCCGAAAAGGCCAATTTTTCTCGGAAATCGAAAATCGGAGGTGGCACAATTAAAGATAAAAAAATATCCAGCAACATTTAAATTAAAACATTTTTCAAAAGAGTTACGGTTTTCAACTTACAGCGGTGTTAAGATGGTAGAATCTAAAATACTTACCTATGCGTATTTCCGCCGCGATGTTTTGAGATCTCTAATAATTAATAACAAGTACAAGCAAAGAATATACGTAGGTAAAAGGATAAGTACTATCTTCTTTGGTATTAGTGAACGTTCAACGATTTTCGTGACTAATGTTACACACAAAAACGTAAAATAAATATTTTTTTTACAAAAATCTGGACCGGCGTTATTAGTTGGTGCACTGAAAAATAGAAAATAATATTAATTCTATTGGTGCTAGTACTTGTGAAGTTGGTGCCAAAAGTTATCAATCTAACTGCAACTGCACAACTACAAAAGTAGCAGCACCAATAGAATTAACATTATTTTCTATTTTTCAGTGCACCAACTAATAAAGTCGGTCGAGTTTTTTGTAAAAAATATTTATTGTGAAAAATGCTTAGTAACATTCCATTCATCTTGTTCGGAGAGTGAACCGGTGAAATGTGCAATACTCGAATTTCATCTTGTTTCCCCGAAAATTAGTGATGGATCGACTTGGCGTTTTTACATAGAAAATACTAGCTTTATTAACTTCCTAACGGGGAATTTAATATAGGTAGGTACCTAAATATTATGATTACAAGCGGTATATTTTTATATGAATGCACATAATAAAGTTTCTAGGCTAATGGGTTCCTCAGAATTACCTGGTTTTTTGCAAAACATTTGCTCATATGAAGGAGAGGATTGCAAAGGGAGATTTTTCATTAATATTTTATAGAGAAAAATGTCGGCCTCGCTATTTAATTAACGCACGTGTACAAAATTTGCAGCAGTCCATTTGGTAGGTAGTGGTCGCATACGAGATGGTTGTAAAAGCATAATTTTCATTTCTATTGGTAGATGCATTACCTACTGCTTGTGTAATGTGTATTTTTTTCATGAAAAACTTAATCATATTTATTAACTGTAATTTTCGTACAGACTGGTTAAATTAGAAAGCACTTTACAGAATGTTCGGTCAATTTTTTGAAATATTTAGGCAGAAGTTGTAGAGACAGATCTATATTTTGCAAATATATGAAATAACGTTTTTTACAAAAACTAGGACCGACTTTATTTGATTTGCTAGCACCTGTGGATTTTTTAGTTCACCAAACAATAAAGTCGGTCGTAGTTTTTGTAAAAAAAATATTGTTATAAAAATAAATGTATAGATTTGAAGAAATTTCTAACATGTCAAACTTTTCTAATTATTAATAGCTGTCTAAATTATATCGATTCCTCTGGGTTCTATTGTTTTAGTAACACAGGTTGTCAAAGTTATACCCAACTCATATTTGTTTTTTTTAAATATAACTAAATTATTATACCAAATGTTTACAAAACCAAAAACTACCGATTTTTCCAACTAATTTGATTCCAGGTAATTGAACCGTTGAATTGAAACGGTGTCTACAAACAAATCCTTTACGAAAAATAGCTGCAACAATATTATAACCAACTTAAGAAATCTCATGTAAGATTCGAGAAAAAATGCAGGATTTGAGTTTTCCGAGATTTTCTTAATTTTATTTTAAAAAAACCTATTTACAATCATAAATCTCGGCATATGTATAGGTGCTTTCTTAAAAAATAATAACCTAAAAATACGAGTACCTACATGCTAATTTTGTATTCATTCTTTCAAAGTGAGTATTGAATACGTATTATGTACCAAAATAAAAATATATATCGAGCCTGCTGCGGTACGAAAAGTTTTAATCGACACTAGAATCAATTTAATGACAACTGCCGTGCTTAGACAACACGACAGTCTAGGCCTAAAGTAATTATAGAAATCACTTACACTGCCTGCGACTGCATATTTTCAAGATACATCATGCATTTCTTGGCAGTGTTCTTAGTGATTGACCCAGACTATGTTCTAGTAAAAACCTCGACATCGATCTATAATTAAATATTCAATTGGCACTGAACAATAGAGACTTTTATCTGCCATCAAAATTGAGTACATGCTTAAAAGAACAATTATTTTTTTTGTTTAACGTGATTTTTTGTTGGTTATTTGAGAAATTTTCATGATTCCTTCTGATACACGGAATTTTATAAATTCTGTCTGTCCTAATGACGGCGATATAAACATTCGAGAGTATCGCAACATGAGCTCGCGATATATTATTTATTTATAAAAAATCAGTCGGTCTCCATACACTACGGGAAGATATATTAAAAACTTAAATTCCTAATATAAATAATCCGGTAGCCATCAAAATGTTTTTGAAAAAAAAAAATTACAATCTCGATATATTCATGTATACATACACATTTCCTAAAAAACATTGACTTTATGGACCTTAGAACGATAGCAAGCTACATAGCCACGTTCTGAATTTGCCGCCTTTTAGTGCACCACCTTCTTAGTCATAACCGTACGTCTACTGTCTACTTAACAGGGATTTTTCTATTTTTCAATAGTTACCTGCTTATTTTCTAAAAATATCGTGTTTTTCAGTATCTTTGGAACTGTTTTTGTGTTTTTTATTTTTATTTTTTAAATTGACCACATAACAATAACTTCCTAACAGGAAGTTGATTTAATTTTTAATATTCAAAACAATGTGATGAAATAAAATGGAAACCTGAACACGTATTAATTACACTTTTCTAGCTCTTTAATGTCATTAACTTTTCAAATAAGTAGTTTGTCGGAGAAATTTTGAAACTAATAAATTTATACATCGATTTTGATAATGAAGAAAAAATATCGCGGTTTCTTTAAGCATAGCATATAAACATTAAAAAAATATAAAATAATTAGATAATCCATGAAATTGAGTTACTTTTGGGTTTGCATGAGTTCTATCGATATATAAAAAAATAATTTTTAACAAAGGGAACTGCTCAAAGTTCCGATTTTTTTTAATGAAGAATAATGCACTTCTTCAAATGCAAAATAATACAAACATTTTCAAGGCTTATCAATCATGTTTTTGATAAAATTAATCATTTTCTATTCTACTGAAATAGCTTCAGAATTCCGTTGCGGAGCCTAAACCCTGTTTTGGGTCGAGATCGTTTGAAAATTTCCGTTGTCTTGAAATGCAACATTCATAATTTTCGTTTTAATGCAATGAAGTTTTGTTTTCGAATTAAAGCTTCAAAGTAACCCAGCATCGGTTGACTCCTTGAATAGCTCTGAGCAATTCTTGAATATAATTTATTACGAATGTTGTTGAAAATAACTATTTTTTACGAATAATTGGACCGACGTTATTAATTGGTGCACTGAAAAGTACGAAATAATATTAATTCTATTAGTGCTGTTACTTTTGAAGTTGTGCAGTTAGATTGATAACTTTTGGCACCAACTTTACCAGTACCAGCATCAATAGAATTAATATTATTTTGTATTTTTCAGTGCACCTCTAATAAGGTCGGTCCAATTTTTTTGTAAAAAATATTTATTCTTCACTTTTGAATGAACATTGGTCACGAAAATCGTTAAACATTCACTAATACCACCAATATGCTATTACCCGCTTATATTCTTTGCCTGTCAGTATTTTTTATTTTACCACCGCTCGAAAACCGTAACTCTAGGAAATAATAATATAAATGTAGCTACAAATATTATTGTCTTCCATATGGTACCCAGAGATTTTCAGTCCCCCTTCATATAGCGAAAATACACATATGTGAGATTTTAACATGAATGTAACTCGAAAACCGTAATTCTTTTGAAAAAATATTCAATTTAAACGTTTCCGGATATACCTATAATTCTGGCATCTCGAATTTTCAATTTTCGAGAAAATTTGCCCCCTTCACCCCATTCGTGGGCGCTTTTCGGAGGAAAGGAGCTTTCGGATTGGAGTTTTTACGGTCTCTTTTTTCAAATGAATCAAAATTCATCAAAATTGGAGTACGCTTACTATATACAACGCACGAGCAAACCAAAAAAAAGCAGACAGTCGAATTGTATACCTCCTTCGTTCGGGATTCATCGGTCAAATATTGATTGCAGATAAAAAGTGCTTCGTTATGAATTGCGTTGTCAAAAGAGATTATTTAAAGAAAAGTTTGGATTTATTCAGAAGCTCACAATTTTAGACACTTCTCACTCTATAAAAAAGTATCAACTCTTATGGTGTATCACTACATCCAGCTGAACAATATTTAGATATTTTTTTCGAAACCTATCTTTTAATTTCACTTTTCGAGCACGACTATAGTGGCGAACGTTTCCAATATTCACAGCTTTGTCATTGGATCAGAAAAGCCGGTAACGTATCCTTAAGATGGAATTTATGAATTATGATAGAAACATTTTACTATTTCTATCTATATGGTAGTTGTCAATGATCACGACGCATAAAAACTATAATAATTAACAGTAATTGTTGGTTTATTGAATAATATCATTTTGTTGACTTGGAACAGATACCATGAACAATTCGCTATTTCTCTCAAACTGTTCTTCCAAAGCAAAGGAGTGAAACTAACAACATTCTACTACAAATACTCTCTCTGGTTAGGGTGGTCATCAATGGCTCGAAGCAAACATACTAACTCGTCCTTCAGTAAATCTGACATACTAATAGGCTCATGATGGAAAATCACGATTGTCAGATATTCGCTCCTTATTGTAGCACAAAATAACTTTTTCACTATTGATCTATTCATCAAAAAATAAAATCATACAAGTTGCACTGAGTGTCCTCATTTATAAATTTTAATAATACAATTGGGCGGCCATTATTGCTTCTTGTCATATATTGTGATTATCTCGATATATATTTGCTAAGATAATTTCCTTTATTAAAATTGTGATTTATAATTAACATTCCAAAATAAACGTCCAATTGGCAATGAGAACAAAGGCGCGTGTAGACACTTCTTTATATTCAAAATGTAGAAATATACCTACGTATAATTAAAATGGAATTTTAAACTAAGATCACTATAAATTATAAATGAATGAGAATAGGGCAAGTACGAGTAGAACTCATATCCAGAGAGTGCTATATATGCATTACCCTACGGCATAGTAAAAATATACAGGGTGAACAAACTTGCTTGTCAGTATTGAAGTATTTCAATAATAATAAAAGATCGAAAGAGAAAAAAACAGATGGCACTTTCTCAGCATGAGTGCAATACCAATTACATTAATGATTTCAATTCTCCGCATGCGCGACCCATCGGCCATAGGATACCTCTATTCAACTTAATGTAGAAGAAATTTTCTCTGGTAAAGCGCTTAGATGTCATAGTACATAAAGAAATTAATAGAAACGATCACAGACAGCCATTAGCATGCGGAGAATAATTTTCGCTTAATGCAATCGGTCTATTGTAAATACGCTTTTTATGCTTCAAAAAACGTGCATTTCGCATAGTAACCGAGCTCCGATTTTGATTATTCTTTATTGGAAAGATGAGTGATGTAAAATAGTCTTATTAAAAATATGGAATTCAAAAAATCTTTTTCTACGCAAAAATCCTCCTACAAAGGAGGGTAAAATGGGACAATTGTTTTAGAAAATCCATAATTTAAGACGTTAAAATTAAAGAAGAAGCCATTTCCGCATACGTTTAAAAGACACATTTTTCAAAAACTTCAACGATTTCAGAGTTATAGAGTTTTAGAAAAAATGATAAGTTGTGTATAGTTCTTTGCACAATATATGCTATTGTCTTTATAACTACAATTAACCTTCCGGGTGTATTCCCATTATGTACATAATCCACAAGCAAATACACTACAGGATCGGACTTTATATATTTAATTCGGTATATAATATAGTTTAGTTTTTATAGTTAGCAATTTAATTAAAATTATTGAGGTATTTAGGAAACAAGTAATCTTACACACATTGTATGTTTACAATAAGAATTATTTCGTAGAAATTTTTGAGTAGAATATTATACAACATATTTAAATATTATTATACTTCTATATTATGATCCGACCCTGATCGACAGTTTATTGCATGTTTATGGTCGACCTCTGCCAAAACGTCCCAAGTACAAAAAACGTAGTCAACCATTTATTGTTATATTTCACTTATTTTCTGTTGAAAATAAAAATTGTGGAGTAAACAACTTTTCTCAAAAATTAGAATCGACTTTATTGTTTGGTGCAAAAATATGAAATAATATTAAGTCGACTGCTGGTCCTAGTACTTTTGAAATTGATGTCAAAAGTCATCTTCGATCTACTTAGCTGCAACTACAACGTAATCGTACTAGATAGGAAAGACTGGGTAACAGGACCGCCCTTGAAAGCAAGTCTCAACTGCTAGACTGACATCTCTAAAACTGACTCAGGAACAGGAGCCGGCATAGATGAGGTACAAGAGCGGTATATGATCTCTCTGACCATAGGGAACTAGGTAACGGTCTTTCAGGCAAAGATAATGGCGATACAATGGTGTGCGGAGGAATAGCTAAGAAGGAATGGGAATAGCCAAATAATAGTAATTTAATTAGACAGCCAAGCAGCACTAACAGCACAAAACTCATATCAAACAACATCAAGACTAATATGGGATTGCTGCAAGGCCCTAAACGTCTAGGTAGTCATAATAGACTGACCCTAGCCTGCGTCCCAGGGCTCCAGGGAATTGGTGGCAACGAAAATGCTGAGCCATAAGCGGAACAGAGCCCTCCTGCGAGATTGCTAAATGCCACATTAAGGAACATTTCCAACAGTGCATCAAGAACCAGGCATGGTACCTGAAGCAAGAAACTACACAAACAAAATTATTTCCAAAGGGCCTTCAGCCAAAATGTCCCGCGAAATTGTAATTCGACGGATTTTGGTAAAGATGCTGCGAACTGTAGGCTTAAGAAACATATGAAAAATTTAAATAAAGTATTATTATTAATATTATTAAAATTATTATTAACAAATATTAAATAATATGGACTTGGACGAGGACAGCCTATGTAGGTTCTGCCAGGGAGAAAAAGAAACCGCGGTTCACATACTCTGCGAATGTGAAGTCCTGATAAGAGTGCGGTTTCAATTATTCGGAGATGGGAAACCGAAGGCAGAAAGCTACGTGAAGGACTCGGTATCTAGACTGTTGTGTGTCTGTTAGAAAGGAATTTTGATAGTGAGTTCTAATGCAATGGAGAACCACAACAGACCAAATAATGTGGTCGTAGTGGGTTAGGATGCGCAGCTACACCAACTAATCTAATCTATAACTGCACTACTTCAAAATTACCAGTACCAATAGAATTAATATTATTTCGTAATTTTAAGTGCACCAACTAATAAATTTGGTCCTAGTTTTTTGTAAAAAGTTATATCTCCTTAAATTTCCACGGCATACGCATTTTTTGCAAATCTGAATGAATCATATATTTCCATTGCTATTACAGATAAGTGTGTAAGATATTCTGAAGAGAATTTTCCTTCCTGAGTTCAATGGTGTAACCAAAGTTTTAGTTTAGGGTACGGCTGACAAATTATTAACTAACTTTATTTTTTAATGCAAATAATATACCTACTGTCTCTCTGGATTCATGCCAAATAACTATTTTAGAACGGTATTTAGTTTGTTGGGGTTATTTTGAATAATAACTGATTTATTACTATTTTTTCTCCTTTTTTGGTCATCATAAAAAGATTCTAAGTTCACTCGTAGCGAGTATTAAGCACTGAAAGCTACTTAGATATATTGCTAGTGTAGATATATAATTTAAACAATTTGATTCACTTTAATTAAAGTCGTTTCCAGGAAAACATACTGAAACAAACTGAAATTTAAGATAAAATTTTAAATTAAGAACAAAAACTCATTTAACCAGCAGAATGAGTGTGACCCTCGCGGTCCACACGACGAACTTCCCAGTAGATTTGAAAATATTCGGACGAACATACGTATTTTCAGTAGTTGTTATTATAGATCTTTCCAAAATTTTATATAAAAATATTATACTGATAGTAAATAAGCGAGAAAAAAAACCTGCCTGCGCGGATTTGAGCCTGTCTCTCCACTGTAACACTTGCCTATCAGTACGATGCTCTCTTTACTCACTAGGCTATCGCACACTTACATCTTAGTCGGTAAGGACGTCGGAATTTTCTTAGTTTTTGAATTGCTGTTAAAAATAAGCTAACGTGACGACTGGAATTTTTTTTGTTCTTAAATCCTTAATTACGCGTCGAATGAGCCCACCCCCATATTAATTTCGTCATCACACACACACAGACATCTCGATAAAAACGTTGCATTCTGGTGACTACGAAACATGGAGATATTCAAAAGCTGAGGATTCACAAAATCGGCCTCATTATATTAACCTTCCCTGGGAAGTTAAAAATCATATTGCGCTTCTTCTAGTAAATACTACCAGTACTTGGCATTTTGGCCGACGAACCCAACGGAGAAGGTATACAATTCGACTGTATGTCTGCATTTTTTATGGACGTTCGCGCCTTTTCCATAGTAAAGGTGCTCCGATTTTGATGATTTTTTTTTATTGGAGAGAGGACGACTGCGAATTGGTCCCATTGAAATGGACATGCGTTTCCCTCAAAAACTTCTCCCGAACGGGGTGGTGGGGGCATTCTTTTCCCAAAAATTGTTACAGTTACGGTTTTCGAGTTACAGCAGTAAAGTCTGAAATATGTACAGTTTGAATACCCATCAAATGGGGTTTCGTCACGATTCCTGATATGACATTTTACGCATGTCGTAAATAGTTTGAATTAAATTTTAATACCTAACCCCAAAATACTGACACTGACGATACTGACATATTTGTTAAGGGGTTAAATCACTTTCGAAAAGAAATGTTTGATATTAAACGTCAAAGAGAACAAGAACAAACGTCAAAATAACAATCAACCGATCTGATCGAAGACATGTTTATGACGTTAAAATTTTATTTCATCTAATTTACAAACAAAAAAAAAGAGATAGACAAGGTATGACGAAACTATATATCTGCGCCGTGATCTTCTGAGATCTCTGAAGAATAACAAGTACGTCGGTAATAGCATCAGTACTATCTTCTTTGGTATTAGTGAACGTTCAACAATTTTCATCATTAATGTTAAACTCAAAAGTGTGAATAAAATATTTTTTAGAAAAAAATGGTCCAACTTTATTATTTGGTGCACTGAAAAATACAAAAAATAATATTAATTCTATTGGTGCTAGTACTTTTGGAGTCGGTCCATTTTTTATAAAAAATATTTATGTAAATGCACAATGCTTATCCTTGTAGGTAAAGCTTGTAGCCCCATATAAAGAAATAAGGAGAGGTTAGATCTGGTAATCTAGGAGTCCATCTTGCAAACTTGGTCCCCTTGAAAATATTTAATGATTTAGAAGCCATACTTGATAATAGCTTTTTAATATTTCTTGTAGGTCTCTATTAGAATAACTACAAACTTTCTTAGAAAATAAAATAAGATCCGATTGCTTAAGCTCGGTTCTACATTATTCGACGGGAATTAAAACCAAATAGTCGTCTGATCTTTGTTCTTTTGGTCTCCTAATAAGATTGAATACCGTTGTCTTCGCTCAAGGTACTCTTCTAAATACTTATTCTAAATCAAAGCATGTAACGTTCAATCAGCACGAAACTCTAAGCCATTTTAAACAATTACTATTTTTTCTTACAGTCATTATAATAAAAATCTTTATATACCCTGTTGAGCCTACAATACTCTGTAACAAAACTTTGTAAAACTTCTATAGTATGTATCAAATTGAGAATGCACTGTGTCGTCATACGAAACCCATCGTTGTAATGCCACGCTCGAAGAACCATCAGGCAAAAAAACTGCTTGGGTTTAATTATACCTCAAAATTTTAATGTTAAATAATTAATAATAATAAACAATGAATTTAAAAATTAGTGAAGAAAATATTACTGGTAAATTTGAAAACAGCAACAATGTGTGCCTTTTTTTCCCATTTAAAATACATTGCCTATATCCGGTCACACTGCATTATCAGTTTGAAATATAGAATTGTTGAAAATTGCTTCGTGTTATAAATCCATAGCCGAGAATATGATTCGCATTTAAAAATTAATTCATCAACCGTACCCTAAACTAGTATTTTGGTTACGCCACCGAACTCATCTGGTTAAGTTGTCTCCAGAAAGTATTCAGAGTTTCCACCTACAATAAATAGTAACGGAGATACAAGGTTTGCGAAAATTCAAAAAATTCCGTGGAAACTAAAAGAAAAATTTTAAAAAATTAACATTGACAATAATTTCATCTCAAAAACTGATACCGAGAATGTGCGTTCATAAAGTATGGAAACGCTTCAATAACTTATAAAATATTAACATATAGAGAAAAAGCTCTGACAGGTCGATTTTCGATTTTGATTTTCAACTTTTCTATGCAAACAGCATCATTTTATCCCCTCCACCTTCCAAATTATGACGTCATCATTTTTTTAATGGGGAGGCTATAATTTTATATTAAAAACGGCAAACTGGCAATTTTCTGAGCTCAAAAATACCAAATACATGGGTATTATCATAAAAATATATGAAATACAGGCTGCTAAAGAATTAATATATAAAGTCAGCATAACTCAGAACCCTCTGTACTTAGGTATGAGGAACCCTTATGAAAGAGTATCTTAATTTTGAGGGACAACCAGAAAATGCAATAAAATATAGGGTGTTCCATAAGAAAAAATATAACTTTGATATGCCACAATTTTTTGGGACATCCTGTATATTCCAAAATAATTTTAAAATGTAGCCTTTAACAATGTACAAACTACTAAAGTGACAAAAATTTTAAAACTTTTACCGTTTCGCCATAAACCTCCATCCCGTTGGTCGTGATTCACCCTGTATATATATATATATATATAGTAAGTAGGTACCAAATATTTTTCAGAAAAAAAATTTACAGATTCAATAAAGTTGAAGGTAACGTTCAGGGGATATAACCACAGAAATTACAAAAATCAATATTTACGAGTACGAGTAAGTATAATTGATACGAAAAATATGTGCTTTTGGTTTTCACATTTTAAGAATTAAAAATTGACATTGTATTTTTAATTCACTATGTTAAGCAGTTAGTTAACCAGTAAAAAAATTAACATCTAATTCAAAATAGTAGGTAAATAACATTTTTCAATAGATCATTCTATTTTCAAAATGGAAATTAGATAAAAAAAATATGACTGGTAGGTAACAAATTTTTTAATCATATTAGATATAGACATACCTTTCCTTGCATTATCAGTCTAATGGTGATAGTGACATTAGAGTCATCATTTAAAATCTTTTGGTCCATTTCAGTCTAAAAAGCAGGTGTCAGGGCGGAGGGAAGAAATGGGTTCAATTCTGGAAATAAATTAATGTTTCATATTATACCAAAGCAATGTGGCGACGGCTATAAAAATAATACTAGTTATATTAATCTGTATATGCAGGAGAAATGATAAGAGAAACATTTATAGTTCAAAGAACTGTAAACAGTCCTTATTTATAGATAAAAAAACAGAATTTTTTAAATCTTCATTTCAATTTTTCTCTATTTTTTACAAATAAAACGGTTGATGGAATTTAACATACTTCATCAATGAACTTCATGTAAGTATTATCAGAAATTTGTGCATTCTACTAATATACTTTCGAGAATTTTATTTGAACACTGATCTAGTGATTTCGGAGAAAGGTAAAGGTAGGTAGGTATTCATTCAATTCGATTCCATCAATAAAGATGTACTGGAGCACAATCCAGAATCAGCATCTTAAAGATTGAATGAGCAAAGTTACGGAAACAGGAAAGTTTAATACTAAGCTTTAAACTTTTAACATGCTCTTATTATACATGCATTTATTATTGTAAATATAACAGCAAGATAAAGGAGAGATCTCCGCAACATAGGTGAAGTATAGATATAAATGGTAACACCGGGTTTTGTCACATTTAAATACAAGAAATTGCCCGCTTTGATAAGAGGGAATGAATTATTAATGATTTTTTAACAATTTCATAACAAATAGTAGGGAACAAATGAACATGTCAAACAAAACAAAAACAAAAATGTCAGACTAGTAGGGGTGATTGCTAGATGGATTTTATATAAGTAATGGAATGGAGAATGTTGTTTTTCTATAAAACTAGAATGTTACCATTTATGCACTATATTTCGTCCCCATGAATATACATAGTAAATATTACATATGCAATTCCATGATAGAATTGATGAGGGTGATCGAGTTCAGAGAACAAATTAGATCTCAAAGAAATTATTCACCATGAGTAAATATAATAATAATTAGACCTCGAATAACTTACGAGGAACCCAAACTTTGAGAAATACTCAAATAACGTAATGAGTAATAACAAATTTTAACAGAACACTTCCACTCCACTATTTATTCCGTATAGCCCGACGTCGTTTGTCCGTTTGTCGTATGAGTCGTATGTTCTCCACGATTATTCTTTTGGCCGAAGTGTAGAGTGTAGTCTACTAGTATGTACTGCGGGTTGCGGTTTGCATGCATGCTTGGTAACAGTGCTGCCGGATTTAGTGAATATAGACAGAAATACCAACCTTTCAGTTGCTTTGATTTCAGCTCATGCTCATTGTTGCATATTTCATTAGTTATGACCATATGTCATAATGGTCACAGCTTAGAAAAATACCTATGGTTATGATCAAAAAGCCAGGTCACAGCTTAGCTTGTGAGCAAGTTATGACTTGGACTTTGAACATCCAAGAATTTGAAGTAGATGTATAGAAAGTATTCCTTTGTGAATAAATATAGGTGTACAAATTCAGTTAAATGTCCAATGATGTCCTGATTCAAATTCATTTTAGTTTCGAAAATCCAGGGAAGTTCCGAAAATATTTTAAAAAACTCCGTTTTCAAAAATGTCCAAAATTTCCGTTATCCTGAAAGTTATGAAAAAGAAAAAGGATGTTTAAAGAAAAGTTGCTTGTTTTGTTAAGATAAACGTATTAATTTTCACAAAAAAAAAATCGATTTCGCGGTTTTTGAGATGGTGATCATAAACTATTTTGATGGTGATAGCTTTATACTGTGGTGATAGTAACACATAAATAGGTGATACCTAGTAACTTTATGTTCTTGAATGGGCGGGCACCTTTCTTGGATTTTACCTTTTATCATGAAAAAATAAAATTCTTTTCTGCTAGGTTTCAGGTTATGAATTGCCGCAGGTTTTAAAATTATAATATTACATTTAGTATGCCATGAATTCAGATTATTTTAACAAAGAATTTATCACGATCCATATTGACAGGCAAAGTTAATTAAGGAAAATGATCAAAATGTTGGCCATTGTTTGAAAACATAATCGTCTTCAATTCATGATACTTTTAGTAACCAATGTAGCGACAGTTAATGTTAATACTATTCACCGCTTTTAGTACAGATTCCCGTAATTCTTGGATATCATTATAATTACAATTACTACTGTACACTTAGTTTTTAACCCCATAGAAAGAATTCCAATAGTGTTAGGTCCGCTGATTTGGGTAGCCATGAGCTAATATTTGATTATGAAAATGATTATTTAAATATTTAATACCATTCCTGTAGGCGTATTCTGTACATTTGCGTAAGTCTCGGAACTAAAGTTGAAAGTCAGAATACAACTAAACTTGTCGAGTTTTGATGTATTCTGACTTTCAACTTTTACAACTTTTAGTTCTGAGACTTACGCAAATGTACAGAATACGCCTACCGTATGCGTATTCTCTACATTTGGGCACGGTCGTATAATATAAGGTCTTGCAACACCACGGAGTTTGGGTAGGCCAAATTGTCATGGATATTGAAGATATTTTTAGTTTGCATTATATCCATTTTGGGTGTGGCGCTAGTCGCTAGTGTCAATGTGTCAGTGACTGGTATCTGTTTAAAATTAATCTCAGAGACAATCATTCGTTTGAATCGCTTTTATTATATAATAAATAATTCACTTACCGTTTCTGAAATTAATTTGAATTCAGTACAGTACAAATCATGAATCATATTTAAGAAATTGGAAACGACACTAGATTACAGCGACTTGCGCGGCCAAACCTAGAATTACGAAAAACGCCTTCAATAAGTATGACACTTTTTCAAGTGGAGATGCAAGACCTTTATTATACGACCGTGCATTTGGGTAAGTCTCAGAACTAAAAGTCAGAATACAACTAAACTTTTGAGTTTTGATGTATTTTGACCTTCAACTTTTAGTTGCAGAAATTCTGCTTGAATTCTCATGGTTTTAAGCATGAACAAATTTAGGGAGGACAAGTAACACGAGTAGTGGGAGTAGCACAAAAAACATTGGGTTATCGTATGGCATTTCGGTGGGTTGCGCAAAATCACACTGCGCAACCTTATGTAGTATAGGCAAAGGAAGCTTAAATACAACAATAGACACTCAGTGAAATACTGCGCAACATACCAAATTGACAACTTATCACGGGACGTTATTTCAGCCACTTCTGCTTATAGAACAGGATACAGAGTTAGTCTAATATATTCTTGGTTTTAAGAAAAAAACATGGCCGCCATAATTGGGGAAAAAAGTGATTCTTTGTCACCTGTCAGAGATAACATTTCAAACTTTTTTCCCGTCACGTAAAAATAGTTATTTATTATACAAGGGAAAAAAGTACTAGATTTTAGCTCGAGGTTGTGTTGTCGACCGACGCGATGCGGAGGGAGACAAAAAACCCAGACTGAAAATCTAATATTTTTCCCGTGTATAATACACATTTTTTTCTGTGAGACGATGATTTAATATTGAAAAAATATTACAATATATTAAAGTCAGTAGATTATCGATGTAAAATTTGAAGTTTTAGAGCGGTAGGCGACAATTCGACAAGCGTACGTTGCTAGGAAACCTTTAAAGTAATCAAATATCTGTCAGTTTAATTTTGTGTTTTTATTGATATGAACATACAATCTCTCTGCTACTAGCACTTTAACAAAATATTCAAATGGAAAGTGTGATCAAACTTAGATATTATTCTAATGAGAATGAAAACATGTCAGCCTAAAAAAATGTTTTACAAAAACTAGGACCGACATTAATTAATAGTATAGGTGCACTGAAAAATGTACTAGGTAAATCGAAGCAGTTATATTTTAAGAGGATATACCTATCTATTAATATTTGAAGGTAAGTTAGGTATTGAATTTATAGATTTTTAGAGATATCCTTTAAAATTAAATCTACTGGGAAATCCTATTCTCGTTGTCAGTCTCATGTGGGTGATTCTATCACCGATCCTCATGTTTTCTTTTATTTATTGCCAATAAAGTGGAATGTGTCGTGTCCCAGAGACATGCGATCGTGCCCATTCACTCGTGTCCAATCGAATCATTTTCAGTTAGCGCTGACGGTACAATCTTCAAACAAATTAGAACACGATTGAACAATCAAAGATATCGATTTATGGAAAATTCAGGAGAGATCAATGACGACACAAACTAAATTTATAAATACTCAGCCTGAATGTAAAACGTTGTATCGCTTCGTTGCAAGTTTTCTCAGGTGGTAAATATGAGCTTGATTTATTTTATGGGTATTTACGTACATTTTATGTTTGAAAAGTATGAAGTAGGCAGAGTTTGTAACAACGATTACTATTATAGGTATAGGTAAATTACAGTCTTAGCCATACACATAATACCTAATCTACTGATAATGAGTATTCTCGTCTTAAGAGTTCGAAGTTATCAGAGAGATTAGTTATTTTGGTATTAATTTCCTATATCGAATTATACAGTAGATAATATACAACAGCACAACAGGTCTGTAAATCCAGAAAATAGATCATAATTTTTGTACCTATCAGGTTGCCTCTGTAATCTACCAATGACGTCTATTATCTAGCCTATTTGTTATTGTTTTATTTCATAGAAAGGGGGGTATGGATATTTTTCAAGAAAGATGCATATTTTTCAAATTTTCATCATTACTTTATTGATATTTAATTTAATAAAGCTCTTTTATTACTCTATTCTCATGGAATTATAATATTGGCAATATTGGTATAGAATTTAGAATTAGAATATAGATGCAGAAAAGCAGAGCACAACAATAAGAGAACAGAGACGTCTCTGTTCTCTGACATCAGTCATCATTTTTTTGTCGACAAGGCATTATCTGTTCTATGATAAAGTTCACAGAACAACAGTTAGAAATTTGATATAAAATAAGCTTATCCAAGTAATGGTATTTTTGAAATTAATCAAATATCTATTCCAAATCTATTAGAAGTATTATCATACTTTAGTTCATAACCGATTTCTGATAGGTGGCATCATATTGCAATCTCATCAAATCGATAGTCTATGATCTATGCACTTCCCGCTAGATAAATCTGACGCAATTGGTTTATTGTGGTCATGTGACTGAAACAAAGCACTCTGATTGGTTAGCACTTATCGTTTGGCGCGCTTCTGTTCTGTAAACGAGTAAACGTTAGCTTCTCTCTCGTTTGTTGGAAGCTTTTTGGCTTGGCGTACTCGACGGGTTGATATCATTGTTATTCGAAACTTTTAGAGTTCATTTTGATTTGGAAATATGGTAAGTTTCTTTATAATCATGATAGAAAATATTTTTAAAGATGTAGGTCAATTATAATTACATTTAATAACAAATAAGCTATGGGTGGTATCGTTCTGTATGCGTAACCTATAATTGTGTTTTTAGGCAGGAGGAAAAGCTGGTAAGGATAGCGGCAAAGCCAAAGCTAAGGCGGTTTCGCGTTCTGCGCGTGCTGGATTGCAGGTAATATTGAATATCAACTATCTGAATTTTTATTAAAAATATCTATCAAATAATTTTGTAGTTTCCGGTTGGAAGAATTCATAGGCACCTGAAAAATCGTACAACAAGCCATGGAAGAGTTGGAGCCACCGCTGCTGTGTATTCAGCTGCTATTTTGGAATATCTGACTGCTGAAGTAAGTTTTTAATAATGAACCTGTTCCAAAATAATTCTTTATTGTGCGATATTTATAGTATTTTGTTCCAACTCCTATATACATTTGTATTTAGGCGGGAAATTTCCTGGCTAGGGTAATTGTAACATATTTTTATTTATTTAAATCTTCCTTAACTAATGTATTTAATATATCTCTAGTTTGGCTTTTATCATTCCAACTAAGATCGGTATCATTTTTGATTATTTAAGTGTAAGAGTTATGTTTACTATAGGAGTGAATTTTGTTCTTACAGGTATTGGAACTGGCTGGAAACGCAAGTAAGGATCTTAAAGTCAAGAGAATCACCCCACGCCATTTGCAACTTGCTATTAGAGGTGACGAAGAGTTGGACAGCTTAATTAAGGCAACTATTGCTGGTGGTGGTGTTATTCCCCATATTCACAAGTCACTAATTGGAAAGAAAGGCGCACATTCACAACCGGCTTAGTTTTATATTTCATTATGTATAATTATATACAAGACTTATTACATGTGTCAGTAATGTGTTTTAATATTATTCGACACGGTTCATCCAATTTGCAAGGCGATGAAGTATGAAAAAAAATCATTCTTAGTTTGTTTCTATATTTGCCAAAATATCCGGTTAAAATTATTTGACTTAACGTGCCTTGTCAATTTATCTTAATTTTTAATGTAATGAATAATTTAATCTTTCATTTCAAATATGTAAATGTAATTTGTGTTCATTTAATAAAGTTAACATTTTCAAAGTTGCCTCTTTTAATTACCTGTCACTTCAAATTTGTGAGCCGTGAGTCAATAATATAAATGAATTGGACTTAAAACGAAAGGACGAATAGACTTGCTTCATTTAATATTATTTGCTCATTATACGAGATTCCTTATTACAAGTGCTCAGATTAAAATCTGCAATAGTTTAGATTAGTTCTAATGACAGCATCAATTTAGCTCTGTTAGGTGCCTGTGTGTAAAATATAAAAGAGCTTTAAAATAAAACTCAGGACATTCTTTATTGGAAGAGATATGACGTACTCCCAAAACAAATTTGCGCGATATAATGAAACTAAGGAGAAAATAGAGAATATTCGCATTCAAAAATCTAATGGCAACACCATATTTTTCTATTCGGCATTTATAGGTAAATAAATGATTTTTGGTACCAACTTTAAAAGCATCAACACCAATTTTATTTTGAATGTTTCTGAGCACCAAGCCATAAAGATTTTTTGTAAAAAATATACATACAATTTCTGATTAGTGATCAAAATTGTTCATATTCAATGATTTCAACATGTACCGGAAATTATCTTTTATTTAATTCAGCCACATAAAACTCAAATTTCCCAAGAAAAAATTGGCTTTCGTGACCCTCTTTGAGGATATTTTTTTGGTGGGAAAGGCATTTTGGATTCTGAAAATTTTAATATACTAAACATACCTAAAACAAACAGATTTGAATTGTAAAAATTTAGGAATCTTTTTTCACTCAAATAGCCACTTGTGAGCAAGGTTGTGTACTGATATCAAAACAGTTATTTCAGTGACAACACATTCATTTCATTCAAATTTCTATGAACTGTGATCAAGAAAAAAAATAACTATTCAACCAATTTTCACGCGTTTGTTGAGAAAATAAACTTCGATTGCCACTGAATAGTAGCGGAATATTTTGCTTCAGTGAGTTTGCCTAACTTGGTCCATAAAAGTAATAGTCCTATTCCAAAAATGGTATCCGCATTCCAAATAAGGGAATAGCTTCTACGAATGTCTGCGATTAATAGATTACGAATTATACGTCCGCATTTTCAATCATGGAGTGAGATACTTCATTTAGGTATTTATATACAGTGATAGTTAATCGACTTTGTTACTAATGCCCTGTATATTTAGATGAGATATATTTAATCTGGCATCAGTTGAAACATTATTATTTAGATTGAGAGCTTAGATGTTTCGACCTGAAATTTTCTTGACAGGTGAAAATATTTATTCCCTTTAGCACCATCTGACCACAATCTGGTTTTAATATATCATTACCGTTATCATATGGAACACCTATTTGAAATGATGCATATCTATCAGGATATTTAGATTTCAATTTTTCACAGGTAATTTCATCACACACACCCTGAAGATGATTTTCGAAATCCTCCTTAGTGGTGGTAGGGTGTAACTGGTATACGGGATAGCAAGATATTTTATGAGCAATAAAATAAAGATTTCTCTATTTCGGAAGCGTATATTTGTAACAGCACCAGTTCTCTGAACAACAGTTTTTACTTGCGATATTTTTATATATCTTGTTTACATGACACTTGACAACGTTATGTTACTTGATTTTAACATTTTCTTATTACCATAGTACTAACTGACTGACATAGACAATGACTACTCAACCTAATCTACAATGATACAATGTCTATTAAACTAATTTACATTCTCTAACACGCCCCTTCAATAAATATTTTTTCACTGAACGTACAACATATAAAAATATGAAATTGCCCTTTAAAAAAAAACTATTCATTACATAAAGATGCTCCAAACTGTAAAAACTTTTGTTTTCCTAGGGCTTTAGTAAATATATCTGAAATATTACAATTAGTATTTATATGCTCAAGTGAAAACTCATATAAGTCCTTAATAAAGTGGTATCTAATGTCTATATGTTTTCCCCGTTTTGAATTTTCATTAGAGTTTATCATGGAGATTGCACTTATATTGTCCACATGTATTAATGTTTCTGGGTATATCCCGAACTCACTAATTATACCCTTAATGTTGACGATTTCTTGAACTGCTGCACTTGCTGCAATGTACTCAGCCTCTGTTGATGATAACGCGACACAGTTTTGTTTTTTTGAATGCCACGACACTGGATTCCCAGCATAAAACAAACACATCCACTAACGCTTTTGCGAGATTGTTTATCACCAGCCCAGTCTGCGTTACAAAAACCAATCAAATTGTTCTCACCCTTTGAATATTTCAATCCAAAGATTTTAGTTCCTCTCAGATAACGCAGTATTCTTTTTCCTGCCTTCAAAGATTGTTCGGTGGGTTTGTCAAAAAATCGGCTTAGATAAGATGTTGCAAACGACAAATCTGGTCTACTGATTACAGCTAAGTACATGAGGCTACATATAAGACGACGATAAGGTATATCTTCCTTGATCTTGGTGTCTTCTATTACACAACCGACTTCCATTGGAGTGCTAACCATTTTACATCCATTCATGTTGAACTCATCTAGTATTCTATCTATGAGTTTTGTTTGAATAATCTTGATACCTTTCGTTGTTTTTTGTATATTCATTCCCAAAAATGATGACAAATTATTTGTTTTAATATTTAATTTCCTCTTTAAGTATTCTAAAAATATTTCCATTTCATTTTCTTCTCCTGTTATTAATGCATCATCTACATATAAAACAAGAAACACTTTTGACTTATGATACAAACAGAAATCATGTTTTGATCGTTCGAATCCAAGATTGATCATTATATTATTGAATTTGTTATTTCAAGCTTTTGGGGCACTTCTTAGTCCATATAAGGCTTGATTTAATTTCAATACTGTATCCTCTCTTGTTTTCATTCCATCTGGATGTAATATGTAGATGTCTTTCTGTTTAGAAATGCGGTTGGTACATCAATTTGTTTTATATTCCAATTATTTTGAACTGAGATTGATAATAATATTCGTATGGTTGAAATTCTACATACCGGTGAGTAACTGAACTCTACATCTTTTTTTGCTTGAAACCCTCCTGCAACTAACCTTGCCTTTTTTGTACCATCATCTTTTATTTTAAATATCCATTTAGTTTCTATAGCTGATTCTCCTTCTGGTAATTTAGTTTCTGTCCAAGTTTTTAGTTTTTCGTGTGAGCTTAACTCATTCTCTATTGCTACTTTCCATTCTTCATGTTCTATCACTTCTTTAAACGTCCTAGGTTCGTTTGTTTCTGTTAGTAAACAGTATGCTGTATACAGCTCATAGTCATTTAAATTAGCAGGCTTTTTAGTTTTTCTTCCTGATCGTGATATTTGCTGATTGTTTCTTTGCTCATCTTCTTCTATTTCACCCTCACTGGTTTCTTCTCTTTCATCTTCTATCAATTCTCTATTTTCCATGTCTGCATGGTCATTCTCGTCGTTATTTGATAATATTATTTTATTTGATTGAACTTCTTTAACTTCTCCCTTTGTTTCTTCATGATTTTCCAAATACGCCATTATATTTTCCTCGAATTTAACATCTCTTGATTTTATTATAATACTTTTATCTGGTAACCACACTCTGTAACCGCCTCCACAATATCCAATCATCACAGCACTTCTGGCCCTTTGTTTTAACTTATTTTCTTTTGGAATATTAGTTACCCATGCACGACAACCAAAAACTTTTAGTTTTGATAAATCGTTTCTTCCATTAAAAATCATGGATGGTGTTTGACCTGTATTTAGTGCAGATGTGGGTGTTCTATTAAGTTCATAGGCACTTGCCTTTAAAGCTTCTCACCACAATAATTTTGGCATTCCAGACTCTCCAATTTTGGCTCTGATCATATTTAAGTGTGTACGTATCATTCTTTCAGATTTTCCGTTCATCTGTGGACTGTATGGCATTGTATACTCCAATTTTATACCATATGCTGTACAAAAATTCTTAAAGCTGTTTGAGCTGAACTCTCCGCCATTATATATCCTTAATCTTTTAACTCTTTTTCCCTGCTGTCTTTCTAGCTCTATAATAAATTCTTTTAAATTCCTTTCTGCTTCATTTTTCTTCTCTAATAGCTTTATTACGAGAAAATGAGAGAAATCATCTATAATTACCTGAAACATCTTTTATTATCGATTGTCGCTGGATTTATACGACCACATATATCGCTATGTATCAGTTCTCCTATTTCTTTTGATTTCTTTTCATTTTTATGAAATGGTAGACGAGTAGCTTTTGATTCTGAACAAATATTTCATCTCTTATCTGCAACAGGTAACCCCAACTGTCTAAGTGAATTCTTGTTAGCATGGCCTAGTCTTCTGTGCCACAGATCTTTGTTTTCTATAGTTATATTGCATGCTTCCTTTACATAGCTATCAATTCTTAAAATATATAAACCATTTATCATTTCATAGATTATTTAAAAATTCTTGCCCCTTATTTTTGTGAAATTTTTACTAAGTGTTATCTTGTGTCCTCTGGAAGTTAGTTTGGTAGCTGACAATAAATTATGTTTAATACCTGGTACCAATAGTGCTTCTATGGTCATTATTTTATTTTGACATCTTACTTTCAATTCTCCTTTCCTTTTTGCCTTTAAAACTTGCCCATTTGCTATGTGAACGGATATTTCCACTTCAAGTTCAGTTATATTTTCCATAAATAGCTCCAGTTCTTCTTTAACAAAATGGTTACTAGCACCTGAATCCAACACATAGTCTTTATCTTTAAACGCCTCAGTTTTACTACTCACATTCATTGGCACCAACATAATATCGTTCTCTGCTGAATTTGCTTGTTCTGTCCCTTTATTTGAACCCCTTCTGTATCCTCTACCTCTGCGACCTCTTCCCCTGTGGAATCCTCCATGAACATTTCTTCTTGGACACTGTGTTTTAAAATGATTCTTATCACCACATATATAGCATCCTGTAGAGGTATTCAAACGATAATTATTTCCTGTTCTTTCCTCATCCAAAATTTTTGATTTAAGCTTTAGTTCCTCATCAAGCAACCTAGCCTTTACAAAGTCCATTTTGACATCACTGATAGTTTCAAGTGCTGTTATTAATGTATCATATTGTGGCCTCAAAGAAAGTAATAAGTGACATACCCTATCTGTTTCATCAATCTGAGATCATAGGTCTTGTAGATCCCTTATTATAGTGTCAAACTTTAGAAAATGATCTTCAAGACTTTCATTTTCATTTATCTTTAAACTAAAGAATTTTCTCCACAAAGTGAGTTTAGCGAAAGAGCTTACTCTCACGAAAACATCTTTCAGAGCCTTTAATTGTTTTTTTTGCTGTCTCACAGTCCTTAATTATGTCTAGATGCTTATCTGACACCCCCTGTATGATGATTGATTGAGCCTTAGCATCTTTCATTAACAATGCACTTCTTTCATCGTTGTTAGTTGGCACGTCAGCTTCCATAACTTCTGCACACTGTTTTCTTTTCAAAATAGCAGTTATTCTAAACTTCCAGTTGTTAAAATTGCCGGCGTGGATACTGGGCCCATAACCTTTTATGAGCAATAAAATAAAGATTTCTCTATTTCGGAAGCGTATATTTGTAACAGCACCAGTTCTCTGAACAACGGTTTTTACTTGCGATATTTTTATATATCTTGTTTACTTGACAACGTTCTTTTACTTGAATAATGGTTTTCGGTTAACGAAAATAGTTTTTAAAAAGTTTTATTACAAGCAAGAAAGCAAAGAACAGAATGAATCTTAGATCTAATTTACATATATTTATAATAGGATAAAATGACGTATTATGGGTAAACGCATGTGAAAAGGTTCTTCGGACGGTCTCACGGAGTCAGCAATTCTAGTGTGAGAACGGACGATGATTTTCATACCGTCAGCGTTGTTGCTCCCATAACTCCTCCCATCTGAAGAGGAAACGAAAACGGTAAGCTTTGGTTTCCCGTTTCGTTGGTTGTTGCTGCTGGTTTTCTGTACCATTTTCTTAGGAAAAATGCTATCAATCCGGCCATTGCAAGTAACGTAAGAGTTGTTGCTAAACTCCAGGTAGCTGGATGAAAAGTCTCTTGTGGGAAATTCATTGGTGTCTGAATTTCTTGTTTGAGATTTTGAATTTTATTTAGATCTAGTGTCTGTAGTGTTATTGGTTGGTCAACACTAGACACAGACAAGTTCCCAATGTCAATCTTTGGTAATCGTAGTGGTTCCATTTTGGATAATTCTTGTTTGTTCCAAAACTCCAAGTTATTGATTTTAATGCCGCAATTAAAAGGGATTTAAGATTAAGCTTGGTTTGTCTATGAGGTTGAATTCCTTGAAATTACACCCGTTCTGGAGTTTCAGAGGACTGCTTGCTGGAATGGCTATTAAATACTCGTCAGTTATTGATTCCAAAATGGGTTCTTGTACATGGGCAGTAACAGTTTGGCAGTTTCGAGCTTCTGCTTCTTTGATCAGGTTGGCTATGCAGCTTTCAGTTAATGGCTCGAGATAATTAGGACATATTTGGATATTGTTGATCGTAGGACAGGATTCTTCTGGGTATTGTTCTTCAGTTTTACCAAGTGTAAGGTAGGGTAGTTTAGGCATGATTATTGACTGTTTTATCGGGATTGGAAAAAGATGGAAGCTTTCCTTTGAAAGCTTCCATCTTCTCACCAGAAACCTTTGTTTCTAGTGAGAAAATTGGTAAATGTATAGCGAAAATTATTTTACTTCCAGAGAACGAAATTTGAAGGCTAGCTAGGGAGTAATAATCCATAGTATTCTTAAAAATAAGGAATCTGGATTGTCCATATATTTTTACTAAATGATCTATTACGTTATTTAATTCTTGTGCTGAAATTACGGAGCTATGAAGTGTGTTAATTTTGGCAAATGATATTGCGTTTTTTAAGTTATCGAGAAAATTTATGACACTTTGACAATTAAGAATAATCTGGCCTAGAATTTTTTGAGTTTTTAAATAAATTACAATATCGTCAATAGTTTTATCAACATAGCCTTGAAGATATTCTAAGCGCATCTTGATCAGTTTTTGGTTTTCGCTCAAAATAGTTATTGTTGAATTATAATTATCAATAAGTTTTCTTGACAGAGATATTTGTAACGAGAATTCTTTTGCCATTGTGTTTTCATTTGTTTGGAGATCTACAATTGCTTTGTCACATTTTAATCCATCTTCTGAGTCGAGAGTGCCGAATAGCCATTTGGAGGTTTTTCCAACTAGATCGACTAGACCTCGCTTAGATCTCATATGTGGTGTTAAATTATTCAATTTGGTATTTGCTTCAGTTATTAGATATTTTGCATGGTTTAATATACTAGTATAAAGGCCTAAGAATAAACCAGGGTGATTGTGCGTAAGGTTTAGGGATTTTTCTATATTGGAGAAGAAATTGTCTAAGTTTATCAATTGATCTTGTAAAGGTTTAAGTTCGAAGTAGTGAATAAAAGTATGTTTTGAGCTTATCACTCGAGTTTGTCCAGTGTGGAAGGGAAGTAATGGACTATCTATGGGATTTATTTTGACGTCAGGGATGGCTGCTTGTACTCGATGTATAGCTATGAGAAGGAGTATCATTGTCCACTTCCTTGCCCTGCGAATAAGAATGAAAAGCTTTAGGCTTTTGAATCTGCGATTTGTGTATGAATTTGTCTTTACTGGTTTGGATTTTATTGCCAATATCTCTAACGACAGTTGTAATAATATGACGTGGTTTGGTCTTGCTTCTAAGGGCACTCTTGTTTTTAATAAATACCTTAGTATTGGGTAGAAATTCCGGAGGGTCTTCTCTTTTGATATTTTGTTTTTCAATTAGTTTAGATTTGGTTTGTAATGATGTGTTGTATATTTTTTCGTAAATAAATTTTAGTCGTTGTCGCCGGTCGGCCATAAATTGGTTTAAAATGATCTCATCAGTCATATCCAATGGATCGAGTGAATCAATTCTGCCGTTTATTACGTCAAACGGTTTTTGTTTCGTTACGCTATGAACAGATGAATTATAACCGATGACAGCGAAATGCATCAATTGTTTTATAGATGCGTTTGGATCTTTCAATTTGAGAACTCTGAAGAGTTCGATGAAGATTGAGTGTGCTCTCTCAATAGATCTATTGCTGTTGGAATTTCCTGGAGTGGTAAAATGTAACTGTATACGATGTAATTTACAGAAATCTAGTAGAATTGATGTTTTGAATTCTGTTCCGTTGTCACGTGTTATGAGTTTTGGAATACCGAAATGTGATACAAAGTTTAATAAATTTTCAAAGACTACGAGGGCATTGCAGGTAGGCTCTAGGTTATAAGCTTGAGCATATCTACATCGATTATGGTTAAAAATTTCGTGTTAGCGATTTGGAAAGTGTCCATATGGATCGAATCGAATGGTTGAGTTGGAGTTGCAGTGAGTTCGAACTTGATTTTCGGGGGATGTCTATCATACTTGGCTTGTTGACAAATATCGCAGTTATTAATAAATTTGGTTATGTTCTTTTTTTGATTTGGCCAATAATAAATTTTCTTCAGAGCTGAGGCGGATTCGTTTATTCCTCTATGGTATGTTGTTTCATGGTGGTGTGAAATAATTTCCCTTTGTTTATTTTTTTCGGTAATATCCTTGAGAAATTGGTTGGATATTACCAAGTTATAGGCATGGTTTTGGAAGGTTTTTTGCAGCGTTATGGTTAATGCTGGAATGAAGTCGATTTCTGATTTGCAAACATAAATACAGTACAACTTCTTTGGGTCAACATTTTCCTTGAAGAATTTGAAAATCTCATAATCATAATTTTCTGAGAGGTGAACTGTCTGCCTGGTTTTGGTCTCAAAAAGTTTGCTTCTGATGATATGGTATGATGTATTAGCACTGTAATTAAAAATAATTTGGTGAGAGTAGTGGTTCACACAATTTTCGGTGAAAGGTATTTCTAATATGGGGTCTTCGACAGCTGAATGTGTCGTTTCGCTATCGGAGTCTGGAGGGCGCACTTGTATATTTGAGTGTATAATTATCTTCGGTTCTAGTGGTGGCGGGTGAGCATTTTGAATGAAGATATTATCAATTTTTTCGAGATCGTCTATGGTCACATTAGCATTTATTGGAACGGGAATATTCTCGAAATCGTTAAGATTATCGTTATTATGCGGTGGTTGTGGAGAAAGGAATTCGCTTATATCTATTGATATATCGCCAGGATTACCTATGAAGGATTCATTTTCAATGGCATGAATTTCTATCCTTGAAAGCGCGTCTGCGTTGGTGTTCTGGATTCCTTTTTTATATAGTATTTGATAGTCACATTCCTCCATCCTAAGGCGCCATCTTACTAGTCGAGAATTTGGCTCCTTTAAACTGAATAGCCACTGAAGAGGTTTATGATCCGTAACTATTGTGAACTTTCTACCGAATAAATATGGGCGAAAATGCTGTGGCCCATACAATCGCAAGGAGCTCTTTCTCGATCGTGCTGTAGTTAATCTCAGCTGGGTTCAAGGTACGTGAAGCATATGCAATAGGCAAATCTTGACCTACCTTACCTTGACTCAAGACTGCACCGATTGCAAAATTCGAGGCGTCTGTTGTAAGGTTGAAAGGACGGCTGAAATCTGGGTATTGCAGGATCGGATCATTACATAAAATATTCTTGCATAATTCAAAAGTTTGTATAAATTCGGGAGTATGTTCAATGTGAAAGAAATCGAAGTTCTTTTTGTCGGAATCGGGGAAGGGCAACACATTTATAGGGTTATCGAAAGTATGTTGTATAATTTCATCGCTTGTTAAAAATTTCTATTTTTGCGAATCCGTTTTTTGCAATTGTTAATGTTTCGGGAATATGTAAGTTCTTAATTTTACATTCGGGAACTATAATATCACCATCACATTCGGATACATGCACATAGAGGGAAGCAATTTCAAAAGAGTTCAGGGTAATCTTATATTTTTCTGTTTCAGGCGTCCTAAAAATAATTAGGATATTTGTTTTATTATTGGAAAGCTGTTTGTTTACCAAGTCAATCGAAAATTTAAGGTTTTGAAGCTCTTTTAATCCAATAATACCATCGAAGAAATTATGAAAATAGAAGAGAATAAAAGTTATTTGTTTATCGCATTTCAATTCGAGCATTGCTGGAATATCAGCTCTAAAACGGACTTCTTTTTCTCCTACGCCTGTCCTTATTTGTGTTGGACAATGATAGATACAATCACTAAAATATTTTTGTGCAATAGAAGGTTTTATGATAGAATTATAACAGCCGGTGTCTATCAATAATTTCATTGGAGGTTTTTGAATTTTTATGTAAGGTAAGCTGTTATTAATTTCAGTGTACATTTCGGATGTTATTGTTAATGGGGAGGTGTTTCCTGGGCATCTATTAGAAAATTTTCAGAGTGTTCGACATAATTTGGGTTTTGATTTTCTGTAACGGGATTATCGTACCCTTCGAGATAGTTTCCTAAAATCTCAGGTTGATCGTATGTTATTTCAGGATTCTCGACAGTTTCCCCGTCAATTTGATAAAGCTCTTCTGAAATAAAATTACGTGGACCAGAGGATTTGAAATAATTTCTAGAATTTGTATGTTTCTTCATACTAGGAAGTGTACAGCTGGTTCTGGTAGACATTGGTTCTGGTTTATTGGTTGGAGTTTTCCCAGTTGGTTTGAATACGTCTTTAGGAGGTCCGAAAACTTCTCTATTAGTGAAAAATTTTTGTTGAATTGGTTGGGATTGAAAATGTGGTTCAGGAAATTGAGATGGTCCTGGATTTTGTAAATTTTGGGTTTGAATGAAATTTTGTGGTGGGTGGAAGCGATGTTGGGGTGAATAGCAAAATCAAATTACATCCTAGTAAATGCTTTACAAAAGTGTAAAAACCCATCCAGTCCCAGGCGCTGACATTCAGTCCGATCATAACCTCAAGTCAATTTTGCACAATGAGAAGTAATTTTCTCTGCATTCTTATTCTTACTTTGATAAGCAAACAAAGCATCCAGTCATTTTTCTTGTTAGAAATGCCGTGAGGAGTCTGGAATGCGATAGTTTTGGGTTCATTCCTAAGAGTTTTTTCTTAAAACAAATGAATATCAAAGTAAACCTAGGATGCAGAGTAAGGTACTTTATATGTGTTGAAAGTTGATTTTTCCTTCGTGTGAACTTTTGCATATTTTTTTTCTGAACTATTTATAAATGCAATAATTTTTCGCCGAGCAATCGACGTCTAAATTTTAGTACATGTCGCATGTAACATTGAATTCTTCTTACTTTCAGTTATATGCACTGTTAAATGTCAAGTATCGAAGATGTAACTGCCAACTCCTCACACTGTTTTTTATATAAATAAATAAAAAAATAAATCTGATACTGAGGTGACTATTGTGACCCTTCCCTGACTTTTCTTCCGTGCTCAAGCGAATCCTACCGAATAAAAACATTACATGTGCGATGTGCGGCCATTTATTTTATCAGCGTGCCAAGACAAACAACTATGGTCATATCCAATTTTGGCGTAGAAAAAACCGTTTAGTCGCAATACGATTTACATATTTAGGAAATATAATATATAATTATTATGCACGCGCTCATACTCCTGGCGACATTTTAAATGTGTCTGAGGGATGTTTGACCCTTAAGATTTATCTGGCTGCTTGCAAATAGTATTGAAAAAGTTCCCAAGGTATATCATATATAAAAATCAAGATTCAGACTGTAAATAAACGTACACTAACGTCCTTATACCTACGATAATGGAGTCGACCCAAGTTCGTTACAATATATGAAATAGAAATCAGCCCTCAGACTTACAGAAAAGTGACCAATGTTTTTATGTTTTTTATATGATTCAAGATAAATTGCAAAGCTGAACCAACAACTTATAGAAATCGCAGGAAAACGAATTGCGAAGGATACAGAACAAACCTAGGCCGTAAACTACTGGGATTTCCATCAAGGATAAGTTCAAATAGTAAGCTGGAGGTGGCTGTGGAAGACTTAGGTGACATCAGAGCACAGCGGGCAAAGAAAAAGCCGACGAACTTGCGAGGAGAGGGGCAGACAACAACCAAGTAATGATACTAGGATACTAGGAGTGCCTAAACGCACAGTACGAGTATCATTCAACCAATGGGTTTTGGAGAAATACAAACGAGACTGGAGCAACACACCAGGGGGGTTATCACGTAAATAGCAACTGCAACGCGACCGCGACTATCGCACAATTGTCGCTATCAAAACTTCGATTTGGTACAGTGTTGTCGCTCTGTCAGTTTTGAGCCTAAACCGATACTCGAGTAAAAATTATCAAAGTGAAGTTGATTGTATGTATTTGTGAATAATACATTATTTTTAACATGTTTCCAATGAAATTGCTATTCCCATTTTTCATACATCTAATATTTTATAGACATCGTATACTAGACTGTGGCAACACTGAGACAACAACGCGATTGCAACTAGTTGCTACATTTTACATGATACGGGGGCAGGTAACAGACACGGGAAAGAACACATTCCAAGCCCATGTCAAAAGAAAGCAAGGGAATTGCTGATGTTAAACAGAAACCAGCTTAAAATTGTAACGGGGCTTATGAGTGGTCATGCACCAGTCAAGGAGCACCTCAACAAAATGACATTGTACAACGGGGACATAACATGCAGACTATGCGGTAAGGAACCACAGTTTCTCACATACTGTATGATTGCAGATCCCTAGACCACTAAAGACAACAAATATTTGGGTTACTAAAAGGTGATCCAGAATCTCCAAGGTAATACCCCCTTTCTGTGTTTCACTTATCTTTTTAGGCAGATTGGTAGGTGCCATTTGAAAACATATCTCAGGTTGCTAAAAGTTTCCGAAGCCAACTTGTCTACTAGGAGCTCTTGAGTTTGGTTATCTCCGGGTATTCCATGGCCAAGGTATTTGTAGGTTATTTCATCTACTTGCTTTTCATCAACAACTATTGGCTTACTTAAGACTAAATTTGTCATGATTTCGTAGTATCTACCTGTTAATTCACGGATAAAAGTTTAGTTCAAAGACAGATTTGAATAGGATTGTTGGTGTTTGTCTCGACATGCTGAAAAAGATGTATGCCCATACGAGTCGATCATACGATTTTTACAGAATTAAAGAAAAATAAATAACTCAAGTAGAATTTGCTGAGCTGTAGAAAAGTCTTGTTGGTAATATTGTAACGAATTTGGGATGTACTGTCGACGCTATTCGGAATGGAGACGTGTGCGACTCGTCAAAGGGTGACGAGTACGGACGTTGGTGGGACCCGGGTGATATGAGTGTAAGGCATACTGCTATTGGTCAACGATATATGCCAAGGTCAAGATTAAATCCCGACACATATAGTGAGTTCGCACTATTGGTGGAATGTTCGGGGCGTTGGAAGATGTCGGTGGAAGTTTTCTAGATGGAGAGTGGTTGCCTATATATTGGAGAGGTTTTGCTACCGAGCGCAGTCACTCAGACAGAATAGTACAATCGAGTGGGTCAGTACGGTGATTACGGTAGAGACCGGTAGTGCGGTGGATATCGGAGTATGGTGCAATCCGGCAGCTCGTTGGGTCCCTTATAGGAGGCTGCCAACAACATAAATAAATAACGCTCGTACCAACTGCGGTTATAAACATTGTAATTATTGGATATAAATTGTACATAGCAGTCCATAGTGTAGTGGAAGATATATATATATATATATATATATATATATATATATATATATATATATATATATATATAATTGATCTATGACCAGAGGCAGGAGTCCCCTCGTGCCTGTGTGATCATAAGAAACAACATTAATTAATTACACATGTGTTTCAGAATTCATGACTCGGGACCTAGTTCCAATTCTAGTACACCTCAACACTGGGGGCATCAACCGAGACATAGTTATTGCATCTGCTTATTTTGCTGGAGACAATCCTGCAATACCTCCAGTCGAAGCTCAAGAGCTAGTGCAACAACTGCCAGTCATCATAGGCTGTGATGCCAATGCGCACAATGTTATTTGGGGAAGCACGAACAACAACCCTAGAGGTGAGTGTTTACTTGAATATCTCTTAGCTAATAATCTAGAAACCCTTAATGTGGGAACAACCCCCACTTTTGTCACGAGAGCAAGAGAAGAGGTCCTGGACGTAACAATTACTGCCAGGAATAACGTATTTGATTGGAGAGTGATGGAGGAACCTTCTCTCTCCGATCATAGGATTATAGAGTTTAGGATTGCGGGGGAAGTAGCCTAACTGTCTCCAACTCGTAACCCTAGAAATACAAATTGGTCTAAATATAAGACCCTTCTGAAGCAAAACTTGGAACAGATCGAAAGTAATGGGGTCAAACACCCACGCTGCGATCTGGATCAAGAGGTCGAACTGGTCAGTGTGGCGATAACGGATGTATTCCAATCAAGTTGTCCACTCTCAAAAGCTCGACCAAGCAAGGAAGCACCTTGGTGGAACAAAAACCTGTCAAACCTCAGATTAGAGGTCCGTCGGCTCTTCAACAGGGCCAAAAGAGACGATACAAGCTTTTTGTGAAAAGATCACTTCGACTCCTACTGCAGCCAGATTGCAAAAATTCATGTCAAAAGGGGCAATCAGCCCCTTAATGTCGCTAAAGAAGCCAGACGGGTCATACACTGAGGGAGAAGAGGAGCGATCTGCTCTACTTCTCAAAACACACTTCCCAGGAAGTGAACCCCTCAGTGGTATTGACGTAGCAATCCAAACCAAGAATCCTCGCAAGGAAGATTGGAGTATTGATAAGAAGATATTCACAAGACAAAGGTTGGAATGGGCAGTCAACACCTTTCAACCTTATAAATCGCCGGGAGTAGATGGCATATTCCCAATACTCCTACAGAAAGGAATGGAGGAGATCCTTCCCCATCTCCTGAAGATTACAAGAAGCTGCCTCGCACGGGGCTTTATACCTAGCATATGGCAAAGAGCCAAAGTAATCTTCATACCGAAAATAGGGAAGAAAAATGGGACTGATCCCCGATCTTTCCGACCTATCTGTTTAACATCGTTTCTACTGAAAACGATGGAGAAAGTAGTGGATAACTACATAAGAGATTCTGAAGGACAAACCACTTCATAAATGTCAGCATGCATACAGGGCGGGGCGTTCAACAGAAACCGCGCTGTATCAGCTAACTGAGGTCATTCAGAGTTCTCTGAGCAATAAAGAAATCGCAATGTGTGCCTTCCTGGACATATCTGGGGCTTTTGACAACACCACACATGTGTCAATCAGGGAGGCACTCAGACGGCTAGGAGTGAACAAGACCGTTATCAAATGGATGTATGAGATGTTGAAGACGAGAATAGCTGCGGCCCAAGTAGGTGATCATAACACCTCTGTTAAAGCTACTCGTGGAACACCTCAAGGAGGAGTAATATCTCCCCTCCTATGGAGCTTAGTAGTAGACTCCACAAACTCACGGATCTTGGTTTCACATGTATAGGCTATGCCGACGACATAGTCCTAAAAGTCCCAGGAAAATTCGCGAACACCCTATGCGAATTATTGCAGGAGGGCCTCAGAACTATTGAGCAATGGTGCTTGTTAGTGGGGCTTAGCATAAACCCATCCAAGACCACAATTATTCCATTTACTAGGAAAAGGAAACTTCCAGCTATGAAACCTCTCACTTTGAGTGGAGACATAATAAGCTGGAAGGCTGAAGTCAAATATCTGGGATTAACACTAGATAGCAAGCTTCTGTGGAACAAGCATATTGAGGCTACTGCTAGCAAAGCAATAAAGGCCTTAATGGCGTGTAGAAATCTGACTGGTAAGACTTGGGGATGTAACCCAAAAATATTGCGATGGATGTACGTCATGATTGTAAGACCGATAATATCATATGGGTCAATAGCCTGGCATGGCAAGGCAAGTCAGAGCAATACGAGGAAAACCCTCGATAGAATACAAAGACTAGCCTGTGTCTGTATCACTGGAGCCATGAGAACTTGCCCGACCAGGGCACTAGAGATCATCACAGATCTCACACCTCTCCATCTAGTGATAGATAGATTGGCCCATGAGGCCATTCTAAGACTATCTAGGGAAGGTTCAGACATTGCGGGAATTCGGAATCAGAGAGTTTGGTCCTCTCTGTCCAAACATATCCCATCAGCAAACCTTCCCAGTGATGTAATGACAAAGAAGATTAGCATCGAGAGAACTTTCACCACGGTGCTAAGTAGCAGAGAAGATTGGGACGGGGGGCTCACAACCCAAGCTCTCAAAAAGAATACCATTAAATGGTACACTGATGGTTCTAAGACCACGACGGGGACAGGCGCTGGAGTGTTTGGGAATCGCACCAAATGCTCACTTGCGCTAGGCCGCTGCCCAAGCGTCTTTCAAGCAGAATTGCTTGCAATTGAGAGATGCGTGGAGGTGAACCTTGAAAGAAACTATCAGAAATGTGACATTGCAATACATTCTGATAGTCAAGCTGCAATTAAAGCACTGAACTTTCATACCATTGAATCTAAAATGGTATGGGAGTGCCGAAGGAAGCTCAATGAGCTAGGCAAGAACAACAGGGTCTACTTAGTCTGGGTTCCCGGCCACTCGGGAATCAAAGGCAACGAGGAGGCCAACACACTTGCCAGGAAAGGAGCACAAACTCCATTTACTGGCCCAGAACCCTTCTGTGGCACAGATAAAAGCACATACAAGAAGGAGTTTCTGGAGAGGGAAAAAACCGTAAGAGAAACACTCTTGCGGGATACCCCTGGATTGGATCATTCCAAACAGTTTCTAAAAAACTTTGATACTGCAAGATCCAAAAGGTATTTGGATCTCAGCAAGAACAAGCTACACCTACTCACTGGATTTCTTACAGGACACTGTCGCTTCAAGAAGCATCTAATGAGATTAGGTCTAGCAGAGGATGACGAGTGCAGATTCTGCGGGGAAGAGGAGGAAACGACTTTTAGCCTATTTATTAAGTTAAGTTTTTTTCTGACAACCGGTATGAGAACGTCGGTAGAAAGCCTTAAAAAATCTTCAATTCGTATGTCTCTTCCAATCTACACAGTTGAATATGAATTCGTTTTAACTGACATTAGAACTCCTCAGTGAAGAAGAACTAAATTTTTCGCAAGTTCGTTCGATCTACCATATAGAACGAGTCAAACTTTGGTTTTTCCCCGAATATAATCGGTGCACTTATTAAATCACTTATCACTTCATAGAGGCCTTCCCATTGTTCTGAAGGTTTTGTGATGGCTATTTCTTTGTTTTTCTTCATAATTGCGGCTATTCTTGAGAATTTATAGTGCAGTAGTTTTTCCCTCCTTTCTGCACCGCAGTGTAACGACGAAGAAATCTAAACGTGATTTTTGCCTGCGGTTATCTTAGCCAAGCCTTTAGGGATGTTCCTTACTGATAACCTTGGCCTGGTAGTGGTATATCATCTTTCTATACTATCCTTAGAAGAAAGGTTGCCACTTCGGCCTGTTCTGCCATATGAAGTTAATGTCGTTGCCTTCACCGCCGTTATGGTCTTCGTCCGTAACGATGGACAAGGGGCCCTCATAGGGGCCAGCCGGAGCCAACTGAACCCAGGTTCTCTTGAGTAAGTTCACTCCTGTATAAATCAAGGAAAAGGAGGAGTAGCATGCATAATAAGCACTAAATGAAGGAACAAAATAACAAAATGGAATTGAGAGAGAATGAGAGAATCTTCAAGGTAAAGTTTGAAGAAAATAAAAATATTCTTACTATAATTGATGTTTACGGACGAAACGAAGATGATGTAAAAGAAAACAAAGAAATCTTTTGGAATATCTTACATTCTTACAGGACATAAACGAGGTCACTAGAGAAATTAAAATCAACATGGTTGATTTCAGTGCTAGAGTGTGTCAAAAAGAAAATTGCGAAAATACACCTATTTCAAATGTTCAATTTTAACGTTTCCGTATATTTTGGTATCTTTAATTCTGCCATCTATGATTTTCGATTTTCGAGAAAATTTGCCAAATCCTCCCACTTCGGGGCGGTTATCGGAGGGGAGGAGATTTTAGATTTGCGTTTTTATGAATATGGGACAATTGCTTAAGTCTCATCTTTCAAATGAATCAAAAATTATCAAAATTTGAGTAGGTTTACTATATAAAACGCGCGCACGAACCAAAAAAGCAGATAGGTCGAATTGTATACCTCCTCCTTTCGGGGTTCGTCCGTCAATAAAATATACATTACAGTATGCAAAGAAAGAAAAATACCTAGGGATTGAGAAGTTAGAGCTACCGTGTTATTCCATAAAAATGCGATTAGATGAACTGTAACAATTATCGGGGCATAAAGCTATTAGGTATACCCTGAAAATTATACGAGTGAATATTGGAACAAAAACTACGAAACAAAATTTAAAACCTAACTATCCCTTGAGAAAGTGGATTTAGAGAAGGCCATAGTATACAAGACCACATATTCAGCATAAAAGAACTAATCATCAAAGCAAAACAAAAGCAACCAGGGTATATTGTCTTCATAGATATCGAAAAATCTTTGGACAGAATTCCCAAAGTTTGGGAGAATCTGAAGAAAAGAGATGTGGATAACCATATAATCACCGTAATCAAGAGCTTATTTAGAATTTAGAGTAATCCGCAGTTATGTCAGAACAAGTTTCTGAATATTTACATAATTTTGTATTGAATATGGACTTAAAAAAATTAAAAAAGTTATAAGTTAGAAGTCTCCTTCTTTTCATTACCCTCTTGGACGAAATAATAGTAGAAAATTACTAAAAACAGGACATACTTACCTATCAACATGGCAAAAGTCTATATTAAAGAATGTGCTTATGATGATGACTTGGCCAATTTTTAACCCATCATCGAAGAACTACAGAAAAGTCTAAGCGTATGACATAAGACACTAGCAACACTAGCAAAATAATCAATCGAGCAAAAACCAAAGTGATGGCCATAACTAACCAAGAAATAAATGTTGATATATCAATTGGAAGTAATAAAATAGAACAAGTGAAACAATTTACTTATCTGGAAGTACAAAGTACAAATAAATAAAGAGGGGGCGACAAAAAACCGCAGAATAGATAACGCTGCAATTTTTTTCCATGCTTTATCGAACACCTTCATAAACAAAAAGGGAGTCTAAAAAAAACTAAGGTAACTATATAGAAAACAATATTCTAACCAATACTGACCTTCTATTGTGCCACCCATCAGCGCTGTTCTCGCCATTACGTAGTCTACAGCTCGCTTTCAAGTTGCAGGGTTCTAATAAAATCCAGAATCTGGGATGGCTTCAAGGCGGTTACTTCCTCATTTCTGCATCTTTCTTGTCCAAAGCATTTTTTGCGTTAGTTAGCAATGGTGAGGCATTCTGTCACCAGGTGATCTGGAGTTTCCTCCTCCTCCCCACAGAATCTGCACTCGTCGTCCTCTGCTAGACCCATTCTCGTTAGGTTAAAGTTTCCAAGAAACTTTTTGGAATGATTCAACTCAGGGAGATTCCCCCAGAGTGTTTCGCTTTCGGTTTTTTCCTTCTCCTGAAACTCTTTCTTGTAGGTACATTTACCTGTACCACAGAAAGGTTCAGTGCCAATGAAAGGAGTTTGTGCTTCTTTTCTGGCAAGTGTGTTAGCCGCTTCATTCCCTTTGATTCCCAAGTGGCCGGGAATCCAGAATAAACAGACCTTGTTTTTCTTGCCTATTGCGTTGAGTTTTCTTCGGCATTCCCATACCATCCTAGAATCGATGATATGAGAGCTCAGTACTTTAATCGCAGCCTGACTGTCAGAATGTGTAGCTATATCACATTTCTGATAGTTTCTTTCTAGGTTAATTTCCACACATCTTTCGATTGCAAGCACTTTTGCATGAAAGATGCTTGGACAGCGACCTAACGATAGTGAGCATTTGGTGCCAGGCCCGAATACTCCAACGCCAGTCCCCGTAGTGGTTTTAGAACCATCTGTGTACCATTTGATGGCATTCTTTTTGAGAGCTTGGATTGTGGGCTCCCTTTGCCAATCTTCTTTTCTACTTAATATCGTAGTAAATTCCTAATTTCCTCCTTGCCGGTACCTTCCCTGGCTAATCTTAGAATGACCTCATTGGCTAGTCTATCTATCACAAGATAAAAGGGTGTGAGATCTGTGATGATCTCCAATGCCCTAGTTGGGCACGTTGTCATAGCTCCGGTGATAAAAACACAGGCCAACCTTTGTTTTGTATGGAGGGGTTTTTTAGGTATTTTTAGGTTACTTCCCCAAGTCTTACCAGCTAGACTTCTGCAAGCCATCAAAGCCTTTGTTGCTTTGCTAGCATTAATCTCAATATGCTTGTTTCACAGAAGCTTGCTATCTAGGGCTATTCCGAGATATTTGACTTCAGACTTCCACTCTATGATGTCTACATTTAAAGAGAGGGATTTCATAACTGGAAGTTTCCTTCTCCAGGTGAATGGGATTACTGTGGTCTTGGTAGGGTTAATATGTAGCCCCACTGACAAGCACCATTGCTCAATAATTCTGAGGCCCAGCTTTCATCCCTATTTTTGGTATGAGGGTAACATTCTTCATAGTTTAGGTATATGACCCAGTGCTAAACGGCTTCTTGTAATCTTCAGAAGATGGGGGAGAATTTCCTTAATTCCTTTTTGCAGGAGTACTGGAAAAATTCAATCTGTTGATTTATACGTTTGAAAGGTGTTTATTGCCCATTCCAACCGGTTATGCTGACGGGTTTAGGGATGTTATCCCCACACAATGTCCCTTCCAAGGGCCCAGCTTCGGTACTGACATTATAAGCCAGTCTGCCGATTCTTGAGATCCACAATCTACCAGCATCATTCCACAGCGGAGTTGAATGCCGGTGAAGTGGATCCCCTTCTCCTCACAATGACATAGCATCTCCACCAGAATATCCTCTAGGGAAGAGAGTCGCTCGGCTTCCAGAGTTACCTTCAGGTATTCCTAGGGTAATATTCCCACCCTGATTGCCTTCTCTGCTTTGATCGCAGCTGCATATCCAGTGGCTTGGCCGGTTTCTGCCGCAGCTATCTTCGGCTTCTTTATGTGAGGCCGTTCCGGAGGTGTGATTTTCTCCGGGCCTCTTTTCCCTTTCCCCTTTTCTGTCGGTGTTACCCTCGGGGTAGAGTGGGTTGTGTGCTGAAGAGCCCGTTTCCTGGCCCCCTCAGGTGCAAGTCCCTGATGGAGCAGTCGCATGTACTTCCGCATTCCTGCTCCACTGCGACCCTTTCTCAGTGGAAGGTCTCTGCCGCCTGGTTATTCCAATTTGGGCAAATCGAACGGCAGACGATTTTTCTGCCGTTTGACCTTTTTGCCTTTTTCAAAGGGGCCCGGATGGAGAGGTGGGTCTTGTTTTTAGGTCAGAATTATCCATGTTTTGTCCCACGAGTAGCTAGGTCGTAACGTTCAGCGTCTGCAGAACCCCGCATGCAGAAATAAGGGATTTATTACAATGGAGTTCCCCCTGTTGCTCCAAAGTGAAAACCAGTAAAGAATAAGTCCTCTAACTAGCCATGAATCCCTCAGCGTGGTCTCCCACTTTAGATTTAGAATTTTTGATCTTGGTTCAGGTGGTCAAGCCAAGACTCCCCGCTCCACTGGCCCGAGAGACATGACCACAGACAACCAGGTAGCGTTGGTATGACGAGGTGGTCTCGAGGTTAGCTCGAGAACTCATCTGGCATCGTTGACCTGAGTGCAATGACTTAGCCGGCAAGGTATTGTATTCAGGGCTGCCAGGTGAGTTTTTAGGCATAACGAGCCCCCCTATTTTCTTGCAGACCTCATCCTCATCGTCGGAGGCCCCCTCCTACCCTCCACCTGGAGACGCGCCGGGTTTACACTTCACTCCGGCCGGGTAGTTTACTCTTGAATTTTCAAGATGTAGTCGTTGTCATGGTATTGTAATTTTCTTTTATAACAGAAAGTTAATTTTAATTTTGTTTTTATAGAATGCGTTTTTAGTTTGTTAGAGTCAATAATTTAATTTTGATTTAACGGTTGATGGGATGTTGCTGCAAACCATTTTTTTCAATTTTCTCTCTTATTTGTACTTTGTTATCCTCACTGAAGATGAGTTCATATAAAGCCGAAACATGTCTTACCCCCAATTTTTAACATAATTTTCAACATAATTTTCAACAGTAATATTATTTTGTAATTTTCGGGGCACCCACCAATAAAGTCGGCCCTAGTTTCTAAAAAAAACTACTTAACATTTTTTATTATATCTTTAGTCATCAATATTGTTGAACCTTCACTTATATTCAAAGATTTGGTATATATATACATAGTTCTAACATACCTACATATTTTAGACTTTACTAATGATTTATTTCGGAAACCCTTACTTTATTTTGATAAATTTACAAATTAAATGTAACAGGATATGGTATCTTCTTTAATTTTGCCGTCTAAAATTGTGTTCTTAAAGTACGAAGTTAACGCATGGGGTTGGACAATCCAGACGAATCCGTATACCTGAGGTCCGGATAATCGACTTCTAATCTACTTTAATAAGATAACATAACATTTGGTGCTCAGACACGGTGTGGCATCAAATAACCTTAATGTATACATACATGTATTTCCTCAGGAAATAGGCAAATGTTATCTTTGTTAGCAAAACACGATTCGGACTTAATATGTTCTCGAACAACTTTATAAAAAGCTAGTACGTGGGTATTATGCTCTTCAATCATCCAGTAGCAGTATTTATTATTGTACATTATTATCTTATGCAAGTTATTTGTGAGATTTAGATTTCTTGAAGAGTTCATTATAAAGCAAATTTTGAATCAAGATGTTTTGAAACGAGAGGAAAGTTCAGTATCTCGGAATGAAATCTTAGCTTTGGCTTTCGCATCATCGATTTTTCATGGACTTCAACTTCAATAACAGTTAATGACGCCAAACGGGCGCCTGTTTACTGCAGTCAAGTACGTGTGCATGGAATGTAAGATACGGTTTATAAAAAATTCTCACATATATAATAACATTTCAGAGTGAAAATCATCAATGCGTTTTAGATGAAGTTCTTTTAAAAATATACCTATAGGGTATAGCATTCCAATTTGCTGTAAGTAGTACACATTTTTTGAAAATCACTATAGATAAAGAAACATTCTAATATAAATTCGTGTACTTATATGTTGAAAAAATCTGGTGTGTCTACTTACACGATAATTTTCATGTTACTCTGAATGCAAATTCCACCGAATATTAACCATATTCGATCAAATCAAGCAACCCTTAATATTTTTCAGCCCGTAAGACAAACAAAAATGGTCATATTCAGTTTAGAAGAACCGTTTGACCAGAATATCAATAAAAATCTAGAGCATATCTTCTTTTTCTCAGACATGAAGAGATGGTAAAGGGCTTTCAGAATTTATATATATATATATATATAATCCATATACCCCTTCTACCATATATAATGGTGTAGTGCTTACAATCTTTTATATCTGCACAAATTTTCTCCATTCCTTCCTGTCGTATGCTAGTCCAGTGGCTTCTTACCAGCTCGTCCCTCTCTTCTCCAGTAGTTGTGTGATTATTTTATTCCAGGTGTTCCTTGGTCGCCTTTTGCGATTCTTCTGTATTCTAGGTTTCCATACTCGCTTAACTGGTCTGTTTTCGTCCATCCTCTGAAGGTGTCCCCACCAAGATAGCTGTCTCTCTTCAACGTATTCTTGGGTTGGTTTTATTTCTAGATCTTGTCTTATATCTGTATTTTTAATTCTCTCTCTTTTGGTGACCCCTGTAACTCTTAATATGTACCGTATTTCCGCCGCCTGTATCTTACTTTTCGGCGGATCTGTCATTACCCATGTTTCGCAACCAAAAGTAAGTACTGGTCTATATATCGTTTCAAAAACTTTGAGCTTTGTATCTCATTTGATTTCTTTTTTGTTTAAAAATTTTATGTTCAATGCGAAGTAGAGCTTATTGGCTTTTTGTATTCTGGTGTTGAGATCTATTTCTTGTTTCCCTTTTTCATCTAAAGTTACTCCTAGGTATTGGAAATGATCAACTTGTTCTATATGGTCTCCATCTACCACTATCTTCAGCTTTTCTATATTTTCTCTAACCATCATGATTTTGGTTTTGCTCTTATTTATTCTTAATCCATTTTCTTTCAATGCCGTGTTCCATATATTTAAATTAGTTTGTAGGTCTTTCTCACTTTCAGTCAGTGTTACCACGTCATCTGCAAATGCCCCTTATTGACATTCTCTCTAGTCGAGTATGTCCTATTTCTAATTTCTTGGTTCTGGGCTTGCATTTTTTAATAATATCATCCATGAATATGATAAACAAAAGCGGACTAAGGCTTCCTCCCTGTCTTAGTCCGGAACTGGTTGTAAATGTTTCCGAGGCTATATTGTTTCTAATTACTGAATTTATGTAACCTTGGTATATTTTTGTGTTAGTCTTATGATCTTACCGCTTACGCCACGGTCCTTCAAAATATTCCATATTTTATGTCTTTGTACCGAATCGAAAGCTTTTTCTAGGTCTAAAAAATGCCATATAAACTTTTCTTCTTTCTTGGCTTGCTTTTTCTGTGATTTGTTTAATCGTGAAAACATGGTCCTGTGTACTTCTTCCACTTCTAAAGCCGCTCTGTGATTCTTCAAATGTTCTTTCGATCTTTGAACTTATTCTTTTCTCTATTATTTTCTCACACATTTTCATTGCTGTAGTTATTCCTCTATAGTTATTGCAATCCTTTGCGTCTCCCTTCTTATGTATCGGGATAATCAACGATGTCTTCCATTCTTCCGGTAGTTTTTCTTCGGTCCATATCTTGTTGTAGAAATCTAGCAGGCTGTCTTCACTTCTTTATCCAATATTTTTGATCATTTCTGATGTTATTTTGTCATATCCAGGAGCCTTTCCCTTCCTTTATTACTTGTTTTAGTTCTTCCATGGTTATTTCATTTTCCTCTTCTCGTTGTAGTATTTCAGTTTCTTATATTTGTACCTCTTCTTGTTTTTCATTGAGAAGTTCCATAAAATACTCGCGCCATCTTTTCATAATATCTTTTTCTTCGATTATTATTTCACCATTTTTATTTCTAATGCTCTGCGTATAATGCTGCTTTTCTGTTCGTAACGATTTAAGTGCTCGATAGAATTGTTTTTGGTTTCCTTTAGAGTCTTGTTCCATCTTCTCACCAAATTTTCTCCATTGATTGTTCTTGGAGGCCTTTATTATCGTTTTAGTGGTTTTTCTTTCTTTTTGGTATATGTCGTAACTTTCTTTTGCCTTTTTTGTCAAGTAATATTTCCAGGCTCCCTTCTTTTCTTTACTTGATTTTTAATCTCGTCCGTCCACCATGCCGTCTGTTCCTATTATTGTTTTTCCTATTCGCTCCACATACTTTTTCAGCTGTCCTTAGTACCTACTATATATTTAATTATTCCCGTCATTTTCTATGTTTCTACTTTCTGTACTTGTGTTATTATTTATGAACTCCTATATATTTATATTTATTTCGTTTTTGTATTTATCTGCTACTTCTTTATCTTTAAGTTTATAAGACTGTATTAACTTGATGTGAGTGCTTTTTCCCTGCGCCTTGTTAGTTGATGGGTTCTGTTTTTCGATTTTCTTCCGTATTGTCGTTATTACTAGATAGTGGTCACTTCCCATTTCTGCTCCTCTTTTAACGCTTGTATCCATTATTGTTTTTCTGTACTGACTTTCTGTTATTACATAGTCAATTATTGTTTTTTCATTTCTACTCTATACTTCTCTGGAATATTTGTGTATATCTTTATGAGGGAAAAACATGTTTGTTATAATACAATCGTTTGTGAGACAAAAATCAAGTAGTCTCCTACCAATATTATTTCTAGTTAATTCTCCAAATTTTCCAATAACTGTTTCCTATTCACTATCTTGTTGTCCAACTCTGCTATTGATATCTCCTATTAAATATTTTTTTTTATTAGTTTGGTCTATTATTCTTGTCAGCTCGTTCCAAAATTTATCTTCATTGGTGGCCTTATCATCTTCATTTGGCCCATGATCGATTATTTTTGATTTTATCTGGCATGTTTTATTATTTTTCATCTCTACTGTCAGTATGCGTTCATTCCATGGTATCCAGTTTTATATCTGCTCCTCAATTTGTTTATTGATTATGCACTCAACTCCTGCAGCTGCTCTGTTTTCTTGTGATACTCCACTGTATATTAATATATTGTTATTGTGCAATTTTATCATCCCTTGGCCTTTTTGTTCGTTTCAGTTATTCCCAGTATATCAACCTCTAACTTCTCAAATTCCTCTTTTAGTTCATTTTCTTTTCCAGTATTGCTCTTTATATTCCATGTCGCTATTTTCCATGTTAGAGTTTCCGTAAACTTCGCGAGTGTTTTCCGTTTATATTGTTTAGCCCATCCTTGTCCATAGCTTGTGTTATGTATCGTTTTTTTCTTTTGTATTTTTTCTTATTAATTTTTTGACGGAGAATTTCTTGAGAGCTTACTCGCTTGGGTATCTGGACTTTCTTCTTCTGGTGATCTTTTTTCAGAATTTAATAAAAAGAATATGAAACTCCATAGAGCCATTTTCGCGCCTATCCATTCCCGAGGTAATCTTGAGAATTTGTCACAGATGGGAAGACAAACAGAACAATCGCAGACAATATGTTTTTTTGGCCTCTGGGGAACCTCAAACATAAACAACGAAAATTTCACAAAAATACACGATCAAAATATTTGACTTACATAGCTTCTTAGGGAGCCATAAGAAAGCAAAGACGAAAGTTGTAACAACTTCAAATTTGGAAATACAAAAACCTCAATCTATTGCTGCAACGGAGCTGTATGTGGATAAAAAGTCGTTTTATAATACTTCGCAAAATATTTGTTTTCTGCTATTTTATCTGCATTTAATTACCTTCATTAGTGAGGTTGATTTTTTTTTCTGTGAGAGTGAATATTCCTTAAAGAACAACCATATTGAAGTAATTCATAAAAACAACACTAATGACATACTTGTACAATGGTGCTTCAAAAAATACTAACTGTCACCACAAATGATATTTTCTTCCATTTCAACCCCCAAAACTTCCATGGACAAAAATAGAGAAGGAAATATCATCCCTAAGGTCACAACGATAGGTGTGTCACAACATTGTTAAGATAATACAATAAAAAATGATAAGTAGGTTTTACGCTCGAGAAAATACTCTTCTTTCCCTGTGAATGCTACCTTTGTCACATATTACATTCAGAGGTAATTATCAGAAATTGGCCGTCTACTATGCAATTTTTGCGATCATATAAAGGGCGAACAATATAACTTGAATATATGTCTTTTTTTTGGAAGAGATGGAATTCTAAATAATCTTGCTCAAAACATAATAAATAACTTTAAAACAAAACTAGGACAAACTTTATTAGATGTTGCTCTAAATAGTGTGTAATAAAAAAATAACAATTCATACTGTAGAGATCATAAAAGTTGATGACAAAATTTGTATAGTTCCTACATTTTGTGTTGTTATTTCATACTTTTTAGTATCTATAAATTGACAAATAAGTTTTTAAGCCTTTCATTAATATACTCAAATAATTAACCACGTGTTCCCGAAAAAAGTGTGACAAATTTCTTACTTTCTCAGAGCCCTAACTATAAAAGCGTAAACTTTTTCGAGTACAAATATTTCAAGAAATTATGTGGTCTAATAAATGAACATAAGAAATTTTAAATTTTGAAAAAAGGATAAGCTCGATAAAGCCCAGAAAATTTTAATGTGGGACAATCAGCCACCTTCTTACGAATAAAAAAAATCATCAAAATCGGTGCACGTTTACTATGACAGAAGAGGTTACATAAAAAAACAAACATACAACTTCTTTTGGGAAGTCGATCAAAAAAATACTTAATGGAATTGTATGCTTCGTTTTTTCTAGAGTAGGTCAAACAAAGAATGCATTATCGCACAAAATAATTGATAATTGCAAAAGAAAGAATACAAAATCTGGTGTGTTCACCACGACTTAAGTATTGCTCTCAAACAAATTCCACTGAATATGAAAATCGTCCGATTAAACCATTCGTATTTTCAGCTTACTAAGACAAACAACAATGAACATATTACATTTTTTCGCTAAGAATCTTTTAGCCAGAATATGAATAAATGGGAAGAAAAGATGAGATTCTATTTGGGCAATTTTTTTTTCCTAGCTGTGGCTTAGGAGGATGTTGGAAGGATTTCAAGAAGGATGCTTTGGATATGTTTCATCAAAATTCTTACATTCGTTTTTACGCTGCATTCTTCAGCAAAACAATTTTTTCACTATTGTGCGCAGCTATAGCTTGCAGGTTGTGGTAATAAATATTTTTTACGAAAATTGGACCGAAATTAATTAATAGTTGGTTCACTATTTTTTTATGGTTACCTATACCTATGATAATTGGTCATTTTGTGCAGTTGTCGATATATTGAAAACTTTTGGCACCAACTTCAAAAGTACCAGAACCAATACAATTAATATTATTTTGTATTTTCAGTGCATCAACTAATAAAGTCAGTCCAATGTTTTGTAAAAAATATTTATTCCACTCTTTTGAGTCTAACATTAGTCATCAAAATCATTCAATATTGTTTACACTTTCAAAAAACTAGTAAATACACATTTTTTTGAAATGTCCAATTGAAACGTTGCTCTGCTTTAAGTTTGCCATCTCATATTTGTAATAAAAAAAAATCCCCCACTACATAGCGGAGACATAATTAAGACTCTACCAGACTGTAACTCGGAAATCTATATTTTTTTGAAAACTTTCCATTTTAAACGTTGCAGAATCCGGTCTCTTCTTTAATTTTCTCGTCTCAAATTGTCAATTCGATTTTTGGGGGAAGTTTTTGAGATGAAGGACACGTTTTTTTTTGCAATGAACGATGCAGACAAAACTTCTACGAACATCTTGATTCTATTAGTAAGATGAACCGTTTAGCCAGATTATAAATAAACAGGTAGAAAAGATGGACGATACACAGGGTGTTTTTTTATATTGCGACAAAATTCAGGAAAAGTTTGCAGAAAGTAAAAATATTCTTACTATAATTGATGTTTACGGACGAAACGAAGATGATGCAAAAGAAAACAAAGAAACGTTTTGGAATGTCTTACAGGACATAAAAGAGGTCATTAGAGAAAATAAAATCAATATGGGTGATTTCAGTGCAAGAGTATGTAAAACTGAAAAAGAAAGCAACAAAACTTGTACGAACATATTCATTCTATTAGTAAGATGAACCGTTTAGCCAGAATATAAAGAAACAGGTAGAAAATATGATGATACACAGAGTGTTTTTTGATATTGCGATTCAGGGGCGTGTTTCTTGGATGAAATGATGCAAAAAAGTTCCTATAAATATGTTATGTCCTAAACGTCTTAGGAGACAGAAATATTCCTAGTGAGTTGCCGTTAGGCAGCCCATAAATGAAGTGCATATCGCACATTTCATTTCATTATTTGTCATTATACATTTCTACCAAGGGCGTCGCCAGCCGGTAAGCTGGGGGGCAGAACTGAATCAAAAAAGATAAGTTTTAATAAAGAAAAATAAAAAAGGAACAAAATATCTACATATAAAATCAACTGAAACATAATCTTCTAGGGTTCTTTGCGAATTCGTTAGTCACTTTGTTGACGAAATCGTCCAAGTTCTTGAAAATGAGTTGCAGCAGCTGCCCCCCCTGCCCCTCTCTGGCGACGCCCTTGATTTCTACAATTGTAACTTCTTTACGAAAACAGCGACGTTGAATAATTTTACTGATGCCAATTTCATCTGACGAAAACAATGTTTATGAAATTTAAAAATGGTTTTCATTTTTTATGCGAAAACCGTGCATCGAGCACGAATTCAACATGTTGCCGTTGAGATACGATAGGAACACATAAGTACCTATAGCCGTTTCTGGTCGCCTGATAGCCGAATGTTGAGTTATTGTACAAAATACTCATTTTCGACGGTAGCGCACTCGTCACTTGGTTATTGAAGCTCACTCGGTTTTCGCCTCAAATTTACTATACGATGTACTATGTAGTATCTTTTCTTTGCTACTGTTCAAACATCTCGACTCAGAGGTAATGTACACGGGCACACCACTAAACGACGTAGCCCCAACAGAAAAAGCAACGGAAGTTAGTGAATAAGCCCAATTTCTGATTACTATGGAATAGAACAAAAGGAGAAAAAACTGAAGAATATCCCTAACGATTAGGTCCGTACGTCTGTCGATAAAATCCTCGTAAAAACATCGGAGTCATGTTAATTTCTCATCAAAGAGATTATAGTTGGAGGCCATGGTCAAAAATCCATAGCTGATCTCCATGGAGATCATCAAAAGTAGGAAATCTTCGCAGCCCATCAGTAAGCGGCAGAAGCCCTAGATAAGCAGATAGATACATAGTATAGCGACAATTATATAGATGGTTACTGTGGGTTATCCTAAGGAGATAGACATATCCCGTCGCGGACTTCTCTCTAGTATTTTTGAAGAACCTCAATTCAATAGGTATTTTGATTTATCCTCAGAGTTTAGACAGTTTAAGCATTAAAAGCGCTTGAAAACAGATCTTTGTACGACATGATTGAACAATATCGTGTTCTCTACGATACAAAAACATGATTAGAATAACGTGTATATACAAACTATCTGTAAAAAAGCTCTAAATTACAGTGAAAACCGTATCAAAATCCGTTAGAGGTTTAGAAGAATAAGCTAGAGAAAAGACCGAAACGGATAGCGAATCTATTTTATACTACGTGGGTGGAGATGCCATTTAAGTAGTTGGATGCTACTGTGGACTTCTCATCACGAAGTACCCATGAACTAATTGCGATAAAGGTGGTCATAATGTCGTTGCGTGAGAAAAGAAATCCGATGCTGATATATTTGGAATAACTAATAGCAACAGATGATCAATCCTCAAAAAGGCACTTTAGAATATGAAAAATAGACGAACATTAAAATTCTTCATTTCAGATCATAGACCTTATATAATTACATGGACTGCTAATCGACAGAAAATCCCGGGTCCATCATCCAACATGAGAGGCTGGAGTGACGCAGTTCAGGCAAATCCAATGTTTTACGGCCAGTCACGACTGTGATATTTCAGATGTCATTGTTTTTGTTGAATTGTTGACATCGACGTAACCTCTGGAAATAACCCTGCTAGTGCTCTCGTTATTGATAAAAGTTTAAAGTGGTGCTGAAACAATTGATTTAATTAATATTATGTGCAATAGTGCAATGTGTAAGGATTAGTCGTGAAAAATATTGGACAACCTACGCTTTTGTCTGATTTGTGGGAAAAAAACTCGGCTCCAGAAAATTTCTTGCCACAAGAATGCATTTTTCCTCTGATAATTGTTTTGTTTACTTAGCTCATTTTTTCTGTATTTGAACACTTTACATAAAATTTAGATTGATTTTTCCTTCCTGACAGATGAAAAATTATTTCTTTTAATTCTTCGATTTTTGAAATGAAATAAATGCCATTTTTTCACAACAAATTTATTTATATTCCCAATCCCACTTATTGGTATTGGTTAAAGCCAGCTGGATGTCAGACATTAGTATAACTACTAGTAGTATAGTAGGTACTATTACATCCATGGTATTCGTGCGTTTGAAGAAGGCTTCAAGAAATATATTTTTTGTTTATTTTTCTATTTCGACCTTTTCAAACTTAAAATATATGTATAAAAAATGCTTCGCATATTCAAGCAGCATCAGGATTAACAGTCCGTGAATATAAGGTCTATGGTTCAGACTCAATTATTATGAGGATATAAACCACTTGCTAGAGCAGACAGTGCGAAAGCTGGAGCTAAATCTTGCACTGATCTCGGAGCCACGAATAATTCTTGATACACGATCGTTATAAAGTTCCGGTAATGAGTGCTAGTTCCAGGGTCCACTCACATGGCAATCGGTAGTTCAATTAAAGAAAGGATAATGAACCACGCAAGGACACTCAACTGGAAGCCTTGTCTACAAAGAATATAGTTCTTCTTAAGCGTTCATTAAAGGAGAGACTGTTCTACTCGCCTTTGTGAGTAACAAACTTCGAAAGGAGAGTTGCTCTCGCTACTGCTTTATGTGGCCGATGAACGCTATTAAAGTAGACTGGACAGTAATAAATCTTTTGGCATGAAACAAATCATAAACTTTGCCCTAAAATCTATAATCAAAACAGCATGTCTTGATGATGGTATTTACTACTCCTCGAAGGTGGAAGCCACAGGTAACTTGAACCTACTTCCCTTTAAATGGAAGGAGTCACCGGACCTACCGGAGGAATGGTCTGTATGTTGGATATAGACTATCTGGAAAAATACTTGAACGGATTGTTTACGGGAGAATATTTATTGTCAATTCTTACATTACATTAGCCCTTACCTAATTATATGATTAGAAGATTTATCAGTCCATAATATTAGCCTCATTTGAAGCTAGCATAACCCTTATGCATACTATCATTTTTTTAGGTTTATTAGCAGCTAATTTTGAATTTGGCACTTAATTACCATCTAAATGGCCCCTAAACTTAACTTACATGATACATATTAAATTTATCAGTGAGCTTTATCAGAAGACTCGAACAGTAATTTAGAAGGGTCAAAAGTCGGACGTCATTAAGCATATGGAAAGACTATGTATGTCTTGAGACTAAAAGGTTAAGTTAAGGCGCATAAGGATTATTGATAATTAGTTCTTCTTATAATGAATGAAATTTGAACCACATTCAAAAAAGTTTCCAAGGCATCAAAAATTATGTTTGGATCGAGTGGTCTGATAAGCCGATCCTCCGACTATATCTTAGGAAATGTTCATCGTACAACTTTGGGAAAAATAATTCCTGGGTCGAAAGGCCCAAGAGAAATCGCTGAAAATAACTTGTGAGTATCTAGCTTGACCCCTAAATGGCACCAAAAGTACCAGCACCAATAGAATTAACACTATTTTGTATTTTTCAGTGCACCAACTCATAAAGTCAGTCCAATGTATGAAAATCGTTAAACGTTCACTAATACCAAAGAAAATAGTACTTATCCTATTACTCATGTATATTCTTTGCTTGTATTTGTTATTATTCAGAAATCTGAAAACATCACGGCGGAAGTACACATATTTCAAACTTTACCACTACTGTAACTCGAAAAGCGTTAATTTTTTTGAAAGATGTCCAATTTAAATGTTGCTACATACAATCTCTGTTTGGCCGTCACATATTTTCAATTTTACAAAAAAATTACCCCCTCCACAAAGCGGAAATATACATAGTCTTTACCACAGCTGTTAACTCAAATTCCATAACTCTTTTGAAAAAATGTTCTATTTAAACGAAAAAATAATCATAAAAATCGGAGCACGTTTAATATTCACAAGTCGCGAAAATCCATAAAAAACATGCAGGCAAACAGAAGAATTTTATACCTCCACCGGTTGGGTCGTCGGTCAAGAATGAGTAATTTCCGAGATATAGTACTTTGCATGCTTATTTTCTCACCCTGTACAATGAACATTTCCTGAGATACCGCCGAATGATTGATTTATTGGTCCACTCGGTACAAATTTCAACAATGAAAGATGAAAATTTCTGTTTAGAAACAATGTCCAACTTATACGTATACATGGAATATGGAAGAATTGCTAAAGCTAGGTGAGTTTTTTCCCTGATGTTTCATGAAAATGAAACAAGAATAGAAAATGTGAAAGCAAACATCAGCCACACTAAAAACAGTTAAATTATTTGAATTTGATTTGCTGTGAAATCTTCAAAAAGGAAAGTGACTGTGGGCTGGTAAAGCGTATCAATAATTATTAGATCAAAAAAAATCATCAATTGTATGTTATTATTGTGGGTACCTGATTATTTGTAGGATAAAAATAGTAAGCAAGGTTTTCGATGCAGTGGGCGTAATTTTTACTTTAGAGCCATAGGTATATGTTGTACAAAATCTCGCAGCAGTTTACTCTAGTGGTGGAATGCGCGAGCGCCAAACAGGCATGTCGACGTCGCCGTCGCCGTCTGTCGCTTGTTTCGGAGTGTGGTGTGTGCGCTTTTCCTATATAGCTTTTCTCAGTCCTACCCCCTTCTTCAACGAACAAGTGCTTTTGTGCGGAACGCGTAACATTTTCTCTCTATATATATATATATGGAGTTATTGCGGCAAAACCATAGGTGACGTAAATGACCAAGGTAAGGGCTCACCACAGCACCAAACCCAGACCACCCAATTACAAAAAATAAAAAAGGCGCAATTAAATCACCCTTTGTTATTGTTGTTTGTTTTTGATTCATTTATTAAAAATAATACCAAGTTAATTAGACGACATTGATTTTAATAGAGTTGGAAAATTTTGGTGGGAGTGGTGGAAGCTTTTCCATTGTTGTGGTCTTTGCAAAATTTAACAATGTAAATAATTTTGGCAAAGGGTAGTTAGTGTGTGTGTATTTGTGAGAGGGAACCAGAAATATGTCAATCAATAAATCTTCTATTTATATGACATAATTTGTAGGTTGATTCTAACAGATACAAGTATAATATCAATACACCCTTTCTCTATTATTCCCTTTTCAAGGTTACTAGAGTGAAATATACTATAAATAAATTAGATGCGGACAACCAATTCATTTGGAAATTATTTTTGTTAGCTATATCTAGTTTGGATATAGGTGGAAAATGTTCCAAGCCTTTGTTTGTTTTCGATTGTCCCATATATTTTTGTCATATGAGAATTCTGCTAGAAATATTTAGAAGTAATCTGACATGCTCTTTAAATTGAGATAAATTAAAGTTATTGACAACACAGTTTTAATAATTAATGAGTAAACATTACTATTTCCAAAGGTACCTTATAAATTGTTTTACTCACGTTTTTGAGTGATAATAGCAAGGATGGTCAGAGGTTTCATTCACATTAAACATTATCACATTATCAAGATTAGACGAGTGAATTTACTAACTCCAAGCAATGTTCAGACGTTTTAAATTAGAATTACCTCAATATATCTTGGTTATATGCCATGAATAAAATAGTTTTTTACGGGATCTCTCTCAACCCTCAACGTAAATGTATGAAAGTTTTCCTTTTTTCAATCATCTTACAACCTTTACTACCCTGGAGTAATGATGCTAATGGATCAAAAGAAACTGAAGTAACATTTGAATTATGCTACATTTACCCTGATAAAAATACAATATCCTTCATTTACAATATATAATTTAAAAAAATATCTATTTCTTGGCTTACACACGTTGTTCCGAAAGCTTTCTGTGAATTTGTAGATAGTTATGGCCTAGGCTTAGGTCAAGAATGGAAACAATGTACCTATTTGATTCATACAACTGCCTAGATTCATAATTTGTGATGTCTTGGCTTCATCTATTTTGATTTTCAATGCTTTGATTAATTTTGCAAAAATGATGATTGTAGTGAAGTTTAATGGAATACTTATAGATCTAATAAAGAAGTTAACATGAGTATCAATATATACAGAAGAAGGTGTTTTGATATTGAAATTTATAAACAACCAAAACATATATACTATTTTAATGGCAAATGGAATCATGAAATTTAGTTGAGAAAGTCCATACTGATAATATCACGAATCAATGTTTTCCTTCTCACAAGTTTACTTATTTTTTTGACCGGCGAACCAAACGGATGTATAAAATTCGGCTGTATGTCTGCATGTTTTTTTAAGGATGTTCGCGTCTTTTACACAGTAAACGTGCTCCGATTTTGATGATTTTTTTTATGGGAGAGAGGAGTATTGAGAATTGGTCCCATTGAAAAAAAAACAATATTAGACATGTCCTTCCCCTCAAAAACTTCCCCCAAATGGGGTGGCGGAGAGATCATATCCAGCAACATTTGAACTGGACATTTTTATCAAAAATCATAGCTTTAGGAGTTACAGCAGTGGTAAACTCAAATATGCGTTGTTAAGCGACGTTTTCAAATCTCTGAATAAGTATGAGTAGCGCATTATCTTCTTTGGTGAACGTTGAATGATTGTGATGACTAATGGTACGCTGAAAAGTGAGAAATAAATAATTTTAACAAAAAAATGCGCCGACTTTATTAGTTTGTGCACTGAAAATACAAAATAATATTAATTTTATTGGTTCTGGTACTTTTGAAGTTGGTGCCAAAAGTTTTCAATCTAACTATAACTACACAAATTCAAAATTACCAGTACCAATACCAATAGAATTAATAAAAAAATCCCGACGGCCTGTAGCCAGCGGCAAGGTAAATTTCCTCAAAATTCATTGAATTGAAATTTGAACAACCTTTTCATATTTACATGTCATTACATGCAAATTGCACATTTTCAACTGCATGTGTCATAGCCTTGTGGTTAGAGGTTGTTATTTTGGCAATTAAATATGAAGCAGATAGGGTTCGCGTTCGGCTTCAAGGGTGTTTTTTTTCTTATCAATAATTTAGATATATTTTTTTAAATCAGGATCAATATTAAGATCTCCAGAAAATGTACAATTACATCAAATTTATATTGAGTTTTCATGGTTTATCAATATTTCTCATTTTTTCGTTGTACATTTTTTTCCGTTCATTTTATGAATAATTGCTTCGAACCAAAGTTGTAGGTATTGATTATATCTATAATCCCAAATTATTTTTGATGATTTTTTTAAATGTTTGAATGGTCGCCGTCTTGAAACTACTTTCCTGATAATAACGAACTCGGCCGAGATATTTAAGAGATTAATTTTTGTAGCAATTTGTACCTGATACCTCGCAATAGGTACATTTCTATAAGAAATATACCCAATAATTTTGTATTTTTCAGTGCACCAACTAATAAAGTCGGTCCATTTTTTTTTAAATATTTATTATCTTCAGAGAGCCCTTTTTTCTTCCTTTTCTTATCTTTCCTTCTATGATGGATTGGAAAATATGATATCATTTTCATCCAATAATATCTATCAGACACTTGTAGTTTACTTCTTCTACAATAAACGATAATAAGCTTTCGCATCCTCGCCTCAATACATTTGAAGTGTAAATTTAGCTAATCATTCATTATGTGAACAAAATTTGCTACGCCATATTATTTTGTGAGATTGTAGATTTACTGTTAAGCCATAGATTTCGTAACCGGTGCTATTTTTTCAATTTAATTCATGCAGTTGAATTTTCTATTGAGTTCTACTTTAGGATGCTCTTCTACAGGATAAAACTTATCCTAAACTCATGGTCTATTCAGTTTATAGACCATGTCCTAATCTACCATAGGATATAAGCTATCAGCATGACCAATTTCAACAAAATATATTAATTATTTTATCATTCTATTAAAGAAAAACCAAAAAATGTATTATCCTATATATATTAAGAATGTGAAAGTTTGCATATTTCTTACTCAATCACGCAAAAATGTTTGAACTGATGTGGACAAAATTTGCCAAACATTTACACATAGGATGCTTTTTATCCCTGAAAAATGTTTTGTGGTACTATCAAAAAAAACGAACTACAGGTCGTATCCACTTGAAAGTTGATATAGATGTATCTTACGAAACATTATATCTAAAAATCGTTCTAAGGTGTCATTATTGAAGTTTTTGGGATCTTATTTTCCGGGGATTCCACTGAATACCGCGGGCGAAGTCGCGGGCATTTGCTACTATGTATGGAATCTCACTAGTCGAAGCTTTTGCGCTTTTACATAGACAAATCGACTGTGTCTTTTGTGCGGATTTGTGGATGTAACATCGTATTGAATTATAAACATGCACCGATTTTGATGATTTGAAAAGCGATATGCTGAGGATGGTCCCATATCAATCGTTTTAAAATCCAGGATATCCTTATCTTTCCTTCAATGAAACTGAATGGTAAATGTTTTTCTTAGCGTCTTAAATTTAATATGACATATTTAAAAAATACATTATTTCCGGTAACTTTAAGATTTAAATTTTCAACAGCTTTCAAATTATAGCACTAACAATATATCTATTTTTTTTGGTTTGTGCGCGCGCTGTATATACCTAGTATGCGTACTCCGATTTTTAATTTATAGGAAAGAGGAGACTTGAGAGATGGTTCCTTTTCATGAAAACTCAAATCCAAAATCTCCTTTCCTCCGAAAACCGACTCCGAAGGGGGTGGAAGGTGCAATTTTTCTCGAAAATCCGAGACGGCAGAATTAAAGATAAGAGAAGATTCGGAAACTTGTAAATTGATTTTTTTTTAAACACCTATGGTTTTCGAGTTTCAGCAATGTTCAAATTTGAAATATGTATATTTTTGCTATGTGGAAGGGGCAATTTCATTCGAAGATTGAAAATCTGAGAATGTCAAATTAAAGACCATTATTTGTAACAACATTTACAGTGAACGTTTTTTTCCTAGATGTTTTGAGATCTCCAAATAATAACCGTAATAAGTTCAAGCAAATAATATACATGGGTTCTCTTTGGTATAAGTGAACGTTCAACTATTTTCGTCAATAACGTTACAATCAAAAGTGTGGAAAATTTTTGGGAAATTAACGCATCCTTCTTATAAAAATACCATTCTGTTCTGCGCCCTAGCAAAATCGTCCTCATTTCGAAGTGGATGTGCACAACGGCTTATGCGTAGTATGCTAATTGACCAAGATGCAAAATATTTTTTCCAACATTGTGCAACAATGACTTACCACAACATGCTAGTAATAAAATTATGTTACAAACAATAGGAATATACGAATTAAATATTGGCGCGGTTTTAGTTTCGCTGCGTTCGTATCTCAACAACAACTAAACAACCAGATCAACAAATAAAATTTAACACAAATGTTATTTGCTATAGAAGACAATTTGCTAGAAACACCTTTTCATGTTATCTTCGAACTGAATATTCTACTACAATTCTTTTAGTTTTTTTTTACAATTTATGGAGGTAATTCAGATAAACCGAACAAGCACTAGGATAGGGTCCGTTAAGTTGGCCCCCCATATTAATATTTTGCTTTATAAACTACTGTGCAAGCTTGCACACACAAAATAGAGCTAGCACAAATTTCGTTTAGAATATAATAAGAAAAGAAGGCCAGGGGGCCATCTTAACAGTTGCCCCCATATCAAATTTTAAGATTTTTTATGCTGTCAAAATATGCATCATAGCTTGCACAACCTAGCACAAGCAAATTTGAAGCTAGCACACCTCATATAACATAAGGAAAAAAATTGAAAGAAAAAACTATAGCCCCCCACATTAATATTTTGGTTTCAAATAAATTGTGCAAGCTTCTACACATCTAGCACAACCTTGCACAACCAAAATCAAAACTTGCGCAGCACCCAATTAATTAAGAAAAAATAGTAAAGAAAAAATAGCAGTCCCCCATATTCATATTTTGGTTTCAAATAAATTGTGCAAGCTTCTACAGACCTAGCACAACCTTGCACAACCAAAATCAAAACTTACACAGCACCCAATAACTTAAGAAAAAATAGTAGAGAAAAATAGCAGACCCCCATATTAATATTTTGGTTTCAAATAAATTGTGCAAGCTTCTACACACCTAGCACAACCTTGCACAACCAAAATCAAAACTTGCACAGCACCCAATGACTTATGAAAAAATAGTTAAGAAAAAATATCAGCCCTCCATATTAATATTTTGGTTTCAAATAAATTGTGCAAACTTCTACACGCCTAGCACAACCTTGCACAACCAAAATCAAAACTTGCACAGCACTCTATAACAGCCCCTATATTAATAGTTTGGTTTAAAATAATTGTACAATCTTTTACACACACTACCTTGCACAACCAAAATTAAAACTTGCACAGGCCCCCACAATTCTAAACACCACAACTGAAAAAAGTAAAAGAAGACATGTAACCCCCCTCCACAATAATATTTAAGTTTCCAGCAAATTGTGCATACTTGCACACACCTAGCACAAGCTTGCACAACCAAAATTAAAGTTTTCACAACGCCCAATTACTTAAGAAAAAAATTAAAGAAAAATAGCGGCCCCCTTATTTATATTCTTGGTTTCAAATAAATTGTGCGAGCTTCTGCACACCTTGCACAAACATAATTAAAGCCTAAGCTGGCCCCCATAACTCTAAATAAAATTAAAAACACGTCATCTCCCGGGTCCATAAAGTTGCCCTCCCACCATATAAATATCTTTTTTATAAATTACTGTGCAAGTTTCAAACAATTTGCATAACAAAAAATAGAACTAGCACAAATTCCGTTTTGAATAAAATAAACACAAACAAACAACATTTTTGTGTTATTTTTTTTCTAAGCTACTATTTAAGAGCATGTTAAAATTTGATGTATGAAAATTATTAATTTGTATTTCTACATATTTTTTTAATGAACAATATTCGTATTTACAAACATCACAAGTTATAATTTGAAGGAAACATGGTAAGTCCAAACAGTTTATTACTCTTGATACGCTTCCTCCAATATCAATGTTGACAATATTCTTAAAATGTTCTTTCATTTCGTAATTAATGATAATAAATGATACTCAGCCCGTAAGCGATAACTTCTTTTAGACACTCCACATTTTACAACATTTACAAAAAGTTTTGATATTAACGAATTCTCAAAGTTTAAATCTATAAGCATTTGAAAAGAATAGCTGTCACAATAACAGCATGCCAAACGTTGGAAAACTGAATCAAAACCACATGTATTCGAAAGAGTCATAGGTATATTTTTTATTTTTATAGGTTTCAGAACATCTTAGTTTCCATTTTTTAATACTCCAATAGGTACTACTTGTACAATTTATTTGAAACCAAAATATTAATATGGGGGGCTGCTATTTGTTCTTTATTATTTTTTCTTAAGTTATTGGGTACTGTGCAAGTTTTGATAGTGCAAGGTTGTGCTAGGTATGTAGAAGCTTGCACAATTTATTTGAAACCAAAATATTAATATGGGGGGCTGCTATTTTTTCTTTACTATTTTTTCTTAAGTTATTGGGTGCTGTGCAAGTTTTGATTTTTGTTGGGCAAGGTTGTGCAAGGTGTGTAGAAGCTCGCACAATTTATTTGACCCCAGAATATAAAAAAGGGGGCCGCTATTTTTCTTAAATTTTTTTCTTAAGTAATTGGGCGTTGTGAAAACTTTAATTTTGGTTGTGCAAGCTTGTGCTAGGTGTGTGCAAGTATGCACAATTTGCTGGAAACTTAAATATTATTGTGGAGGGGGTTACATGTCTTCTTTTACATTTTTTCAGTTGTGGTGTTTAGAATTGTGGGGGCCTGTGCAAGTTTTAATTTTGGTTGTGCAAGGTAGTGTGTGTAAAAGCTTGTACAATTATTTTAAACCAAAATATTAATATGGGAGCTGCTATTTTTTCATTACTATTTTTTCATAAGTCATTGGGTGCTGTGCAAGTTTTAATTTTGGTTGTGCAAGGTTGTGCTAGGTGTGTAGAAGCTTGCACAATTTATTTAAAACCAAAATATTAATATGGGGGGCTGCTATTTTTCTGATTATTCTTTCTTAAGTTATTGGGTGCTGTGCATGTTTTGATTTTTTTTGTTCAAGGTTGTGCTAGGTGTGTAGAAGCTTGCACAATTTATTTGAAACCCAAATATTAATATGGGGGGCTGCTATTTTTCTCTACAATTTTTTCTTAAGTTATTGGGTGCTGTGCAAGTTTTGATTTTGGTTGTGCAAGGTTGTGCTATGTCTGTAGAAGCTTGCACAATTTATTTGAAACCAAAATATGAATATGGGGGGCTGCTATTTTTTCTTTACTATTTTTTCTTAAGTAATTGGGTGCTGTGCAAGTTTTGATTTTGGTTGTGCAAGGTTGTGCTAGATGTGTAGAAGCTTGCACAATTTATTTGAAACCAAAATATTAATGTGGGGGGGGCAATTGTTTTTTCCTTCAAATTTTTTCCACAAGTTATATGAGGTATGCTAGCTTCAAATTGATGCATATTTTGACAGCATAAAAAATCTTAAAATTTGATATGGGGGGGCAACTGTTAAGATGCTCCCCACGACCTTCTTTTCTTATTATATTCTAAACGAAAGTTGTGCTAGCACTATTTTTTGTTGTGCTAGAGTGTGCTAGGTGTATGCAAGCTTGCACAGTAGTTTATGAAGCAAAATATTAATATGGGGGGGCAACTTAACGGACCCACTAGGATAGAACAATGAGTGAAATTTATGTTGCTAAGAATCATAGGCGAGTCCGAAATAGAATTTGATATTTACCTATTGTTATTACTGTATTAGTTTTGCTAGTTTCGCCCCATTGCTCATATGTAGGATACATCATATTTTGCGATACCTGCTTTGGAAGTTAAACTTGAGGAAATGATCAAATTGTTCATAAGTATTACGTACCCATTTGTCTGTTTTAAATCCAGAATAAGATATTTTTATTCCACCACATTCTGTCATCTGAGTCAGACTGGGGAAGGACATTTTGACTTGAAAAGATTAGTATTTTCAGCATTTTTCTTTCAAATAAGACAGAAATCATCAAAATTGCATCACATTTACTGTGAAAAATGAAATAATAAATAAGCAGTGAAACAATCGGATTATATACCTTCCGTTTGTGAAGTATGTATCTATCAGTTTTCAAATTGTGAGAGTATATATACTATTGAAAACTTTGGTAATATATATTTCTTTCAAATTAATATTGTAAGAAGTTATAAAATTAATTTTCATGAAGGTGTAGGAGTCAAATTTTTTTCGTTTTCTTTCATGTATGTGTTGTCTTTTTTTGTTATTTTTACTTTAGAATATTATTATAGTTTTATTCATAAAAGTGCCTTAAAATAGATTTTAAAGCTCATTACTTAGCATGCTCATAAACCATTAAATCTTCCTCTATTCATAGATGCTCATTAGAGCTGTCATAACAAATATGACATTATTACTGTAATTTTGGTAAATCCTAAGACAAGCAAATAAAATCTTTGTATATATTTGATAGTAATAATTAAAAATATACATTTCAATCCTATAGAAACGTTATCGTAGCAAGTTCGAGCTTTTATTTTTCAGAATTCAGAACCTTCTAAGTTATAATACGGGCATTAGAACGCTATTGAGTGTCGCGTTATAACAAAGTTTATAAACCTCCAATATGTTTTTATGAATAAGACTTTTTGTATCTACATATTAATAATAACACAAAATTTATAAATAAAAAAATCCAATTTTTAAACTTTGTTTTTACAGAAATAGAAGAAAGATGCATAATTTGCTAATAAAACAAGAGCCATCGCCTTGAGTTTTTTAAACGTTCGTTTTCCTATTCCAAATAATTTAAATCACTTCTGAGCATTTTGTTTCAAACGAAAATTGAAGTCTCTCTTATCGAATGATCTAATTCTGCAATCAGTTATTCCACTTCGCAGGTGTCTTGTCATTGTCCTTGGGGTTTGTGCGTGGGCTTCCTGCATGACTGGTGCGGGCATTCAATAATTGGGGGGGATTGTAAACAGATTTTTTTTAATTACCTGACTCCAGCTCCGTTTGGTACTGTAGTACTGGGATGCATGAATTTTATTCTTGTTTTTGTTACTAATTAGTTATCTTAATATTTAGTTAGTAATAATCCTATATAAATCTCTATAAAGAAACTGTATGTGGGGTCAATAAAGAGATATAGTTATCTGTCGGATACTATTTTTGATCTAATTCCCTGATGGAGGAGGTATACAATTGGATTAACTGTTTTTTTTTATGTAGGATCGCGTATTTCACATACTAAACTTGCTTCGATTGTTATGATTCGTTGTTTATTCGAAAGAGGAGTGCTGAGGGTCCGATTAAAATTGAAATTCAATATGTTTTTCTGTCCAAAAATCTACTCTAAAGGAGATAAAATGTCATTTTTTTTCGATAATCGAACATTCAAGACAGAAAAATTAAAAAAAAAATCCCGATGGCCTATTGTTAGCGGAAAGGTAAATTTTTCAAAATTCATTGAATTGAAATTTGAACAACCTTTTCATTGGTATACCTACATGTTATTACATAAAATTGTCGTATGTGTCATAGCCTTGCGGTTAGAGATTTTTGTTTTGGCTGTAAAATATAAAGCAGACAGGGTTCGCGTTCCACTTCAAGGCAGAATTTTTTTTTCTCCTATTTCTTTTCAGTAAATATAGTATATATTTTTTTAATCAGGGTCTATATTAAGATCTCCAGAAAATGTACAATTACATCAAATTTATATTGAACGTTCATGTTTTATCAATATTTCTTATTCTTCTTTATTAATTTTTATTTTTTTATCTGTGCATTTTATGAAAAAATGCTTTTCACAAAAGTTGTAGGTACTGATTATCTATAACCTAAAATTATTTTTGATGATATAAACACTACGGCACTTTTTTGATAATTTTTTTAAATGTTTTAACTGTCGCCATTTTGAAACTAGTTACCCGATATTGCCCAATAACGAACTCGGCGGAGATATTTGAGAGATTGATTTTTGTAGCAAAGGTATATTTGCTGTTGCTGTTGACACAAGGTGTGAAATAAACAGCTTTAACAAACACTACAACTGAATTAATTAATTATTAAAAATATGGAATAATATTAATTTTATTGGTTATGGTACTGTTCAAGTTGGAGCCTAAAGTCCTCTATCTCCTTATTTAAAAACCAGCAGTACCAATAGAATTAGTATTACTTTGTATTTTTTCGGTGCACCAACTAATAAAGTTGGTACTAGCTATTTTTAAATAATTAATACAGTGACTTCTTTTCGTTACAGAAAGGTTTTGATTATTAACTCCAAATAAAACTGAAAAATAATCCCTTACATAAATTATTTATCTACTTGATTCGGTTGATTTAGTGGTTTTCCCTTTAACTGATAATTTCCCATTATTACGTCGGCCAGCAAGAAAATATCAGAAAAAGCAAATTTTCATTTTCACTTGCTCTTAAATCATAAAATTCAATCGGCAAAATGCGTAATTCGGCTTGAATAATAAAAGCTTCAATATCTTATAGTGTAGGTGCCTATACCTATAGCATACTAGTGAAAATACCTTGACTCGGATAAAATATCATTAATCAGAGTCAACATTCAAAATCATGCACTGTAATGGCGGTGATTCATATGTAAATATTCGCCCATTTCGCTCTTGATAATAATAGAAGGAATGAGGGGTGAAATTTCAACTACTCTTCAGAGTCGACATAATATAACTGGGTTAGGAGGAGAGCTGACGCCAGACACTCGGATAACTCAATAATGAAGTTGTTGTGAATGTAGAATCGAAATCCAACTGGAACAGAAGTTCCATATTGGATAAATCACTCTATCTACCTAGATATATATGTGCTGTAAGAGATTTATTCAAAAGATTAGTTTTTATGTTTTTAGAAATTCTTACAGCCCGTACACAATGTAAAGATATATTTCATGAGTTATGAATTGGTTGAGCTCTAAGGGAAGTTGAAACAATTTGAACATTTGGCACTATACATAAAATTATATTAAAACAAATCGTAACAGTTTAGAACCAGTCGATAACCTACAGAAAGAAAATGTAAGTGTTTCAACTCCCCTCATACCGAGGTAAGTTGAATCGAAACAGTTTCTTTTTATTAGAAATTAATAAAATAAAATGTAATTATTAAAACAAAGATATTCGCTATTCCAACATTATGATTTGATTTGTTAGTTGATGACCTTTCGATACATGTATATATAAACGTAATCAAAATTCTAACGAATTAGAAAAATAAATAAATAAAACGTCCAAAACTTACTTATCTGGATTTTATAATTTAAAATTAAGTGACCCAGTTGCTATCGCATATCGCATTGTGGTCGCGTTGCGGTTGCAAACTGGTTGTGCTTTTGTCACAGTCGCAGTTACGTGACACCAAAATTGACATCTGACAGCAGCGATTGTACAATTCTCTGCAGGCAGTCGTGTTGCGGTTGCAAGTTACTTGATAAGCGTGCCGATTGGGCTCGAGTAACGGACGTAATCTATGAGCTTTGGGGCATCGAAAAGTAGGTAAAATTGCGTCATTTTCGGTTCACTACCCACCGGTTTCAAGCTCCGCAAAATCAATGCTGTTTCAAATAACCTCTGTTTAGAAAAAATATAAGTTTGTTGATATATAATAATTATGTTTAATTACTGTATAATACCGAGGGGTTTACCACTATCATAAAAGGTGTCCCAGGATTACATGATTTCACTCCATTACACCATACTGTAACATAATTACGTAATTTCAATGAGTTAAATTGAACAAATGGACAAATATACTACTTACTTATCAAAATAGTCCTGTTTATTTTCATTATTTGAGGGTATAAAATTACTCATTTCTTCTCTAGCAAACCTTTGCTTTACATTATGATTACACGTGATTTCAAGTTGATTTCATGAAAACTGTACCATAAAAGGCAAAGTAAAACTACTTTAACATGATAGCATGATAAACATAATATATTTAAATATGTGAATAAACAGTTCAATTCAGCAGAATCTGATATATACGTACTTATCAAGTTCTACGTGGCGTTCTATAAACTGTATCATTTGTTATTTGGTAATTTTTGATTCATTGAAAGAATACTTAGGTACATTTTAATGTATGTAGTCCATTCTCAAAGTGGAGTGAAGTGGTAAGATGAAAAGGAAACACAAAGTCTTCTCCACAGTTTATTGTCAAGAGGTTAATTTAGGAGACATGCTTTTTATTTATTTATTTACCATTAGCTGACCAAAACGATGTAGTCACCAGGCACCCAGACAATGGGACGTCGGAATTTTCGTGTTATTTTAGTTTTTTGTTTGTTTTAAAATTTGAATTTATTTTTTATTAATAATATAATGGGATACTTAATTATTTTTAAGTACTAATTTTTAATTTCACTGGTTTGGGATCAGTTTTTCTAGTTTTCTAGTTTCTTAAAATTTTAATAACTTTGAACATTTTTCGATTGAAAATGAGATTGTACAATCTCGAAACATGTCTCATCAATTAACCTTTTAACAATAAACTTTGGAGAAGACTTTGTGTTTCTTTTTCATCTTACTTACATTCTATTTAAACCTTTATTTCTTGATATTTCTTGCACAAGTTTTCATATCTCTTCATGTTTATACAACATTTGTCATTATTTTCATATTTTCAATAATTATTATTATTACTTTGCTTCCCATATTTTCATAATCGTCATCGAGGTGAGTATGGGTAACGTGTCTGACAGCAATGTATGATATCCTGATTCAATGCCGGTATGCCCTGAAGATTTTTCCACGGAACTATACGTTGTGCATCTCTTGGAAATTACTTTTTTGAAGTTACCTAGAATTCACAATCAAATATGATCAGTACTGGTAAAATTATATATATTTTTTACCTAAGATGCATTTTCTATTCTATTATTAATTTTTTTGATATGTTTGTCTAGTTTGTCTATTTTGATATTTATTTTTATCTGATGTTTTCCTATAACCATTATTTCCATTTTACTCTTGTTCTACTTCCTTTTGTATTCATCTAAGATATATGCAGGTTCTCTTGTAGGTCGTAGATTATTTTAAATTTGGCTATTTATAAAAATATAATAAAAAAAGCTAATATAAGTTATATATCTCAATAATTTCTATAAGAGAAGAAAAACTTATTTCCTTCCTTCAAAGTTTGTTTGAAGTAAGGGTATTTTGAATATGTTGGAAATGGCAAGAAATTATACAGTCCCCTGTACTTTGTTATAACTTGGAGTTATTCTTAATTTGTAGACAACGAACGTCACATTCGGTATAATCTTGGAAGACATTTACTGAAGAATAGCAGTTGAGAACTTCTTGAACATAATTTGTAGAGATTAGCCAGAAAGTAGCTGTGAGGAAGTAAGAAGCCCAACTTGTGTCAACATAACGACGGGATTTCTGCGTTCACATTATGTGTAATCCTCTTGATCCTATTTGGTATTAACAGAGAAATTATCAGTATCAATTCTTTTTTAAGCGATGCTTGAGAGGGAAATACTTCAAATTGTCAGTTTTCCGGCTAGAGTTCAGAATCTAGAAGGATAAATAACACTAAGATCCGATTTCATAATCAAATTTATAGGGCCGATTTCATAATGAATCCTTAATGGGAGATTAGTTAATTCATCAATTTGTTTAACTCATATCTTGATGACGGAATAAAAATAGTGCATTTTTCAATAACTCTTACAACATCAGTCACCTTATCTTTCGTTATTTTAATTTAACTTTAAATTATGTGTCCAAGCAAAAAAAATATGAAAATTTTAATCTAGGATTAAAATTAATAGGAGATTAAATTTGATTATGAAATCGGCCCTAATCTTTTATTAATTTTAATCCTACATTAAAATTTTCATTAATTTTTTGATTGAACATATAACTCAAAGCTACATTAAAAGAACGAGAGATAACGTGAAAGTGGTTAAAACATGCATTATTTTTATTCCGTTATCATGATATGTGTTACACAAATTGAAGAATGAACTAATATCTCATTAGTGACTCATTATGAAATCGGCCCTTACTTACTTAGTTATAAATATAAATAAAAGATAATAACGAATAGGTATAATTTTGTTTGCTAATGCAATGTCAATTTAGTTGTTTGTATAGGTATAAGATTTCCAGGAGCACTCGAAGTCAATGTTGGGTATATATTGAGCGAGCACAATTGGTATTCCACGCATATAATAAAACAAGCGTTTTAAAAAGGTAATTGCACTTCCTTCTTATAGACCAATCAATAGAAAAATTTAAAAACATTTTGGAGTAAAAGTTAGCTGACAGTTGGAGGTTTTAGAGGGTGTAAAATAAGATGTACCTATTTATAAATGTTTGGCGATCATATGCTCCGTTGCGTTTTTGCAATAAACAACTGAATGTACAAAAAGCTGTTTTTGAAGTTATACTTCTTTGGGCTCGTTGGGATGGTGTGTTGGTCGAGAAACCGCGTCACGCTAAAAGCGAGAAAAATCGTCGATTATACGTTTTCGTATACTTTTTTGAACGTTCTGAGAAATTTTAAATAATTAAATTTCATATTAAATTTCCTTATCAACTACCAATTTTTTTTGAGGTAATTATCCTGTCTGTCTGTCTGTCAACACTATAACTCAGACAATACTTAACCGATTAACACCAAACTTGGTACACAAATACGTAAGGGTAATACATCCTATGGGATTGATTTTCAGCTGTCTGTCTGTCTGTGTATCTGTCAACACGATATTTCGAAAAATACTTAACCGATCGACACCAAACTTAGTACACAAATACGTAAGAGTAATACCTCCTATGGGATTGATTTTCAGCTGCCTGTCTGTCTGTGTGTGATTACAAGATTGAGAAGAAATTACTGATAATGATAATAATATATAGTTGTATTATATAATAATGAAGTCACTCACAATAATATATTGAAGAGAAATATATTGAATAACAGAGAAAAATGTCATTGACCGACTTCCCAAAAGGAGGAGGTATACAATTCGATTGTGTGCTTTTTTTTTTTGGTTTGTGCGCGCCTTTCATATAGTAAACGTACTCCGATTTTGATGATTTTTGATTCATTTGAAAGAGGAGGCTTGAGAAATGGCCCCATATTCATAAAAACGGGAATCCGACATCTCGTTCCCTCCGAAAACCGCCCCCGAAGGGGATGGAAGGGGCAAATTTTGTCGAAAATTGAAAATCTGCGTTGATATAATTACAGATAGGACAATATCCGGAAACGTTTAAATGGAACATTTTTTCAAAGGAGTAACGGTTTTCGACTTAGAGACATTTTAAATTCTCAAATATACCTATTTTCGCTATGTGGAGAGGGCGATTTCTGTCGAAAATTGAAAATCTGTTTGCAGTACATGAAAGACATAATTATTTGTAGCAACATTTATACTGAACATTTTCCCCTTAGAGTTACGGTTTTCGAGTAAAATCGGTGTTAAAATGGTAACAACTAAAATATTCAAGCGTATTTCCGCAGCGATGTACTGAGATCTCAATAATAACAACTACAAGCAAGGAATATACGTGGGTAATAGAATAAGTACTATCTTCATTGGTATTAGTGAACGTTCAACGATTTTCGTGACTAATGTTACACTCAAAAGTGTGAAATAAATATTTTTTACAAAAAATTGGACCGACTTTATTAGTTGGTGCACTGAAAAGTATAAAATAATATTAATTCTATTGGGGCTGGTACTTGTGAAGTTGGTGCCAAAAGTTACCAATCTACCTGCAACTGCACAACTTCAAAAGTAACAGCACCAATAGAATTAATATTATTTTATACTTTTCAGTGCACCAACTAATAAAGTCGGTCCAATTTTTTGTAAAAAATATTTGTTTATATATCCTGTCTATGTGTGTGTGAGAGAGTGGGTGTGTGCGAATAGCCAAAGAAGTATAACTTCCACCGTCTAGTCCGACGCAGACCCTTTAATTAAATATAAAATCTAAAGTATTAAAATACAAGCAAATCTGATATTTAAAGTTGTAGGTATTAGAAGAACCTATATTCTATGGAGTGTCAGAAATAATTTTGTTAATTAGTTTATGAAAAAAATTGCACTTTTTTGTTTATATCATAATTATTGCGAAATAGTATATTTCGTTAAGAGTCTTGAAAATAGGCTGCACACTCGCGCGCGTGACGTCATGCAAGCGCGGGAAAAGCATATATAACGTATAATGAACGATACTTTTCATTATACCTATCTGAAAACAAAAATATTACTATTGTATTTTTTAAACCTTTATTTTTAACCAACATCGAATCCGAAATCAAATCTAATAAATCGACTAACTGAAAGCTGTCACAATAGCGTCGTTTGACGTTGCTAAGGAATTGTGAAGGTATAAACCATGTTATGCATATAGTGCCTGAGTCATGACCGCACAGAAAATTTTCCAGGCATCAAATAGTCGTGGAAGCATTGTGTTTTCAGAGAGGTATAATGAAAATAGATTTTCTTGTATTTTTGATAGATCAATAGGCAGCCTATGCAAATACAAAAAGAATGACGAACCTTCAATGTTAATTTGTTACTGAGATATAGTATATATTTATATCGTTTATCTCGAGAGGTGTTTTCTAAATACTTATAAGATATAAACAAATGAATTTGTTGACCCCTCAGACATTTTTACAACATTATAATTTTTTTTTATTTTGTCAGAAATAGTCAACTTTTGGTTATAAACAAGTAGACCTGCAGACCGATCTATCATCTACACGAAATACTAGCTTCGGATTTTTGAAAGCTTGTATATTTTTACTTACTTACAAGAAGCAAAATTGCTCTCTGACCAATAGGAGCCGACATTATATTTTTTATTAATCACTGTACCATTGTTTATAACAAACAAGGTAAGGCCTTAGAGGCAATCAATGCGTGTAAAGTCTCTTTTTAAAATTAAACATGATTGTCGAAGTGGAACGGTGATCTCTACCCCCCGATAGTTTGATGTGGAAGGGGAGCTCAGCTTTGTAGTTGACTGACGCGCTTTAGAGATGAAATTCACGAGTTCTGAATGTAGTAGAGTCTGAAAAATGGAAAAAGCTATAAATAATTATCGAGATGTCATTCCTTCCCCCTCAATGTTCATTTAAGCCCATATATTTTCAATGGGATTTAATTTCGGTGATGCTGCCAACGGTGTAATTGTTTCCATCTGCTGCCCTTGCATCCAAGTTTTTGTATGTGAAATATATAGAAGATTGCCATATTTGACTTATTCATAACACATAAAAGGCTTTGCAACGTAACAAAGATTTTTTTAATTGATTTGCTCTGAAATAATAATTAAAGAAACTCAAAATTTAACATGTCCTAATCCCCCCAAAAAACCTCGAATGGAGATAACGGGTACTTTTTCCCAATATTTCATAATCTTCTACATATCGGCTGGGCCATAGTGCGTAAGAGCCGATATTTTTACAAAAAATTCTACCGGCTTTATTAGTTGGTGCACTGAAAAATGCAAAATAATATTGAAGATTGAAAACTTTTGGCATTAACTTCAAAAGTACCAGAACTAATAGAATTAATATTATTTCTTATTTTTCAGTGCACCAACTAATAAAGTCTAACCTAACCTAACTCGAGAACCTATGTTTTTTAAACGTTGCTGTATATAGTCCCCTTTCTAATTTTTCAATCTCGAATTTTCGATTATCGGAAAAATTTGCCCCTTCCCCATAGCTGAACACATACTTCAGACTGTAAGGCGGAAACCTATGATTATTTCTCAAAATATCCAATGTAAACGTTTCCGGATATGGAATTTTCCTGAATTCTGCCGTATCAGATTTTCAACTTTTAGGAAAAATTGTCTTATCCACCAAATTTGGAGAAAGTTTTTGAGAGGAAGGGCATGCCTAATATTGTTTTTTTAATGGGACAATTATCAATACACCTCTCTTAAGTAAAAATTCAGTCAATGATTTTAAAAAGAAACTACACTGGACAGCACAGTCTTTAATCACAAATTATTGCCGAATATACAAGGCGAACCGAGCTTCAATATTGGTATACGTAGGTGTCTGACACAGGATAACATTCGAAGCGTTCCATTAGTAATTTAATAAAATTGTAAATTTCTTGCAGTTTATAAATTGATTACTTTTTGAAAACAATAAGGTTTTCTGAAGTACATAAGTTTGTGACCAACATATATAAGTTTAAAAAATCAGTAATTTTGTTGTTGTATTTGACTGAAATATAAATGATATTTTCTTTAAAAAAATTCTTATGAGCTCTACAACCAAAAACTACATATATAACAGGTCCATTATGCTAGCACAACAAAAGTGGCACTCATCAATAAAATTAGTGTACTAAATTCAAGTAAATATTGAACTGAATTGCAGTTCGGGATCCCCTCAGAAACTATGATTTTGTGGGTTAATAATTTTATTTCACCCAGGATACAATTTTTATGGCACGCCACTGGCAATATTATTTGATAGCAAATTTATCAATGCCACGTGCAGGCTGGTCTGGTTGCAGATTTCTTCTTCTTTCTTGATGACTCAGCTGGGAATAATCTGATTTCGACTCTCACTGATTTTTGTTCTACGAGGTCTCTAGGAGAAATGAACTGCCCTTCGTATGAGATTTGCAGTTTATATAGGAAATTAGATTGATCCATCCTTTTTCCACTTATTGCATTGCAGTGCATTTAATTATTCCTCACACTCCGTAACACATGGGTTTCATCTGGACAGATCCTTGGCATTCCATGTTCATTCCAAGTGAAATTCATTCTCTTGCTTTTTGTTGTAAATAGAGGAATTTTCGTTTTTCTTAATTAACTATTCAATGTTATTGAATAGAACCCTTAATTTTCAGTACAATATATAAAAATAAAAACCGCTAGCTTAATATTAAGTCAGCACACTTGAATGAAACATAAAATATATATAAAATCCAAAACTATTCCTTAGGAATAAGTTAGTGCTAATTTAGAATACAAGAATAAAGAAATTATGAGCAAGTATGTTTATCATTTAGCTATTCTGTTATGTCTTGACTGACACACATTATACATCGCCTGTGACCATTTCAGTATGATGTGGGAATTCCATAGCCAAGGAGGTGTCTTTTTCTCATTATGTTGCGTAAACAACATTTTATTTATGAACATAGATCTTCTGTTTTGTGTTACTAAAAGCAAGTGAATTTTGAGGAAAAAGCAAAATGAAAATGTGATTTTTTGCTGTTAATGGTTATTACGGTTTAAAGAAATAAAAGTTTTTAAACAAAAATTTATAAAGATTCATATAGAGAGGCCCTGAGCTTCCAGCTTTATTCAGTTAGACATATGTATGTATGTATGTATGTACTTCACAGTTGATAAACGTATAAGAAATTTAATATTGTATTTAAATAATTAATAAGTTTATCCAGTTTATTGAATATGATAATATCAAACAGAAGAAACTTAATCGAAAATTAAATTCAATACTGGTTCCCTACCACTTGTTGTTATATATAAATACTAGCTGTTTTACTCGGCACTTTCCGGGCAACCAATTTCGTAGAGTGTGATACGAAAACATAAAGTCATCAGAAGTCTTGAGTATGGAACCCTTCTATGAGACCTACTCGCACGTATAACCAGTCCGAACACCAACCCAGACCCATTCACAGACATACCCACCAAGAGAGAACATTATGATAATTTTCCCTACATGTGTCTATGGGATTTTCCGGTATGGAATTTAAAGGTAAAGTCCAGTCGCACTTACAGACTCTCACAAAATAGTCTAGTAACATATACCGAAAAATCCACAAAAATTCAGCCATAGACTTCAGATATACAGATATGGAACCATCAACCTAGGAGGCCCAAACACACTTACAGCCACTACCAGATCATTCTAATAACATTCTACATACTACACACATACATGATAAAAACACCATCAAAATCCACGTTTGCAAAATTTGTAAAATTACTGAATTTTTAACACAGTATTCAAAATTCAACTTTTTTATATAATGTACACAATGTATTAACCATGGTATCTTTTTACTTTCGTACTCGTACATATCACATTAAAAAAATATTCAACAAAAAAAAACATTTTTTTAATTTTTGGTTTCAACTTTAGTACATTAAAATAAACAAAGTAATACGAAAAGTCCTTGGTCGTGTATATATACATATATGAGTACAGAAAAGCTATAAGAACATAAAATATAGCCTATGTTTCTCGCGCAGATATAGAAAATTCAATAATTTTTTTTTGTATTGATATCGGATTAGTAGCTTTCGAGATTTTTGTGGTCATACGAAAACTCCTTACTCGTATATATATTAAGTATAGATAGATATGACTGTCATTCTCCACTCTTCTGGCAAAACAAATATCATTGTCACTAAATGGCCTTCCAAACTAGATTTTGCATAATATTTTTAGGTACCACACAGATGCTTATTTAATGTAAAAGTGTAGAGAGTCTTACTATGGTTTTGTCAACTTTGTTACATTTCATAGGTTATATTCTTTAATTATTGAGACTCAGATATTGGATATATGGTAGGAATCTTATTATGACTTGTTTGACCGCCTATATTATTAATTTATCAATTAAAAAATAAACCTTATAAATAAAATTTGGAAATTTGAAAGCCAATTGTTCAGATTATTCCTTACAAAGAAAAATGAAAATTTCTGAGCTGTCAACCGCTGTTGTTCAATTAGAAGTTCAGCAGTATCAGTAAATTGGACTATACCTGCCACAATTACTTTCATTAGAAGGTTAAAAAAATCAGATCTGACAATAAGGAAAATTTAAATAAATTCTACCTAGGGGTTCAATAGACCATAAAATGATACGATTGATAAAACTAGAATTTATCTTATAAATGTCTTTGTTGAATTACCTCTATGATCCTACTTATACATTTATTTGAAATGTTATATATTTTCTTATATAATATCAGTAAGTATGACAAATAAAATGTTGTTTACACAATCTATCTCCAAATATCTCTCACTTGCTACATCTTCATTCCATGGCCAAAGATTAGAAACACCTTGCCATGGCTATGTAATTCCCAGGTCACAAGCGATATATAGTGTATGTCAAGACATAACAGAGTAGCTGAAATATAAACAAACTTGCTCATAATTTCTCTAAAATAAGAGTTATAATTGTTATTCTTTTGTACTAAGTTAGCACTTAATTATTCCTAACGGATAGTTTTGGATTTGCTCCATATTTCATCTAAGTGTGCTGACTTAATATTAACGTAGCACACTTGCCCATAAATTGCAAAAATGAATAGTTATAATTTTTATTTGAGTGTATTAAATTAGCACTAAATTATTTGAAGCAAATTCTCCCGAATTCGATCTTACTTTGTTTAAGTGTGCTCACTTAATATTAAGCTAACGGTATTGCCCGTAATTTCAAAAATTGAAGAGTTATAAATTTTATTATTCCGTACTAAATTAGCACTAAATATGCTTGAATTCAGTACACTAATTTTATCGATGTGTGCTACTTTTGTTATGCTAGCTTAATGGACTTATATATAACCACATTTCAAATAAAACTTCATTTATAGGACTACTATAGCAAAGATTGTGTCTTATACTTTTTTTAATGAATAATTCTTGTCCAAAAACGCTCTTCAATAGGAGGAAACAATATTTTTGAAAATTTAGTTTCTTTTTTCAAGAATGGCTACAGAGCCACGATAGAAAGTATCATCAAATATATTTAGCATTTTTGCGTTATTCATTGGGAAAACTAGAAAATGTATGATTAACTTATTCTATATATTTATTACAAACAACTCTATTAGATGTACCGAAACGTATAAAATTATGTATATTTATTCAATTGTTACTGGAATTACAAACATAGGTTTATCACGTGAATCAAACAAAATATAGGTATTTATAGAGAACACATTATATAAGAAATTCACTTTATATTTGTATTCTAGAAACAATGGAATAAATATAGTTATCACTTTTCAGTGTATTCACTCAATAACAAATAGACCAATATCAAAACCAATATTTAGACCAAACTATCTCGCAGACTTCAATAATATGAACTTCTACCAGAAATCGTTTTAATTTCGTTCGCGTTTTGCCAATACGGTTTGAATAACTCTAATTAAAATCAGATTGGGATGGAAAATCGTTTTTAGTTACAGAATTAATTGTGCACTGAATTAAATAATCATTTATTCAATATGAAAATATTTGAGTAATTCGCTATATCATCTAAGAAAGTATAAACCTTTTTGCTTTGTAATTTTTGCCACGAGCTTGGTGGGGTGGAGTTCGTGGGCTCAGGTGGATGGATGTAGGTCGTATTGCTAAACGGGTCACGTTCAAATTTGGAGGAACAGCAATCAGACGGGTAAATATCCTCATCAAGCTTGTTGAGAGATTCGATGGAGTTATCGAATTGGGAATGACAATTGGAAATTCGCTTTATATTTGATAAACTGCTTCAATCAATAGAGCCTATATTTGGAGAAAATAACAGAAATTATAGGAAAAATTAAATGTTATTTTGTTGAAGTCCAAATAGGTAAATAGCACAACCCTCTCAAATAATAAAAGAAAGTCGCAAATATAGTCAACTTTTATAGCAACAGTAACGTTGTTAATGTACCTATATAATAATGGTGACAAAATTGTTCGAAATTACCAATATTTCAAAAATATGAAAGAAAACAAAAAAAAATCCCGATGGCCTGTAGTCAGCGGAAAGGTAAATTTTTCAAAATTCATTGAATTGAAATTTTAACAACCTTTTCATTGGTATACCTACATGTTATTACAAAATATTGTCGTATGTGTCATAGCCTTGCGGTTAGAGGTTTTTGTTTTGGCTGTTGTATATAAAGACAGGGTTCGAGTCCACTTCAAGGCAGATTTTTTTTTTTTCGCCTATTTCTTTTCAATAAATATGCTATATATTTTTTAAATCAGGGTCTATATTAAGATCTCCAGAAAATGTACAATTACATCAAATTTATATCGAGTGTTCATGTTTTATCAATATTTGTTATTTTTCTTTATTAATTTTTATTTTTTTTCTCTGAACAAAAGTTGTAGGTACTGATTATATCTATAACCTAAAATTATTTTTAATAATATTTACACTACGGCTCTTTTTTGATAATTTTTTTAAATGTTTGAAAGGTCGCCATTTTGAAACTACTTACCCGATATCGCCCAATAACAAACTCGACCGAGATATTTGAGAGATTGATTTCTGTAGCAAATTTGAACTTGATACCTTCAAAACTGCGACCTCTATCGTGTTAACAAATTTCGTAATATCCCATATATATATATATATATATATATATATATATATATATATATATATATATATATATATAATTTCTCGCCTAGCTGGTAAATTGAACCTACATTTCGTAGGGTGCCGCAATAAGAACGAGGTTTGTCGTCTACATATTGCGTTTTGTGTGCATTTTTTCCACTATACTGCTCAATCAGATTGATTACCAAACATAGCATCAGTCTCCCAGATATATATCATGATTTCGAGGTTGTTGCCTCTCATCAGTATATCGTAGGGTGAAGAGCCATATTTGATAATCAATCCTTATTTGGAACTCATACTTGTATCAATCTTCGGTATAGAACTGTCGGTGGAGACAAGTATGAGCGATATATTAAGCATATATAATGCGATATACTGATGAGAGGCAACAACCTCGAAATCATGATATATATCTGGGAGACTGATGCTATGTTTGGTAATCAATCTGATTGAGCAGTATAGTGGAAAAAATGCACACAAAACGCAATATGTAGACGTTCTTATTGCGGAACCCTACGAAATGTAGGTTCAATTTACCAGCTAGGCGTGAAATTATTATTCATATTCTAATATGGTCATCTGGTACGGATAGCTCCTCATTTATATATATATATATATATATATATATATATATATATATATATATATATATATATAAACTTTGGAACCAAATGTTTATTTGGACTAACTTATAGACATATAACAATATGCCGTTGAAATTTTTTCGAAATTCAAAAGTGTGAACGATCGCAATAGGTATATTTCTATAAGAAATTTACCTAATATTTTCATTCATATTTGCCTCATAATATGTGGGGTAAGTGAAATCAGTCTGTGGGGAAATTAGGAGTCAAATAAATAATACAATTAGTCGGTTTGGCATAAGTCAAACAAGTAAGCGCTACTAGACTGGCCAGTGGTGCCTTTTTCATGTGCCCACTTTTTAAAAATGACGCACATCTTTCCTAGGTAGGGTGACAGATGTAAGATTTGTGTATGTATCTTTCTAACTGGTCTTCTTGGTCTTAAATATAGAGTCAATGCCTTTTTGGTTCTTTGAATGTTTCTTGCTTCACTTGCTTAAATAGTGTTGTTTTTGAATGTTTGTTGTAAGCTTGGCTCAAAGTGAGCTTTCTATTTCTGACATCTATTGCTCGGCAAAGATCCTCAATTTCATATCCCACTGTGGTTTATCTTTTATAATTTCGAGGCATCTAAATTTTTTTATAACTTTGGAAGAATCTTACAGAATTAACCAAGTAATAGGGTTAATTAGGAACATGCAAGATGATAACCAAATATGATGTTTTTGAACTTAAAAATCTGATTTTTGCATCGATTTTACACAAGACAAAAATTGTAGCAAAAGTACGTAATAATATACGACTTTACTGTGAGAATACGCGAGCTTCCTCTCACTCTCACCATTGCGGGCGTAATGAGAGGTACTTAATGAGTAAATGAGTCTGTTAAGCTCTTCATACTACGAAAAGAATATATGATCACGTACATCTCCACTTGACGTCAGTCCGTGAAAAACATAAAACGCATGTTTCAAACGAAAGTCTCATATTTTGTGCTAGCTTCCAATTTGGGTTGCAGCAATTTCTCAATTACCCCACTTTCCCCAATTTTTACTAGTTTCAGGCAACTTTGAGTTTTGTATCCCAAAATTCACATAATTTAGTAAAATCTTGTTATTGCATTTTAACATTATTGAGGAGGTGAGATAGAGTATACCTCTATAATTTTCGGGTAAAATTTTATAAATTTTGTTTATTAATCTATATAAATAAAAAAGGATCGCCAAATGCGTTGCTAAGCGCAAAACTCGAGAACGGCTCGACGAATTCGGATAATTTTTTAAGGATAAGGTTCTTATGGAGAGAAAAATCCTAAAAATTGCAAGGAAAATAGTGAAAACACCACTCTACCCATACGCTTTCTTAGTGTTGTATCATACACGTCAAGAACCATTATCCAAAGAACACCTATATCTGAAACAATGAGCCTTTTTCCTGAGAAGAGTGTGGCCTTTCACTACGAGAGGTCAGCACTTCTGGTAGGAACAGGGACAAATATTAAAAGTAAATTATTTAAAATAATCAAGCATGTAAAAAATAGCGTGTACCATAAATCATTACAATAAAAATATTATATTATTAAAGAAGTGTACAAAAGCAGGATGTTATTTTTGTAAGTAATCGTCATTTAAAATTGAGATAACAAATTATTAATTAAAGTGATTACTCTGAAAATCGTTTTATTTATTCATTTTTTTTCTATTGGACTTCACATGGCCAATAACCAATATAACTATTTATTTCAAATTTCATATATCTCTACAATTATTACTGCTATGGCAGCAACGCGCTGGGTACTGCTATTTTAAAACAAAAATAATGAAGAAAAAAAATCGGATGGCCAAGAATCTATCCCGGATCAGTTGTAAGCTTTGTGAGAGGGGCAAGAACGCTATCAGGGACAGCATTAACATTATGGGTCCGATTTTCCGAAAGTGTAATTTTGACAGTCATATGAAATATTAAAAAGTATGTGTATCCAGTTTTGTCTATTTACGTATGAGTATGTAGTAAAAATTAAATTTTGTACTTAGAACAAAAATCTATAATTAGTATGATTAACTTTGCAGTTTCAAAATGACGGCCTTCGAAAACGTAAAAAAAATCCAAAGAATTGTCCATGACGGGGTACTTTAGTATTCTCTTCACGTATTAATATATAGGAAAGGTATCCGTAAAGTTCTTACCGAAGATGAAAAACATAAGGTGTTAGCCAAAATAATGTTAATACTTCAGTATCTCGTACTCAATGTTTTGGAGAAAGTTGAATTTTATTAACAACATGTAAGATACATACAACAATTTAAAACGTTATAAAAATTCAGATTATTTAATAAATTAGCAAGAAGTGTATTGAATATATGCGAGAACATCTTAATCAATTATTAGAAGAGTTCCTTTTAAATTCGATTATAATTATGTATGTGATTAGTGCACAATGGTGCATCTCCTCATATCTCTCGTTAGATATTGTTTAACTATTGCATTTCTTCACCCATGGATCGGTCGAGGTTCTCCGTGTCCACGCTCACCATGGTCATCTTATAAATTTAGTTTGAATGGATGGAAAATGGGCATTATTCTACCTGCATTTTTAATCATATATGTAATATGGGCACCAACTGAAACTCTCCTGAGAAATGTCTATGTAAAATGGGGGCTAAACCAAAATCGAAAAAAACTTAAGTTGGTTTCAACGTTGTAGAGTAGCATTAAAAGATTTCCAGACTTAAGGTAGGGAGTCCTAGACGTGTGTTACTGGTGTCCAAGAGGCGACAGTCGCAAGCGACTCAAGCCGCGGCGGCTGGCGACTTGACTGCTCTCAGAGCGGCCGCCGGTGATTCTTTTGCACCCGAAATCATCCGAAACAACGCCGTCAAGTACAGACAAGCCATTTCTAGCTTCGTCATATAGACGAGCAAACGCCACAGATGCGACGTGTCGCGTCTTGGACTTGGACAGTCGCAAACCGTCGCGAAAGGCCGCGCCTAGGACTCCTTACCTTTAGAGTTTGAAATATTTTATTTATAGGTCTCACTTCGTTTGTCAGGCAACAAACAAAACACTAAAGGAATGTAATGTCCATTGTGGAGTCCAAAAATGTATCACATTAGATCTACAAGAAAAAAAAAACTGGGTCTGCGTGTGGTCAGATGGTGGAAGTTTTACTTCTTTGGCTATTCGCACACACACAGACAGGATATTTGTACAAAATGAAATATAAGACATTTTTCTCTGTTAATTATTCAATATATTTCTCTTCAATATGATTATTAATGACTTCATTATTATACAATAAGCCTATATATTATTATCATTATCAGTGATTTCTTCTCAATCTTGTAATCACATACAGACAGACAGGCAGGAGGTATTACCCTTACGTATTTGTGTACCAAGTTTGGTGTCGAGCGGTTAAGTATTTTCCGAGTTATAGTGTTGACAGACAGGATGATCAAAACAATAACTACCTCAAAAAGCAATCGGTATTTAATAAGGAAATTTAATATATAATTTAATTATTAAAAATTTCTCTAAAAGCCAGAACGTACAAAATAGTATACAAAAACGTATAATCGACTATTTTTCTCACTTTTAGAGTGACGCGGTTTCTCGACCAACACACCATCCCAACGAGCCCAAAGAAGTATAACTTCAAAAACTATTATATTACATGAGGAACAGTTAAGAAAAACAAAACTTACATCTCTGCTCGTTTTAATATTAGAGTCTCTTCTTTTCGCTTACATGCAGATGAAATTACTTTTCGGTTCAGCTTACTATCGTTCTGTTCATGATTATGGTCTAGTTGGCTCCTGCTTACTAAATTTTCTTCACCAATCGTCAGCACTTTTGCTGTATAGTTCATAGATTTTTTGTACAACGCCAAAAAAATTCACCCCACTCTTCAATGTCTTCTGCACTGTGAAGGTATATTTGTTAATAATTAACAAACGTTTGTCCCTCGTTACTGTACAAGAACGATATCTCTATAATTCATATAAGTATGATAAAAGCTCCAATACGATGTAAATTCTTCAGATATATTTCAAAAACCAAATGAACTTCCTATTTAAGAAAACTGTCAGGAACAACATCATTTAGTAGAATTCAATTAAAAAGGTATCATGACCGAAAATAGGTATCTTTATTAGGTACCTGAAGGGTACCGCAGTGCCCTTATTACATGTCGGATTAAGATGCCCTTTTTCGTAGCAGGTAAAAATTTGATGCCCATTTTACTCCCGCCGTTTAGTTTATTGAGTTCTTATAAATAACGGATGAATGACGATAAATTGTTTATTTACATATTGTCAGACCATTATAAATGATCACCATTATGTTATTTCGAATACAAAGGATATGTTTAAACAACTTCAGAAATGTATTGAAGTTCAAGGTATACATATTCAACACATTTCTTGATAGTTTATAAATAAATTCTTTTAAGGTGTTTTAATGGTTGGTACCTATGTATCGTACATGTTAATAAATTATTATATTTGGAACAACAATTCAATAACTTGAAAGTTCTCTGGGTTATTCATGAGAAATTGTATGACAGAAATTATCTACTTCGACTGAAAAATACAAAATAATATTATATTATTCTATTGGTGCTGGTAAGTAGGTTAGATTGAAAACTTTTGGCACCAACTCCAAAAGCACCAGCAACTAATAAAGTCGGTCCAATTTTTTGTAAAAAATATTTATTTCACAATTTTGAGTGTAACATTAGTCATGAAAATTGTTGAACGTTAACTAATACCAAAGAAGATAGTACTTACAGTATAAGGTCTACTAGTTACTTGTTATTATACAGAGATCTGAAAAAATGACCACCTTTGAAAATTTACAGTTTTGCCCTTATAATAAAATAATTACGTTAGACAATGACCAAAGATTTATAATATTACTGACGTTTGAAATATTAGTTCACTGGATGACTGGACATAACGAATCAGTAGATCTGTATTTATTGTGTAGATAGAGCTTATATGTTTAAGGGGTAACGCCCATAACAACTGTTCTTTGCATAAATGTATATGAGTATGGTTCCAAGTCCCAATAATGACTTACATTGTATTGTTCTGTGGATAATATTAATTAATCTTTATTGGATTAGTATTGAAGTTAGAACGCAGAGAGATGCCTCCGGTGTAGGTACGAATCCGGAATTTCAAGTATCTAGCCCGTGTGGGATCTGAGAAATCACTAAATTCTATTTAAAATCGCGCACCTAGTGGCTAGTGTTATAAATTCATATCAATATTTTTTACAAAAAAATGGACCAACGATATTAGTTGGTTCACTGAAAAATCTAAAATAATATTAATTCTATTGGTGCTGTTACTTTTGAAGTTATCTGATCTGATATCACGAACTGTATCAGGGTAACCAAGTTCTCCCGCTATATTAAGATTTATTTAAAAAAGGTTTATTTCCTGTCAGCTATTTTCCATAGTCCTAGCATAAATTTTTAATGAGAAATCTATAAAGAAGGAAAATCGTGGAATATTTAAAGAGTAAGTAAAGAGTAGAGTCTTCGAGTTGATTAATATAAAACACAGCTCTGTCGAGCGACTAGTCCTTAGCTAATACCTTAGAGTTTAGAGTATGTATAAATATTTTTTACAAAAAAATGGACCAACGTTATCAGTTGGTGCACTGAAAAGTACTTTTGAAGTTGTGCAGTTGCAGTTAGATTGATAACTTTTGGCACCAACTTCACAAGTACCAGCACCAATAGAATTAATATTATTTTATATTTTTCTGTGCATCAACTAATAACGTCGGTGCAATTTTTTGTAAAAAATATTTATTTCACACTTTTGAGTGTAACATTAGTCACGAAAATCGTTGAACGTTCACTAATTCCCTACCAATGAAGAGTAGGTACGTATCCTATTACCTACGTATATTCTTTGCTTGTAGTTGTTATTATTGAGATCTCAAAAGATCGCTGCGGAAATACGTATAAGTATTTTAGATGTTAGGATTATAACACCGATTTAACTTGAAAACTGTAACTATTAGGAAAAAAATGTTCATTATAAATATTGCTACGAATAATTATGTCTTTCATGTAGTACCCACAGTTTTTCAATTTTCGAAAGAAATCGTGTCTCCACATAGCAAAAATACATATCATCATCTCGAAAACCGTAACTGTTTTGAAAAAAAATTAAATTCAAACTTTTCCGGATATTGTGCTATTTTTAATTATACCACTTCAGATTTTCAATTTTTTAGAAAATTTGCCCCCTCCACTCCTTCTGGGGCGGTTTTCGGAGGGAAGGAGATTGCGGATTTGCGTTTTTTTGAATATGGGACCAAGCCTCCTCTTTCAAATGAATCAATGAATCAAAATCGGAGCTCGTTTACTATATAAAAGGCGCAGACGAACCAAAAAAAAAGCAGACAGTCGAATTGTATACCTCCTCGGGGTTCGTCGGTCATAAATACACAAAATACGTAGTTTAAAACAATGTTTTGGACCAAATGTTTATGCTAGAAATAATATCTATCTATAAAAAATATCAAGATTAAAATATATTGCAGATATTTTAAAAAATTGAATGTGCCGACTATCTGAATAGATAAATGTCTGCGAGAAATGTTTCAAAAGATAATAGGATAAATATAAAAAAATGGACCGACTTTATTAGTTGGTGCACTGAAAAATGCAAAATAATATTAATTCTTTTGGTACTGGTAATTTTGAAGATGCAGTTGTAGTTAGATTGAAAACTTTTGGCGCCAACTTCAAAAGACCAATAGAATTAATATTATTTTCTATTTTTCAGTGCACCAACTAATAAGGTCGGTCCAATTTTTTGTATGAAATATTTATTCATTTATTCCACACTTTTGAATGTAACATTAGTCATCAAAATCATTCAACGTTCACCAAAGAAAATAATGCGTTACTTATACTTATTCAGAGATTTCAAAACATCGCGGAAATACACATATTTCAGAAATTACTACTGCTGTAACACGGAAGCCTATGATTTTTTAGAAAAATGTCCAATATAAACGTTTTCAGATATGAAATTTTCTTCAAATCCGCTGTCTCGGATTTTAAATTTTCGGAAAAAATGCCCCCACCACTCTCTTTGGGGGAAGTTTTTGAGAGGAAGGACATATCTAATATTGATTTTTTTTCAATGGAACCAATTCTCATTTCTCCTCTATCATACATTCGAATTTTATACCTTCTCCGTTGAGGAAGTCGTTCAAAAATCTATTTTGGTGTTCTGCATGTTTTTAGTTGTATAGGATAACAGTTATATCGATTATCTGTGAAGACATTTTGTTCGATGTTTCAAATTGTTGTACCAAAAATTGTAGTTTTGAAACTTTCAGGCCATTTTTATTTGTTTAAGGCAGTTCTATTTTTTTAATAAGCTACCTATTGCACACTAATATTTGAGGTTGCCTCAACTTATCGTGCTATGGAATATTAACTGTTTTCTGAGCCTATTGATGTAGGTATTTATTATACATAAATACATACATATTATATACGCTTCATATATTTTGGCAGCCTTCAAGTTATTATAATAGAGATTGTAAGCAAATGATTCATTAGTGATACGGTTTTCAGTTAGAATATTTCTTTTGAAAGTAGATGAAGAATAGAGAAAAGATTCTGATTCAAGTAGGGGAGCTAGGGGCCTATTGTAACAATTTCCAGACATTTATCAGTAGGTAGTTTTATTATTCCTGTATGTTATCAAATAAGAAAAAATTATAGGCAAAGATCTATCTATCTTCTTTGCCACTGGTCTTAATATTATTAATTATTTTATAAGTGCGATGATAAAATTTAACACGTGCTTGGGGTTAGTTCTGACATATAGTTGATTAGATAGTAAGATTTCAAATTATAGAGACACTTAAAAACTTATTTTTTTATTTCCTCAGCCATAAAATAAAACTTTTTTAATAACTATAACCTATTTTTTTATTTATAACTAAAAAAAGTTGTATAAAAATTAACTCACAAGTCATAACTTTTCAATATGCCACTCTAAATCACAGCAAATGATACAAGGTAGGTAGGTTCATCATACTAGACCTCAGACAGATTATCAGTGAAGGCTCTAATTTTTCTACTCTTACTATTCCATTTTATTGTTGATTTATTCCCGCCTTCCTTTCCCTTTCTCATCCCTTTCGCTTTCTCCTTTTATCTGTTGTTGGTGTTATCTTTTTCTGTTTTTTATTTTGCATATACAAAAATATAAAACAATTTTTTCTTTGCCTCTGCTCTTGGTGCTCTTGAGTTCTTTTCTATTTTCGATGTGACGTCTAATTACATTAGTCCTAATATCTAATACATGAGCTAAATCTATCAATTTTCGATATATAAGGTCCAAAAAACCATATTAGTTATGGTTCATTTCATCTTTGTTGGCGTGTACCTGCAAGATTACAGGAAGTACTTTTATAAAACTATCTGATATGCAGATAGATATGTTATGCGCGTGATAAAAAATATTTTTTACAAAAAATGGACCGACGTTATTAGTTGGTGCACTGAAAAGTATAAAATAATATTAATTCTATTGGTGCTGTTACTTTTGAAGTTGTGCAGTTGCAGGTAGATTGATAACTTTTGGCACCAACTTCACAAGTACCAGTCCCAATAGAATTAATATTATTTTATACTTTTCAGTGCACCAACTAATAACGTCGGTCCAATTTTTTGTAAAAAATATTTATTTCACACTAACATTAGTCACGAAAATCGTTGAAAGTTCACTACTACCAAAGAAGATAGTACTTATCCTATTACCCACGTATATTCTTTGCTTGTAGTTATTGAGATCTCAAAACATCGCTGGGGAAATACACTTGAATATTTTAGTTGTTACCATTTTAACACCGATTTTACTCGAAAACCGTACCTCAAGGGAAAAATGTTCATTATAAATGTTGCTACAAATAATTATGTCTTTCATGTACTGCAAACAGATTTTCAATTTTCGACTGAAATCGCCCTCTCCATATAGCGAAAATAGGTATATTTGAGAATTTAAAATGTCTCTATCTCGAAAACCGTTACTCTTGTGAAAAAATTTTCAATTTAAACGTTTCCGGATATTGTGCTATCTGTAATTATACCAACGCAGAGATTTTCAATTTTCGAGAAAATTTGCCCAATCCACCCCCTTGGGGGGCGGTTTTCGGAGGAAACGAGATGTCGGATTCCTGTTTTGTGAATATGGGACCATTTCTCAAGCCTCCTCTTTCAAATGAATCAAAAATCATCAAAATCGAAGTAAGATTACTATATGAAAAGCGCGCACAAACCAAAAAAAAAACACACAGTCGAATTGTATACCTCCTCCGTTTGGGGTTCGTCGGTCAACAAAGTGTTTGTTATTAAGAAACAACCCTACGGATTTAGTAATCCCATATAGTATTATGAATAATTTTGTTCGATACGTACGTCACACACTTAGTAACGCGTGTTTTTGTATGGCAGGCGCTGGACATTTAAATAATGATTGTCAAATTAAATAGTCATCATTAAGATACCTTTTATAAAAAATCTCAAGTTCAAATTGATGCTATATGAGATGCATGATGAGAGTGAAACATCATATTATACTATAGATATTGAGGAGATATTTACTTGTAAAGAATTGATGTATATTTTTGACCGACGAACCCCGAACGGAGGAGGTATACAATTCGACTGTCTGCTTTATTTTTTTTTTTTTTTTTTTTTTTTTTTTTTTTGGTTCGTGCGCGCCTTTTATATAGTAGACGATCTCCGATTTTGATGATTTTGGATTCATTTGAAAGAAGGGGATTGAGAAATGGTCCCATATTCATAAAAACGCAAATCCGAAATCTCCTTCCCTCCGAAAACCGCCCCCGAAGGGGTGGTGGGGGCAAATTTTCTCGAAAATCGAAAATCTGAGTTGGTATAATTAAAGATAGGACAATATCCGGAAACGTTTAAATTGAACATTTTTTCAAAACTGTTACGGTTTTCGAGATAGACGCATGTTAAATATGTATTTTTGCTATGTGGAGAGGACAATTTCTTTCGAAAATTGAAAATTTTTCGATACTACATGAAAGATATAATTATTTGTAGCAACATTTATAATGAACATTTTTTCCTTAGAATTACGGTTTTCGAGTTAAATCGGTGTTAAATGGTAACAACTAAAATATTCAAGCGTATTTCCGCCGCGATGTTCTGAGATCTCAATAATAACCACTACAGGCAAGGAATATACGTGGGTAATAGGATAAGTATTATCTTCATTGATATGGTATAGTGACCGTTCAACGATTTTCGGGACTAATGTTACACTCAAAAGTGTGAAATAAATATTTTTTACAAAAAATTGGACCGACGTTATAGTTGATGCACTGAAAAGTATAAAATAATATTACTTCTATTGGTGATGGTACTTGTGAAGTTGGTGCCAAAAGCTATCAATCTAACTGCAACTGCACAACTTCAAAAGTACCATCACCAATAGAAGTAATATTATTTTATACTTTTCAGTGCATCAACTATAACGTCGGTCCAATTTTTTGTAAAAAATATTTATCTAAGTCGCTCTGTATAGGTTTTTGTATTCCGGACGTTGCCATTGAGAGAGGTCATCAGGAGGGGAAAACGAAATAACGATCTGGAGATCATAAAGTAATAAATAGCAAGAGATTTCGTGATTCCAATTTGACTTGTATTTTTTATAGTAGGTATTATCTTTGTTAGTTTATCCGTTAATATAGTTTACTTGGTATCGATTTGCTTATCTTGAAATCCAAAACCCATCCCAAGAGATATTGTTAACAAATATTTCCTACAGAATTTCAATTTAGTAGGTACCTACAGTTATAATATCAATAAATTTCTCTGAATATATTTATAGTTGGCAATTGCATTTGTTTCCGCCAATAATAATACTGTATGATAATTTATTTCAAGTGCTTGTAGACGCCAAAATTGATGACATGAACCATACCTACTAGTACTGCGTTTCTTCCACTGCATCTTCTATTCTCTTCAATTTGGACGAACAGTGACATAAGATGGAAGACATAATGATTAATCTTCCCAGCGTGTCTTCGGTCTTCCTTCCTGTGGTGTCTAATTAGTAGGTAACTCTTCTTATTATTGGTGTTGTGTCTTTTCTGTGTATATGTCCATACCATCTCAATCGTTGAGCTTTGTCCTTTCATTTTCTGTCTGTTCCTCCTCTTCTGTACTGACTGGCCCAAATATTTTCCTTAGTATTTTTCTTTTCCAGTTTCTACTTGCCAAGAACATTAACTCTGCGGCGTAAATAAGTCATGGTTGGTCTTATAGTAGCTCTATAGTTTCTTAATTTCGTGTTTTTACTTAAATGGTTATTTTGAATCATTTTGTTATATTTCCAATACACTTTATTTCCAGCTTTTACATATGGCCTAGTGCTGAATCTATTTATTAAAAATTTTGACTCTTGTCGTTTTTGTTTCTGTGTTCTCTGTTATTAACAAACCAATCACAATGCAAGAACACAATTATTTTTATATATATAATAATATAATAGGGAGGAAATGTAATAGGCACTATTGTTGGTGGAAATGCCGTAGCGACCTAACAAATGAATATGATCGAGGAGGGAGTTCAACCTTGATCAATCTTTTCTTTCTTTTCGAAGACTCTTCAGTGTTTCTCATGGAATTCCTACTTTACTGTATTCCCTCTATGACTTTGTCAGGTAATCAGCTGATTCTAAGCAGTTCCGATATGACAACGAAATTTCCGGCCTACCAATCGTAATTCCACTGGTTACCTGAATAAAAGATCGGGCACATATCTACTTCCGGTCTCTTCTGGTGACTCTTCGCTGTCAGAGAATGTCGTGTGATATAAAGCTTAGATTTGGATGCCATTGACGAGCAGTTCCCGATGAAAAATCCTTGTTGCTATTTACATCTGTTACAAATTGCCCCTCGCTCCCCTACTCAGAGCCAAAGCTTTCTTATCTTATTTAAATATCACCTGTTGTATGTTTTTTCCATAAAACAAACAATCCTATCAGAGAAAGCGAAAATATTAAGTTTATAAATAAATAGTATGCCCTGGTTAGTATAGTCAAAGTGAAAATGTTCATTTTATTATCATGATAAACATCTAAAGCAAAATTTAAAATTAGAAGACTTTTGGCTAGTATCCTATATGAGTAGGTACTATTCTCAATGACAAAGTAGCCAATCGCTAGAATATCAATAATTATTTTTGAATGTAGCCAAAAATAAATAATGACTTGCTAGAGTTGACTTCGTTAACAGACAATAGAAATAAACACATCAACAAAGAGATTATATCTATGAACAGAATTATGTTTGTTAAAATACAGGTTGTCTTTAAAACGTGCTACCGCGTTTTCCTGAATTCAAATAAAATGATTTAATCAAACTTAGAGTAGAAAGTAGAATATTTTGCTATTGGTACGGTTCTGAAGTTATAATTTTGATACCGGTTTTTCATAAATTTCCAACGTCTGATTTTGCTGAAATTTGATACAGTGTCATTAATAAATACATACCAAAATTATAATATTTTTTATTTATATGTGCAGAAAATATTTAATAATTTCATAATGTTAATTTCTATACCAACGGTTAGAAAATAAATAAAGTGTGAAACTTTGATTAAACAGTTTATTAACTATAAATAGGTAGATACGTTTGATAAGATTTGATTTCTGTGTTCTCTGTTTCCTAATATTTGTATTTTAAGAATTCATTGTAGTTTCTAAAAATAATCTAAATTCCATCACATATTTTTTAGATCAAAATGAAACTCAAATTTTGTACCCCTTTTCAAATAATGTCTTTTTGTAATTTTTCTCGTTTTCCTTAAGACGTCAGGAAATGATTTGCTGTAGAAATGATAAAAAAGTTTTTTTTCATTTAAATGGAAAATGTTTTAGACAAATAGTACTTATTACTACCACTACTTATTATTATTAGCAATCATTTTCGAGTTGTTTATTTTTTTAGTGTTCCTTACCAAATAGGTGAAAATTCCGCTGTCCGTCCGTTTGTCTGTCAGCCAGCTCTTATGAACTCTATTTGTTGGAGAGCTAAAATTTTCAGAGAATTTTTATTTCTGTTGCCATTACACCAACAAATATTAAGTCATTCCATCCGTCTGTATCTCATGATCAGTAATGGGTACAGTGGAATCTTTCTTTTACACTGGGAAGGAACTCTACGTGTTTGAGTTCGACTGTATGACCTACAGCTAAATAATAATATCCAATATTCTAAAAAAACCATCGAGAAAATAAAATGCTTAAGTAATCAAAATTTTATACTTTATACTGGCTTTTTTTATACAAACGTGTTTCGCATAGTAGTAGTAGTAGTAGTTCTCGGATTTTACTCATTTTATTAAGAGTAGTGTTGAGAACAAACAAAACAAATTCAATATATCTGTTGTCTTGAAATAATTTTAAAATTATTTCGTTATAAACGGGGTGTTTTATAAGGTCACATAATACCAAATTTATGTTTTTACTATGAAATACGTATAAATGAAATATCTTGAATGTCAGTTGTGCTCATTCTAAAAATACGGGGTTTTACTAGGGTCTACTCGTTAGTTTTCTAGATATTAGTATTAATATGTAATTTTTGGGGACATTTCATAAAATTAGTTGTGGGAATAGAAACAAATTTTACATTTTTTCAAGAGAGAATCCTATATTAAACGCAACTTTTTCTCAAATTACTTAGATGTTCTTCAAATGTTTAGGGTGGTATTGATGAATATTATGTAATTGGAATATGTATACCTTTTTTTGAGGAAACACTGAACAAATATTTTTTTAGATAAGTACTACATTCTTGTTATAGTATGTCATTATTTAAGTTTCGTTAAACGAGTAGGGTTTTCTTTAGAGAGTTTTTTTTATAAAAAACTAAATAGATTAAGTGTGTCAATTGAAAAACAGCAGACAAACTTAGTTCTAGGAGGGATTTTCAGAAATGTCGTTTACAATTAGAAAAAGCAGACTGTTGATGTATACCTACTCCGTTTGGGAATTCTGTCAAAAATCGACATAACTCAATAACTATTATATTCTCAGGTTATAAAAGTTCCTAACTGTATGTAGTAAGTTTTTTAGAACCTGAGCCGTGAGGTTTGGGTCACCACGTATTCAAAATGGAAGCTATCAAAAACAAGATAAGTTGCAACAAAAAAAACTAGATTATCAATAAATTCTTATGGCCTTGAGAGAATAATCTTCTGTAGTAGATAAATACACAGTGATGATTTTTATTATGATTTTCTTGAAAAAGTGGTAATATCTTGAAAGTAAAACCATGTAGAACGCTTTATTGCCAAAATGGGGAGAATAAATAAATTCACGATAATAGGAGATACCGTATTCCATTTAAAAAACAATACTTTGTTATGCTCTGATCGACACCCTGTATATTACGAAATACTTTTAAAATGTGAAGCTTTACCATCTAACTCCTATTCAGAATTTCTTTCGTATGTATCAGGACAACAGATATTCAATTCCGGATTATAAGTTGATCCCTTGTATAACTGATACTCTATTGCATTGTAGCCTCCAAAATGCCCAACTTTGTACTAAGGTAAGTTTTCGTAAATCCATTTATTTTTATCCCAGGCGTATGTGATCATGTGGTAGCATTTAGTAGATAGAGTTTGGACACACTCTGTATAAATGAATATTGCAAGGTGCTTTCACAATTTCAGATTTATTTGACATTTATTAGCATTTCTTGCAACTACAAAAACAGGCATGATTTGTCCTGGTGCGACAGAACACCGTTGTTCCGGAAATTGCTAAGCATGGTGGTAGGTAAATTTACCGTGAATATCCATTGAACTTTTTCCAATATTTTGTATACTTGTAAGCTACCGAGAGATTAAACAATAAGAAGGGTTTTGGTACAATGTACCATGTAGTTTGAATCAATAACTAGGTATTTGATAGAATGTTAGGCAATTAGTTGTTTTCATTTTAAGAATAAAAAAAATAATAAATAGAGTACGAATGCTATGTAAAAGAAATATCTTCGAAAAGAGGATACTCCAATAGAATATATGTGGTTGTAGTTGAACAGGGAAGGAATAATCCTTTCGATCATCTAATAGCTAGTAGTGAGCTTAGCTGTAATTATTTTATTTTGTTGTTGCTAATAAGGTTTACCTACATCAATATATCTAATTACCTCGAAAAAATGAGAACGTTGCTTACCCCATTTTTGCCAAACTTTTATTCAACTTGATGTCTTTTTTAATGTTTTTAGTTGGCACGCTCGACATTTCCTTGACGCGAGTTACCGTCAACATTCTTAAAGAAGGTCAATATTCCCTTAAATTATTTACGTTCTTGTAAGTGAGTATTTATTAATTTTTCCAGCCATTACAAAATTGGATAAAGCAAGTCATTATAAATGTATATAACAAAAATAACAAACAGTAGTTATACCTATAAGTTATTGCAGTATGGAGAATGGAACGATCAGAGTAAATGTCGACGATTAATCAATGCAAACTGTAGTTTGCAGAGGTGAGAGCGGTATCTCTCACTTCTGGCTACTACAGATGCATTATTTACAGAAAAATGTTGGATTCTCAAGGTCACGTAATGGTTTTTCCCGATTAATTTAAAAATATGGCTTGAAATTGAAGAGATATTGTATATAATACAATCTAAGAATGATAAGTAATCATTTGAGACCGTTTTCAACTCGTAAAAGGCTGTAATATTTATATTATCAATATATGTAAAACCAAGTAGACGGATTTCACAATTTATTATTTTCAAGACTCTACGGTGTTGTCGGTGCTAAAATTTTACCTGTTTTTAAATACCTCAGTAATATAGATATCGGACAAATACCTGAGTGAAACTAACAAATTAATTATGATCATAAAATCATAAAATCATTTATTATTTGAAAAGCATGTAAACTACTTCGCTCTTATTCGAAAGTGGTACATTTTTAACGCATCAATAATATTTGTCAAGCGTATACTCCAACTAAATGGCAACAATCAGGTAGAGGTAGCAATAGCAGAGAACAGAGACCTATACATATATCACATTTAATACATCTATTGACTAAGAGATGGCAGAGCGATCGTACGCTGTGCCTCAATAATTATTATTAATAATTATTATTAATATTTCCCATATACCTAGGTATATTTCTTCTAACATTGTCTATTCGTGCATATTTTTTTTAGTTTTTAATTTTGATTCAGATCACACGATATAGCTTTTTTATAATTAGACGCGGACCGCTGTTGGTAAATATCTAGGTACATTTCAGGTATTGAAATACAAGGTGGGAGATCAGTAGTGCGTAGGTATTCGGACGATTATGGGGTTATTGTAAAGATTATGAGAAAATGTTTATAACTAACCCAATCGTATTTTAAACATTCTACAACATAAAAATATTTTCAATTATACCGGCTGTTTCTAAATAGTTGGAACTCTACACAACTTTGTTTTTTCTTATGGAATGTTTATAGGTAATTTTAATTATTTCTCAGATCAAAATGGAAAAATAATATAAGTTTATTAATATGACTTTATGTTTATAGCTAATATTTTATGAGATATTAATTATTATCAATCCAAAGGATGAGAGAGTCAGTATGTAGTTATTCGCGATTTCACATTTTTTTTAGTATATCTATATTCATGTCCCCAACAATAATGGTAATGTTGGTACCATTATCAACGTTCCGCAAATATGCTTCAAAATCTGTAACATTGCATTTCATTTCTTGGCAAGCCCTGAAAAGAAAGTTCGTTACGCTAGATACAAAAATGTTTAAAAATGAGTTTTTCTAAATGGAAAACCCTGTACCTATATTATAAAATATCCTGAAAGATCCCTAAATTTCCTTCGATTTGATTATCATGTTCCTATACCTAAGTAGCCAGAATTCCGAGATAAGATCAATTTTCAAAAAATCGAATTATATTTCTCATATTCATCTAGGTTGATATTAAATGTCATCATAGTACATAACATAATGAAAATTTGACAATTAGTGCATTATTAATAATACCTTTGAGTATTTCTCAACGTAAGTGATGAAATGAATGAAATAACAATACCAACGAAGTTCTAATAAAATTGTTTATTCTTCATGGAAAATGTGTAGAAACTATCGCAACAACGTGCAGAAAATTAAATGAAACGTACTCTGATTTACATCCAATGAACAAGCGAAAGTTTGTACGATCACAAAATAATTTCATTAATTATCTGTTAAAATTTAGAAAACCTTCACAATAAGTTTTCAAAATGCCGACCAATGGCTTTCAAACATTTCAATGTCCGTTTATTTGTAGATATAGTTGTAGGCCTCCTTATTTTACTGGCATCTAGTTCTTCAATGCAGTTGATTACTCGTTGGCGTAGATCTTGTTTACTGTGTACTGGTGTCATGTATACTTTTGACCCCACAAGAAAAAATAAAGTGACGCGAGGTCGGTTGATCTCGCAGGCCAATGCCACGGAACCAAACGTCTGAACCAGCGATCGTCGAACATTTCAAACAACTCCGTTGTTACTTCCCCAGTGCAATGAGCCGGTGCTCCATCCAGCTGAAACCAACTGCTACGATACTCTTCCAATGACAGATTGTCCAAGAAGTCGTTCACAACTGACCTTAGCATTTCCAGATATTTCTCAGAATTCAACGGTTCATCGTAAATAAGAAAACTTGAAACTAAACTTCTCCTGAAATCCCATTTCCTTGACAATATTTGGATTTGATCAGCCCAGAAATGCTCGTTCCTTCTATTAAAAATTCCTTCTCTGGAAAATTTTGATTCGTCTGTCTAGATATTTTTTTTTTAATTCAGGATCTTCTTGGATGCGAAATATGATTCTTTCGCAAAAGTGAACCCTACTTTGATGATATTCTGGTTTAAGAGTTCAAACTTTAGTAAACTTGTACGGGCGCATGTAATGATTATGGTTGATCCTTCCATCAGACCCACGATCCAAGCCTAAATCATATTCGGCACTTCTAGTGGAAGCTTGGGGATCAGCACGGAAATAGGCCAAAACATTTATTATGTTGTCTTCATCTGAGGTTATAGGTTTCGGTAGATGTCGTTCCGCTTTTTATTTTGATCCATTATTAATGAAATTATTTTGTAATCGTACAAACTTCCTCTTGTCATTGGATGTAAATCAGGGTACGTTTCATTGAATTTTCTGCACGTTCTTGCTATAATTCCCTCTCATTTTCCATGAAGAATAAAAAACAATCATTAGTACCTCAAGTCACTTACGTTAAAAAACACTCAAAGGTATTATTAATAACGCACTAATTGTCAAATTTTCATTATGTCATGTACTATAATGACATTTAATAGCAACCTAGATGAATATGAGAAATACAATTTGATTTTTTTAGACAATTGCTCTTATCTCGGAATTCTGGCTACTGGTATAGGAACATAATACATCAAATCGAAGGAAATTTAGGCATCTTTCAGGATATTTCATAATATACAGGGTGTTCCAACTAAAAAACACATTTTGAATGATCCACAGGACAAATTTCTCTATTCAGAATCCATAAACATTATCTCGATGACCTACTAACAAAGTTACAGCTTCCTAGGAATTGCAATAACGCAGAAATAAACATTTAATTCGAGCTATGTTTTTGATCCAAAATATGGAAAATAATTAATATCTCAGGAACCGTTAGAGATAGGTGTAGGTAAGTGGGGCGGAAATATCAAGAAAGTAAGGACAGATGCAAAAACGCAGTAATACTTATATAAGCGGCAACGCTGCATCGCTGAAAATATATTAAATAGATTATTATTATTATATTATTATATAAAATAGATTAAGAGCAATTACTTAACCAAACTTTCAGACCGATCCTATGTCCCGTTCTCCGTAAACGTCTAAGGTACCATCGACCATATATATATATATATATATATATATATATATATATATATATATATATATATATATATATATATATATATTTGTATTTAAAATTAATATGATTATTGAAAATTAAAGTTAGTTCGTGACAGCCACAGTATATATTTGCTGTAGTCCAACTCAACGGCGGCCGCCTTCGATGATAATTTCGGAGCATCAGCTTAAGGTACGGGCACAGTATAGATAAACACAGACCCGCCTTTGCCGCCGTGTCTCCCTTAATTACAAACGGGAGACACGAAATCGCGGTGTCCTTTGACGAAATCGCGGTTGCCTTTGACAAACAGACGACCGCAAAAAATGATGCTCCGAAACTATCATTTAAGGCGGCCGCCGTTGATTTGGACTACTGGGTATATTTATACTGTGGGTACGGGAGACACGGCGGCAAAGGCGGGCCACATCAAGGAATGGCTTGCGTTGGACTACTGTGTTTATCTACACTGTGGTGACAGCTAACCGACTTCCAAAAAAAAATCATATCCCCAAAAAACATTCCCAATGTAAGACTTTTGGAGGTGAGAGCTATATTCTGCAAAACTCGACAAAAAAATCTCAAATCTTTCGCATACGCTCAGTAAGAGCTCCACACCCATACCATTTCTTATGTTTCTTTGTATACGCATTTTGCTTTAATGGTACATTTTCATCAAGTGATTCTATCGCTTCTCACCGCCCCCAAAATTCCTTCCATGACGTTGAAACATAAGTTGTTCAATTTCTTTTTCAACTCATAATAGGTTTTATAGATACTCCACGCCTTTCTAAGTCTCCTTAATACGGTGTTAGCAGTTATTTTCATTAGGTTTAAATATACAGGATGTTTTATAATATATGCGCAGGACTTGAGGATGTGATAGCTCGTCCAAAAAAATGAAAAAAAAATATATTAACTTATCCTCAGAATATACCATTTTCGAGATACAGGGTGTTGAAATTGAAAGAAAAAAAATGTTTTTTATGAATATCTTGGAATCGTTTATCTTGCAGTAAACAGCTTTTGTAAGCATTTTCCACTCATAATGGGCTGTTTTGTGTCAGATGGTGTAGAAAACATTGGCGCTTCAAATGGGCGTTCCAAAACCGTACTTTTTCCATTAGAGTAGAAATTGTGGAGAAAAACCCCCACTACTCCTTCAAAATCTTCACCAATCATGACTTAACAACAATGTTTTTCTGACTCAAAACTTGTACGATAAACGCTTCAGGAGATCGTCGCAAAAACGTTTTTTTTTATTTCAACGCCCTGTATCTCGAAAATGGCGCATTTTAGAGGGTAAGTTAATGTAAACTTTTTTTCATATTTTTGGACGAGCTAGCACATCCTCAAGTCCTGCGAATATATTTGAAACACCCTGTATATTAAGAAATAGATCGTATTGCACTTTTGTATGTTTGGTGTGTGTAAAAATATTGCAGATCACTAACATAGTTGATTTTTTCTCCCATATAGAACCCTTAGAACTTGACCATATAGTTAAATATACACATATAGTTCGTAAAAACGAATAAAAGTTCAAATAAAATATTATTTCTATTTTATTTCATCTTCTTTTCCAAGACGGAATATAGTGCATTCATTTCAAGTATGTATGTAAGGTAGTGACAATTTTATCATTTAAAGTGAGCAGGTGAGTGACTGGAAATGCTAGTCCATATTTAGTGGAACTATGGGTTATGAATATAATACGTCAAGTAGTAATTTCATGGACGGAATTTTGGGGGCGGTGAGAAGCGATAGAATCACTTGATGAAAATGTACCATTAAAGCAAAATGCGTATACAAAGAAACATAAGAAATGGTATGGGTGTGGAGCTCTTACTGAGCGTATGCGAAAGATTTGAGATTTTTTTGTCGAGTTTTGCAGAATATAGCTCTCACCTCCAAAAGTCTTACATTGGGAATGTTTTTTGGGGATTATTGTTAAACAGACTTAATTTCATACTTTGCCGCGTGAGCTCAGGCATTTTATAGAATACCTATTGCCTGTAATGCTTGGTTTCCTACTATGCCGGAAACGTAGATAAACGCTTTGAACGGATCTTCGTGCTTTTGTAATCATTTTCACGGCAGGTTCGGCAAATCCGTTTCTCTGTGGGTATCTTGGACTGGATGGATGATAAATAATTCTATATTCTTTGGCAAATTTATGGAATTCTGACATTAGCTCACTCATCTAAGTACCTACCACAATTACTTCTAACTTCTTCTTTAATGCAAAATCTTACAAAAACTGTCTTGCAAAATTCAATCACTGGTCGTTCTGTTACACTTGTCACTTCTTTTTACTTTTGGATATTTTGAATAGAAATATTCCATTAATCGTAATGATATAGTCTTGTAGGAAACTATTAAGGGATAAGTGGCTCATAGTGCTCATTCCTTTCCGGTACATAATATGCTGGAAAATGACGGATAAATTCTTCAATCTCTACCACCAAATTGTTTACATCTCTCTCGCACGACATTGCGAAGCTCCTAAATGTCCACTGTGGCGGCCCAGTATGTCTTCCCGCATCTGCTTTGAAATAATGACTCTAAATGTGTAAATAAATATACCATTTTGAAATGTTATTTTATTTCGTACTAACTTATTGTTTGCTGAGTCAAATGTCTTGTAATCTGGCCAGCCATTTACGATATATCGACTTGGCTATCTTCCGCAACGTAAAGTTTTGTTGCTGACATTTCAGAATTCCTGGTAGCTTTTCGCCATATGCAAGTATGTTTGCAATAACATAATGCACTTGAGATGCAACATCTTCTGCGATTTCTTGGTTGTCTTGACAGTGCATCCACTGTGTTGAACTACTTCTCAGAGATGTACACCATACCTATGTGAGATAATGAGATGAGATTATCCAATTAATCTCTTCTAAATCTATTGTATTGGCTTCAAGTTAATTTCCAGTGTTATCCAGACACCCAAAATAAAGTCACGGAATCTTTCATATACCTAAATTAAATCCGATAATTATTTCTCAATTCGATAACGTTCCGTTGGAAAAAGCGGTCTAGAAGCATAAATCACCGGACTATAATCACCTTTTTGATCATAGTCCACATGAACTAGAATCAGCTGATACCTCTGTTTTGTTCTTTAGATCGTATTTTAACAAAATTGGTTCAGTCGTCAGGATTCTTTTCACTACTTTAACCGCCTGCTGCTGTGGCTGACCCCAGATAAACAGCTCTTCCTTCTGCAGCAGTTCATTCAGTACTGTCTGCTTCGCTTAGAAATCCGGTATGAGTTTTCCTTATTGATTACCCAAGATGCGACGTACATCAGGCTCATCTTCGTGATAGCCTCTACCTTTCATGGGTCTGGCCTTATACCAAACCCGTCTAAGATATTGCTCAGATAATTTACTTGCTTGACTTTATGTAGAGTGACACCTGCTTCTAGAAGCTTTGTAATACATTCCTCAATCTTGCCCTGTGTTCTTTAAGAGATATTCCAATGTAGTCCAATACCTAGGGCCTAGAGTTCGAGTATCTAACTTAGTCTGGCTTGGTAAACTGCTGGTGCTCAAATAATCGCCGTTGGCATATGAATAAAAATATATCTACAAAAAAGGGTGATAAACGTTTTAAGGCTTCCGGCTATTTTCATCTAACACAACTTCATAAAAAACAAAACTAGTGTCTAATTTGGAAAAAATCTTCGATTCATCCATCTGATCCATAACGTCAGGCGGATGTTATAAGGTTGATCAACCTTGCCTAGCTCTCTGAATCGTTTATGGTAATCCTTTACGGATCCATAACTTGCTTTCATGCTGTCCTCACCTCCAGCTGATGTGAGTGACACATTTATCAGGAGTTTGTAATCCTTTCATTAAAAAACTCTCTACTCAAATACCTAATTATTATTTTCATAAGGTAGAATAATTTATGAGTTATGCTGGTATTAAACAATATAGAATGTAAAAAATAAATAAAAAAGTGATTACGATGCAAAAATTAGGGATACCTACATAACAGGTTCGATCCACGAATTCTGCTTATTAGCCAGATCGCTATCTCGACCGGCTACGGCAACATTTGAATTTCGCGAAACACTTCTGAATTTAAACAGAACGTTACAAAGGAGTCCCGAATGTACAAAAGGGTCATTAATTCATAAATTAATGCAATAATGCGAAAGTAATTTCTTCTGATTCATAGCTTTTATATTGATACGCGTACAATATGTCGAATTATCGGAAAAAGCTACGTATTTCCAAAATAAGTATGGCAATTTTTTTTACCTTTTGAGAGCCCAAAGATTAAATATTTCAAGACACCATGTAATTTTTAGGATGAATATAAGACATTAAAAAAATCTAGCATTCGAAAGTATTTTTCGGAATCAACTTAATCAAATTCTGAATATTTGAATATGGGACGATCTCTCACACATTCTCTTCCATATGAAAGAAGAATCATTAAAATTGGTGCCCGTTTACTAAGTGGAACAGGGTTACATACGTAAAAAACATACTGTCGAATTTAGAATTGTTTACCTTCTTCTTGTGGGAAGTCGATCAAAAATTGGTGCACATTTACTAAGCAAGACGAACTAACACCGACACACAAACATACAGTCGATTTTTATACCTCCTCCTCTCTACAGAATAAGTATAAAACACAATAAATACATTCATAAAAGGCACTTAGTGATTGGGATTTAAGTCACCATCTAATTTTGGAAATGGTACTAACATTAAGTAGTCAAAGCGAACGATTACCCATTGAAATGTACAATATTTTGTTACTCCAGAATATTTTTTTTCATACATGCTCCATCTAGATTTTATGAGTTCCTTAAAATACGTATTATATTTAAGATATATACAATTTAATTCTGTGAGGTCCTCACAGTATCACTGAAATCATCAAATTACCTCAATGCGATCTCGTGATACAGTTATTTGAAACTCTCTATAATGCCTACCAATTTGTGGATGCCTCTACAGCATTAGGATGAGAGCAAAGACAAACGAAAGTTTGAGGAAGATACATAAAACATTGATCTATCCATGTCCATTATTATATCAGTAATTGTTTTCCCATTATTAGTTTCATAGATAAAAGCAATTGAAATATTTTTACTCAAAAATGCTCAACGTGGCATTAATTTACCTTTTTTAAGTCGGCCAAAGAAACTATTGCAATTTTTAAAATTGTATACTACATGTGCTATCATCTCTATCTTTTACAGATGTCCTAGTATGGATCATCCCTGGAAGCTGTTGGGATTGTCAGCTTTTCTTTTAGTAGCCAGTGAGATATTAGCAATATCAGACATGTAAGTTTCCATAAAATGAATCAGTTTCTATATGCATTGACATTGTAACTATTGATATTCTTTAAAATCTAGCTCATTCAAAATATACTTACTTTATTTATAAGTAATACCAAGTTTCTCTTCGATAAACACAAGAAAGAAGATCAGAATCGATTTGGACTAGGAAACTTATTTTGTTTATTTTCCCGAATTAGAAAATGAAAATACATGCTTGAAAAAGAAGAAATGCGGCCCAAATTATAAATTTCTGCGAAGGAATATATCATCAATGTATATCTACTACAGAAGAAAGGAATTGTTTATGATGATTGTAAATGAATTGTTGATGTTTTATTTCCTCACATGATGTCTGGTAGATGTGTGAAAATGAGAATTGCTTTACTTTTATAACGATTAAAAAGAGGAACTGTAACATACAGACAGAGAAAAATAACGAACCAAATTTAAAATCAGAAATGAGAAAACCCAGTATGTGTACCTGCAATCATTTTGGGAGATTTATTTTTCTCAAACATAGCCAAAATAGCTAAAAGAAGTCGGAGATTTGTCGATTACATTTTCGCAATCCACAAACCTGTTGACCATTCCTTTGTATTAAGCTGTTATGATTAGGATTGAGTGAGTTCTCGATGTTCATTCACCAGGTTCAATGAAGACCCAATGGTTACAAATATTATACTAAAATGGTAATATACAATATTATGTTATAGAGTAAAAGTCTCTGCTTGTTACATTTAGAGTATTTGCAGTTTCCTTCAAATGTTCATGTAAAAGTATACACCAAATAATATAAATGAATCCAGAGTAACTGTTTCGATTATTTTCTTATTTAAATTAGATAAGAATGTTTAACTAGCAGTTTTTAATTCAGTTTTATTAATGCTCTAAGTAATAAGATGTATCTTGTATGAAACTCTAAAGTTTCATCTCCTGAAAAGATATGAAGTAAGTACCTATCTATGTATCTGATAGGATTACATTTTATTTTTTTGCATTCCATGATTCATCCTATCTTGACATGTTTTTGGTTCTATTCGTATAATATTAGCTTTTCTCAAGTTTTTTTGAAGTCATATCATCGGAGGGAATATTTATTTAGTTTAAACAGCTACAAAATCATATCTATATATTCACAATATTTCCTCTCACAGTTGTCCAATGGCCTTCTTTAGATTTTCCTATACTTCACGGTCACTATTTTGAAACCACTCTTTCGATTATTTTATATCAACGATCTCAACCTAGATTGACATTACATATAGGTAAACAGGGAGAAAAAAAAATCATCTTGATATATAACAACACTATGTCGCTAGTATATATGTACTATTTATTTATCTATTTATTTAATTTAGTTACCAGTAGGTACCTACCTATTGAACAGTGAATTTACGATTCAAATACGCCAAACTTCTTATTGTATTACATTTCTGCGGCCTGCCGAACCTGTTCTTCCCTTCTCAAGCTTGTCTATCTTTATTTTCCCCTTAATTTTTTTTATAAATTTCCTTTGTTAATTTTTCTCCACTCATTCCGCCTATCAAGTATAATTTTCTCTCTTCTACAAGGTATATAGATTTTAATTGTTCCATTTAATTTGTTATCCTATTCCTTTTGTTATACCATCAAGTTTATGTAATCTAATATATGGCACTCTTCCCACTGTCAAGTTAATATAAACCCAGGCTCATCTTACAATAATACGATTGTCATATATTTCGCCTTACTACTATTCACTTGGAGCTCTAAAAACGAGCAGTTGTAAAATTTTAAAGTTTTGCTTAATTATAAAGTAAAATTAAAAAATAGCAAAAAAACCCATTTTCACTGTCTGTTTAACCAATATATTTCTTTTTTTTGTTTACACATTTCCAGCTGTTTTTCACAAATAAATCTACTGAAATTTGGAAACGACAAAGCCTGTCGTGTCAGCTAGTTAAATAATAAAACGCCCAAAAGCCATTGTTCCTTTAATTTCTAAAAATGACCCCGCAAGCAACTCAATATTAATTCTATTGCCATTATGTCAGTGTCAGTTTAATATGGAATTCATTTAATATAATTGCTACAAGATTCATGATAAATTTTCTATCCAGAATAATTCCATTACGAGATATCATATTTTATCTTTAAGAAAAATCCGCAGATTGCGAGAAGCCAGAAATTAATGGGCAGACCTCACGCTCTACAAGGAACCTTCAATAGAGGGTCTAATGAGGCCCTTTACATCTTGATGGTGGTTGATACTTAGCGAACAGGAGAAGCTTCATATTACATCAGAGAGTTTTTATACCAAATATCCACTGAGAATGAATTACTCTTAATGTATAAAGTAAACACTCGTATCCCTTACATTAAACATTTTATATGTCTCAATAACCTCCTGGAAAAATCAATGTCCCATTCCGTAGAATTGCCAATCGATAGAATGAGATCTGGAACAGATAGTACAAGTGGAAAATGTAGTTCAAGTCCTTACGAACAATTCAAGATCATTATTAGTTGAGCTGAAACTTTATATAGCGCAATTAAACTTGACACGAACATTTTGATGGCTGAACAAAAAAATTGCTGATGTAAAGTTACAACTTCACACGTTCTTGCCACATTTGGTTATGGTGAGTGGTGTATTTGGACTACTTAGGTACATATTACAATTTACTTTACTTACAATATAACATAGACAACGTAGAGAGGAACAAGGTTGTAGGAAATTGTAGAGAAAACTTTTGAGATTGTAGGTATCTTGAGCATGCTTGTTTTATTTTCTTTCAAAATAGACTAGCTCGTCATAAGATTGAGATATATAATAATCGAATCTTATTAGCGTATTGTTCTCTTAGAAAAATAAAACGTTTAATGTACAAAATCTGAATCCTAAATAGTTGGATAAATGAAAATTTGTATATATACAATTATATTATCTTTCTACAACTGTTTAAAGAATAAGTAGAAATAGAGTAATAGAACTATTATTAGATCAAACACTGCTTATTTGATGTAGAGTAACATTAGGTTTAGAAATTTAGATAATGGAATAGATCACGAAGTGGAGTTTACATTTCTCTTTATCGATGTCATTCGAATAATTATAGATATTGTGTATATCTCATAATTTACAATTTGAGCAAGTGGATGATAATGTTTGATGGTTTTATTAGGTACCCATAATTTTAAAAAAATGGGAATAATTTTTAACAAAGGCTTTGAACATACAGAAATTGATTTCTGTATCCTTTAGCATGTGAAAATACATTGCATCGCAAAATTAACCGTATCTTTCATTAAAATTATTAAGTATAGGTACCTATAGTAGAACCAGAAATCTAAGAAGGCCGTGAATCCATATTAGTCTACGATCCTCATTATTACCTTTTGTTCGAAATATAGATAAGCAATAAAAGTGTGTGTCCCTTGAAACATTCCCTGGTCCGGATTGAGATATCTCATGAAATAGTTTGGCATTTGGCACAATCGCATTCATTATCGTGATGTTTATAAATGTTTTTGTGTTCTATATCATAATATATTAATAATAATAATAATAATAATATTCTTTATTTTCTCAAATTAGTTTGTACACCAACAGCATGATAATACAAATAAAAAAGAGTAAAGCGTCAGATAAGTAGTAGATATGAAACAACAGAAGAAGTATAGAGATAAAATGACAAATATGAATAAATACTGATATGTTTTTCAGAGCTTATATGCTCCTCAATTTTAACTACTTGTCTTCTTTTTTCCAAGTAAGATGTTAGTAGATTTTGTGGCAATCCTCTAAATCCATATCTCGACATTTTTTCCAGTAAAAGACTGTGATTCACGCAATCAAACGCATGTGAAAAATCAACGAATAATCCTAGCACACACTAATTTTGTCTGAGGCAGTTCTTATTTGATTTTGAAAGTCACATAAAGCTGAATCCGTGCTTTTATTAATCGTGAAACCATGTTGAGTTGGTGATAATAATTTCATCGAGATAAAGTAAGCATTCAGTTGTTCCTTTAAATTTAATTCGTATAGTTTCGAGATGCTGGAAATAATACTAATTGCTTTGTAATTATTTAGATCATTAGTATCGCCTTTTATATATATATATATATATATATATATATATATATATATATATATATATATATATATATATATATATATATATATATATATATATATAGGGGATACACCTGCAAGTTTCAAATTATTTGTAAAAATGCCTGTTTCTGTTCACAAATTGATTACGAAGGTAATGATAGAACACAATTCAAATGAGCAACATTTGATCAACATGTTTGATATTTGGTCAGTCCCGCACGAGTTTATCATTTAATTCTCTCTCATTGATGGGAGACATATTGAGTGAAATATTACTTTCGAGAAAACTAGTATCAATTGAGAAATTTTCAGACAAAGTTTTTGTGAAATGGATATTGAATTTTTCAGCCAGAGTTTCACCCTTATATTGAATATTGTTTTCAACTAAAATCATTTCATGTTTATTGGAATGCTTCTTTTGTAGGTCATTAATAATTTTCCAGGTTGTTTTAGACTTGTTAGAATATTGTATATACATAAACAATTCTCAATTATATTCAAGCGATTTTTCTTAATACTTATCTTAACCCATTATACCTACCTATAAAACAAAATGTAATGGCTAGGGCAGGTACAACTCTGCGTAGACTGCCTGCTGATAAATCAAGTGTTTGATTTACAATCTTCCTAGATTTCTGGTCGCACTATACCTAAGTATTATTTTGTGGTGCATATTGGAATCTATCGTCCAGTCAGTGAATAAAGCTTGGGTAATGGAATCCATATACACTCAGTTCTGTCAATATGAATTCGTATTCAAATTATATGACTAGTATTGGGTGATTCTCGACTTCATAAACAGAAAGGTTATTGAATAAAGCCTGTTCCTCACTAGAACCTAATCAAGAACTCTTCCCAAGAGTTGATAAATTTATCCAGCTTCAGAAGTCATTTTCTGTTCACTTATTCAGTTAAAATGAAATCAAATAAATATCTTCGATAAGAAAGCATCAAGAAACTCACGAACAAGACATTGAATGAAAATATACATAAACAAGTTATGTTTAAATGTTTGCCAAGAAGATTCGACAATTTCATATATTCATTTAATATTTTTAGTTCAATTTTGCAGTGCAGTGTATTTATAATGTCATAAAGTCAAATTTTATAGTTGACTGCGAAACTTTAAATAGAAGATGTTGTTGGAAAGAATAATTCATGATTTATGTACAGTGTCTAGATTAATATACTTATTAGACATAATTTTTGAAAAACATGTTATTGTCTTACTGAATTTCAGATTTGAGGAAGGGAAGTCCGACAAGGAAATTCTGGATAATTTATTGAAAGCTACACGATATGATAAAAGACTTCTACCTCCCGTGAAAGGTTAGTCCTATAGATATTGCAGTTAAATTGCTCAAGAACTTATACAAAATTATTATTCTTTGTAACTGATATTGCAACACATATTTATTTCAATTATGTTTACAGATTTTTTAACGGTGAACGTTAGTGTACTGCTATTGAGCTTAGCATCTCCTGATGAATCAAGTTTGGTGAGTATATAATAACAATAATGCAAGGCAAACTAAAACCAGTAGAGCGATTTAGCTAAAATCTATACAGTTAGAGACTACTGTTCCTTTAATCTTACTCATATATAAGCATTCCATTTGGGTCGCATAAATATATGGAATTTTAATATTGAATATGGAATCTGTCGCAGATTTTTCCCATTCCAGTAAAAGTGGATATTCAAAATGCGTTTCTTTATTATTATATGATATTCTGAATAGCTTATAAAGTGAGTTTTTACATGAATGCTGTAACTTCAATATTTTATATTTATATATAATTACAACAGCTGGAGAAGCAGGTTCATTATTTGTAGAAGATTCCCATCCATGTTGCCCCGCAGGGCTCATCAAATCGGTGTCAGTTGGTCTATTCTGTAGGCAGAACGTTACATTTTAAGGCTTGTTAAGAAATGGACGTGTCTTTTCGTGATATAACGTGCACAAGTTTACCGTATCATGGGGATAGATAACTACGTGTATTTTATTAATGGGCCATAAATTTTATGTTCTTCTCACAGAACAGAACAAATTAGCCATTTATACTTATTTATATAGCATGAGCAGATTAAAACTTCAGCCAACTCTTGGAGTATAGCACTTAACTCATTTGAAAAATGTGGTTACGGAAGAGGTTAGGTTTATTTAAGTTATTATTTAGACCTACGCTCAGATGTATGTTGCATCTCGGCAGATTTCGATAAAAATTTGCAAGAAAGGGTCTTAAGAGCCGAGAAATCTATTGGCGATACTTTCATTTTTTCAGTAGTGGGTTTGGGGGGTCGAGAAGGCGATTGGTATATAGCTGATTGAGTTCTCGTATGTTTGACATTCATATTTATTTTGAAATCTGTGAATTATAAGCTATGTAAACGATAAAAGCAATATTTACCGATCTACCGATCGCAATACATTTTAGCTAGAAATATGCACATTTTTAAACTAAGATTAAACATCGCAGCAAAACTCAGATATTAGACATAATTTCAGTTATTCAGTCTACCAACTATGAAGAATATCTGAATGGAATTTTGTTAACAAAATCTAGAAAATCATCTTCTGCTTGAACTGTTAATACCTTGATCAAATTGTAGGCCTAACAGAAATTAGAAAAGATCTGCAGGGTTGTATTTCTCGACAAGACGTCGGGTCTCTCACTCGTGTAATACAAGATCTGGAAAGTGACAACAGATCTGATCTTCTGATAGATGCTAACTCATCTGTAGATATATCCTAAATGCGGCTGTTGCAGAGGCATTAAAAAAATAGAATTGCTATCACTGATAAAAAATAATAATTTTTCTTTGTTCTTTCGAATGTACATTAAATCACAGATGATACGTGAGGCAGATTGGATATAGACACCATACTATCAAATTTATCATCTTGCAATGCCGTAAGTTGGTGAATCTGTAAACCGAAACAAAGTCAGAATTAGTAATCTGAATTGCCTTGAAGAATTCATATCTGAGGCCAACTAATACTGCCATTATTTAATATCATAATATTTAGTGATACTAAAATTATAAGCGCCTTGTGACTAGATTGGGATTGGGTTTTTATTTAAAAGTCTCCCTAGACATCCAATTCTATTGTCTATATCATTGACAATACTTCGATTGCGCAATTGTCTTGAAAGCTTACGACTGATGATACTGATAACATTGCGCATTTATTGCATGTTTGAAATTAATTAATGGAATGATTGACAAAATGAGACTGAGCTGATCTCTTTCTTAACAAAAACCTTGTTTATATTCTTGGTAAGTGAAATAAGTGAAAACAACCGCTCACAATGGAAAATAAATTCATAATCTGCCTTCTCGGCCAGAAGCTCTCATTCAAGAAACAAAGGGTACCTACTTACTGTCTACCTGGCTATTTATTTATCTACTGCTAGGTTCAAATGATGGTCGCAACCATTCAAATGTAGTTATAAATATATGAAATTGGCATTGAGTGAGCCAACAGAGATGAACATTAATGAAAAAGGGAGACCTTCTCATACAAGTTAATATCTGTATCTAGCACGTTCTATGTGCACGGGATTGGCATGGCAGTGCCTATTCCATATCTGTATAGTTCCGTGTTCGCAACCCCAGTGCTCACGTCACCAGACAGTGGCGGAACAAGATTGTCGGTGGATAGGAATGCTATCTCCATTGTAAATACACGAGAAACCCATACTCTCACTTTTCTCTCGTCCGATCTTCCCGTGCTCTAATGTCAAAGGATATTAATGTAAAACTTCCAAAAAATGGGGCATTATAGTTTGTTTTCTAAAAATAAAGTGATCTTTGTAATAAATCTAGTTAAAAATAATTTTAATTCATAATAAAGCTTCATGAATAGAATGCTTCTTCATTGATATGTCGGTGCTGCCTCATACGTAAAAGTGCCCTTTTTCTCTGAATCCAATCAGCTCCAAAGGTCACGGGTTCCTTTTTTTGCTTCGTGTGCGCGTTATATATAGTAAACCTACCCAGATTTTGATCGTTTTTGATTCATTTGAAAGAGAAGACTTGAGAAATGATCCCCCATATTCGTAAAAACTCAAATTCGAAATCTCCTTCCCTTCAAAAAACACTCCCCAGGGGCAATTTTTCTGAAAATCAAAAATCTGAGGTGGCAGAATTGAAAACAGGACAATATCCGGGAACGTTTCAATTGATCATTTTCTCAAAATCTCAAATATGTGTGCAATTTCTTTCGAAAAATGAAAATCAGAAATTATGAAACCCCAGATTATTTGTAGCAACATTTATAATGAACATTTTTTTCCTTAGTGTTACGGTTTTCGAGTTACAGCGGTGGTAAAATGGTAAAATCTAAAATACCTATGCGTATTTCCGCCGCGATGTTTTGAATTGTCTGAATAATAACAAGTACAAGCAAAGAATATATGTGGGTAATAAGATAATTACTATCTTCTTAAGTATTAGTGAACGATCAACGATTTTCGTGACTAATGCTACACTCCAAAGTGTGATATAAGTATTTTTTGGAAAAATGGACCGACTTTATTAGTTGCTGTACTGAAAATACAAAATTTTATTAATTGCATTGGTGCTGGTACTTTTGAAGTTCGTGCCAAATGTCTTCTCTTTTACAATCTAACTAAAATTTCACAACTTCAAGAGCACCAGCACCAATAGAATTAATATCATTTTGTATTTTTCATTGTACCAACTAATAACGTCGGTCCAATTTAAAAAAAATGTTGATGTCATACTTTTGAGTGTAACATTAGTCACGAAAATCGTTGAACGTTACCATATCATATAATTACCCATGTATATTCTTAGCTTGCTTTATTAAGAAATTTAAAAATCTCGAACACCGTAACTCTATGGGAAAAATGTTTAATATAAATGTTGATACAAATAACCTGGCGTTTAATTCGGTTGCCTCAGATTTTCAATTTTCGAAAGAAAGTGCCTCCTCCACATAGCGAAAATACACATATTTGAGATTCTAACATCGCTGTTTCGCGAAAACCGTAACTCTTAAAATTTAAACGTTTCCGGATATTGTCCTATCTTTGATTTTATAGTCTCAGATTTTCGATTTTCGAGAAAAATTGCCACCTATACCGGGAGGAAGGAGATTTCTGATTTGAGTTTTTACAAATTTATCAAGTTTCTCCTTTCAAATGAAGCAAAAATCATCAAAATCGGAGTACGTTTACTGTACACAGCACAAACCAAAAAAAGCAGACAGTCGAATTGCAAACCTACACCGTTTGGGTTCGTCGGTCAAAATAGATCAATTTTTCTGTGATACAATTCTTATGTCTAGGCTAGATAAAGCCTCTGTCAAATCTATAAGGTTTTAAAAAATTGCGTCAAAATAGAGCCCTTTTAACAGGAAAAATAAAAGATTATTTCAAATAGAACACTCTTTATTTTATGTTTGAATCGCATTCAGTTTCTTTTCACTCTTTTGATCCATATTAGCATTCCCTATAGGTAACTAAACTTTAATTTTTTACAGTTAAACAAAAAATTGGGAAAACTTGATACAAATTGCGTTACCATGTTTTTATTTATCACTATTCTATATAATACAAACAATGCAGTATTAGAGCTTCCATCTCCTAGTCACAGCTCATAAGCTGTGTCATAGGTAGTATCCCTCCTATCAATAAGATATCATTATATCATAATACTAGGAAAACATATTATAAGAAATATTATTATGAATAACAAACTACATAAACAAAACCTCAGTTACTAGCCATTGCCTTAATAGCTGGCATTTACCATTGACAAATAATTGGGGATAATAATTTGGGAAATATAAATTTTGAATGTCCGCAACTATTGCAATACCTAGTCGAAATCTTTGATGGCCACACTTGCAAAATTCAACCTTTATATAGGATGTGGTGTCTGAAAGGTCCTAACAAAATGCAAGTATAGATATTCCTAATGACATACGACAACAATTAGTAGATATAATCGAGTCTCTACTGTATCAGTTGATTTGAGCAAACTTGCCTCAACACAAAATTGGGTATTTTGAGCACTACATAAAATATAATTTCATTGAAGTTTTAATAATTTCATTAAAATTCTACTTAGAGTTGATAAAAATTATTTCGAGTATAAAATTTCGATTAAGCAGTTTATTTTCTTAAGAAATATTAAAAACTCATTTTTTCTTATAGTTTTTGTAAAACTTGTAGGTATTCTAAGGATCCGCTCTCTAAATAATAAATTTAGTCAATAAAAATCTGAATTCCACAAAATATCCATTGGATAAGAATGAGACTTATTATTAATCTTAATTTCGTGTTTTGCCACATTTCAAATAATGTTTTTTTATATTTTTTCTTAGAAATCAGGAAATGATTCGCTCTAGGGACGATCAAAAAATGAATTCAAAATGTATTTGTTAATTTCCTTCGTCGTGCAAATCTTTGCATGTACATAATTGGTAAACATTTTAAACCTAGTTTTATCAATTTGTATTCATTTTGCATGTTGCATATTTTTATGTCCTACAACAAAATCAAAATTTAAAAAAAAACTATGAGTTATCAAATATTATCAACAAAACCTTCTTGGCAATAAAATGTGTAATTAAAATTTTATCCTTAAATTCCTTTCTATTCATGGACTTTGAAATTGGAAATATGAAATTATTAGAAAATAAAAGTTCTACGCCTATGGACAGATATATTTCACAATTTTGATATACGTTCAAATACGTTATTTTACAATACTACTGTATAACATTGAAGCAAAATTCCATAAGCTGTCAGAAATTTGCAACAACAAACAATAATTCAGAATTATAACTTCAGGACCATGTAGTGTCCAAAATACCCAACCTGTACTTGGCTAATTTTTCTTGAATCAAGTTATTTTGATCTCAAAAATCTTTATTTATTACCAGATATTTCAGAATAGTATAAAACCCATAAAGGGTTTCCCAAAAGAACCGGGACGGCCGAATATTCCAGCAACGGCTTGACAAAATTATGAAATTTGGTATACTTAGGTTATCAGTAGTGACGGATCTAAAAATAATATTTGCAACGTTGCCAGACTTACGGTTTTTACTATGGAGCCCTCTTCTTTATTTTTTTAAATATAATGCTATGTTTATTTTAGGCGCATACGATTTGTCGTGTTCAAATTACTATGACCCTATAATATCACAAAATTTATATATGTCGAGAAATCGTGGCAATATGACAATGAAAATTAATTTATTAGAAATTTGTTGGCAAGTCTGATCTAAAACTACCATTTACAACGTTATCAAATTTACATGTTGTTTCCACTAAATGTTCCAAAGTATTTATTTAAACTCCCTTTTTAAATTTTGTGCATTTTATTTGATAACATAGTTACATTTTTTAACTGAAACAAATCAAACCCTATTGATTATGTTCGAATCTATAATCAAATTTTAGTTCTGAAAATTCTTAAGTTATGTACTTACTTAACCGATATTAACAGAAATATAATAGAATTTAGATAGAATCATAAAATCGTAAATTTGACAACGTTCTGAATGGTATTTTGGGATCAGACATGCCAAACAATTTTTAATAAATTAATTTTCATTGTCATATCGCCACGATTTCTCCAGATATTTTGTGATATTTTTTTAACGAAATGTTGAATTGCCATATTAACAAAAATTAGAGGAATTAAAATTTGATATTAGAGGGTCATAGTAATTTGAACACGACAAATCGAATGCGCTCAAAATAAACATAGCATTACATTTAAAAAAATAAAGTAGAGGGCTCCATAGGAAAAACAGTAAATCTGGCAACGTTGCAAACCCTTTTTTTTAGATCCGGCACTGATAACCCTAGTATACCCAGTTTAAATTGCATATTGCATGGGTTATGGATCGTTTTGTGAGCGTTTAATTGATATCTATAGATAATTTTAGGCATTTTATTTTGTTTTCTTTGGAGCAATATCATATCGTTTAAATAGGCTCATCTCCATGCAACAATTCCATAATTGATTATGCTATGAAAAGGGAATAAGAAATGAAATAGAAAAAATAAATACTAAATTTTTGGTTTCCCCTAATATAATAATAGATTTATATTTTCTGCTCAACTATTACAATAATTTCGAAATGTGATAAATACTGTTTTTTCAATGTTGGCTGAATGTTTATTAAGAGCAAGCCATTTACTTATTTTATTTAGGTAGTTGATAATCTTATTTTCAACCATCTGCCCTGTTTTGTTTGTGTAAATAAATATACCGTCATCTTCAAAAGAAAGAAATGTATCCCCAGGCATATCATTGAGTATAATAAGAATTAATTTGGAACAGTTCCCTGAGGTACTCCTCGTATTCACTAGAGCATCTATTAAACTTGGCTCTCTGTTGTCTGTCGGATAGGTAGCTAGTCAAAAGAAACTATGTGATAGCATTTTGTAGAAACTACGTATACCTGCAGCTCTAATTCTAATATTATTATTACCGTTTTGATCCTATTCACAGTTTTAAATTAATCGTAGTATGATAGTTATTGCCTAGAAAATAGGAATAGAATGAAAATTAATTTATATTTTCTTCTTCTCAGAAATACGAAGTTGAATTTCTTCTGCAACAACAGTGGTACGATCCACGACTGAGATACTCAAATCAAAGTCAGTACACTTATCTGAATGCAATCCATCATCATAATGATATTTGGCTACCAGACACATATTTTATAATGCATGGAGACTTCAAAGATCCCTTAATTCCAGTACACTTCTCCCTTCGAATTTATAGAAATGGGAGTGTGAACTACTTAATGAGGTAAGTTATACATATGTAAATAAGAGATATTTTATAAATATTATATAAATACATATTTCCAGAAGACATTTAATACTGTCCTGTCAAGGAAGTTTGAACATATTTCCCTTTGATGATCCTCTGTGTGCTTTCTCAATGGAGAGTAGTGAGTATATTTGAGCTGAGCAGTTAATAATTAATCAATAGACTGATCCTTGGGGATAAATTTAATGTTATTGGGCTAGTCGATTTTTATGTTTTATTAACAATATTGGATGTGTTCTCACATAATATCAATAAGTTTACTAGCTTAATATCCAATGTTTTCCACCACTCCATTCAAATTTGTTATTTCAGTATCCTATGAGATGACATCCATAAAATATGTATGGAAAAATGATGAGGATGTTCTCCGCAAGTCACCAAGCCTGACAACATTGAATGCCTATTTAATAAATAATTCCACATTAGTTTGTCCTACCAAATCTAGTTGGAGAGGTAAGAGGTACAAGATATTATTAAATATTTTTTTATTTTATTCAACTATCTACTTATAAGATATTTTTGAATCTCATGATGGTATCAAATTCGCAGTTTCATCTGTAATCAACCATCGAAGAAATTTAGGAGTATAAATTAAGGTGTACTAGCTATGGCTCTGTGGTCGAAATTCCACCGTAATTCATTAAATATAAGTTTGAACATTATTGAAGTTCTTCTATCGAAGAGTATACGTCTATATTTACTGGATATAATTCGTTGGAATTTTGTTCGCAATCTTAGATAAGAATTTGAAAAAGCCATGACCAAGAACCGATCCCGGTCAACTGTAAGCTTTCTAAAAAGAGCAAATATGCTAACCACTAGTACTTTAAATGGCTAGACGATGTAAATTAACTTTGTTTAATTTAATGTGTTTGTAAATTTTAGTTTTCTACAATCCTCTATAACAACTTTAACTATACCAAACCACATTTTCGTCCGTGATCATAAAGTCTAATTAGTTTTTATATCATTTATATCTAATGTAATTTCAAGAAATCAGTATGGTTGCTTCAGTGCTTCTATTTTAAATATCTATATAAAACAAATAATAATAAAATAAAATACAGTTTGTTTCACGAATGATGGCATCTGTCATGAAAACACGAGAAACGATTGATGACGGGAGTAAATCAGTGGCGTAACGACTTTGAGATAAAATATAGTAGGATTTAAATTTTTTTATACGCTTCAAGGAAGTTCATATAATTAGGGAGAAAAGGCATCCATTGATTAAATAAGCAATTATATGAAAGATTTATTATAAACAATAATGCAGTAACATAAAATACAAATCCTTTGCTTGAGTTATAAAATATAAATTTATTCATCTGAATTTTCTGAAATATCACTTTGACTTTGTGACGCCGATAAAATAAAGATTGCGTTGCCTTCGGACATACGAGCAGTGCCTAATCATGGTATTGGAGGAGATAAGCTTGAAATAATTCTCATGTCGTAGCTTAGACCGACAAACGTAGTAGATAATTTCATGATAATGAGATGCGATGAGAAGTAGGTATAGCGTGATGTACGTATCTCGTGAATGATTACTTACAATAGCCATAATTCCTGAAACAAACTATATAAGTATTCATCGCCATTTGGAAAATTATTCTCAACCAAACCACTGTAAACGTTCATTAAAACGATTTTAACTTTCATAACATGGATCTACAAACAAAAATCGTAATTGTAATGTAATGTAATGTAATTGGGAATCCTGGAGAAATTATACTACTTGATGTCCCTAACGCTAGCAAAACCAAGTGAGCAGAATTTTGAAAACTATTTCGTGCTTTCTCATATAATGGCTACCGTGCCACCTTATAAAACCTTTATAAATCATTATAATTAGCAAGAATTCTGTTTTGTGGTTATAGGGCATATTTCTAGATCAGTGCTCCAGAAATAATTGCTTTTATATTTTTTCAGATAATGGCTCTGCTCCTTCAATAGTTGATTTCAAACAATTAGGTGTTTGTAGACCATACTTAGCGCAAATTTAGTGCCTTAATCCGAAGTTAAATGCTTTTATATTCTTTCAAACAGCTGCTCTGCGAGCATTACATAAGTTAGCAGGGAAACCTTTAAAAATAAGTCTTTTTGAAAAACTAAAATAAAAATTGAATGCTTTTAAATATTTCAGATAATGCCACTAATCATTCGAAGAACGCATAAATTCAAACAACTATATGTTGCTTGCGAAGCATATTTCTTGATAGTTTAGCACTAAGTATGCTCCACAAGCACCAAATACTTTGCTCCGTTAACTGTTTCTAGAGCTGTCCAAAAGTCTTTCTCTGAAAAAAAAATTGCAAGCAATTACTTTCGATAAAGGTTTTTCAATTATCCTTACTGTTAAAGGTTGCTCTGCTAACTTCATCTAAAGCTGGCATATCATTTCATAACGTGCCGTTATAATAGCAAGATTCCACTGTTTACCTATTACGTTTCATAAAATAGAGCCCGCTGACAGACGAACGGGCGAACCTAGTATTGATGTATCGGCAAGAGAAATGAATATTTTCTGGGAATTTCACCTCTTACAGAAGGACGGACAGCGGAGTCTCAAAAACAGGGTCCCGTTTTGGCCAATTTTGTACAGAACCCTAAAAAATTTTGTAATTAGACTGATTTTCTTAAGGTTGCTCTATTAACTATCAGACATCAACTGAAAAACAATAAAAGCAAATTGATTTCAGAATACAACACTGTTCAGTATAAATATAGAAATATACCCTTTCTACTATAAAATGATGTAGGGCTTACAACCTTTTTATATTTGCAGAAACTTTCTCCATTCCTTCCTGCCGTATGACAGTTTAGGTGCACCTTTACAGTTCGTCCCTCTCATCTCCAGGACTTGTGTGATTATTTTATCCCAGATGTTCCTTGGTCGGTGCCTTTGCGATTTTTCTGTATTCTAGCTCTTCAAACTTTCTTAGCTGGTCTGTTATCATCTGTCTCTCTACAAGGTATTCTAGGGTTGGGTTCATTTCTAGATCTTGTCTTATATCTATATTTTTCATCTGTTTTGGTGACCCCTCTAATTCTTCTAAGTACCGCATTTCCGCCGCCTGTATCTTACTTTTCTGTGGCTCTGTCAATACCCATGTTTCACAACCAAAAGAAAGTGCTGGTCTATATATTATTTTAAGAACTTTGTACCTCTATTTATGTCTTTTTTGTGTATGAATTTTTGTTCAATGAGAAGTAGAGCTTATTGGCTTTTGTATTCTGGTGTTGATATCTATTTCTTGTTTCCTTTTTTCGTCTAAAGTTACTCCTAAGTATTGGAAATGTTCTACTTGTTGTATATAGTCTCCATCTGTCAGTATCTTTAGCTTTTCTATATTTTCTCCAACCATCATGACTTTGGTTTTATTCTTATTTATTCTTAATCCATTTGCTTTCAATGCTGTGTTCCATATGGTTGATTTGATTTGTAAATTTTTCTCACTTTCAGTCAGTTTTACCACGTCATCTGCAAATGCTCCTTGGCTTATTGATATTCTTTCTAGTCGAGTATGTCATATTTCTAATTTCTGCGGACTGAGACTCCCTCCCTGTCTTAGTCCTGTAATGGTTCTAAATGTTTCTGTGGCTATATTGTTCCTAATTACTGAGTTTAAGTTGCCTTCGTATATTTTTTGCGTTAGTCTTATAATCTTTCCGCTTACTCCTCGATCCTTCAAAATTTTCGATATTGTATGTCTTTGTATAGAATCGAAAGCTTTTTCTAGATCTAGAAATGCCATATAAACTTTTCTTCTTTCTTGGGTTGCTTTTTCTGTGATTTGTTTAATCCTAAAACATCGTCCTGTGTACTTCTTCCACTTCTATACCAGGTGTGTCATTCTTTTAATATACTATCGATCTTTGCTCTTATTCTTTTCTCTATTATTTTCTCAAACATTTTCATCGCTGTACATAACATGGTTATTCCTCTGTAGTTATTGCAGTTCTTTACGTCGCCTTTCTTATGTATGGGGATAATCCACGCTTTCTTCAAGTCTTCTGGTAGTTCTTCTTTTCTCCATATCTTGTTGTCGATATCTAGCAGTCTGTCTTCACCTCTTTGTTAAATATTTTTGTACTTATTAGTACCAGGCAAATATTTTTTATTCCGCTCGATGTGCTTTGCTCGCTTTCGGGACGTTCCAGTAGGATTTCATACGGAAATAAGATTGAAAGCAGGATTCCATCAAAATTTCAGTCAATATTAATATACAGATTTGTCTTTGGTATGACGCAGCATTTTTTGCTAGTTCCAATTAAAAGCTTATCGTGTAAGAATTATAAAAGATCATCTATAGGGTTAAAGTTAATCATAGACATCATTTTAGATGCCTATGGGGATAATTCCTCAAGAAAGTATTTTAACGGTTCATTCGAACATTTTCAAATAAATCTAAAAACATTTTTTATGTTGTAGAATTTTTTGTATTGTACTATTTACATGTAATGATTCTATTCTATTCTATTCTAGGAAACTACAGCTGCCTTAGAGTAGAACTAATATTTACAAGAGATAGAGCGTTCTATTTCACAACGGTTTTTATACCAGGAATTATTTTAGTCACATCATCATTCATTACTTTTTGGTTAGAATGGAACGCAGTGCCTGCACGTGTTATGATTGGTAAGTTTATGGCTAGACTATCCTAGCCTAAGGTTTATGGTCTCTCAAAAATTCTTTTCGACTGATATGCGTAGGTACTATTTAAGTTACAACAATAATCATTTTTCATATTTAATAATGCCCTAATTCAATTCATCATTAAAGCTGGGTATATCGGAAACTATAAGAAATAAAATAACGGTTATTCTCATATACTCATATACTCATTATTGAAAATTTCTCAAAACGGTTAAGACTAGTGCAACTTTTAAACAAACGACGATAAAGAGAAAGAGATTTTATTAGTTTTCCGGTGATGTATAAACATCGGTAAAATAAATATTTCTTACAAAAAATTGGACCGACGTTATTAGTTGGTGCACTGAAAAGTATAAAATAATATTAATTCTATATAATATTGCAATAGTAGTCACGGAAATCGTTGAACGTTCACTAATAGCAATGTACTTATCCTATTACCCACGTGTATTCTTTGCTTGTAGTTGTTTTATTGAGATCTCAAAGCATCGCTGCGGAAATACGCTTAAGAATTTTTTGTTACCATTTTAACACCTATTTAACTCGAAAACTGTAACTCTAAGGAAAAAAATGTTCTTTATAAATGTTGCTACAAATAATTATGTCTTTCATGTAGTATCGAAAGGTTTTCAATTTCCGAAAGAAATCGGTCTCTCTACATAGCAAAAATGAGAAACTAACATGCCTCTATCTCATAAACCGTAACTCTTTTGAAAAAATGTTCAATTTAAACGTTTCCGGAAATTATCCTATCTTTAATTATACCAACTCAGATTTTCGATTTTCGACAAAATTTGCCCCCTCCACGTCCTTCGAGGGTGGTTTTCGAAGAGAAGTCAAACAAAAAAAAGCAGACAGTCGAATTGTATACCTCCTCCGTTCGGGGTTCGTTGGTCAAAAATAGTTGTGAATGAAAAATTAAGAAAACATGATTTTAGTATAAGTTTGGCAACGTGGGTTCGAAAAACAGAAGAACGCAAGGTTGCCCCATTGAATTTATATTCGAGGGTGCATTTAAAACTAAATATGAGTCAATTAATTAACTTTAGTACCAAGTTGGCTCCCGATTCTAGACCGATAATTGTTTTTTCGTTTCTACCAGTGAGTGTGGGTCAAACGTTTTTTTAAAAAAAGTATGACACTTAAAAAATATTTTCATCATAATATAATTTTACGACTTTTGTGCCCAATGTTTATGCTTGTAATTCTTTATCTTTATTTACTGTATTTATTTTAGCTGTAAGTTTTATCAGTCTTGTTGCTCTTATTTAATCAATTGTACTGACTAAACCCATACAATTTGTATAAATGTCTGAAAGGATAACAAAGACTATTATTATTATTATTATTAGTACGGATATGGTCACGAAATATATCAAACTCCTCCCTAATATAAGTAATTTCCCTTTTTCTATTTTTTTTTTAAATTTTATTAGGCTAAGGAGCTTTTACAAACTCTTAATTTCATAGACTCAAAACTATTTGAAGCAGAATGGAAATAGTATAAAGATGAGCATTAATGATTATTTTAATAAGAATCCAGTATCCTTCACAATATATTTTGTTAGCAAATTATTTCTAAAGAATAATCTTGCACTATTATGTTTTACGAACCCACGTTGCCAAATTTATAACAGAATCATTAATTTTTACAAACTAATTATTTTGCGGATTGCTATACATCATTGAAAAGCAAATAAATATTTTCTACAAAAAATTGTACCGACATTATTAAGTTGGTGCACTGAAAAATACGAAATAATATTAATTATATTGGTGCTGTTACTTTTGAAGTTGTGCAGTTGCAGTTAGATTGATAGTTATCAGCACCAACTTCACAAGTACCAGCACCAATAGCATTAATATTATTTCGTATTTTTCATTGCAACAACTAATAACGTCGGTCCAATTTCTTGTAAAAACTATTTATTTCACACTTTTGAGTGTAACATTAGTCACGAAAATCGTTGAACGCTCACTAATACCAAAGAAGATAGTACTTATCCTAAAAAATGTTCATTATAAATGTTGCTACAAATATTCTTGTCTTTCATGAGGTACCCTCTGAGTTACAGTTTTCGATAGAAATCGCCCCTCCAAATAGCAAAAATATACATATGTGAGATTTTAACATCAATGTAACTCGAAAACAGTTACTCTTTTTTAAAAAAAACACAATTTAAACGTTTCCGGATACTGTCCTATCTTTCTGCCATCTCTTAAATTTTCGAGAAAATGTGCCCCCTCCACTCCCTTCGGAACGCGTTTTCGGAGGGAAGGGGATTTTGGATTTTAGTTATTACAAATATTCTCAACTTTCCTCTTCTCAAAAATCATCAAAATCGGAGAAGGTTCACTATATAGAACGCGCGCACAAAAAAAGCAGACAGTCGAATTGTATACCTTCTCTATGTTCAAAGCAAATATGAAAAAACAAAGCTGATGATTCAAGATACTGAAACGTTGAGGTATACAGACGGATTCTTCGTAAAAGTTGCTCCAAGTGTCTTAACCGATTTGATTTTCTCAACATAAAGCTGATTTTATTTTGTTTTCAAAATATTCAAGTATTCTGTAACGAGCATTCAGCTACCAAACGAATTATCAACTTTCCCTCTTTAGGCATTTTGCTATCTATTCTAGTTTCTATAAGCTGTACAAGTTAAATATTCTTTTCCATTTTTCAGGTGTAACAACAATGCTTAATTTTTTCACAACTTCAAATGGATTCCGTTCAACGTTACCTGTCGTTTCCAACCTCACTGCCATGAATGTTTGGGACGGTGTATGTATGTGTTTTATTTATGCATCGCTTCTGGAATTTGTCTGCGTGAACTATGTGGGTAGAAAAAGACCCTTGCACAATATAGTGTATCGTCCAGGAGAAAATCCAGTCACACAGGTGAGCACTTATTACCCACAACAATTAGGTATAATTACCACAGAATGAATGTCAATTGGATTGTTGCTGATACGTTATTATCTCGTTGTAAATGAAGTTATACCACGATTATTCAATAGACGGTGTTGTAAAATTACGTGGCAGACAAATTTTGTTTATTCTAGATCGTGAATCAAATGAAAGTAATGTAGTTAAATTGGATTAGATTTCTTGAGTGAGTGATTATATGACATAACCCCATATACTTAAACTTCTATACCACTAGCATTGTGGAAAAAATTACGCAAAAAGGAAGCCAAAGACCTGGGAATAGCTGGCGATATGCGCAAGCGTCATGAAATTTTTTTGTAAGAGAAGGGACATGTCCCTATTTTGTTACCATGGATACCATATGTGGCATACATATGTGACTCCAAGCCACCTCCCTCAACCTCCCCATTCGCCCATGCGTACTAAACACGCAATCTAGATAGTGAGCATCAAAAAAAAATTCAAGGATCAAATTATAGGTATATAGAATTATGTGCCAAACCCACAGCGACCTGTTCAGGACCGTTGTGGCTCTCCATTCGATTAAAGCTCAGTATCTAGTTTTATCCTTTTTATTAGGTGTAGCTTTCTGCCTTCGGTTGTCCTTCCCCGAGTAGCAGAACCTACAAAGATAGTTCTCGTCCAGGCCGATATTGTTCATGTGGTTTTTTTGCCACCAATTCCACCTCTGGTTCTTCTGGATCCCCGGCTAGGGTCAATCTGTATTGACTAACTAGTCCATTAATAGCCATGCAATAATCAATTCTATCTGATCTGTATGTCCATTATATATACATGAAAGATCGTCGCCCAATTCTCTAGGCTCTTCATAATCCTCTCTTGTACCCAGTATATACCGGCTCCAGTTCCCTAGTCAGTTTTGGTGCTAAGTTTGGAGTTAATATTCGCTTTTATGGGAATCATGAATCTACATAATGAAAGTTATGTGTAATACTAGAATTAAAAATAAATGATAAAATGCACTCCGTCTGTTCAGTAATCGATGTATAGCTGGATAGTGAGTATAAATACATATGGTAAGCCAAGAAGATAATTTGACATTGTGGATATCTACGAAAGAAGCAATATGAATGAGGTCTGATTAAATCAATCATGATAGATTGGGATGGATGTTTTCTCGGTCGAATTTCAATGCTCTACTCTAGAACTATAGTTCTCAATAGCATATTATTGTAGATTTTTAGTTGTTTGATTAGTTTTTAGATATTCCATTCAGGTATAAATGTCGTTTGAAGTGAGAAATAAGAATCTATATTAGTAGAGGTAGGTACCTACATGCTGTACTAGAAAACTTTAGTTTTGTTGTATTAAAGATAACGAATCTCTAAATCGAAAGAAAAGTAGGTAATGAAGAATTGATATTCATATTATTATTATTTTTTAGATGATTCTTGCATAATGTATTGCAATTTGCTAAACCATTCACTTTTTATCTCTTGCTAAAACTATTTCTTGATAAGTTGTTCGTAAACAAAAAAAAGACTATTTATTTGAATTTTCATCAAGGTTTGTATACAACTTAAAAAATAGTGAATAATGTTAAATAAAAGCCATTAAGAGCAGCGAAATGACCTCATATGAAACCCTATAGGTATTCTGAAGTTTTCTTAAAATATTATTTAGTTGTTTCGGAGATGTAGAAAGGCATGCTTGCTTTTCATATACTTTTTATACGTTTATTGGTAGAAAAAATATATGTATCATCATAGCAGGCACATATGGGCTTTGTGAGGTTTGTTACATTTTCCGATCCAAAAAACTAGCGTACGCATACGTTAGATTTTGGGGGAAAATAATCTACTAACACTAAGAGAAAGTTATAATTTGTAGAATAAAACCTTTGCCAGGTATATCGTCCAACAATCCAACAACCAGGACAAACGTGTGCATCGGATGCTTGGATACACTACAAGTTCTACTGAACTGAATTACTCTGTTTTCCTTTGAAACTATAACTAACTAATTTTCAGAATGGAAACTTAATAGCTTGAATTCTCTTGTAATACTAATTTCTAGATATCTTAGTAATTGACAATACCTACTGCATCGATCGATCCAAAAAAAATCTTTTTCCAGTAGGCTGAGGACTATGTGAACCAAGAGGACTGTACGGATACGAACAAAGGCATGTTGTAAAATGTAGAATCCACCGTAGGAAGTTCCCTAAGCGCGGTTATACAGAATTTGCGCAAAGCGCAATAAAATATAAAACACCATAGGCACAAGCGCTATGGTTGGTATATGTGACAAATGTTTTTATTTTTTTAACAGTCTCACGATTAAAAAAATACGAGTGAAATGTTTTTCACTTATGCTACAGACTATTAAGACAAGCTTTGTTTGCATCTACAGCAATATATGTCTTATTTGCAGCTTCTAGATTCTAGAACAAGTATATTATCCTAATGATTCAAACAAATTGAAACTGAGAATTGAAAATCATTGCCAGGAAATTAAATTAAATACGCATTTAAATAATAATTGTTGTCAAATGCTTCTAAGATATTCAAAGTGAAGCTGAAAAATATTTGGATGTACATAGATATTTTCATTGTTTGTTACGATATAGGTACTGACTCATTAGGTACATTTGTTCTGGTTTGTGCATTTCTTTGAATGTCACAAGTCTCAAATTCCATGGCACACTAATGATAATGATATTTCTTGGACCGCTCGACGTTATTTATTAGAGCTTCAGACCTAGAATATGAGTTGAGACTAAGTCATTATTAAAATTAATAAAAGAAACTGAATTTATAATATATACTTTGACATTTCTCTGGTACCTACAGGTTTTACCCTTACTTCTGAGGATGATCACCCTTTTCATTTCTTGTTTATAATTAGTTTTTCTCATAGAAAATCAATAATATTTAGATTATAATAGAAAATAAACATTTCGTAGAGTACAACTTCAACCAGCTTTCAGAAGTGACCGTTATACGATGGATTTATTATTCAGATAGAATATTATATAATGTCTGTCATTCAGATAAAATGCCGCAGTTCAATAACAACTATTGTTCGTTATCTGATTGATTATGCCTTGTATGATTTTTTTCGTATGTCATGTTACAGAGACTTCCAACAGTCCTCAACAGGATAGGCATTATACTGGTCAGTCCCTTGGTAAGCCTACTATCATATAGATTTTAAGCAGAGCTCGGCTTTTCATAATAATCTATAGTCTTCATTTTCCATATTCAGGATGAATGATATCTTTTTTCCACAGGATTTTCCTGTGGTTGCTCCATTATTTGTTAAATATATTATATACCTAATTATATGATACATCTAACACAACGTTAATAATTTTCCATGAAAGATTATGTTGCATATTTTTTTAATTAGAAACTATGTATATTATTCAATGTTGTAGGTATTGCCTCAGTGTCTCATAACAAACCTAACTGAAAATTATAGACTGCTTTCTATATTCCAACAGCATGCATTTAATGAAAATAGAAAATTGTATATATAGCAAATAATGCAGGGTGTTACACCTTGGCAAATCCTGCTCTGAATGTTTATTAACAAATGCAAAGCGCGAAGTTAGTAATAGTTAGTAATAAGAGAGTCAATCAGATATAATAGAAATTACCTTTGCGACCAATATACTTGTTTAATTGATTTTACTGATAGTTTATACTTGTTCTACGTTGCGATTTCACATTCATAGCTATATATTTGCCAAGCTGTACTGAAATGTTGGGTCGAATTTGATCCATTTAGATGTATGAAACTAAATTCTTGATTATTCAGAATAATAAATTGGGCCTTCACAAATAAAGATTATTACTTGAATTCACTGAAAACTCATAAGATAAGAAATAGGAAAATCAAAGTTGGAATTATCAGCTATTCAAATTTCTTAATACATTGTATGCAGCATTGCACCATTGCTGGTTGTGCTATTCCTGGCATGTACCAGAACAAGTTTCGCTGTTTAATTATCCAGTTTTGTTGTTGAAAAATATTCCTTTTTCTTACTACTAATTGAAAATAGTATTTTCATTATACCTAAACAGAAACAAAGCCTTCGAATCTAAAGTAGTACACTTTTCAATTTGTTCCTATTGATAATTTACTCAATTACAGCTCAAACAATAACATTTGGTATAAATGATAATTTCAAATACACAACGTTACAGGTGATTTTCTATAATGTCCACCCCCTTTAAGTATTTTGTTTTTTACTTTAGAAAAAAATGTAAACAAATGCTAAAGCAAAGTTACCTTTTTTAAAATGGAGCACCCTGTATATTATTGCATTTTTGAACTCTACGGAGAATTCTAGAAACGTTTTATGTATAATGTCCTATACCTATCTTCAACTGTTATAGAAATATTAATAATTGAAAATCGAAATATTGGCAAACCAAAACTGACACAAAGTGACAGTTGCAGTTATCTTTGTCAAGTTATTCAAAAAGTATCGCTGTAACTTGTTATGAGAAATGCCATATTCGTTAATAGAAAAACAATTCATTCGAAACAACCATAATGCCGCTGCAACGCAACGAGACTTATCTCGAGAGAATCCAAGAATGCACACTCCTTGCAAAAAAACAATTAAAAGGATATTCGAAAAATTTCAACAAACATCAAGTCTGAATAGGAAGACGAGAGTGGTGAATGGTAACGAAGATGCGCAACTCAATATATTACTTTATGTGCAAGAGGATCCAAATTTATTCATAAGGCATATTTCAAAAAGTTTATAAGAACAGAACGTCCGTAATACTTCCTATTCAAAAGTTCAGAGGACTCTCAAGAAATCTGGATACAAGCCTTTCAAGATTAGACCAACCCCAAAATTGACACAGACGCACAGAGAAAATAGAGTAATATTTTGCCGTCTTATGCTGGAAAGAATTAATATTGATCCTAACTTTTTAAGAAACTTCCTGTGGATGGACGAGTCCTCCCTTACGACGAATGACATGATAAATAGAAAAAATACTAGGTATTGGGCTACAGCAAACTCATTCTGTTACAGAGAATTTAGATTTCAAGGGCGCCAGTCCATTAACGTTTGTTGCGGATTAATAGATAACAAAATTATTAGACCTCATTTTTTTAATCTAAAATTAAATGGGGACTCATATCTGAACTTTCTCGGAAATGAACTCGAAGATTTTCTGGATGAACGTAGGAAACATTGTGTTCCAGCAGGACGGAGCCCCACCACATATCACCTTGAGAGTGATAAATTATTTGAACCAACGTTTTGAAATATGGATTGGTAGTAGAAATGCACCTCTCAGCTGGCCAGCTAACAGTCCAATGGACACGTTTCTATGGGGATATTTAAAAAATCGCATTTACCAAAATCAAAATATTCAGAATATAGAACATCTACAACTAACTGGGAATGAAATAAATGATCGGAATGACAATCATTCAGATTTTAAAACAGGATCTTTAGAGAAACTCCGACGAACATTCATCAAATGCATTGAGCAAGATGGAGGCCCTGTGGAGCAACTCAATATTTAACAAAAACATAAATTTTTATATGATAAGTTAGTTAATTTATATTATTATTATTTAATTTTCTACAAGAACAGCTTTAATTAAATTTGATCCAGATTGTCGATGTTCAATTATTAATATTTCTATAACAGTTGAAGATAGGTATAGGACATTATACATAAAACTTATCTAGAATTCTCCGTAGAGTTCAAAAATGCAATAATATACAGAGTGTTCCCTAAAAAAGGTAACTTCGCTTTAACATTTGTTTATGTAACACCCTGTATTAACAAATATATGTCCTGCAAATAGCCTAGAATGCATCCTACAACTTTCGTAACATTTTTTTCTAAAGTGAAAAACAAAATAGTTAAAGAGGGTGGACATTATAGAAAATCACCCGGTACAAAAAGTAACATAACTTTCTCATTTTTCGTCTTTTGGTAGGATATTTCGAAAACTTTATTTATAAAACAAAATTTGATATTCCGGATGGTCTTAGAAATAGAAAACTGTTAAAACAAATTAAATAACTAATGAGCCCTATTTGTTGCTGTAGATTTTTAGCCCAATGAGGTCTTAACAATTATATTAGGTAGGTACTAATTCAATATTGTACGAGAAAAAGAAAAAATGCACTGCTATTTAAAAAGACATATCATTGAAATATTCTGTAGTAATCATGCACCCATTATATTTCTTAATTATTCAAGCTTATAGTTTGATTTATTTCATAAAACTTTTATTTAATTTTTCTGTGAGACTATCACGAATTTAAATACATATAAGCTAAACAACTAATTTCAATTTTAATAAATATTAAAATATTACAAATTAAAATCAGGCCCAACCTGAATTATCTTGTAGAGTAAAAATGTCTTCTAAATTAAATTTTACATTTTTCCTTCATACATCGAATTGGTAATATTTGACAAAACATCACTTACACCCTATATAATGTAAGCACGCCCTCGCCTATAATTCTACACATACTTCGTACATATATACATTAAACAGGATGTTTCTAAAACACATTTAAAAAATGATGGCACATATTTCTGAGATCATAAGTTGATTTAATCAAAAGAATTACAAATAGGACTTTTATTAGAAGTTATTCTGGGCGTTACACATGATACAAAGTTGTATCATGGGCGCTACCTATCCGGTCCTGAAATTTCTAACTGCTCATGGGATTTTGCAGTAATTTGGTACTGAAGTAGTTAAATAGAGGAAAATAACCAATATAAAAATTTTAAAAAATGCAGCCAAATGCGAGTCGAACTGTCACACGAATGGTTCCGAAAAATTTTAAAAGAAAAATTATACTGTCTGTAATAAACAAACTGCCCAATCAAAATTTCCTACTATTGTTTAATCCATTGAAGTAGAAACAATCTAATTATATTAAACGAGCAATGCTTGTATATATATATATATATATATATATATATATATATATATATATATATATATATGCAAATTTTATCTCGGAATGTGGTCTACCAATTTCGATGAAAATTCGTATGCATGGGTTCTAGAGTATATTGAATCGATTGGTTCTAGTCACATTCACAAGAAAAATCGTTTTCAGCAATTAATATTCTCATTTCAAGAGTTCTATAGATTATATCTCAGATAGCGATATGAACCTATTAATGCCATAAGGAAAAATAGTCCTATGGTAAAGCTTCCGGGTAATATTCTAGAGTTCTTGGGATCGAATCCCGATCACTTCTGAGCTTTTTTAACAAAACCCATTTTTTAAAATAAAAGATTTTAATATGAATTTCTAATAATTTAATTGGAAATTTTCAATGAAAATTTGTACATACCTAATATATTGCACCAAGGTACATATTAGCTAATGCAAGGAAGGGTTAGCAGATTTTGGTAAAAATTAGCGAAAAGGCGGTTTTCGGAGTCGAGAAGTCGATTGACGATTCTTTTATATTTAAGCGGTGTGGCCCTCGAGGTCCACACTAGCTATTTCAAGAATGGCTCCGCGGATAAAAGTTTCAGTACCTATGTATAGTGTTTGGGGGTTGATACAGCTGAGTTTTGGTATATTTATCATTCATATTACACATTCATATTTATTTCGAAATCTATAACTTACCAATATGTGAACAATAAAAGCAGTATTTACCGATTGCAATACATTTTAACCAGAGATATGCACATTTTTTAATAAGTTTAAATATCCTTAGTAACTCTTACAGCCCTACTCTAAATTCTGTGTTACCCAACACCCGAGCAAAGCTTGGTCGCCCGGGTATTAAACTATTAACAGAGATAGACAGAGCACTTCATTAATAAAATACGTTTTGTTTGTTGACAACATCTTTGTGGGCCAGGGGGTGAGCTGTGGAAGCGGTCAGAAGTGGGGATACAACAGTTTTAACTAAACCCCGCCTCACTGCAATCGTTTTCTTATTTTCTTCGCATAGAAAATATGTCACCAGTGGCGTCTCGTTCTTTCAGGTTTCATTTGCTTTACGTCAAAATATTTGATAAATCTGGAGCTTGGTGAAAAAAGTCAATGTCAACATTATTAAATAGGTGTGTATAATTCTTTTTTAGTCTAGTATTTGAAAAGCGCAAACAATATAAAAACCTCTTTAATGAAATAACAATAATTAGGTAATAATTTCTATACTACGCCCATGACCGACCTTTATATGTCAATAATTTTCTTTCAAAATTCAAATATATAAGTTAACAAATTTTGAAATGTTACTTCTGGGTTCGTGGATTCTATTTTATTGCATACTTTGCAACGTCTACTCATTTTTTCATGTTTTGAAACCAAAGAATGTAATAGAATATTCAAAAACAACCAAAACACCAAGTATTAAAATAATGGGGGAAAGCTGATATGCGATGAGGCATGGCCGAACAGGGGATGATGTCAACACAATATATTGTTTACAGTTTCGTCTATCTCTGTTAGGTCATTGCGTAGAAATTAGTAATATTAAATTAATAAAAAATAAAAGTTTTACGTTTAAGATATTTTTCAGATGGGTTTATTTGCCCTATTTAATAATATCGTGTTTCGTGTTTCAGCAAAATCCTATGCTGTTAGAAGTTTATATTAAAACAGGTTAAGAGCGAGTCGGACTCGCACATGAAGGATACCGTACCATCGTATAAGAACAAAATTTTATTGCATTGGTTTAATTTTTAACTTAATTTTATTTTTATTAGGTATTTCTTATTATAATAGGTATAGGATTACTTACTTTTTGAAAATTTAATGTGTCAACCTATTCGGGTTCAAGAGATAGATACAGCGTATGTTAATGTCGAGAAAAAAATGCCGAATATATCACGTTCATTGTATGAGATCCCCATTTATTTTAAATTTTATTCTACTTTTATTACTTATTGTTAAAGCAGCAATAGAACACATTCTGTTAAAATATCAACTATCTACCTCAAGTGATACAGCCCGCTGACAGACGAACGGACAACGGACGCTTAGTATAAGGTACCATTGGCAACTCAAAAAATGAACGAACTTTGTTTGCTTAAATTATCTTATTTTGATCTTGGGAATATGTGGTAGCAATTCGTAAAGACCTTTTAGAGACATCCTGTACATTACATAGGAATCAAGTGATTTAGAATTTTTTCAACATTTTGTATGTAAATAGAACATCGAAAATGAAAAGTATAGTCGAGATATTTGGTTTATTTATTTCGGTATGGATAGAGTGTCATCATCTTTGATGAAAATATATCTTCATTGGGGAAAAAATTATAATAAAATAGTTTTTCAAATATCTGGAATCCATTTATGAATTCGTTAAGCTACCTCGGATAATAATTGTTGAGTACATATTAAGAGTACATAGTTGAGTTTTTCAGAGTACCATTGGTCGTCGGAGACGTGCTGATTCAAAGCTGCAAGTAGGTACCAAATCTACTTAGAGAACGTGAGTCGCTGACATGAAAGTTGAAAAGCTTTTGCAATATATTTTTTTTAATTGAACTAACACACCTAGCATCTTTGATCCACTAAGTATTTGTAAATATAAATCGCTGATTTAATTGTTTGAATCAACTTGTAGATAGGTGATTTCTTGACTACATTAAAAAACTAGAGCAAAAGGATCAGAAGGGTTGGTTTCCATTGTTCAGTACAGTTATATCTAAAGATATAAAAATTACATGATTAAGATACACGGTGGAGTTATTGCTATCATAAAACTAGACAGTTTCACCTTTCATAACTGCCAATTTTGCCACAATAAGTATGACGTCAGTTCCGGTTACGTTGAAAAGGTTATTAGCATTAAAATATCGGTAACTTGATTCCCTTTATGGTAAGAAACGTAAGAAAAATAAAAAATATATTAGCCGGATTGAAGAAATATAACAAAGAAAAGTAAATTGAAGTAGCCAGTAGCTTGTAAACCTGTACCCCGTCTACCGTTTAAGTATAATAATGTAGGTGTGGACGTTTCCGAGGCGAACATATGAACATAAGTGACAAATTACACAAAATTATATATGACATGCTCTGGAAGCTGAGATCTAATCTATCTCTGAACGATTAAGTGATAGTCAGCGAAGATCATCAAGAGAAGTATTCCTAGTGTGCTCTATCAGTGAGTAGGACAGGCGCGCTTTATCAATAGATACAGCAGGCGCGCTCTAGTAGTTGGTAGAGCAGCTGTCTGTCTACGGTGGTAGCCTCTGGCAAAGAAGATAGATAATATCTATCTTCGGTGCCGCTGGTGATTGAGGAAACCTAGTGTTGAAGACTCGCGTGCAGGCTTATGAGAAGAGGCTGAAGACAGCTGCGTAGGATTGGTTGCACTGGGTGACGCAGCAGGTGTAGGTGATAGCCGACATCAATGCTGCGCTCAGGGTGACCTTCAGGACTAGCTGAGACGTCGTCTTTGATGAGAAAACATGGCTTGAGGGCTCCCCACGGATGTGCCGCGTGAAGCGCTTTTCCGTGAGGCTAATAACCTGATGAGGACCAGAATAAGGCGACTCCAGGGCACCGCAGACGGTGTCGTCTCTAAAATAATACGTGGAGTGCAAATTGCCATATTCTTGAAGACGGAGACAGACGGTTGAGCGTCTTTCAGTTGTCGATGTGGATGTGACGGAAACGAAGAGACGGCATGGTGGAATTTCCCAATGGTGACGATACATGGCGAGTGGTCTTCGCCCGTTGGCACGAGACACAACTGCGAGCCCATGTACGGCAGTCACGTTGTATGTTTGTCCACATAAAGCTCTTTTTCCTACAAAATAGTGTGAAAAACAAAGACAATGTCACGAGAAATGTATTTTAACTAGACAGATTTGTTGTTGGTAAGTTTTTACAATTCTTGGTTGCCGCAATAGATCAAATGGATAAGATTAAAACCCAAATATAAGAATAATCTTTGTAGAAATTTGAATTCTTCATCTAAATTTAATTCATTTGGTAAAATAAAATGCTATTTATTTATATTCAAATTTCTTTTTATTATTAAATATGCGATCTCAGCTCAAGAGGCGTTCATTATTCTGAACGCGGTCAAATATTTCTCGTTTTGAAGCGAATATTTTTATCATTAGATACCTAACTAAATAAGTAAATGTTTTAATGTCGTCCATCCATCGCTTGAGAGATCTCTGTTTTGTAGTTTTGGGGGTAAATAACAACTACGTCCATCTCATATCGTCTTTTCTGACAATGTGACCATTCCAAACCAATTTCAACGTCGCTTTTCGTTTGATAGCATCTTCTACTATTGTTAGTCGTTGGATTTTCTCGTTTGGAATATGGTCCTGAGTTGATTTGTTTATTTACTACTTTAGTCGTCAAAGTAGCTGTTTGTAATCCATAGGAGAAAACCCGCACAGAACTATTGTTAAAGACCTAGGTTTTTACGTTTATGGGGATATTCTTTTTAGTATATTACCTAGTTTTCCTGTGGCAGTCCAGAGGTCAGTCTAACTCTGTCGATTTCTGCTTGCTTATTTTCGATTTCGAGTTTTATCCTAGATATCCATATTCGTTGATTATATAGATCATATCGCCTCACCAATCTATCTTTGTCATGTTCATTTTTATCTTTACTTTCCCCGAAGCTAATTCTAAATCAGAGCTATTTTCTCTTATTTCAATGCTAATTAGAACTATGTCATCTGCAAAATGAAGATGGTTTAACTCTCGATATTAGTCCTTTTAATTCTATTTAAGCGGTGTAAACGCATTCTCTACTATAGTGTAAACAGCTTCGGAGAGCTTGTGTTTCCTTGTCTGACACCTATTTTCATCTCTTCTTATACCATCTTAAAGTTTTATTTGTAGTGTCGCCTTGTTTTAATAAGTATTAATTGTAATCAATAAGTGCTAAATTTAGTGAGATTTTATATTCATTACATTTCTCTAGTAGAATTTTTATGTATTGTATTTTCTTCTGCTTGTTCAAGAAGTTGATAGCTGTCAAAGTAAATGTATAATCTAAGCAGTTTATAAGGATGCGAGATGATGCTAATGGGTCGGTAGGTGATTTCTAATGTCTAGTCAGAAGCCTATAATATTACCTTCCGAACATTATTTCGGTTGTCGAAAATTTTCAATCTCTGAAGACACTTGATCAAAAAGATATTCAAAGCCTCTACTGTTGTACTTCCACCCAGCTGTAGCATTTCTTTGCTAGCTAGTAGTACCTCGTTATTTGTAATGTCGGGCAAATCTTATAATCCGACTTGGGTGACGTGTATGGACTATAAGTTTGTTTGTCTCGGGTTTTTGGAAAAACACAGAGATCTATAGTAGCATTAAGATATTTTAATAATATCATCTCTTTCACACTTCATTTGGCCTTGTTCATTTTTTAGTTGGTGAATTCTTATTCGTCCTATCGAAGTATAAGCTTTTATAGCCTTCATATTGCAGTTATTTTCTAATGTGGTTTTTATAAGTTATTTGTTGTTGTTCCTTGCGTCTTCTCCTATTGTCGCTGTTTTGATATCAGTTTTAATTTTTTAATTCGTTTGAATTTATTTACGCTAGTTTTCTTGTTGGCAAGTCTTTTATCCACATCTTTTTATCTTTTAAATTTCGATGAAAAGATTTTTTTTCGTGTATACATTTGTTTCTTTCCTGTCTATATTAATTTTGAGTTTCGGTCTAACAACACTATGGTCGCTTCTAGATCTAATTTATTCATGACGGTGACGTTTGTTATGATATATTATTGCTAATGACATAGTCAATCTTAGCTTGGAAGTTGCGACTTCTCTATGTTCATCTTCAGGTTCGGTTTTTTGAAAAATGTATGACAGAATGTTAGTTTACATTTATTGAGTGAGCCTTAAATCTATATTCATAAACATAAAGCTGGCTGTGTTATAAATAAACAAAAAAATCAGTACTTTTATCTCGTTTGAATATTTAATAAAGTTTTCAAGTGGATAAAGTGGATATTGAATCATCAACCAGAGTATTCTTTTCACTTTTATTATTGAAGAAAAATTTAAAACACACATTTCTCAAGAAAGCAATACTAAATTGCATACTTAATTGCTTATATACAATTTCTCAATTAAAAAAAATCTAGATTATCCAGAAGCCTTAATAATTAAATTAATTATTGTTTGCTCAAAATAAACAGAACTGTTTCATGCAATCGTTCCTTTCTAAAACGCATAGTAATACATAGCCGATCGGAACGTCATATTCAAACCTCTCCTGAGGAAGTTGAATTACCATTAAAATGAATGCGGAAATGGTAAAGTAGCATTTTCATTGTCAATAAATGATTAGGTGAGACCAAGACGTGTATATGTTGTGGACAGCCCTGAGAAATCCCATACGCACGCCGATGTACTTTGTGTCAGCCAACAATCTAGATTATAGATGCCAAGGAATCTTCCCCTTTGTTCTGTCAGTGTATGCAGATCGGGAATAAGTATTCCGTATTGAGTGTTTGAGTGTACTACATCATTGGTATCAGGAGTAGCGATTCAGCAACGTATCAATCCGAGGGGTCAACTGCGAAGTATAGCAATTTATTACGCACAATCACCCCAATTGGCAAACCAGAGTTCCGTTAAAATATATAAATAAAAAAGGTACAGGAATTATAAAACAATTAAGACCCTGCAGTTATGCTAAACACATACTGTAAAACGAGGGTGGTATGTAACTACAGAAAAAACAATTTTCACAAACTCTAATCGCTCATATTTAACAAGACACCTTTGTAATTTACATAAGGAGTTTTGACACCAAATATTGATTATAAGTTCGTTTCGACTGGCAACCGACTTAGAAATAATCAAGCTTTTTCCGTGTTATTGTAAGGTATATCTACCATATTTCTATATTGTTCGTGAATAAATTGAAATTACCGTATTCAATTCATCACATAATGGAATGACGTTGTTTGTTGTTCTATAACATTATCATTCCACAAAAATTTCATCATTCATTCATTATCGTTATAAAAATTAGTATCAGCAGCAAAGTGCTCAATTGCATTTTTTATTCTGATAAAAAGTTGCATGAGGAATTTGATCGATAACCCCTAGTAATATTTGAAGGCCTCATAGTCATAGTGAACATTAAGCATGTACCCATCTACACAAACAGCCTCTGCAAAGATCTGCAATACCCAATAAGCTCAAATTTGAGTTGTTTGCTGCAAGTTTACACATACGCTTCATATTTCTGCAGCGATGTAGGATGCTTTCACACCAAAGCTACATACGTTGCAACATTATCAGTGGTATCACTGATACCTTCACCTGCTTCAGTGGTAACATTACACCTGGATCCAGGTTAATTTGTATGAAGCTAGAACTACCAAGTGAAGAATTTGATTTATAGCAAAATAAAGGATTATCTAGGTGCTAATTAGTAACCGAATTCAAATAAAACAATCAAGATATTTGATATGGACATGTATTGGACTAATTTCACGTAAAGCTAGCACTAAACATCAAGGCATGATCTTATTACCTACATTTTAACTAATGTTTTTATGCTTTAGACTTGTTATAAAAATCATTAGCCGATCTAGGGGGGAAATTGTTGAGCGGAAATTTCCGAGACAATCGGCGTTGTTATATTTATCTCCAACAGATAGCATCACTTGCGAACCACGTTATTATTATTGGGAACTTTAGCTCATTGAGGCTAACTACATTCAGAGACTTTGTTTCGAATTTCACCCATACAATAATAAAACAATGCAATTTATAATGTTTGGAGAGAAGTTCCAACAACACTTTCTGTCAAACCAGATATATTTTGATCAACACAACAATGCCCCACCTAACTCGGCAAATATGTAAACGTCTATAAATACTAAGAACTCTTTAGCAATCTACGAATTTTAAAGCTGCTGAAATTTCAGTTTTTAATGGTTTTATACGTGAAGTTATAGTCCGGGAGACGGGAGCGTTCTTATCACCCCTATCAAATTATGTGTAGGGACTGTTCTTTATTTATACCATTAACATGTAAAACCATAAAACAGCAATCCAGCTTGAGCAAATATTTCTGTAAATGCATTTAAAAAAATATACATATTAACAAATTAAAAAATTGTCGACATTACCCACATGTTGTTTTGTAATAAATAATACATGAACCTGTAGGGAACAGTATTCGAATATGCGACGCGGCCTCGTAACCCTGGCTCTTGTCTCTTTATTAGACAATTTTCGCGCCACAGTCTTAAGTAAAACACATTTTCCAGCTATTGCCTAGCACAACCACTGCGAGCAGAATGCCCAATCTGAGTCACCGGCGAGCCTCATCGAAACCCTACAAAAGAAAGCAACAAAATCGGTCCAGTCGTTCCCGAGACAATCTTGACAAAGATAGACAGAGGGACATCTGAAACGTAAACAACTATTGAAAACCCAACACCGAAAATTTTACACGAGTCCAATACTTTCCTTACTAGCCATCAATTAGCATCTGATTATTTGATGATAAGATTTATTGCGTTAAAATTCATTGAAAATGTGTTTTAATATTGATTATAGCGCTCTCATGATAAGCTCATCAATACATTTCACTTAGGTATATAGGTATTTAAGATCATCTTTTTCAATTGATTTTGAACTCTAGCACCGTTATTTTGATAAATCTAAATCTCAAATTGACCAATAATTGGTAGTGCTAGTTTAAGAGAGCTTTCAGGTTTAACTGCATCAAATATCCAACGTTGTCAGACCAAACGAGGACGTACATATATAAATTTTGTACACTCACCCTTCATATAACTTTGATATGTCATATTCTCATAGAATTTGAACCTAGACCTGAAGAACGATTTTTAGAGTTATTAAAACCCCATATAGTCTTTAAATATCTTGCAAGACTGAATCTATAAAGACATACCCTCCATGGTACTTTTGTACCATGATACCCTCTCATAGATTCCATATTCCCGTCGTACTCATATGGGAAGATTTATTTTTTATACCACAATGATATTTCTATATAATTTTTTGTATATTTAATGTTTATATATGGGTACTTCCTGGAAATAAATGCAATACGTTGCAACCTTATATAATTTTCGAGAACAGTTCAAATAGCTTATGTTTGTATTTTATTGATTTAATTTCAATACGTTTTCTATATGTAAATAGGTCCAGAAAAGTTATTGAAAAGAGAATAATTGCATACTTAATTGCTTATATATTATTATTTCTCACTTCAAAAAAATAAATCTAGACTATCTTGAAGCCAAAATAATTAAATAAATTATTGTATATTAGAAACATAACCAATCTATTATACAAACCTTTCCTGATATAATGATTTTTGCTTGACAGATTGAATATTCGACTGAGCGCTTATTATAATATGATTAGCACACATATAATGACAATGATTAATTTATACATTTAATCAAGCATCCACACTGTTATTCAATTTTTGTATATACAGGGTGAGAAGAAGCGTGCATCAACAACTGTACCTAATGAGATATTTTCTTGCACAAATTGTGGACCAACAGCATGCACACATGTTACCAACAATGGATGCGCCGAGGTAGGTGCCTCATAAATGTGTTCATTTATTGGTAAATAGTTATGTTCGAAGTCCGTACCAAACCGACAATTGTCGATTACGATTACCGTTTCCATTGGCACTTTTTACTATTCAGCGCCCGAGTAATCCTTGATTACTGAACGCCAATGGAATCGATATTCGTAATCGACAACGGTTATTAAGATCTTGCGATACATGTTTGCCTAAAAAACATTGCCCATTTATCGTGAATTTCATTTATACTAGGTATCCAGAAACTCCTCTGATCAAAATTATCTTCAAACATAAATGTATCCTAAGTCAGCTAGACCCACTTGAAAATGGTAGGTACTATCGGGCCATTTTTTTAACCTATTTAAAAGAACAAATAACATTTAAAGTTGACGACAGGAACAAAGCCAGTAAATCGTCCCCTGTAGATACGATTTCTCTATTACCATTACTTGAAGGGACCAGTCAACAGATATGTTTCATTGGATATTTGATTGCTTCTTCTATTCGAATATGAGTATCTTTAAGGTGCTGTGGTTGTGCCATTTGCTGTTACCCAAAAGTTCGGTCAATGTCAGTTTGACATTTGCTTTAAATACGATAGGTATGACATCCGTTGTTCTATGGAATGTAAAAGTTAACAAAGTTCTATGGAGTGTAAAACTCAAGTTTTGTTAACTTTCACAATTTTACATTCTATATAACCAACAATTTAACACTCTATAGAACAATAATTAGTCTATGGAACAATGAATCACGAAATAATGACTTCGAAATCGGATGGCAAGCAAATTTCTAAATGACATTGAACGAACTTTTAGGTAACTAACAAAAAGTGATCATTTGCGAGTCAGGGATTTACGCATATTATTTTCTGTTAACTTTGAGTGAAATTCTATATTCAGGAGGTATTTTTGTTAAATTTTAAGCACTCAATAGTTTCTCAAGTACGAGAAGGGGACAATTTTCTGTCTGCCTGTAATTTTTGTAAGAAGTTACTTACTGGAATTAGGTCTATATATCATATCATATTTTCTTAATTTGTAACCAATCATCGTTGTATTGGTGAATTTGGGTCAAATCAAAATAAAAGCACGCCTGATGGGTCGTTATTCCATTTGGCATTTAGCGGAAGAGTTTCTGGATTCTGAAAATTAACTGATTCTCCCTAAAGACAGTAATTGCCGAGATCATTCGCAAAATCAACTAACTTTTAGTAGGCTTGTCTTTTGCAGGTGCGGAAAAAAGAGCCCCCACATCCTATTAGAGTTGCGAAGACAATAGACGTTATAGCAAGGATAACGTTTCCCACAGCGTTTGCAGTATTCTTAATATTTTTCTTCTATCATTATAAGAGCTTCACAAATGGTACACAAGAAGATGGTTAAACAATGTTCTAAAGATTGATGCGATTGTGATATTATTAAATTATTGCGAAAGTACATATCATATACTTTGTAAATAAACGTCAGCGGCAATTTCCAAGAGAAGGAAATATGAAAATGCAAGTAGAGATTTTTTAATTCTAAGATTGTAAATATTTTATTAGTGAGATAATTATAAACCAAAGATTTTTAAATAAAAATTTATTACTTATATAAAGCTCTTAGGCTGCTAATTGAAATATGGAAATATGTTTTCTATTAACATGTGGATATGAGCTAAAATAAATAAGAAATTACCGAAATTTTGGGTAAAAGGTTACCCACCCACATATAAAAAAACTTCATATTTTATTGACGAATCAAATTTTTCCGGTACTATTGAGGCCGCAACTACAGAACAGCTAATTTTATACTGTGCCTACTCTTCAAGAAAGTTACCTAATGTTACAATACATTCGAAACAAAACCCATATGGATGATTAACTTTTCATACCCCAAAACCTTAATGATTCAATAACTTATATAGAATGTTGGAAATAATCATTTTAAAGTATGTCGTAAAACTACAAGCAAATAAGGTGCAGTTCTGATGATTTACCTTTAGTTTAGACTTATATTTATTCGTGATCTTTAGTCAGTGATACATTAATAATTATCCAGAAGCAAGTATTTTTTGAATGATGCTTCTAATTAACCTAACTACATTATATTAAACATTATGCGAAGTTTTATTTATTCATGTGCAATGTGCAATAGTTTCTTTATGATAGAGAAGCTGAAACCAAAATGATTTCACAAATGTTAACTGGATAGTCAACATATAGAATTCATGTACCTATGTGCTTTTTATAAAAGCATATTATGAAACCGATTATTAGCAATTTCAAATCGAATTCGATCTGAATTTGCAATTTTAATATAAAAAAAACCTGAAAACTTTTATGGAATACTTATATAAAGACATATGTTTGTTCATTCAGATCTTTTAAGCAATATTCAATCTTCAACAGAATAATTTATTTTCTTGCCACCGATTGGATTGAAAGACTTTCTAAGGCCGACCTGCCACCAAAAGCGGAGTTGAGCTGAACTGAGCTGAGCTGAGTTGAGCGGAGCGGAGTAGACCCCAGCTCAGTCACCAATTTGCCTTTCATATGTATCCTTCTATTCCGTCATTTTTTAAAGAAAAAAAGCAAAGCTGGTCATGTCGGATTTGAAAAGAAAAATCGAATATTTAGATCTCAGTTCGGAATCTGATGATTCGACTAATTTACTTATATGGCAGCATGTTGTGTGGAAACTAGCAAATAAATTATTATATATATATATATATATATATATATATATATATATATATTGAATTATTATAATAAAATATATTTTCCTGAATGACCAATGTTTATATTTTTTCCAATCAGTTTCAGCTGAGATACGATGCGAACTGATGACAATAAATAAACAAATGCATCTAAATAATTTCCAAAACAACATATTTATGGAAAACCTATTTTAGCTTAATTCCTCTTTTAATAAAAAAATATGAGATCATGATTTGAAGCCATGCTCTTCGGATATATAGGAAGTAACTTTACAACTAGCCCATAGATCCTTTTTTCCATTATGACAGCAATCTGTTATATGTAGAATTAGGTCATATTAAACGTCAGACTTATATAAATGTGCCTGTTAGTCTGGTTGTCAATGTGCAATTTAAAATGCGATTTGAAGATAGTAGCGGCAAATTTTTGTTAGGCTACCCGGGTGTTAGATATTTTTTTGGCAATAATCATTCATTTAAACCAGGTTTCATGTCAAAACCAGATACCTGCAGAAATTAGCAGTGGGACTAGTACCTATATAAATGGATCGTTGGAGCGATATTCCAGGAGCGAGTAACGGAATTCACATCACATTTTAACGTAAAGTCTCAAATCTTAATCTACACTTATTTACATTGCTCAATATGGATATGGTGGCTTTTCGTGGTTATGTTTCTTTGACCAACGAACCCCGAACGGAGGAGGTATACAATTCGACTGTCTGCTTTATTTTTTTTTTATTTTTTTTTTTTGGTTCGTGCGCGCCTTTAATATAGTAAACGAGCTCCGATTTTGATGATTTTGGATTCATTTGGAAGAAGGGGATTGAGAAATGGTCCCATATTCATAAAAACGCATATCCGAAATCTCCTTCCCTCCGAAAACCGCCCCCGAAGGGATGGAGGGGGCGAATTTTCTCGAAAATCGAAAATCTGAGTTGGTATAATTAAAGATAGGACAATATCCGGAAACGTTTAAATTGAACATTTTTTCAAAAGTGTTACGGTTTTCGAAATAGACGCATGTTAAATATGTATTTTTGCTATGTAGAGAGGACAATTTCTTTCGAAAATTGAAAATTTTTCGATACTACATGAAAGATAGAATTATTTGTAGCAACATTTATAATGAACATTTTTTCCTTAGAGTTACGGTTTTCGAGTTAAATCGGTGTTAACATGGTAACAACTAAAATATTCAAGCGTATTTCCGCAGCGTTCTGAGATCTCTATAATAACAACTACAAGCAAGGAATATACGTGGGTAATAGGATAAGTACTATCTTCATTGATATGGTATAGTGAATAAATAAATATTTTTTACAAAAAATTGGACCGACGTTATTAGTTGATGCACTGAAAAGTATAAAATAATATTACTTCTATTGGTGATGGTACTTGTGAAGTTGGTGCCAAAAGTTATCAATCTAACTGCAACTGCACAACTTCAAAAGTACTATCACCAATAGAAGTAATATTATTTTATACTTTTCAGTGCATCAACTAATAACGTCGGTCCAATTTTTTGTAAAAAATATTTATTTAAATCACAATTTACTCTTCAGCAGCTTGCACTGACTTGATATAGATGAACCTACTTCGGAATGCATACAACTTGACATATTACGTATTTTTATAATTTTAATGAATACATTTGTCCAAGAAATTTGTTAAAAGTCGATATATTTATGACAACTTTTCTGACATTTCGAACCCCCAACCCCCCCCCCCCCCCCGGGTTACCGGTCTGGAAGTTGGCACAGCTCAACTCAGGTCAGCTCAGCTCCGCTTTTGGTGACGGTTGGCCTTTTCGAAGTGTATTAGTTTAGATACAGTGTATCGCAAATCTGAAAACAAGATATAAAAATCAGAAACTCTATTCTCTCTCGAAATGTTATCTAAGTTTTATAACTTTTAAGAAAATTATAACAAAATGTAAAGAAACATTCCTATTTTCTTTTGTAGAATATTACATTGTGCACTAAGATTTCTGTTTCGTGAATTTGTCATTTGTAATAACCGCTATGTCTTATGTTTTGATCAGCTAAATACTGCTCAGAAGACTGATTTTATATATTATGTATGACATAAAAGTTTTTCTGACTTAGGAGGCTTACTACTATGCTATAGAAATAATGATTTTGAATACTTAATGAATGTAAAACACCTGACTCAGTTTATGAATTAAATTTATTTAAGCTTGAAAAATATTAAAAAAATATGTATTAACGAAAACGATTTACTATTAGTCAGTGATCATATATCAATTTTTTGAAAGAAACTAGATATTAAAATTGTAAGATAGATTGAAATCTGATCATAGATATACGCAGATTATATTGGATCAAAGTAACTATTTTAAGGAATAATTGAAGATCCCATAATACACCTAATTAATATCTTAATCTATCAACAATTCTATAATAGTGTTCTATAACATTAGGAACGACATAATTTAATTAATTAATAACAATCCTTTATTTCACAAAGGAATGCCATTTTTACACATTTCGAAAAATCTAATATTTTGTTTAAAACACTGTTACAACTAAAATGTTAATATCATTTGATACTATAACCATCATAAGGTTAATAGTAATTGCTTTATTATCTTCAAAAAATACCACGTATTATAATAATAGTTTGCTATTTATTGAATGAAGCTTCGTCGGTTCGTTGTCGGAATTAAAAAAAAAATGAGTCGGAAAATGAATTCAGAGAAAAACTCTTATCGTAATACACACTACAACGTATAGACATAGACATTTTATTTTGTTACCTAGAAAAAATATTTTCGATCTACCCTCAATTGAAAATAAAGATATCATACCGTAGTCATGTACAGTTTGTTTCACGAATGTTGACGTCTGCCTTGAAAACACCAAAAAAGGATCAATCCAACTGACAGGAGTAAATCAGTGGCGTAACGATTTGGAGATAAGATATGGCATTTAAGGAAGTTCATATAATTAGAGGAAAAAATATCGATTGATTAAATAAGCAAACATAATATGAAAGATTTATTATCAACAATAATGCAGACACAAAAACAAATATATTGCTTGAGTTATGAAATATAAATTTATGCACCTGAATTATCTGAAATGTCACAATGACTTTGTGACGCCTATGAAATAAAGATTGCGTTGCCTTGTGACATACGTGCAGCGCCCTATCATTGTATAAAAGGACATAAGCTTGACATACTGATGTCGTAGCTTAGATCGACAAACGTAGTAGAGAATATCATGTATAATGAGATGCGATGAGACGTAGGTATAGCGTGATGTACGTAGCTCGTGAATGAATACACACAATAGCCATGATTCGTGAAACAAACTGTATACACATATATATACCTATATGTATTTATGTCACAGGCAGGTTTATATGACGAAAACCGTCAAACGTTGTCAAATAACAAAATTGGAATTGATTAGAATCTGCTGATTACCTCTCGTACTTTATATTTTTATATTTTTTCCATTCATTTTCATCTTTTGAAATATTTGACATAAATGAAAATAATATAATAATATTTTGATTGATTTTGTAACACTAGCTACAACTAGTAATCAGATAATTTACTTGACCAACAAATATGACAAGGGACAGTGACTAATATAGACAGCTTTGTAGAACATTACTATTAAGCATGCTTAATTTTTAGAGTTTATTTACCTACTTTACTTATTGGCAGTCAATGAATTTAAAATCCTATGAATAAAAAACGCCCAGCGGATAACGTAAACGTATTGCCTACTAAAATAGACATTCTACTATAAAACAGCTGTCATTTTAAAACTTTTATTCATATTATCGTGTAAGTTTTAGCCTTATTTCTGCCAAATTTATTTTGAAAATGTGCGTAATATAACATCGAATAAAATAAAATTCTAAAATTACATGTTGATAGAAAATAAATTGCGCTTGATGACAATGTGCCTAAAATTTTAGCATTATAGAAATAAGTGATATGTAATCTATTGGATCGCAGTTCCAAAAATTAAATCATTCTTAAATACATATTTATACGAAACTCTCACCTCTCTTATTATGTGTATACAGGGTTTTTCATGATCAGTGACATACCAGACAATTTGAGAATTATTTATAGTGGTGGCTTTTATTGGAACGCTTTGTCTAACTAAAATAATGTTGATTTGTATTCCGGTTAAACCAGAAGAAGATACTAAGGGCCGTATTCATAAACAATTCGAGTTTTTGAATAGTGTATAAAAGTAGTTTTATACCAATACATAATTTCATTTAATGTGCGTACTATTACGTTTATTCTATTATTTAATATTTTGCAAATAACTTTAAATTTTTTATATTTTTACCCACTCTGTACCAATTTGAAGTAACGTGTTATGCATTCTTGAAATTAGCTCATCAAGGGAAATCCGAAAATTGAAAAAATTGGGTGTTCCATTTTAAAAATGACGTCATCACACGAAGGTGGTTCACCCTGTATATTGGATTATAATTAAAAAAAAACAGTAAATTTAAATCAAAAATCGACCTGTTTCGGGAATATCTGATATTGTTTATTTAGCTAATAATGAATTTATGCATTACTTTATGGACGCACTGTATACTGTATACTTACACAGCTGTAAGTTTCTTATTTCATATAATATGCAATACTATTTCTTATATCACATACTCATTCTACACTACCACTTTCTCCAGGTAGCTTCAATCAGCACTTGCTATCTCAAAAAACTATACTTTTTGAGATATTTTGATTTTGTTAAATAAAAGTTGCCCAAATTGGTTCAGCTAATAGCATTACTAACGTCCACTGTGATTAATATCAACTGATAAGTTTCATCAATATGTTTTAACAACGTACCTATGTCTTATGTTAAGACCAGATATAAAGTCGATTAAATATACATGATGTTTAACATTATGTGAAGAATATATTTGAATGATCTATTCATAACGAATCCCTTTCATTTCATATGATGAATATACTTAAAGAAAATTTTTCTTCACTTTTCTAATTTGCCCCTAGAACCTAATTACCTAATACTCTTTCAATGAATAGCAGTTCGAGAAAATAAGCTATGACATAGTGACAGTGAAAAGGAGAAGAATACGAATTAAAATAATAAAAATATTTTTAAAAGTTTTTATTTAAATGCACTAGAAGAAGAAAGTAAAATTCAATCCTACCAATTTATTACATTATATTTTTTTTATAATACAAACGCTTGTCGCCAAAGTTACCTGTGTAAACACGAATACAATACGTATCTTGATTTGGACACAAATAATTCTAAGAAAAAAAAAGTTTCCGTCAAATAAATTTACACAACGAATCTCGCGACAAGCTTTGATACCATATAAATTGTATAACGAAGTAAATTGATATGACTGATTTAATTTAAAGCTTATTTTTTCTTTTTAGAGCATAGAGGCTTGTTTTAAAAAAAACTTGCTATAAATTTATTCTAGTTGTTAGAGAATTCCCAAAAAGCTATCACTGCAAATTCTCAGAACCAGAGTAGATTTCTCGAAAGATCTAATTGTCCAGTCACCGTGAAACATCCTGTATAATAGATTAGATTAAAATATTGTTTTACACAAAAACTAGTTGATTTAATGAGCACATCTTTATCTTTAATAGTCACATATTTTATCATCATCTATACTTAGTATGCTCCACAAGGACCACTAAGTTCTAACAGTTTCAGACACCAACTCTCGAGAGTGCTGAAACTTCCCAACCCAACCCCATTTCGCTAGGCAAATTCGCATAAGAGAGTTTGCATATTCATGTGTCTACGACATGTATGGAGCATAAGAAATAGATTTAGAAATCACTTAATCTCATACTCGTAAGCTTAATTAACAATTGGAAATTCACAAGCCTTTATATACCAACTAGTGAGATAGTTGATACTGAATGGACCTACCAAAGATATAATATATTGAATTAATTAGTGGATTATTTTTCTCTGATACGAATGTTGGAGTGAACAACTATTTTGAGGCTACAAAATAGTAATATAGCAATAATTATTAGATTGACAAGTTGATAGACTTATAATATAAAAATATACAATTAATCTTGTCTTAATAGGTATATAATTCAATTTTATTCTGCAATCCATAATATTAAGGCATATTTATATAGATTGTAAATAATATTTGATATAACAAATGTTTTTCGATTTTGCTATATTGAATTGTATATTCACATAATTATATTATATTAAGATACATTTACAAAGAACTATTGATATTTGAAATACACATATTTGTATTATAATAATGTTATATATTATAATTGTTATGTATATTTTCGACATTACGTTAATTTATTTGGCGTTATTTGTTATTAGAAAGCACCTAAAAGTTCTAGCTCAATTTCAAATGAACCAATATCTAAATATATATTGAAAAAATCATGTTTGTTTTTCTTACAGTAGGTACATTCGTTTTCTTGTAAAATGTGAATCATATATTTCGATAACTCATCGCCTACATCTTGACATTTCCAACAGAATAATAAACTCTGGTTGGTCAAATTAGCATAAATATTTTGAACAAAAAATTTGCCAACCGGAATTGTCCGACAAATAGTGACTCAAACCATAAATAGCTCTACTCGCGACCACCAAATGACAGCACTCAAATCTGTCAGTTTAACAGAATAATATATTAAAATAATTCATTCTATTCAAATAATTAATTTCATCGGACTTGAGGAACGTGCATATATTGAGGGCGGACGTGTAATTAATGGTAAGTACAAACCAAACAACAAAATGTTTTCAACATCCGTCAACATGTTGCCAACATATTTGTTGAACACAACAACTTGTACCCCGGATACATGTGGCCTACAGGGTTGTTCGTTCTAACCAAAATCGGTTGCACGTCCGAATTAAACGAGTTCTTACTATTGGCATATCAAAATGGATTTATCTACTGCTGCTGCTTTTTTAAGATAACATACCCAAAAAAATAATTTTGGATTCCTTGTAAGTTTGACGTAAATTATCTCAAAAACTGATCAAATATTTTTTTAAGTAGCTCGTTAAAAAGAATCCAAGGTCCTTTAAAACAATGTACCCCTCGACCAATGTTCCCTATCTAAATAACAGGGGTAAGAATTATACACCGTAAGGGGCGGACCCCAGCGAAACAACGCAGTCGCCAAAACATCTCACCCCAGGAAACATAATCGATGAGTGTTTCTTGAAAAACATGCGACAAAAACCTGAAAACTCCTCTGTTTCGTTTTTAAACGGCCACCCTGTATATAATATATTGATGCGCATATTTTTTTTCATGGACCATGTACAAAGGAAAAAATGTGTATTAAAATTTATGAATTTATACATCTTATTCTTTCCGCTTTTATGAAGGAAGAAAAAAGTTTACATTTATTCTTTGAATCATTTTTAAACAAATATAATGTTTTACCAAAAAAAACAGGGAAATTTACTACATGCCCTATAAAGAAAATAATAGTTAATATAATAATAATAAAGTTTATATTATTTAACGTACCTCCAGCTGCAGAAAATAAAATAGCAACATCACATCGTCTAGAAGAGCGATGTTTTCCATTTCAGATTGAAAACACGGATACAAACAACACTCAACAAAATTCTTTGATGTCATGCCACTCAACATCAGCACTATGTTGCCGAGTATCTGCCAACTTGTTGCGACTTGATGGGATACTTGTTGGCAGCAATGTGAACAATATGTATCCGGCCGAATGTTACTTAAATTCTCCAAAATATTTTGGAAGATTTGATGTGATTTCCCGTTTGTCAGGTCAATAAATGGCTTATTGGTTCAGGATCAACATTAATATAGATAATTAAAGTACTATGTATAACAGTAGTTCGTCGCTTCGGCAATGTTTAAAAGGAACCTAACTAACAAACACAAAAATTTTGGACCATGCCTTAATTTGCAAGGGTTTGGATCGATTTGATCTTTTGCACATTCTTTATTGTGGTCAAGAAATTCGAACTATTTTTGTGTAATGTTACCCAGACCAACGCCACTTTGCGATGTGACCTTCTCTGATTCTCTGTTTTGGAACAGAAAACACGAGCTACTAGCTCGTTGTGGAAACACCTAGATGGCACCCGAAGTAAAGATTAGTGTATTTAATCTTTGCCCGAAGTATCTTTCACCTGCATCTAGTGCAGTCGATATACGTCAGGAGTCGGGAGCATCTCAGCGTCTGATTCGATAGATTTTAATACGGCAACGAGAGCGCGGCAGTCAGTTTTGAATCCCACCGGTGAAATAAATATTGTGATATAAATTGTAAATAGTGTGTTTGAATTGTTATTTTTTGTTATATTAAATAAATAGACTTTATTAATCAATGTGTATGTGAATTTCTATCCACAAAAGAACGAAGAACATTACAATGGGTGTCAGGTGTGGGGTGGATAGAAATTGTTCGACATTAAAATAAGTAAATAAAAGACATTTTCGAGAAAATGCCGAGAATAATGGAGTTGTAGGTCTAGCTTTGCGAGGAAATTACTGGACGGAAACAGGACTTATAAGATCGACTTCGAAAAAGACTTGTTGAGGAAGGTAAAGACCCAGAAACTTTTCAGTTTGAACTGTCGAACTTCGAGAGAATGGAACAGAATATAAAACAAGGACAAGAAAAGATGGCCCAGAAATTAGAAAATCAAGAAGTAAATTTGGCCCAGAAATTAGATCAGAATATAAGGGAAGTGTAAGAGAATATAAAACAAGTGCAAGAGAATGTAAAAGAAGTGAAATTAAATTTAGCACAAACATTAGAAGAACAAGAAGTCAGTTTGAATCAGCAACTAGAACAACAAGCAGTAAGGTTGCAGCAAGTACAACTAAGCTTGAAGCAGAAATTGGAGCAACAAGAAGAAAGCTTGAAGCAAGTATAAGTAAGCTTAGAGCAGAAATTTGAAGAACGATTAGAAGAAAAATCTAGAAGTTTGAAAAAGAAGTTCTTTCGAAGCCAAGGTAAATGAACTGAGAAGCAAGTTGGAGACATCACATGTGTATCAGGCCGGTGTATCGACGGAGACCCTTGAAACCAAATTTGTGCAAGCGGGGAAAATTACACAGAAACCTCCTCAATTTGATGGGAAAACATCTTGAGGTGCGTTTAAATGCGCTGCGCCACGAACGCCCGGTGCATTTGCGGGCGCACTAGAGGTTTGTTGAAATTGTAATTTCGGCGAACCTTCCGCGATCCACAGGTGACCCACGAATATGCAGTAATCATCTTGTAGTGAGCGGTAAAGATAATTCTGTATTCAATTTCTCTGAAACAGTTTCCAAAATATATTCATTTAGGTTTATAATACTAATGACAAATTATAATATATGAGTTACGAAATATTTTCAACAAGAGCACCTATGTTATTATTTCTGCTATCCTATGGATAAGTATTTATTTATCAACTAATGATTTACTGTTATCCGGCCTGTTATAGGCCTCCTTCAAATTCTTCCAATCGTTCCGGTTTTGTGCCCTTTTCATCCAGTTTGTACCGGCTATGGCTCGGATGTCGTCGATCCATCTTTTACGAGGTCGACCAATTGGGCGTTTTGTTATGCGTGGTCTCCAACATAATAGTCTTTTGGCCCATCTTTCCTCTGGCTGTCTGGCTAAATGTCTTGCCCAAGACCATTTAGCGTTAGATATTTTCTCGATGATGTCAATGACTTTCGCTGCCCATCCAAGTTTAATCCTTCTCGAAATTTCGGCTGTTTGGTTTTCTTTGCCGAGTCTAATGGCATGCCCCAAATATACATATTCATGGACGTTTTCGATTCTCTGGTGATTGACTGTAATTTGTTCTTCATTTCTACTTAAAATGTTAGTTTTGGAAAAATTCATGGGAAGGCCCACTTTGGCAGATACATGGTGTAGTTGTTCGAGCATTCTCTGGAGTTCTTCCGACGATGAGGCAATCATAACAACGTCATCAGCAAATCGCAAATGGTTAAGCATTTCACCGTCCATCCCAATACCGTTTTCTTCCCAATCCAGCGTCTTGAAGACGTCTTCTAGCGCCAGTATAAAGAGTTTTGGGGAGATAGTATCTCCCTGTCTGACTCATCTTTCCATTTTGATTTTCTTCGTTGTTGTCATTTCGTCTAATTTGACAGTCATTGTAGCTGTTTTGTAGATAAATGATATTATTCCAGAATATCTATGATCTATTCGGGCATTGTGTAAGGCTTCTAGAATTGCGTATAATTCTATCTATCTATCTATCGAGTCGAAAGCCTTCTCATAGTCTACGAAGGCTACGTATATAGGGAAGTTTTATTCGGCGCTTTTCTCTATGAGTGTGCGAATCGCCTGGAGATGGTCAATCGTGCTATATCCACTTCTGAAACCTGCCTGCTCTGGGGTCTGATAGAAATCGAACTTGTTCGTTAGGCGGTTTGTGAGCACTTTTGTGAATAATCCTTTTTTTATGGATAAGGGTGATTATTGCGTTTTGCCATAGCTGTGGTATTTTCTGTTCAGTAATGCACCTATTAAAGATTTGTTTTATTCTCTTCAGTAGAGATTCTCCGCCATATTTAATCATTTCTGTTGTCAGTCTTTCCTCTCCAGGTGTTTTGTTGTTTTTAATTTGGCACAAGGCCTTTTTTATTTCGTCAATGTCTTCTTCAGACATTAGTGATCGGAGGCCTAGATGGTTTACTGATTGTTATTTTTTTGTATAGTGTTGTGTAGAGTTGTTCAACTATGGTCAGCATTGATTCTGTTGTTGATACAAGGTTGCCCTTTGAATCCATAAGTTGGTATACTTTATTTCTACCTCGGGCTCTATTCTTCCTGAGTATTTTCATGTTGGAATTTCTTGTTAAACATTCCTTCATCATATTTGTGTTATGAGTCCTGATGTCTTTACGGAAGGCCATATTAATTGATTTATTCATTTCTCTGTATTGTGGTGTGTCTTTCTCTAACTTACGTCTCTCGGTCATCAGTTGCTGTGTTCCTGTGGATATTTTGGGGTTTATGGTGATTTTCTATTTTGTTAGGGTTTTCCTGGTACTATTTAAAATCTGGGATGTCGTGTGTTGTTCCAGGTGATCTAGTGAGAGTTGTTCTGTGTTTTGCGCGTTGGACAGTCTTCTGCCTATGTCCAGTTGGTAGTCGGGAATGTTTTGGGGAGTGAGATTCAGATGTTGAACTTTAGTGTTGATGAGTTTTGATCTTTCTAGTTTTATGTTAATTCTAACTCTGGCTCTAACTAATCTATGGTCGCTACCTATAGAGAATTGGTTTATGACCGATACATCCTGAACAATGTGCTTTTTATTACATAGGATATAATCAATCTCATTCTTTGTAGATCCGTCGGGTCTAACCCAAGTTCATTTCCTTTGTGGTGGATTTTTGAAAAAGGTGTTCATGGCATAGATGTTGTGTTGTTGAAGGAAATTGAGTAGCCTCTCGCCTATTTCATTCCTTCGTCCTAGTCCATATTTTCCTATATGTGGTCCGTCATCCCTTTCATATTTGCCTATTTTTGCATTATAGTCGCCGATGATAAAAGTAAAGTGTGTTTTTGACATATTCAAGGCTCTTGTCTCTCATCATAGAAGTTATCAGTTTCTTCTTCGTCAGATGCTGTAGTTGGTGCGTATACCTGAATTACTTTTAGTGAATATTTTTGGTTTAGTTTTAGGACGGCAAAAATTACTCTGTTGGATACCGATTTCAGTTCTATAATTTTTTCCCGAAGTTTAGGTGAGATCAATATAGCTACTCCGCCCTGTCTGTTTCGGAGTTTCTTTGATATAATGTGCAACCATTTCTTAGAATGGTACACTTCTCCCCTTTCATCCTCGTTTTGCTGATGCCTAGTATATCCCATTTTATATTCTCCAACTCAAGTTCCAGTTCCGAGAGTTTTTCTTCTGTTCTTATTGTCCTTGTATTGTAAGTCGCTATGTTCAATCTACATTGGCAGTCTGTCGTGACCTGGGGATTCTTAGCACCCCTGGCTCGATTCCTAGTCCGTCCACTGCCTTGGTCGGGGATTTTCGAGCCGCCAGGAACTCGGGGCCTTAGTATTTCCTTTGAATTCATGAGAGTTTTTGAAGAGAAAATGGCAGTTAAAACGCCACGCTTGCCGTGCATGTTGGCGAGTATTGGTTCAGCCGCTCCTAACATGGCTCAGCAACAAAATCTTTAATGAAACTTTTGAAAATACTTCAGAAATAGAATAAAGTAATAAAGTGCATTTTATTCAAACTGAATTACAGAGAACCGACAGTTAATTTATTTAAACCGAGGAACTTATTTGATGTTGTTCAATATATAAAATCAAAATTTGTATATTCATTCATCTTGTCTTAAATAATTTGATACATTCAAATTTAATAATGATCAACACAATCATTTAACTAGATGTATAATTATAATTGACCAAGAAGCAAACTCAATAGTCACGCGCGCACCAAAAACAACGAATGCGCCAAACCCCCGTCCAAATCTGAACGGCGCGCTTATCTATAAGCACCTTTGGGTGAACTACCAGCCACGGTAAACGGTAAACATTACAAGAGTTCGAAGCTCGAGTTGTTCGTCTGGAATATCCAACGGTGCCAGAAAATGTTATGGAGAGATTGGCAGTCCAAGCATTCTTGGACGGGCTTCGTGACGGTGAAACGAGGCAAGCCTTAATACTTGCACGTCCGGAACGCTTGGTGGATGCACTGGCTCGTCCACTAGAATACGAATCCGCGAAGAAGAGTTGCAAGATCCAAGCTCACGCACGAAGGATAAAAGAGGGTCAATCCCAGGAGCCTTTCGAAGAAACAATAAGGCGAGTAGTGACGACTCTCTGGCAAAGAAGAAAGAGATTCGTTGACGGAAAAGAAGGACATGGAACCGCAATCTGAGGCGCAAAAACTATGTGGGATCGAAGACAAGAGGCGATCATCGAGCCGTGCCCGGAATGCCTCAATAATGATTGCTCGCGTGGCACCCATGAAGCATCAGGTAAAAAATTTGTTTGTGAATTGTTTCCTAAATGGTGAACAAAAGTTGCCGCTTCTGTACGGGAACGATGAAAACCACGGTTAGACCTGATGCGGTAACAAGTAACAGTACTGTGAAACCATCTAGGTGGAGGCTGCGTACTGCTATGGATGAAAATCCATGGAGAAATTGAAATAAATATAAAAATTGGTAACACGAATACTGGACACCCAACTTTGGTAGCAGACATAGAGGACGAGGTGATATTTGGAATGGATATGGCTTGAATGGATTCCAACTGGACTTGAAGCATGGCGTCATCTAAATCAATGATGAGGAGGTTGTTCTTCACTGCAGGCAAGAAGAAGCTGTCAGAGTAATACTATCAGAAAAGTTTGTGTTACCAGAAACAAGTGAGGTGGTTGTAGAAGCTAGAGTGGAGGATGACTCTTATCAGGGAAGCATTATGATGTTTGAACCACAGATGGATGATCAGTAAATCGGCTGTGGAATTGTGAGCGGAAAATGTCTGGTTCGAGCTAATGATTTGATTCAAGTAAGGGTGATAAACGTGAATAGCTGTCCTGTACAGCTCATGGAAAGGATAAAACTGGAACGGTGTTCTTCGGTATCTTCAATAGTAAGAAGCTCAGATGTTACTGTCGAAACGCCTGCTCAGTTATCTGATAAGCTTTCGGAATTACTAGCTACATCATCAAAGGGATTGAAGCGAAGAGCGAGCAAGATTGAGGATGCTTATAGCCAAATAAATAATAAAAATAAATAAATAAATTTATTCAATATTATAATTAAATACATTATTTCCTAAACCTAAGCTAGATATACTATGCTAAACATTATTTGTTTGCACCTAGGTACAATATACCTGTGTGTGCAATAAGTTTCAAGAGAGAGTTAACTATTCAAAAGTTATCTTTTAGATTTGATGATTGTTATATTATAGGTATTGTTAGTGTAAGTATTCGATGTCTAAATACAAGCTAGTAGAGTCGAGTTTTTATAAATGAAATATTTGCATTTTTTAATGAAAACTTTGGGACGAGCATTCCTCAAGTCCTCCGGTAGATGATTATATATTTTAGATGCTATTATGATTGGAATTTTTCTACTGGCTTCTTTTGTCACAAATGGTACAATGGCGTTGTTTCTTGTCTTATTTCTAGTTTTGTATCAATGATCAATGTTTTAATCAGGTTTCTTTTTTGTATATGAAGTTACAGCTAGATAGCAAATATATAGATCTTATATTAAAAATGGCTTTGTTGTAGAGTAGGCCAGTCAAATATAGTTTAGTTTTGAGGAGAACTACTTTTAGTATATAATTTTGTGCAACATTCAATTGTTTGATGGTATTGTTATGTTCACTCCCCTAGATTATGATTCCATTGATTCAAGAAGTGATCGGCATACGTTGATGAGGGTATTTTTATCCAGAAAGCTACGCAGAATATAAAATTTATATACGAGTCTCCTAATTTTTTCAGTTAATTTCAACACGTGGTCATTCCATCTTAAATGCTTATCAATTGTTAATCCAAGATACTTTGTACTCTTTGATTCATAGATTGAGTCGGATAAGTAGCTGGATGTGATCGTTTGGAAGTTAGGTCTGGTAGAGCTGTTGATTGAGAAAGCTATATAGTATTATTATTTTCTTAGTATTTAATTATGGTCTACTATACTTAAGCCAATTGACTACCACTTCCATACCTTTTACAGAATTTTGTCTCGCTGCGTCCCAGTTTGATCATTAAGATATTGAGATATTTTTGTCTATAGTCAATAGGGAGTTTATGTACAGAATGAATAGGATTGGGCCTAATACAGTGCCTTGTGGTATACACATCGTTACAAAAAAAGGTTCACTATTTTCTTACTCTCAGGAATTGCTTCTTTGAGTTAAGGTAGTGTTCTAGAACCTTGAGTAATTTTATGTGAGGCACCGTATCGAAAGCCTTCGCTAAGTCTAGAAAGATGGCGATACTTTTCTTGTTTGATTCTAACAATAATACTAATAATAAAATTACATATATAAGTAATCCATCATTTTGATTTATTCTGCTTTCATTTTAGATAGTAGTAAAGTCTGGAATATTAAAGTTTGCTATTGAGTCGACGTTCCAGCATTCGCTGAGAATCAAAATATCAACATTTTTGAGTTGGTAGGTCTCGAAGAATACCAGCAGTCCATCAATTTTTTTCCTAACACTGCGTATATTCAAATGTAAGATCTGTAGATTTAAATTATTTTTATGAGGACATCTTTGATATTGCTGTTGATGGAAAAGGGAGAACAAATATCGTTCGGCATAAAATTAACACAGGTAAAGAAAGCCCTATACGACAACCAATGAGAAAGCTACCATTGGCTAAGCGGGAAGAAGCCGACAAAATTATAAGAGAAATGGAACAAGGAGTGATCGAACCATCGATGAGCCCATGGTCATCACCAGTGGTACTGGTTAAGAAAAACGACAAGATTCTGTGTGGATTATCACCAACTCAACAACGTTACCAAAAAGGACAGTTACCCATTGCCAAGGATTGAATTGGCAGGTCGAGATGGATCCCGAAGACCAAGAGAAAACTGCATTCCCCGTTGGCTCCAGCCTGTGGCAGTTTACAATTATGCCGTTTGGATATGCACCAGCTACTTTCCAGAGGCTAATGGAGAAAGGTCTCTCTTGGGAAACCTGTTTGGTCTATCTATCGCTGTAGAAAAGACATTCGAAGACCACCTTAGGAACTTGGAACAAGTATTCCCGCGACTATGTCACTCAGACTATGTCAGTCAGGTATCAAGTTGAGCCCCAAGAAATGCCAATTGTTCCAAAAGCAGGTTCGGTACTTAGGTCATGTGGTGTCCAAAGAAAGAAAGCAGTCGATCTCCAGAAGATACAAGGTGTAAAAGAAAGCTTCCTCGGCCTTTGTACTTACTAACGACGGTACGTATCAGGATTTGTAAATATCGCCAAGCCGCTAACTAGGATTACGGAGGACGGTTGCAAGTACCAGTGGGGTAATGACAGCCAGCAAGCCTTCGAAAAATTAAAAGATGCTCTGCTAACAGCTCCAATACCGAGCTATCCCCAGCCAACGGAAAAATTTAAATTGGACACAGGCGAAAGCAATGTGGGTATCGGTTCTGTTTTATCAAAGACAGAATGGCCAGGAGATGGTTATCGTCTATTTCAGTAAGAAGTAAGAAGTCGGAGAAAAACTACTGCGTCACCAGAAGAGAACTGTTGGCCGTTCTGAAATTTGTGGAGCATTTCTACAAATATTTATAGGGTAGAAAATTCTTGTTAGGAAACGACCATGCGTCACTTCAGTGGCTACTGCGATTTAAGAAAACGGAGGGTCCGGTAGACCGATGGATCGAAAGGCTCCAAGAATTCGACTTCGACATCGAACAACGCGCTGGTAAATCCCACGGCAATACCGATGCACTTTCGAGGATAACCTGTCATGGTGACTGTTCCCACTGTAACCGAGCTGAGGAGGACGCCGCTTCTAAGAGAACCACCGTTATAGATAACCGCTGGCAACCAGATGATCTCCAAAAAGATCAGGAGGAAGATCCCATCCTAAAAGTACTAATTGAATGGAAGAAGGAAGATCAACGACTGATTTGGCAAGAGGTTTCACGCTATTCACCTGCTGCTATGTCGTATTGCGCCCAGTGGAATTCTCTTGATTTAGAGAACGGTATTTTGAAGCGAGTACTTGATAACTCGGATGGTGCCGAGGACAGAAAGCAGTTGGTAGCACCGAAGTGCAGCTAAGATCTTGGAGAAACTCCGTGAGCGATTTTATTGGGTCAACTGCAAGGAGGACGTGCACAACTGATGCAGGAAATGCGCGGTCTATGCGGCTATATAATCCTCATAAACGTCGAGGATTGTCTCCGAAATGGCAGACCTCTTTGGAAGGACCCTATGAAGTAATCAAGAAGATCAATGACGACAGGATTAGGAAGGCAAGAGAACTTACCCTGCTTCGATGCACTCATGGCTGCCTACTCTGACAAAGCTAAAGCTAGGTGTGGCGTGACGCAAGAGGAACAGCGCGAGGTGCTAGAGGACTACTCGCTGGCACACTGTGTTGAAGGCTTCGTTCGGTCGTGTAGAAGAGCTTCAAAGGCAGAATGGTCAGGTCGGACAAGCATTAGAGTTGAAAAATGGTCAGGGGCCAATCTTCTTCCTCTTATCCAAGAAGTGGTCGTACCAAAAAACTATCCTATATGACTGGGAAAAACTGTTGACTGACAAATTTTTGAAATTGGCCATTCGATGCTGGCCTGTGGACTAGACGGATTGGACTAGAGAATCATCAGGAACATGCTAGAAGTTTTCTTCAGGTTCACAGGGATATATTTTAGTATGCTGTTCGAATCCAGTGGGTGCGACGCGACGCAAGACCGTAGACTGTTTTTTTATCGCAATTCCCATTGCAAGAGGGGTATCCGTTGCCGCTTTAGACATGGTCCGGAAAAGAACGTTTCGAGGGCAAAACGAACTTCTCTGATTCTCAGCTGTGGAACAGAGAACTGAGAAACGGAAACACCTGGATGGCACCGGAAGTATCTTTCACCCGCTTCTAGTGCTGTCGATATACGTAGGGAGCTGTCGAGAAACATCTCAGCGTCTGCTTCGATAGATTTAAATCCGGCAATGAGAGCGCGACAGTCAGTTCTGAACGTGCCAACCGGTGAAATAAATATTGTGATATAATTGTAAATACATAGTTATTTAATTCGTAGTGAACAGCTTAGTGTATATAAATTGTAGTACGGCTGTTTGAATTGTTAATTTTCTTTATATTAAATAAATAGACTTTATTAATCAATGTGTATATAAATTTCTATCCACAAAAGAACGAAAACAATACATTACTATACTTTCGAGAAGAGATAATTGTATTCCAGTAAAAGCTGAAAATATATTTGATGAGATTGTATTTCGATGATTAGGTATCAATGGAACTACTGCAGACTTGTGTACTTTTACCAAAAAATAATGTCGTTCTCAAAATGCTAGACTCTTTCCAAATCTCTTAACTCCAATAGAGTTTTTTTCATATTAAGAGTATCTGTCATCACGAAAGAAGAAATAAATTTTCATTATATTCTTCATATTTTTCACATATTTGCCACTGATAGATCGTAAACACCACATTTACAAGGTTTTCAACTTACATTACCAAAGCACAGTTTACCTGTTAGGTTAGCTGTGACCAAACATTCGTTTACTTTCGCGAATATCTATGCTTTTGCATAATGCCTAAATTCCTAAATTCGATACAGTATACGGGCCAGTATTGACGACGTCATTAAGTAACTATGGTGTCACTTCTTTTCCTAAATAAAACCACTCAACTGCACATGAGTTGATCAAACCATGACAGTTGTTCTTGGAATATATTTGGATGTACTGCCGCAACAGCAGTAAAATATTTTGCTTCAGTTGAAATGTAGTTAACGACCATCCATACTCATACTGGTCAGTACACTGGATTGAGTTTAGGAACTCAAGCAATATAATGGTCCACAATATTGACTGACATGTCAGACTTCCTGTTTTAGAGGATGCTGAACTACTAGCGACAAATAGCTTGAGGGACAAAACGCTTTGGCAGTTATGTATCGGCCGCATATCAGCATTAATTTATTTATCATCGATAAGCATACCGAATATTTAAATATATTCTACACTCCTAGACAAAAAAAAACGAACAAAGATTTTGTCATCTTGAATAACTTTTACAATTTTTATGGTTTTTAGTCATTTTCTGCAAGGATGTATGTGACATAATTTTGAATATTTTCTATTATCTACTGAAATTAAGAAAATTTCTTATGAACCTGAAGATATACGAGTGAATCCAAATTTTCATTTTGCCCTAGATTTCTAAACAAAGTTTATTCTTACGACATTTTTGCCTTACCTTTTCTTGACATTTCCTCTTTTGATTCACATGCTTAACATATTTTTTAAAGAAAAATATGCTCTTTACAACAATAACAGAAATTATAACATTACATTTCATACAAGTCACATTTGTATTAAGTCGCATAGCAACGTAACGATTATGGTCAGAAAGTTGTGTCTGTTATGGTTTTGATTCAGTTAACTAAGTCCATTTCATCACTTAGAGAAAAGGCCACCTACGTCACGAAAATGCGAAAAGTGTTGACGTCACGTCAGTGTCGTACCGTGTACATTACCAACAGGTAAACAAACATGGCGTGTGTGACGAAATTTCAGGGCAAGGTAAAAAACACACAAAATAAAACGTTTATTTACATCAGTGCACGTTACCAGTTTGTTCTACATATTATGTTTCAGCCATAGATAAGAGATGTTGCATTTACACAGATAGTTAGGCAACTCAATGACAAAAATTCGTTCATTGAAACAGCGCCCCGTCTGTAACGGCTGGTGTCATAACTACCATCAAAATGGCGGGAGCGGGATTTTATTCAAATTTTTGAAATGTATCATTGTAACCTTAGTTCTCAAGAATATAATGATCTATTTATATTTTCAAGATAGTCTTAGCTGTTCCCAGTAACAACTACTTGAATATATAAATTAAAGAACATTATCTTGAAAACATGATTTATTCTGAAGATTAGGAAATTAAAACTAATTAATATAAATAATGCATGTTTTATTGAACTTATCATATACATATATTATATACGAATAATAAATAAACTTTATAAATATAATAATAGGTATGTATAAACTAGACATATAAGTTGTGAGAAATTACAGAATATGGAAATTTAGAGTTTTTAATACAAAAATTGTAATATAAAGATAATGATAGAATTTGTAATACAAAATTTTTAAAATAACATACAATAACAAGTAAAATATATGTAATATTTAAAGAAACAGAAGTAAAATAATATAATATGTATAAACAAGAACCCAAATGAGCAAACCTTCTTACGCAGCTTCAAGAAATTATACAATATTTAAATTCAAAGTTTATAAATGACAGAAAAAAAATATTTCAGTTTGGTAACTGAAAGTTAGGCAAAGCTACACGAAGAATTAAATATCAACATTATCATCATTTAAAAGTAAATTAGCCAAAAGTAACTACTTCCTAATAATATTAGAATTCAGGTTGTTATGATCATTAACATGATTTAGCCGACAATCATTAGGTAGTTTCAAACTCCAAATATAACGACGATTAATCCTAATGAAATTTCCTGCATTTTATTATCTTTATTACGAATTAAAACCAAATTTAACTGAATTGTACTATAATATAATTTAAAATCAATATAAAATCAACAAGTACTTGCCTTTTCGAGATGTTGCTGATTCATTTTTAGATGTTGGTCTTGAAGAAGTAATATTCAAGTCTTTCACAGAACTTGATGAGGAAGCTGAAATTTTTTAATCATGATTAAAAAAGTTCCAATTATTTCATTTTATAATCAAATGTGAATAGGGTAACACAAATACTCACGTATTACAAATGATGTTGGATTAATGATAACTGGTATCTCATTGGTCGCTGGCGCATATATTGTATTTTCTGTATCACATGTAATGGCTGGAGAAACTAAAACAATTATTTATATTTGATAAAAATAGAAGGGACAACAATAGAAAAAAAATTATTACCTTCTGGTTCGTTGAGATTTACATTAGGCACAGCAGTGCATTTTAAATTTGAACCTCTTCTGCCATGCTGAATCAAGTGTTCTGGTCCAAAATGATTATGGCAAACTCTATAACTTTTCCGGATACTACATGGCTCCTTACCATGAAATTTTGGACAGCTTGAATCCATTGTTCATAGATCTAAAACAAAAAAATTGGTTTTGAAATTAATACTAATTTAACTAAAGTTATTGGATTGTAAATATTTGAAACGAGGAGGATGATCGGAAATATATGACACAAATATTCGTAAAATAAACATTAATTTTAAAATATCCAACATTCTAATTAACTCCAATATTTCAAATTAACAACGGCGTTTCAAAAATAGTACTCACCTGTTCATCTTGTGGAAATCTATGCATTTTAACACCTTTTCCACTTACAACTATTAACACAACAATAAAACATTTTCGCAGAGAAATAAGAATAATAGCTAGAGATCAACGATAGAAAACTAGATAAGGTAACCATGTTTGCAAAGTACGCTTATTTATATCTCTTGACAATACTTAATATCTGATTAATAACTCATTTAACTTTCTTAGAAACTTTGAATGAGATTATTTCGACCATGAAACAAGCATCTGATGTTATCCTGTCAGTCTCTCGTTCAGCCAATCAGGAACATGGAACTTTGCAGCCAATCGAAATCCATATTTGATTAGTGTAGCGCTCTGACGAGTGGTGTCAGAAGTAAAAATAAAGAATGACCTTGAGCATTGGAGTTATACTAGCCTGGTTTCAGCGGTATCTGAAATCCCCATTCAGCTTCGTCTTGCATACAACTGGCAACGTTATTTATGATTTCACGGATTTGGCTCTGAATTACCAACTCTTTCAGTCCAACGAACTTCTTCGGTGGCATCTTCTAAAACAATGTGTGGAACATAAAGTGTAGAAACTCATCTTCCAGAAAATACAGTAAATCGCCATAATTGAGTTCAGAAGAACATGGAACTAACCCAAGCAGCTATCTAAGGAAAGTATTATAACCGTTGATTTAAAATTTTCGGTGTCCGGTTTAAAGCAAATATTTACGATTCCAGGCTCCCCGAGTCCAAAAAACAGAGTTTTAGCAATTGACAACTGTAGCACGAAAACGGTTACAACAATCTTAATTAGTATATTAGTATAATCCTAGAACATCTTCTAAGAAGCAGATCTCTAAGAAAAAGCAGGAACAATTAATGAATTTCAAATTTTCTTCGTGTTTATTCAAATTCTGGCTAAACAGTTTATCCTACAGTTTGCTACTTTTATTTTTATTTTGTAGGGATACACTCGCCCGTGAAATAAAATGAGCATCCTGCTCGCTCTAGTTGCTAGGCACTTACCAAAGTTTGCTCTAGACTTGCATGAAAACCGATTTTGATGAAACTTATCTAAGATATTCTTCATAAAGCCCTCTACTACCATCTCAATGCGTATCTCGGAGAAAAATTTAAAAAAACAGCTATAGGCTCCCAAATGAACTGTTAAATTTTCGAATTGTTTTTTCAGGGATTAGAAGGTTAAAATTGAATATAACGATTGTTGTTTGTCTTGGCACGCTGCAAAAAGGGATGGTCGCACATCTTGATAAGACGATTTTTATATCAAATGGAATTTCTTTAACAGCGGTAAGAAAGTCGTGTTAGTGTACACATCAGATTCAATTCCCCCTAAATAACCATTCCTACAGATAAAAAAAGCTTGTACAAAAAGCTACAAGTTTCAAAGATTGATAAAGTAGGTATTTGCAGTATTGAAATTTTGTTTAACTGAATATGTTGTTTATGTACTCATAGTTATTATGTAATATAACTTTGATAATCAGACATTATCCCGCGCCAGTGAGGGAATCTACGTCAGCTGAAGTTGAAAAGTTGAGGAGTTCGTAGACCTACACTAAATTCAATATCAAATGATTGAAAACAATGTATAAATCAACTAACAAACAATGTAAAATTTCCATACTGTCCATGCATAATGGATGCTATTTAAAACATTATTAACTATCGTAAAGTTGAATGGTTCATTCTCTCCGCGGCTGCGTCAGTAAAGTGGTCATCTTCTTGATTACAAAGGGTATGTATTTCTAATTTGAGTAGATAGATATTGCTATATACACAATTTTACGGGAATTTTTTCAAATATTAATAGCTAATCCCCTAAAATAATAATCTCAAAGTCAATATCTATAATGTAAAGACATCGGCCTGTTACAATTTTATTATATACCAGCTTTTGCCCGCTACTTCGTGCGTGTGGAAAACTGCATTCAATTTCATGCGGTAGTTTTTGCTTGTACAAACATACAGACAGACAGACATACGTGGTAAAATGGAATCTATATTCTAAGTGAGACCTCTAGCAATACATCGGTGAAAATAGCATTCAATTCTATGTATTAGTATTTGCGTGAAAAAAATTATTTTGGCTTCTGTTGCTCTAACAGCACACATAATTGTACACACATCGGCCTGTTTACAATTTGATTATATACATATGTATAGATGTATAGATAAATCATAAATTCAAGGGTATAAGACATCAATAAAAGTAATATTAATTTTATTTTACTATCGCCAACCTAAGTAATTTAAGTAAGTAACATTTTCGGGGTCCGGTTTTTAACAGATGCTTACGTTCCAAGGTTCCCTTAATTCAAAAAACATATTTTCAAACATTTGTCTTTCTGTCTATCTGTGCCAAGATTATCTCTGGAACGGATGGACCAGCCTAGCAGTGACACAGACATCCTGCTCGCACTGGTTGATATTCAGTAGCTGAAAAACGTATTTCACTGGCGCGAAATCGGTTCTAGAAGAACGAAAGTTCAAATAAACTGTTAAATTTTCTAATTGTTTACTCTTATTCGGGCAAAAGGGTTCCTCTTACGTCAAAAATGAATATGACCAGTGCTGTTTGTCTTGGCACGCTGAATGAAATGGATGGTCAAAAGACTGATCAGACAACTCTATTCGATGAAATTTGTTTGAGAGCGGCAGAAAAGTCTGAGTAGACACACCAGATTTTTTTCTTAATGAGCTCAGTTCTAACAGTAAACATAGATAAATGTGCCAAAATGTAAAATAATGTTTCTTCTAATTTTTCAAACGTTCTGTAGAATAATCTCACTCTCAAAAACATGTTTTGTAGATTATTTTGCTTCTCAATTCTAAATAATATATATTTTCTGCTATTTTAGTTATAGCATAGTTAGAGCATTTTTCACAATAAATTACACAACCTTAAGCAGGGAATTAAAAAAAGAGAAAGAGAATTAAAAAAATATATATACAACTCTACTGATAATCGATTTCTAAACTCTAAAGACCGCTACAATTGAATGAAAACCAAAAAATTTCGAAAACTTCAATATCCCCCTATAGATCATATTACACAGCTTCTAAACACTGTGGCATACTTTTATACTTATCACTCATGAGGCTGTTCCTCTATAAACATTGATTGACTTTTTAAAAATTTTCACCAACTTCTCTTGGATCTCTAAGTTACTAATGAATTTCAATATTAATCTTTAGACTGTTTATGAGTGAGCATGTTATTTAATGTAAAACAGCAGCTAGGGGGCGGAAACCACTTTAATCTTTAGGTCCTCGGTCCTCATGTTCGAGGTAACACTTTCAAGGCAGGGAAGTCGTCTTCACTCAAATACGAGTATCTAACATAAAGAAGAATAGGTACCTACTATAAAAAAAGGAAAATGATTTGAAAAGCAAAATGATCTTCAAAGTTCAGACTTCAAAACCACCCCCACACCAATTACATGTTTCTATAGACAGATCATTCCACAGAATGTGGAAATTTTGGTCAGTAAAATATTCGAATTTGAAATTTACGTTCACAATTATTAACCTTGAATTTATTAAGAACATAATGGGCTTTACATGAATATTAATTTTATTGAAACCTATAACTAAAAGTAGGTAGATACCTATAGAGTTTCTGAATATCTTGTACCTCGGCAGTTTATACCTATTGTAAATTTCTTAGGACTTCAAGAGGCCTATCGATATTGCAGGTTTATTTTACAGATTAATTGAAATTAAATATTAAGTAACCATTCATAATGTGTACTTTTCAGTTGACGATTCAAAAAAGTTGTAAATATTCAATACGATGAATATTGTACCAGGTGATGTTGTCATTTCGGGTATTGGAGGGTACTTTCCAAAGTCCCTCAACTTGGAAACTTTCAAGGAGCGCCTTTTCAACAATGAAAATATGATGGAGGAAAGATGGCCCCAAAGTAGGTACCTCCCATTTGGATGGAAAAATTATAGAGATCATAAGGTATAGAAAGAAATGAATACAAATAAAAATATTATAGGTGACAATAAGGATATCAGCAACATGATCGGGAAGATTCCATCTCAATACTTCGATAATTCTTATTTCGGAATCCATAGACAACAATGCACTTATATGGATCCAATGCATCGTTTGGCATTAGAAAGAACTTTTGAAGCTCTCATTGATGCAGGTAAAATCAACTATAACTAACTTGTGTGACCGTTTTGGACATTATTGATTTTTCCACAAAAAAATAACATAAATGCTTCAATCTAAAAGTTGCTGTAATTTTAAAATAAAATTAAATTTCTCCTACAGGTGTCAACCCGACTGAAATTAAAGGCAAAAGGGTTGGTGTCTTTATAGGCTCAACAATAGGAGAGAACGATAATTTGTTTTTGGAATCAGTCGTAAGTGGATTTGGTGTGACTGGCCATTCAAGAGCCATGATGCCGAACCGTATCTCCTATTGGCTGAATTTAAAAGGTTAATAAGTTATCTTGTGCATAATATGACGCGTTTAGGTACATAGTTATTAGATATCCTGTCATTTTTGAAACCTGCTGTCGTAGTTTTTAAAGCCCAGTAAGGCAGGTTATCATTCAATTAGCAACTGCAATGCAACTGTTACTATTTTGCTGTCGCTTTCAAAACCACGATTTGATAACAACACGATAGCAACTGCTGGCTAATTACATAATCATTCTGCGAGATGGATTCAACCTATATTCATGTTCAAGGTATAACAGTAAATCAGAAAAGTATCTATTTGAAAAGCAAACTGGAAAAAAGGTAAGTTAATGCCGTTTAGTTAGCAATCAACATTCTCTTTTTAAAAATACGCTGAGGAAACGGCCCAGTGTTATAGAATCACCCGAATAAAATCATAGCTTGAAAAGCTTCGATTTCAGTACCGGCCATCGGCCTTTCCCATAGTCAAAGGATGGCTAAAACTCGTCATCCACTGCGTCAGCCGTTCACGATGATTGAGGGTCCAGGTTATGTAAATGAGTCTATTCCGTTGATTCACTCTATACATGAAGGATGATAATCTCTTCTATAAATGCGTAAGACCGATTTATCCCTAAATGGCAGTATTACAAATTAAATTAAACTTACCTAAAAATAATTCAATGAACAAAAAATCTTTCAACAGATATAAAATCAATATTAACAAATTAAGTTATCCCTAAATTACAATATTCATTACAAATTAAATTAAACTTACCTAAAATAATTCAATGAACAAAAAATCTTTCAACAGATATAAAATCAATATTAACAAATTAATTTATCCCTAAATTGCAGTATTCATTACAAATTAAATTAAACTTACCTAAAAATAATTCAATGAACAAAAAATCTGTCAACAGATATAAAATCAATATTGACAAATTAATTTGAATTCTGGAGATGCACAATAATTGGTAAATTTAAGAAAAAAAACATTGCAATGGTATTTATTTGGTATATTTATTTTTACATTATTCAGATTAAGGATACCTAACAAACTTCTGACATGAAGTTTTATTTTCAATAAAAACAAAACTTTTAAATAACGTCATCCATGAGACATGGAATAGATTTATAATAATATAAGATAAAAAGCAGACGTCATCCAAACTAGAAAGCAATATGCTCTATAGAGATTTTCATTGATTAGGTACTATAATCATTTTCACATTTCCTTTTTTCCATGACATGTTTTGTTTATATCAATCTAAATTCAAAATTTGATACTGACAGTAACAACCGTCTCAAATTATTGAGTACCTCTTCTTTATTTATCTATATCGTCTCCATTATGTTATGTTTATCTAATTTATTAATCCATTCGAAATTAGAAAACCTAATATTTCATTCCATGTAACTATTTTATAAATAATAAAATAATAATTATATAAAAAATGATTCAACTTCCAACATTTCAAATTTCAGGCCCTAGCATTGCGTATGATAGTAACTGGGTAAATGGAATTGAGGTTCTACGTCTTGCATGCAATGCCATAAAAACTGGCCAATGTGATTCAGTTATTGTAGGCACAGCCAACTTAGCAGTTCACGCAGAGTTCCAATGGATTTACAATGACATGGGTCTGTTATCAAAAGATGGCAAAACGCGTTCTTTTGATGTTAATGGTAAGAGAAATCTCACTCACCCACTCCAATAGCTTGAGAATAAAATAAAATATTTGTTACAGCCAGTGGGTATGGTAGGACAGATGGAGTGGTCATAATGTATATACAAAAAGCATCCGAAGCTAGAAGATCTTATGCCAGCATTCTGCATGCAGCAACAAGATTCGATGGCAATAGAGAAGGAGACCTACTTACCATGAATGCTAATAATATGACTGAATTTATTGAAGAATTTTACAAAGACTGTCCGGTTGTTCCTGAAGAAGTTGAATTTGTTGAAACATATGGCTGTGCACTAAAGGTACATTCCCAAATTGAATTTCATTATTTTTTCCACTCTTAAATGCTTAACATTTTAAAGGACATTGATGAAGCAGAAGCACAAGCTCTTGAAAACGTCTACTGTAAGAAACGTAAGACTCCACTGCTGATAGGATCCGTTAAAACCCAAACTGGTCATGCAGAAGCATCAGCGTCCATGTTTTCACTCGTTAAAGTTCTGGTAGCCATGGAAGAAAGAATGATTCCAGCCAACATTGACTTTGAATCACCTAATCCAAATATACTTGGTCTTCAAAACGGTAAATTATCTGTAGTGACTCAAAATACAAAATGGAAAGGCATTTACGGAGTAGTAAATGCAATTGGTATTGACTCTTATTATGGTCATATACTAGTTAAAGCAAATCTGAAGGAAAAAGTTCCAATTAAAATGGATTTACCAATGCTCCTATTAGCATCCACCAGAACTGAGACTGGCATTATTGAAGTTCTTGACACAGTAAGCTCTAATAGATTACCCTCAAAATGTAACATTATATGCGTTTTATTTTAGCTCAAAGCAAAACCAAAAGATCCAGAATGTTACAAGTTGATTCATCAGATATTTTCTAAGCCTATTCAAGGACATTTGTATCGTGGCTATCTAACTATGACAAGCGAAACTCCTAAGCAAGAAACTGTGGTACGTGTCAATGGAGATAGTACACTTTAATGTAAAAACTGCAATAACCATTGAAAAATCTGCGATTTCTTCTATATCAAAATACATACCAGATTATTCTATTTCAGTATCATATGGGAAATAAGCGCCAAATATGGTTTGTCTACTCAGGTATGGGAAGTCAGTGGGCCGGAATGGCAAGTGACTTGATGAAAATCGATATCTTTGCTCAATCCATCAAAAAATCACATGATACACTGGCACCAAAAGGTGTTGACCTAATAAATATTTTGACCTCAGACAACAAGACAATATTTGACAATATTCTAAACTGTTTCGTTGGAATAGCTGCAATTCAAGTAAGATTGTTTCCAACAGCTCAGTAGCTTTAATATTTTTGGAATTCATCATGAAACATTTTATTGAACAGCATTGCTAAAAAGACTATAAGACTTTTTTTTCTAATATGAATCACTCGGAATAATCCTCTATATTTTCTTATTTCTCTCCAGATTGCATTGACTGATATCCTCAAAGCAGTTGGCATTACACCTGATGGCATAATTGGTCATTCTGTGGGTGAACTAGGTTGTGCATACGCTGATGGATGCATGACCGCTGAAATGATGATATTATCAGCCTACTCAAGAGGTCGTGCATCCCTCGAAGCCACTTTAATAACAGGCATGATGGCAGCCATTGGTACGGAATAGTCCAATCAGTCTTTTGTATTCTACTCTTGACTGTTTACAGGTCTTGGATACAATCAAATTAAACACCGACTCCCTCCCACCATTGAGGTTGCTTGTCATAACAGTGCTGACAGCTGTACCATATCTGGTCCAGCAGAAGACATGAAAGTATTTGTCGAAGATTTACAAAATCAAGGAATATTCGCTCGCTTAGTTAACGTCGCTAATATAGCCTACCACAGTCAATATATTCGACCTGCTGCACCGCTTCTTTTGAAATATTTACAGCAAGTCATACCCCAGCCAATGCCTCGATCATCGAAATGGATAACTACTTCGAATAAAGAGGAAAATTGGGGCACAGAGCTAGCTAAACATTCCTCCGCTGAATACCATACTAATAACTTGCTCAGTTCCGTTCTTTTTGAGGAAGGTACAAAGCATATTCCAAAAGATTCAGTTCTTATTGAAATTGCACCACATGGATTATTACAAGCCATTCTTAAGAGGTCAGTCAAATCTGCCACAAATATACCTCTGACACAAAGAGGCTGTCAGAGCGGTGTTGAGTTCCTTCTACAAAGTCTCGGGAAGTATGTACTTAAATTACTAAATTAACGTAACTTTGGTGCAATCTAACTGAAACATATTCCAGATTGTATTTAGCCGGCTTGGACTTTGATATATCAAATATATATCCGAAAATCGAGTATCCAGTTAGTAGAGGAACACCTTGCTTATCTGATACAGTACGATGGAACCACACTGAGATGTGGAGATCAGGTATTGCTGATAGATTCCATTCCTTGTTTGGAGTAAAAGATGTTGACATAACATTGACAAGTGAAGAATTTAGAGACTGCGTTAGTCACCAAATTAACAATTGTGTAGTTTTACCGCTTTCAGCATACATGGTATGTAAGGCAACTAAATTTTACAAATTATCTTCCAATGCTGGCCGCATTTATAATTATTATAATTATACTTAATTGTATTATTTTTTCACAGAATCTAATCTTTCAAATTTTGGAGAATATATCCAGTGGACAATCAGACTTTATATTCGAAAATTTACACTTCAGAAAACCTCTTCTAATACCTAGGCAAGGTTCTATCCATGTCCATGCCATGGTACAAAAGGGAAGTGGTGAATTTGAAGTAATACAAGATGGTGATTTATTACTTACTGGCAAAGTCACCACACCACAAGCTGGCGACAAATTATTTGTTGATGCTCCATTAACTGCAGCTTCAGACGAGAGCGTTCAATTAACCAATAGTGATTTTTATAATGAGTTGAGACATAGAGGATACAAGTATTCTGGAAATTTTAAAACAGTCAAGTCCATCAAACTTGCTGAGAAAGGTATGTATGTTAACAGAAAGCTATATAATAAAAATAAAATGTTAAAGAGCCCTTAGCAACATTCTGTCATATTATTGTGTTCCAAATCCAACGAATTTAGCTTCAGTAATGAAACTTTTTTTATTGTCTTCAGGCTCAGTGAGCTTGATACAACTGACTGGTAAATGGGTATCTGTAATGGAAGCAATGCTTCAGCAAAAAATCTTGAACACCGGCGAAAAGAATCAGGACATCCAAATTCCTCGAATTATACAAAAGATGGTGATATCACTGAATGAGCTTCCCAAAGAGCAAACTGAAATGGAAGTTGAATTTGACTATGCCACTAATATATTAACCACCAAAGGCATGCAGATTATCGGTATGACCACGACGCCAATAGATATTGAAGCTAATCTTATCAATCTGAGAGCATTAGAGTCGATGCCATTGAAGGGTAGTAACTTCCAGGTAAGTTATTGTTCACTTAAAGCAAAAAACCAAAGGCTGTACTTATTTAAACAAATTCGCGAAGTTATGTATTTGTTTCTAATTTAAATCTTATTCCATTTTCCCTTTCAGAATATTAGGAAAGCTATCGAATTTTCCATAGAAATGACCATATCCAAAAACTTTTATGAAGACACAAAAGTATCTCTATTTGTTACGGAAATTGAGAGCGAAGAACCACTGATTGAGGAGATTAAAAATGTTATCCAAGATAATCAACTCATCCAAGTAACCAGTAACGTAGATATTCCCAAATTAATAAATCAATTTATTTAATTTTCAGGCTAATGTTACATCAGTAGGTAATGCGAAACAAGTAGTAGTTCAACAAATGTATCCACAACTGATAGTTGTAAATGGAGTAGCTTCAGAGGAAGCCTACAAAGTTATATCATCTTCCGATGCCTTCATGTTATCAAGAACAGATAAAAATTTACCACAATCTCAAGTTACAGAGCTTGCTCAGTTCTTTGTAGGCAACGATAGTTATTCCTTGATCAGAACGGTAGGTTGCTAATTTTATATTCAGCACGTCGTGTTTTATATTTCTCACAATTCATTTTGAATAACAGATCAACAACTACAATATTGTCAACATTCCCATCAGTGGTGATACGCTAACTTCGAAAGATATCAAACGATCGTCTGCTACATGGGTATCTGATCTGAACGCGGCAGTTGCTAATGCTGCAACGAAAAATACTGTCGTCTATCTGACATCTTCTATCATACCAATGGAAGGCTATCACAATTTTGTCCATGAGCTAAAATCATTACCAAACATGGAATGCCTCAGATTTATATTCAATACTGATAAAAAAGTGCAAGATTACAAAGAAATTTACAAGACCAATCTTCTAATCAACATCATCAAGAACGGTAATCCCTACACTTTGCTTCCATTATCAATCGCGCAAAATCAGTTGATGAAGCTTGAGCAATCCAACAAAAATATCATAAGAAATGTTACACTGAAATATCTGAGTGTGAACCTCAAGGATGAAACAATCAATCCAGCTTTGAAGAAAGAGAACGAAGTTGGATCGATTGACTACTCTGGTATCAACAATAACGGTGAGAATATTATGGGTTTGGCCTATCTGGATGAAACATCGAAAATTGTGGAAGACCCAGTTTTCAAATGGGTGACACCGAATTACTATACCTTGGAAGATGGTGCTACAATTCCATATGCATATGTCAGTGTAAGTACATCCATATAGAGTGGTTGATCAGTAGGTACGTGGCGAAGTACAATATTGCCGTTACGTGCCGGTACGTTTTAAAAATATACTGTATGCGTTAGAAACGGGATTGACTCAAAATACATAGTTACTCATTCATAACTTAACATTGTATGAGCAGTAGGTACAGTACTTATATATTATGTCCTTAACAACCATAATATTGCGTTAGCTTAGTTTTTTTATTCAATCTCCATCCAGAACGCCAAGACGCTTCGCTTAACAAAATATATTATAATTTTTTGTATTTTTGAATAAAACAAGAAAAGTTTCATCTTAAAGTATGTTATAATATCAGTAGGTACAGGTTGTTACATTTCGAACATCAAGTATTTTTTTTTAAATTACTAAATTTAACCACTTTGAAAAACAACCAGTATGCAATATTTATATTGTGCCTCTACATAATAGCCTCACAGAAATAACTACCAACCAAATCCCATACTTGAGTAAAATCAAAAATGAAGGTACCACCATATGTTAAGAATGAAGCTTTATAAACCGACACATGCTTTGCATAAAAAACTTGGGAATGATTCACCGTTAATGATGTCAACTTGGTTGGCGAAACATATATCAGATGTAAAAATTGCCTATATTTGTCTCCGAAATGCTTTCTACATGTTAATGAAAGTTTCGTCAAAATCGGCTGAGCCGTTTCGGAGATTAGCCGGGACAAACGAGTCTACACATCTTCAAAATATCGATTCAATACATTCTACTGATAAGTATATTTTTACAGGCAGCTTATATGTTAATGATCAAAGCTAGACTAAAGCCTGGTGAAACTGTACTGATACACGCTGGATGTTCTCCTATTGGATTGGCAGCCATAGCAATAGCTTCCTCAAAAGGATGTCAAGTTTTTGTGACCGTTTCGGCTGATTGGCAGAGGGCATATCTGAGAAAACATTTCACATTCGTAAGTTACATAAAGATGAATTAACATATCAATATGAAAAAACCTACTCTATTTTTTATTTCAGTTGAGAGAATGCCAAATCCTCAGCTCAGATGATTCTTCATTCGAGGCTCAGCTGTTGATGTCAACTGGAGGTAAAGGCGCTGAAGTCATACTAAATTGTGTTTCAGGAAGTTTACTGAATAGTTCTTTGGCTTGTATTGCTGATTATGGTCGATTTATTCAATATGGAAAGTATGATCTCGAAGAAGGAAACAGTATTGGCATGTATTGTTTCTTGAGAAATACATCATTCTATGCTGTTGATTTAGGTAATGTTTTCTTACAACCTAAAGATGTAAAAGAAGAAATCAAAAAATATATCGAAGAAGGAATGTATAATATGACTGTTAGACCATTGTTGAGGGAGGTCACAAGCGAATTTAATATTAGACATTTACTCAGGTAATTATTACAGATAATTCTAGTTCAGCTAGTATTTGGTCAGCAAAATATAATATAGTCACTTCTATCTTCTCATTTCAGCCAACTAAAAGATAGCAGAAATATTGGGAAAAAAGTTATTTTATTGAATAACTCTGTACCCATCAATCAATTCAATGTGAGGAAACCAAATAAATTCATCTGCCAGCCAAAGAGCTCTTATTTGATTTATGGTAAGTATTTATTCACATAATATCAAAAGCTGGTAGAAATGTATATCCTCCTGGTCCTGAAATATATATTACTTTCTCGATAGGTGGAACTGCTGAGAATTGGGCAGATGTTGCAGAGTATTTGGTCCATCGCGGTGCAAAGAAAATCGTCGTATCGTCAGAGAACCGACCACAAACCAATTACATTAATAGAAGACTCTCAGTTCTACAAACTTATTACGGAGCTGATATCATAATGGCACCCAATAAGGCCACAACCAAGGATACTGCCTCAGAGCTACTTTCGGAAGGTATGATTAAAAAAAGATTCAAATCATGAATGCTTAATTATTTCCCTTTTACTTAACAGTTTACATATTGGGCCCTATACATGCTGTATTTGTTCTTCCCAATAAGAATAACGTATCACGAACTAGTGACACAAAACAAGTCCAATATTTAGACACAGCATTGAGGACAATAGCTCCAAAAGCCATTTTGGTCAATTTTGTAAACGTTGCTGCTGGTATCTGTCAAATAAGAGCTGATGCTGGATTTGTCACTTGTAATGTTCAGCGGATGAGGGAAGGTGATTTGACTGACAACATATCAGTGCTAGATGATATTTTCACTGCAAATGCTTGCAATATGTTGGTCATCAAGGACAAGGATGGTGATTCTCGTATTAATGAAATACAAAGTACCTTCCAAGGTTGGTACAGCGATAACTTATAAGATAAAAGCCCGTACATAAAAATCTTTTATTTACAGATTTAACGAAGATAATGCCATCTGTAGAAGAAATAATTAAGGAACAAGATCAGATGCAGGATGAACCGGATCTAGTCCAAGTTATAACTGAAGGTCCATTAGAGATAAGAGAATTGGCACCTGTATTCATCATACCCGGTCTAACAGGGTATTCAGTATTGGATGATCTGGTGAAACATTTACTTTATCCGACATTCTGTGCAGTTTATCCTTCAAAGCCCTGGCCACTTGATAAATTAGCTGATGCGTACGCAGCGGTAAGTATTTTGAACGAATCACCCAAGACTGAAAGGTTGTTCTTGAATATTTGTGAAATAAGCTTGGAAATCTTCAAAACATGTAAATATATTTATGTATTCTAAATTGAATTTTAAGTCACGTAAGTCTATGGCCAATTAAATAATAAAATTAATTGCAGAAAATGAGAGCCATTTATCCAAGGGGTGTATTCAACATTATAAGCGTCTCATGGGGTGGTCCTCTTGCAATAGAGATAGCCAGACGACTTCACGAACAAAAAGCCAGTCTACACTTGTTCTTTATAGATAGCGCACCCAGATCACTTCAGCAAGCCTTCTATCAATTAGGAGAAAGTGAAGATAATATTGAAATAAACATATTGAGAAATACCTTGGGTATTAACGATACCGCTGTAAGTTTTTTAGTTCTATCACTTTTAAAAACTGTTCTACAAAATGCTCATTTATTTTCCAGCTTCTCCAAAAGCTAAAATCTGACAAAGATTGGAAATCTAGAATTACCCTTGCGCTAGAAAACTTTACAGGATCACTAGAAGAAAAAAGCTCCTTAATTAATGGATTAATTCTTCTTAAAACAAGGATTGAAGACATTAAATCATTTAGTTCCAATAATACGTTGGTACCTGGAACGATTCATTTGATAAGACCCAATAATTGCAGTCAATATGACGACTGTGGTTTGTCACAGGCAAGTTATAATAATTTTTATAAAAAGATATTTTTCACTTGGCTGTTCTATTAACCGTATCTATAAATGTACTAGAGCTTAATTTACAACATTTAGATATTTAACTCGAAATATCATACGCGTATAAAATATAGACAGCTGATCCCCAGACAGTACTGCGGGTTTAGTGACTACCTCGTTATTTTTCATCTCTCAATGCCGGATTTAACTTCATTATAATACGTTTGTTTTTCTTTTTTAGTACTGTAGCCAACCGACAAGTATAATATTAGTGGAAGGTGATCACCAAACTATTACTGGAAAGAAAGATACCATTGAATATATTAATAAGTCGCATTATGTTGTATGATGATTTTAACAAATAAATATTGCTGAAATTCTATGATTTATTATTGAGAAATTTCGAGTTCAAATAAATTGAAAAATCCATCAAGGGCATTTCACGCATTGAAATTCAAGCCAATCGTGCCCTGTTTAATGTTCACGAAATGAAATCTCATTTAAAAAAACTGGAAAGCGTACAGCGAGGTACGCGAATTTAAAACGCCAAATTTTAACAGAAGAATTTGTCAAAATTCCAACTGTCAGACCAGAAGGTTTACTATTAGTCCAAAAAACATATAGAAATTGATCTTATATCCCGATCTACATTTATGCCGATTGCTCTACGTTGGTTGCATTTTCATATATCATATTTGTCAGCCCATCGTATACCTTTGAGAGGAAAATTAAGTTAGAATAATGTATCACAACGTTGCTTTATTTGTAAATATAATGTATAAAAATCAAAAACAATGCCATGCACATGGATACCAACAGTGATCTTGTGAATAATTCTGTAGCACGCACATGAAATACTTGTTTCAAGACAAATATTTAGACAGATCATTCCAAAGAAGATGTTAAGATGATTCTAATTATAATCTCGGTGGTTTTCCGTTCCCGGATGAGAGAACAAGTGCAACAATTAACTATAAATAAATAAATAGAAGAAATCAAAGTATTAATATTTACCTGAATGCTAGGGTTTGGGAATAATAATATGAGCATATCTATTTAATGTACCCAATTGTGCCTCAAAAATGCTGTCGTTGATAAGTTTTTCCGCAAATATTCTCATAACTGGATCTAAATTTCTAAGTTTTTTCGCGACATTTTTTCCTACAATATCAAATTCATCTTCTGTCTCTGAATTCCGTGCTCGTTTTCCTAGAACGTCCAGATCATTTTCAAGTTTCACAAGACGTCGCTTTTGCTGCTTGTGTCGGTGAGAGGGTTTCGATATTTCAGAGTCAGAATATAAAGGTAATAGTGGCATTTCTGGAATTGGAGACCTGCCGTTGCTGCTGCGATGGCTCTCTGCTTCGCTCTCATCCTCGCTTTCTTCGTCTGTCTGAAAAAAACAGGTATTTTTTAATATAAAATTCTCTTTCACTAGGCCCTTTTTAAAAACAAAAAAGAACAATCAATATCGATGAACATTTACTTCGATCATCCATCCAAATCCAAAGATTCACGATTATTTTTGAGAAATCTTAATAATCACAAAGACATTCAGAGTTGTAAATGAAAACTTCCAATTGACTATATACAACAAATTAATCGCCTTTCTAGTAAGATATTATAGTTAATTTTCGAAATTGTAGTTTTGAAAGATCTCACAGGTCCCCGAATTCATATTAAATGGTTATGGTATGTCTGTGTATGTACGTTATAAGGTCTCTGATGTATTTTCATCTTAATTACCTACCTCAAAAACCAAATAGACATCGGGCCGTAAGTCAGAGACAGGAGACATGCTGGATAAGTTATCGCACAACCACCGCACACTAAAGGTGGCCTACCTACCCTCTTTAAAATATCGAAAGTATTTGAAGAATTCTGAAAAAGTGTTTTTCTGCGGTAGGAACAGATTTTTAGAATTGAAAGATACCCGACACTCATTAAAAAAAATCCAATATACTTCAAAGTCAGGTACTTTATTTACCTTCTCGAGATAATCCCTGATGTCAGTAACATCTGTTTTTATACTGCAATTAGCACTTTTCTGGTCTTTCAGAAACAGAAGCAAATTATAATACCATAAAGTGGGTTGGTGCACCTTCCCGCTATCTACACTAGATGTTATTGAGTCCATCACTCTCTTATATTCTTTACGGAAGCAGCTTCTCATGGAGTTTATTTTTCTTTTCACTGTATCCACATCCGCATCAGGATTTACTTGCTTTAAAACTTCAGCAAGGGCCTCGTACGCTTCTCTCTTTTTACTAAAATCTTTGTAATCAGAACTCTCCACCTTCCAAAGACACGGATATGTTTCATAGAGACATAAAAATTCACGGTAAACATCTTCTTGTCGCCGAACTGCCATATTAAACAGAAACTGGTGGAAACACTATCATGTTAGACAGAGACTAAACATGATCCTTACTCTTCGGGGTCGGGCTTAATGAAGAGTTTATCAGCTGTGTGCAATTATAATAAAAGAACTAGACCCAACATATTATTGACTCAGACATATAATCATGCTAGGCCCCTGACCGAGACTCCTAGTCCAGAAACAACCATCCTAGTAAGGCGCCATATAGAGCTGTAATCCTACTTGATCAAACTTTTGATTCAATATATTTTCTCTATGTACTCCCTTTTCATATTCATGGCCGTATCCGACGAAACTTAGAGATATTTAGTCATGTTCAAATAAGTCAAAAAATTACAAAAATTAATAATAAAACAACGAACGTTTACATCAGAGTAAAAATAAAATAGCAAAATAGATAAATAGAATACGCAAATTGTCGCAAATAGATTCGGTCTTGACATGACAGTTACTATGGTTACAGCACAGAACACTACCTCGCCTCCAGGTTACAGATTACACCACAAAACATGTAAGGTGCCGTAGCGCTACCTTCAGGGGTCGTGTGGAAAAGTGCAAGTTGTATTCTTTAAGTAATTTTGTCTGCAATAAACGTCACGAGCCGTCACTGACCAAATAGCGGTGAACAACAAACCATCAATCTTTGAAAAAATGATATCTATTTTACCCTTCAATCTAATTACATTATATATTCACTCACACCGCTCTTCCTATTGGTATCCCAAGTGACAAAGAAGTACAACAAATCAATATTTTTCCGCATATATTTTTCACTGTTTTTTACTAGTATTTCTCTCAGTAAGTGGTTTATTTCTATTATTTCGTTAGACAGAGAAACACAAAGAGATCCTTTAAGTTTACCTTTCAGAGTTTGTATTATCACAGAGACATCACATCAGAGACAAAACTAGCATCTATCCCGCAAAAGATTTTTAAATTTATAGCTGTTGGCGCGTTTCCTCATCGCCAATTTATTTGTTGTTCACTTCTATTTAACGCCATCTATTGGCATTTTACTTTCGCCAATAGGAATATGACATTGACTGATGACATAATTTAAGCCAGGAGGCGTATTCTGTACATTTATCCATGATATAAAAATAATGGTAAGACGAGGCGCATCCACGAGCATCTAGCTTCACTGGAAAAAAGCAGTGACGTCACGACCATTGAATATATTTTTTTTCATAGTTTATTTAAGCCAAATCTAAGGCAGGAGGCAGGTGACAGATCCGAAGGAGCCCGAATACACGAGCAGCACTCGAACATGTTCAACCTTCTCTTGTCCATGCAGTGGTGACGTTAGTCGTTAGTGGTTAAAAATGCGCGAACTTTACCAAATTGAGCGATTGAGCTCAAAACGTAGCATACCATTGTATGTGTATCGTGCATTTATCGACTCTTTAACTCAAGAAGACAGGAAACAAGGAGAGTAAACTTCCTAAGCTTCTCTACGTACTACGTAGCCACATGAGATTTCAGAAGTTGCATATCGTAGCGTGGCCTCGTGTACATATATATATATATATCAATACATGGGGATGCGTCAGTTGGTGAGTTGGTGTCATGAAGACAATCCTTCATGGTTGGTTTGGTGTCAATTAAGAAGCGATTTAGACAGGAGAATCAACTGTCTATACAAAACCATGTGACGCGCTGACTCCACAAACGGCGACAGGGCCGTGGCCTAAAATTGGGTCTGCGCACTACGTTAGTGCGCACGTGTCATATGTGACCGACGAACCCCGAACGGAGGAGGTATACAATTCGACTGTCTGCTTTTTTTATTTTTTTTTGATTCATTTGAAAGAAGGGGATTGAGAAATGGTCCCATATTCATAAAAACGCAATTCCGAAATCTACTTCCCTCCGAAAACCGCCCCCGAAGGGATGGTGGGGGCGAATTTTCTCGAAAATCAAAAATCTGAGTTGGTATAATTAAAGATAGGACAATATCCGGAAACGTTTAAACTGAACATTTTTTCAAAAGTGTTACGGTTTTCGAGATAGACGCATGTTAAATATGTTTTTTTGTTATGTGGAGAGGACAATTTCTTTCGAAAATTGAAAATTTTTCGATACTACATGAAAGATATACTTTGGTGTGAATAAAATACTGCAGTTTATTTTGAACTCCGTTGTAATTATTGGCAGTTTTACAGCATGGGTATTGTAGTGTTGTGGTATCCTGAAAATTCTGTGAATTTCTTATTTTAATAAATAATAAAGTTTACAAAAGTCGAAAATCATGATATTCGTATAAAAACCTATCTGAATTTCTTCTTCCTTATAAATGCCAAAATAGCGTAAAACGCGTTTTCAATCACCTAATTTTCAAAAATTCCCCGTACCCCGGTAGAGGGCCCCTTTATAGGTTTTAGCTGAAGGCCCCAAATAATCCCAGTCCGGGCCTGTCTGTCAAATCTACTCGGGACCACAGACATATAATATAATAAAGGCTGTTCGAGCAGTAGTTTGGGACGGTTTGATAACTGTTTAAAATGCGCTTGTGCGGTTTGAAACAGTTTCCAAGTGGTTTGGGATTTTGTTGCTCGAACACCAAACTGCAGTTTACAAACTACCCCTTCCACTTTCTTACAATTTCGTCGTCATAGAACAAATGACTATGCCGATAGATATGTTTTATGACCAAAGATAAGAGAGAAAATCAATGAAAGACTGATGGACAAAACACAAAACTGGTTTAGTTTAGGACTTTGGTGGTGTTCTCTGAAAGGGATTTCTCCAACAACAGAGAACACTATACTCTAAGAAGAAGAAGACGCTTCAACTGCGCCTGTCTCAAACTGAGTTTGGAAATCGTCAAACTACTGCTCGAACATCTTACTAGTAGTTGGGAATTAATTATTTCATCGTAAATTGAAGTGCGCAGGCGTCTGACGGTTTGGGACTGGTTTGAATCGCTGCTCGAACACCCTTATATTATATATCATTTTTATATGAAACAAGCTGACCGGACAGACGTTGTCCTGTCTTAACAAAAGCAAAAACAATATCTTGGTTTTCTAAATTTTCACCCATGACAACAATAGCAACTTCATCAATTGTCGTATTATAGCGTCTTGCGTGTTGTCCTGCAGGCATCTTATCGGCTTTGCTGACAATTTTGTGGTAATCAGATGGCATTCGGTTTAATGCATTCTTAATACAACCAATTCGTTGTCTGATGGAAAAACATTTGAAGTTGCTCCTCACTTGGTCTGTTCACCGATTTATTGTGTGCATAACGCCGATCGACATGTTTTTCTGAATCGCCCATGAAATAAATTAGCAAAAATTGAACCACCATGTGACTTTCAAGACCGGTTGCTTTTGGTTAGGTTACGCTACTTTAATTGATATATGATATCAATTGAAAATTCCCAACGTATTCAGGCACGTGGTGGTAAAAGATTATTGTTTTACAATACAGTTACCTTGAAAGTTAGCATAAAATTGTCTTGAATAACTTTTGTTGCGCCAAATGACTTCATTTAAAAGCAATTATTGTATTCCTGTACTTATATGAGTTAAAAATGTATAGAATCTGTCCCATTTCCGTAAACCAATGAATGCAGAGGCTCTGGTGGCAGTACCAATGGCGTCAATTTGACTTTACCGCTCCCGTAACACAATCCAAGGGCGCTAGGCACTGAAATCGCAAAATCATCTTTTACACCCTTAAAGATTTTACCACCAGCGTCAAGTTTTTCGACCACAGGCTGTCATTTTATTCCAACCTCTGTAGACAGCCGTAGCCCAACACCACGCCCTGACTTAACACCTGTAAAAGCTAGGGAGATCAAATCTGTTAAGATTGGATCTGACAGGGAGGCTTTAGCTGCCTGTAAGTCTCTTGCGCAAGAAAATGTAGACTTTTTCATGGAAAAAAATACAAGGAAAGATAATTTGCTAAATATTGACCCGATGACTCCACCTATAGTGCGGCTGTCCCATAATTCGGATACGGCTGATGGTCGTTATTTGTTGGCTAGACTGAGGGACTCTTCCTTATTAGAAGCTCTTCGGCTATTTCTAGCCTATCTCCATGACCAACAATCCAGTGAATGTTTTTAAGGGAAGCTAATCTTGCTGCCTTCAGGTCTTTCTTTTCATCCGAGAAACTTCAACAGCTTCAGAAAATTAGGGAGAGTCATGGTAAATATTTTTCTACTGGCTCTCCAAAAAGGAAACCAAATTTTTTAACTAAATTGACGCGAACAGAGGATCAAGCGCCCTCTGTAAAATTGGACGATGGCAAGCTTAGTGTTTTTTTTATTAATATTCAGTCCTTAAGACACAAAACAGATGAATTATTTCTCTTATTAGAAGAACTTAATTTTCCAGAAATTATTGCCATAACTGAGCATTGGTTAAATGTTGATGAGTCTGTGTTTATCAAAAATTACGCTAGAGTAACTAGATTTAACAGAAGTAATTTATCTCATGGAGGTACTATGATAATGTCTACAAATAGCGAATTTTCGGCTGTAACTAAATTCGATAATCTATTGTCTGAAAAAGTATTTGAATTTTCCATTGTCTATCATAATGCTTATGATCTTTATATTGTTTGTATTTACAGAACACCCGACGCTGACTTGCACATATTCAGTCAAAAATTACTGAGCTTGATTGAATCCCTGCCTTTAAAAAGCAAGTTAATTTTATGTGGCGACCTTAATATTGACTTTTCCAATGTGTGTGCTGCTCAAGAATCTCTTCAGTCCATTTTCGACTCTTTTGGCATAATCATGCATGTTGACTCACCAATCAGAAGAACTAAAACTAGTTCTAGTACTATAGACTATGTCGTCTCATATTTCGATCCAAAATTCGTTGACTTGTACTGTCCTTAATTCACGTTTCTCGGATCATGAAGCAATACTAACAAAAGTTTCGGCTAAATCTAAGTGCAAAAATGCTTCGCGCAAATTATGCCGTATTTTTTTCTGATAAAAATTTTCTTAATTTCAAGCACCTATGTCTAACAACAGACTGGTTTATCCTCTCTGACGATGTCAATATCGAATTTCCTAGATTTATAAAAAACTTTATCTAACTTGGCATTCAAATCCTTTCCTCTTAGGCCTCTAAAAATCAAACAACATAAACCCTGGTCTACTAAAGACGTACGTACATCTGCAAAGAACATGCGCTCACTATCCTACCTAAAAAAATCACCAGACAGCGTCTTCTACCATGATTACGTAAAACGTTACAGAAAAATCTATCATAAGACTATAAAAGCTGCCAAGGACATTTATTATAATATGAGGCTGGCCAATTCCGGTAATGTTGCTAAAGAAATGTGGTCTATTGTGAATGACTTAAGAAATAAGACCTCTTCATCTCATACAATCTCTATTTCACCCGAGAACCTAAATAATTACTTTGTAGATGTAGCAAAAAATTTAAAGAACACCATAACTCCTTCCGATGACCCCCTCTCATTTCTCCCAAAGGCTAATATGAATTTACACAGTTTCTTCTTTACGCCCGTAGTATTAGCAGAGCTTAACAGTACAATTAATGACATTAAAAACAAATCCTCATCTGGGGCTTACACTGTGCTCGTCTTGAGACGGCAATAATTGTTCCTTTGCATAAAGGAGGAGATAAAGATCAAGCTTCGAACTATCGCCCAATTTCACTCCTTCCCACATTATCAAAGATCATCGAAAGATTGGTTAAAAAAGGCTTCTATCTTTTCTCTTTAAATATATATATACTTTCTATCCATCAATTTGGATTTTTAAGTAACAAATGTACAAATTATGCCATATTTTCCCTCTTTAATAATGTATATTCAAACCTGATCAACCATCACTCTATAGCAACAATTTTCTGTGATTTCTCTAAGGCTTTTGATTGCGTAGATCATAATATATTAACTAATAAATTGGAGTACTATGGTTTCAGAGGAGTGTCTCTCGAATGGTTTAAGTCCTATCTCAATAGCAGGAGTCAGATCGTGAGGGTTGATACGTCGATGTCTTCTTGCAAGCCAATTGAATATGGAGTGCCTCAAGGTTCAGTACTAGGCCCTATTTTGTTTCTACTTTTTATCAACGACATTGCTAGTCTGAACATTAGCGGTGAAATCTGCCTCTTTGCGGATGATACTAGTTTCACGTGGAGCAACCCGGATATTACGACACTTCATAGGATTGTATCTAGAGACTTAGTCACGATTAAATCTTGGTGCGATTCAAATCTCCTATGCCTCAATGTTTCTAAAACAAAAGTTTTGTCATATAAAAGTACATTGCAATCTTTTGTGCTTAATAACACCACTATTGAGGCCGTTGAATCTGTGAAATTCTTGGGGCTTATTGTAGACAACCGTTTAAAATGGGACTCGCACATCGATGCTTTATCAAAAAGGTTAAGTTCTGCCTGCTTTCCGCTGAGATCAGTTTCTAAGGAGCTCAACTTGTCTACTTCTAGAACAGTCTATTATGCCATTTTTGAGTCGCACCACCGATACGCCCTTCCATTCTGGGGTAGGTGTTGTGCGCCTCAATTTGAACGCATTTTTAAACTGCAGAAGAGAGCTGTTCGGTATTCACTGAGACTTAGCAGTAGGACTCACTGCCAGGATTACTTTAAACATTTAAAATATCAACTCTTCCGTCCCTGTTCATATTTGAATCTGTATCCTTAATCCGCAAGCACATATCTTCTATTCCAAAAAGGCCATCTCACAACTATCCGCTTAGAAACACGGAGCATGATCTTTATCTGCCAACCCCTCGCTCAGATTTGGTTAAAGGCTCTATACTGTACAATGCAAAAAAATGCACAATCATCTACCATTTGAAATCAAGTCCATAAGATCTTTTCCTGAATTTCGAAAGGTTTTGAAATCATACTTACTGGAGAGAGCCTTTTATGCAGTAAGCGTCTTTTTTGTTAAAAATTGTAAATACTTAATATTAAGCTTCTTACACCCACTGGTTTAGTGAATATTATTTGATGTTTGATATCCTAAGGGTCTTTTGTAATGTAAAATCATCTGTCACACAAAATTAAATCTATAACGGCTTTTCCCAGATTTTGCCAAACTTTCAATTAAATACCTACTACCTAGGATAATGCCTTTTATGCAGTTAACGACTTTTTTCACTAAGGCACGTTTCTGCTCAGCTCACGCACTGGTTTATTGTTTGTACAAAATTTGTTTTTGTTTTGTGATTTAGTTAGTGTTTACCTTCTGACTGAATTTACAGCTGTATATCAACTTACTTTCTAACCGAATATACAGCTGTAGGTTACATTCTTATAGTAATTATCATATATTTTTACATCTTTATATTTTTATATTTTTGTTTTATATTATATAAATTTATTTAATTTTAATATAATTTTTAGTTTTGACTTAGTTTTGTTTTTGTATTGTTTGATTTTGATATTTTTATTTTGCTTTGTCTTCAAAATTTATATTTTTTCGACAATAAAGCATTTTTCTCTCTCTCTCTTCATTTATTCAATATTAGGTGTGATTGATTTTAAACACAGTTGTTATGTCATGCTCTGGTAATTTAAGGCAGAGACAACCATTTTGAGGATTCTTATGAGCTTTTGAAATGCGTTCAAATTTTACGCCACCTTTTTTCCCCAATATGGTCGCTTAATTGCGGTACTTTTGGTGATTTCGAGATACAAAACGCAACTAGCGTTGTGTTTAGCGAAATCAATCGAAACCTGCCGAACTTTCAAACGCACCAATCAGGTATCAGAACTTTGACATTTGGTCATCAAAACGCGTCGTGTGTTTCCATCTCGAAAATACCATTTGATAGATATAGAGGCTGTGTTCGGGGAGCCGCTATCTGCACTATCCCGCACTATCAGCTGTTCACGGAGCTCAATGGTAGTACTACAGACGCTATCGTGACGTCATTAATTTTTGCGTGTCACGTCATAAATTAATACTATCAACACTATTTCTTCCGAGGTAGTGTATGGATCTTTGACTAGGGATTCCCTAGTCAAAGGTATGGATAGTCTTTGCGTTTGCAAGCCACAATGACAGGAATACTGTACATCTGACATAACAAACCGATAATCGTTTATGATTCGGACAGCTCTCTAAAGCGGAGAAGGATAAGTCTCTACTCAATGGGATAAGTTAAATAAATAATTTAACTGAAATATTTTCACGCGATGAGGAAGCTCAGGTGCAATTAAGATGCACCGGTCACCAAATTCTTTTGCAAAAGTATACTCGTATACCAGTATGTCTGCGTTTGATTTCTTCTAATTATTCAATCCTCAATTTATTGGACTTATATTCAATCAAGTTTTTGCGATACGTTAGCACCGAAAAACTAACGTCTCGTAAATTTTAATAAAAAGTAATGAAATTAATGATTATTTATTTGACACAAAATTTATTAAGAGTTTACATTCTAAGTGCCAATTTTTATTTATAACAATGATATTAGAATGACCATTCTGTGCAAAAACTAGCAAGATGCTCACCAATAATGAGGTCTGCACAAACGTGCACAAAATTATAATGAAAAACCAGCAATTCAGGCGGAGATCTTTGCGCAGGTTTGAAATTGAAAGTCATGGATGTCAAATAGATATGCTTGTCAGTACTTAAGTTACTGCTAAGTAGTTTCATTTGTACATATTCCAGCTTTAGTGAGAATTCGAATAAAATATAAGAACCATCCTCGCTATTATGTACTTCATCCCACATTTATCCGATGTATTGACGCCGGTTCTATTCCGAGTTGAAAAGCATTTTCAATTTGTAATATTTCTCAGACGAATCTCTTCATAGGTGAAAAATAAGTCAATTTTCTTATTCATATTTTTGTACCTCGACTCCTTAACCTCAATATGGCAGCAAATGACAGAATGTGAACGCAAACGCAAAATAGTGTTCATGGAGCTTGCTATCACTATCACACAAATAATCTCCATGAACAGCATCGGTAGGGTTTGCATTGATAGTGCAAATAGCGACTCTCCGAACACAGCCAGTGACTTTAGTTTTAACCATTGTCTAAAATCAAGGTTTGTAATACAACACCATCTACAAACCTTGGTCTAAAATTATTTTCGTATTTGCCTTTTTGTCAGTTAAATCTATACTCTGCATTATAGAGGCTGTGTTCGGAGAGTCGCTATCTGCACCAGAGAACACCTACCTCCAAATCTGCACTATCTCGTACTATCAGCTGTTCACGGAGCTCAATGATAGTACTACAAACGCTATTTCTTCCGAGGTAGTGTCATAGATAAATGGTAGTGTATGGACACGGTCCGTAGAGAGACACGGTTGTCTCGATCAGCAGTTGACCAATCGGGAGCGAGCGCGCGTGTGACGTAGACCGTAGACTTGAATTTAAATCGTTTGCCACTCTCACTATGTATTGCCTATATGTTTACTACATATATCCTAGTTTTTACATATAATAACAGTAGCAAAAGCAAGCAAACCAGTATTTTATTAAGGTAGGTACATATAAACATAAGAAAAGTAGTAGTAAATTACAATTTCGGGAAGCATTGCTCATAAAATTGTTGAAAATCAATCTATAAACGAAAAACAGCTGAAAAGGAAATCACTGCAATTATTCGAATGTTCGGAGTGGGTACAAATCGAAAAACAACAGGTCGACAAGTTTTCCAGTTTAAAGAAGAATAGGTACCTCATCATAAAAATTTTGATTCAGATATCTCTTAATATTACAACTTGAAAGACCAAATAAGCTAAATTGTGCGAAGGTATTAGTTAAAACTGAAAAAAGTCAGGTGTCCGTTTTTTTGTGTGTCAAATCAAGTCACGATTTTTTCATTTTTGACCGACAAACCCCGAACGGAGATATACAATTCGACTGTTTGTTTTTTTTTGGTTCGTGCGTACATTTTATATAGTAAACGTACTCTGATTTTGGATTTTTGATTCATATCATATTGATAAACACGCAAATCCGAAATCTCCTTCCCTCCGAAGACTGCCCTCGAAGGGGGTAAATTTTTTCGAAAATCTGAGATGGCGGAATTAAAGATACCAAAATATCCGGAAACGTTTAAATTGAACATTTTTTCTAAAGAGCTACGGTTTTCGAGTTTTAGCATGTTAAAATTTGAAATATGTGTATTTTCGCTATGTGGAAGAGGAAATTTCTTTCGAAAACTGAAAATCTGAGAATGGGAAATTAATGAGCAGATTATTTGTAGCAACATTTCTATGGAACATTTTTTCCATAGAGTTACGGTAAATTGGTAAAGTTTATAATATGCGTATTTTCGCGACGATGTTTTTAGTTTTCTGAATAATAGTAAATGCAAGCATAGCATATATGGATAATGACGAATGTTCAACGATTTTCGTGACAAACGTAACACTCAAAAGTGTGAAATAAATATTTTTATAAAAAATTGGAGTTATCAGTTGATGCACTGAAATGTATAAAATAATATCAATTATTGGTGCTGGTAGATACTTGTGAAGTTGGTGCCAAAAGTTTACAATCTAACTGCAACTTCACAACTTCAAAAGTATCAGCACCAATAATAGATTTAATATTATTTTGTACATTTCAGTGCACCTGATTATTTAGGAACATCTTCCTGTTGCCGTCAATGTTAATTGTGTTGATGTGCTCCATTTGCGAGTGGATGTACAGGTTGAAGCATGGAATAATATCATTTACGTACCGATTGCCTGTCAGTTCATTGTACAAGGTTTGACTTTCTATCAGATAAGTAGGCTTCCTTTTTCTCCAGTAATTTTGTTTATTCTGACAGTATAGCTTAAGAGTTGTTACGATTTCAATTAACGAATTGTTATTAACAGACAGCCATTTCCTCCTGTATTCTAGTGGCCATTCCGCGCATTCCCCTAACAAGGCTAGTATGGGGGTGGACTGCATATTACCCATGATTATTCTCAGGGAGCCGTATTGTATTCTGTCTAATTTTCTTTCATTAATTGTGTTGAGGTTGGATAGCAGTTGGCACCCATAATCTAAGTGTGATCTGATTGTGCTTTTGTATAGCAGTAAAAGGGTTTCTGGGTCCGCTCCCCACCAGGTTCGGCATAGGGCTCGAAGTATGTTCACCTCCCGGAGGCAGTTGATGCTCACCGATTCTATATGTTCAGTCCATCTGAGGTTACTGTCGAATGTAACACCCAGGTACTTAACGCTGTTCTTCCACTCGATAATATTTCCATCTATAGAGATTGTTGGTGGGGCTGTTCGCGTTCTACCTTTCCTAAAGATCAGCACAGAGGACTTGTGAGGGGATATAATAAAGTTATGTTTTGTACACCACCTCGATATTTTTTGTAAAAAGGTGTTTGTTGTTTCGATTATTCGTTGTAAATTAGTCCCTGAGATTAGGAACACTATATCGTCCGCATATTGAATACATATAATATTGTCTGGTGTGAGAGCGTGAAGAGACAGCGTGTATATATTGAATAGTGTAGGGCTCAAGGAAGAGCCCTGTGCCAATCCTGTGCTAGAATATTTCGGTCCAATAATTTTGCCTTTGTTGTCTTTTGTGTATATTTCCCTGTTCATCAAGAATTCCCGAATTATCCGAGTTAGATATGTAGGGATTTTTAATTCAACAAGTTTCTTATATAATAAAGAAATATTTACATTGTCATATGCAGCTTTGAGGTCTATGAATACTGCTACCGACAGATACTTTTTAGAGTAGTTTAAGAGAATACTGTGGTAAAGAATTGTAACGTTTAACCCTGTGCTAAACGTTGTGGGGTGAGTTCACTTGCGTAAGACTCAAAGTTCGCAGATTGCTTCCAATGATTTATTTTCAAACACACTGTACACGGCTTTCTGTTGTAGTACAACTGTCACTACTTGTCACTTTGACTATAGCGTTCCAACTATTTTCGAGTTATGTCTTCAATTGACTGATACAATAAACTGACTGTGTCCCATGATCGTTACGGCTTTATATATCTGAATCATGATATGACATTCATCGAGAATGTTCTATGATTATCTAGACGAACATAATTAATGTTCTAGATCCTTGTCAAACTGACAATAGTATGACAAATTGTACCTCACATATAGTTTCTGGAAGGATCGAGAATAAATCTACTATAATTCTAGAACTACATATTGAAATACATAAGCAACACTATTGAAAATAAGGTAGCAGAATGAATACAAACTAAAAGAAATAAAACAGTAAGTACATGATAAACTACCCACGTAACACTGCCCCCTTCTTAGCTTTGATCGTTCCGATCAAATGTCACCTCAGTCCCTTTGTACAGTGAAAGTCTGTCGATATGAACCACTTTCATTTTACTGCGTTGGGATTTCTGAATTCTATATACCACTTCGTTTATTTTCTTCATAACGGTATATGGTCCCTCCCATTGTTTGTCAAACTTTGGAGAACGATTTTTTCGTCTTTGTGGATTGTACAACCACACTTTATCACCAATTTTAAATTGTCCGGTTTCTGCACGAATATCATATCGGGCCTTCATTCGATCACTAGAAATCTTCAACTGTTTTCTAACCAGATGGTGTATTTCCTCGAGTCTTCGCCTCAAACTCTGAATGTAGGCATCTACAGATGTGGGAGGTTCGCTTGGTGGACCAAACAAGATATCAGACGGAAGTTTCAAGTTTCTCCCAAGCACAATGCCAGCTGGGGATTCTTTGGTCGATTCATGAGTGGAAGATCTATAGGTCAGTAGGAAGAGCGGTATACACTTATCCCAGTTTGTTTGGTGTTCATTGATTGCTGACCTCAAATAATTTTTTAGTGTTCTGTTAAATCTCTCTACCATTCCATCGGATTGTGGATGCAGTGGAGTTGTACGAGTTTTCTTAATCCCCATTAGGTTACACACACTCTGATAGATTTCCGACTCAAAATTTCGACCTTGGTCCGAGTGAATCTCTAACGGCACACCAAACCGACTTATCCAATGTTCAATTAGGGCATCGGCAACTGTTTTTGCCTCCTGATTTGGAATTGCGACTACCTCTGGCCATTTACTGAAATAATCCATGATGATCAAGAGATATTTATTTCCAGAGCTGCTTATTGGAAATGGCCCCGTAATATCGATGGCTATTCGCTCAAATGGGGCACCCACATTGTACTGCTGCATCCTATGGCGGGTTCTGGTATTTGGGCCTTTACTGGTAAAGCAGGTATCCCATCGCCGACACCAGTCCTCTACGTCAGCACGGCTTCCTAGCCAGTAGAACCTCTCTCTAATCTTCGATAAAGTTTTATTGATACCTAAATGGCCACCACTTGCTCCACAATGAATCTCTTGCAGTACTTGTGCAATTCTTTTCCGTGGAAGAATTATTTGCAAATGAACAGCCTTACCATCATTACTTTCCCATTTTCTTTTTAAATCGTCATCATCAATTACTAAAGATTCCCAAAGTGACCAGTATCCTTTTATGACAGGAGACAAATCTGAAATCTCCTGCCAAGTAGGTCTTGCTCCATCCATTTTCCACCTCATCACTGGTCCAATATCATTATCATCCAGTTGGTCTTGTTTGAGTACTTCCGAACTCCAGTGTGGGTCGCCATTTATCAAAGTTCGTTTGACTTTAAGAATTTCTGGCAAATTATTTTCAAGTCTTGAACAGTTTTTACAATCCTCTGCACAAGGTCGTCTGGACAGTGCATCAGCGTTTCTGTGGTTAATACCAGGACGATGTTCAATTTTGAAATCATATTCTTGAATCTGACCTTCTGGGCTCTTGAACTGGAACAGCCATTTAAGTGATGCGTGATCGGTCCGTAGAACAAATGTCTGACCGTATAAATATTTGAGGAAATGTCTTATTGCCTTGACTACAGCTAGTAACTCCTGCCGCGTCACACACTAATTTTGTTCAGCCTTTGATAAACTCTTACTGTAATATGCTAGTACATACTCCACCCCTTCTATTCTTTGAGATAAAATTGCCCCAATTCCTGTTTTACTGGCATCAGTATCTAGGATAAATTCTCCTTCTCTCTGGGGATAAGCCAGAACAATAGAAGAGCACAAAGCACCTTTCAGTATTCGAAAGTATTCTGACATTCTGGAGTCCAATTGTAAGGTCTTTCCTTCTCAGTTAGTCGATGCAATGGACGGGCAATACTAGCAAAATTCTTTACGAACAGTCTGTAATATGAACACAGGCCTAAGAAACTTCGCAGTTCTGTTTTGTTCCTTAGTACAGGCCAATTATGAACCACTTCTGTCTTTTCCGGATCTGTTTTTACACCATTTGCGGATATTATGTGTCCTAAATACTTCACCTCAGTTCTTAGGAAAGCACATTTCTCGGGATTAAGTTTAAGATTTGCTTGTGAGAATCGTTGAAATACCTCTTCTAGATTTTTCAGGTGTTCCTCAAATGTTTCACTGAAAACGATTACATCATCAAGGTATACTAAACATTTCTTTCCAATGAGTCCACGTAGTACTCTTTCCATCAATCTCTCAAAAGTCGCTGGAGCGTTGCACAATCCGAATGGCATTACAGTGAATTGCCATAGACTAGTATTGGCTGAAAATGCTGTCTTTTCTTTATCCTCAGGATGCATTGCGACTTCCCAATATCCACTTTTCAAGTCCAATGTAGAAAACCATTTCGCTCCTGACAACCAATCCAGTGTATCGTCTATTCTAGGAAGAGGATAACTGTCTTTTTTTAACACGCTTATATTAACTTCACTTGTATGTTTGTAGGTTTGTGAGTTTGTGAGTATGTAACTCTCCTTTGCATAAGGAGATGGATTTTTCGCTTTTTCTTGGTTTGTGTAGAATGAATTTTTTTTGATTTTTTTTTAAATGTTCTTTTTGGTTGGGAGCAGATGACCAGTGGGTTTTAGATGTTTCATCCCTTACCATCCTTAGATATTAAGGGTTGAAAAAAAAATATTTTTTTTTGAGAGAACCAAAAGAGATATCGAGAAAATTTAAAAACCACAAGATAGCCCCATCGATGGGACTAAACATAAAAAATCGTCGGCCGCGCGAATCCCATAGGAACCGCCACGTTCTGGATCATATGAGTGGGGGTAAATTTTCGGGATGAAAAAGGTGCTTGATCTATAATTCTATCTCCTCTGAAACTGTTTGAAATATCTCAAATTCTCTAATATCTTCGCAAAGCTGACAAAATTTCGCAGAGGATAGCACTTTTTGTTTTTCAAATATCCCTTTATTAAGGGCGCAAAGGGCGTTTAAAGTTGGGGGATGGAATCGACGCATTTTATTAGAAGGTTTTATCAAGTAAAAAACGTCCAGAACTCAATTTTTATATCTCGGCAATGGTAGGTCCTAGAGGGCAAAATTTTCTTCCAAAATACTTTTTGGACTTTTTCAAGAATATGCGTCGCTCATACTAGGGCTCTATCTCTAATATTTCGGGTAGCTCATCACTGGTCGAAAAAAAGCTTGCATTTTTTAAAATTTTCTATTTTTTTTTCAATATCTTTAAAACGAAAAAAGATATTCAAAATTAGAAAAAACGTTCTTGATCGCTTTATTTTCTTTAATAAGTGTGTAAAATTTCATCGCGATCGGATATTTCCTTCTATTTTTTTCGGAAATAAACATTTGATAATTAAGATTCTTTGTCAAATTGTCTTGCTACACTTTTCAGTGTACTGGAACGGTTTGAGATATTCTAAATCAGTAAAATCACCTCTAATTGATTGACTTTTTTGAATCAGTGTACAAAATTTCATTGTGATCGAACCATTTTTTTTGATTATTTGGGAATTTTAAATATGATTGTGTCTGGTATGAGTGTGTGGTGTAGCGCAGGCATAAATGCCGATTAACATTCTAATATCTCAAAAACGGCTCGATATATTCAAAATCGGAAAAAACACATCTGATAACTTGACATTTCTCAATCAATGTTTAAAATTTCATCGCAATCAAATATTTTTTTCTATTTACTCGGTAGTTTTTAATATCTTCTCAGTACAAATTTACGGCAATGAAATTCACGTTATTCCAATGTTTCTCATAATATAGGATAGAATCGAAATTGCAATTTATTAGGAATTATAAAGTCCACAATAATTGACAAAATTAAAGAGCTGATGAAAATTGTCGGGATAATAAGAGAAAAATTCCACTTTTTCAAGTTATCGCTAAGAATAGTGTAAAAAAAATCATTCATAATTATCAAAGATATCACATAGTTGATTTAGATCCCAATATGTTAACGCCGATTAATTACTTTTGAATAATAGTGCAGATATCAATTGTAAAATATCAAATTTGAATTCGATGTCGATGCTTACTGTGAACGACATTATGAATATTTGGAATATCAAAGTATTTAGTTATTTGAATAATTTCAACAATCGAAAAGCTATACTTAAAATGCTGGACATACATGTTATTTAAATAAATATAGTTTAAAAAAACTAAAAAAACACGCTTTTAAAAAATATTGAACTAAAAAGTTGAAAATAAATATAGTTTAAAAAAACTAAAAAACAAGCTTTTAAAGAATATCGAACTAAAAAGGTGAAAATAATTTTGAAAATAAACTTAAAACAGTAGTTTATAAAGATATAGTTTAAAAAAACTAAAAAACACGCTTTTAAAGAATATCGAACTAAAAAGTTGAAAATAATTTTGAAAATAAACTTAAAATAGTAGTTTATAAAAAATACTAGTATAATTGAGGGAAAAGCGTGGGGCGCTCGATATACGAAAATTATGGCTCAAAGCGCCCCACACTTTTTCCTCAATTATACTAGTATTTTTTATAAACTACTGTTTTAACTTTATTTTCTAAATTATTTTCAACTTTTTAGTTCGATATTCTTTAAAAGCGTGTTTTTTTAGTTTTTTTAAACTATATTTTTATAAACTACTGTTTTAACTTTATTTTCAAAATTATTTTAACCTTTTTAGTTCGATATTCTTTAAAAGCTTGTTTTTTAGTTTTTTTAAACTATATTTATTTTTAACTTTTTATTGTGATTTCATTTAATTTTCTATAAGCAACACAAAAGCTAGTCGAGCCATCTTTCTTCGTGACTAAGACAACCGGTGACAACCAAGGACTGTTCGAAGGTTCAATTACCTTTTGTTTCCTCATGTTATCTATAAGTATTGCCATTTTATTTTATTTTGCTAATGGTACCCTTCTAGGAATTTGTTTTATTGGTTGTTGGTTGCCTGTGTTAATGCGATGTTGTACCATATTAGTTCGTCCTAGATCTGTTTCCGAAAAAGAAAATAGTTCTTTGTATTTCTTCCATAAATCACCAAATTTCGCCTTCTGTTGGTTAGGAAGTTGAGAAATGATTCTCTCTTTCAGCTCTCTTCCTTTCTGGCACATGGTTTTCCCTTGACTGCTTGAGATTTTGACAGATAATATAGGTTCCGCACAGGCAATTACTTCATTTTTCATTAAAACTATAGGTTCTTCGGACAGATTTAAAACTCTCACCTTAATTGGATGCTCACTTGATGGATTTATTAATGCGTTTTCTATAATCATTTCCTTTGGCAGGCATTTTGGATTACTTTCCAGTACCAGTGCCTCCTTGCACTTAGAACCTTCTATTTTATCATGGATGAGATTGTCAGACCATCCAGGTATCGTAATGGTCCTGTTTACCTTAATTTTTCTTATTCTAGATTCAGATGTTGACAACTCTTCATTAACTTTGAGTATTCGGTCTTGGAGGTTCAGATTGAAGCCAAATTTATTTATGATGTCTAGCCCAAATAAAACTTCGTCCAAAATCTCGACAACAAATACTTTATGTCTGAATTTTGATTTTCCCAGCTGAATATCTGCCTCGTGAGTACCAATGACGGGTATTGTCACTCCATTTGCAGTTTCAAGCATATAACTTCTATTGGGATGGTCAATTTTGCAAGCAGGAATAACATCAGCTCGCACAATGGTAGATCATGAACCAGTATCAATAACAATATTACAATCCCGACCGCATATTCTTCCTTTCACAACCAAGCTGGATCCTTCATGACTCACTCGGGAAATTTTGATTTTTAATGATGTTGGGGCTTGGTTGGAGTCAGCCAGTCTTCGCCCCGCAAAACTGGCTAACTGGAGTTTTCCTGCACATTGCTATTTTGAGGCTGTGGACAATTCTTCTTTATATGTCCTTCTTGTCCACAATTCCAACACAAAGTCTTAGTTCTTTGTTCATTTGTTTGCCCATCCAATTTTTGTAATATTTTAATAATGTGCTTGATGGAGTTACCATTGCCATACGACTTCTCTTGGGTTGAATTGACCCATCGTGTCTGTCGCAGTGTGAGATGACTTCTGGACGCCTGTTTAGCAGCTTCGTATTCAAGTGCACGTGCAAGGGCATCTTCAATTCGTGTAGGACTACTTAACCGAAGGGCTTGTTGCATTTCAATGTCTATTATACCATCAATGAATGTTTGTACCGTTAACCTATCAAGAAAGTCTTTTGGTGCTGTAGGATATGCCAGTCGAATGAGCCGGGCAACATCAATTTCATATTGTTGTAGTGTTTCTCCAGACCTTTGCTGCTTATTCTTTAACTGTGCTTGGTAAACTTGTAGATGTTGGTCACCGTAACGCATTTCAAGTTGATCCACTAAAATCTCATACGAATGTTCGCCGCCAGTTAGGGTATTTAAGATTTCCAATGCATCACCACGTAGAGCCAAGATCAATGCAGTGGCCTTCTCTTCATCAGACCAACCACTAGCCAAAGCAGCAGCATCAAATTGCTTTTTATATGTAGACCAAGACTGTTTACCAACGAATTTCGGGGCTTCAATTTTGACTGGATTAACTACACCATTTTGAATTTCATTCGACGATCGTCTCAGAGGTACTTCAGATTTCATTTGCAACATCTTTTGCTCTATTATTTGAAGTTTTTGATTAAAATTTTCCTGAACTTTTTCTAATTTCTGGTCAACTTCTTCTTTTTGCAACATCTTGTCATCTATTAGTTGAAAATTCTGTATGAAGTTTTCTTGGACTTTCTCTAATTTTTGTTCAACTTTATCTAATTTCTATTTATCTACTTCCTGTTTATCTTCTTGCCGCACTCTTGCTTATTCTTCTAAGATTTGTCTTATTCTTGTTTCTTGTTCTTCTTTTTCCTGTTGTCTAATTCTTTCTCGTTCTTCTTTTTCTTGTTGTCTAATTCTTTCATGATTTTCCAGAAATTGATTCATTTTTGTTTGGTCTTCCTGTCTAATTCTTTCTTGATTTTCTAGAAATTGATTCATTTTTGTTTGGTCTACCTGTCTAATTCTTTCTTGTTCTTCTTTATCTTGTTGTCTACTTCTTTCTTGATTTTCTAGGAATTGATTCATTTTTGTTTGATCTTCCTGTCCAATTCTTTCTTGTTCTTCTTTTTTTTTCAGGAACTCCATTATTTCTGCAAAATTTGCCATTTCGTCGTAATCTTTGGATCTGGTATTCACCATATATTCTCAGCAAAATGCGAAGATACCTTTTTCTGACACCAATTGTAACGTTTAACCCTGTGCTAAACGTTGTGGGGTGACTTCACTTGCGTAAGACTCAAAGTTCGCAGATTGCTTCCAATGATTTATTTTCAAACACACTGTACACGGCTTTCTGTTGTAGTACAACTGTCACTACTTGTCACTTTGACTATAGCGTTCCAACTATTTTCGAGTTATGTCTCCAATTACTGTGTCCCATGATTGTCACGGATTTATATATCTGAATCAAGATATGACATTCATCGAGAATGTTCTATGATTATCTAGACGAACATAATTAATGTTCTAGATCCTTGCCAAACTGACAATAGTATGACAAATTGTACCTCACATATAGTTTCTGGAAGGATCGAGAATAAATCTACTATAATTCTAGAACTACATAATGAAATACACAAGCAACACTATTGAAAATAAGGTAGCAGAATGAATACAAACTAAAAGAAATAAAACAGTAAGTACATGATAAACTACCCACGTAACATAGAGCCTCAGAGCAGCCTTTGCCTTTGCGAAATCCTACTTGATGTGGAGGAAGTATCCTTTCGTTCTCCAATATCCATTCTAACCGAGTTTTTATTATCCCTTCTAATGTTTTGCTGACACATGATGTTAAGGCTATAGCTCTATAACTGCTTGCCTCATCTGGATTTTTGCCTACTATTGTATGGGGTTAATTAATGATTTTTTTCCATTCGGATGGAATTGAGATTGACCGGAGACAATGATTATAAAATTTTGTGAGGAATGTTTTCCCGCTAAAAGGTAATGATTTGAGCATCAGGTATGCTATCTGGTCTAAGCCCGAGGCTTTGTTCTTTCTATTTTGTAAAATGTTTTCTAGTTCCATAAGAGTTATCGGTGTTTGAATTTCTATTTGTTTGTCTGAGACATCAATAGGATCTGTCGATTGCTTACAGCATAAGTTATCAAGGATTTCAACTGCTATTTTGGTTTGGGGAAGTCGGAAGTTTCTACTAGTTTTTTTGCCTTGACTGAATTTATTAATCACTTTGGATTTCTTTTTTTCTTTAAATAATCGTTTAGAGAGTGCGATATGTTTTTTCAAAGAGATGTAGTTTGTCATAGACGGTTCTTCTCTGAACTTTTTGTATGCTAGTTTTCTATTTTTTAACATATCCGAACAGTCCATGTCCCACCATGGGTTTACTAGTTTGTTCCTGGATTTATGTTGAAATGTCGGAATGGAAAACGACACCGCTTTCATAATAACCTCGCAGAATTCCGCATATGACAAATGTGCGGCTGTGACAAACGCATTGTCTACGATTTCTTGAAGTCGTTTCCAATCCGCTAGTTTAAAATTCCGTTTTATCTCTGCATTTATGCCGACTGACAATTCGGAGTCTATCTGATTTAAGTGACAAACAGTTGGCAAATGGTCACTATTTCCGCAATCCGGATAGACTTTCCACGTACACCGGGTGCTTAAGATTGAGGCGGTAATACATAGATCTAGGGCTGATTTTTTGACTCTAGGGGATGTAACTCTTGTGACCGATGAATCGTTCAGTATGCAAAGATCTAGATCATCTAAAGAATTCATAATAGTTTTCCCGTTGCTATCACTAGTTTGGCATCCCCAAGTGGGATATTGACAACTCAAGTCACCCATTAAAATTTTTGGATTGTCCAGAGATTGGATAATGTTGGACCAGAACTGGGGAGTTATCTTAACTTTAGGAGACTTGTATAAATTTGCAATGGTGATATTTTTGTCAATTAAGACGAAAGCTTGAATTTGAAAGTTGAGTGGCGCGTTACTGATATTTAAGCTGACTGGTCTATGGCTAATGCCTTGTTTAATGAGGGTTGCTATGCCTCCATATCCATTGTTTCTGTCCTGTCTGTAGCAGGAAAAGTTTTTAATGTTACATTGTAGATTATGTTTAAGTCTAGTCTCGTTGAGTAAGATAATATCAGGATCAATGTCGTTTATGAGAATTATTAGGTTGTCTCTGTTATTGAGCAAACTATTGTTGTTCCATTGAAGAACTACTAGGTTTTGGGTCATAGCATAAGGAGTTATCCGTGGTGTCTTTGGTGATTAGCTGGGTCATAGTATTGATTATTTTTTGTTTTTCTGAAGTTGAGAGATCTTTGAATATTCGGTAGAAAAGGTTGGTCATGTCAGAGTCGGTGTCAGGAGTATCTCGCGAATTGGGGGTATCCCTTATACAGTAGACAGAGTTAGGGGAACATGTCGACATATCTGGCTGAGGAAGTCTACCATTGGGAGAAAAGATAAGTTTTTGGTGCACGAAAATGTCGTATCCTGGGGATAACTTTTTCTACGGTCTTTTTTAATATGGCTGTATATTTATTCGTTTCGCGATTACTGGTATTATATTCAGTTCTTCTTTGTGCTATGTCTATGGATTGGCTATTATTCCTATTAGGGAGAGCCGGGAAGTCGCCTCGATTTTGGTTGAAGGTTTTTGTTCTGGGCACTATTTCGCAGGCCTCAAAAAACGATTTGTTATCAAGTGCTATTATTTCTTTAATACTTTTTTGTGTAATGTTTTCTTGGCAGGATCTACTCGTGCTAGAATGGTCGGGTGAATTGCAAAACATGCAGTATTGTTGGCATGGCCCTTCGTGTCTTTCTTTGCTACAGGTGACACATTTACTCTCTTTGTTTTTGCATAGTTTCTTTGTGTGACCATATAAAAGGCAATTGAAACATTGAATAACCGGGCTGATGTAGGGGATTATTCTGTATGGTATTCCACAGATCAGAACTTCCCGCGGAAGCGATGTTCCCGAGAAGGTATAGCATACTGTTAATGACGGTATGTAAGTTGGCGTGTCTTTGTTGTTTCTGTCTCTGGTCGTGATTCTCCTAACATTGACTATTTTTGTGTTGGGGTGCAGGTATTTGGAAACTGATGTTAGTTTTGAAAGTTCTAAATCCGTAATTTCCCTGTCTATATTCCTCGCGATACCTTTGCAAAGGACCCTATGGGCTGGAATAAATGCTTCCAGATCTCTGGAAGAATCACTCCAGAACACAAAATCACCAAAACACCATATAATGGAGAAGTTGTTATTGATAAAACTCCTGGACATCGTAAACTTTATAAACCATTTTGTAACATAAGAAAACAATGACTTTAATAAAATACAATTTCCAGTAGTAAACAAAGTGATGAGCAAAATTCAAACCTTCAAATAAATTTGACATGGACACTTTTTCAACATTAGAGTAGATCTAGAGCTAGAGGCATGTTAAATTCTCAAATATGTGTATTTTTCCTATGTGGACAAGGCGATTTCTTTCGAAAATTGAAAATATGTGGGTACTACATGAAATACCTAATTATTTGTAGCAACATTTATATTGAACATTTTTAGTTAAGGTTTTCGAGTTACAGCGGTGGAAAAATGGTAACATCTAAAATACTTATTCCGGATTACGCAACGATGTTTTTAGATCTCAATAATAACAACTACAAGCAAAGAATATACGTGGATAATAGGATAAGTATTATCTTCATTGGTATTAGTGAACGCTCAACGATTTTCGTGACTAATGTTACACTCAGAAGTGTGAAATAAATATTTTTTACAAAAAATTGGACCGACTTTATTAGCTGGTGCACTGAAAAATACAAAATAATATTAATTCCATTGGTGCTCGTACTTGTAAAGTTGGTACCAAAAGTTATCAATCCAACTGCAACTGCACAACTTCAAAAGTAACAGCACCAATAGAATTTATTTTGTATTTTTCAATGCACCAACTAATAACGTCGGTCCAATTTTTTGTAAAAATATTTATTATTTATTCTTATTCTATTCTTAGTTTTATGGTTTTTTCAACGACATTAAAACTCATGGGAATGGCTCCTGTGTGTGCCTTCCGTAATATATTTATTATATTCTTTGTGTTTCTTTTTCGTCTTATTATATTCTATCTATGGCGCCTTCACGTGATAAGTGATCATCCTTAAAGGTTAGTAAAAGGCTTACTGAAAAAATACATATCTATGGTTTCTTGTCAAAATTTATTGCTAACTCAATCTTTCATAGGTCAGATTAGGAATAAAATATCTCTATAAAAATATATTTATCTCATGATTTCATCTCATAATCTTCATTTTTATTAGTTATTTTAAAGGAATTAGGTATCTATTTAATACGTTTATTTACAATGTTTTCCAGATATCAATTCCCATTCATTGACATTGATCGTCGAACAGAACGGGTGCGAACGATTTCTTCAGAATTTGAAAATATGGACCTCAGAAACTATTATGTTTGTCAAATCCATTAGTTCAGTAAAATTGAATACGTTCGCATTTTCGACATTACATTCGCCCTGTAAGCATTCTTTCTACTTTCAATATAGATTATTGGGGCTATGAATATTTCTCATTTCATATAGATACATATTGGGATTGCAGATTACCAGCAACGATCCCCTACTGATCATCTTCGGGAAACATCTCAGATTTCTAGAGGCTACACATTGCTAGAAAATCTAATTAGTAAGTAAATAGGTACATGATACACCTATATGTTTGAGCTCATAAGATTCTATCTCAGATTCAATAACCATTATCAGAATGAAGGTTATTCAAATTGTATAATACCGAAAATGAAGAGAACTCTATCAAGATCAAATCCAGTTGAAAACCATCTTAAATTTTTGTTTCTACCCCAATTAACCGTGCCACCCGAACACAGGATTTGCTGAATGAATAAGAATTAACTGGAAATCCAAAAATATATTAACCATCTATTTCTACGAATTTACTAGTAAAACTATTCTGGAAGAGTAGGTTCTCTTAGATCAGTGGTAACAATGACAGAGAACACGCCGATACAAGTACGGCAATTGAAATTTGTATCATATTGTTTCTGAAAATGGCATCAATTTGTTTGTATCTACCTCACATAATGATTTTTTTACTGTACCTGATATTCATAATAAAACGATTCCAAAAAAGTGTCTCCTTAAATCTAATCATATTCTTAAAAAATATGCATTGGCCCTGTAATTTTATTTATAAGAAATTGAGGTAATATTTTTCAAGATAGAAAATCCAGAAACTTATCATTCTCATAACGAAAAATCATTACTGTAAATCATTATGAAAATACATAATTTAATGTAATATTTTTAAATAGTTTTTATTACTTTCTGTTCTTGTATCAATGGACTCCGCAGAGATTTCTCAGGCCCCATACGGTCTAGAGACTTGAACTTTCGAATTCGTACTTAGATCGCAGACATCTCGCCGCCTGTTAAGCTCCAAGTGTGATCCAATATTGGTAATTATAATTATCTCATTCAATCTCATTCAACCAAGATCATTATAATGTCGACATGGAACGACAATGGGAGCCGTCACTGGAATTACGCACGAGCATGGAGCGTATATATACGTCTCGTTCTCTGGTATATAGGTACTTTTTGGAAGATCGTCTATGGTTATGTCGCAATTGTCAGACGTCAGACGTTATTGTTAATTTAAAGTTTAATTTTGTGTTGTGGTAGACAAACAGTAATTTGTTATGGAATTGCTGTTGCTGGCAAACACATATACATAATACATAAGTATAGTTAAAATCGAGAAAAGGATAGCAATATTAGGTACTCATCGGTACGGTTTAAATCTTAAATGCCCAATAAAAACTATTTTTAATTTTTTTCAAAAATTTCACTTGTTGTCAATGAATTAGTGAATTCATTGTTTAGCAATTATTGCACATAAGTATATATTTTTTAATAGAATTTAATAAATATATATTAATAAAGCCTGTTTTATTTTTCTGGTATTTATCAATATTGTTAATTCTTATATCATATTAATAATTATTCTCTTGGATTTCTTTATACAGCTAAACAATAAAATTTTACTTTATGAGAAACCTACGAAATTAATTAAGAATATGATTTATGAAATAACGTAAGATTATTTCAAATTACGAGCTATCATTACATTTCAAATTTGCCGCTGACCAAAAAATCTCATTTAGTTCTCTAGGCTATGCAGAGATGGCACTCAAGTACTTCAATTTGAGACAATTATGCAATTTTTACATCACAGAGTTGCTACTCTAGAATCTATCTATTTCACCAGTTCTCTGCTATCATCACAGAATACTAAAAATTTGAGACTGAGATCCTGAGACCTTCAAATGAAAGTCTAATACTTTATCAAAACCGCTCTGAACAGATAGAAATATTCAAATCTTTTCAAGTTTTTTCTAATTCAGAATTATACTTCAAAGTATATAAATCTCGCTATAATTTTAAATTCCGTTATATAATATTGAGTTCATCTGAAGTACCACGTACTAATCAAAAATTGTGACGTACTGTTTTACCTCTCTCTTTACATTATATAAAATCAATGTCTTTCTCTCATTGGGAAGTCAGGATGTCAAATTCTAGAAATTTTAGCAATTTGACAGTCGAGAGTCGAGGCCAAGTTGAAATTGTTACGTATTTATCTGGAAAATTGGAGATTCTCTCTTGAACTGAAAAATATTTATCCACAATGCAGGGATTATCATTAAAATCTCTTCAGAAGCATAAAGCTGTGAGTACATAAAATTTATATAAAGCTGTAGTGCGTATGAAGAGTAAAAATAATTAACCTACGTTTGTCTACTCCAATTCATGACTAAAAGGTCTCTCCAATAAACACAGTAATACGTTTTATTGCTAAAAAACTTCTTTCTAAGTGTTCACACCTTATAGGTATAGTGTATTGAATATTGGGCAAATATGGATACTCAATTTCTCCGCTATCAATTACTATTATTGCCTTTATTCCAGTAACGATTTATCTAAACCACGGTCGTACATATATAGAACCTTCAACTGAGAGTCTGGGTTAAAATATTACACGATAATTTGAATAATGAAAGCTTTACTGGAGTTTCATTTGAATAAGCTTTTCCGACATCTTGATTCAATTATTTCAGCATAAAATTATTTCTGTATTAATATGATTTTTTCTAGTTAATACCACTGTACTTCTGTGTTGGATTGGGTTGTGTCGGAGCTGTCTTATATACAGCCAGACTGGCATTGAGGAACCCTGACGTACAATGGAGAAATACTGGTGATATTTCCAACGAAGAATTCAGAAATAAGCAATACAAGGTATGGTTTCTTTGATTATTCATGTGATACTATTTTTCAAAATAATAACTACCTATTATATGTTTTTTTTTTCAGTTTTATTCCCCGAATGTGGATTACACGAAATTAGAAAGTCCCGCTCCAAAGTACTAATGCTAGAATATTTAGATTGTATAGAAATATGTTGGATGTAAGTTCCCAGTAGAAATAAAAACTGAAAAATACATCTAGTATTTATTTTCTTGGTAATCTTATTCCTGCAAAGTATATGTGAGTAGACTACAGACTGAACTTTTACATTCTCTTAGAACATATGTGCAAATTTGAAGATTCTGTTATTTGTAAATTACCTATGACCAGTTTAGAGAATCCCTAAAAATATACCTACATACAAGTAGTATTTTGGTTTTTTCAAAAAGATTTTCTTCAACACAACGTAGATAAACTAGGTTAGGTTCTACCATGATTCCATGATATAGAAACAATGTAGGTATGTGTGTAGTGATCGTGGGTTCTACTTGAAAAAAGTATTATCATTTTACCATTTAATTTGAAATGTAGGTAAGTCAAAGCAAAGGCAGTATGTACAGTACATATAACTCAACTCTGGCATAAAGTGTAAGGACTATTTGCATAGAATATTCCAGAATTTATGTTCATAGATTCTAGATATTATGATGAATGTTGCTGGAAGTGGTCAAGTTTCCAAAAATAGACTTCATTATATAATTTTTGTGCAATGATTCAACGACAGTTAAATTTGAAGGTTGCCTCAATTATAATCAAGATTTTTTATTTTTTCATATGGTTTGAAACGCATGCCAGAATTTTCAAAATACCGTCTGTTTGTCTCCGATAACGTCGATCTGGCAACATCACACTTTGGAGGTAGTGTTCTCTGACAACAAACCAAACACATGCTGATGTGATCAGAGACAAGAAAGAAATCTAGTTTGATCATTTGTAGTGTAGTTCGTAGGTAGAATTTCAATTTTTGATCTTATTTCTGCGTCTCGTCTGTTGGTGTGAAATTATTTTTTTACCCATTTTATAATATACACTAATAGCTAAGAATACCTACCTATATATTTCAAGATATTAGATATGAGCGAGGAAGATTTTCCTGTTTCGCTGCAAGAGGTAAATGCAGCTCTTGCAGAAATAGATCGTCGATATCCTACACAAAAGAAATCAACTACAAACAGAACATTCTGTTTCGATGACCATTTGGCTGTATTGTCAGAGGTAATTATGATTTATTCTATTCTTTTTATCTAAATACCAATATATTATAAATTATTGTGATAAAGTCATAGTCTGAATACGTTAAAAGATTTTGAAAAAACATCATATGGCAGATGACAACTGCGTGTGCGTAGTATCGTTGAAATTTGAATGTTGCCAGCTCTATGTTCTTTCACCATTAATAATAATTATTATTGTTCGGTGCAAATTTCAGAAATTGTGCATAATATCACAGTATAATGAAGTTCTTTATTTTGAAGAGATCAAAGACCTCACTTGTATATTATTTGCAGATGATACTACACTGGTATCAAACTCCTCAAGTAATGTAAATCCAATGTACTTAAATGATGTAAGAGATTGGTTTTCCAGAAATAAACTCAAATTGAATGATGGAAAAAATCAATTTCAAGCTTAAACTGGCATTCGCATGTGTCATATATATCGGCAAAAATTTCTGCTCAGATATTTGCTTTGAAGCAGTTAAGACCTATTTTACAGAATAGCATTTTGAAAACTATACTACTCAACAATTCATTGTAATTTATTTTATGCTATCCCACTATGGGGAAATTCCTCTTTAACTAATAAAATATTTACTCTACAAAAGCGCGCACTGTATTATCGATGGAGCTGCCTTTAACTCGCCATGTCGTAATATCTTTCTAAAAGACAACATTTTACCTCTCCCTTGCATTTACATTCTGAAAACGGTCACTTATGTGCACCGAAATATTCATAAGTTTGCGAGACATTCCAATATTCATAGTTACAGCATAAAAAATGCAGATAACCTAATAAGAGCTTTCTCCAGATTAGAGACTACTAAGAAGAATAAGTTAGATCTAAACTTATACAATCTATTAAGGAAACCCTTCATAAATGTTAATATTGACTGTCTCTCTTGTAGGTACTTATTTTAAGAAATTAGCTAAATCGTTACTACTGAGTAAGTGTTTTTATACTACAGATGAATTCACAAATTATGTTGATAATAATACCTGCACGTAAAATGTTAATTATGACTGTAAACATGTATTATAATATGTAGTGGTAATAATAAGACGTTTATTAGTTATCATAAAAAATAAAAAATATACAACTCTATAAAGAATATGAAAACAAAAAATGCAATTAAAGAAATTTAAGGTACCTTACTATAAAGAGCCTGGTTTTCAGATTTTCAGGGAGATCATCCTCTGAATTATGTTGAGGCCAGTACTATTCTAAAGCCTAACAACAATTTGATATAGTATTGATAAAATTAAGTATGTAATTCTAAATAAATTGGTACCTAATAAATTTAATAAGATAATGAGATAATAGCACATACTTGCAGAAAAAGATATTTTGAGGATAAGAAAGAATAGAGAGAGCTATAAAATACAGTTACGGCAGAATCAAAAAGTTAGTAAATATTACTTTTCGTTAAAAAAAACACACTTCATAATAACTTGGCAAACAAAAGCCGATATTTTAAATTTGGCAAAAATTAATATTGGTTTAGAAGAAGCAGTTTGGTTTTTCTCTTAAAAGTCTGTAGTGTTCTCTGTATATATTATGACTATTCTCTATATTACAGGAGTTTGATAGCTTAGGTCTTCCACTACTGGACCTTTCTCAACCGATAATGAGCATATTCAAGCAGGTGATTGACAATTCTAGAGCTCTCATTCAAATACACCGTAATACTCTTACTCATATTAAGGATATCAACATTGATAATCAATCACAAACAATTTCAAGTTTACATCTGAATGTGAGTTATGTTTCACAATAATATTTATGGTTTATTAGAGCTGAGGTAATTTTTAGAAATCTATACAAGATAGCAAATTAGAAGTACAGAAATTAAAGAAGAGACAATCCTTATTAGAAAATAATCTGGCAGTATTGACTGAGAAGCAAGATTCAACAAAAAGAAATGAAAAAATGATTAAAAATGAAATGGAAAGAAATAAACGTTACTATACAAGCAAAATAAATGAGTCTGAAAACACTATCAGAGTAATTAGCAAAGAAAATCAAAGATTGAAGGAGATGTTCAGTACTGACTTTAGTAAGTAAAAGCAAAATAACAAAGTATTAAATTAAGTATGATAACTATGTAATTTACAAATTATGAAGGTAAAACATCTTTGTAGGAAAAATAGTTACACGGTAAAAATATTATATAAATATTAACTTTTAATAAAATGGAGGAGAGAAGACGCTATTTTTAATTATTTTTTTGTAGAAAATGGGGAAAAATGGTGTTCTTAGGATATGCGACTTTTGGCTGGCATTTTGGAAGTATCTTTTTAATCCCAAATAGTATACTTATAATCATTCTTGCATTCTATTAAACACTAACATCTTTCAAAATTAGCAAAAATATGCGGTGAATGTGTAAATGTGTAGATCAGGTTCCAAAGGATCTCGATAATTTCACTTTAAAAGCGGTCATAGGGCATGTTTTGGATCTGTTTCCACTAAAAATGATATGGCGCTCGCTTCATTTTGCCAAAGAAAAAATTTCCAAGGTTAATTAATTTCACCTCGAATTTCTCCTAATTCCATCTCAAATGACAGGTCTGCGCACCACTACGCCGCTGCACTGTTTACTTTGATGGCTCATTATCAATATTTCATTGGTAATTTATTTATTTTATACTTTATTCATACAATTTCGACTTCATGTATCGGATATCAGTACAAACGTGTTATTTTGGCAACATCGCACAATGGCTATATCTACAACATAAATAGCGGCAGGCATATTTTTCCTTCCCCTTCCCCTTATATTTTTTGGCTCTGTTTTCGCTAATTTTAGCACTTTTTTATTTATGGGGTTAATTTAGTATTATATTAGTCAAATTACTACTAAAAGTTTATCACTAAACACCTATTTTCCATACCCAGACCCCCTATTCACTCCACCCTACCGTAACCTTGTTAGGGCTTAGCGCTTTAAAATGTTCATTGGAATGAGTTTCTACAATTCAGGCCGTCATAACTTAAAAACTAAAAAAACGCCAAAAATCCTATGGAACCTGGTCTACACATTCACCAAATATGCGTAAAAATAGTAAGTAGGTACCTATAAGTTCGCGAAAAAGTAAGGTTAAACGTATTGATGACGTGGACTAGGAAAAGATGATTGGCTTGTGCAGTGTGTTTGAATTTAAAAACTGTCAATTCCAATGTTGCCAAAACTGCCATATATAAAGTTTGCGATATTTTTTTACAAACACTTGCTTTAGAGCAAAAATACGATATGGCAACTTTTTATGACGAAGGTGACGGCCTTTGTCTTCAGGCTTTCGAAAATATGAGTTCAGTGATTGCTTTACTAGAAGATATATTGAGTGATATTTATAAAAATCAGTATTTACTTATAAGTATTTACTTATATATAAAAAAATAAATGCTAATACTTAGAAGTATCTACTGATTATTTTTAAGTATTTTCTTATTTAGTCGAAATTTGATTACAAGTAAAAAGTACAACCAACGCACGTTACCACTTCTTCAAGTCAGTTTACACTTAAGATTTATACAAACCTCACAGAATTTACTGTTCTACATTTATTTATCGACCATCATGTCGTTCGTTTCATGTGGAAGTGTGGAAGTAAATAAATCCAAGATGTCTTCTTAAAAAGGCAAAACTGGAGGAAGAATGAAATAAAGACCATTTTCAAAGAGAAGGAGATAAAATTATACTATGTTGCAATTAGATATAAAAAAATACCTATGTTAGTAACTTTGACTGACGCAAATAATTGTGACTAAACGGTTGCGTATGACTTGACGTTCCCTTCGAAGATCAAATAGACTAACAGGTTCTTCTTCTTCGATGGTTTCGTCTAAATATAAGCTTTTTTCAATTTCATACACTTATTCATCTTTTAAATATTTTCCAATTTGCTATCATAATGGACGCACTTTTCTCAATGGCAGTCACATTTTATTTTGTAATAAAGGGAATCTTTGATTTCTCTGTCCGAAGCATCTTTCGATAATTACACGTTCATTTTTTAAAATGTCATTAAATTCTTCTGCAGTTCTTGGTTCTCTAAATGGAACCATTTAACATTTTTCAATACAATATCCCTGATCTGCATTGTCAAATGTTCTGAATACACCACAGATCTGACAGTTCCTCCAAATCTTGTTATAATGTACAGAACATGGCCATTCTGCCACTGACACTTGTAAATAACTCATTAGTGTTACATTTAGTGGGGGAAATTGTTTGCAACACCATAATTATTTTTCACTACTTTTTTTAATTAGCATCAACGTACAATCAGTTGCACCTATAGCAGTTGCACAAGATTTACCACATTTGATAACGTTGGTTGACTTACCTACACCAATATTTTCTGCTACACCAATCCGGGGTGTTATCATGTAACTAGCAACTGCAATGCGACCGCGACTATTGCACAATCGTCGCTGTCAAAACGTCAATTTGGTACAGTGCTGTCGCTCTGTCAGTCTTAAGCCTAAGCTGATACTCGAGTCAAAAGTAACAAAGTGAGTTTGGTTGCATGTATTTTTTGAATAATAAATCACTTTAAATCATGTTCTCAATGAATGTTTTCTCGTTTTTATTCAATATTTTATAAAAAGCGTCTAGTAGACTTTGGCAACACTGAGAAAACAACGCGATTGCAACTAGTTGCTAAATTTTACATGATACGGGGGCCGGAAGCCTAAAGCCAAATATAACAAAAAGTTAAATTTTAAAATACCCAATTGGGTCAAACCCGTCGTTAACCACGCCCCACTTTCGGGGTTAAAACGAAACAATTTCACATAATCTTGATCACGAGGATCTTCTAGTCTGTTTTTTGACCGACGAACCCCGAACGGAGGAGGTATACAATTCGACTGTCTGCTTTTTTTTTTTTTGGTTCGTGCGCGCCTTTTATATAGTAAACGAGCTCCGATTTTGATGATTTTGGATTCATTTGGAAGAAGGGGATTGAGAAATGGTCCCATATTCATAAAAACGCATATCCGAAATCTCCTTCCCTCCGAAAACCGCCCCCGAAGGGGTGGAGGGGGCGAATTTTCTCGAAAATCGAAAATCTGAGTTGATATAATTAAAGATAGGACAAGATCCGGAAACGTTCAAATTGAACCTTTTTTCAAAGTGTTACGGTTTTCGAGATAGACGCATGTTAAATATGTATTTTTGCTATGTGGAGAGGACAATTTCTTTCGAAAATTGAAAATTTTTCGATACTACATGAAAGATATAATTATTATTTGTAGCAACATTTATATTGAACATTTTTTCCTTAGAGTTACGGTTTTCGAGTTAAATCGGTGTTAACATGGTAACAACTAAAATATTCAAGCGTATTTCCGCAGCGATGTTCTGAGATCTCAATAATAACAACTACTAGCAAGGAATATACGTGGGTAATAGGATAAGTACTATCTTCATTGATGTGGTATAGTGAACGTTCAACGATTTTCGGGACTAATGTTACACTCAAAAGTGTGAAATAAATATTTTTTACAAAACATTGGACCGACGTTATTAGTTGATGCACTGAAACGTATAAAATAATATTACTTCTATTGGTGATGGTACTTGTGAAGTTGGTGCCAAAAGTTATGAATCTAACTGCAACTGCACAACTTCAAAAGTACTATCACCAATAGAAGTAATATTATTTTATACGTTTCAGTGCATCAACTAATAACGTCGGTCCAATGTTTTGTAAAAAATATTTATATAAACTTTTGGTGCTTGTTGCACGCAGAACATCTTCTAAACAAATAGAAATACAATTTCTGTAAGCACTATCAGCATACTAAGAAGCATACTTGAAAATTTATAAGAATATACTTAAATTAATAAGTATAACCTATCGTTTATTAATATAGATTCAAGTAACAACTGGTCAGCATAAGTACAAACTTGTCTATCAGTACATACTTTAAGTATCAGTTTGTACTTAAACTTTATTAATATACTTTTCAGTATTAACTTGTGAAACCGTAAGTATTAAGTATCTACTGATTTTTATTAATACCACTCATTATTGTCGTTATTTTTTTCTACAGCAAATATTCTTGGAAATGGAATTCATAAAATAATTTAATGCTGCAAAGTTATAATGGCAGCGTTGGTAAGATTGATATTAACAACAATTGAATGTTGAATAAACTGCACCAGACAATCATCAATTCGTTCAACTTAACTTTTTCCATCTAAAAGTCGTATGGCCTACTAACACAATTTTTCCCTTTTTTATCAACAAATCATTGGAAATAGCGTATTCCGCCTCAATTTTATTAAAAGTTATACATCTATTTTTGAAAACATTTGATTTTTTAGCTAAACTAGAATTTTACCAAAATTATTACCAAGTGTTGTTAATTCTTTTTTCTGTCATATTGAACTCAAGATGAATTGGGAGCTTAAATTTTAATACCGAATATTTTACAGAATGGTAGGAGAACCTACCTATGTTTTTTTAGTTTTTTCAAAGCGTCCTGTGAAATGAAATCCAGTCATTTGAATTTTTTAACCACGCTGAAGAATGGTAAAACTCAAATACGAATTAATTTGTAAACCTTATTAGAAGAGAATTTTGGCTTTTTATGGGAACATCTAGAATATAATAAATATTTTGGATGTTCGCGTACTTTGTGAAAAATAGCACATGGATTTTTATGAAACTGGTAACAGTAGAAGCTTATTTCTTGAATCACATTCTAGAATAATTTTTATCCCGGAGAAGATAAGAAATAAATTGAAAGAATGGTACTGGCAGCGACTTCTGTTGTAGAATATTTAAACCACAAGCCCACAAAACAATAGGGCGCAAGTAAATATGTGTTCACACCCTAGTATTAACTGAATTCACATTTCCATAATCAACCACACGGAGGCAAAATGAAATGAATGAAACGATGACATTCACAGTTTTACTTTGGAGATTTTACTCTATGATATTAATTTTGTAGTCGCGGAATAAAGAGTCACGACGATAATAATATATTTATTTACAATTAATATAATAATATAAGTATTACACTTGTGACTACCATACCACAGCTTACCTAACAATTAAGCTGTGACCATACCATATACTTAGGGAATAATGGAGAGGGATTAGTAATAATCATTATTCCCTCTTGTAGGCCAATCACAATTTCTCAAATTGAATAATACCATGGAAACAATATAAACATACTCAAAAGAGTGTCAACGTCAAACGCATAGTGTTTGTGTATTTGTATGGAGATGGATGAAAATGAAGAATTTTTTAGTTGTACACATCCAGAAATTATGTATTAGTTTTAAATAGAATATAGTAGGTAAACTACTAACAGTAATGGCTATTATTGACTCGTGGTATAATCTACTAAATATTATTCTCTACTTGATTAGTAATAATATGCGAGAGCGAGATAGTCAATACTTATAAGTGAATATTATACTCCTACTCCTAAATATCGGATGTTAAGAAGAAGCAAATTAAAAAGGACCCGTTGACTGATCGGATATCTAGTTTCATATTCAGCATTAGTTAAATTAATAATACTTTGTTTACATTATCAGTCTCCAGATTCCATAGATATTGCCATGTATTGTTATCAGTATTGTTTGTTATTATCTGGCTGCTGCAAACTAAGGTGTATCCAGAGAACACTACCTCCAAGGTGTACCTACTTAACGATAATATTCTAGAATCCTACTAAAATGGTTAAGTGTTTATTTAACAGCTGAAGATGCAGGTCCTTAAACCAATCAGATAGAGGATGTTCGTGGGGGACCTGTAAGAGTTTTCGAAATATCGGTAACCATATAAATGAATTAAAAAGCCCTGATACTATCGCTGCGAGAGCATATACGGTCGCTTAAAAATGAGAGCCCGACAGAGGAAACATTTTCTAAAAACATTATTATATATCATTATTTTTGGATTTTCTGAGCCAAATTAGACTACCCAATTGCTAGACCAGCAGACCTCTGATAAAACAAGGAAAATATACACTAAATCAAATCAATCCTTATATCGAAATCACTGATTCGACAGCATTATCCAGACTGGAACCCTTTGACGACCAGAAAATAAGACGACTTGAATTAAATATGCGTGATGATTCAAAAGTAACTATTATAATGAAGAAAGCCAAAAACCCCAAAACTCACATAAAAAAATATCAAATAAAACGAAAAGATAAATAAAATATTATAAACGTCTAAAGGACGAAGTTCGGAGAAAAAGTGTGGAAGGGACAAAAAAATATTAAATAATATATTTCAATGGAACTCCTGAAATTGATAATAATTTAAACAGGTCATTTATTTAAAGTAAAGGTGACCAACAGTACAACCAACTTGAGTCAAAGCGGTTACTACCAGAATGTGCGTAGTTTGAACAGTAAAGTGGATGTTTTCACATCGGCACTTAAATAATGTGAATTTGATGTGGTGGCGCTTACAGAAACGTGGTTATGCGATGGAGTCACACCTACACAATTATTTCCTGATAATTGCAGTTTATCGGAGGATCGAACGTTTAAATCTACAGGAAAAGTTGAAAGAGGTGGTGTGTTGTTAGCTAACAATGATGAATGAAATTGTTTATAGGTATAACTAGATCGATAATTACTAGCTTTCCATTGGTTGATATAATCACTGTAAAATGTTGTTTATATGTTGTTATAGACAGTTTTTTATATTAGTTATCTATGTTACTGATAAATTCGAAATCATTGAGTTCGAACAGTTTTTTTAAAGTCTTAAGCAACTCAATTTAGTCAATTATGTATTCAAGCGAAGGAAACTGTTTATTTCTTGGTGATTTTAATACACTTCATTTTATTGAAGGCAATTTCAAATTTTATGGATATGGATTAGCTAGGTTTAAGACAGTTTAATTATAATTAAAATCATCAGAAACGTTTGTTAGACCTCGTTATATCGAACTTTGTGGAGTAGCCCACGACGATTGCCCCGTGGTAACAGAGGATAATTACTACCCTGCTTTGAATATAACTCTTATGAGAATCACAAAGGAGTCCAAGTTCATATTCAACACTCCTACATATATCATTTAACTTCAGACAGGAGACTTTTCCTGCTTTGTATCAAAACATTCTTGATACTGAGAGGAATGTTTTGTGCGACAATAGCAAGGTACCTAAGCGCTGCTTTAGATACGAGTATACACTAAACTCTACCAGATTTTTGATTATTATGTACCGGTATATAAGAATTACAGTCATAAGAATCCACCGTAAGTATAGAAATAGATACCTACAAGATATTAGGGAATATATCAGATTTCAATGAGTTCAAGCATTTACGTTCTTTAAGTAAGAGATTAACCAAAGATGCATACGCTACAAATATTGATACTGTTCAGTGCGTAGGTTCCGAGGACTCACAAAAATGTTGGTCTTATTTTCACGCAAAAAATAGCACGACAAGAATATGATATGGCATACTGAGGAATTTCTCAGAGAGATGTGTTACTATCAATAAAAGACTTGATTAGGATTATATGATTCTCCTATAAATGGCTTGTTATATACCTGTTGAACCAATAAAGTATATTAATATTATATAATAGGGACAGAACAGATAATTTTCAAACGATAAGATAGAAAGATGAAATTTAGAGAGAAGTTGTGTAATTTGGACCTCTTCAATATCGAGATTTGTATTCTACAAATTTAGAAAAAACATTTTATTGATTTAATTTTTATTTATTTTTCCATTTGATTCTCGGGGAAGAGAGATAAAATTTAGAATTTGGTAGTAATCAATCAAGAAAAAAGATGATGGGATTCTTAGAAATATTTTATCTTTTTTACTTTCAAAGATATGCCATACAACTTGTGTTTTTCTTATGGGCGCCATATTTATTTTCTATACTATTAAATGAAGCTTAAAAGTCCACAACAACGTTATCGACATTTAAAACTAGAAAAACGGTAAAAATATTTTCGAATCTAGGCAATGATCATACGAAAACAAAATATTTGCAAATCAGAATTATTGATGATGCCTAAATTACGCAACGTAATTTAATCATCTTTCTGTTTCTTCTCCTTTAATAAATAGCAATATTGTCCTTATAAATTTTTTTGGCACCCTGTATTTTAGTAATTTAATATTGAAAATACATTGTGTATCTAAAGTAACAGTATTTCCTTAAAAAATCAGGTGTGTCCACTTAATCGACTTTCCTGTCGGTCTCAAATTCCATCGAATTCAAAAATCGTATAATTAAGTTGTTCATTATTTTCGGCTTGCCAAGACAAACAAAAATGGCCACACTCAATTTTGACTCAAGAAGAGCAAGAATATGAGTAAACAGTTAGAATATTTGACAGTTCATTTGCCCATAATAATAAGATGCGCTTTGATAGGCAAAGGGCTTTAAGTAGTATGTTTTACACAAGTTTCATCAAAGTCGTTAGAGCCGTTTTCGCGTCACATTCTTGAATGAAACACGTTTTCAGCTATTGCCAAGCAACCAGTGCGAGCAGGATGCCCAATGTGTATCATCGGCGAGCGGTATAGATACCCTACAAAAAAGAAAGCAACAAAATTGATTCACCCGTTCCTGAGATAATCTCGGCATACACAATGGCTATAAAATGTCATTTTTTTGTAAAATTACACATCTATGGAAAACCGGACACAGAAAAATTTTAAACGATGACAGTATGTACTTTACTTAAGGTAACGGTTGATCCTATAAAATATTCGGTATTAACCTTCAAGCTAGTTAATGCTGAGTTTACTAAGCTTTCACAGTATATAGTAACAGACCTTCATACCGATATTGATTTATTTGAATTTTAAAACCAGTTCAAAGTTATGAAACTTGAAATTGGTAAATATCTGTATGTCACTTTTTGTGGTAGGCAGTGTATTAATATCGTCCTTTTCAAAAATGCAATATAATTTTAGGTAATGATGCATCACGGAATGACATAGTGAAGAAATACATCAGAAGTGAGACAATATTTAAGGAAACTGTTCAGAAATTAGAAGAGGTCAATAAACAATTATTGGAAGAAATAATAATATTGCGGGAGCAAAAACTCGAGGGCAATTCAGATTAGAATTTATCTTTAATAGGAATCTCCAGTGTGGCATTGACAGTATTTTTTGTACAACTATTTTAATAAATTGCATTCATTCTGAGGATTTTTCTCTCTCCAACTTTATCGATAAATATTTTTTTGGAATAGGGTTTATTAAAGAGCGTCATTAACATTCTAATACAATTTATTACACATAGAAAAATAATATAATAGAATTTATTATAATTAATAATTGATAAATAGTAATAAATAAACTCTTCAACTATAGAATAAATATATTTTTTTCAAAGAGATATTTCTATGTATTCACATTTTTATTATAGATTTACACACATATTTACGATGAAAACTGGCCCTTTTAACAAAATATTTTTTTATCGTTAAGATTATAAAAAAAGAACAAGAAGTCAAAGAAATAATTAGAAAAGCTTTAATTCTCCTGGTGGTAGTCACAGAACTAACGTATGACATACGAATTATTTTCTACTTCTTCGGTTCATATTTAATACAAGCGGTGCTTTGTAAATATTTCGTTGACATACAATTACGACGTAGTAGAAAATACTGCTAAACCTCTACGTAAAAGTATAACATTTTAAAAATGGAATGTTATTGTTGAAGATAGATTTTGATAATAATATTTCAGTCACAAGTTAGTTTTGCGATTTGCCGATAGAAAATGAAAGCAATATAACTACAATACAAAAAAAATATTATTTTCATGACCACTGAAGGAGTAACAGGAGGGGGATATATTCAACTTGATAGTTTCGAATTTTTAAAGATACTTTTTTCAGATTATCAAAATAGTGTACATTTCTTTGTTAAAAGCTCTGCGTCATCTGGAATTTGCACCTTTACGGTCTTATTTAAATAATCATATACGAAAGATAAAGAGAGTATATAAAGCTCATAATATTATTCACAACTAATTCTATATTTAGATCTTATGTACTTATAATTTTCTTTGAAAATACTAGCAAGAGATATTTCAACATAGACGTCACTGGGTCACTTCACCATTTTTTGGTTCGTTTGATTGTTAAAATAAAAAACAAATGAGATACAATGAAATTAAAACGTATGAAATAATATTCAACATATGATCAGGAGTATATCAAACTAACTCTCGACCTCGATGAAATGTTGGAAGAATGCTTTTGAACTTTTATGAAGACTTGCGAATAGTATTACAATCACAGCTCATCGTTGTGAGCTGTGTTACAATTATTGATCTAACTAAATTCTGCAATCAAAGGCAACTGATAATTGCTAGAGCCTCTTGTGGAATCTTGTCGAAAGTATGAACCTATTTATTGTAGTTTCTACGGCAGTTTCAAAATAAAAGAAAACTATAAATATACCGAACCAAAATATATGTATGTATTAACTGTGAGCGTACATTGTATTACGAAAACAAAAATATATCCACAAACTGATAGATATACCAAATATTTATTTAAATCATTCAAACTTATATACTCCACCATCTACATACATTTTCTATAAGAATTTATAATACAAAGCCTCCAGTTCTCAAGTTTCATCAGCTACAATCTTCAAAGCATTCATTAAATTTGTTTTATGTACTTTTGAAGTAACATAAATTCCAGAAAAAACTTTCAAACTTGCTTTCAGTTCCATTTTCCAGTTCCAGATGAATCTCTTTCAATGAAAACGATAACAAGAATGTCAATAGTTAGGACCATATATCATAATTTTTTATTCACTTTTGCCACTTCAACCTATATAAATATATATTAATGCTGTAATTAACCATTGCTTATTGCTTTGGAATTTTAACTCAAAAAAGTAGAAAATTATTTTGGAATTTGAATCCTTGATAGATATATATACACACATATATTTAGTGACTTACATTGATAAATAATAAAAGGACCACTTTCTTAGAAAACTTTAACTGACATTTTGGTTTCCCATCATCGAAATTGAAAGTGTTGTTTTTGGAAATTGGTAACGTCTTGTACTGGCGGATCTCTCCATTGTAGCTGATTCTGTTCCAAGGGGGTATGATGTCGCTCGTTTTGCTGATCTACTGTAATTATAGTGAAATATCCTCATCAATATTAATTTGGTATGCATATCTTTCTGGCAAAAAGCACAATATTTATTTAGTATTATTTATTATTTAGAATAGGGTATATTATAATTACATCTTACCTACCTTCTTGCAGGAATAATCAATGTGAGATTATACCAACTAACAGAATATTTTTTGCAGAATGGGGTTGTTGTTTTTTAAGAAAGGTATTCAGTTATTTATAAAAGATTCATATTTAGTTTTCAAATGGGAATTGAAAATAAATGTACCTATCTATCTCATCTGTCATCCAGAAAATTTTCCTAAACCTTCCTACCTCCTTCTGCGAGAGAAAGCTTGCCCAGGAAGTCCAAAATATCCTCTCGGTATCACCATCCTAGCATTTCCCTGAGCTGGACGGGATCCACCATGAGCCATTAATGTTGCTAAATGCGCAGCATAACCTTCTGTCAACAAAGTCGCCTGCGATTGTTGTTTTTTTGATGCCTTTCCAACAATAAAGATCTGTTTGGGCTTCAGCCCTAATGACATATACACTCCTATATCTTTGGCGCTGCCATAGGAACAGTGCACAACTATTCCGTGATTCTAATGACAATAAAGAAACATAATACAATAAGAATCAAGGTTACAAGGAATATTATATAGAGTGGGGCAATTTAATGGAAAGCAATTTTGAAAAAGCTGTAAAGAATTCATTCAACAGATTCTTGGAGTTATTCATCACATTACATCATGAAGTCTGAACAACTTTCTGTCGAATCCGTTCGGTCCAAATGAGTCAACAAGAAGTAGTCGATGGAAAGTCCGGTGAATGAAAAGAATATCCCTTCAAGGAACCACATGATTTGAAAACAATCCATTAATGCTTACTCTGGTTGCATGAGAGGTTGCCCAGTCTTGCTGTATCCTCGTTTACTGTATAAAGTGAAGTTGTGGTGCAATGGATTATTTATTAATCCCGTGATCTCTCAAAATGAGGATATTGCATGGCATCTCTGTTCATCATGGTGCGGCATCCTCTATCTGGGCTATTTGAGAAGTAATTTGTTTCAGGATAACCCACCAAAACAATTAAACCTTGAATGAACGGATTCGACAAGAAGTGGTTCAAATCCTTCAAGTACGACTAGCCAAAGATTGTATGAGACGAATGGGGAAGTTTTCCATAAAATGCGGTATATTCTATGTTTAATAAGATACGCAATGCCTCAAAATATCGTCACGAACCATAGCAGAGCAGATACGCCGTTGATAAATATGTGTTTGAAAATTGGTAATAGATATAACAACACCGTACCTACTCCCTTACACTCTTTTAAGATGTATTCTCTTAATAGCCGTACAATAATAATAATGAATAATTTCAGGGCTCACCCAGGAGAAGGTGAGTATAGTATCAGATGAATTTGAAAAACTTTTAAATCGGTTTTCAGACTACCCCGTCCTGCACAATATTTCACTCACATTGATCAAGTCGCTTAGATAAGCAGCCTTATGGCCAAGAGGATCCGTTGACAAGCCATCAGCAAAAGAGATAAGACCATGAGGAAAATTATGTTGGGATAACCATGAGACGACACGCCGATGTTGCATATCCGGCCGCCCAGTGATGTAAATAATTAGGTATCCTAGTTCTTGCCAATGCCTAAAATATTTGATAAATTACATATTTTGCTGGAGAATATTATTTATTGATCTTTTCATTTACCGTACAACATCAACTGCTCCAGCTCGTACTTTGGGATCACGACCAGTAACTGAAACACTTGCAGTAAATGAACCATCAATGCTAAATACAACACATTCTGTTTTGGGTGGTACAACAGCAAGGAAGAAATCTATACACGTGTGATCACCTCTCACAACCATCTGAAAATAAGATGTATAAGATTAGAAAAATGCCACAAAAATTACACAGACTCAGGAGAATTAAAAATCATTACGAATTTCCCAGGGTGCTTCAACATGAGTGGCTCATTAGACATGGCGGTTATGTCTCTTACATTATTTGTTGTTATTTTATTTTAGTACAACATTTAATGAAGTCGTTTCTACTTTTTTCTAAGTTATTTATTATGTTACCGTTTTTCAGTACTCCCCTTTCCAATGAAAAATAAAAGCAAACAAATTAATCTTTTACCTACCTTAATAGGGTATAAGCCATATTCAAGAGATTTATCATCGGGAATGGTAAATGTCACTCTACCCGTTTTGTCTGTGACTTCTGTAGCCAAATATGTCCATTCACCAACCGGGACATCTTTCATTATGTGAATATCAACCTTCTCTCCAGTAAGGGTGATCATATCGAGTGGACCGTACATAAATCGGCCAACAAGGACTTGTGGAGCTCCTTCTCTCACAATAACATCATTTGCTCGGTGATTGGCAGTCACATTCTAAAGTTATATTGATTAAATTTTAATTTTGATCAAATTTATCCTTTGTCACCTTAAGCTTGACAGATGTTCGCTTTCTAATCCACTTTTCTCTCGGCTGACTAGGTTTGAATGTTTGATCATGATCTTCGCCACCTGTTAGAGATAATACCTCCATTCCACCAATTTGCCTCAGAATAAATGCAATAACATCACAACTCTCCCAGTAGCTAGCATGAAATAAGTGTGGTAAAGCATTGGTTGGAAAGTTGGATAATCCATCTGGGCAATAGAGGGCATAATCCATTCGTTTACCTCCCCACCATTTTTGTTGTACTGAGATAACAAACGAAAATGTTAGAACGAATATGGAAAATATTTCTATCAAGACAGAACAGATTTATTTCACAATATGTGCTAATATAACAGGGTTTATTTGGAGTAGTTACGAATATGTTAACCTGTTGATCTTCATGACTTCAGAATCAATATAAAAATAATTACCTGTCTAAATTCTCTATTATATTTTTCTCAAATATGCCAATGCCGCCGCTGATTGTAGAAACTTAAATTACACCTGTAAATTTCAACAGATGAGTGCAAATAGTTGCCACATTTTTTGTACACAATCATGGAGTTTAGTTTGTTGTGTTCTAGTTCACTGTCACCCATGGCAATGTGTGATATATGTGATTTAGTATCAATTTAAAGTGAATGCATAAAACCCACGAATATTTTCAAATTCTGTTCAAAGTATTCCCATTTGTTTGTGTTTAAACGAGTACATACTTCTTGAAGTCATCAAGTTGAAACGTGTAATAATGTACCTGCTTAATTGTGAATATCTACGATTGTATTGCAAAACATTTACTAATGTAAATATCTTTACTGTGAAAGCTTTCCAAATTCAGTTGCAAGTGTTCACGGTCAAAGATGTGATATATGTGTGTTTAGAGAAGTACCTGCGTACTTCTTCAAATCACCGGTTTGAAATATATGTTTAGATTATAACGTACTTTATTATGAGCATCTATTGAAAAGCATTAAATATTGAGTAATGATCTAAATACTAAATATTAATCATAAGTAGGATTTTTAAACATAATCGGCAACCTCACGATTATTCTTACACCATAAATTATTTTTAATTATTATCTCTCGTATAGATATAAGCGTTCTTGAACCATTTATTTTTAATTCAGAATTTTTAACAGTGAAAGTCCATCAATAACGTCACGTTGAATCACAGGTTTAAATATTCGCAAGTATTTCAAATTCACCCTGATAGGCGTGAAATGTATAACTACGATATAATAAAAAAAGAAAGAATATAGTAAAAGAAGCAATACCAACAAACAATGACGACAGGCTGAATGTACTTACAAGAGTTAATAGCTTGAAGAGGGATATTATCAATCAGTCCTGATACAGTACTTTGAATTGAGACTTCTGATAATCGTCGTGGTTGTGACATATCATTAAACATTTGTGGGTTAGTTTGAAGAATTTCAACTAAAAGAGTATGAGATGGAAATGTTAATTATCTACATCTACTGAGCTAAATAAAACAACAGTTAACTAACCAATTTGTTATTTTTAATGAGAGAAATAAAGAGAAAGCAAAAAAGATACTTAGCAGAAAATACATGAGGGAATAATTTTTACATGCCTAAATGAAGAAAATGTTTTAGCAATTTTTTTTGGGCGATTCGGTATGGTGGAATAAATGGCATTCATGTAGAGAATATTAGAGAAGGTGATATTATATATTTAATGTTGCAATTTTTACTTTCCTGATATTTTATTTGTTTTTCTGAAATATATTTACTTATACAAGAAACTCCAATAAAATAATTAAATTCTAATTGCCAACTAATTCATGATCAATTTTCTAATTCCCAATAAAATTATTAATTGTCATGGGTTCATTTAAAAAATGCCAAACTTTGAGATATCTTCACATTTTAAGGTGTCGCATCTAGTCATTAATAAATACTGAATCCGATCCTGTTTTAATCAATGCATGGTTATACAGGTCCGGTATCCAATACTTGCCAAATTGAAACACATTTGATTAACTCTTTGTTACATCAGTCTCAAAACCGCTGATTATTATAGCCCAGCCTGTAGTTAACAATATAATTATCGGGTCTATGTAATTCCATAACTTTTAGAATACAGTTTAACATTTTATTTATTTCTCTTTGTAATGAACAACCAAAACTTTAAACATGAATACATAATTCTTTTGTTTTTTGTTTAATAAAATATTGGTATTTATCTCAGAATATTTTTAGTTTATAAAAACCATACTTGACGGGAGTCCCTGAAATTTTATAGCAATATCAATGTAGGTAAATCAATCTATCTAAATTTTATAACACCCTACTTACGTAAGTGATAGGGTTGTCCATTACCCAACGGATACTTTGTATATCTGGAAATATTAACTGGTGGTAAAATTGAAAATCTTGCAGATAGAAGAGGTTCCAAACGGGCAGCAACAGGATCAGTTGGATGGAACATATTGTAAACTTGAAAACATGATGGACGGGTTATGCAGTCTGCAATCGATTAAGGTTAAAGTAAAACCTTATGATTGAAGTAAATATATTTTCCACCTACTTGATTTATCGTCTTGAGCGGATATTCTCCGGTAAGCAAGTATCACAGCAAGAGGACTACCAAACATGAAAAAATCATTAACTTCAAATTCTAATTTAGTTTGATTTGACTGATCACTCGTCGAGGAGGATCTTCTTCTTGGTAACGGAGCTGTTAGAAAACCAGTTTCGTGTGTCTCCTCTATAAAACACAGTTAACAATCAAGCCCTCCAAATTCTAATGTAAGGCAGTCTGTGCAGAGTTTCTAGGTTATTATTAAAGATAAGATGTATGCCGTTTGCACAGTACTTTACACCTTGAAACTAAATATACCATAAACTAAGCTGAGCGATTTCTTTTAGTTTCGGAAATACAGTATTAAACTCTAGATAATATATAAAATATTAGAAACAGGAAAAGATTAATTAGGTATTTAGAATTCATTTTAAAGCAGGTAATACAGAATAAATGTAAGTTCGGATGAATCAAACAAGCACTGTTCCAACTACGAGCACATCTAATGAGCCGAGAATTTGCCAAATAGTTCAGTAGATAGTTGGGTATAGCACGAATAGGTCTCGATCTAAGAACATAAGGGCTTGCATTGATGGATAATGATGGCAGGCAATAATTAAAGTCCAATAGGCTATGAAAAATTTTGAAAGTAAATAAAGTGTCGCAAGTGTCGAATTTTATAAAAATGCATGTTATTAGGGTATGATAAGAAGTATCTGTGATTGTTAAATCGAAAGTTGAGTATATTAATAAGTTTCTGGATGTACGAGAGAATTTGACCCGATTGGGACGTTCGAGTTGATCCGTTTGTAAACTATTTAAATAGCTTTCGCGAGTTGATCTAAAGAGTAAATAGTGTTTCCAATAATGTAAGTGACTGAGGAAATAACAATTTGTGAATATCCATTATTGAACTATACATTATCACGATAAACTATTTTTATTTGATAATCTTTGTTGTGAAAAGTGAAATACATCGACAACACATCGTTGTCGAAGCGATATACGGCAACCATAATTGCAGCATGTTCTGTAATTGGTTGCCGATACTTCTTATCTACAACAAACCATTAATTAAAACTTCATCACTGAAACGAAGACTGCTTTTGACTACATGAGCAACCCTTCAATTACTAATACACTTACCGTTAGTACAGCCACAATGTCTCAAAACACATCTACAGAAAACCAAAGTAATACACCAAGCACATCATATGTAACAGCAGCAAAAACAGTTCCCAAACCAACATTTCCCAAAAAAGATCAAGCATACACGCAGAAGATAGCTTGAAGCTATACGATTATGTGAAAGCCATTGGATGCATCGTAGGAACCAAAAATATCACTTTTGCATCCCGAATATCGAATAACAGGATTTGTATATATCTCGCCAGTACAAATCTAGTGGAACAAATCATCAAATCAAACCCAACTATACAACTAGGAAATGTCGTCTTAAATATAAGAAGGCTAGTCTCTCCTACCAAAAGAATCCTTATATCGAACATGTCTCCGTCTATCCCCCACGACTTTGCTGCAAATGTAATCAATGGATTAGGCCTGACTCCCGCGTCTCCGATTTCTTTCCTGGAGGCTGGTATTCCAGGAGACGAATTCAGCCACATCCTTAGTTTTAGACGTCAAGCTTATGTCTTTCCACCTACCGATAACTTTGAACTACAAACATCAGTAGTAATTCATTTCGATGGAGTCGACCACAGAAATTTTCTATCTTCCGATAGAATGGAATGTTTCCTTCGCAAACAAACAGGCCACACTACAGCAAACTGTACAAATACCATTCGTGACAATAGTACAGTACAAACCACACCACGGATCTCAGGACAGTAACAGGTCAAAATTACTAGAACCACCAATGCTCTCCCAGCCACATCAAACTCTACCAACAATCAGTCAAAAAAGAGCCCATTCAGATACCTTAACTACTAGCGAGGACAACAAACACCCAAGAGGAAACCATTGTATCACCCTTAGAAATGCCTCCTCCAGAGAATCCGGTCCAGAATACTGATTCCTGTAAAAAACAAGGAAAAAACGCAAAACAGAACCACCTGCTGAATCGGGTCTTACAGAACAAACCAAAATGAATATCATAGAAGCCTATAAACATACCACTGAATCATTCCTCCTTCCTGTAGATACCGTCTTCGCCTTTTTAGAAAACACATATGGTAGCAGTACACCCTATAACGAAGCTCTTAAATTTACAACTGAGACCAAAACCCTGCTGTCAAACATCCACCCGATATACCCTTTTTTGAAAGAAAGAACAATGAAAAGCAGATTCACAAGGCTCTCCAAGAAACTCAAACAGCATCTCAAAGAAGAAAACGTTGAAACTGAAAGTATAATAAGCATAGAGTCCCAAACCCAGAAAAACAGCGATGACGAATATTCTTCTGACACATCTTGAGTGTCACAAACATCTATTCACTCCTCATTCTAACTAACATTTAACAAACTTTCACTGTGATACAATGGAACTGCGATGGATTCTATCCACGCGTAGAGCGGATCCAACAGTTGATATCGGAGCATTCTCCTGATGTTTTCTGCCTACAAGAAACCAACTTCAAAGACTCTCACAATTCTCACCTGAAAAACTACGTTGGCTATCACTATATTAGAACTGGTTGTACTCGAGCCAGTGGAGGAGCATTAATATTTGTCTCTAGCGACAAATATTCCAGAAGTTTTTCTCTAAACACTACTTTAGAGGCAGTTGCAGTCACCAGCAGCCCTCAAAAAATCATTATTTGTAATGTGTATATTGCACCAAGCCACAATCTGACAAAACCCGAAATATCTGACTTAATAAAACAGCTTCCTTTACCATTCATCCTGACTGGAGATTTTAATGGACACAACACTATGTGGGGCTCAGATTCCACCTTTGATCGAGGTAAAATTCTAGAAGAAGTGGTAAATTACCTGAATATATGTCTACTTAATAATGGAAGTAGCACACATTTCAATATTTCTTCTGGCAATTTCTCTTCAATAGATTTAAGCCTTTGTGATCCGAAAACAGCACACTAATCTCATGGTATCCACTAAATAGTTTATTTGACAATAATCACTTCCTAATCCTCATCTCCGACAATACACCTGAACTAATCGACAGTACAACAAGATTGCGAATAGCCCAAGCTGACTGGAATAAATTCAGTTCTTATATTGAAAATGAAATAGAGTTAATACATTTTTCGGAAAACACTGATGAAGCTATAAACCAGTTTACAAGCTGCATTATTTCCTCCGCAGAAATGCACGTCAAGAAATTTACAACAACCACAAGAAGTAAACTAGTCCCATGGTGGAATCAATCTTGTGCCACAGCCATTAAAGAAAGTAATAGGACTCTTAACAAATACCGAAGAACTAGAAGCCAACAAGATTTAATTAATTTCAAAAAACTAAAAGCCAAATGCAAACGAGTAATTAAAGAATCTAAAAGATATTTTTGGAACAACTTTACCAGTCAATAACGACTGAAACCCCTCCTGGACAAATATGGACTACAATCAAACAAATGAGAGGCAAGACCACCACTTACAAAATACCAGCCATCACTTTTCAAAAACAAGTCATCAGTGACAGTCAAAGTATCGCTAACAACTTTGCGAAACACTTTCAAGAAAAAAACAATACAAGACATACTATGGTAATGCTACCTGAAAAACAACAACCAACGATACCATCTCAAGACTTCAAATTCCCATTTTCCATGGAGGAACTTACATTCGCTCTTACTTCCACTAAAAATTCTGCCGCTGGACCAGATGACATATGACGGGTATATTCTTGAAACAATTGCCCATCACCAAACTAAATGAGATATACAATCGTATCTGGTCACATCAAGAATTTCCATCAATATGGCGTCAATCAATCATACTTCCTATCAAGAAACCGAATAAAGCATCTGGAACATTGAACTCATACAGACCTATCTCACTCACATGCACACTATGTAAACTTCTAGAAAAGATGATTAATAAACGCTTAATTTGGTATCTCGAAAAGCACAACATTCTATCAAAAGCTCAGTTAGGATTTCGACCCAACCGAAACACCACAGACAACCTAATAGTTCTACATGAAGAAATTGAAAACGCTATGTGTAACCAGCAAGACGTCATTGCGGTCATTTTTAACATAGAAAGTGCTTTTGACACAACTTGGAGACCAGGTATAATCCAGAAACTTAAGGAGATCAACCTATCTGGGAATATCATTAATTTTATACACAATTTTCTTACAGATGGAACATTTAAAGTGAAAGTGAATGGTAAAACATCTATGCTCTCTCCACCACAAACGGAGTTCCCCAAGGCTCGGTCCTGAGTTCAACACTCTTTCTTTTGGCTATCAACGACATATGTTCCTCCGTAAAACAACCGGTAAAATATTCACTCTACGCGGATGACCTCATCATGTTCTGCTCAGGAAAATACACATCAACCACATGTAACTTACTTCAAAACGCCGTCAACAATCTAACCGAATGGGCAAGAAGAACTGGATTCAATTTTGCAGCTTCCAAATCCAAAGTAATTAAATTTAGCAGAGGATATAGCAGTGTCCAAGTCCCATACATCACTATTAATGGTGAGCTGTTGGCAATTGTTGACCACCATATATTTTTAGGTGTTATCTTTGATAGTAAACTCACTTGGAGAAAACACCTACAAGAACTCAAAGCAAGCTGCTCAAACCGACTGAATATCCTAAAATCTCTCTCTCACTATTGCTGGGGTGCCGACGAGGAAGTCTCGTTAAGAGTATACAGAGCGCTAATTAGATCCAAGTTAGATCGTGGTAGTCAGGTGTTTCTCAACGCCTCAAAATCTAATTTAGAAGCCCTGAACACCATCCAAAACAACGCTATACGTATCTACCTCGGAGCTTTTAGATCGAGCCCAGTAGAAAGTCTCTATTATGAAGCACACGAACTGCCTCTCTCCCTCCGACGTCAGCAGATACTACTTTCCTATATTTCTAGAGTATCAGCCTCTCCAAAGAACCCTGTATACACACTACTGCAAGAATCAACACCCCAAATTATAAATACCTTATCAGAAGATATTAATTTGTTCAACACAGTCCCAACACCCATTTCAAATACACCACCATGGCACAAAATACTACCCAAATTTAACACATCCTTGTGTGAATACTCTAAACAAGAAACCCCTAACGTGATCCTAAGAAAAGCTTTCTCGGAAATAATTAACACGATCAAATATGACCATATACTTGTTACCGATGCATCAAAAATTGACGCTGTGGTTACTTCACAAAGAACTGTAGCGAATCTTAGACTACCTATTTACTGCAGTGTATATACAGGTGAACTATATGCGATTTTGAAAGCCCTAGAAACGGTAACGCATGAAAATAAAACAGTGGCAATCTGTACAGATTCCTCATCTTCTGTATATTCCATAAAATGTATATATACCAACCATCCAATAGTCTAAAAAATCCATGAAATCTGTGATCATCTTGCAAAGGCAGCTGTTTCTATTACTATAATCTGGATCCCGTCACATGTAGGAATTTGTGGTAACGAAAAAGCAGACCAATTTGCAAAATTAACATCATCAAACCTACCGATAGATAACATACAAGTAGAAAATGAACTCAGAAGGAGAATGAAGAATATCATATCGGCAAAATGGTCTGATCAATGGAAAAGATCATGTTCCAAACTCAGCAGTATCCAACCTAACATCAGTTCATTTAGAGTACCTGGCCTGAACAGAAGACGGAAAACAATCATCCATCGATTGAGAATAGGACACACAAGATTAACACATGGGTATCTAATGTGTGCTGGAAACCCCCCACGTTGTGACGACTGCGACAAACCGATCACTATAAGTCATATTTTATTGAATGTACCAAATACACATACGCCTGAAGACAAAATGCCCTAAAAGGAACGCTAAAGGAAATCCTTGATTCCACCAGTGATTACAGTGCCCTAATAAAATTCCTAGAAGACTGTCAATTATACAAACTAATTTAATGTAAAGTCCATGTCTCTACATATTTTTGGATAGATTTTGTTATATAATCTATTTGTTATAAACTGTACCTGTGTCAATGGCCATTACGTTGTCGAGACACATTAAATTTTTTGAATAAAAAAAAGTTTCTTTTGAACACTTTCAAGTCTGTTTGTGTTATTATGGTAATGCAGATTTCAAACTACGGAATTGTATTCTAAGATTCGTCTTAGTACACTGTTAAACAGAAAGATCAACGTTAATGGGTTTTTGAAAGATTTGGTGTTTCTGAAGAGGAAGCCTAAATTACGGAAAGCTTTGTGTACCACACACTCTACACGGTTCTCAAAGATTATTTTTGATTTTAAGAGCACATCTAAATCTTTTACTTCATATTTGGGATTCCCAGAAATGCAAAAATAGTCTAAATGAACCTTGCGGCTACGTCACTATCTAAAGAATTTTTAGTGACTTTATTTTGAAAGATTAGTGTGATAGTTGATAACAGCTGACAGGTATCATCTGATTTTAATCAATCTTTAAGACAAAGTATGACTTTTAGGCATTTAGCATGACGTAACTGCAATGTGTTACTTATATCTGACTTTTAGCCTGTTTCTCCGAAATTATAAGAAAAGGTCAGTTTTGTTATGGTGTTTTGAAATTTCATAAGAAATAAAGCACATAATTAAGCAAATGCTATAGACCTATAATTAATAACGAGCGAGAACGCGCTTCGAGCACTCATCATTCAGTCAAAAAATAAAATTCTTTCAATCCTACCTCTAAGATAATCACACTCCAATATACTATTTTCACTACCATGTCTTGAAACATTCTTTGTGGTTCTACACAGAGCATCGTATGCCAAAATCGATCCCACAGAATCAGCAACAAAACAAACTTGGCCCGAAAATCCATTACCTTCTGGCGATTTTATGAACTCTGAAATGATTCGAGAGACAATAAAAATGTAACAAAGCAAAAAAATCTCTTTTGAAACATTATAAATTTTTTATTATTAACCTTGATAGACAGCATTTGCTGCATTGATTGTCTTTGATACAGCTTCCACATAATCAGCAGTGGAAGAAGCAAGAATAGGTATAGCACCAATTGGTATGGAATCATGTGTAACTTGCGGTACATCAGTACTAGAAGGTGAAACATCAAAACTGTAGGGGCTGATACTGGAATAAAATAAATTCCTGTCATATTTTAAACCTAAACACATCGAAGTAAATTATTACCTAGATAATATACCTAATCCTTCAGTACAAATAGATGGGCAAGAGACTAATCTTATTGCCACATGGCCTAGTAAGGAGGTGTAATGTTGTCGCATAACTGACTCGAATGCCCCTCGGAATGTAGCAACGTCGGATTTTTTTGCTGCTAAATCTACATTGGCGTCTGCAATTCAAAGAATAAATCGCATTGAATTCAGACATAATACTATGAATTCATTTCAATACATCAAGAGATTTGATTAATACTATTTACCTAGAACGCTTCCCGCATGTAGGACCATAATTAATACTGTTATATTACATGTAGAGTGGGCGGGTGATGTGGTTATTGAATCAGCACAAGATGCATCCAGTGAATTTAATTTCGCTTTTTGCATCAATTTTCTGTTTCCTCGTTCACTGGCTACTCGCTGCAGGAATGACGCGGAAAATATACTGTCTTCTGGAAAAAAATTAAAAACTTTTTGATCAAGTAGATACGATTAATAGAATAAACATATTTGTTCGTATAATAGTAGTAGACGTTTTAAGTATTGTAAAATCGTTGTAAGATTAATTCATTATATCACTTACCTTGATTATCCACAACCACATTTGCAGACGGAAATTCCCCATCTTCTTCAGTCAATAGATCAAGTGAGCTCCATTTAGCTAAACAAGAAGAAGTGTCCAACATATCTACAGTGTGAACAATTTATAACATTGTGACAAAAATTTTGCTACAAGCCTATATTAAAGCTTATTCAACATTATACTTTTACCTTCACAATCAAAGAATTCCTCATCCGACGGTGATTCTGATTCACGACCAAGACTTTCGATTCTCCAATTGGCTACTTGCAAATCGAAACTTTTAATTGATGACGAGCTTGGTGAATGTATTGGTCTGGTTTGTTGCCATTTTTCTCCGCACCTGGACAACAATCATAAAACACATGAACTTGAGATATCGAATGGAAAATTAACCACTCACTTTAATGAACTTATTTCATCTTCAGGTGATAGATCAGTATCTGAACTGTCTGCAGTTTGGATAGTAGGTATGGTGGAGTTTTTGTTTAGTAAAGGGCTATCTTCTGCTACTTCGATACTACCTAGAGTTGCTGCTAATGTTTGATTGGAATCCTCATGGTGCGTACTGTTGTTTAAATTATCAAATTCATCTGTAATAACATTCGATTACGTTATAGGTTGTGTAGTAATTTGTAATCTTCAATTACATACCAATTTCATCTTCCACATGGCCCATTTTTCTTTTCAACATCAGCTGCGTTTGCCGTTCAATTTCTCTGATATGTTCCATGGTCAAGCCATGCCACTCATCCTGCCAAGCCCAGGCTTGTCGGTGGGCCCTTAACATTGTTTTTCTCAGTGCTGTGGAAAGAGGGAGATGAAATTGAAAAATATTGAATGTGAGTAAACACTTTTCTGCTTACCTATGTCATGGATGAATCTTTCGATTTTCGTTTGCATACCCCAATAACGAAACTCTACTCTACACAATTTATAAGCGCACATCAGTGCCTTTCCATTTGGTAATGGTTGTTGTTTTCCCTTCACTTCATCCCAATATTCTTCTAGCCAATTGGTAGTTAAAGGTCCTCGGCCAGATTTTTCAGACACATAATACAGTGGATCTTCATCTTTTACATAATCATTACCATAGAGTTGATCTTTCACAACATCAATGACATCTACAATAGGTGGTATACATTATTATTAATTTTGTATTTGTTTTATAATAAAACAATCACCTATGATTCTGTTCCTTAGGTCACTTCCAGTTAATTTAAAAACATTTTCTTGGTGACCATTGTCGGGAAAATAGTATGTTTCTATCTCCAGAGAGAATTTTTCCACAAATGGACATGTGTATCTAGTTTTCGTATAAGGATATGCGTTCCAAGCTTCCTCCTCTACCATAAGTGCTGTCTTTGGTAGGATCCCCTTTATCCATCCTTAATTGAAAATAAAAGTTTTATTTAATTTTGTTAGGACGTCATTATTCAGTACTAGTAATAAAATAAATAGACAGAATCTCAAATCAGACTTTGTTTATATTATGTTGAGATTACCTGGTAAGTGACTGCCAACATGATATATTTTTCTTGTGTATTGTCCTTGCCCTCCAGGTCCATCTGAATATGGCTCATTTATTAGAATTTCAACTCCGCTGCCAGCTCCACTACTTTCTTCTCGACTTTTTTTCTGAAAATATATTATGGTCTTAACTTTATGGAACAAACCACAAAATAAATATTTGTCTCATTGTGGTGTTCTGGAAATACTTCAAATAAGCTAACATCAACTCACTGCAATCATATACAGCTGAGCAATTCTATATTCCTCAACAGTAAGCGGAAGAGGAATACGATATTCTTTGATGAGCATAGCTGTTGAGGTAGACCCGTGGGGCCAATACTTTCATCGGTTTATTTGCCTTCCATTCTACATCCTAGAATAAAAAGAAACTATTCAATCGCTATTTATAAAAGTTAATTGATTAGTCAAATTCACAGCTCTACAAAACTCGAGAATAAAATTAAACACCTGTTTCGCTAATCAAATTAGCACTGGGGGTATCATCTGTAATAAAAAAATTAATGACATTGGTAAATTAATCTATTTATTGTTTGTATTGAACTTGCATCACACCGGTACATGTTGATCTGATAAAAACATCTTTATTATGTTTGTTATACTGCGTGAACAAAATTTTATGATCGCTTTTTAAATAAACCTGTAATATTTATCATTTATTATTATTATTAATTGTTGAGAAAAAAAATTATGAGACACAATTTAAACCAATTAGTAAACATAAAACTGTTGAGATACAGGACCTGATGGTTGGTCGAGAATGACATAACAATGCGCTGGCAACGATGAGCTCCATAAGACGCCCCACTGCATTCTTAGTTATAAAGGCACTATAGGAAGTCACAGCATAGAGCAGAGGCGTCAATCAATTCTCTTATTACAATAGAGTAGGAATGGCATGTGAAAAATTATTTTTTTTTGCGAAAAGAAATACAGTGCAGATCCGGTAACTTTGTGCTTTTTGATCGACGAACCCCAACAGCGGAGGTATGCAATTCGACTATATGCATGTTTTTTTATGGATGTAAGCGATTTTTGCATAGTAAACGTACTCCGATTTTTTTCATTTGAGAGGAGTATTGAGAATTGGTCCCATTGAAAAAAATCAACGTTAGACATGCTCTTCCCCTCAAAAACTTCCACCACAGGTGTGGTGAGGGCAATTTTTTTTCGAAAATTGAAAATATGAGACGATAGCAAAATTTAAATAGAATATTTTTTTAAAATAGCTACGGTTTTCGAGTTAAAGCAGTAAAGTCTGAAAAATGTATATCTGCGCCGCTATGTTTTGAAATATCTGAATAAAAACAAATACAAGCTAAGCCTTAAACATGGTAATAAGATAAGTTCTATCTTCTTTGGTATGAGAGAATTTTCAACAATTTTCATGATTAATGTTACATTTAAAAGTGTGAAATAATTTTTTTTTTACAAAAAAATGAACAGATTTTATTGGCGCGCTGAAAAATACAAATATTCATTCTATTGGTGCTGGTACTTTTGAAGTTTAGCCGTGGTAATTTGTTGTTGTAGGCAACAATTGGAAAAATATTTATTTCATTTAAATATAGGCAGTTGTTGTTGAAAAAGGACGAAACATCCCCCTGTGCCTTAGATTATCTAGTAGCTGCGGCATTTTCACTTACAGTTTTTTAACAAGCTTTTTATATTTTGATATTGCGTATAATTTTAACGGGTTTCCTATAACGTAATTCTTCGATTATATGTTTCACATTGAACATATACAATTAGATTAGCGTCTCTCAAGCTTTGAATTAGTTTAGAAAGTATTATGGCTTCAGTTACAAAAATAATATCTTCCACGACTCGAACAGAAAATATTGTCAGTAGATTTCCTATATTCGGGTAGTTCCAAACTATAATGAAAAAAAGTGCTCTTATGAATAAATAAGCGGAATTAAAAATTGCACATAACAAGCAGTTACCGGGCTTTCATGAAAAACTATGTTATGATTTAAATAATAATGCAATAACTTGCAAATTATATTGGTTCTAGTTGTCGAACGAGAAGATATATATTATTCTGAGTTATTATAATCAATCACACAATTTTATAAAACATAATTTTAAATAAACATGGGCTGATTTCTATAGTCCTTGGGCCCAGATCGAAAACCGATCTTTTGTGACTTCATATATCGCTTCATTATGTTGAGTTGTACAATTTTTTTATTTGCGAAAATTCAGGGGAATGATGTAATAGTTGTCTAGTACGTAGCACCAAGCTCATCTTTCAATAATATACCTTTCGATAGCATTGCCCGAGAAATTTTCCGGAGCATAGATGCTGTTCGAAGTCAAGAGCAAAGTATTGAAGGAAAACGTCACATTTATTGAAAAATGCAAAATAATATTTATTCTATTGGGATTTAGAGTTACAAACATAAGAATGTCAAGTGAATCCAACTAAATGTATATCTAGTTAAAATTCTTGATACTAACTAACTGAACTTTTTTCCTCCTGCTTTGCAGATATACGTGTTATAGAAGGCGATAGAGGGCTTTAAGCAGAATGTTTTTAAATTTTATCAAAATCGTTAGAGCCGTTTTCTTGCCACATTCTTCAGCGAAACACGTTTTTCAACTGATAATTTATTTTTTTGGACTCATTCAACAATTTTACAGACAAATAAATGTGAAAAAAATATTTTCTTGCACAATACAAAATAATATTAATTCTATCGAAGTTTGGTACTTCTGCACTTGGTGCCAAAAATCTTCTATCTCCTTAAAACTGCACAAAATTTATTATTTTTCAGTTTACTAAATAAATGAAATTGGTCTAACTTTTTGTAAAAAATATTTATTCGTTTTAAAATTGTTTTTTTCTGCTTTTTAAATGTTGTTTGCTCAATGTGCGTAGTAAACATGCTCCAATTTTGCTATTTTTTTTATTTGACGATTGCTGAAAGGAAATTAGTTCCATATCGAACTCGTCCTAGGAAGGTACAGACAGATGTGTGGCCAGAACTGGGGACTAAACCCCTGGATGACCAAATGGTTATATACACAGGTCGTGAGGCGTGATAACCTATGGGTCAATAAATGGTGGCTTAGGACAAGGCAAAAGGGAGCCCAGAGGCAGCTCAGTGGTGTTCAGAGGCAGGCCTGCCTAAATATTACAGGGGCCATGGGAACGACGCCAACTGCCGCCATGGAGGTAATACTAAAACTACCTCCACTACATATTATAGTTCAAGGGAACGCCAGATCAGTCACAGAAAGATTACAACAAGGATAGGTCCGATAAATCAAAAACACGGTAAGGTCTACGAAGAGTTATATAAAGAAATAAAGGCCGATACAATATTGGGAATGTTAACGGATAAAATGGCCCCAGAATATAACTTCAAAAAAGAATACGCAGTAGTCGTAACAGACATGAAAGACTGGATTTCAGGACCGCCCTTGAAGGCAAGTTTCAGCTGGTACACTGAAGGCTCTAAAACCAACTCAGGAGCAGGAGCCAGGGTACAAGGGAGGTATATGATCTCTCTGAGCCTAGAGATTTACGCCACGGTCTTTCAGGCAGAGGTCATGGCGATACGATGGTGTGCGGAAGAACTGTTAAGATGAAAGGTAAATAGCCAAAGAATCGTCATTAACTCAGACATTCAAGCAGCACTAAAAGCGCTGAACTCATATCAAACAACATCAAGATTGATATGGGAATGACGCAAGGCCCTGAACAGCCTAGTTGGTCATAATAGACTGACTCTAGCCTGGGTACCAGGGCACCAATGAATTGATGGCAACACAAAGACTGACCAACTAGCCAAGCAGGGAGCAGAACAGGCCATGATAGGACCAGAGCCCTCCTTCAGAATTGCTAAATGCCTCATAAATGGATATATCTATCAATGGATCAAGAACCAGGCATTGCTACTGTGACAGGAAATCACAGGACAGAGATAAGCCCAATTATTCCTAAAAAGCCCCTCAGCCAAAATCTCCCGCGAAATCTTAAATCAAAGTCGGAATACAACAAAGATATTGGTAGGGACCCTGACACCGTAGGCTTAGGAAGCACATGAACAATATGGGCCTGAACGAGGACCACCTATGTAGGTTCTGCCAGGAAGAGGAGGAAACCGTTGTTCACATATCTCTGTGAATGTGAAGCCCTGATAAGAGTGCGGTTTCAATTGGAGGAGAAACAGAAGGCAGAGAGCTACGTGAAGGATTCGGTATCTAGAATGTTAAGTTTGCTAAAAAGAATAAATCTAGATACTGAACTATAAGGCAATGGAGAACCACAATAGACCAAAACTGGTTGCGGTGAGCTAGGACACGCAGCCACTCTAACAAATCTAATCTAATCCATACCGAACTTTTCAAACTCCAACATGTGCTTCTCCCCAAAAGAAGTGGAGGAGACAACTTCTTTCAAAAAATGAAAATTTTATCTGGAAGAATGTTCGGCAAAATTCAGATTATTAGTTTGGTAATTCTGCACTTGGTGCCAAAAATCTCCTTAAAACAGCACAAAATTAATTATTTTTCAGTTTAGTAACTAAATGGAATTTGTCTAATTTTTTGTAAAAAATATTCATTTTAAAATTCTTTTTATCTGCTTTTTAAATGTTGTTTGCGCAATTTGCAAAATAATTGCTAAGATGATTGCTGAAAGGAAGTTAGTTCCAACAGAATTTTTCCAACTCCAACTGTCCTTCTCTCCAAAAGGAGTATAGGGTAGATTTTTTTCAAAATTTGAAATTATTATCTGACAGAATTTTCGGCAAGATTTGAATCGGACATTTTTGAAAGAATTCAAGAGTTGCCCTAGGAAAGTGCAAGATTGTAAACGTTCAACGATTTTGATGACTAATGAACTACTATACTGTATTTTTCAGGGCATCTAATATAATTGGTTCTAGTTTTTGTAAAAAAGTATAAGCCATTATTGAACAATAACACAAACGACACAGAAATCATGCATTTTCAGATAGAATACAGTGAAATGTGACGTGACTTCTTTGAACAAGAAAATATGTAATTAAAGCTCTGAAACAAAAGCAACAGAGGCCAAGTAACAGTAAATATTCAAATTACTACCAATAAATAGGTTGTTATTTCAGTCTTATCATTTGTTTGTTTATCATCGTGTGTTCAAGTTATAAATAAAGTTTTACGTCTTCAATTGAAGTATCAAACGAATATAGAATTGCCGCATATAAAGATTATTTAAAATTACTTCTATGAGTTTATATGACGACAAAACAAGTCCGCACCGGAAATGTAGATGCAAGCAAAAATTGCACAAGTTTATGAAGCTGCGCGTCAATCTTTCCATAAGCTGTTTTAACGAGCGTCATTAAAAATTAATGTAGGGTTCAAGTTCAATGAGAGGCATCAAAACATCATTATTTGAAAAATATGTAGATACTTCAGATATGATAATTCTAAAATGAAAAACAGGTATTCTTTGGAGCATAACATTTTCAGATATGGAAAATATTTTTTTATTGCAAGATCACCTGACAATGAATAATATCAGATACAATCGAAAAAATAAAACATGGAATAGACAAAAAGGTAGGTACCCAATTAGGAAAAAAAGTTCCAGACCTCTTTAACGTGTGTTTGAAAGAGCTGTTAAAAATTAAGATAAAGTGAACTAAACTGACATTTTTTCAATGTCAGTTGGAGAAGTGTTCGTTAAATTTGGCAGGAAGCTTGTACCTAATTATGATAACAAGACCTCTGATAATAGTCAACAGAAAAATTATATTGTTGGAGAAAACTTGAAAATGATTATAATAAAAGTCAATAACTTTTTATAAAAGCTATGACCGATTTGATGATGCAGTGAAAATTACAAAATTTATTTATTAATAGAATTGATATTGTTATGTATTTCACTGTGCACTATCTAATAAAGTAGGTCCTAGTTTTGGTAGAAAATTATTTATTTCACATTTTTGAGCAGTTCATTTGTCATCAAAAACATATTTTGTTTACTTATATTCAGTAAATAATTTTGACAAAAAATAGGACCGAATTTCATAGTTGGTGCACTGAAAATTTTTAAATAAGTTTAATTCTATTGGTGCTGGTAATTTTGAGGTGATGAAGTTGTGTTGTGAGTAAAAAAGAATATACTATCTGCACCAACTACAAAAATACCAGCACCAATAAAATTATTCTTGTTTTCAATTTTTCATTGCATCAACAAATAAAGTCGGTCCCATTTTTGGAAAAAAATATTTATTTTTGAGTGTTTCATTAGTCATATTTTCAGTAATCCTGTTAGATCAAATTTTCAATTTTCAAAAAATTGCTCCCTCCACTCCCATATTTAATAACACACAGATGAATTGTGTACATCCTTCGTTCTAGTGAATTCGGTCAATAAAGCGGCTACGATCTAACACACATTCCCAGCGCTCTTATCTCGGAAACGCATGAATTTTTTATAATTGTTGCTGGAAATAATGTTTTTTTATACTACCAAAAAAAAACGAAAATGGGACCATCTCTCAATACTCCTCTTTCACTTATTACTATTCAAAACGCGTGAAGAGAAATTAAAAAACAAACATACAAATGAACATAAAAAATTATATGTTTCACTTATTCTGGAGATGGCATCTAAATTCGTAACTGACATCAGAGAAAAAAAGGAGATATACAATATTGAAATATGTACATGTTTTCATGAACCTCCTCCTTTCGTTATTTCGAAAAGAAATGTTTCAGAATTCATATATCCAAAAAATATTATAGTTATTAGCCTCATGACAATCGTTTTTATAGAAAATATTATATTCTGATTTGGGGCCTTTTGAATGTCCACAATGATTTTGATTATTTCGGAAATTAATAAATTGGAAAAATTATATTTTGAAAGAGTAGATAGTTCTCTAGTATATTTCTTTCATGAATGCCAATATATCTAAGAACTGATTTTGAAATTGTAAGTCGTATTGATGGTTTTTTGGCCGACTTCGCGAGAACAAATGAGGTCTACAATTCATAAATAGCTCTTTTATTTTATGTCTGTACGCGCCTTTTGAATAGTAAACGTGCACCGATATTGATGTTCTTTTTTCATTGGAAACAGGAAAGTTGAGAAATGATCCCGTTCAAAAGAAAAATAAAATCCAACATCTCCTTCTCCTTAGAAACCTCACCAAAGGGGGTGAAGGGGGATATATTTTTACATACTTTTAAATTTTAAATAAAAACATATGTAATTGTACGTTCAACAATTTTCATGACTAATATAGCAATAAAAAATGTCAAATAAATATTTGTTGCCAAAAATATTACCGGCTTTATTGCAATAAAAAAATGAAAATAGGGTAAAAAGTCTTCTGTTTCCTCACAACTGCACCACTTTAAAATTACCAGCACCAATAGAAAGTAGAATTAATCTTATTTTGAATTTTTCAGTAAACCAATTAATAAGGTAGGTAAGATTTTTTGTAAGAAATATTTATGTTTAAGTAATAGACATAAGTATATATATTATTGTCAGAAAAATAGGATAAGTTACATAATTTTATGATGAAGAATACAACAAACAAAAATTATTATGAGAAGCAGATCAAAGTGAGGAAGCTCAAAATATTTTGGTTTGTGATTCCAAGTTATTTCTTTGAGATAAGATACATCAAAGTCAACGCAAAAACAAACAATGCCAAATATTATAAAACTGCTTTTTCACAATAATCCATTTAGTTTTGGAAATGATTTTTATAATTTCATTGCCTAGTTTTGATAAAAAATAGGAAATGTTTGTTTTTTTAGCAAATTTATTATTAAATTATACCTACCTAATAACTGTAGAATTTGGCTTACAAGGAAAAAATTGTCTTTGTCAGTAAATTAACAATATTTCTAATTCTCACTTATTATAAGAAAAAATAATACATACTCCAGCCTCGACATTCAGGAAGAAATCATATGTACGTTATCCACATAATATATCTTGAAACCACATAAAATCATTTCATAAATGAACGTAACACTTGAAGTGTTTGTATATGAGAACAAAAACCAATATTTTACTTTTTCATTGCAAATGTTAGACCACAACTTCATTTATCATTACACATTTTTGTTTAACAATAACTCGGATTCCGTTCAGTGCACGTAATAGAGCGTTAGTAGCTCAGTTTTGGGTTTGATATTATGAGATTCAGAACGAACAGGATCGGGCTGGACACTAAAGTCCAAAAAACCAGTAGCATTACAACTCGAACAAATTTTAAAGTAGGGAGCAAGTATTGTGTATCAAAGTCCCCAAACTGCTTTTGAATATATTTCTTATGTTTTAGGGTTCCGTACATGCGATGAAAAAATTTAACCATCATAAGATCACTCAGGTGTATGTCCGTCTGTCACAGCCTATTTTATCCAAAGTTGACATTTAGTACTGATACTAAGTTAGGTGACAACAACACGAATATGTAGTTGAAATAAATTAATTCTGATACCGGAGGGTAATTTTGTGGAGAAAATTGGTAAATGAAAAAAAAATCTGGAAGCGCATGATGTGATAAATTAAATGAAAGAGCAAGTTATGAGTAATTCAATCATATTTTCCTTATTGTTTCAAAGGGAACGGCATAGAAGATATTAGGAAAATTATACGAAAATTGATCATGAATATACTATTTATGAGTCAATCAATCGAATAATCTAACGGTTAGGAAATTGAAATCACGATCTCGAGTATCACACGCTTAAACAACAAATCACTTGTCAGTAATACATTTTTGCTGCAAAGTAGACTTGAAAATATGCATTTTTTTCCAAATTTTTATATAGCTACTTACGGAAATAAGAGGGGAGCGGTCGGACGGACACCATTAAGTATAGAACCCCCAAAAAAGAGGTCTTCCCTTTATCATATATCAAAGTTATATACTTTGAGCTAGAATGTATTTGGTCAGAACCTAGGGATTGAGAAAATTCAAATAATAAATATTTTTTCGCAGAAAATAGGGCCGACTTTAAAAACAAAATTCAAAACAAGAAGGGAGCGGTGGGACGCACACCATTAAGTATAGATCCCCAAAAATGGGTTCTTTCCTTTTATCAGATATCAAAGTCATATCCTTCAGCTAGAATGTCATTGGTTAGAACCTAGGGATTGAGATCCAATTTAAGTGTTGCTGGAAATTATCTTTCCTCTAATTCGGCAAATAAAAATATTCAATATTCGATTTAAAAAAACCTCCACCCCCTCCTTCTCTTTAAATTGAAAAAAGAATAATCAAAATCGGTGCACGTTTACTAAGGTGAAGGCGGGTACACACATAAAAAAAATCGATCTTATCTTTATTTTTCTCAAATGTAGGCTTATAAATGTTTTATCACACATCCAACATGTATTTATCTGTGAAAATACCCTCTAAAAGGATAGAGGGGGATAGTTTTTCAAAAAATCTAGAAATTTTACAAAAAATTGAACGCTTGAAGTTTTCGAAAAAATAGAATTATTACCTTAGGAAGAAGCACTGAAAGCTAATTCCCATAATTCTCATATTCAAAGTAAGAAAAACTGATACTCCACACCCATAAACTCTCACCCTCACCATTCTTTCTCCAGACTCTGAAGAGTAGATTTTCCATTTCGCTAATATATAATATCTTGTTTATTTATAATTTATAGCCACGATAACATCGTTTGTATAAAATGAAGACAATGGAAAGTTTGTGACGTTTATCTACATATCTCCCAAAACACATAAATAAACACTAATTGTTGTTTTTCGATCTTCAATAATAATATTTGATTGATTTTTCTAATACATAGCTAAAAATATTTTTCACCGACTTCCCAAACGGAGGAGGTATACAATTCGACTGTTTGCCTGCTTTTTTATGTTTGTTATTGCCATTTAAATAGTAAACGTGCTCCAATTTTTGATTCTTTTTTCATTTGATAGAGGACTATTGAGAGTTAGTCTTATTCACCCCAAAAACTATTCCCAGATTTTTTCGAAAATCGAAAATTTGAGAGAGACGACAAAATTAAAGAAGACACCATATCTGGTAACGTTTAATTTGGACATTTAAAAAAATCATAGGTTTCCGAATTACAGCATTGGTAAAGTCTGTGTATTTTCAAGATGTTTTGAAACCTCTGAATAAGTATAAGCAAAGTATTATCCTCTTTGGTGAACGTTAAATAATTTTGACGACTAATAATTCACTAGAATGTAAGAAATTCATTATTTTACAAAAATAGACCGACATTATTAGTTGGTGAAAAATACAAAATAATATTAATTCTATTGGTGCTGGTAGTTTTGAGGTTGTGCCAAAAGTTTTCTAACAAGTTCAAAATTACCAATACCAATAGAATGAATATTATTTTGTATTTTGCAGCAACTAATAAAGTCGGTCTTATTTTGTCTAGAAAAATGTTTATTATTCATATTAATACTTTGCTCACGACGTATACCTCAGGCCTCAGCCCAACATATCAGAGGCATGGATGAGGAGTTGCGGAGACTTGAACGTGAAACAACAACAACTGGGCTCCAAATTAATATAAAAAGGACAAAGATTATGAGAGTTAATGTGAGCCAAGGCTTGTCATAAATGACAGGGAAGTGGAGATAGTGGACTCTTTGTTTACTTGGCAAGCATAGTGACAAAGAACGGCGGTGCGACGGAGGATATAAATAATAGAATCCGGAAAGCAAATTATGCATTTGTTCAGTTATGTGCGTGGAAGAATAAGAACATCTCAAGGAAAACCAAATCCGTATATTTAAGATCAACGCAAAGTTTATTAATTGAACCTGGTTACATTTCTTAGTAGTTCTAATAAAATCAGACTTTCAATAACATATTTACAGATTTAGTGAAAATATTTTTTATATTCCTATGGCCATAGCTTAGAAGCAAAAAATATCAAGTAGAGAAGAATAATCAAAGTCGGTGCAAGTTCACTACGCAAAACTAGGTAGCATTCACATGAAAAACAAACATTTGTATACCTCTTCCGTTTTATGAAGTTAGTCAAAACTGTTTTACATTGTATAAATATATAGATAATAAACTACAAATGAACTATCCAACAACTGCTTTAGATACCAATTACACAAATAAATGCGGATTCTTGATTATAGGTGAGTAGCCTAGTAATTTTTTATTTCATAACTACAATAATTGTGAAATATTTTTTATTATTATTGGAAATTCGTATTTACACAAAAAGAGTGTTCAAGTGAAGCTCAGGATATTCGCTTAGGTAGGTTAGGTAGAAACTGAATTGGTTGAATGGCATGTCTTCAATATTAAAATTTGGATAATGATGCAGAATTTTCTTATATATTATAAAGGAACTGAAAATATTCACATTTTTGCATGTTTTGCAAGCCTGCCCTGTAAAATTTAGCCCGAATGCTCAACGAAGGTCTCTTATTGATCGCCGTACGCGAGCCTACATTATGGAATCCAAAGCTGAAACCTGAAAGCTTTGATGTAGGTGTCACGTGATTTTGTCAGCATTAATAAAAACCGTTATTATTAGATATTTTCCAAGATTTAACACTTTGAACTTTTCATATTTATACAAACTATATATGTCAGACATGCTGTTTCGAATACTGTTATCAAAAGGAATTTTGATATTATTCTGATCAACAGTTTTTCCGACGTTATAATTTTCTTTGGACTAGGTACCTCAGTTAAAAAAAGTTATACAACAAATGAAAAGAAATATGAGTATGGTATCTGTGTAAGCCCCGATAATAGTTGTTTCTATCTAAGTAGAGGAATAGAAGCGGGATTTAAATAATCTTATCATTATCAAGTTTTGTTTTAGATTACTGACCTCCAAACATAAATTATTTAATTATATATTGAAATTCGTGATTAAGGATTGATGATTTCTAATGGTAGAGTTCCCTACATTCCATGACAAACCGGAATTACTGTCACTCTGGCGTCTGCCTATTTTTTCCTAAGCTAACAGAAAAAAGGTTATATTTTGTCACTTAGGTATAAAAGTACATCATTTGAAGGACTTATTATTCGTAATAAGAATGTATTTTTATTATTAAAAAAATAGTTTAGAAAATATCGAAGAAAACTGAACGTTTAGATTATAGATTATAGGGTTTCAATCATAGTTTACAGGAGGAAACCTGAGCGACAGTCCTGATTATAGAACTCTTTGCACGCGAGCCTGACTCGCATTTGCCCTATTTTTAGACAGAAAATTTGTGAAGCTGGAATATTCTTATATAAACCATATAGCTTATAGCTGACAATATATTTCTTAGCTTAATAAAATTTAACTTTTTTCAAATAGTTTTTATTACTTTCGCTTTAGTCTAAAAAGTGGGTCCGCAGCGACTTCTTGCGCCCCATACTGGCTCAGAGAACACTACCTCTACTGGCTAGATAACTTGAAATCTCGTATTCAAACATAGATCGAAGGCTGTCAAGTTTAATACATATCTAATAAAAAATAATTAATATTATCGATAGAATACTTAAGACATCGTTATTGGGACAGGAAGCATAGAGACTCATATACATTTATGCAAAGGACAGTCAGTAATATTCTTTCGAGTATGTCCTAGTAAGTGTTCCATAAATCGGTAGTTCTCTGTCTAACGCAAGTATTCGAAGATAAGTATGGTATGATCCAAATATCAGTGGCAATTTTTTTTTCTGCTAATAAACGAGGTATAATTTGCCTAACCGTTTCATATCACCACAGAATTTCAGTGATTAATTTATTTAATTCTAACCCACTGGACAAGTAGATAATAATGGATATGCTTGAGGAGTCCCATTATCTTTGCTTGAGGTATATAAGTATATAAGAATTACACCCACTTAAAAACTAAACTATTTGAAATGAAAATCAAAAAAGCTCGGATTTCTCAATTTTAGTATTTAGTAAAATTTAAAATATTAAATGGCGAGTGGACTTTACATGAAGGCGATAAATACATATCACATAATACACCGCGTTTAAAATAAACATTGATGGGTCAAAGCGTTTTCCCCATTTGTTTCGAAATAACATAATTTTAGGGTGGGGGGCTGACTTAATAATAAACTTGATTATTATACTTATATAACTTTGCCAAAATGCTTCAACTATGAGTTTTCTCTGTTGTACAAATAGACAACCCATCACAGCAAGGACTAGGACTATAGAGAGTTTAAAGTTTCTTCTGGAAAATAAATTCTATGGAAAAATGCACTAGTCGAGTACTAATAATATTTGTAGCCGTATTTAACATTCTGTTTTAGCTAAGAGAGCTCTTAAAATTTAATTAAAAGTGAGTCTTTCATCAAAATTTGAATATCACTTTGAAATAGTAACTTAAAATTGGTCTCTCAGAGCTAACAGAAGATCACACATTTTTAAAGCATCGCATTTAAAAAAGGTTTTAGAAGAACTTGAGGAGTAGCTAAAAGGGATGTTGAATACGGCTAGTTTTTTACTCTACCAAAAGTGGCTTTGCTCTTTCAATTCACTGAAATCTGGACGATCAGGTTTTTAATTTAATTTTTAAAGAAACTATTCGGTAAGAAGTATCTTCTCGATATTTTTCAGACCTTTCTTAGCACTATTCAAATACTGACGACTTAATATCCCATGAACTAATAATACATTATACCTATGTAGTGTGTAGGTAACAGTAACAAAGATTCACTCTAGAGGATAGGTATACTAATTATGGAAAGTCTCAAAAAGTTTTTACAACATATGTTTCGAAATTTTAAGGTACAATAAAAAAAAGTCAACAGGTTCTGAGTCAAAAGATAATGAATACAATAAATAATAAATATAATGCAATAATTCAATGTCAAAAATACAGACAGGATGTACCTAATTATCAATATAGATATTTATATTTTCTATCCGGTTTCTATAAAACGGGGAAAAATATTATGTGTATTTCGGATTGACATCCCTTACTATTGCATAAATATGTGGGAATTGTTATTAACATGCGTTACACTTGGAAAATATTGTTTCAGAATCTTAGCAGATCCTTATTATTAGCCTTTTCTATTATGCTAGTTGGCTACAAAAAAATATTGTTTCATATCAAAGTGTAATTTAATTAAAAAAATCCTTCTATAGTGATCTACAAAAAAAACTAAATTTATTTTGGAATTTTTAGCACAAATTGAGTCACCGCCAAAATTTCTAATGTCAAATTCACCAAACCTTATTTACATTGTTTATAAATAAGGTGTTGTAAGTAATCCGAATCTAACAACTATTTAATCAAATTTAGAAATCCTAACCCTAACCTTAACAAAACAACTTACCCCAATCGAAAATATTATTTATTACTATTTACAGAAAGTCGGCACTCAAACATTCAGCGAAATATTTCATTAATTTTTTTAATAATCTTTTGAAGTTTGAAAAATAAATACATATGATTATCTGAAGATAATCCTATGAACTAATCATTATTCACGGAACAAATACTCAGATCACAAAATGATACTATTAACTATGTCCTTCCGACAAAATTTAATAATTCTGGCAATTTTTATCATCAAATAGGTTTTGTTGCCAAATATCAGAGATGGTTGTCTCTGCAAATATTTACTTACACATTACAGGTTTTAATTCTATGAGAAATTCAAATATAGATCATTTCGAATGATTATGGTGTTTCTATTCTGTGACAAATATATATTTCGTGATTCGTGACTCATGCAATCTGACGTTTCTGAAGAAAATCGAATGCCAGTGTCAGTTGTCAGTTTTCATTGCAAAATAAAATGTCTTGAAATTGTACCCTACCTGATACCTTAGAATCCCGAATCCCTTTTCTTATTAAGTATTTTTCCATGCGAAATATAATTTGCAACAATTAGTATATAATAATATCATGGGAGCATGTGTAAAATGGAAGTGTTATATCTCCTTTTTCCTTTTCTAGCAGCTAATGGTAAACCAGTAGTATTAAAGATAACAACAAAGAATAACAATAGACTTATCAGTTTTAGGATCCAAAATATTGGAAGTCGGTGTGAATTTGGGTCGAAATTTAACAGTATCATGCCCTATTCATCGAGCCAGCGATGTCATGTGGGTGAGGGAGGATCAGAAAATCGAACAACCTTCACGTATTTTAATATTGGGCGATGGTTCGCTGTTTATATCACAAGTTGATAGAAATGATTCTGGTATTTATATCTGCAGTCGAGAGAATGTTGTCAATAAAGATATACAGGCTCGAGTGAAAGTTAAAGTCAGAAGTAAGTGTAGTTTTTTTGTAACATTCCAGATCCTTAGATAAACTATACAATTTTAAACGGTTACCAGCGATTGTTGTGTGGTATTTTGTACAGCAAATCAATACCAAAATAAAAGTTATAATACTATATATCTATCTTAGTTTATTGCAACGTTTACAATAGTCTATTCTCCCCGATATTGAAATAGTTATTTATCCGACAAAGTCAAGCTTAGAATCAACAATTTTCCAGCACCTCCATCTGCACTTAAGAATGTCGTCGTAAAACCGAGCACCATTCTAGCTCTTCTTATATGGGATGTTAATGATAATGGTGGCTATCCAATAATTAATTTTACAGCTCAATATCGTCTAGCGTTTACTAACGACAGCTGGATACCAATTTCTCCTAACCATATCACTCCTAATTCTGTAAGTCGGCCTGAGACGATCTGCTTTCTAACATTTATTTTTCACTTGTCTTTCAGTCTTATTTATACATATGCATGGTAGTGTAATTTTTGTTAGTTGTTGTTGTTTGAGCATGCTGCTAGTTTCTAAATATAGGTAATCATTTCAATTATAATATCTCCATTATAGTTCTGTAACATCAAAACACAGAGTTGATAATAAGTCTTGAGATTTCTTAAGTTTGTACTAACTGTATAATGTCTAATTGTTATTAGAATCATCCATATTTCACAATGCATGCTGTGTTAGAATATGGAATGTTGCATTTTGCAGATTTTCTTTTTACTTTGTGTAATTTTCTATTGTCATAACACATGTCGGATAAATTTATGAGCCATGTTTTCACTCGATATTTTTTTTTTCATTGATAATAATGATTTTACGATCATTTCTACTGCACTTACCACTCCCGATGGTACTTACTGTGCTCAAATCTTGAGTCTGAATAATGTCATTATTATTTTTCAGAGACAAATCGAAGTATACAAACTTGTACCTAACACAACTTACCAGTTTAGAATATGGTCGACTAACCAAATTGGGCGTAGCCCTATCACAGAAGTATATGGTACTACTTTAGACGTTTACAAAGAACAAGGTTGGAAATATTCATTATTATTATTGAGTACTTACTTTCAAATCGATAACATAATTTTGGTTTTACAATAACACAACAATAAGTTTCTTATTAATAACAATTATTACGATTTTGGTCATGCTAAGATACCTTCTTATTTCCAGATTTAGTACGGCACTTACTAGAAGGCGCCGATAAATTCGATACACGCGTCTGGGCCATAGCAGTGGGAATTGTACTGGGCACATTAATACTGTTAGGTTTAGGCACTTGCTTCTTGCTCTACCAAGAATGTCGTATACCCGGTGGTTCGTATAAAAATCAACTGTCTATATTATCTTGTCATATTAATTGTTAATAAACTATGTTGTAGTGATTGAGGAACAAGAAATCATAGAATTGGTACCAAATATCATATTAAATCCTGGTTTCAATCCCAACATTCACCAGGATCAAATGCCTGATGAGAATTCAAACTGTGAAACACCGATGCGTCTCAATAATAATACTGTTGTGCAACCAACAAATGTCATTGCTTGAATTCCGGTGGGACATTTCTATCTTTTAGAGACTGAGTTGATAGACTGCTTTCGAGGTATTATAAAAAAACAAATTGTGAAACTTTATTGTGATTTTATTTATTATGTATGTTGGTTCATTTGCATCCAGTTTTTTTATGAATGCAAGATCTCAATAATTATTTTCGAGTTTATATTTTTTGAAGTTAATTGTATTAGTTGATTATTGTAGAAGCATTAATGCCATACGTTGTTGTTTGATTTAACATTTTGTTAGGTGCTATTATAAATCATCAAATAATATGAGTGAACACTTTTTCATCGCACATTCAAAGTTTCGCTTTCTCGTATAATTAGTATTCGTAATCTAAGATGCCATTATCAATTTTAATTTATTCAAATTCATTCACCCTTGAACCCCGAAAAATAGTTCGATTAGGAATAATACTGATAATCTGAAAAAATATCAAAATTTTCTTGAAAATCTGATGAGGGACAAATGGTAATTTTTGCGAAAATAAAAGTTGTTTGTATGTTTCACTCTAGTGCCTAAATGAGAATATCTGATACCTTGATTTCCTTTTTTAACAAAAGAAGTGTTATAAACATAACATTTTAAATAATATTACTTAAATACCATAGATGATTATGCTCGCAGTTCTCCAAACAAAGGCAAAACAGCTAGTTGCGTACACGAGGAGCAATGTATAACTTCGTTTGAGAACTGAGCATATTTTCTACAATAATATGATATTACTAATAACAGATATACTTCTAAACTGTCTCTGTATCGTCAGAATCAACGATGTAATATGTTTGATTACTGACAAAAAAAGCGAAAATAAAATGTGAAAGATAATTTTATGCAATTATGAAGAATGTCTGTTAAATGAAATCTGAGAGTTGTGATTAGTGGTTCCATTATAATGCTATATCAGGGTTGTAAGCTTGTCATAACATTTCAAATACAATTTATATTTATTCATAGTTACTTAATCAATATTGTATTTAAATTTGCCTTTGGGCTTTTATCTTTGTATTTAGATATTAAATAGTATTTATCTATTATATATACATATAGCTAATTTGATGCTTATCAATTGCGTTCAATGCTTGTATTCGCTTCTATTGTGAATATTATTGAGTGACGAATATATTTTCAAATTTATTATACTGTCAGGTGGAGTGAGTACGAATTTTAATTTTTTGACTCATCCCATCAAACCTTACAACTTGATAAATTTTTAAATTTATTAAGTGGAACAAATCGATAATTTTTTATTATAAATTGAAAATTTCGTGGAAAAATATTTCTATTACAGGACCATCGCTAGCTGCACGATAAGGTGATGCGAGGTAATAATATTGTATAAGAAAAAAGCTATACAACAATAAAATGTTGTAAATCAAATTTTGTTATTAATACTAATCCAAATTTTGTACCATACATAAGATTGAAGTGAATCGTTAGAAACATTCAAGAGTTGTTTCTCTGTTAAAATCGACTTTAAATTTAGCAAATATTAGTAAATTTTTGCACAAAACGCTCTTCCCAAAAAAAGAACATCATCCAACAAAATGACAAGAAATTTGATTGATGTTTTGTTGTTTATTCAAGTACAATCAATCAGTAAGTTCCTTTTGGGCTTTACTTATTGCTAATTGATTTGTCACCAACGAAAGCTTCGATTGAAAGTTTGTTTACAAAAATTAAAAATAGTAGATATAGGACCTAAAATAGAAGGAACCCACATATCGACATCTAGTTGATCCGCAGATTGAAATTTCCCGAATTCTTTTCTAATTTCAACAATTGCCTTCTATTCTTTCAAAATGAACTGGATCAGTCCCGTATGACAGGGTGCTCACCTGTCTCCACACCCATAACAATTTCGGGCCAGTTATTATTTGAGTTTTGAGATACAATAAGCATTAATACAATATTTTTTTTCTTCATTATAAGATCTAATTTAAAGTTTTTGTGACCTTTAAATCCTTCAGAACATTATGGTAAATTTTTAAATATCAAGTCCATAAACGTCTGACATGTCTTAGAAATACGAATTGGAATGATAACTTTGTTTTTAAAATTGAAATTTAGCATAAGGTTTATTGTTTATGAGTTTGATTATCTTCGTTAACGAAAAGCTTCAAAGTTGCTTTTGGGGAATCACATTAATATTGAATATCACTTCGAAAAAAATCATTACTCTACCTCTGGCAGTTTACTCTTGAAAACTAGTTTTAACACAAGATTATGGATAATTATTTTGTCAGTGTCAGCCCACGTCTCTCTCAAAAATATGAATCTGAAATTAAGATGTCTCTCTTATTAATTCTAATGCCCAATTTTCTTAGACAAGGTAATGAAAACTACAAAATAATATTAATTATTCTATTGGTACTGGTGTTTTTGTGGAAGAAGTACCATTTATAAGTATATAGAAGACTCTTAGCACTTACTTCAAAAGTATCATTACCGACAGAATGAAAATATTATTTTGTATTTTTCTGTGCCTCGTCTATTAAAGTTGTTATTGTTTTTAAAGCGTGTCTACCGAGTCACATAAAATTCTCAATAAATATATCATTTCCAAACCTTGGAAACCGTTGAATTCTGCAATTTCGCCATATAAAATTTTCAAATAAAAAAAATCTCCCTATACCTATTAGCTGCGCCATATTGTTTTATGAGCTGGTGGGTTAACTATTCAGACCCTAGCCTAGGTACCATGGCACCAGGCAACACGAAAGCTGACCAACTAGCCAAGCAGGAAGCGGAATAGGCCATTTTCGGACCAGAGCCCTCCTGCGAAATTGCTAAATGCCTCATTAATGGACATATCCATCAATGGATCAAAAACCAGGCATTGCTACTGGAGCAAGAAACAGAACAGAGACGAAATACTAAATCAAAGTCGGAACTACTACCTACCAAGGATATTGGTAGGGATGCTGACAGGACACTGTAGGCTTAGGAAGCACATGAACAATATGGGCATGGACGAGGATGACCTATGTAAGTTCTGCCAGGAAGATGAGGAAACTGTAGTTCACATACTCTGCGAATGTAAGCGTGCTGTTTCAATTATTCGGGGAGGAGAAACCGAAGGCAGAGAGCTACGTGAAGGATTCGGTATCTAGACTGCTAAGTCGCTAAAAAGGATAAATCTTGATACTGAACTATAAGGCAATGGAGAACCACAATAGACCAAAACTGGTCGCGGTGGGCTAGGACGCGCAGCCACTCCAACAAATCTAATCTAATAAAATCTGTTATAGTTCAGTTCGGGGTTGTAGTTATACAAGTAAATCGGAACCTCTTATTGCAAATCCAGTTACATTTGATGTTAGGACATTTGTAAGTGTTAGTGATGCAGACCATTGAACTTTGTAGGTATAGAGACTGCAATTTTCTCGTAGGTTTGTATTGTTGTTGAAGATGAATCGAACCATAGGCAAACCCTCTCCAAGGTAGTGTCGGAACATCAGAGGGATTGGACCAGTACATCTATTTGTTCCTCATGGCTTAAAGAGCGCGGTTGTTGATGAAGCTTCTAGTCAGATTCCTGCTTACATAATGTTGGGCTGTGAATTACGCCTTCTCTTTGAACTTGAATGACCATTTGATAACCAAAATGGATTTAGTTTAATATCTAGCACGACGAAATATCCAAATTACCTAATAAAACATAAGTATAATATTCAATAACTTAACCTAACGAAACTTTTTATGTGGGTGACTTGTATCAGCTTCTTATTGCAAAGGCGTCGAAATCTTCGTCTCAAACTTCAGAAACAATAAGAGGACCCATTTCAAGAGATGATAATAAAAAATGAGGTCATCTGTTGCAGATACCAAGAGAGATCGAACGACAATGATGAAGCTAAAGTTCCACATGAAGAAAACGTTCATATCCAACTACGCGCCTAGAAGAAGGCCAGAATTCATCTGACAGTGGAGGTTTAGCAGATATATTTTTTAGGCGTTCTACAGACGGTTTCATCGACCGTTGAGTAGTGAAGTACCATCGTTTGGAATCAGGAATCGCTGTGTTCAAAAGGATGTGGCCTCTGTTTAGACCCTCTATACCGTTCCATTCGCCGGTGTAGGTAGCTTTTAAAGTCAAGAGATTAGAGAGGCTTCGAAAATAGTGCCAGAAGATTACAAATAATAACAAAATTTACAACAGAGGATATATTCTAGAACATCTGGAAAACAACTCTTTGAACTGTTCCAAAATATGAAGTGTTAGGAAAACTATTGCTTTATTTCTACTACTGTTATCAAATTTAAGAGAATATACATAACTCGGATATATACGAGGATCTGGGATGGATACCAGCCCCAGAAAAAATGAAAAGGATTGCTACGGGTAGGATGGAAAAAGCCGCCAACCATCAAAACGCGGAACTTAAAAGGCTAGTCGAGCATGACGGGCGACTATTCGACAAGTACAAGAGGTCAAGACACAAATAAGTCAATATAGGGTGAAGAGAGAAAAATTTCTAGATAATCCGGAGTGAACAAGCGCAAAGCAAGAAGAAAGTCACCATAGAAATGAAGGACAGGTGAATGCGCAGGTGACGCAACGAGGGTCACCAAACTTCCAAGTCCAAGCTTCTATGAGGAGGCGAAGTAGAAACGGAGCGGAAAAGGTTTTTGTCGATAAAAATCCAACACTGTTCCGGTTAATGATTCTGATCGGTTCGTCTTCTCGAAGATTTCCTACACTCCGCCTAAAAAAAACTCTGTTAGGAACTGCATGAAGAATGTAAGAAAGTGAAATAAGTGAAAACACCAGATATTTATTTAAATTAAATTTCTTACTCATTACTCAGGATTACAATAAATGCAAATAATAAAATTCTTTTTATATTTTTTATTTCATTTTCGATTAAATATCTGTTTATTTTTATTCAGAATAGCTTCTTGTATTTGATATATGTGTACATGTATTTTTTCAATTCATTGCTAATTGGTTGCTTAACAAATCAGGAAACGACCTAAAAATTATTTGAGGTAACATTTGTTGTCTAAATTTGGTGAATAATACTCACTAGTAAATGTCCAGTCTTGTCTTTAAGCATTTTGGGTGGACTGCCGTGCTGAATATCTATTGTACCATGTTTTCCTTTCATGTTATGTTCAATGCTGAAAAAAATAATTTTATCTACCCATTGCAATCACAATTTAGATGGTACTGAAATACATATAAGTACCTACAGAGTGCTTCAAGGTGACTCATCTATCAGGTGGTTTCAGTTAGCGGTGGTGACTTTATGACATTAATATTCAATGAAAAATGAACACAGCTACTTCCGGTAATTCGGCAACAACTTTAAATATATTTTTTTTCAAGTTAATTTCTCTTTTTTATGCCGAATTGTGGTTTCAGTGCCTTTGAAACGCAATTTTATAGAGAATTCCCTATCTCAAAAATGTTTAAAATTGTCTCGGGTGATTGATAGAATAATATCCACTGGTGAGTTTCATCAGTTTTTCATACATTCTAATGACAATAATAGTCTGGGTATATTGAAAGAGAAAAAAACTGATGGGAATGCAAACATGAAATACAGCGTATACAATTTAAAATTAGGTTCGGGAAGATCGGACATATAGAAAGCGAAACGATAAGAATTGCTTTTAGTACCTTTGGTACAGAACCCTAATTATAGAATATTTTAATGTGTAAGGAATGTGAGTCTGACCTAATATGTTTTGTACACCTTGTAAATTGATCGAGTTTATGTCATACCTGATCTGAACACTTATATTTCATCATAATTTGTAAAAATTCTTATTTATTTTATTAACTGAGCTAGGTTTTGCTCAAATTTTCACCAAAATTAGAATATTTCAAAATGTATAAGTTTCTGTGAAATGGAATTTGTATGAAAGTGGACTCAAAAAGAATCACAATTAAATTGAAATTTCTTTTTGAAATAAGAAATTTTCTGGTTCCTGGCTAACCGGCAGCCGCTATTATTTTTGCTAGATAAAGCATTATCAAAAACTAAATAAAAAAAATACTACTTCTCTTGAAACCTCTGATAAGCCACTCATCGTGAAGCAATCTGTATAAAAATTATTTGGATCGGACATTCTATAGAACTGAAAATATTGCGTTCACCATTGCAACCAAATATTGCAGTCATTAATTTCTATTTTCCTAATGTTATCAAATAACCAAATAAATATAATTTTCGATAAACTCTTTTCGGTGATCTTCTATTCGATAAAATCCCTTTTTATTTATTAATACTTACTGATCCTTGTCCATAATTTGCAAAATATCAGGATTTTTTAACGTGTTTATGATAAAAGTCATAGCTTCAATTAAATGCGGTACTTCCAAAATAAGATCACCCTGCGAAAAGTAATAAACAAAACTTATAATGGAATTCATCATACTAATATATATATATATATATATATATATATATATATATATATATATATATATATATATATATATCTTACTTTGTCTTTATTTAAAAGTTCTTCTGGAATCTGAACTAGGAGCAATTTATCATTTTCGGATGTTATTATGAATTTTAATTTGTCAAGTGGTAAACAATGCTTCTGAGATGCGGAGCTTTTGCATTCCAACACATACATATGATGTTTAGTGAATATAACAAGCCTCTGCCTGGGTTTATATCCGTGTCTATCATATTTCACAACGCTTGTACTATACTGAAATATTCAATTAGCTAGTTAATAGCTGGGAAGCAATCTAAAACCTTTCAGATAAACTTACAAACTCTCCATCGATACGATATTGCGCTTTGAATGCTTCTTTGAGAGCTAAATACTTTTCTGGGAATCGATCACTTCTGAACCACTTGGGAATACTTGGATCGTATGTCTTTTTCTTTCCTTAAAAATGATCCTCAAATCAACAATGTATATATTCTAATACTATGAAATATGAACATACCCTTGAAAATTTTTTCAGCAAGAACCTTCATCTCCAATTGCTGTTTCTTTTCTGGTGTTAATTTCATACGATACACTCGTGACATGTGAGCTCCATAATATTTTTCTAATAATTTTGAAGCATCACGGCAAACGTGTGGGCATGAGGGCCAGACTCGGTAAAGAATACTTTTTGGTAATGACTTCGATAGTCTAATCAACCATTGCACTTTGGATATGTTAAGGAAAGCTTTATTCTCTTCGGTGGGTGCTTCATTTCTGGTGATGAACCCTTTGATGAACCTGTGAATAAGGTCATTTCGATGCGTTATTAACAGAACCAAGCGTGAAAGTATATAAAAAATAATGAATATCTCATTTCAAAGAATTTCTGGAAGATAATCAATCAACCTTTGTAAAAAAAGATAGCACATCTAAAACAGTGCCCTAGATACATCTGGAGTATAAGGTTTTCGTAAGAAGAACAAAGGAAAGTTGATAGCAACAGAGATCCTACGAAATAGCTTCGGGAAATCTAGAAAATTAATTGAGAATTCTCAAATATGGCAAATGATATTGAAGGAAAGACAGTTGCTGATGAAATTGGGAGGAGACAATTGGTATGGTCCGGCCATACCAAGAGAACGGATCGAAACAGATGGCCCAGCAAGATATTTGAAAGGATACCACCGAAAGATGAAGAGTGCACAATCGAAAAGTTGGTGAAACAATGTGGAAGATGTCAAGATAGATGTGAATTTGGAGTTGCAGACCTGCTTGCTTAGAAGAATGGAAAAGCTGGGAATTGAGAAGTAGCGACAGCCATAAAGAAACTGTTGTAAATAGATTACCTTCTTATCACGAAAGCAGCACGGCGTCTTCTCTCAGCTGCACGTTTTGCCACATATCTTCGCGTATATTTTTGAATTACAATGGCAGCTTCACGCATCGCAAGATATTTTCGTCTTTGTAGGATTCCTTTCCATTTTGATTGAATTATGGTTGCTATATCATGCTTCTTCAGTTGCAGTGAATCTTCGGTATGGAATAATGTTTTTGGATACTTGATGAAAATTTTTGTTCTGAAATATTTCAGTCATGAATACCAAAACTAATTAACATTATAAATAATTGTAACAGCTCCTCACTTTCCCATTTGATATTCGTCACTACCATAACCAAGACTACGAACTAAAATTTCAACACCATCCCTTGGGGAACCAGTATAGTTTGGCCATGTTTCTTGGGAAAGAGGCTTGTACCTCTCCAAAAATCTACCGTAATCTCTTCGGTATGCGAATCCGGCTCTTCGGACTCTTAAGTTCTCCATCAAACCAAGGTACTTCACTTGATGTTTGATTAGCTCAGTATCGAATTGACCTTAAATAATTAAGTTGAATCAATTTGAAAAGTCATCTTTATGTGGAAACAACATTACCAGATTTTTGATAATCATTTGGTTTAATACATCTGATATATGATGGTTCTTTGTCCCTTAAGATACACATCAGATTATTCACAGATAACTTGAATTGTGTTATTGCACTTTCTGGTCGCTTCTTGTTTTGCTGTTCAGATTTTAAGAAAATTGACTGGATGATACTATTCCTGGAATTAACCATGACTTCTCTTAAATCTCTAAATAACAGGTCATTATTTTTCTCCATAAAAGACTTAATATTATACGTGACAGGACTGGCATAATGGAGTATACGGAATTCCTGAGGGAAAAAAACATTTCATTCAATATTTTTATTCTGTTATCTAATCACAACTTACATCTCGTCCCATGATTTTTTTAAGTTTATTATCAGCCTTTTGGTGACTGATGTAATGAGCATGATGGCTAAGCTTTGTGTTTAGTTTAAATAGCAATGTACTGTCATCGGGGTCACCTGGACGTAAGCACTCTTCATCAAGGAATGCCATGAAACCTAGAAGAGAAGAAAAACAATCGAAAACTGAAAATATAAATCATAAATAAAACTTACCCATATGTTTTGCTTCTATTAGTTCGCATATAATCTTGTTATCGAAATATTCAATAAATTGCCAACGAATGCCCTCTTTCTCATATTCATTTTGTTCTGATTTCAGTGTTAAATCTATAAAGAGCTGTTGAAGTTTTTCGTTGCAGTAGTTGATGCAGAATTGCTCAAAACTGTGAATGTTTAAAAAAGTATTAACCAGATAATTGTGCCGTTTATCTAGAGATAAATAGGTACCTATTTTTCTCGAAAATCTCGAATCCATAAATATCCAAAATACCCATAACAGTTGTTTTTCTACTATTATTCAGTTTGAAGGAACTATTGATCCGTTCAACAAGCCATGTGAATAGTCTGTCGTAAATGGCTTTTGCTAAGGCATCTCTAGCATATATTGCTACTTCTCGATTTAAGGGGCTTACAACTACATCTTGATTGGTTTCAATTGTACGTTGCTTCAAAGCTAATTCTAGTTTGTGTTTGTCGCAGGAAAGAAGCTAGAAAATGGAAGTAATTTCATATTCATGAGTGGCCTTTGCAGTGGTCAAAATAGTAATATTTCAGTAAGCAAAATAATAGTGAATGAAAGCCGTACTTATATTTTTTTCTTACGCTATGGGTTTGATGTTAGCTACTAACCTCACTTGCAAGTCGAACAAATTCCTGTTTTTCTGCATGTACATCAACACCCTCCTCATTTTCAGTGAATCCTACATTACCCAAATGAAGGATTGCAGAAATTATTTTGAATATATCCTTCTGCTCCTTTTCAGAAAATTCAAGTTTTCTAAGTGCCCCTTTAACTTCATGGAATTTATGCATATCATTAATTTCATTAGTGTTGCTCCTTCTCTGCAATGTAAAATATTACTAGTTTAATTATTACACGATAATTTGCAGCATTTGAATATAGAATAATAGATAAATAGAAACATCACCACTTTGTCAGTTTATTGTATTATTTGTTTACCTATACAGTTCTTTTTCAAAATAGTTTTCAGAACTTATAATTTATCTGGGGTTCCGTACTTCCTATGAAACAACGGAACCTATAGGTTATTTTTTCTGGGACAAATTGAAAAATTGATTACCATTTGACTTACTAAACGAAAGTGCTCATTATGAGAAACTCGAATATATATATATATATATTTTTTAAATGTTTAAATCAATGGTTTAAAATATATTTCTGAAAATTGACCCGCACGTCATCTCCAAAACTTCTAATCGTAAAATTTCGAAAAAAATCAGAACTTAAAACTTCAGTCAAAGTTTACATGAAAATCTATGCAAAAATCCTACTTACACTTTTGTTCTTCATGAAAATTCTTTAAAAAAGCTTGTTTTTTCAAATTTTTTAATTCTAATTACCATGAAAGTCGACAATCTTGAATTGTAATTTTTGATGGCCTTTTAAGGTTTAATCTTACCTCATGAGATAGATAGTAATATTTTGAAATATCTCTTGTCAGAAGTAACTCGTCCAACTCGTCTGAAGTAGCACCTTCGAGCAGCTGGTAGAAAATATGGAAGTTTCGTTCGCCAAACGTCTGGTGTACAACTCTCGATTTTTCCAATAAATAATTAATAATATTCCCACCAATGGGATTACCTTCGAAATTGAATTGTATATCCATGTATTTTCCAAATCTACTGGAATTGTCATTTCTATTTGTTTTAGCATTTCCAAATGCTTCTAGAATAGGGTTGGAATGGAGAAGTTTATCTTTGACTGTTTCAACGTGACCTTTTTGCTCTGTCACTTCTGCTATATATTGAAGAACTTTCTTTGAAGCTTCAGTCTTTCCCGAACCAGATTCGCCTAAGAATGCAATCTTTAACAACTGAACTAATCGATTATTATTTTATTCATACTAACCAGAAATTAATATACACTGGTCTCTATTTTCTTCCTTCAGTGTTCTGAAAGATGTGTCTGTGACGGCAAATCTAAAATTGTTTTCATTAGTCATTGTTGTATAAAAATTAGCAATGGATGAAACTCACATGTGGGGTGGAACTTCAAAAAAATGTTTTTTCTTGTAACCCTTAACATCCTTTGGGCCGTAGATATCTATTTGTTTGTATGGATTCACAGACACGAGGACAGGGCCGATGTACGTCTGCAAAAATATTTTTGCGTCATATTATACTGTACCGATATCCAAAATCGTTGAAAGTTAATTGATTGTTAGAATAATATTATTAATAAACTGATTTAATAATAGTATATTATATAACGAGCGGTAATGTAAGTCATAGCGAGTATGTAATTCATCAAGTGAGTTATGACTATTACCACAAGTTGAGTTTTATAGTTTGTCTACTAATCTACTCCTATTAAATTATATATTCATACATTACATTCATTCCTTAGTGAGTCATAACTCACGCTTTCTGTTTATTATACTATTAATTGCTCAAAAACACTTGAATAATAAATATATAATAACATAGGAGTAGATAAAATAAGTTTTGAATCAAATTTTGATGCTTATGAAAGTTTAAAATTCTTACATAAATTATATCTGCTTTATATCTTTTGCGTAAATTGTCGACAAAAGCATCTTCATTCATATAATCTTCCAATAGAACAGCATCTTGAACTCCCACTCTATCTCTATCTTGTAGGTGGCCTTCCATGATTTACCTGAAACAATAATCGCTAAGAACATAATAATTGGAAAATTCACTAATTATTAGCAGTATACCCCTAACTCCAACCAACGATTAATAATAATATAATGACATCTATTAGCATAGTGTTAAACTAAAAGTGTGTTTAAGTAAAGTTAGAGGAAGGACTCAATGCTAATCTTCGTAAACAATTATCTACACTTTCAAGCTGATTTTTGAAAATAAACAATAAAATCTTGAAGAGGACACAGCTGCTTTTCAGTTCTATCAAATAAGTACTGACAATATCGACGACAGAGATCGCACGGCCTTATTGAAACCAGTTTTCAAGAAAGGAATTGAAGAGAAAACTGAACAATTGAATACACTGAGTGTTAAGACGCGCTCCATAATAACTTGTACAGCAACAACACTTGCCATTGTCTAAACTAAATAGATATACATATAAATTAAATTTCTCAAGATTCTGTGGGAGCCTTTCATTCTCGCAGGATGACCTAACCATTTGTATGAGTAATAAAAAATAACGTAGGTGTCTATTATTATACCTATAAATCTATTCATATATTTACATATACCTAAATTCTACATAAAATTGAAGTGAACTTCAAAAGTACCAGTACCAATAGAATTAATATTATTTTGTATTTTCCAGTGCACCATCTAATAAAGTCGGTCTAATTTTTTTGTCAAAAATATTTTTTTATTACTTTTTATTATTAAAAGAAACATTCAATTGTTTTTTTTCCTTTAGCCTTAGTAAGTAAAGTAGTTGTAAAAAAGGTCTTTAGGAAGACTTCCAAACGGGGCAATATGTCATAATCTTAAATTGGAGAAATTGGACCCACATTACAATAACTTTCAAAGTGAGAATATAAAGATAGATTGGATTATGAGAATATAATCGAAGAATTCAAGAAATGTTTCTTACAGCTGGCTACAGGCAGCTCAACAAAATAAAAGTCTTAGACTAAGATAAAAGTAGCTTTAAAAAAATTATTTAGGTTAGGTTAGGTTATAGAGCAAATACGGAATGAAATATGTATTCCTTAAATAATAAATTATAGGTTGGTGATTGATCCTTCTCAAAATGCCTAATACCTTATGAAGATGATGAATTTTTCATATAACTAATAAATAATTGGTACTTATCTAATATTATAATTTTATTTATTATTTAAAAAACAACCATACGCACACCCATCATACCCTATATCATTTGAATTGTTGAGAAAGTGAGTAGGTATCTGAAAATCTAAAATATTGGTATAAGGTGTTATGTTAAGAAAACACTGATGACGTCATATCCAGAAAATTAGCGAAGCTGTTAAAAATCAAAGTACGTCAATAAAATATATAAAATATATGTATAAGTATATCTTATGCAGTAATTATATTTACGTCAAATGGGAATGGTCCTGAATCGATATTGTTATACCTACATTTGCGATATATGAGACTTTTTAGGTTAATAATTATATAATTATGTAAGAATTTTTAAGCGATTAGACCAATTTTCTAACCTTATCAGATGTTCATTATGTACTTATAAATCGAATAAAATTGGTTCGGGTTCGACATCACATTCTTTTATCAAAACAAGTATTCGGAACGAGAAAGAAATAACTCAAATTTAAAAAAAAAATATTAGATGCAAATAGTCGCCAATTCTATTTATCGAATGAAATTGGCTTAGGTTCGATATAACTATTTTTTTTTTTTCAAGATATTCTACATAAAAATATTTTAGAATTTTTTTTGTAAAAAAAAATTGTAATTATTTGCAGACCCCATCAGATTGTCTTATATACCCGTCAAATACAATTGGTCCAGAGAACGAAAAACATTTTTCATCAATTTATTATTCGTTTTTTGTTATCAATGAAAAGACCGGAATTATTATTTTTTAAACCTTAATTGTACAATTTGTCTTCGAATGAAATTGATTGCTATTCGATATCAATATTTTTATTCAAGATACTGTAACGTGAAGACTTACCCGAATAAAGACACCAACACACACTCACAAATGTCACAAACATCCCGAAACATGGAAGAACACTCTGGAGCCCCGGAAGCACCTCGATTACTCTCGAAGGAATATATTGGGAAATACTTCCAGAACAATATAATAGAAAGGACAAGAAGCTTCGAGACAAGAGGTTAAGTGGATATAAACACACGGACCACGGATATAGACAGTAAGTGATAGATAGTCAGTCGGTCATAGATCATAGACAGTAGAAAGTCGTATATAGTCCGAGAAATAAGTGTGAATATAAATGTGTATATAGTCGTGTAGTTATTGGTATAAATAAATAAGTGAAAATATATCGAACCCAGTTTTAATATAAATTCCCGTTACAATACCGTGACAAAAAACATATATGATAAATATATTTTTGATATTTGAGAAAAAATAAAAATCCTCTGGTCAAATCGTGCTACCACTCCTTTTTTTCAGCATGTCAAGACAAACAATAGTGGTCATGTAACATTTTTTCGCAAGATGAAACGTTTAGCCAGAATCTGAAGAAACATGTGGAAAATATAGAATTTTATTCAATCATAACTTTTTTTGTGCTTTTTCTCAGAGATGGCGCTATATGTGGGTGGTAAAGGGCTCTCAGAAGAATACTTTATTCAGCTTTAATCAAATTCCTTAGAGCCGTTTTCGCGCTATAGTCTTGAGCAAATGAAGTTTTTTGGCTATAGCTCAGCACCCAGTGTATACAGGATTCTCATTCAGTGCCACCGGCGAGTGGTAATGGTTCCAAACAAAATAAAAAAGAAAGCAACAAAATACACCGATCCGTTCCCGAGATAATGCTGTCACAGATAGACAGACCAATGGCTGAAAATATGTTTATTAGACTTAGGTAACAATACTTTCCTTATACAGCTACTATGGTAGCGTAGGAAAGTAAAAATAAGACTAGTAACGAAGGCAGTAAGCCTTCATGGGCATATTCACACCAATTAGCATACTCCTTGTACCAACAATTTTAAATTTTATCTGACAAATATGTTATACTTAGTCTTATTTTGATATTTTTAGCTAAATTATACCATTATGACTTTTGTTTATACCAAAAAACTGAATAAATTAGATTTTCCTTAGAAAATGGTCTAAAAAACAGGGTTTTTCGGTCGTAACTCGACACTAGAGTATCTAAAATTAACCAAAAACAATAGGGCTCTTCCTTGGGCCGATACCAACCAACAGAAAAAAAACCCTTGGTTCCATGCGGATTAAACTTTCTTGCTTGCTTGCTTGCCTACAGACTCATGTTTTTTACGAATATGTCGAACGAGGATAACGTGATATTTTTTGTTTTTTTTTACAAACCATAGATAATTTCAGCCACAACATTGGATATATTCAACAATTTTTGATAGGAGTGGTTTTTGTGGGTCAAAATTCCAAAAAACTGTTTTTCCAAAAAGTAATTCAAAAGTAATATATTCACATCGTGAAACGGCGTGAATGTGAATATCAATTAGACAAGAATATATGTAATATGATTGGAACAGCAATATATTCACATAGGATAACCTACTTATTAGGGCTTCCAAACAATTATATATTGTTTTTTAGGTGTAGGTATGTATGTTTGTCCATGCATTTCTCCGAAACTCTTAATCACATTGTGACACATGTTCTTATTAACTTCAATTTAGGGAAGAGTACAAGTTTCATCGAAATAGGTTCAGTAGTTTTTAAGATATAGACTAATAGGTAAGTGTAAGTGTGGGTTATGTATGTAGGCGTGTTTTGCATAGAAAACGTGCATCGATTGAGGACTGTTAAGGGGTGGTCCCTTTCACCCAAAAATACATCGGCACTAAAAAACTGAAATCACAAAATATAAGTGAACCGCCAAAACACTCAGATATGTAAAATAAATATTTGATACAAAATAGAGCAGATATAATCAGTTGATGCACAGAGAAATATGAAAGAATGTTTTTTCTATTGAGCCGGTAATTTTGAAATTGGTGCTAAATTACCTATTTTGCACCACTTCAAAATTACCAGCACCCATAGAAATAGCATTATATTTTTCAGTGCACCAACTGATAAAGTCGGTTCTATTTATGTCAAAAATATTTTTATCACCGTTTTGAAATTTCTGAATATAAGTGAACGTTCAATGATTTTGATTATTGAAATAGTTTAAAATGTGAAATAATTATTTTCTTACGAAAACTAAGACCGATTTTTGAAGTTATTACCAAAATTATAGCTCCCAAACTAATGTAGGAAAAGTATAACTTTATACTAAATTTGCTTTAATAGACTAGTTCTGATATCTGGAAAATCTACATGGTCCTATATTTATTTAGGGACTTCGTATATACACCCTTTGGAATGAAGAATAGAAAAAATTGTAGACACATATTTAGATCAACATAGATAAATATTTTTACAAAAAATTGGGCCGCATTATTAGTTGGTGCACTGAAGAATACAAAATACCTAATATTAATTCTATTGGTGCTGTTACTTTTGAAGTTGTGCAGTTGCAGTTAGATTGATAACTTTTGACACCAATTTCACAAGTACCAGCACCAATATAATTAATATTAGGTATTTTGTATTTTTCAGTGCACCAACTAATAACGTCGGTTCACTTTTTTGTAAAAAATATTTATTTCACACCTTTGAGTGTAACAATTAGTCACGAAAATCGTTGAACGTTTACTTATACCATTGCTTGTTCTTGTTATTATTCAGAAATCTAAAAACATCCTAGCGGAAGTACACAAATTTTAGACTTTACCACTGATGTAACTCGAAAACCCTAACTCTATGGAAAAAATGTTCAATATCAATGTTGCTACAAATAATTTGTTCTTTAATTTGGTTGTCCTTAGGGAGCGTTTTTTGGAGAGAAGAAGATTTCGGATTTTAGTTTTTACGAATATGGAACCATTTCTCAAGTCTCTCCTCTTTCAAATGAATCACAAATCATTAAAATCGGATTCCGTTTACTATATACAGCACGCGTACAAACCAAAAAAAGCAGACAGTTGAATTGTATACCTCTCCTCCGTTTAGGTTCGTAGGTCAAAAATAACCTTCAATTCTTGGTCAGGTTATCTTCTTGAACAAAAAAAGTGGGCGTTTTCACGATCAATTACTGTATTAGAAACTTGCAGCCCATAAATAACACCAAACAATTATCATTTACATAATAAAATTAAGAAGCTTACCTCATCTTATTTACAAGTAGATAAAAGATAACGTTTGCATATACCTAAGTCATGCACAATATAACATCAATATTGGCATCCTCTATAAAAAAATTGCGAAAAATAAATAAACAAATATTTTCTAAAATTTTTTTTCTTTGCATCTCAATATTATTTTTGATAGTTTCCCGGATTTCCATATTAATTTTATTTATACGTTCAGTGTATGGTCACAGAATAGGTATATTTTTTCTTATGCTGTGGTAGTATGGTGTTCATTGCTGGGAAGTTCTATGGATGTTCCAGTACCAAGTGGATCTTTAACCTGGTTTGATTTAGATGGAAACGTTGCTCACTGACAGAGGGGAACCGACGGCTTTACGTGCCCTTCAAAGCTTAATTTACAGCAACAATGTTACTGTTATGTGCTTGATTACCAACTTACAGATAGTAAGAAAACTGTGTTTGATGCTTGAAAAATCCCTACTACGTAAACGTAAGAATATTTTTGATTCACGGATATTTTTTGAGAGTTTTGAGAGAGGTTGATTGAAACTACTTGTCCGATCAGGCCCATTTACGAACTTGACTGAGATATTTGTATGACTGATTTTTGAAGAAAATTTCAACTCGATATCTCTAAAAATGTGACCTCTATCGTGTTTACAAATTTCGTAATATTCCATATAAATCTATAGAAATTGAAAAAAAAGATTTTGTTCTTCTTTGTTGACATATCCATGCCGTTATTATTTTTTTCAAAATTCTAAAGAGCCAACGATCGCAATAGGTACATTTCTACCTATATGAAATTTGCCTAATAACTTATCGATAAATTATAAAATTTATTAATATTGCCACGTCAAAACATTTTGTCACAAAATCTAGTTTATCCATAGTTATCCACTAAATAGATATTTTAATGACTTTCACTCTTTTCAAAATTTATTCAGAAATAGAGAAAATAATTTATAAATGTAAGGAAACTATGAATTTATCAAATTGATTTTGTGTTATCAACATCAACATTCCACATAATAATAAACTATTGAAAAACTTAATTCAAATGTAGGAGCATTATACTTGGGTACCCATATAGTAAAATATGTTTAATAAAATATGTTTAATAGAAATATATTTTCATGCTCTAGCAATATAGTAAACATAAATTACTTACAATTTTATAATAAAACCAACAAACACGAACTAGTCAGCCTCTACTGTCTAAACATTGTTTTATTGGTGATAAGATAATCTTGAACTTATCATTTTCGACGTCATGCTTGATTGAAAAATATATCTATAACAATCAGTTATTTGTGATAATGACATCAAATCGATAATAGAAAGCTGAGCTTTTTTGCTGTATGTAAGAAGACACAATCAAAAAACACATTTTGCTTACAATATACAAAAAAACATTTATTGGGATCCTTTATTGTTGGAGTCAATCATTATTTGGTATTTAATTCCAGAAACATTAGATATACCTACATACGTTTTCTTACGAAGCATTTATGGACACAATGCTTTACTTGTCGCGTTCTTCGACCAAATAATTTGGATAGAAAAATTCAAGAAAACATTTATGAAACAGAAAGTAGTAAAAATACTGTATCCCTTATTATACAATATTTCTATAAGAAAACAGAGACAGCTCTCAGGTGCATTTAATTTAATTGTTTTGACCAAAAATAAACTTTCAGGTATAGATATGTAGAAGCAGGCCCTACGTTCTTCTTTTTCTACCTATTATCATCATTCATCATTGGACAATTGTCTCTAATATTGCATAAAGCATTATGTCTATAACATTTACTACAGTTAAATAGTACATTCTCACGTAGTTGAAATCAGGTGGTAGCGATTTTTTTACACAATGTTCGGGATGATGTCGAAATGTAGAGGTACCTACCTCCTCTGGTCAAGTTTTCGACCTCGGAACTTAATTTTCCAGTCCAAATTGACAAGCTTTTCAAAGTTTGGTGTTTTTTTTCAAATTCGCATTTTTTTGCAATGTCTCTTGTTTTTCATAAAATCGCCCTCTTATCATCACCAATCACTTTCATATGGTTCATCGAAATAGATTTTTACTAAATTTACATTTTAACCCAACTGCGAGCCCTTGCTTCTGAGCCTGTACAAATTCTAGAGGAGTGATCAAAATCATCACCCTCACATACCCCCAACAACCCTTTTTTTTGACTACTCCTAAATTGCAATTTACTGTAACACATTTCTCATCCCCAGGGGATAGTGAATTTAATTGATAACAAAAACGAATGGACAACAACAAATGCGTATTGTTTTAATTAGGTATTACAAAACAGTATAAACTAATTAAAGCATAAATATAAATAGTTTCCATGTTTAACACATCCCCTGTCACAGCTTCGACGATACTCATGTGTCCTGTTCCATTGTTGACATTTACCAGTGTGTTACTTATTCTGAAAGTACCTAGTCTTGCGTCACCCTGCACTACCCAGAGGAGGCAGTCCCAGAAGCGCTTCCATTGTTGCGGTGGCTGCTGATTTCATAGCCCCTGTGATGCCTAGAAATGCAAGTCTTTGCTTCTTACTTAGCCTTGTACTTTGTTGTATTTTTTTCCACCACAGCAAAGAAGCATATGTTATGGTTGGTTTTACTACCATGTTATATAGCCAGTGCATCTATTATGGCTTGTCTCCATTTCTTTCCAAAAGAGCGTCTGGCGACCATTAATGAGGTCTCCACCTTTTTAATGGTTCACTCTAGATGTTGGTTCCAAGTTAGTTTCGAGTCTAATATCACCCCGAGATACTTAACTTCTCCTTTAATGTATATTATTTCTTCTCGAAGTTTTAGAGTCCCTCTTTTTCCGTCTTCGAGTGAATGCTACTATGGCGGATTTGTGGGCACTGATATTGAGTAGTTCCTTGTCCGCCCATCTTATTAACAAGTTAAGAGCTTCTTGCATGCGATCTCTGACAATGCTCTTTTACTTCCCTTGTGTTACGATGACAAAGTAGTCAGCATTCCAAGGGCTGTGTGGTCTTTATTGTTCAGATCCATGAGGAGCTCGTCCATTACCGGATTCCACAGGAATCCACCCTGTGGGCATTCTCTGGTTGCCCGAGACTCTACTGTATAGCCCAATAAAGTCGAGGATACCATTCTATTTTTCAACATGGAGTCTACGGCCACACACGTTTTCTTGAGCCCTCTATGTCGGAATGATGAAACAATTGAGTTTATTGAGGTATTGTCAAAAGTTCCTTCTATATCAAGAAAGGCCGCTAATAGTAAGGGTGAGATCACTTGCGTAATACTCCAAAGTTTGCAGATTGCTTCCAGACAGTTTATTTTCGACCCCTTGTTCATCACTTTCCGTTATACTACAACTGTCACAATTTGACTTGTCACTTTGTCAATCTAAACTGCCACAGAAAACCATACACAAGTCCAGAATCGCCCTAGGAAAATGCAGGCAGATGTTTGGTAAAAACTGAGGGTTAAGCCCCCAGATGATCAAATGGTTATACACACAGGTCGTGAGGCCAATAATAACCTATAGGTCAATAGTGTGGTGGCCTAGGACCCGGAAAAAAGGAACTCAGTGGCAGCTCCGAGGCCTAAGTGTTACAGGTGCTATGAGAACGACGCCAACTGCCGCCATGGAGTTAATTTTAAACTTACCTCCGTTACATATTATAGTCCAAGGAACGCCAGATCTGTCAGTCACAGATTACAGCAAGGGCCTATACCGATAAGCCACAAGCACGGTAAGGTCTACAAAGAGTTTAATAAGGAAATCAAGGCCGATCCAATATTGGGAATGCCAACGGATAATATGGCCCACAATATAACTTCAAAATAGAATACGCAGTAGTCGTACCAGATAGGAAAGACTGGATAGCATGACTGCCCTTGAAGGCAAGTCCCAGCTAGTACACTGACGGCTCTAAAACCAACTTAGGGGTACAAGAGAGGAACAAGACCTCTCTGTGCCTAGGGATTCAAGCCACAGTCGTTCAGGCAGAGATCATGGCGATACAATGGCGTGGACTAGTAAAACGGAAGGTGGAAAACCAAAGAATCGTCATTTATTCAGAAGGCCAGGTAGCACTAAGGGCGCTGAACTCATACCAAACAACATCAAGATTGATATGGTAATGCTGCAAGGCCCTGAAAAGGCTAGGTAGTCACAACAGGCTGACCCTGGCCTGGGTCCCAGGGTACCAAGGAATTGATGGCAACATCAAGGCTGACCAACTAGCCTGGCAGGAAGCGGAACAGGCCATGATCGGACCAGAGCCCTCCTGCGAAATTGCTAAATGCCTTATTAAAGGCCATCGCCAACAATGGGTCAAGGACCAGGTATTGCTGGTGTGGCAAGAAACCACAGGGCAGAGACAAGCCAAATTATTCCTAAAAAGCCCCTCGACAAGAATATTGGTAGGGATGCTGACAGGATACTGTAGGCTTAGGAAGCATATGAACAACATAGGCCTGGACGAGAACGACCTATGTAGCTTCTGCCAGGAAGAGGAGGAAACCGCATTTCACATACTAAGCGAATGTGAAGCCTTGGTAGTGCGGTTTCAATTATTCGGGGAAGAGAAACCGAAGGCAGAGAACTACGTGCAGGACTCGGTATCTAGACTGCTAAGTCCGCTAAAAAGGATAGATATGGAACTCTAAAGCAATGGAGAACCACAATAGACCAAATTGGTCGTGGTGGGATAGGTCGTGCGGCCACTCCAACAATCAATCTAATCAATCTAATCTAATCACTCCAAATTTCATCCTTTTGGAATCAGCATATGTCTAGATATTACCATGTAACATTTTAAAAGGACCACCCGGTATAGCTGCATTTGACATGACATCGTTTGAGATTGTTCAATGATTATTCTAGATGCTTGTAATAATGTTCTAGACGCTTGTTAAACTGAAAATATAGTGACAAGGTGTACCTCAAACATAGTTTCTGGAAGGTTCGAGAATGAATGTACTAATTCTAGAACTAATTAATAAGAAACCACTTTGTAAACAAGGTAATAGAACAAATAGATACTAAAACGAACATGACAAACTATCCACGTTACAGTATTTATGGTCATGGTGGAAAATGGAAAAGTGGAAAAAATCTGTTTTTGGACTTGGAAATCAAGTTCCGTAGGTACCCCGAGGTCAAAAGCTTGACCAGAGTACCCTCACATCAACCCAAACATTATGTGAAAAAATTACTACTATCTGATTTCATGTAGGTACGTGAGGTCGATTTTGGGTAACAATTTAACAGTATTTACTATCTACTGCGTCAAGTGCTTCCATTTCTCCACTCTTAAAACCATTAGATAGTCCATCTGATCAGAGGACGTTTTCTTTGCCTGAACTCCTAAGCAGAGACAACCATCAAAGATGAATCTTTGCAACCATTCTAAGTATAATCGCCATTGTTGGATAATGATGTTCCACCTATTATCGATTTTGCTGATGCTAAACTCCATTCACGACTTGCTGTGTGATTTTCTTTTTTTTAATATAAATTGTTTGTAGTACTGGAAATAAGTAGTGGATAAAAAAGTACTTTCATTTAAAGACCTAAAAACGAAGCGAAATAAATAATCCTGTAGCCAGTGGAAAAGTAAATTTCTCAAAATTCATTGAATTGAAATTAGAACAACCTTTTCATTGGTATACCTATGTGTCATCACGTATGCATCATAGCCTTGCGGTTAGAGGTTTTTGTTTTGGCCGTTAAATATAAAGCAGAGCGGGGTTCGCGTTCCACTTTAAGGCTGAATTTTTGTACTGAACAAACAGACAACAGGTAGATAAAAGGTAAAGGTAAATACCAAAAAAACATGGGACAAGTCTGTTACAAAGATTTTACCCCGGATGGACTATATTTGTATATGTACTCGTACATATATTATGTATTTCATGTAAAATCTCTCGATTATACAATCATCTTATAATCCGGAATTGGATATCTCTGTTGTCCTGATACATACGAAAGACATTCTTCTGTTAGAAGCAAGATAGAGTTAAGCTTCACATTTGGTGATTGGTATTTAATAAGGCCACAGTATATTCTTTATCTTGAATTTCAGTTGCTCATCTTCCTCATTCCAGCAATATAGTTTTTCCCTAGTTTGTGTTGGGATTTTTTAAGATATGGCGTGATTTTTGAAGCACTGTGGAAGCTATCAAAAACATGATGCGTTGCGACAAAACTATCACAAAAAATTATTGGCTTTGAGAGAATAGACCTCGCTTGTTGATTTTCTTTAATACAGGATGACGAATTCATTAAAAAAAATCATAAAAGTGGCCATATTTTAAAAAATATTTTTTACGAAAAATTGGACCGACGTTATTAGTTGGGGCACTGAAAAGTATAAAATAATATTAATTCTATTGGTGCTTTTACTTTTGAAGTTGTGCAGTTGCAGATAGATTGATAACTTTTGGCACCAGCTTCACAAGTACCAGCACCAATAGAATTAATATTATTTCATACTTTTCAGTGCACCAACTAATAACGTCGGTCCAATTTTTTGTAAAAAATATTTATTTCACACTTTTGAGTGTAACATTAGTCATGAAAATCGTTGAACGTTCACTAATAGCAATGTACTTATCCTATTACCCATGTATATTCTTTGCTTGTAGTTGTTTTTATTGAGATCTCAAAGCATCGCTGCGGAAATACGCTTAAGAATTTTATGTTACCATTTTAATACCGATTTAACTCGAAAACTGTAACTCTAAGGAAAAAATGTTCATTATAAATGTTGCTACAAATAATTGTCTTTCATGTAGTATCGAAAGATTTTCAATTTTCGAAAGAAATCGCCCTCTCTACATAGCAACAATGAGAAACTAACATGCCTCTATCTCAAAAAAACCGTAACTCTCTTGAAAATCAATTTAAACGTTTCCAGATATTGTCCTATCTTTAATTATACCAACTCAGATTTTCGATTATCGACAAAATTTGCCCCTTCCACCCCCTTCGGGGTTGGTTTTCGAAGAGAAGGAGATTTCGGATATGCGTTTTTGTGAATATGGGACCATTTCTCAATCCTCCTCTTTCAAATGAATCAAAAATCATCAAAATCGGAGTTCGTTTACTATATAAAACGCGGTCGAATTGTATACGTTCTCCGTTCGGGGTTCGTCGGTCAAAAAAAATCCGGTAAAACCTAGTAAAACCCTATTGAGGGAGATTCTTCGGGAAAGAAATCGATCGATTGTGAGCAAACGGTATGTACAAACAGTCTGAAAATTTGGTGACTTACTAAAGTCACTGGGGGAGGTACATCTAAAATATTTTCATGTTAGTCGCACTTCCGGTTATACAGGAAGTAAATACCAACTTTGTTATTTTTAATGGAATACCCTGTATATTACCAAATTTTTAGATTTCTTGTACAATTTTGAAAATAATAAATAAACTCAAACAATCTATATTTGTACTTATAATTAAGTCTTCTTGGCATGATACAATTTTCAAGTAAAAAGTATTAGTATTGAAATGTTTTAAGCTTGTTTGACGTTTATTGACATGATATTATTTTCTAAGGCAATCATGGCCCACTTCTAACACAACTTTAAAAATGTGTAGTATTTTTCCAAAGAAAAAAAGCCAATTATTTAAAATATTATTAATTTTGGGTATAGTCCATATTATACAAATTTTTGCTGCTTAATATAATAAAATAATAAAAATCGGGGATTTCCATTTAAAAAATGTTTTCAAGGATCTAGTTTTCAAGCTTCTTTTTTGGTCACTCAATATTAAGGAAAGGCTTCCTCATAGGAAAGATTGATAATAATGTTTTGGACTGCAAACTTCATTTTTGAAAATTTTAAATATGTCAAAAACGGTTAGACTTAAATTGTACAAGAAATCTGAAAATGTGGTAATATACAGGGTATTCCATTAAAAATAACAAAGTTTGTATCTACTCCCGGTATAACCGGAAGTGAGACTAACATGAAAATATTTTAGGCGTATGTCCCTCAGTGACTTTAGTAATTCACCAAATTTTCAGATTGTTTGTACTTATCGTTTGCCCACAATCGATCAATGTCTTTCACGGAGAACCTCCCAGTATTTCTGGAATGGAAAATGAGTGCAATTGAAATATATGATAATATATAGTGTATCATTCTATACAGGGTGTCCCACGGTCATGGCCTATTAGAAATTTCTGGAGAATGACAAAAGCTATCGATCTGAAAATTTTATGGCTTCTATTAGACATTTCAAACTATATTTGGAAAATATTTTCATAAAAAAATCACTTCCGGTTTTGCCGGATAATATAAGATAATTTTGTTCAATATGGCCAATAAAATGCTCCATAAAATCGTATTCTTCCGATTTCCGCTGATGAAGCAATGCAATTAAATCTGATATCTTAAAAGTTATCGAACAATTTCAGATTTTTTCAAAAATTATCTTAATTATCTTAACTTTGGCATGCTACAGTATGTATTAAAAAACGAAAGAATACTAAAACAATAACAAATTTAATAATTTACTCAAAAAATATTAATCAATAACCTATTCAAAAAAAACATAACAATACTTTAAATGTAAATTTACAAGTGTTCAAAGTGACCCCATTTACTTCTGAAAATGCAATAAGTCTTGATTCCACACGAGATGTTGCATTTCTTATTTCTGCAGGGTCTAGATCTGCAAAAGCATTTTGTACCCGATTTCTCAGGTCTTCTGTCGATTGCACTGGAGGACGGTTATTATAAACTTTTTCTTTTATGACCCCCCACAAGTAAAAATCTAGGGGCGTTAGATCTGGTGACCTTGGTGCCCAATTCCAGGGACCCAAGCGCCGAAGCCACCTGTCCTCAAACATTTCATAAAGTTCTTCGGTAACTTCATGGCTGCAATGAGCTGGTGCTCCGTCAAGCTGATCCCAGCAGCTTATGGCTTCGTTAATTGGCAAGTCATCTACAAAGTCTGTAACGATGGTGCGCAATATTTCAAGATATTTTTCGCTGTCCAGCACTTCTTCGTAAATATAAAACTTAAGTGCGTTGTCTTTTATAAGAGCAAAAACGTTGAAACTGAATTTAACTTGAAACTTTTGCTCTTTCGTCAAATGTGTTTTTGTCTTCTTGGTTTTTTAGAAGAAACATTTCGCAAAATTCTACTCTTCTAGGACCATCTTGGGGGTGTAGATGTTGAACTTGTGTGAACTTAAAGTCATGCATGTTGTGCTGTTTTAAAATTCTTTGAATTGACGATCTTGCAACACGTAAGTCGTGTTCAGCGCTTCGAATCAACGCTTGAGGGTTTCCGTAAAAGTAAGCCAATACGGTAATTTGTGTTGCTTCATCAGCGGAAATCGGAAGAATACGATTTTTTGGAGCATTTTATTGGCCATATTGAACAAAATTATCTTGAATCCGGCAAAATTTCCTTGCAGTCATCGGCGACAAATTCGGATTTCGGGCGTTAAACGTCCTGCATGTTCTCGTGACAATCGTATTGCACTCTCCATAAATTGCAAAAAGGTTCAGCAGATCGGCATTTTTTTATTCTTGATTCATGATTGTGATTAATTTCATTAAAAAAACTATGAATGAGACAATTTCTAATCTTACACTTTGACACTGATATAAATAAGTGGTTACCGTTTTGATGCGTTCCAAAGTTAAGGTAATACAAAATAATTGTTGAAAAATCGGAAATTGTTTTTCTCTAATAATTTCTCAGGAAATTAAGAAAAATCATAATGAAATCTTTAAAACAATGTGCAGAGATTCCAAAAATTCAAACTCAATGTTTATCAAGCAAATAACAAAAAAGTTATGATATATTTTCGATCAACTCGTATTTGTCGATTTTTAACGAATAAAATTAAATAACTCTAAAACTATTAATTTTAAGTATAGGGAAAGGTATATCCATTTTACTCAAAATTTTGTGTAGAATTCAAAAATGTATCAAAATATGAGGTATCCCATTTGAAATAACAAAGTTGTTATTACTTCCGGCAAAACCGGAAGTGATTTTTTTATGAAAATATTTTCCAAAGATAGTTTGAAATGTATAATAGAATCCATAAAATTTTCATATCGATAGCTTTTGTCATTCTCCAGAAATTTCTAATAGGCCATGACCGTGGGACACCCTATATAAACAAAATCCTAGAATGTAAAGTATAGTAAAATGTAAAGCTTAACAATATCTATAACTTCTATTTAAAATTTCTATCGTATGCGTTAAGACAAACTCAGTGCTACAGGTATAAGTAGACCGTCTCGTGTACAATTACCATTATCTTGGTTTCCAATTTTGTCCTAATTAAATAGGTTAATGGTGATAATGTCAACCTAATACATTATTAGTTATTGCGCAATATACGAATAAATTACTAGAATTTGCAATGAAATGGTAAGATAAAATTATCCTATAATAAAAAATATCAGCTTAAGGGATAAGGATTTGATAAAATTGAAGATATAGATGATTGATAATGACGATACCTGTTCAAATTTAGATCACACATTTGCGCTCGCTGCTTATAAGGAAATATAAAGTGAATTAGTTGCAACTTTTTCTTGAATAACTAATGCGTTAATAATTACATGATTTAAGTGAATTTAATTTAATTTGTTTACAAGATGCACGTAGATATACGTTGGTTACGGTTATGAACTTCCAATTCAAATTATCTGACAATGAAAAGAATATCGTCATACAGCGTTCAAACTCCATAACTATAAAATAATATGATGTCGGTCTCAGTATCTAATTTTCAGAGATTCGTAGGAAACAACAGAAACAGAAATCCCAGAAAATTTAATAATCAAAAATATTCAAAAATATGTTTATTCATAATGAAATTCATGTCAATAAAAATATATTAAAATTATCTATTATATTAAAGCATAATTGCAATTGAATCATTCAAAGTCATTCATAGAAAAATTGTAAATAAACGATTTTTTGCTCGGCAATGGAATTTAGAATAAGAAAATTGTTATTGTATTATGAAATCATAATTATTATTTTAAATTTCAGTTACTATACCATTCTATTTATGTCATGGTTAAAAATTAAACCAATATCCCTAATTTAAATTCAGATTTTTTTTATTCTTTAATTAGAGTTATATTTATATTATAATTATGTACATAATGGAAGTACAGTATACTCCCATACCGTTTTTATATAGTCGCCTTCCAATGAGGCGGAATATGAATTTATCTGAACTAATCTGTGCGGTGTTACTTGAATCCGGGAAAAAATAACGTCATAAACACAGCCTTATTTTAAAAACGATAGGACATCCCTGTTTGATGTATAAGAGAGAGAGATAAAATAAAAATGTGCTGGTTGCCAAAATAGTTATTTTTGTATTAAGTGCGTAAAATGAGTGTTTTTTAATGGCACATGAGAGAGTGAATTTTATACACGAAATACAAACAACATCTTTTGTACAACTGTCCAAAAAACTTGACATTTGTGCATCCTTCAAAAAGTAATATTTCATATTTATTTTTTTCACAGTGAAAAAAAGACCTTTTTTAATTAGTTTTTTTAATATGTCACTGTCATCTTAAAATACTTTCACATATACTTAAACTTCTATACCGCTAGCATTGTGGGAAAAAATAGGCAAAAATGAAGCCAAAGACCTGGAGATAGCTGGCGATATGCGCATGCGTCATGAATTTTTTTGGTAAGAGAAGGGACATGTCCCTATTTTGTTACCATGGATACCATATGCGGCATACATATGTGACCCCAAGCCACCTCACCCAACTTCCCCTTTCGCGTATGCGTACTAAACTCGCAATCCCCATAGAGAGCTTCGCAAAAATTCAAGGATCAAATTATAGGTATATAGAATTATGTGTAGTTTCATACCTCTTTTAACAGATCTGTCAGTTAAAATAAAAAATAAGGTTATTCCATATACTTAAACTTCTATACCGCTAGCATTGTGGAAAAAAATATGCAAAAATGAAGCCAAAGACCTGGGGATAGCTGGCGATATGCGCATGCGTCATGAACTAAGGGGAGGGAAATGTAATTATGTTACCACACTTACCATTGGCACAGCTTATTTGGTTAGCTGTGCCATTGGTAAACTGTGATGTTACCATGAATACCATATGAAGTAACTCCAAGCGACTTCCCCTTTCGCGCATGCGCACTAAATCCCCGCAATCCCCATACTGAGCTTAAAAAATATTCAAGGATCAAATTATAGATATATAGAATTATGTGGGTTATTCGTTGCCAATCTGTCATTAGGTGCTTGTCAATTTGAAATAATCTTTAATCTATTTTAATAAACCTTACTGAGAATCAGATGTTTCCAATGCGCCATACTGGTTATTGCATTACATAATTGTTTGTAAAAATATAATAAATTCTCTTCATTTGAAATTATTCTAGAAAATAATAATAATTGACTACTGTAAATAATATTTACAAATTTACAAGATCTTATAATTGTAATTCAACGAATTGATTTAGTATTCAACTATTCTTTAATCTACCTATTGAAAACATTATGTAGCATCATAATAATTCATAGAATTTTGCAACTGTTAGACAGACTTAATAAATAAATATTTTTTATTCCAGTGCAGCATAATTATAATTCTAGAATATTTTATTTTTACCTTTCGAAATATAAATCAATTGAGTTATTTTTTATATTAAAATATCATGTATCGAAGTATAAAAAAATTAATAAATAATAATTATTCGAGGTTTTTACCTTTGTCCTATAGACTCGGAATAAATCATAATATTACTTTTTCTTTTTTTATTAATGAATAATAAAAATGTGAAGAGCCCAATTATTTTTGCAATTTTAAATAAATAATTGATTTTTATTTTTACTTAATGCAGTACTTGCTATTAAGTAGTAAAACGGCGTGCCATAAATAATCTATCTCTTGCAAAATATCTCCGAAGATAGCGAAGCACTTTACTGGAAAAAAATCATGTCTAGTTTTCAGAAAAGATAATGATAACTTTAGTTAGTGCAGCTTAAAACATAAGTATAATATTTTAAAAAATGATGACATTTCCAGTTTAAAGGATAGGATAAGATATATGGCTATAGATTCGTAATTCGTAATCCTAGATTATTTTCAGTTTTTCTTATATCAGTAATATAATTTATTTTATGAAATATAATATTGGAAAAAAAATATCAAAGTTGATGCTTGGGTTTGAATAGAATAGAATTCTATTCTATTCTATATTTTATTTAGGTGCAAATTAGGCAATAAACAAAAATAATTTGTATTCGGAAGTTGGGATAGGTAAAAATTTTGATAAACCAGTACGGTAAATTACAAGTTTTATTAATTTTCCAATAAGAAACACACTCAAAAATATAAATCTATATACAGTGGAACGTGGAACTTCCCTATAAAGAAAGCGCTAAATCATCTCAAAAAATTCGTTATACCAAAAATTCGTTATACAGAATATATTTGTTTCTAGTGTCAAATAACAAAATGTGCAACGTTTATTATTTTTTCTTTATTATTATTCATATTTGAAGTGCATGTATATGTATTTGCATTTATATTTTGAAAAGTTTACTACTTTTTGAACAAACATTTTCTTCTCATTTGTCAGAGTCAAAAATATTGTCTGGCACATTTTCAAAGCATGGGGACATCACAGCTTATATTTTGTTATGGTAAGCTGTGGCGACACGTTCTGGAAGCTTGAATCACCCGTTCGCGGCTTTGTTTTTCGGCGGGTTGCTCTCTACATCAACGTTAACGGCGTCATCACTGCTGCCGTCCTGGTCTAATGACCAGGTGCTGATGCACCACCGACACTGTTTAAAATGTCCTCTTCAGTCGGATGTTTATTTGTAACATTAACATAATCATTTAGTGTAAAATTATCAACATGTCTCAGCATGTCGAAACAATCCGGGTAGTAAGAGGTACCTGTACATTTATAATTTTTAAAACAAACCCTCCGACCGTAAAGCTTTATGGTCACCTGTCGGAATTTATTAACTACGTCCGGCATTATTACGGAAAAACCCTTATAAATACCCCTTTAATCAGTGTTGTTCCAAGAATAATCACTGATGGATATTCCACAAACATTCGTTATAAGGAGAACTTACTTCGCTACAGAGGGTGTTTTACATATGGTAATTCGATAAATAAAGGTGCAAGGTCTTGCAAACAATTCGTTACACGGACGTTCGCTGTAAGAAAGATCCACTGACTTATATACCGCGTTATTCAGATTCGATGCTCACCATTGGGATCTCGTAAACCGTAAGAGGTACGAAGAAAGTTAAATTGGGACAATGTTGCGAAATGTAATGGGGATTAATATGCCACAAACAAATTTGAAGTATCATTTTTCGTTTTTGACAAATTACAAATTTGGTGCGCTTGTGAAACCAGTTTTATCCAGAAATAAGCCCTACTCATTTTATTTTGAGAAAACACCTGATTTCACCCGTACAAATTTAGAATTTGTCAAGGGCTCAGACCTGGTGATGAGGAAAGGAAAGAACATTTATGAGTGGTACACCAGGAACTGTCAGGATGATGAAAATGCGCGAAATATTCACTATTGGTCAAGAGACAATCCCCGAATACAGTATCGGATAGATTTCTGAGAAGATGGGTAGGTACCCATTCAACAGTTCCTTGGCCTCCTCGTCCATCACTCCACTCATTTTTTTTCTGTGGGGTTATTGCAAAACCGTTTGCATCTGAAGATCATCTGAGACAACTTGTTCTTGAAGCATTCGAAAACATTACACCTGATACCTTGAGAAGCTTTATTAATTCGAGAGTTAGAAGGACTTATCTGTGTTTGAAAAATAATGGTCATTTGTTTGAAAATTCTCTATAGTCTACACTGATATTTTTTTGTTATAAATAATTTAATTAAATACGAGATCTTATTTCATAATAATGAATGATAGAAATAATCAAACATCTCAGCAACATAAATTATACTAATAGCTCACTAAACTATTATCAGCGCCATCATTTCAGCGCCTACTACACCAAAACGTTCAAAATTCAATGAAAAACCTTTTTTGTAGAATCATATTGTGCCATACATCGTTGTATTTGTCATAAAAAATGCTGTTTAATACAGGGTGTACTTTTTTACGGACCATATAAGAAAATAAAGTTGATGATGATTTCTCCGAAACGAAACGTCTTACTGAAAAACGTTGTTTTTCAGAGCTCAAAAAGTGGCAATGATAAAGTTCCTTTTGTTTTTTATATTTCGGTAAATAACATCAGAAAAAAATTAAAACGAAATCGGAAAATTACGGTTTTTTGACATTTCTTCGCAAGTAAGCGGAATTTGTCGGTTTTCTCAACAACATGTTAATAACCTTCAAGTAACGCAACTGTTCTCTAATTTAACCATCTTCGTATTTTTTTATGGTTTCCGAAATCCTAATAATAAACATCCTTATCTTGGACACACTCTATAGCATAACCATTTTGTGTTCGGTATTGAATATTTACCCTGGAGTCCCAATACTAATTTTGCATCGTTGGTTAAATTAGACCTCTAAATATAACAATAATTTGTAATTTCTGGTCGTTATAAAAAAATCTATAACGAGATACAATAACAATAGTTCTTTAAAATGTCTGTTGAAATCAATATCAGAATCACCGAGAATAAAAAGGTGGCAACTTAAAAGTTTCAAAAGAATTGCCTATTACGTACATATCATAAAAATATATCTTTTATTCATACAACTCCTCTGGCTAGAGCTTTGATCAAGATTAGATTTCTGAAAATTGGAAATATTAAAAATAAAAATATTATACCCATTTAACCTTTCACCAAATTACCCAAGTGCGGAATCCTTATGTGAGATTGGTGGACTTCGAGAGGCACAGCCATACATCTTGTTAAATATGGTAGGTATAGACATTGATATTGAGTCCTAGGTCCTAGCGGGCATCCCAAGTGCTTTTTACTTATAGTGGGCGACATTTCTTATAGAACTGGTTTTCCTGCATTTTCCTACAACATGCTAATAATTCACATGTGTAATGTGTACCTATCCATTAAACTATTAATTTGTTAAAGAAAACAAAGTTTATTACTTGTCCAATTAAAACGATATAGGTTCATGCACATTAACAATTCCTATAATTAATTAATAACTCTGATTATTTCTTATGAACTATCAGTTTCATTGAATCGTATTTAAATATATCACCTTTAGTCTGCTTTATTATGTATTCTCTATAAGTACTTTTCCGCATGATGACGTCATTTATAATTTTACATTCATTGTAGGTGTACCTACTAGGGCATATTATTTGATATAGGTATCTCTTGGAAAGAAAAAGCAGTTGCGTTATAGCTATATAATAAATATATGTATAGGTCACCTGAAGATGAATAAACAACAGAACAGCAATTATCAAAAACAATATCCAAAAGAAATGGATTTTGGAACACTTTTTTGTTCACTTTGAAATGAACTATTTCTCGAAGGTTGTTGTTTTAGCTAAAGCTGGCAGAGTGATCATTCTTCAACAAAAATTTGAAGAAAATACTTCGGAATACCGCACATGATTAACACTAAGTAGGTACACTTTACAGCCATAAAAAAGGTTTTCAATTAGGCTGATTTTCATAGGTTGATCTGCTAACTTTAAAGTTGGTAGAGCAGCTACAAGCAAAAAAGATATAATGGCAAATAATTAATATTAGCTCCTAATATGCTCTACAAGCAACTGTTTCTGCAAGGTCAGTCTGTTAACTTTATCTTAAGGTAACAGTGTGGCCATTCTTTAAAAAAAAATTAAAGAAATCATTTCCAGAATAACGAATCTGATAAGCTTTTAATTTAGCCTATTTTTGGGACTCAAGTTTACCAGAGTCACAGTATAAAATATATAGAATACTAGCTCTTTTACATAAAGTCATAAAAAGTCTTGAGGTTGGAACCCTTCTACCTCGCAGTCCTACTCGCATATAGAAATAGTCCGAACACCAAACTCGATCCATCCAAAGACATTTATCAAGAGAGAACAGCATGATAATTTCTCCTACATAAGTCTTATGGATTTTCCGGTATAGAATCCTCCACCTAGGAAGTCCAGTCATACTTACAGCTACTCAGCTACTACCATTTCATTCTAATAACATTCTACATACATACATGGTAGAGAGGCCATCAAAATCATAAAATATAAACTTATCTTTCTTCTAATGAAGTCCGTCTTAGGTTAGTTTTGAGATAGGTACTTATTTGCATTACTAGTGACACAATATTGCATTGGACTCTCGACTACAGATGTCTGCATAAAGAAAATAGTAAGAAATATATTGGGTAATTTAACCAATATCGCTTAGTACCTATTCTCATGCTTCTACAGGTGTCTCATTGTGGGCTGAAGGTTGTTGTCATTCTTTCCTTTCCATAGATATAGATCATTCGTGTCTATTAACTTTTTCAGATATTGGTTTGAATATAATTCATCCATTTAGGTACTTCTAGTTCTTCAACATCAAAGCTCTCTACTCTTTACAAATGTTCTTTGAAATTGAAATAAAGGGTGTCTCCAAAACGTCTTTACAAAACGCTACCACATATTACTGAGATCAAAATAAGTTTTTTTTTTTAAATAAACTAACCTAAGTACAAAGTTGGGTTTTTTGGTCGCTATATGGTCCTAAAGTTATAGAATATATTTTTTGTAGTGAATAAAGTCATCATCAATAGCGCAACAATCGAGTCCTGGCTTTCGCTTTCGTTATTGATGGAGCTAACGCATGGTCTATAGACCATGGAGCTAACTACTCATTCCATGTAGACGAACTCATGGGTGACCTCGAAGTTCTCATTTCCAATGGTAAAGTTTTGTCCGATGTTAATTTGATATTGGTTTGTCGAAGCTACCATGAGTTTAGTGGTAAATAAAATGCTTACTCAAAATTTTATATACCTACCTAATTTTTACTTTCCTACTCTACTATAGCAGCTGTATAAGGAAAGTATTGTAATCGTGTGAAATTTTCGGTATCGAGATTTTTACAAATGTTGACGTTTCAGAGTTTTCTAAGTCTAATAAACATATTTTCAGTCATTGGTCTGTCTGTCTGTCTGTGACAGCATTATCTCGGGAACGGATTGGTGTATTTTGTTGCTTTCTTTTTTATTTTGTTTGGCACCAATATCACTCGCCGGTGGCACTGAACACTGGGTGTTGAGCTATAGCCAAAAAACTTGATTTGCTCAAGACTATAGCGCGAAAACGGCTCTAAGGATTTTGATTAAACTTGACTAACGTATTCTTTTGAGAGCCCTTTACCACCCACATATAGCGCTATCTCTGAGAAAAAGTACGAAAAAAGTTATGCTTGAATAAAATTCAGTATTATCCACATGTTTCTTCAGATTCTGGCTAAACGTTTCATCTTGCGAAAAAATATTAATGACCATTGTTGTTTGTCTTGACATGCTGAAAAAAATGAGTGGTATCACGAGTTGACCAGAGGATTTTTACTTTACTACCGCTATTATCGTAGTTATGTACCTAAGGAGAGTAGGTATTGTAATAGTGTAAAATTTTTCATTCACTGCAATTTGCCTGTGAGCGATAGGAAAGTCGTGTGAGTGGACACACCAGATTTTAACGTTGATAAGTTCTATGCCTATTTTTTAAATGTCGGTCTATTTGCCCAATTTAACAATATCACTGTACCATATTTGAGCCGTTAGAAATTTAGAAAAATATAAAATAGTGACAAAGTGCCAGTCAGGCTCGCGTATATAGGGTTTCGTACTTCGGATTTTCATATAGTTGGTAGCAGTCTATATTCTGTATATGCTGTATTTTTTCAAAATTATAGTTTCCAGTAATATATTAGTTTCGGATGGTCCATTATTATCATATATACACTTACTCAAAAATAACGCACAACCAAAAATTATGCTCAAGTTCAAAGTTGATTTTCTCGCGAGCCGATAAGTCGATTTCGATATTTTTTGAATGAAAGAAGTCTTCTCCACAATATATTGATAATTATATTACAGTAAACAGAGACATGTATCGAGACTATATAGTCTCATTATCCATCTTAGATTAGGTTCTGGAACAAATTTGGATAATTAGTAAAAGGAAAATGTTGAAATAGGAATTTAAATCTTAAAAAAGTAAAATGGCTAATGTGGTACTCACGTGGCGATGAAAAATAATTCCAAAACCCAAATTAATCAATAAAATAAAATTGACTCCCGAGGTTTTAATAAAAACTTAATCTTTCACATTGTGAACTCAAAAATAAAATTAAATTCTAAAAATAAACTAAAATTAAATTCTAACTGGAAGTTGAATAAACGTGGACTGGTGGACTACATGATTGTTACTAAGTTCGATGTGAAAGAGACAATTTTTGGTTGAGGATCGCAATTTATAGCCCATCAACACATGCGTGGTGCCATTTATAAATAGTAAAATGTTATATATAAAATGGATTAATGTGGAGAAGAATGAGTTTCTTTCTTTCAACACTTCAATCACTTTGAGATACCTAATGGACTTTTACCTACAATTTAGCCAGGGAGCAAGTAAACTGGACTATTGAGGACTTGTCTATTCAGCTCTGATAGACGTCTCAGAAAATACGTGGAAGAACTCTATTTAATGATGATGATGATGATCTGTGATGTTTTGGGCTGGAAATTTCCTTAAGAGCACGGACATATATCGTACCGTAACGTTGGGGCTCTTTAAACAGCGAAAGGTATATCAATGACATTTTGTCTGAACAATTTCTTATTTAAGCACGATAACGCAAGTCCTCATGTTGCGCGCATTGTCAATGAATATGTACCTATCTACATGAAGTAAATATTCAAGCTCTGAATTGGCCACTGCACAGTCCCGATTTGAATCCTATAAAGCACTTATGGGATATTGGAATATGGATAATATTGGTAGGGCACTGAGACAGCATCAATTCCTTCATGCCACCTTGCAAGATGTCCAAATAATGGTTACCAATATATGGAATCGACTTCACCAAAATCAAATGTACAATTTAATATCGAGCATGTCGAGTCGAAATGAAGCAGTCTTTAGAAGTAGTAAACACGCGCTACTAATGTACTTTTTTGCTATTTCTTATTAATTTTTGTTTGTGTAGTTCTGAGTTTTTTGTCAAAATGTTATTTTAATTTAAAAACACGTTCTGGTTTAAAACCGTATCTTTTCTTTGATATTACAGATATCAGAGAAATTCAAAAAGCAAAGTGTTTAGAAAACATGGAGGCTACAATTATGACTTCATCAAGCTTTCTTTGTTGTTGCAAATGCTCCCTACAGGGTGTCTCAAATTTACCACGAAGAAACTATTCTCATTTTTAAATCCTGTACTCGCATAAAACAGAAATCTGAAAAAAAAAATTCTATCACAGTGCAATTACATCAAATCAACTTAGAATTGAGCATAATTTTTGATTATACGTTATTTTTGCGCCTAAGTATGTTTCTTAATATCTACCAAGCCGTTCATTTAATGATAATGAAAAAAGTTGTTTATTACTACAAGCATATAAAGGGGCTAATATCTGACAATCGTGATAATGTGAAAATATGAAAGTGCAAAAAATCAACAAAAATTTTAAATTGGAAAATAAGATTATTTAATATTCTTTGCTCCTAAATCCTTCTTAAATGACTGTTTTCAGCATTTTATGTCTAAATAAGGTATAATATGTCCAATCCAAACAAAAAAGTGCAAAAAATCAACTTAACATGAGCCTAGGTATATGTTATATTCACTGAAGAACGTCGACGCGACGAGACGAGTTCTGTATGACCGTAGACTAGGAACTCTCTTTCCTAGTCTAAGTGTATGACAAACACATGAGTATGAAAGCGAATTTGACATTTACGTAGCGATTGTTGTAACAGCATTGTAAGTTTCGCCGATTTGCTCATGTGTAGGATACATTATTTTTTGTAAAAACCTGCTTTGATAGTGCAAGCTGATGGACGACATATTTCGTATTCCAAGAAGAAATCTGTTACATATTCCATAATCAGCAGCTGCTTTCAATTGACTGAGTATTGATAGACGTTTGGCATTGTGAATGTCAGAATATGGAAGTTGATAATTATAAAATCTAATAATACAATAGTTATATTGAATGTTGACCATCAAAATTATTAAATTTCATCCGTATGAACGTTAGTTTTTTAATATTTTGATATGTAAGCATATTTTGAAAAAAGGTTATGGCTATATTAGATTGTTCTATGTCTGACTGAAACCTGAGTCAGTGTGTGCGTAAAGGCACATTTCACACTAGTACGTAAAGTAATTTACTTTACTGTTATTTGAGAATAAATTTGATCTAAGCATTAGTATAATATTGGAAGTTATCAACGTTAGGATTTTAGAATTACCAGCTATCACACGGAACCTACATAGGTATACAGGCTGTTTCAAATTCGACTCTCACCATTGGGATCTCGGAAACTATAGGGAATACGAAGATGGTTAAATTGGGGCAAAGTTGCGCATTTATGTGCTCAACAATACGCCGTTTAAAATATTTGAAAATTTCGAGGATTTCCGGAGATATTCGAAAAAAACGAATCTTCGGAAAATCATTTTATTTTTCTCCTGGCTTTATTTCTTAATCAATTTCTAAATAAATAGCACATTTACATTGTCACTTTTTTCACTCTTTCCAATGGTGTTAATAGTTTTGTAACCTGACGTTTCCTCCAGGTGTAACTATCATTAACTTTTTTTTCTTATGGGAGCCATATTGGCATTCCACAAATTTCAATAGCCCTTTTTATTACCTTTTTGACGATGTATCCTTGTTGTCCTAAAAATCCGAGAAATTAAATAAATTACTTTTATGAAGTAGTTGGCTTTGATTTTTCCAATCGCTGACACATAAATGGCACTCTGTATTATTGTCAATAATTGCTGAGTCGTTGAAAATGGAGTTCTCAAATGAAGAAAAACGAGATATGATAAAACTTTATTACAATAATAATAGGAACAGTGTGAATAAATACATTGGAAGTGTATCTTAAGATGTATCCCGAGAGACGACAACCACCAACAAATTTGTCCAAATTAATGGACAGAATTCGCGATAGATTTGGCTTATACCTCATTAATAATGATTTCTTTAGTTTCTTCATCAATCCTGTCTCCAGATTTTTGTCTGCGTTTTTTAAAGGAACCATGCTCAGCGAAATTTGTATCCAATAAGTTGAATAAAGATCGGTGTGGTTGTCGTCTCTCCGGATATCTACATGTTAAGATGAAACACTTCCAATGTATTCATACTGTTTCTATCATTCTTGTAATAAAGTTTTTTCATATCTCGTTTTTCTTCATTGGAGAACTCCATTTTCAAAGACTCATCAATTGGCAATAATACAGAATGTCCTTTACGTGTCACCCATTGGAAAAATCAAAGCCAACTACTTTATCAAAGTAATTTATTTAATTTCTCGGTTTTTAGGACAACAAGGCCAACTTATGATACATCGTCAAAAAGGTAATAAAAAGGGCTATTCAAATTTGTAGAATGCCAATATGACTCCCATAAGAAAAAAAAGTTCATGATAGTTACACTTAGACGAAACGTCAGGTTACAAAACTAATAACACCATTGGAAAGAGTGAAAAAAGTGGCTATGTAAATGTGCTATTTATTAAGAAATTCATTAAGAAATAAAGCCAGGAAAAAATAAAATGATTTTCCGAAAATTCGTTTTTTTCCGGATATTTCCGGAACTACTCGAAATTTTCAATTTTTTTAAACGTATTATTGTTGTGCACATCAATGCGCAACTTGGTCGTAATTTAACCATCTTCGTATTCCCTATAGTTTCCGAGATCCCAATGGTGAGAGTCGAATTTGAAACAGCCTGTATATATACAGGAATTTTGAGAAATTTGCGCCCGTAGTCTTTCGCATTTTCCCCAATTTTGACGTTGATATGTTTACCTTTATGCTACGTATCGAATATTTAGACAGAGTCGGCGCCGATTCAGAACCGCCCTAGTTTCGAGGTCCGAGACCAACCAGTGGTGTACTCAATATAACTTTTTTTTCAAAAATTCAAATCTCACCCGAAATCGAATGACTATAGGTATATGCCGATCGACGCGTCCATCTATCCAACTTTACCTATTTTACCTTGATCCGATCCATGGGCGTCGCTAAATAGCAAAAAAACTAATAATCCACGTTTGAAAATTAAAGTTTTTCGTGATTTATCCAAAAATTCAACCAACACTTTGGAGTAAAAAACTGAGAGTTGGTAGCGTCTAACGGTATATACCATCTGGGAAAGATCGGATATCAAAGATTTTGGCCTTAACACCATAAACATATTTGAGTGTAACGAAATCCGAAATGAAAACTTTCTATATAATGCCAGCAAATAATTCAGCTTGTTGTAATTATTATTTATACTCTGTCGCAAGTGTCAAATATCGAACATATTCAAAGAATGTTGAGCAGAGCTTTTAGATTTCCGTATCTAAAGCGTAGACGACGAATGTGCTTTGGATATGGCGTTCCTATGGCATATTTAGATGTACTTTTTGCAAATTTATTCAATTTTGAGGACTTTTGAATGAATGAACTGTTAGTTTTACAATTTGACAAGATACCTACATCCAATCGGTTTCATTTACGAATCTCAACCTCTTCGATTTATTGAGATATAATCGTACTAACATTGTGTGTAGTTTGAATAGCCAATAATTTATCAAGTTTTTGTTTGAAGTTTTATTTTTTTGTTCATGCAAGTATCAAGCAATACATTTAAATTTATAAGATAAAACATTCTAATCAAACATTTCGGTCAAGTTTGAATTCTTAATCAAATACAAGATTATATTTGAACTATCAAAATGTCAATTTTTTTTAGCTGATATAAAATTGTACCTATAGGGTGTTTGAAACTGAGAATGCAGTGTGGCGTCTTATGGAGCCCTTCGTTGCCAATGCGTTGTTATGCCAGAACAACCATGAGGTCCTGTCTCAAGCTAATTTCGCTGCTTGGGTTTATGTTCCATAATTAATTATAAAATACAATGAATTTCAAAATTATGAAAATATATTATATAAAACGTTAAAGAAGGGCGATACTGTTTGCCGTCTTCCCATGTTATCTACATTGCCTATACCCAGCCACACTGCATTCTCAGTGTGAAACACAGAATATCGAGCGATCCAAAAATCTCATCCCCAGTAGGCCTGAAAATGAGAACATGTCTTTGCTGAATACAGATAGGAAGCTAAAAATAACAAGTGATGTTTCAATCAACATTTCCTTCCCCAAAAATGTGTTGAGGGGACAAATTTTCTTGTTAATCGCAAATTTGAGATGGCAAAATTAAATAAGAGACCATATCCAGCAACATTTAAATTGGACATTAAACAAATCATGGTTTCTGAGATATCAGTAGTAAAGTCTGAAATATATGATTCCGCAATGTGGAGGGGCAATTTCTTCGAAAACCGAAACTTTGAGAAGGCCAAATTAAAGAAGAGACCATATCCGGCGACAATTTAATTGGATATATATTTGAAAAAATGGTTTAAAGCAGTGGTAAAGTCTGAAATATGTGTGTTTCCGCAATGTTTTAAAATTTCTGAATATAAAGTGACCGTTCAACGATTTTCATAACTAATGATCACAAAAAATGTGAAATAAAACTTTTCACTAAAAACTAGCACCAACTTTATTAGTTGGTGCACTAAAAAATACATAATAATTTTAATTCTCGTACTTTTGAAGTTGGTGCCAAAAGTCTTCTATTTACCTAGAAGAGCACACAAACTGTATAAAAACAGTACCTATGTATTTCTAAAATTGACTTGGATTTCCATGTGGTATTGATAGTTCCCTAAGTTGTTTCATAGAGTTTTCAATAAAAAAAATTATTAAATTTAACCACAGTATATCTTAAACTGATCAAAATAATTTGCATTCCGAAGAAAAAAGAAAGATAGGTACGTAGAAATTACTGAAGTGATCACTCAATTTCAGAAAGACCAATCAATGAGCAATTATAATGAATTAATTAATGAAAGCCAATTTATAAAAAATAAAGAATAAATTGATTTATTGAACTGGAAATAAACATTTAATTACAATATAAGACTGATGTGTGAAATATACCAACCTCGATAGATGTTTATTCTCTAGTCATCACAACACATAGGTACCGAATATGTGCATATCTGTTTATGCGATATTAATTTTACTCGATTTTGGAATACAAGCTAAAAGTATACATGAATTAGTAGGACTCAATATTGTAAGTACATCACCGTGAATACTATAGTCTTTATGTAGTTCTATTACAATCTTTAATATACATAATTTAGGGCCACTAAAAATCAATCTTGTATTGTGTGTCAAGATCTATCAAATACTCGAACATACCGTTAATTATACATTTTAGAAGAACTCTTTTGAACTTTTAGACAGAACTAGTTACAGCTCTAGGATATCCGATTGAGATTCATGAAATTGAAACCAAAGATGGATATCTTCTTGATTTACATCGCATACCATATGGAGTTAAGACATTGAATGGAAATCCCAATAAAAATCCAGTTATTCTCCATCACGGGTTACAAGGATGTGCTGAGAATTTTATATGGATGGGACCTGGTAAATCGTTAGCCTTTCTTCTGGCAGATAGTGGATATGATGTATGGATGATGAATGACAGAGGAACAATGCATAGTAGAAAACATAGAAACCTGAATCCCGATATAGATGAAGTTTATTGGCGTTTTACGTAAGTTATAATTGAAATACATTATCTGTTCAATAAGTTAGATAATTTTCATATTTCTGGAAATTATTTTCCATTAGACCAAGATGTATTACTTATAATGTCTCATCACCTTACTTTTCATAACAAGTTTCATACATTATTAGACATACTCGTATATTTAAGGAACACTTTTCCCTACCTTTTTGAAAATCGAATATGTCCATCAATTCCTCTAAAATTTAATGTAACACACATATTATTTGAAAATAACAACATAATAATTGAACTTGAACCAAGGTTTCCAAATTTTCAGTTGATTAGATATTTTACATTACTTCTTCTTCAAATTAAACTTGTGTTTTTTATTTACCAGAGCCGTTGTTATTTCAGTCAATTACTTTTGTTCTTGCATAATATGTAACTTTATAACATACCTATGCATGAAGACAAATATAGGAGAATGAATAATTATTTACCTACCTTTAAAGTAAAACTGATTTTATTAGACAGAAAATGCACTGAAATTAACGGAATCATATTCATGAAATTAAAAGAATTTTTTACAATAATAATAATGAAATTATTGCAATCTTAATTACTTATATAGCACATTTTTTTAAAAACAACCCCGTAGAAATCCGGCGTTATTATCAGAGAGGTAGATTTCATTCTTGAATATTATTTCAGATATTTTTCTAAAAAAGTTCAAGAGAAAAAAGTGATGCATATCATATCTATGATTCAAAAATTTTATATTCCTCCTCATCTTCTTCTTCAGGTGCTAACTGGTGTTAACAATCACATACTTGTGCTACCTCCCTCAGTTTTAAAATAGTTAAACCTGTCCATTGTTTTATGTTGAAGTCCATGATATTTTTCTGCGACCTATTCCTCTCTTACCTTCAATAATTACTTGAAGAAAGAAATATGCTCACCTCATCTATAAATATCATTATAATAATAGCCAGTTTTCTTATTTCTCTAAAATATTTGGACGGATTTTGAAATTTTTAGTTCAAACATGGTATATCTATATATTTTTATTTGAAATATTAAACTTGTACATTTTTGATTTTGCTCTAATTTTGGAGACAGAAAAATAATATACCACAAAACTCATAATCTGATTCAGTGGTCAGAGGAAATTTCACCAATCAGGGACTTACTTAGAATTTCATGTTCTGGTTTTCCAGTTTTAGGGCGAATGCGCCAGTAAGCCTGCCCCATCTATTGGTCGGCCCTTTAATTATATATATTTTGAATCGCTAGCGTTTTTCAAGTTCCTTATGTGGTATTCAAAATATCCATTTTATAAACTGTAAGGATACCAACTTCGCTTTAGGTCAGATCTAACTGAATTCCCGCGAAATCCGTTCAAAAAGTTGTTGTTCGTCAAGCAGTGCCAAACATCGTGGGCAGAACATCGAGTCGGTGAACTTTAACACTAGTAACAATTGCTGTGCAACATAGAGAGTTTTTATACTATTTTGCTAATGAATGTTTAGTTAAATAACCTTAATTCGATAGGAAACAATGCCTTTCTATAAATTTAGTATAAAAAACAAAGTGGCCGGCCACTAGTTTCGCAATTTTTGATAGTAATTAGTAGTCAGCCCCCCCGGCCGACTGCTGGCTCATGATGGATATTTTTATTATTTCTCTATCACATTCAATAAGAACAATATTCACATTATCTTTGTCTTATTGCATAATTTGGAATAGGCTTATTTCCTGTACCAGTAGACGACCGTGCGTACGACGCTTGGAAAAAATCTTACAAGCCATCAAATCTGGTGGCCGACTACTAGAACTTAAGTCCTTTCATAATTTTACCAGCAATCGGCCACAAGATTTCTGAGGCCATTTCAATTTTGCATGGAAAAGTTGATTTTAACAATCCCTAGGTCATGTCAGGCCATGCGAAAACAAAGATTCATCAACACGATTTAAACTTAGCAAACGCTCTTGAAGCTGTGAGAAATCATGCTTCGATAAGACCGTACAATTACAATTTTCGCACTGGCAAATTTTTTACCGCAGAAATAGCATTCAACCCTTTCAAATTACATGAACGAAAGTCGAAGAGTATTTGGCAGCAAAGTCACTGTGTGATGTCTCTAGAAATTACTAAATTACAATGAAACTACCTACATTTTGTATGTGGGCCCAAAATACCTTGTTCAGACCTAGTAAGAAATTACCAATTTTAGGGCGGCGAACCGGCCGACTACTATTATAGGTACGGCCGACTACTAAGATACAAACGGCCGAATACTAGCAAAACGGTGCCAATTAGAAATAAAAATGAAATAAAAATTCACGTTCGAAAATCGGTTGTCTTTCTCTATAATATGCGATAGCCTAATCTGCGAGCTACAAATGCGAACCAAAGTTTTTCCACTAAGTCTACATATGCCCATGTCATTTTCATTTAATTAGAGATTACTTCAAAAAAGGCCGACTACTAGCACAATCACCCTATCTCCCACTAAATCAACAATTTCAAACATAATATAAGGTTTGTTGCTCTATCGGTACTTGAGTGAAACTTGCTCAATATTTCCGCATACCTCTAAGCTTTGTTGGTTTATTATCCAGGATTCTGTTATATTCGAAAACCAAATTTTCCACTTGGTAGTGCTAAAGAAGATAGATTATATAGTATCTATCTTTTTTGGTGATGCTAGCTGCAAAGTACTCGTTGTGTGCGCCATCGTTTAGATGCTGCTTATAGAAATTCTAGCTGAAGAACTCAGGAAAGAGGAACATCAATACAGCAGATGCCATTGACAACAATTGTGAAATACCAATACCAATGCAAATGGCAAATAGACATACCGACTTATTCCAGTTATATTCAGTTACTGACATAGATGATAACAGAAACTGCCTTTCCTGTTCCGGAGTCAGCGAAAATGGAAAACACGTGTTCTTCACGTTTCCTCCCAGAAGCAATAAGACTGTCCTTAGAAGGTAGAACTAAGAAAATTCCTTGATGAGAACTATACTCTCATGAAAGGCATTCCTTTAGGAACATCGTGGTTTAGAAAGGGAAAGAGTTAAGGTAAATCACAAATAGAAGTAAAAAGCTCATAACTTCGACACCTTGAAAGGAGATCTCGAAAAGTAATGCCTGACAACGGTGCCATGGAGGAAGGATTTGTGTAGGACTTCTCGGTACTGAATTCATGAACATTCCGATATAATCGTTCAAGTGTGATGTGTGAGTTGGAAGTGTTTAGTGACTTCAAACACAGTGTGCAAATTTGCGTTGGTATGCTTCTGGTTCAAGGCTATGTTGGATCCATTTATGCGTAATAGATTGGATGATTTCTTTTGTAGACTGAGAAGAGTCGTCTGCTCTATTTATTCATCTGAAATTGGCCTTTTTTGGAAAGACCTTAAGCAACTCTCCACGGTGGCGTCCCCGAGCTTCTGAAAAGCAGGCAAGGTGCCGTTACCGAGCAAAATCTGTATTTACAAAGGATGAGACCGTGATGGTTGTGGGTATCGCCATCAAGTGTATTGTACTTCCAAGAAATTTCAAACTACACAGTTCTCTAAACAAACGACTGATCATCAACGTGCCGGGAAAGGCACGAAGACCAACTCAAAAATTAGTGAAGCTTGTTTTATTGATAGCTTGTCACAGATACAAAGATATATGGGAAAGCATTTCAGCCAATGAGATCAAATTCGACACAGGTGAACATTATTTGAGGTCGTGATGAGTAAGTACCTACTTGCATTAACGAGGTGGTTGACCAGCATAAGAATCGACATGAACTCGTGAGCTGGTGGTGGCGGCTGCGGAAGTACTATAACCGTACTGGTTGGAATTTTGTGAAATGGCCATTATAAAAAGTGTCGCCTGTGAAGATTTTGCACCTAAGCAAGGTGAAGTGAGCTACACCCCGCAATTTCGAAATTGCAGAAACCAAATATGGTAAAATTATGTGCTTTTTATGTGCTATTTACGTCCCAACATGATTAATTATTTGCTCGAAAATTTACACATTTTCTAATCTAAATCAAAATGCGGGGAGCAGCTCGATGCCGATCTGCACCCCGCTTTTTTAATTAACAATTTCGTGTAGGAAACAATGCTTTCCTATGGATCAGGAATTAAGTGCTCTTTATGTGCTCGAAGATAGGGTGATGCAGGAATTTCTTGCACCGTTTTTTTTAATTATTCGCACCGCGGAGTGACGCGCGACTACGGCTCACTCCCCGGACCCAGTATAAGTAATCCCAAGCTAATAACGGGCAATCTGCATATTCTTGAATTATGTGCTTTTTATGTGCTATTTACGTCCCAACATGATAAACTTTGTGCTCGAAAATTTAAACATTAAAAAAAAACAAAATGCGGGGCGCAGCTCGAATTTGATCTGCACCCTGCATTGTTCAACAATTTCCTACTTTCATCGTAGCTGAATTTTTATTCACTCTTCCACGTTTGAAGAGAAACGCACAACGCTTCTGAAATTTCTCATACAAGTTTTTTTACTCAGCACTTTGTAACAGCACCGGTTTAAAGGCTCAGTATTCTCTTTCAGTTCAGTATTTTTTCTTAGATTTCTGGTTGTAAACGCGATCATCAACATTTTTTTCTGACTCTTGTTTACTAAAACGCAAAGTCAGCACTTCCTCATTTGAAGCGGTGGTTGAGTGATTCATCGAAGGTTCCTCAGATTCCATTGATAGATTTATATGTTAGAAAGACAGAAAAAAGAATACATAAAAAAATATCAATAAAGCAAGTGGCAAGCAAACAAGTAAGTAAAAGTAAAAGTTGAGTTAAGAAAAAACTTTAAAAAATGTTATTTCAAAATCACACTAGCAATCTCAATTTTTCAGATGTTAAAGTTATGTTGAATCACCTTGTACATTTAGGCCGACTGCTGTCGTTTTAAAGAAGCGTTCTGCGGCGGAGTAACTAGATTATACAAAAAATGGGGAAAGTGAAAATACTGTACGTGCTCCTTAAACTAAATCTATCTTCTTTCTCCTTTTCTTTTTTGTAAATATTTTTCTGCACGTAACATGAGCGTAGAGAGCATTTTCTGATTTCACCACGTGATTTTTTTTTGTAAGAAATCTCTGTCAATATTGGGATGAATTTCAAAACAAACTTTTTGCTTTTCTCGTTAAAAAAAATATTTTTGTATTCTATCAAAATGTAAAGCAGATTGCTGCTTGTTTTTTGCGCAGGTCTACCCCGGACTGGATTAGACATTTTTCTGAACAGTCACGCATCTGCAAGTAAACATCAATTATTTTTCTAACTTATTATAAAGAATTATTGACATGAATCCGCTGTCGCACCTTTTTTGCAGGAACATTTTTCTACCACTTGTTTATTTATTACAAATCCTTAGATAATATTTCAATGCTCAACAATAACTTTGTACCATAGACTCAATTTGACTATGACTTATGCAGACTTATATGAATATCCCGTCCAGGAAAATTCGAGCTGCACCCCGCATTTTGTTCACATAATTCAAGAATATGCAGATTGCCCGTGATTAGCTTGGAATTACTTATACTGGGTCCGGGGAGTGAGCCGTAGTCGCGCGTCACTCCGCGGTGCGAATAATTAAAAAAAAACGGTGCAAGAAATTCCTGCATCACCCTATATTCGAGCACATAAAGAGCACTTAATTCCTGACCCACGAAATTTTTAATTAACAATGCATTTTTAATTTTTTAGAAAATGCGTAAATTTTCGAGCACAAAATTAATCATGTTGGGACGTAAATAGCACATAAAAAGCACATAATTTTACCATATTTGATTTCTGCAATTTCGAAAGTGCGGGGTGTGGCTCACTTCCCTTCACAAGCACTGCAAAGGACACATCAGAAGACATGAAAAAAAATGCCTGTCCGCTCCGAAGCGCGACTGGAGTTTACTCTCTAAGTACGATTATCATTGAATGTACAACAGACAAAAGAGGCAAATGAATGCCATAGCTTGTAATAATGATAACGATATATATATATATATTGTAAATAGTTTTTTTTAATAGTAATGTATAATATATAAACTGTACGCACTAGAGAAAATACGTTATAGGATATAAATGTACAGAAAAATAGTGAATTTGATTTATAAATAAATGAAAATAAGCAAATCCAGTAATTTTTATATGCCTGTTAAAAACATATATTCAACTCAGCTTTGGCATAAACTGCAGGTATATATAATACACAGGAACTATTTTATCCCACAGTTTTCATGAAATTGGTGTCTACGATATAACAGCGAGCATAGATTACATCCTAAATACAACAAAAAAGTCAAAATTACACTATGTGGGACATTCACAGGGTATTAGTACTCTATTAGTAATGGGATCAGAACAACCAAAGTACAATGAAAAGATCAATATTGTGATTGCAATGGCACCAGCCGTTTTTACACATCATATGACGCAAAGATTTTTTAAATTTCTCAGCCAAATATATAAATCTATTGAAGTAAGTGCACATACTTTATAATATACATAAGTAGGTATAATTATGATTAAGTAGGTACTATAGTATTATACACACAAAAAAAAGTTTTGTACCACCGCAACATAGATATTCTGAGCCAGCCAAATTAAAATAAATCTTCAAATATCTCAGGTAGAATGCATTTTAAGTAAAAAATTTCCGTGTCTGCTTTAGATCGAAAGATTTCTCAAGAAAAATACAAAATTTGATAATAAAGGTATGAATTTTCAATATTTATTTTATTTAATTTGTAATCAACCATGAAATTTACGGTTTTTAGAACATCGTTACACCTCGTCTGGCAAGACTACAACTCATTACCCTCTCTAGCATGATTTCAATTAGATTATCCAGTACTCTTTGGTCCAGGTTTTCCTTTCTTTCACCGCAGCTACACGAAGCTTTTCTGGGGAAGCTGGAGTTTTTTGGCACCAAATTGCTGGTTTTGGCATACACTATTGGATTCAATTCGTGTGAAGTATCAAGTGTTGCTAGCGTTACCATTTGGACTTCATCCAAATACTCCCATACAATCCAAGCTCGATGCGGTCTGGAATTATCATCTTGTAAAATGAGTTCTAGGCCTACCTCCTGATAAAGCTGAACAATATGAATTATAATAGCTTATCTGTATCTGGACTTCAATAGGAAGCAATGGCGTCGGACAATTGTACATGATACCAGCCCAGAACATTTCCATTGATGGACATGAGCTACTGCATTTGCCAGCCGTTCGAAGCTACCCCGTTCTCTCCAAATGTGTCTACGATTGTTAGACGGAAATTCTGACTTTATCAGTAAAGAGAAGATGACTCCATTGATCAAGATTCGAATTTTGACAATCTCGGGCCCACCTGTATCGAACATCCCGACCAACACAATTTCAAACTCAGCAGTTATCAATTTCTACGAGCCAAAATATACAAATAGCGATCTTCATCGGGGATATTGACTGCGGACCTACAATACTAGGCCTACCTTCTACGTTTCCAGTATTCAAAATCCGATTCCATGTTATTGTATCACAATGGACTATTGTGTACGTCTTGTACAGCTCTTTAAGATAAGCCAAGATTTGTTGCAAAAATTCTAGTCTCCAGCATGTAGCTATGGGAATAAGTTCTCTATTTTTTGTAAATTACTTCTCTAAGCTTAAAAATATTTTTCAACGAAGTATCGAAAAACAAAGACAAAATGATGCATATTTAATACCTTTTGAGTTTGCTCCCTAAAACATTATCAACAAAAAAATGTAAAAAAATTGAAATTCATAATATTTTACCTACTAGAAACATTTCAAAATTGAAGACAACGATAGTTTTATTTGTTAAATGCTGTTCCTTATTGAATAGAAGTGCAGAACTTTTTTTGGGGTATTTTAGACAAAAATAGCAAAAGTAGGTAGGCAAATATTGATTTATTTTGTCAATATAAACTTGAAATTTCAGATTTTCACAGAAAACTCACAAATTCATGAAATACCACCATTTGGATTGAGAAAATTCTTAATACATTTCGTCCAATATTCTTGTACCCATTTTGATGGACCAAATAGTTTATGTAGATATGCCATTGGAATTGGAGGAAAGATCGACCCCAATAATTTTGATCGGGTGAGAATAAACACAATATTTTAACTGGCAATCGATTTAAATAGTTTTTGTTTTGTTGTTTTTTTAGAGACTTTTTCCAATAATTTTCCCCACATTATTGACTGGTTGCTCTACTAAGCAGATAGCACATTATGGTCAAGTCACACAGACGGGTAATATTGAAAAGCTTCATGATACTAGAAAAAGAAGTATCATGGAGAAGCTTTTAAAAAATCCAGATAATAATTAGTTTAATTACGTTTAGGCCAATTTGCACAATTTGATTGGGGAGCAGAAGAAAATGAAAGGAGATATAAAAATGCAAAAATATCCAATTACAATCTCAAGAATGTGCGATTTCCAATAGGCATATTTTTTGGATCCAATGATTCTCTTATAACTGAGAAGGTGAGTTTAGTCAAAACATCAAAATAATTACCGAAGTCTGGGATTATGCCATTTAACTTTATAGGATGTAAATATACTAGCGTCACTTCTACCAAATGTAGTGGAAAATTCAAAAGTTGAAGATTACAGTCATCTCGACTTCTTATGGGCTAATAATTTATATTCCGCTGTGAATAGAAGGGTAATGGAAGTCATGAAATTATATGGATATATTGTATAGCCTTCTAGTGAAATGAGTATTTAATGGTTTAAACAAAACAAATTAAATTAGGTTTATTATAAAAAATAGAAATGTGTATGTATATAATATATATCAACGAATTTTATATTTTTCCAAATAAATAAAAAAGAACAAGAAATTAATTTATTTTTCCTCAATATTTGTGGTCCCTCTACCCCAACAGCAATAAACATTATAGATTATTACCAACCAGAAGCCACTTCAAAAATTAAAATACGGTAAGTGCAAGTGGGATTTGTACCCTGGTGGTTTTATACTACAGTTACAAATCAATAATTCAATAAAATACGTATAATTCATATTTTTTTTTAAAATAAAATTTATTTTTTCAGGTTGTTTCGATTAAAGTAGTTGACAAAATCTATAGCTAGAAACTATAAGTATATGAGAGAAGTATTTTCGAAGACATTTATGCATTTAACTGGATACACTAGAACTACAAACCTGGTGGCTGGTCGATCATCAATCCCGTTAACGAATTTGCTCTGGACTCTATTTATTTATTTATTTATTTAGGGGTTTGGAGCCACAAACAGACATAGTCCAAAAATAGTGTCCCGATATTACAATATACAGAATACAAAAAATATACATAAATATAAATAATAATTAATAGTCGATTCTGAGAGAGAAATATCTAAGTATCTAAATTATTTAGAATATTTAGAGTAAGTTAGTTATTATAACAAATTATATAGGTAGGTATTATTCTAAAAAATTAAGTTTAAGATATTTTTTAAATGTTAACAACTTAGTTGCAAATATATCTAAATTACTATCAGTACAATGTATATTAACAGCCTTAAGCATTCTGACTAGGGGTGCGTTTTGGTAATAATTAGTTCTGCAATATGGAATGCAGAACAAGTCATGGTTTCTAAGTGTTCGAATGGGTACATTAAATTTACTTTTCGAAAGGATGCTCTGAGAGTTAGATATCTTAATCTTAAATATTGTTAATATATTAGACATATGGTTCCTCTTTTCTCTAATTCAAAAATTTTATAATGCGATCGAGTCATTGAGTAGTTATGGTTTACAATACAAAAATGAGTTTTATAACAAAGAAAACGAAAAATCTATTTTGAATTTTTCTAACGATTGCATTCCTGCAGCTTGGGCTCGATACAGTAGAAGCAAATACTAGTTTAATAAATACATAAGAGTAATAGAGAGTTATGATTGTTTTATAATTATGAAAATCAATACATTGTCTTCTTATAAATCAAGAATTGAATTGTGTTACAATCATTGACCAATTTGTCGATATGCAAATTGAAAGACTTTTTGGAGTCAAATACGACCACCAGATCTTTGATGTGAGAATCCCTTTTTAAAGAAGTATTTTCTAATTTGTAGTCATAATCTACTATTGTAGATCCTCGTAAAAATTATAAAATAGAGCATTTGTCAAAGTTCAAAAATAATTGATTTTCATTACAAAACTGTATTAGGTTATTTACTCCCGATGATGGTGAGAATTTTTCAGAACAAAACCCTAAAACGGCAACAAACATTGATCTATTAAGTAAGTATGATTGAAACCATCTCAGGTCACCACAGATTCCCATCTCGGCCAACCTGTCGATCATGATGTTATGCCAAATTTTATCGAACGCCTTGCTAAAATCCGTATAAATTGCATCTACTTGACAAATAAAGATTCATATGCGTATTGTGAGAATTCCATCAAATTCAACTCTAAGTTCCTCTTCTGCAGAAAACCATATTGTTGAGGCATAATATCACTATAGTACAAAATTAGAAATATAAGGAAAAACCAGTTTTTCAAATAATTTTGAAAAGGTACATAATATGCTGACAGGTCTATAATTTTTAACTTTGTTTTTTGACCATTTTTGTATATTGCTTTAATAGCTGAGACTTTAGGTACATACATCTGGAAAAACTCCAGAGGACAGAGATTGATTAAATAGTATTGTCAAAGGCAAACAGAGTGAAGTTGAGCATTTTTTAGCAAATGTGGCTGGTGTATAATCAGGGCCTGCACCCTATTTTCCATCCAAACCCTCCAGGGTTCTTTGTACTTCGGTCTCAGTTAAAATTATTCTCGAAAGCGATTTGTTATTACGTATGGAATGTTTTTCATTTTTCTTTGTAGGTGACTTTGCAACATATACACTCCCAAAGAAATCGGAAAACTACCCACAAGCCACAGCACCTTAGGAATTCCGTCACTCGATCTCTTATTTGACACAAAGTTCCAAAACTGTTTATTATTGTTACGTATTTCATTTTCTATATTAGCTACGTATGAGTCGTAATCAATGCTGATAAATTTTTTGGTTTCAGAACGAAGTGATTTAAAAGTATAGTAGTCCTTTATATTTTTATTTATTTTCCATTTTTTATGCATTTTTTTAAGGATCAGTTTGATTGTATTTAAAATAAACCGGAAAATTATTATTTACACTTTTTTGAGGAACATGACTCTGTATAAATTTATTAAGTGTATCATAGAATATGGTAATATTTGTGTTTAAATTATTAAAATTAAGGAGAGAAGGCCAATTTGCTAACTGGAGATCATGGTTAATATCTCCATAGTTAGCAAGTTTAAAATTTCTGAAATATATTTTCTGGCACTTCTCGTTTAGATAAGCGTTAGGACAGTCAAATAGGAACTCCAAAGAGGGGTGGTTTGTGTTTTCGGTTAGCAGAGGATGGATGGAACGGATTAAGTTGTTAATGAAAAACCTATTACAAAATACTGTCTAAAAGTCTATCATTTAAATGGAACGCTGCTTATAGCTGCCCTGGGACTAAGAGTTTTTAAAAATTCAAAAACACGTTCTCAAAGATTTTTATGGAGTTCACCTTCGCCATGTAAAAATATTGGTAGGTACTCCAAAAAGGGGGCGCAGCCCTAAACAACTTTGTTTTTTTCAAATTAGAAGAAACCACTTGTGGCACCTCTTTAGGAAGCTTATTGAAAAAGGAATTTGTCGATAACATTTTTTTTGATATCTGTCAAACCATGTGTCAGAAATTTACTAAAAATTGATTTTTAACTATTTAATGAACAATTTGGTTCCCGTCCTCTTGAGCATGGTAACTGGCGGTTATAAATGTCAAAAGTGCCAAACTGTAAAAAAATCAAATTTGGCTGCATGTCTTTTTGTATTTTATTTGAGTTTTGGATTAAAATTAATCATATTTCATTTATTTATCACATCATTTTGTTAATCATAATGAACGAAGAATTAATTGAAATTGAATTAAATAACATTCATCCTGAAGAGTTGATAGAATACTCCTTTTATATCTGATAATTCAGTCTGAGTCTCATACAATTTTGGTTTTGTTACACTCGATTCTCTAGTATCTCCGTTATGGGCGAATTAAAAAAAAACATCCAAAAATGGATGTTCGGCCGGTAATATCACAAACATACTGACCAATACGTTTAAAATTGAATAAAGAAATAATTATTTTACTTAAATACTTTAATAATAGATAAATAATACTATTCTTTTAACATAAAACTTATCGATCAAAACTACAAAACAAAATATTTGTCAAAAAACTAAACGTTATTATGATAATTTTATAACCGGACCATTTTCGCGATAAACATAACCGAGAATAACCTTCAAGTTTATTTTAAGGTGGGGGTATAACCGCTCTATTACCGACAGCAGATCACCGGGAACTCGCGAAAAAATCCTAAATAACAATAATGCTGTAATGTCACCTTTTTAGCTTGACAGTTGTTGAAAATGTGCACCATTAACCTGTTGGCACAGACCCAACCGATAGTAGAACTCTTCCCTTACTTTTTTCAAAACTTCTGGCATGATTAAACGTATATCTGCCCGAATCTTCGCTCTATAGATTCTGATAAAAACTCATTTTCTAGTTTGAATAATTAGGCATCTTGAAAACCATCCAACTTCGACATTATTGTTTCTCGAGATATCTTGAGTCCAAAATCAGCTACAAACCACCCACCGTACAAACAACCACACATAAACATCTTCATGAAAACCATTATGTCAAAATCTGAGATCAAAATAAGCAAAGCAAAGCATACCTTGTACCTTAGTACAAAGTTGAGTAATTTGGGCGCAGTACAATCCCGTAGTTACAATTTGAAAATCACTCTCTTGTTTTAAATGTGAATTGGCTTATGAAATTTTACAGTAATTTGGTATGTTGTCAAAATACTTATAATAAAATTTATAGAAAAATATCTATAAGTTGGCGTACACTTTTGTTTATGTTAGGTAATTTGGTACACAGATCCCACATGAAATTTTGAATGCACGTTGAAAATGTTCTACATGCTTTTTTTGGAAAAAATAAAGTTAATTTTTAAGAAAACGTAAAATCATAAAATTAGGCGAGCTTTACTAAGAGTAGATACCTTTGTAACTTTTTGTAGTAAATAATTTAATTAATCTATTACTTACACATATCTGACAAAAACTACAGATACTTGAATGAGTTCAACTAATAGGCAACCCACTTTGCGATAGCCTTCGACATTAATTCAAAATTAGGTCTTGGACATAATTCATACAGAAACTATTGATTGTATCTGATAAATATTCGTAATTACATGACTCTTTTAATTCAAAAATTAATTTTGTGTCACGTTAAAAAAAGTCAGCTATTCTTATATCTTTAATAAAACAGAAAGAAACCTGTTGAATAATATACATTATCTACAAGCTATACAACTAGATATTTTCAGTAAAATTATTGAGTGATTTTTACATATAATAACAATTAAATTACCGAAAAAAAGTGAGTGACCACAGTATACTTCCATTTTCATATTACTCTGTAACATCTATAGTTTGAAAACAAAAACAATCCATCATAATACTAAGAAATTATGCTCTTATGAGTTTTGGAATGGTATCATATCAATTCATATTTAGAATTATTAGAATATTGGAATATAATTATCAATTTTTGCTCGGTGTTTCTGAGCAACACATTCAGAAATCCAAACGATATTGCGGCACTCTTGCTCTTTAAGCTTGAGATAAGAATAGAAGACACCAAAATGAAATTGTTGCATGAATGCATTGATATTCAAACGAACTTCGTGTTCAAAGAATTTATCTTCGAGTGTTTTATCGCCGGGGTTGTTGCCAGCTCCCTCAAATAACTTTGCGTACTCAGCGTAATATTCTGCAACTGCTTTTACTTGGTCATAGTCCTCAGCTCTAGCAAGAGCCGCTAACCCATCTGGATGTAGTTTTCCACAACGTGGATACAACTTGGCACGATCATCCTTGCTCAATTCTGTGCCAAAAGAATTGATTGTGATTATGATAGCACGTCTGTCAGCTTCGAATGCCAGGATTTCACACATACATTCGGCAGTGGTACCTCCGATTTCTTTGCAAAAGTTCCAGAAAGCTTCCAAGTAAGCCTTATACAATGTGTTTCTTATAATCTCAATGTTCATCTCATCTAAATCTTGTTCGCTAATACAGTCGACAAAATATGGAGCCAGAGGTGTATCGACTAGAACAGCATTGTATAGTTCAGCCGGTGTAGCAGCGACGTGAATAGCCTCCATTTGCTCAAAACTACCAAGAGGGTGGCATTTAGGTATCAATTCACCAATAGGTCTTTGATGAAGGGTCCCGGTGATAAGCAGTATTATATTATCAATCATATAGCTGTAGGTGATAAAATCCAGAAAGCATGATAGGGGTTCAACAGCTTGGTTCCGCATATGCTGGAATTCAATCACTAACTTCTCCCTCAGCTTGGAATCGATGGTCGATACTGATAATGGTGATGGCTCATTAGCCAGAAATGAGCCGTAGTCCGTGCCTTGCAAATGAAGTTTCAAATCTAGGGAAAACATTAATTCAAGTGAAAACTTAGAAGAATACCCAATAATTACCTTCAAGGGTTTCGCACTGAACCAAGTTCAAATAATCTGATTGCTTCAGGATGCCACACTTGAAGCCACGGCAAAGCCCTTCCAAGTATCCATTGTCGATGTTAAAAAGACAGCCCTTCATTGTTGTTTTTCCTAGCTAAATCAGAGCACCAAAATCTGAATCACAACTCACGAGATGTGTAGAAAATACACCTCGCCCAACTGTCATATGATCAGTGTCAATACACAACTTCGCAAACGTCAGTGCTATTTCTAGATGGCGTTCTTGTATTTTCGGGCGCTCAATTTAAAAGTTGAAATTCTTACAAATATGATCCATGTATCAGAGCCTAGTTACGCTTCATAATTAATAATGAAAATGAAGGAAACAAATCTATATTTGTAAGCAAAAACATTGTTTTGATATATTTTTAATTTATTATTGCGATTATTTCATGTATACTGTAAGCATCCGATTAAATTAAGAGATTAAGAGGACGTGGATATTTCTCATTAATCAGTCTAGTGTTATAACTATACACTCAAATTTCAGAAAACCTATTCAAGTCTCCTAAAAATGGTTACTGCCAAATACATAACCTAGAATGCATCTATAAATTTTAGAATGAAAAAAATCCTTGAAGGGCCTTAAAATTAACGTTTTACTTGAAAAAAAAAACAATATTTTTAGTGGCAGATGCAATACTTTTAATAATTTATACTTAAAATATAAGCGTACATATATGTATAGTTTGGCCTACTGAGTAATGGTAGGTATTTATCTATGGTAATGACCAAAGTTAAATCTTTTGTGTTACCCATAGCAGCCATATAGTGCTGGCTGCAAATGATCACACATTTCTTATCTACTTTTAATAGAATAAAATAAACATCTCGAATATGTAACGTCTACTTTGAAATACACTTTGTACTAAGGAATGCAATCTGACTCTCGCGCGATCTCAGTCTTTTTAGCGAAATTGATCTCGGCCGAAAAATGGGCGAGATCTCGCTAGTTTAACGAGATTGTGTGTTTCTTAAGGAGCTATACTTTCAAAATAATTCGTAATAATGGCGTGTGATGTAAACTGAACAAGCCTTTCATTTTATTGGTATATTTAGTTACTTAATCTCTAATTTCTACTAGATGTCTGAGTAAGTACAGTTTTCTTTAATTTTTTTTATATAAGTATAAGCAAATATTATATTTTATGGCAAACTTGTTGCTAAAGTCTTTTATCTAACTAGAACTGTACATCTTCAAGAATACCAATAGAATTATTATTATGTATTTTTTTATTTCTCAGTGCACCAACCAATAAAGTCAGTCTTATTTTTTTTATTTATTTATGAATAATGTGTGAATTTAATTAGAATTATTTAATAAGGGAAGAATATCAGTTTCAATAAAATGGTACGTGAATTTTTATAAATATTTATTGTCATTTTTTACAAAACTACAATCACTAACGTATACCAACAATAATTTATAGACTGAGTTAAAATATATATATTTTTATTTGGCACGAATAGAACGTTTCTTTAAATATGTCTGAAAATCAGTAAATCGATCATTAAAATTTTTTATCCTCAACATTAATATTACTATTTATAATTGTGCAAATATAATTTTATTATTACTAATATATTTACAATAGTATAGTACATTATTATAATGTATACATAAGAACACATTTCAATTCCAAAAATATTAAATAACAATATCAAATAAAGACTAAGAATAAGTGAACAGCCATAATATAGCACAATGGAAAATTTAATAGACATTAATATTGATTGTCAATAATTATGGGAAAATATTTTTTTAAGATTAAATAAGCAATATGAGTTCGGATTATTGATATAGGCATACATAATTTCTGTTTCCAATAATATTTTTGAGAACATTAACTTAATGAATTTCGTCCGCATTATTGAACCGTCAATGGAATAAATTATGAATATCATTCAAATCGCCCAACCATAGTCTTAACCCAACTGGTACCTCCAGCTTCTGTTTGAATACAACTTTGAGTGGTTGATGAAGTTCTACTAACTGATATTTTATTCATTGAAAAATTACCATTCGTTGATGAAACAATTTTGGTCTCATTGTGTGTCACAGACGTCAGTCGTATTGGTTTTTGTGGTATAGGTGGAGGAGCTTTTGTCGGTCTTTTTATAACTGGCCTTTTTTCTTGCCACGCTGCAACGTTTTGATTCTCAAATAACTTATACTTTTGTGAGAACAGAATTTTACTTTCATTTTTACTAAAGCTGTCCTGTTTTGCAACTAACTTTCCATTGGCGTCTTTTATATATTCTTCTTTGAGAGAATCATCTAAAATACTTTCGTAATAACTATCTGAATTATGACTAGAGTTTAAAGAAATATCCGATTTAGTGGTGCTAAGACTAGATTCAACAATCGACCGCCCAGTGTCTATCTCATTTGTACTCTTTCTAAGGCGCTTATCTATTTCGTTAAGTACTTCTTTTTCATTTATTGTCAAATCTAAGGGCTCTGGTGCACCCATCATATCGTTATCATCATCAATGTTATCATTCTCGGGCAATGACAAGTTTACTTGACTACACTGCCTGGATCCAGTGAACAATCTTTGTGGATCAACATAGTCTGGATTGGCGATTTTTTCTCCCATGCTCTTGGAGCCTTGTTTGTGCAGTGGGTACTTTTGGTTACGCTGTTCTTCTGACATTATATGTCGAATACGTTGCAGGAGACTGAATCTTATTGCTGATTTTCTATAGATTTTATGTTCTGGATGCTCATTATCATCTAGCTGGGATGAGAGATCACTAAAACACAAAAGATTGTTATTTCATGATATTCAACAAACTTAGTATACTTACTTATCGTGTAGCTCATCAATTTCACTATTCTCTTTCAGTGACGTATCTTGCATCAGTCTTTCGTTCTTACAGTCAGTGACATCACCCTCGTTTGAATTTATTTTATCATTCAATTGAAAAGACCTTGGCAATGAATCAGCTTTTGTAGGTACCTTAACTTGTTCTTCACACCAATTGGAGGTAGGATCACTCGTTACAGTTTTTCTGTTTCTACTAAAAGCTTTCTGAAAGCTGTGATTTTGCATCAATATATCTGAGACTATTTGTTCAAGGTTGTTTTTCAATTTTTCATCAGTGCCATCGTCCTCATTTTTCTCCTCATTGGTTAATTCAAGTGGATTTTCCGATAGATTTTCCATTGACTCATCAACCATTTCTGAATTTTCTGAGTCATAGAGATCGGTATAAAATGTGGCGCTCTTCACTTCTTTAACTTTTTTTATTTTGCTGATCTTTTTGGGCATCGTTTTGGAATTGTATTGTGGCACCATACTCGGTTCAGACTTTCTTCTCCAATTACCTAGTGACGGGAATGATCTATCTTGAGATGAAGCTCGGCGATTACTGAAATCGCGAGTTTTGCGAACCCTGCTTCTCCGCTCCAAATAGTGTGGAGTTGATGATTGTTTTAATGGAGACCATTTATCACTGTTATCTTCTAAAAGAATGAAACTAGGTGAACACTTCAAACTTTGTTAATAACTACAATATAAATTTGACAGCATTTTATTGACTCTTACCGTTCTCATTTAGATCCTGGCCTAGTTGCAGAACAAGCTGCCTTGCATGATTTGGAATAACGGCAGTATAATTTTCCAGAATAACTCTTTTAATCTGTAAAGTCCATTCTCGTTTGTGTTGAGGCGACCTTGCTTTGAGTGTCGAATGCAGTCTTGGATTATCAAATGGTAAAACTTGAAAAGATAATGGTTCACCCCTCACTTGTTCAACCAACATCAAATTTGAGCACTAGAATATCGAAAAAGTTCATATTAGATGCCAATCAATTGTAGATAATAAAAGTATCATGATTATTATTATCAGTTGATTCTAACATACCATTATGTGGCTTTTATAAGCTAATATTCCTCCCGCTTTACTCTTGGCTAGTAGTAGAACTTTCTCGAAAAGGAAAACATGCCTTCGTCCTCGAGCTCCTACAACTCGAAAAGTTCCTTCGGCTATCAATTCACCGAGTGCAGTGAGGTCTGGTCCATCCCATCCATACAACTGTGATTGGATTTCTTGTACACGAACAGCATGTTCATGTTTCCTTTTCATGTTATTTATGTCCGAAGCAATGCCCGTCATTGTTATGAGGGCCAAGTCTACAGCTGACTTGTGTGACAGCTCGCACTGTTTGGATAGTCGCTGAAAGAACACAAAACAAAAATTCAATCACACAAGGAATTTGGAATTTAGATCTGTATAACCCATTAGGCACGTCTATTTTATTACAATGAAAAAAAATAAAATAGTCGCAACCCGGTACGCTCAGCAAAACCAATCTCGTGATATTTCTACATAATTTGACTTTTTGAAATTATCTACAAAATCTGCTACCCAAATTAGCTTTCGGTTTTTAATTCTAGTTTTGAATATGATGTAGAGTAATTGTCTTTCAATTATGTAGTTACATCTCACAAAAACAACACAAATATTTATATGAAGATGATTAGAAAATACACTTTTAGAAATAAGGTGATAAAGAAAGAGACTGTTAACACAGCTTTTATGGACACATAAAATAGGCAGGTATCTATATTTTTTGATGAAACGAAACATGAATAAGAGTAAATTAGACATTCACTTTCTGAATAAATGAATATCGTTCTGGTCGATTGATCCAACTACATCTTCTTCTAGCACGCTGTAAAAGCCATGTTGCGACCATTTATTTCCAAATCTGTATATATGTGATCCTATCTAAAATATTGTTACCTGTAACAGTAGATGATATTTGAGTATTCGTTGAACTGGTTTTAGAAGGTATGAGCCAAGTGGTAGAGCATGTCCTAATGCTACTTGTTTTTCTCTAAATAAGGCAGCCATATTATCGTCTCTGGTAAGTTCACTTAATACTTCCATGGTTCTGGGATAGTTTGTGCAATATTCATTGTATACGGAAAAACCTGAATCATGTTTCAAAAAACAATTCGCAGTTTTTGTAGCATCACAATCAGCTTTTTTCAAATCCTCCAAAAATGTTCTAGAAAGAAAATTTATTTATCAATTTCAAATGAAACCTACATTTTCAAAGATTTAATTTTTCTTATATTTGAAGATAATTATATTGATTTACAAAGACGCTCACCTGTTAAATTTGTATATCTCTTCAAGATTACTGAATAAATTATGTAAATAATTTGCCAGTGGACAATCTGGATCTGCTTTCCATGGTTGTAAATAACCCTAGAAGAAAATATATATATTTAAAAATAATAACAGAGGTAAATTATATATTTTTTAGGATTCCATTCATCCGATGAAAAAAATAAACTCTAATAAGATCACTATGGTGTGTCTTTCCGTCGGTATGTCTCAGCCTATTTTCTCCAAATCTACAGAGAGACAAGAAGTTTGGTACTTATAGAAAGTTAAGTGATCCCGTAATGGAAAAACAACGTAAGTCAAGGATTTCTGTTTCTGGTGGTTAGGCTTGTGGAGCAAATATGAAAAAAAGATGAAAAATTTCCTTCGAATGTATCACGTAACATAAGTAACCAAAATGTACACATGTTCGTATGGCAAATTTAAACAAAAAATCTATAACTATATAGAAAATCTATATTTTGAGATATTTTGATTTTTGTAGATTTTTGTACAAACACAGTTTTATCTTATAAAATAAATAAATTTCACTTTGATAGATTGCAGATGATAAGTTTTTTCGGAGATTATAAAAAAGTTTAAGTCCGATGCTTAGAGTAGATAGAGCCTCGGTCAAATGTACAAGGTGTTCGGTCAAACTAGAGCACTTTTGACATGAAAAAAAACGATTATTTCACATTGAACGCACTGTATTTTATGCTAGTTTGGCGATTATTTTTTTTTTCACTTTATCGATGCATAGTAGCATTATCTATACCTAAACGGTAATGTTTTTGAGTTATACGAGAGATAGGGAAAATTTACACAAATTTTAAACGGAGCAGGTACATATTTATATTCAATTTATGATATTGTCAATATGTTTAATCTCCATTGATACAATTTAACATTTCATATAAGTTTACTTTTAGTCAAAATTTTGTCCATTAAAAAAGGGTGAGTTCGATATCTAATATCTCCAGGTATAGATCTTGCAGTACCGTGTATCTGATGCATTCAAAAAGTTAATTCAGATAATGAATATATGAATATCATTCCATATGCTGTAAATCGAGGTTCACGAATAAGCTTTCAAATATGCCATTAGTTTCTCTTATCTTAGTATCTGTGGGTGTAGTGGGATTTCACTTCCTTGCTCAAGAGTTCCCAAAATGAGAAAAATAATAATTGTGTCTGCCTTAAACTTATCCTATTCACTGATGCCAATTCGTACTCAACTGATCAAACCGTCTATTTAGATTTCTTTTCTCATGCGACAATGTTAAGAATTAAATTATTGTCAATTTTTGAAAATTTCTCATATAACACGAAATAGTTACGATTTAGGTATAGTGATATAAAGAAGCCTAATACTGCTATAGCGTGAAAAAAACTAAATGCATTTCAAAGACAAAATAGTGTTAGTTCAGTATGGGATAATCGATTGTACATTTAACTGAGTTCTATTTACCTTAAACATAAGTATAACGTTTAACAAATCTTATCATTTGCAATGCGCCGCAAGTTATATTATACAAATCAAAGTATCTCAAAAAGTATGGATTTTTGAAACAGGGAATTCCGATAAAAGTTGCCCAAAAAAAGTGACGAATCAGAATTTGAAAAAAATATAGTTTGCCGTTTGAAAAAGAGAAAGTTACTATCTACTTCCGGTATAAACAGATGTCACTGCAGACAGAGCCTTCTCATAAAAACCCTACTGCAATTTTTTTCAATTAAAATATGAGTAGTTTTCTCAATAATTGTAATAATATTCTTAGAAATGTTAAAAAGTAAGGTTTAAAAGATATTAGGTGAAAATGAACCCTGACCGTTCCTACCCCTTATCTCCGAAAATACTGAAAGAAGTTTTTTGAAAAAATTCAGAATATGTCTTCACTCTGAAGTTACAGGAGAACTATCCTATGTATAGAATCCTCTCCAGGAGAGTCTGATTCGTACTTATATAATTTAATTTATTTTAGTTGGATGATCTGTTGCATAAATATGTACACCTATAAAATCATAATTCTCGGTTAAAATTACATATTAATATGTGGAGGATATCTACATGAGCATTCTGCAGAAAGAATGTTCGAAAGATATGGTCGTAAAACTATTCTTAAATCAGGAAACAGGAAGTTTATGTTTTTATCCGCATATGCAAACATGCCTGATTCTAAAAAGACAAAGTTTCAATTGCGTTTGTGTTTGAATTCGGCTTATTTATCAAGAGATAAATAATATGAAACAATTTAAAGGTAGTTTGAAGATATCTAGTTTTTAGTTCCATTAAGAACCTTTTATTAGAAGGTATGTATTTTTAGATGAGCATTAATGGGTAAAATATCTTCGATATTCTTCATGCTACGAAATAACCTGTATCATATATCAACGATGTCAAATTGTTTAGAAGCTTAGAAGACCAATTAGAATAATAGGATAGGCAGTATTTAAGAGGGTGATAAAGGCACATTAAGCCCCATAAGTTATAAGGCATATAGGCTCACCTAGTGTATACTCATTTAATTATAACAAATAAATTAAATACCTTTCAATAATAATTTTCTTATTTGTTCAATGATTTATATGCGAAATAACAGTTCCAGCCACTTTAAAATAGCCTGATAGTTCTTAATTTTTGAAATAAATACTTATATATGAGTAATATAAATAACGCAATGTTCCTTACATTCATATTATAATGCAGAATTTACAGTGCGACTTAGAACAAAGTTATGAAGTCATAATTTTAAAAAGATTTTTGGAACAAAACGTAGAAATCGTCCCGCGTTACGCTCCCTCTATACGACTGTCTCTCGCCGGCTCTCTTTATCTCTTTCTATTTATATACAAATGTGTTTAAATTAGGTAAACTTATAAAAAAAAATATTTTTTTTATAAAAAATTGGACCGACGTTATCAGTTGGTGCACTGAAAAATACAAAATAATATTAATTCTATTGGTGCTGTTACTTTTGAAGTTGTGCAGTTGCAGTTAGATTGTCACCTACTTCACAAGTACCAGCACCAACAGAATTAATATTATTTTGTACTTTTCAGTGCAAGTCCAATTTTTTGTAAAAAATATTTATTTCACACTTTTGAGTGTAACATTGGTTGAATCGTTGAACGTTCACCATTAATATCCTATTACCCACGTATATACTTTGCTTGTCCTTGTTATTATGTAGAGATCTCGAACATCGCTGCGGAAATACGCTCAAATATTTTAGATTTAACCATTCTACCACCGCTTACCTCGAAAACCGTAACTCTAAGGAGACAATTTTCATTATAAATGTTGCTACAAATACTATTGTCTTTCATATGGTAACAAAAGATTTTCAGTTTTCGAAAGAAATTGCCCCTTCCACATAGCAAAAATACTGATATATGAGATTTTAAAATGAATGTAGCTCGAAAATCGTAACTCTTTTGAAAAAATGTTCAATTTAAACGTTTCCGGATATTGTCCTATCTTTAATTATGGCATCTCAAATTTTCAATTTTCGAGAAAATATGCCCCCTCCACCCCCTTTGGGGGTGGTTTTCGGGGGGAAGCCGATTTCGGAGTTTTTACGAATATGGGACCAATTTCCAAGTCTCCTCTTTCAAATGAATCATAAATCATCAAAATAGGGGTACGTTTACTATATATAAAGCGCGAAGAAGATAAATAAAACGCAGACAGTCGAATTGTATACCTCCTCCGATCGGGGTTCGTCGGTCGAAAATAAATCAAATTGGTGTAGGTCATATTAGTTGGTGCACTGAAAAGTATAAAATAATTAATTCTATTGCTACCTGCAACTGCACAACTTCAAAAGTAACAGCACCAATAGAATTAATATTATTTTATACTTTTCAGTGCACCAACTAATAACGTCGGTCCAATTTTTTGTAAAAAAATATTTATCTAATTTCAGAATTCACTGAGCCCAAAACATGTATTGGTTGTGCCAAGATTATCTCGCGAATGCTGTATTTTCTATTCTCTAAGTTATTTTTTTGCTGCGCTGTAGCCGAAGAACAAGTTTTGTTGATGAATGTAAGAGGAAAAACAGCTCTAAGGAAACTTGACTGTACTTGGTAAAATGCAGGAAAAAATTATGCTCTAATGATTTTTTTTATTTTCTACCTGTTTATTCATTTCCTGACTAAATGGTTAGCTGTAAGACAAAACTGAAAAGATGGAAAGAAATGATTCGTGTTAAGCAATCGGACAATTTTTACTGAATTAGGGGTAATCAAGAACTCTAATATAAATTTGTTGAGAGCGGTAGAAATTCGCCATATAATATTTCTGTGAATTATTCAGGTGCCACGAACAATTTATCAATACAGAAAAATTTCCATACCTAGTATAAAAATATTTAATGATCCAATAAGTATCTAGAAGCTTCGCAAATTACAGATACAAGGTAAGTATATAACTTACTAGGTATACTGGCAGCGTGGAAGCTAGTGCCAGGGACCTGTCGCGTTGTATAAGACCTTGGTTTTGCGTAATCTAATAATAACACGATGATGCTAGTCAATGACAATCACAAGAGAATGACACTATTCACTATTCATATACAGTGCGTTCATAAAGTATGGAAACGCTTCAATAACCTCTAAAATATTAACATATAGAGAAAAATCTCTGACAGGTCGATTTTTGATTTTGATGTTCTACTTTTTTATGTAAACAGCATCCTTTTATCCCCTCCACCTTCCAAATTATGACGTCATCATTATTTTTTTAAATGGGAAGGCCATAATTTTATATTATAAACGGCAAACAGGCAATTTTCTGGGCTCAAATATACCAAATACATGGATATTATCATAAAAATATATGAAATACAGGGTGCTAAAAAATTAATATATTCTCATTTGCTGCTTTAAATTTTCAATAATAACAATAATATTAATATGCAGTGGTAACTAAGATCTTATTAATTATTGCTAAGGACTCCGATTCAAACGCATACTTGTTTTTATGCATAATTTGGATAAAATTGAAAGCAGCAAATAAAAATATATTAATTTATAGCACCTTGTATTTTTTTTAAGTTAATACCCATGTATTTGGTATTTTTGAACAAAGGAAATATAATATAAAATTATGGCATTCCCATTTTAAAAATTAACGATGACGTCTTAACTTGGAAAGTGGAGGGGATAAAATGATGCTGTTTGCATATAAAATAAGAAAATCAAAATCAAAAGTCGACCTGTCGAAGCTTTTTCTCTATATGATAATATTTTAGTAGTTATTGAAGCGTTTCCATACTTTATGAACGCACTGTATAACAAAATCGTTGGCTGCACAACTGAAATCTAAAATATCTCGCTGTTCAGTATGGTAATTTCTCCAAAATTATATTCCGGAGAATATGTATCCGTTTACTGTTTATGAATGATTTCATTACTTTTGGGGAAAGTTGGGTCGACATCGACAAATTTTAACAGATAGTTTTTGTAAGAAAATAAAAAAAACAAATAGTTGTACAAAAAATAGTTTATTATCAATTTCATTATCAAACTTATTTAAAGAAGAGTTGTTGGAATATTCTATAACAAAATCAAAACACAGGAACACCAGCAAACCGAACGAACAGAACTTATTTTTTAGCTAATTTCAAATGTACCTACTAGTGTGTCTAGTGTCTATTGTTATTGTTTTGCAAGCACTTAAAAAAATGTCTCTACCAAGTGTAGGTAGTTTCCAAGTTGGCCAACCTGTACAATTTTTGCAATTTTAAGTATTTCCACATAAAGTGAAGTTATATTCTTAAATGAATGAGGATTCATCAATATAAGATCAAAATGAAGCATTTAACATAGATCTCCAGAAAATATTAATAGATTATAATAATATACAGGTACCCAACAGAAACCGATTTGAGCGTGCCCCAATTCAAATTCAGTTACTTAATGTTCAAAAAAGATTTGATGATACTGATTTTTTTTATATTTGCATCCAACTAATGAATGCAAAACTTTTAATTTAATTCGCGAAATCAATTTTACTAAATTACCAGTACATTGCGCATTCTAAGTAAGCATCATGATTTCTCAACTGCTTTGTAAGTTTAACGAGAATTTTATTTCATTATTAATTTGTCGTAAAACGAACAGTGAATTGGGTTGGGTAGGTAGTGTAAAAATGGTATAAGTCAAATAAGTTATATTTTATCTTGCGTAACTGATGACATAATATACAAGATATCTGCTGAAAATTTAAAGTAAATTTCAATAAATATGTCTTATGTATCATCAATCCTGTTCCTGTTTTGTAAGAATTTCTTTTGTTGTCTCAGAACATTCATAGACATGGCTAACGATTCATTTGCGGTTAATAATGAATTCATGAATTGATAAAAGTGGAATTTTGAAATAAATATATCAGTCACACAATATTGATAACAGCAAAGTTATTTATCATATGACAGCGCATGGAATGTAATTTAAATTATGTTTAATATCTTTTTTATAAATATTCATCCACTTCCTTTCTATAAACTCAATTTTCTATGCTGTTAGCTTATGTGTAAAAATTAGTTCAAAGCGGAGTTTTATCAATACCTACATGAGGAATTGCTGTTATTATCGATTTTCGATAAAGTAAAAAAGATCCCTTCGTTGAGTGGGGGTACGCATGGCGGAAAATAGCTTATGAGGGCGTTAGAAATAGCATTCTGCAGTCCAAATTTGAGTCTCAATCTAGAGACATGGAATTAAAAAAGATGGATACACTGTAGAGTTTTGATAGTAGATACAATATTAAACGTTGTAAAAAAAACAAACAAAAATTACTATTATGCGAGGAGATATTAATTACTACACTTCATTAAGGAAGGGGAGATCGTAGGAATTATATATTCCTGGCTGGAAAATCTAAGGAATTCATAGCTTTAAAATCGCAAAATCGGCTGTCTAATAAGTTATGATTGTCTCGCAGAAAAAAAAATAAGTTTCCTATTTCTAACACCACTATTTACGAATACATTAAATTGAGAAATGCATCTTTGAAACAGACATTTCATATATGTATCTGAAAATAAGATACTGATCGACATTTACAACAACATTCGTATTAGAAAAGAAAATTACGAGCGCTATGCGTTGAAATTCATTTGGTGCCAGTAATTTGTTTTGGGATAGAGATACGGACAAATAAGAAAATGGATAGGTACTCAAAGAATCGATCGAGATTTTAGAAATGCATTGACATGAAATAGAGAAAAGAACAGAACAATAAATGTCAACAATCAAAAGAAGACTGCTTCATAAATAGAATGTATTGTATATTATATTTCATGTCCCTTTACCATTAATATTACTCATATACACATCTTTTTAATTGAATAAAGCTCCTTAATATATTAACATGCCGTTTTGTAGGCGTCTCTTCTATAGAAGCAAACAACTTTTAATGGCTTTTGACCAACCTGAGCATGTAAATTAATACCATGGACGGAAGAATGAAACTTGGGCGCCTTGTAGGTGGAGGATATGTATTCATTAGCATATGTATTAGAGTGGAAATCAACCATTCAATATGTAAGGTTTTAGTACATGCATACAACAAGGCTGGATATTGTGTCGTGAAATAATATTGCAAAGTGCTTTTTGTTATCCGGCTGACAAATCCGCCCACATAAACATAATATGCTACTGGTATTACTTATTGGTGTAATAATACTTAGTGTATAGACATTGATATACACCATTCAAGCAGTCGATTGATCTTTGTAGAGCTAGAAGTGACGGAATAACCATATCAAGAAACGAATCTATAGAGAAAGTAATAATTTTATCATGATAACTTTTCAATAAAACTATAACCGACTTTATCAGATGATGCCCTGAAAAATACCAAATATTGTTTATCTAAAATATTTAACCGAACAATTCTTCTACATATATTTCGGCTATCTCGGAAACGACTCTAACGATTTTTATCAAATTTGGTATTTAAAAAAGGTTTTACTTTTTGAACAACTTCCAGACGGAGGAGGTATACAAAATCGGACTGTTTGTAGTCCGATTTTTGACCGACGAACCCCGAACGGAGGAGGTATACAATTCGACTGTCTGCTTTATTTTTTTTTTGGTTCGTGCGCGCCTTTTATATATTAGACGGTCTCCGATTTTGATGATTTTGGATTCATTTGAAAGAAGGGGATTGAGAAATGGTCCCATATTCATAAAAACGCAAATCCGAAATCTCCTTCCCTCCGAAAACCGCCCCCGAAGGGGTGGTGGGGGCAAATTTTCTCGAAAATCGAAAATCTGAGTTGGTATAATTAAAGATAGGACAATATCCGGAAACGTTTAAATTGAACATTTTTTCAAAAGTGTTACGGTTTTCGAGATAGACGCATGTTAAATATGTATTTTTGCTATGTGGAGGGGACAATTTCTTTCGAAAATTATGTGCAAATTATGTGCAAATTACGGCCACAAAAAAAAAATTTTGTGCACAATTCCTTGACCATTTTTTCGTTATTTGAAAAAAGGGGGTGCAGCTTGACGTCAAGCTGCACCCCGCACCAATTTCTATTGCCGAAATTTGAAAATCGATTACACCATAATTATGTGCAAATTATGTGCTCTCCAATGACCTAAAGAACAACTATGCTACTCTAAGCATACACCTTCTTTTTTTTTATTTATTAAAGGGGGTGTGGCTTGACGTCAAGCTACACCCCCGCACCTATTCCTGTTGCCAAAATTTAAAAATCGATCACACTATAATTATGTGCAAATTATGTGCAAATTACGGCCAAAGAAAGGAAATTTTGTACTCCATCCCTTAACTTTTTTTTTCAAATTACAAAGTGGTGTGTAAACGAAATTAAAAATTATTTATTGCAAAATTATGTTCAAGTTATGTGCGAATTAAGGCCACAAAAAATAATTTTGTGCACAATTCCTTGACCATTTTTTCGTAATTTGAGAAGAGGGGGTGCACCCCGCACCAATTTCTATTGCCGAAATTATGTGCGAATTATGTACTCTCCAATGACCTACAGAACAACTATGCTACTCTAAGCATACACCGTCTTTTTTTTTATTTATTAAAGGGGGTGTGGCTTGACGTCAAGCTACACCCCCGCACCTATTCCTGTTGCCAAAATTTAAAAATCGATCACACTTTTTTAGGTAGGTCATTGGAGAGTACATAATTCGCACATAATTTCGGCAATAGAAATTGGTGCGGGGTGCACCCCTCTTCTCAAATTACGAAAAAATGGTCAAGGAATTGTGCACAAAATTATTTTTTTGTGGCCGTAATTCGCACATAACTTGAACATAATTTTGCAATAAATAATTTTTAATTTCGTTTACACACCACTTTGTAATTTGAAAAATAAAGTTAAGGGATGGAGCACAAAATTTCCTTTCTTTGGCCGTAATTTGCACATAATTTGCACTTAATTATAGTGTGATCGATTTTTAAATTTTGGCAACAGGAATAGGTGCGGGGGTGTAGCTTGACGTCAAGCCACACCCCCTTTAATAAATAAAAAAAAGAAGGTGTATGCTCAGAGTAGCGTAGTTGTTCTTTAGGTCATTGGAGAGCACATAATTTGCACATAATTATGGTGTAATCGATTTTCAAATTTCGGCATTAGAAATTGGTGCGGGGTTGCACCCCCTCTTCTCAAATGACGAAAAAATGGTCAAGGAATTGTGCACAAAATTATTTTTTTGTGACCGTAATTCGCACATAACTTGAACATAATTTTGCAATAAATAATTTTTAATTTCGTTTACACACCACTTTGTAATTTGAAAAATAAAGTTAAGGGATGGAGCACAAAATTTCCTTTCTTTGGCCGTAATTTGCACATAATTTGCACTTAATTATAGTGTGATCGATTTTTAAATTTTGGCAACAGGAATAGGTGCGGGGGTGTAGCTTGACGTCAAGCCACACCCCCTTTAATAAATAAAAAAAAGAAGGTGTATGCTCAGAGTATCATAGTTGTTCTTTAGGTCATTGGAGAGCACATAATTTGCACATAATTATGGTGTAATCGATTTTCAAATTTCGGCAATAGAAATTGGTGCGGGGTGCAGCTTGACGTCAAGCTGCACCCCCTTTTTTCAAATAACGAAAAAATGGTCAAGGAATTGTGCACAAAATTTTTTTTTGTGGCCGTAATTTGCACATAATTTGCACATAATTTTGCATTAAAAAAAATTCATATTCATTTTATCGGGGGTGTAGCTTGACGGACCCTCAATAATAACCACTACAAGCAAGGAATATACGTGGGTAATAGGATAAGTATTATCTTCATTGATATGGTATAGTGAACGTTCAACGATTTTCGGGACTAATGTTACACTCAAAAGTGTGAAATAAATATTTTTTACAAAAAATTGGACCGACGTTATAGTTGATGCACTGAAAAGTATAAAATAATATTACTTCTATTGGTGATGGTACTTGTGAAGTTGGTGCCAAAAGCTATCAATCTAACTGCAACTGCATAACTTCAAAAGTACCATCACCAATAGAAGTAATATTATTTTATACTTTTCAGTGCATCAACTATAACGCCGGTCCAATTTTTTGTAAAAAATATTTATCATGATTATTTTTTCATTTGAAAGAGGACTATCGGCATGTCTTTCCCCTCAAAAACTTCTCCCAAAGGGGGGTGCCACTTGTTTTTATACCCGGCTGCGTTTAAATTGGATATTTTTCAAAAAAATCTTAGGTTTCCGAGTTACAGCTATGATAAATTCTGTGTATTTCCGCGATGTTTTGAAATCTCTGAATAAGTTATAAGCAATGTACTTATTACATTCTTCATTGAACGTTTGAAGATTTTAATTATTAATGATAGAATCAAAAGTGTTAAATATTTTTTCTGTAAAAAATTGAATTGAGTTTATTTGTTAGTGAAGAGAAAAATATAAAATAATATTAGTTCTATTGGTGCTGGTACTTTTGAAGTTAGTGCTAAAAGTCTTCTATCTAAATACAACTGCGTTACTTCAAAATTACCAGTACCAATAGTAATAATATTGTTTTGTATTTTTCAGTATATCAGCTACTCAAATAGGTCCAATTTTTTTTGGAAAAAAATTATATCTATATAGGTACATATATAGGTGGCCTTCCTGCAAAAAACGCGAGGTCCACAGATTTTTCTAGAATGGCTAGGCATATTTCGATAAAAAAATCAGAAATGAGTTTTCGGGGTTGAGAAATCGATTGATGATACTCACATATTTTATGGGTGCGACCCATGAGGTTCACAATACTTATTTCGAGAATAGGTCTGCAGATTTCGATAAAAAAATTCTGAAAGGGATTTCGGGGTCTATAAATCGATATGTGATACTTTCATATTTAATAGGAGTAACACTTGAGGTCCAAACTAGCTTTTTCAAGACTGGTTCCGCAAATTGGTATTGGTAGGTATCAACAGTTTTGAAGTGGTGCAAAAGATGAAATATCAGTTACAGGTAGACCGAATGCTATTGGCACCTACTTTATACCAGTACCAATATAACAAATATTAGTTTATATTTTAAAGAGCGTTATATAAATTGTTTGTCATTTTTGAGTGGCAACAAAATCACACAAAAGACTCAAAAAAATGAACGATAACTTTAAAAAATAAATAATAAATTAAAAAAAGTTTTTGAAAAATGATCCATATAAAGGTTTTCGGAAATTAGCTCAAATTTTCGAGAATTGTAAAAAGCCTCTAGATTTATTGGGCAAGATTTTAGGAGGGAGGAGCAAGTTTCTTATGCGATTACTTCTCGGCAGGCTTCTTTCCAATAAAAGAAGAATAATCAAAATCGTAGCAAGTTCCTCCTCTTTTTTTTTTGATGTAGGTCAAATAGTTTTGTTTTATCGAATCTAAAATTAATCGATTTAATTACCAAAATTACTCGTTTTTTGTTTTCTGACATCGGAACTCTTATAAGACTGCTTCAACTGCTCTCCTAACCCTAATGAAAACCTGATGACATATGTCAAAGCCGCGATTGTCAGGATGTTTTTTGCAAATGACAACCTGCATATTTGGTTTTAGATTCTTGCAGGCTTCTCTTTTCTACATTCAACTAGCTAGTTATAAATACACTTTATATATAAAAAAATGAGAAAGTTAATAAAACATGATAAAATCTAGTGTCTACCGTTAAATGTTGAATGTTCTTATATTATAAGAGTCTTATTTTCTTATTATTATTTTGAAACAAGCTGACTCAATTACTTAAACTTATCTACTGCATACTAAAAAGACAGGCAAAATATTTTTTATGAAATAATTGTAAATAAACAAACTAGATTTTTTATAAAAAAATGTCTTGTCTGATGTTTAAACAAATTTTATTTAGGTACATGCATGTACAATATTGAGGCCTACAAAAATCTACAACAAAATATCTAACATATACTTTGAAAAAAGTTGACTATCGCAAATTTGAGCAATTAAAAAGATATATAAAGTTTTTGTTGGAATGAAATAATTACAAAGGTGCGAATATCAATCTGAATCCCCCCGTATACATTTTTTTGCTTTGCTCACCTGTAAGACTTCGTTAAGATCAGCAACGTATACAGTCTCAGTTTCTAATACTTCTTGTAGTACTCTCTGTTCTGGAGTTGATCTGGGTTGTTCCTGTTCAGCAATTCCACTATCTGCAGAACCTGTAAGAAAAATAAAATTAAATCATTGAAGTAGTCTCGATTGAGAGAATTAAGTGATGATAAATTTCCCATCTTAGTGAGGAATCATAGCTGGATTTCTTCAGTTTTATTTTTTGTCACCTTGAGGCACGCATTTACTTGGGTACGTGTTGTTTTTTTTGTTGTATTTTTACATAGTTGAGGCGTATGCAAATTTGCTTGAGAGGACTACAGGCTAAGCATGTCGATAGCTATAATTTAATCAGTATGCAGATTCTGCATGGGCAAAAGTGTCAGAGGGGATTAAATTGCAAGTACACGCGATCGTGGGAACTTTTATCACCAATTTGTTTATTGTTTCTGGTCATTGAGAAGGATAATAATAAATCAATTACGCAAATCACCAACTGGTGAATTCATTGGGTTATGATATAAGTCAATAACTGAATCCACAGATCGGGACGAAAAGCTGATCCATGTGGAATACACCAAATATAAAAAGCATAAGTGCCGTAGGCACATGCTAATTTGATCGATTCATGATTAAATTCCACTTGATTTTAATGACTTGTTAAATTACATAATCTATTAAGCTATCACCATCAGTATACATAAGTCGATGGAATAGATATTAAGTTTCTGACGATAATATAAGATTATATCGATAATGTTACTTGTCTATGAGTTACGATTTAAATTGGATAACTTGAGGTGCGTACTTTCAGCACTGCAAGACATAATTTTATTTCCAATTTGCTTTCTCGATAAATTTCAATATTCTTGACACTTCCTAGAGCTATATGATATCTACTCATACACATGTTGGGTGTTTAAAGTGAAAATTAATATCCACATATACAGGGTGTTTCATAATATATACGCAGGACTTGAGGATGTGATAGCTCGTCCAAAAATATGAAAAAAGTTTATATTAACTTACCCTCTAAAATGCACCATTTTCGAGTTACAGGGTGTTGAAATTGAAAAAAACATTCGTTTTTTGTGAATATCTCCGGAACCGTTTATCGTATCGGCTTTTGTAAGCATTTTCCACTCATAATAAGTTTTGAGTCAGAAAAAAATTTGTTATGTCATAATTGGTGAAGATTTTGAAGGAGTAGTGGTTGTTTTTCTCCCCAATTTCTACGCCAATGGAAAAAGTACGGTTTTGAGGCGCCCATGTGAATCGCCAATGTTTTCTACACAAAAAATGTACTTTTGTTCGTGAGCTCTGAAGTCGACCGTTTTCGAGAAAAATCAACTTTTATGTTGAAAAAACACGATAATTTTAGCTTTTGTTAGTTCTTCTAACGTTTATATAAATTTTGTTAAATTAGTAATTAAAAAATTGTATTTCAAAAAAAAAAATGAGTGGTCCTTCCCATGGTCTATAAGCTTGGTTCCCTCCTACGTCAAAATTGAGCTTGACCATTGCTGTTTGCCTTTGTCCTCTGACAAAAATGACGATCTTGATTTATATTCTTCTCAAACTTTAAACGTAAGGTTAAAATCATTTAAAAAATTAAAATACCAGATTAAATCCCAAAAAACAGATTTCCAAAATGCCAAAAAAATTGCCTTGAAATTAAACGTCATACAAAAATAACAAAGAAATAATCCCGGAGTATTTGAATCTTTCAAAACATTTGTTATTTTTTTGAGAAGAGAACTATTGAAATAAAGATACCGAGATTAATAATTTATAAAACTGATATCCAAGTGAAGCTTATTAAGCTTTAATTTCTGTCTTCAGAAAAATAACAATTTTTCTTGTTTTTATAGTTAGGTATATCGAAATAGTTATCTAACCTTGACTTCCGGTAGGTTCAGGATCGCTATCTAAACTTTCAGCAGATGCCAAGTAAACTGAGCCGTGTTGATGGTGTCCACTACTTCCGCTCGATGAACAGGAGCCCAAACTTGTTAGGGAGACAGGCCGGGACACTTCTGAAGAAGTAGTACTGCTTATCGTGCCAACACTACTTTCACTGGGAATCTAAAAAAAATATATATGATTGAGTATCCGATGATGTTTATGTAAAAAATAATATACTAATATGTATTCATTCCATCTATACAACGGTCTCTAAACATTCTTTGAATAAATGTTTTTTACAAAAAAATTGGACCGACGTTATCAGTTGGTGCACTGAAAAGTACAAAATAATATTAATTCTACTGGTGCTGGTATTTTTGAAGTTGTGCAGTTGCAGTTAGATTGAAAACTTTTGGCCCCAACTACACAAGTACCAACACCAATAATAGAATTAATATTATTTTGTACTTTTCAGTTAACCAACTGATAACGTCGGTCCATTTTTTTTGTAAAGAATATTTATTTCACACTTTTAAGTGTTACATTTCTCAAAAAAATCGATGAACGTTATCCACTAGGTTATCCATGTATGCTTTGCTTGTATTATTCAGAAATCTATTGCATCGTCGCAGAAATACGCATATTATAAACTTTACCACTCTTGTAACTCGAAAACCGTAACTATATGGAAAAAAAGTTCAAATAAATGTTGCTACAAATAATCTGGTCATTAATTTTCAATTCTCAGATTTTCAATTTTCAAAATAAATTGCCTCTCCCACATAGCAAAAATACACATATTTCAAATTATAACATCGCAGAAACTAAAACAAAAACAATTTAAACGTTTCCGGTTATTTTGATATCTTTAATTATACCATCTCGGATTCTCGATTTTTAAGAAATGTTTCCCCCCTCCACATCTGGGACTATTTCTCTCCTCTTTCAAATGAATCAAAAATCATCAAAATCGGAGTACGATTACTATATAAAAAGCGGGCACGAACCAAAAAAAAATCGGGGTTTGTCGGTCAAAAATGCTACCACCACATATTCCAGAAAAATTATGTTAACATTGACAAACTCACCTCATTACAAAAATGTATTCATGGCACAGTTTTAGGCGCTGTACGGTTCAGTAGAAATAGTTTTAAAATCGTTTTTATGTTATAAATTTCCAACATGTAATAAAAACCAAATTTTAGAATTGTATAACAAAAATATGAGATAATATAACTTCAGAACTGTTTAGCGCTCAAAATATCCAACTCTGTACTACGATAAGTTTGCTGCTTTTATAAACTTGATCTCACGAATAAGCTTGTACAAGCATTTTGTAAAGACTTTTTGTTCATCTTGTCGAGCAGATTCCAAACAACAGTTAAAAAAACAATCTGAATATATCTTGAATGTTGCAATTCCGTATCATGATAATGATTCTTTTCGTTTATAGCTATAAAGATGAACACATAATACCAAATTCTTCCAGATTGTGCTCCATTTACTTGAATTATAGAGAAATGCAGTCTAGGAAGAAGGATGTAATCACAATCTGCCTATTGTCCTCCATTATAATACATAATATAATAAGTAATGGTGGAACAACACGATTCTTGATCTACAATGGGCTCTTCCTAGTATAACACAGGTATAATTTTATATTTTTAAATATAACACGCGATCATTCTATTGTTCAAGGTCGTTTGAAGTTTCAACTCCGAAATTCAGATGTCAGTGGAAATAATAGGTAGTATATTTTAAATATATTCAGAAATCAATTCATTTAGGATTTTTTGCATTATTTTATGCAGTTTTTCTATATATTGTTATTATCAATGGCATGGATTCCGGGATCCTAATTTAACATTTTATGAGAATTAAACGATATTATCACATTATGGCGTCGGTTGGTCACTCAATAACTCATTACAGGTCACTACGCTGCATAGAATTTAGGAACACAAACATATCATCATCAAAAAAAAGTCCCAGGATGAATATTTTTCATTTGGCTGTTTCACACTGTATAATAAACAAGCTGACCCGACAGACATTGTTCTGTAGAAATTTCAATTAATCTATTAATCAATTTGTGATAGTTTTGTGAATCTGTGAATAGCAATTGGAAATGAGTAAAAATTTCTAATGTAAAAACAGACAAAAATGTATAAGTATGCTGGGCACATAACTCAACAACAATGATCGAGAATGAATAGAAATTATTATTTCAGACATCCGAACAACACTTCAGAATTACGCAAATCCATTCCAATCGTTCCAGTGTTAAACGATGTTTCCAACTTTCTGGAAATCTTTTCTTAATTTTTCTTTCCTTACAAACCGTACTCGGACTATTACAAGCATTTGTTGAAAAAAGTCGATCTTATTTTTATTTATAAAGACGTATCGTGGCAATGTGTTGATTTTAAATGGATCACCCTGTAGTTAGTGCTCATGCAATATCTCAGAACTATCAAGAGCAAACAATCCTTACATACACTCCGGAAGCTGACTATCACAAGAAGAGAATAAATATTATTTTTGTTCTTCGCAGCGATAAAAATAAATGAAAAAGAACAATATCCGGTATCTACATTGGTAGTTGAGTTACTGTTATGCTCAAGGGAATATCATATAAGTAATATTACAAAAATATATTTCAAAAACAATGAACATTCATTTATTTACCTAGGTATATATACACAACAAAACTGAGGATTATCTGAACAAAACTATAAGTGTATTGAATTATGTATTATAGACACATTTCTAATAAATGTTAATTTTCATATATCATCGATGCAATTTTTGTTGTTATATACATAAATTTAGGTATAATAACTTGCTAGTATTATACCTAAATTTATGTATATAACAAACAAGGTTACATAATCTAAGGTCTTATTCTTGTACAACCACAGTGACACTGGGAAAATAGATATCCTAGTATTTGGATCATGAATTCCATTCACGACATTAAAAAACCGGCTACTCATAGTCGACGTATTCGAAGAATTTTGATCCTCTTCAAAGTCAGTTAGCAAAATATGCTTAATTAACTAACTGGACAGTGAATGCGAATGAGGAAGTAGCGGAATAACAACATATTTATATACTTAAAAAATTTCATATAGAAATGTACCTATTGCGAAGTATATATATATATATATATATATATATATATATATATATATATATATATATAGGATATTATGAAATTTGTTAACACGATAGAGGTCGCAGTTTTGAAGGTATCAAATTCAAATTTGCTACAAAAATCAATCTCTCAAATATCTCGGTCGAGTTCGTTATTGGGCAATATCGGGTAAGTAATTTCAAAATGGCGACCGTTCAAACATTTAAAAAAAAAATATCAAAAAGGAGCCGTAGTGTAAATATCATCAAAAATAATTTTAGGTTATAGATATAATCAGTACCTACAACTTTTGCTCAAAGCAATTTTTCATAAAATACACAGGTAAAAAAATAAAAATTAGTAAAGAAAAATAAGAAATATTGAAAAAAGATGAACACTCAATATAAATTTGATGTAATTGTACATTTTCTGGAGATCTTGATATAGACCCTGATAAAAAAAATATATAGTATTTATTGAAAAGAAATAGGCGAAGAAAAAAATCTGCCTTGAAGTGGAACTCGAACCCTGTCTGCTTTATATACAACAGCCAAAACAAAAACCTCTAACCGCAAGGCTATGACACATACGACAATTTTATGTAATAACATGTAGGTATACCAATGAAAAGGTTGTTCAAATTTCAATTCAATGAATTTTGAAAAAAATACCTTTCAGCTGACTACAGGCCATCGGGATTTTTTTTAATTTAGATCTCTTATAAGGGTTCCTAGAAACCCTCATGGTGTCCCTGTGTCCGTCCAATTTTACTTCCCTAATCCCCAAACATTCCAAGATAAAAATGGAATTTCTCAAAATTCACGGAATTGAAATTTGAACAACCTTTTCATTGGTATTCCTACATGTCATAAAATGCCAATTGCCCATTTTTAACCACATGTGTTATAGCCTTGAGGTTGTTGTTTTGGCTGTTGAATATAAAGCAGATAGGGTTCGCGTTCCGCTTCCCGCTGTACAATAACATCAAATTTATATTGATCTTTCATGTTTTACCAATATTTCTTACTTTTTCTTTATTATTTTTTTTCTGTGTATTTTATGAAAAATTGCATCGAACAAAAGTTGTAGGTACTGATTATATCTATAACTCAAAATTATTTTTGATGATATTTACACTACGGCCCTTTTTTGATTTTTTTTTTAATGTTTGAACGGTCGCCCTTTTGAAGCTACTTAGCCGATAATGCCCAATAACGAACATTGCCGAGATAATTAAGTTATTGATTTTTGTAGCAAATTTGAAGTTGATGTCTCCAAAACTGCGACCTCTATCGTGTAAACAAATTTCATAATATACTATATATACATAAACTTTTGAAAAAAAAGTTTCTTTGGATTTACTTATAGACATATAACAACATGCCGTTGAAATTCAAAAGTGTGAACGATCGCAATGGATACATTTCCATAAGAAATGTACCTAAAATCAATAGACATTTGTTAATGTTTAGTCCTACGTGAGTTAGCACAACTTAAAGATAAAATATAATATATTTTCCAATTAGGTGCTAATTCTGGTATTTACGATGGTTTAAATGACATATTAATTCGGTGTAATGTATATCTGTGTTAATTCATGATTCAGGTATAGATAGATACGAAAATACTTAACGTCAAACTTATTCATTAGGTGCTAATAAGGTACCAAAGTCAGGTACTAATAAGCTGGCAAAAATATTTAATACTGAGTAGCTCTCATTCAGGAGTTATATTATTCATCAAACAATTAAGAGCTCTGCCATTGAATAAACGACCAACTTATTAACTAATCTCTAACCTAGATGGGTATGTTTAAAACTGACAGCTCTGGAACTAACAATAATCATCAATTATTTCTAACATACTAGTGGACACTAAGCGTAACATTTGTAATTGTATCTATTGTATTAGTATATAGTTTATACAATAGCAGAGCATTTATTTAGTCCCTAATTAAATAATGAAACGTCTCGATCACTATTGGATAAATTGATAATGGTGGGCTAGCTTAACGTGAAATTAGCACAACACTACTCAAATAATAAATATTTTATCAGCTTATTAGCACCTAATTTTTACGCTACTATAGTAGCTGTGTAAAGAAAGTATTGTAATCCTGTGAAATTTTCGGTATCGAGATTTTTACAAATGTTGACGTTTCAGAGTCTAATAAACATATTTTCAGCCATTGGTCTGTCTGTCTGTCTGTGACAGCATTATCTCGAGAACGGATCGGTGTATTTTGTTGCTTTCTTTTTATTTTGAATGCGAATCCTGTATACAATGGGTGCTGAGCTATAGCCAAAAAACGTGATTTGCTCAAGATGGTAGCGCGAAAACGGCTCTAAGTATTGTGATTAAACTTAAGCCTAAAGTATTCTTCTGAGAGCCTCTTGCCACCCACATACAGCGCCATCTCTGAGAAACACACAAAAAAAGTTATGCTTGAATAAAATTCCATCCAGATTTTTTATTCACTGGATTTTGCCTGCGAGCGGTAGGAAAGTCGTTTGTGAGGACACGCCAGATTTTTGAGTCTGGTATCTTATTAGCACATAATTTATTTTGAAGTCTTAATTTTTGGTTTTTCACTGTTTTTAGGTTTGCAAATGGGTAGCTACCTATGAATCATCAATTTCAATATTGCAACTCACCGTGAAGGTACTTAGTATTTTCACAAACACCTTATTGTTTTTGGTTTATTAGCACCCATTTCTTGAGCTTGACACCAAATTTCTTTTTCTTTTTCAGGAATATTGCCCACTTGGTAGTGCTATAATTTCACAGAGTACCACTTTATCAACGGCGTATCTGTTTAGCTATGGGACGTGACGATATTTTGAGGCATTGCGTATCTTAATAAACATTTAATATAGAATATACCACATTTTATGGCAAACTTCCCCCTTTCGTCTCATGCAATCTTTCGCTGGTCGTACTTGAGGCCTGATTTGGAACTTCATGAAGTAGATTTTTTGTAAGAAAGGAGAATAGAAATAAACCTTATAAAAACATGACTTTCTATATATTAAATTCTTGAATATGTATATTTTCAATCATCTATATTCTCTATAAATAAAAACCAATTGCTGTTCGTTGGCTCACTCAAGAATGGTTAAACCCGAGGCTAAACCGATTTGTCTCATTGTTTTTTTAGATATCGTAAAGTTACGAATAGGGTTTTTAGAGAAAATTTAAAATTTGGAAAGAACTGAGTACCTACTAGTGAATCGAATTCAATACCATAACTCACCATTCGAACAATGGATATGCGTAATTCTTTTTTTTAATGTTTGTTATAGTCCTACCCTGGAGAAAAACAAATTGGGACATTTATAAAATTCGAAAAACTCGGACAAACTCCTAAAATCATAATTTGTGTATGCAGTCATCATAACAAACGTAAGGAGAGTAATATTTGGTTTATTTTTAACGCGGCTTGCGGTAGGAGTTAACTAGCGTCACGTAAGTAAAATGCGTTACGCTCCTACCTCCATGCAACTTTCTCTGGCTGGCTATCTCTCTTTATTTCTCTTTCTATTATATACGAGTAGGTATGTGTGCGTTGCGAGTATATAGATTCGAATATACAAGCATCGTGCTTATATCGAGTCGAGTTTATACTATATCTCCAAATTAAAATTAAAACACTATACTTAGTACCTACATTTTCACTAATATATTATTTAAACATGACAATTATTTCGAGACAGTGTGCTGTTCTCAAATGTGAGTATTAACAAAATTATAAGCGGATAAGTGCCCAATTGAATAATAAGAATAGTTAAAATAAATCTTGAAGACTAATATTATAATCTAGTTAGGTAACAACTATATAGTAAGGGGCTTGACATACCATCGATCTGGTCATTGATGAGATTACCCGAATTTTGACGAAGAATTTAGTGAGTCATTAAAAATGTACAAATGCAAACATTCCGCTTATCTCCTCATCGACCTGATGGATGGTAGATAATTACAGCCCCTGATTATATTCTTACCTACCTAGGTAATTAGTGAATAATATTAGACATTAGGATGTATATTGAAAATCCTTATTATTCAGGTAGGCAGTTATGCTCTTAGAATTTAGTTAATTGTAATTTGAAGAGGCACGGTGTACCGAAACAGTTATCATATTTAAACAATATATTAGTGAAAATGTACCAAATTTTATTTAATGGAAAATGGTGGATGGACTAAACAGTAATTTTCTATAGGTATTTATAAATTATAAATACAATACAAACCTGTGAATATTTTCCCAAATTCTTCCTCCCCACTGGTGTCCTTGATGCAATACCATGTGATGAATGCAGGTAACTCCCTAAAGGTTTCTGATCATAACTATCACAGTTCTCACTTTCACAATTATTGTCATGGTCACTAGTAATTTCACTACTACTATTATTATTGTCCCTATTATTGATCCCGTCTGAATGATAGAGAAACGTTTTTGATCTTGTTGTTGCAGGTGATGTTTCACTGTCAAGGAATTTGTTCAAGAACTCCTTCCTACTGGCCGAATGATTATACAAATAGGAACTATTTTTCGACAAATTCAAATTGCTCGCACTTATCACTAATTCATTATCAGGCAAATTTGATAACATTTTTTGTATCGTTGTTGAGAATATGTTATTGTCCAAGTTTTCGTTGCTTTTGACGAGGTGTTTGTCAGGTGAGCGGAACGATCTGTAGGCAGGTTGCTTGTTGTTCAATCGTCTTGGTCCTAAGGCTTCTTCGGAATTGAATTTTTTACTGATCTCTTGGTCTGGTACGTTTGAGAGAATTTTTTGCACATAAGGTGAAAGATTTGCGAAATTACTGCTTTGGTGCGTTCTTTTGGGTGTACTGGTTCTTATTGTATCAATATCGGCTTCGTCAGCGCTATCTTTGACCTGCGTTGTAGAACCAATGAATGCGTCGAATGCTCCCATAATACTGGGCATCAGTTCCGGTGACGAACCTGAAACAACGCAAGGTACGAAATTAATAATAGATCTATTGTGTATTGTATATTATGCTTTTTATGGTATACATTAACGATATATATATATAACTACACATATATGGTATATGATTCAAGGTTAATAAATGTTCAGACCAGTTCACAATGTTGTAACGACGATGTGAATTTAAAAAAACATGTTGAAAATTAACAATGAACTGAAATGATACGAATATTAGAATAAGTACTGAAAAATGTCAAGAGAATAGCTACTATTTGCTGAGGTACCCGATTTCTGATAATCTTTTGGGGCAAAAAGTAGCGATATGGGCTGAATTTATAGGTGCTCCTTAAGGTAAAGGAGGAGGAGGACCTTAAATAGTTGACTCCTTAACCTAAAATTTTCAATTATGTTTCATAAATGTTCCCGGTTTATGAATCTAAAACTTGCATAAAATTAAGGTACAGCTTAAGTATTCACAATCGAAACTTAGTACGCTGCTAAAGTAGGTAAGTGCAAAGGTTTATAGTTTCCAAAACACACAACTGACAGAACCTCCACGGTCGTAAATGAGGACTGTGCTGCAATGTAACTAACCTAACCTTAAATTAGGTTTAGATATGACTCCTATGTGAATGTTATGGTAGGATAGTGCTTTGTTTTTCATTTTAATACGGTGTTAGCTTGTACCGAACTAAGATTGGATTATGAATACAGCTTTAAATCTATAAGGTATGGAGTGACCATGATAATGGACCTAAAATATTTAAAAAACAGATCAATCATACTTTATATAGTATAGCTTTTCGATTTTCAAAATGAATTGAATGGGATTTATAGTATGAGAGGAGAAGTTGAAAAGCCGAAACCTACAATAGAAACAGAGTATGTTAAATAAGAATAGAATACTATCGATATACGTTGTTAAGAAACCATCACCCATTTTTTTTAAATGGACAGAAACACGTCTATGAAATAGGCAAAGCCAAATTGGAAAAATGTATTAGCGAAAACACAGGAATTAAGTGCTATTTGAATGCTAATTAAATGCCCTATTCCTGCCAACATTTTTTTAAAATTCAACTTCACTCTATTAGTGCTTTCGATCACTCAGTATTTAAATGCTAATTTAATGCTCATTGTTTATCATTAGAAATTATAAAAAAACATTTCAACAAAGCCAAATTGGAAAAATGGATTTTCGAAAACACAGGAATCAAGGGCTATTTAGATGCTAATTAAATACCCTATTCCCGATTTTAATGCTCTTTTTTTTTACTCAAATTTACTCTATTAGTGCCCACGATCACTCAGTACTTAAATGCTAATTTAATGCTCATTGTTTATCATTAGAAATTATAAAAAAACATTTCAACAAAGCCAAATTGGAAAAATGGATTTTTGAAAACACAGGAATTAAGTGCTGTTTAAGTGCTAATTAAATGCCCTATTCCTGATTTTAACAGGTTAAGTTGGCAGGCAATATAGTTTTTAGAAAGCATGACTCATTGTGGCAGAAAATGTCCAATGAATTAGAGGGGAAGAAATCTGCCAGTAGTTTGTACTCCTTCGTGACTGGCAATAATGATGGCATTCGTCACACGAGCTCGATAAACAACAACTTTCGTTGCTGCAAGAAGAAAAAAGCACTCTGTTGATGGGGAACAAAAAACGACAAGTTTAAAAATCCCAACGATGCTGGATGCAGCCTCAAGTTCTCGGACTCGAGAAAACATATCGAGGATTTGAAGGACGGACTGTTAATAGCCTGCGAATCGAGCTCCTGGAAAAGGAACTGGAGCTGCAGTCGAGACAAAAGAATTTGCAGAAATTCGGTGAGAAGGCGAATCAACTGAAAATTGAAACCGATGCTTTGAAGGAGCAGGCGAAAGTTTTTATATATAAGCAAACTATTAAGTCGTACAAAAAGAAGCTGGAAGACATGAGCGATCTGAAGTGGTAAGTCAAACTATTTGAGAAAAAAAATAGAGTACCTTGGTCCCAAGCTCTAGTTCGAGGAGGAAGCCAAGTTAACCTTGTTCCAGGCACACCTGGAGTCTAGCAAGCAGCAACTAGCCGAACTGCATCGCGCTCTGCACGAGCCAATTAATAAATCCGACTAACTGAGCTTCGAGAATAAGAAACTGAAAGCGAATGATCCCAAGCAGAGCAATGTTTCCCCGAGGGAAATTGGTTTGCTGCGGAACAAGATTCTGGAGAAATACAAGATCATCAAGGAAATGATGCGAGGAGATGATAAATGACAGGACAGTGGATTAAAACGATTTTCCAAAAATAAATAATCGATTCCTCGTAAGCCATTTTTATAAAATCTCATAATACGTATTTGTTAAAATTAAATAATTTCTAATGATAAACAATGAGCATTAAATTAGCATTTAAGTACTGAGTGATCGTGGGCACTAATAGAGTAAATTTGAGTAAAAAAATAAAAGAGCATTAAAATCGGGAATAGGGTATTTAATTAGCATCTAAATAGCCCTTGATTCCTGTGTTTTCGAAAATCCATTTTTCCAATTTGGCTTTGTTGAAATGTTTTTTTTATAATTTCTAATGATAAACAATGAGCATTAAATTAGCAATTAAATACTGAGTGATCGTGGGCACTAACAGAGTAAATTTAAGTAAAAAAAAATAAAACAGCATCTAAATAGCCCTTAATTCCATGAGCATCAAGTTAGCTAAACACCTGTCACGTATCGACTCGAGAGTAGGTGGATAATTTGCCGCTAATTAGTCGTGAATTAGTTGTGAAAATACCGATTTTGTCGTTTTCTGTTTTTTCGTTTTTTTCGGGTGCTTTGCTAACTTGATATAAAGTTAGCAAAGCACGCCTCCAAAAAATGACTTAACAGCGTTCGTAGAAAAATGGGAATGGGATAAGTTTTTGCCGCTAATTAGTCGTAAATTAGTTGTGAAGAAATTAATTTTCTAAATATTTTTTTTTGTTTTTTTTTAGGTTCTTTGCTAACTTGATATAAAGTTAGCAAAGCACGCCTCGAAAAATGACTTTGGAGCGTTCGTAGAATAATGGTAATAGAATAAGAATTTGCCGCTAATTAGTCGTAAATTAATTGTGAAGAAATTAATTTTCTAAATATTTTTTTTAGTTTTTTTTTAGGTGCTTTGCTAACTTGATATAAAGTTAGCAAAGCACGCCTCGAATAATGACTTTAGAGCGTTCGTAGAATAATGGTAATAGACTAAGAATTTGCCGCTAATTAGTCGTAAATTAGTTGTGAAGAAATTAATTTTCTCAATATTTTGTTTTGTTTTTTTTAGGTGCTTTGCTAACTTGATATAAAGTTAGCAAAGCACGCCTCGAATAATGACTTTAGAGCGTTCGTAGAATAATGGTAATAGAATAAGAATTTGCCGCTAATTAGTCGTAAATTAGTTGTGAAGAAATTAATTTTCTAAATATTTTTTTTTGTTTTTTTCTTAGGTGCTTTGCTAACATGATATAAAGTTAGCAAAGCACGCCTCGAAAAATGACTTTAGAGCGTTCGTAGAATAATGGTAATAGAATAAGAATTTGCCGCTAATTAGTCGCCAATTAGTTGTGAAGAAATCAATTCTCTAATTTTTTTTTTGTTTTTTCAGTGCTTTGCTAACTTGATATAAAGTTAGCAAAGCACGCCTCGAAAAATGACTTTAGAGCGTTCGTAGAATAATGGTAATAGAATAAGAATTTGCCGCTAATTAGTCGCCAATTAGTTGTGAAGAAATCAATTCTCTAATTTTTTTTTTGTTTTTTCAGTGCTTTGCTAACTTGATATAAAGTTAGCAAAGCACGCCTTGAATAATTTACTTTAGAGAGTTCGTAGAATAATGGTAATAGAATAAGAATTTGCCGCTAATTAGTCGTAAATTAGTTGTGAAGAAATTAATTTTCTAAATATTTCTTTTTGTTTTTTTTTTAGGTGCTTTGCTAACTTGATATAAAGTTAGCAAAGCACGCCTCGAATAATGACTTTAGAGCGTTCGTAGAATAATGGTAATAGAATAAGAATTTGCCGCTAATTAGTCGTAAATTAGTTGTGAAGAAATTAATTTTCTAAATATTTTTTTTTGTTTTTTTTTAGGTGCTTTGCTAACTTGATATAAAGTTAGCAAAGCACGCCTCGAAAAATGACTTTACAGCGTTCGTAGAATAATGGGAATAGAATAAGAATTTGCCGCTAATTACTCGCTAATTAGTAGTTTTTCAAGCGGAACCGACTATTCACAACGTAGAATATAGGGACCTTGATTTCACTTTACTGAGAAGCTCTTCAGATATTTTGCTCCACACGGGATCAGATTCTAAGGCAATATCATTGTGTTTATCATCACAAATGATATCGATTTTGTGATTCAAAATAGCCGGAATAACAGTACTATTTTCGACAGAAGGTGGGCGCCCTCTAGGCATGATTATTCTTTTAGAGTAGTAACCAAAATATTGCAACCTAAAAAAATGAAGGCAAACTTTGTCAGCAAAAAATTGAAGTCAATCTTGCAGTGTTGCAACCACAAAGTTGAGTCTTGAATAAATATTGAAGAAATTATCCTTTTTAGTAACCTCATATAGCTCTGCCATTATATCAAATTGAGAATTTTGAAATAAGAATTGTGATAGGAAGTGATTATTATAATAGCCCCAGTTCAACAAATCCAGGAAGAAATTCCACCAAGTACCTAATTGCTTGATGTATTTTTCTCGATTTTAGTACTTGTTCTAGTATTTTAGTATTTTAAGGAAATTTGTTAAGATTGGTTGAAAAATTCAGAAACTGATATACTGAGAGAAATATATCTTTAATGCTGAGACGAATTCTCTTTTACCAAAAACCGTATTATTACCAAACAAAATCATTTAAAGGTAATGATAATTCAGATATTTATAGTAGTTTATAAAATAAACATAGCACTTAATGTATTCATAAAATAAAAAGCAAAAATATTTTTCAAAACGTACAAAATTCTCAGATTCTATGAATTGGCATTTCTAATTCACTTTGCAGGACATTTTGAAATCTCGGAAAGAAATAAAATCTCGAGCTCGAATTAATTTCTGTACAACTGATTAGCGACTAATTAGCGGCAAAAACTTATCCCAATACCATTCTTCTACGAACGCTCTAAAGTCATTATTCGAGGCGTGCTTTGCTAACTTTATATCAAGTTAGCAAAGCACTGAAAAAACAAAAAAAAAATTTAGAGAATTGATTTCTTCACAACTAATTGGCGACTAATTAGCGGCAAATTCTTATTCTATTACCATTATTCTACGAACGCTCTAAAGTCATTTTTCGAGGCGTGCTTTGCTAACTTTATATCAAGGTAGCAAAGCACCTAAAAAAAAACAAAAAAAAATATTTAGAAAATTAATTTCTTCACAACTAATTTACGACTAATTAGCGGCAAATTCTTATTCTATTACCATTATTCTACGAACGCTCTAAAGTCATTTTTCGAGGCGTGCTTTGCTAACTTTATATCAAGTTAGCAAAGCACCTAAAAAAACAAAAAAATATTTAGAAAATTAATTTCTTCACAACTAATTTACGACTAATTAGCGGCAAATTCTTATTCTATTACCATTATTCTACGAACGCTCTAAAGTCATTATTAGAGGCGTGCTTTGCTAACTTTATATCAAGGTAGCAAAGCACCTAAAAAAAAACAAAAAAAAAATTTAGAGAATTGATTTCTTCACAACTAATTGGCGACTAATTAGCGGCAAATTCTTATTCTATTACCATTATTCTACGAACGCTCTAAAGTCATTTTTCGAGGCGTGCTTTGCTAACTTTATATCAAGGTAGCAAAGCACCTAAAAAAAAACAAAAAAAAATATTTAGAAAATTAATTTCTTCACAACTAATTTACGACTAATTAGCGGCAAATTCTTATTCTATTACCATTATTCTACGAACGCTCTAAAGTCATTATTAGAGGCGTGCTTCGCTAACTTTATATCAAGTTAGCAAAGCACCTAAAAAAAACAAAAAGAAATATTTAGAAAATTAATTTCTTCACAACTAATTTACGACTAATTAGCGGCAAATTCTTATTCTATTACCATTATTCTACGAACGCTCTAAAGTCATTATACGAGGCGTGCTTTGCTAACTTTATATCAAGTTAGCAAAGCACCTAAAAAAAAACACAAAGAAATATTTAGAAAATTAATTTCTTCACAACTAATTTACGACTAATTAGCGGCAAATTCTTATTCTATTACCATTATTCTAAGAACACTCTAAAGTCATTATTCGAGGCGTGCTTTGCTAACTTTATATCATGTTAGCAAAGCACCTAAAAAAAACAAAAAAAAATATTTAGAAAATTAATTTCTTCACAACTAATTTACGACTAATTAGCGGCAAATTCTTTTTCTATTACCATTATTCTACGAACGCTCTAAAGTAATTATTCAAGGCGTGCTTTGCTAACTTTATATCAAGTTAGCAAAGCACTGAAAAAACAAAAAAAAAATTAGAGAATTGATTTCTTCACAACTAATTTACGACTAATTAGCGGCAAATTCTTATTCTATTACCATTGTTCTACGAACGCTCTAAAGTCATTATACGAGGCGTGCTTTGCTAACTTTATATCAAGTTAGCAAAGCACCTAAAAAAAAACAAAAAGAAATATTTAGAAAATTAATTTCTTCACAACTAATTTACGACTAATTAGCGGCAAATTCTTATTCTATTACCATTATTCTACGAACGCTCTAAAGTCATTATTCGAGGCGTGCTTTGCTAACTTTATATCAAGTTAGCAAAGCACACGAAAAAAACAAAAAAACAGAAAACGACAAAATCGGTATTTTCACAACTAATTCACGACTAATTAGCGGCAAATTATCCACCTACTCTCGAGTCGATTCGTGACAGGTGTTTAGCTAACTTGATGCTCATCTTAATTCCTGTGTTTTCGAAGATCCATTTTTCCAATTTGGCTTTGTTGAAATGTTTTTTATATTTTTTAATGATAAACAATGAGCATTAAATTAGCATTTAAATACTGAGTGATCGTGAGCACTAATAGAGTAAAGTTGAGTAGAAAAAATGTTTGGCTTTGCGGGCTTCATCGGAAGCCACGATTTTTGAAAAAAAAATTAAAGAGCATTAAAATCAGGAATAGGGCATTTAATTAGCATTTAAATAGCACTTAATTCCTGTGTTTTCAAAAATCCATTTTTCCAATTTAGCTTTGCCTGCTTCATAGACGTGACAGAAACAGCGCTTCCTATTTATTAGGTAACCCTTTATTCTTAATAAAAACGCATTTTTGTGTTTTCAGCATTAAGCAGACCAATTTTGTCAATAGGCGATGTTCTATGGCAAAACTGTTTAATATTTGTTGTTGTTGTGTTAAGTTGCCAGTTTTTCCTCGCCTCCCCAATCACCAGATTTGCACCTTCTGACTTTTATCTTTGGGAATATGTATGTCAAAAATGTTAGGTGTACCAAAGTAAGTTTCAAAAGGAGAAAGTCAACTTCATTCGTATAAAAGCATTTCATACATATAAACATAAATACCTACATATTTTGGATATAGGTACTTATATAAATTGAAATCGAATCCTTTCATAAAGGTTTTTTTAATAAATAAATATATAAAATTAGTTATCATGTGGTAATGATTTATTAATAGAAAGATATTGTAATAGCTAATAAAGGCTGCGCTTTTGTTTCAGCCATCTGACGATGGTTTCTAAAAAACGAAACGCCGTGTAATAATAGATATGTAAAGCCATTTTGTAAAGTCTAAAGAAGTACTTTCCGTTTCTTGCAAGCTTTTCAGCAAATTTCAAATAAATAAAATTATTAATCTCGAAAACCAAAAGCATTATTGAAATTTTGGGATCACGATATAAAAAATCATCAACTATTCAACTTTTTCTCCATTAAACCGATCCTGTATCTATTACTGATCCAGAGATACTAATGCTATCTTAGCCTTATCTTGGTCACACTGTATATTATCAACAAAAAAAAATAGTACAAATAATTGATATTGTTATTCATGAGTTTTCAAGAGAAAAACAATCGCTCCATTTTCATATTCTCATGCACTAAGTTCCCATATGTACATAGAATTATCTGCTGATGTTCTTGCGGTTGTTTTGCACTTTAAATCGTATTAACAATACATTTACAAGGTTATTATAACTAATTTGCTAAGCAGAACTTTGAAATTTGAAATTCTAAGTGTAAAAAAATCTGCTCGAGTAATTATTACTGTTAATGCTCGATGGAATATTCCTTTCTAACGAGGCTATTATATATCATACCATGATCGCGTATACACATACAGTCACGTTTCAATTTTTCATCATTATGGCGGAACTTACAACAGAGAGCAAGGATATTTATTATAGGAAGAGTTATTAAATATTGGATTTAATGTAAAAATTCTACTGCTACTTCCATACAACAAGTAATACCAAATATAAATGAGAAATTTACCATCAAAAATTACTTTCATTGAGATAATTTTCCTGGCGAACATTGACTTACAGAGAGCAATTTGACTTTCTCCATACGATGATTTTTTTCTCCAATGTCTAGAAGCCATTCTAATTTCATCTTGATTTTTTTTGTAGACATGGTGAATAAATCAAAATGCAAAGTAAACTGATCTCTCCAAAGAGCTTTCTTTGGGGAGTCTCATCTGAATTGGAGAATTCAGCAATTATTCGCACTTTGAAGAAAGCCACTGATCAACGAGTTTAAAGCTTAGATAAAGAAATGTTGTAAGTCAAAAATAATCAATAATCTTTGCACCCATTTTTAAGTGCTGCCACCGTTTGTTTTCCGTTTTATTTGTCTCCGGTATTCCTGCATCTCTATGACTTCGTTTCAGCATGTATCAGTATCACCTTTCGTCAAACCGTTTTCTAACAGTTTGCAAATCGCCTCCAATGCGTATGTCTATCAGATAATTATCCATCTGACGAATCTTGACAGTTCTTGGAACAGCTGACAAATAACTGGACAAGGATTTGAAATATGAATTAAGGGGCATCGCTACCCTTAGTAAGTGTATTACAGGTAGTGTTAATGAACAGTAGCGGATACAGCAATAGTTAGCGAAAAAATACCAAAATAATTTGGATTTTTTATTCTTCTTTCGACGAAAGCTATTCTAAGTACCTCATCATCAATCTCCAAGGACGGTACGTCACTCACTTTACTGAAATCCTCTTCACTCATCTTTTCTAAAACTGACTGATAGTTTTAAAAAAAATCACAGCAAATCACTGATGATAACACTACAACGATAAAAATTAAATAAAACAACCAAAAAACACAACGATATAGTCTTCTCTGACGACAATGACGATCAACAAGCCAACTACAACATTGCGCATTCGCCAAATCCATAGAAAATCCGCAAACCGTTCTGATAGTTTGCAAACTGTCCGAAATTTTAGATGGAACAGAAACCTAACAGTTTACTTATCACCAGACGCTTGGGTTGGAACGCGTTTGAGCTACCGCGCAGAATCCTAACGGTAAGAAACTGTTTCTGACAGATGTTGGAACGGAGTCTATATAGAAGTTTTCCCCTTATCGAAAGTTACTTCGATAACTAGATCTTTATAGACTCCTGCATTATTTGAACTACTTACGATAGATAAAAAATAGACCTCTACGGATAAACAATAAAAAAAACTTTATAGCCTTGTTTATATATTTTACATTGTGCCCTTCATCTTTTCCAATATACCTAAGTAGGTATACGTACCAGTTTCTACACCAGCGTTAAAGCCCATGCCCATTCTGTGAGTCTGTGATTGTAAGGGCAATACCTCGGACTCTCCCAAACAATGAGTTTAGAAATTGTTTTTGCTCAATATCCCGATGAAAGTATAACATTGATCAAAAGGAATATATATATATATATATATATATATATATATATATATATATATATATATATGTTCAAAATTAAACGCTTTATTTTTAATAAACATAAAATATCAATTACCCGTCTTCTTGACTTAATCTTTGAAACTTTCATAATAATACAAATTCGCTATTAATTTTTGATAATTATTTCCGCTCTGACCGCGTTATTTTATTTATGAGAATTAATGACTTTCTGATCAAGCACGCGTTAAGAGCTAATATAGTAGTTTCCTTATTGAATGCTCATCGTTGTTGTAACAACTCCTCTCACAGATTACTGGAAACGATAATAAAATCGAAAACAAAATTCTATTTTATTGAATAACTGTGAGAAAGTGGTTGAGTGCATTCCTACATTAGATGGTAATAGAATATTTTCAATTAAAACAAATTGGATAATTGAATAATGGATTATTCAAATTTATCTCAGAGATTTAATACATATTTAAATAGAGTTCACTTATATATCGATGGATACTTGTGGATCCTTTTGGATCGACCAACCAAGCACAATCACTACTATGAAATTACAGAATTCCTAGATTATTGGACATATACTAAGTAGTGATGAATAAAATGGAACTTCCTGTTTTGATTATGTCACCCTTCCAATTTAAACAATTTTATCTGACACCACGATCAACTCTGTCAGATGGATTTGCTATAAATCATGATTTCGCAGTATTGATCTTCAGACTATAATGAGACTTCTTTGTAACAAAAATGGTCAACTGCGATATGGCTCGCGTAGAGAGGGTTCATACAATTTTCATTTTGGTTTTCCTGTAAACTTGATTGAACATTTTTGGCACCGACTTTAAAAGAACCAGAACCAACAGAATAAACATTATTTTGATTTTTTTTCAATGTAACCAACTCCTAATAGTCCTTTATCAAATGAAAAAAGAATCGGAGCAAAAAACATGCAGACAGTCGAATTGTATACCTCCTCGGTTTGGTTCATCGGTCAAAAAAGGGATTATTCATAACGAGCTATTGTTTTCATTCATATGTCATATGAAGAAAACTCAATTGATTTCCTATCTAGTTACTTTTTCGTGAAAAATGAGACCTTTTTTCTTTCGCTGCTTACTTATTGAATTTTCACCTTAATCGGTCAATTAACGCGTTATGCGAAAATATATGTATAACAATTTTGATAATGTTCTTAACTACCAAATAGCTAAATATATGGTGAATGAAAGACAATACAACCAAAATGCATTTTCTCAAACCATGTGTTTATTTTTTAAACAAAAATATGTACCTACATCATTGTTTTTATCACATATACAATAGAAACTTTCTATTTTTTCTGCTTAAATTTTCTCGTTTCAAATAATCCGTGACATTTCAAAGCCTTGTAGTTAAAAATGTATTTGCATTCTTGAGTTGTTTCAACATCATTTTCTCCAACACAGTCGAGTTCTTTAACTATTCGTTTTGGCGCGAGAAAATATCGTTGTCAGTCTCCGATAATAGCTTTATAATTTGGGAATAATATCCTGATTAATTCAGTCAATAGCAAATTTGTGATATTCGAAGTTTTCCATTCATTGCAAATTTGAAATGTTGGGGGCAACGGGCAACTATATGTTGTCAATCAAATTCGGTTAATATTCTGATTGAACCCCAAATTCATGTAAAATTTTAATTCGTGGCTTGCTTAAAAATTAAAAGCGTATATTTAATGGAATAAGGTATAGGTTTGCGTAAAAGCCATTTATAAGCAAAATTATGTAGGTCTGTCATACTTCCACGCATCCCAATTGATTGGACAACCCACATTTTTACTTTGTTCAAACTTGTAGTAAAAAGACACTGCTCAATATCCGACATACGCTACACATGCTTAAGAAAGTTGTCTTCTTGAACTCTAGCTTAAAAAGGAACCAATCATGTATCAGACATTTGACATAACGCGTGTTGCATTTTCATTTCGAAATCATCATAAGATATGACACATTATTTAAATCTGAACGGTATAATATGATCTGTACAATATTTAAAAAAGCATCGCGTCACGTCACCGCCTAGGAACTTTTTAGTGACTGTTTATAGACCTTTCAATAATATTGACTTTGACAACCTGTAAATAACGTATATCTAAATATAATCTTCAATGTGCATTTTATCAGGTCATAGTAACAGGTTATATATGTAGTACAGTTTTACAATGTTGAATATTTGTTTCATCATTGAAATATATTATCTCTTATCATGTTTATAGGTAGGGTTTGGTCCAATTTGGTGTAGGATTTCCTATTGTTATTGTAATTTTTAGTAACATTATATATTTTTTTAAACATGAATATGACACAAAATACGTATAGCAACCAAGTATGAAACGTAATCGGGTGATTCTAATTAATTCTGATGATTCGATGATTTTAGGAAAACCAACCCATCAGTGACGTGATTAAACTGGTTTTTAAATGGATAGTAAATTCCAAAATGCAAAACGTATAATCTAGGTACTTTTGATAGCTTCTCTATAGAACTTCTGAAAACATGAATTATTTATAGGTTTCGTTCTACATGTTTGGAACGCTTTGGGCTGGGGAAAATACAATTAAAGCTTTTTTATAATTATCTTGATCTAACATCAACATTGATAAAATTTTAAAATATTTTTTATCATATCATAAAATCATGAATCGTATATGAAGTATGTAAATACCTATAATCGTTAGAAAGAAACTAATATGATAAAGACATCCAGAATCAATTATTCCTAACTTGACATTCCCAGTAGTAGCATACCTAATTATTTGTTAACCTGAATAAACAAACAAGATTTTGTATGTATCCGAAACGAAATAAACTTTCAATTTCCTTTTCAACCATTAGGTATGTGTCGAAACAGCTATGTTGGAAAAACAAATCTATTCACTCTTGACATGGTTATAATCCAAGCTGTTATCTGAAGAAGACTGACGTCTCCTTAAAAGATTACACATCAATTATATGTACTCATATATATTATATGTTCATATGCTGTTGGTATGGGATGACGACAAATCTACCCGCAGAATAATGTAGTGTTTCAGTGGCGTACAATTTCTCATCGTAATGGGAATGAAATGTTATAAAAAACCAACAACCAGTTGCAGATAGAAAGTAGAGAAAAAGTTATTATTGTAAAATTCCATTCAAAATCATAATGAAAAACATCATTTTAGAAATTATCAGAAGCATCCCTATGTATATAAACAGCTTGTATGAAAATTTTATGCAATCATCCGTATGTTGTTATCGTTCAAGGTAGCACACAAACTATTCCGGAGGACCAGATAACTAAGCCAAAATTTCTTCATGAGTTCTGGTTATAATAGTAACCACAATTGATAAAATAGAAAATTCTAGAAGAGGTTTACGTATATTATGAATTCCATGAAAAAATAAGCAAGGAATACGTAAATGCAGATAGATGCGAAGTCAGATATTTTGGGTTTTACGTCAAAGCGGTTGTCTCAAACGGTAGTTGATTAAAGCTACAAATACATATACTGATCAATTTGATAGTTCAAAGTAACGATTTTGAGATGGAAACACAAAAGCCATTGTTGTGACCAAATGCCAAATTTCAGATACCTATCTTTATGTTAGTCTTAGCTTAGCTAGTTTCGATATATGATCAAAACAAAGCGTGTTGCGTTTTTGTTCTATATATCGTAATCATCATCAGTGTTTTGCCAAAGTAATTGTTTTATATATTGGTAATATTTCATAGATATTCTTATTAAAAAAAATTGAGTAATATTTTACGTGAGTTTTACTATAAGAATCATTGCTATTATCACACACTTTAGCCTCTCAAATTGCTTTACTGAAAGTTGAAAGAGATATTACCACAAGAAACTAATTTTTGTACGACTTTTTCACAATACTGCCAGAAAATTGTTTTTTTTATAATTTCTCTTCCTGCAGTTAAATGGTAAAGGGGTATACGCAGCGATTTCTCAGGCCTCATACGCCCGTATGAGACTTGAAATTCACAGGCATTTTGCTGTCTGCCATGTTTAACACTGATACAATAAAGATGATTTAATAATATCTATAAAGTAACATAAGAAATCTTTATTAAGATATGGAAGCATATTCATAGACTGATGCAAAGAACAGTATGGGAATGACGTATAGTCATGGAATCTGTTGATTCGTTATGTCAAATCAATTAATATGTCAATGTCAAACGTCAGTAATAATCTTTGACTGCTATGTGCTATGTCCTTGCGCGTGTTTGATAAATAAATGGAGGTTCTCCGGAAAAGGCATCGATCGATTGTAGGCAAGGTATAACTACCAACAATCTGAAAATATATTGACATACTAGAGTCACTGGGGGACATGCGTCTAAAATATTTTCATGTCAGTGGCATTTCCGATTATACCGGAAATAGATGCCAACTTTGTTATTTTAAATGGAATACCCTGTATATTACCGCATTTTTAGATTTCTTGTATAGTTTTGAAAATATTTTATGTATAATGTCCTATATCTAAGTCTAACCGTTTTTGACATAATTCAAATTTTATGTCAAAAATGAAGTTTACAGTCCAAAACATAATTATCAATCTTTCCTATGAGGAAGCCTTTAATATTTAATAATTTTGGTTGACTTTCTTATAGAAGAAGATCTACTTTATCAGTATTCTTATGATATTTTGATAATAATTTATACAGAGTGATCAAAAAAGAATCTTGAAAACTAGATCAAAAAACGTCAAAAGTCATTTTTTTTCAAATGGAAACCATCGTTTTTTATTATTTTATTGTATTAAGCAGCAAAAGTAAGTGGAACTTTGTATAAGGTTGTCTATACCAAAAATAAGTAGTTCTTAAAATAATTGTCAATTTTCCATTTTTCTATATAAAAATGCTACACATCTTTGATGTTGTGTAAGAAGGGGGCCATGATTGCATTAAAAATAATAACAAATGTCGATAAAAGTCAAACATGCGTCAAAAAAGTCAATATAATACTTTTCATTTGCAAATTTTGAGTGTAGATGTGTAGCTTTTTTACATAGAAAAATGGAAAATTGCCAATTATTCTAAAAACTACTAATTTTTGGTATAGACAACCTTATACAAAGTTCCCCTTATTTTTGCTGCTTAATACAATAAAATAATAAAAAACGGGAGTTTCCATCTGAAAAAATGACTTGACGTTTTTTTGGATTTACTTTACAAGATTCTTTTTTGATCACTCTGTATAAATTATTATCAAAATATCATTAGAATTCTGATAAAGTAGATCTTCTTCTACAAGAAAATCAACGAAAATTAAATTTTAAAGGCTTCCTCATAGGAAAGATTGATAATTATGTTTTGGACTGTAAACTTCATTTTTGACATAAAATTTGAAATATGTTAGACTTAGGTATAAGAAATTATACATAAAATATTTTCAAAATTATACAATAAATCTAAAATAGCGGTAATATACAGGGTATTCCATTTAAAATAACAAAGTTAGCATCTCGGTTAGCATTTATTTCCGGTATAACCGGAAACGCTACTGACATGAAAATATTTTAGACGCATGTCCCCCAGTGACTTTAGTACCTCACCAAATTTTCAGACTGTTTGTAGTTGTCGATTGCCCACAATCGGTCGATGTCTTTCTCGGAGAACCACCCTGTAGATGATTCTGTGTCTAACGTAAGTATTCGAATAAGAACAGTACGTATGGTAGGTATTTTAATTTTTTTCTTAAAAATAATGATTCATTCATCAGTATTTTCTACAAGAATTTTAGATATTTGTTCAATATTAGATGTAAGTTCAGCCAGAAAAGTTCAAGCTACAATATACCAACCTACCTACTTAAACTTATCCAATCTTTCTTCTACACTTTTAAAATAAATTTATTTTACGACATTTAGATATTATTATTGAAACAAAAATTAAAGCTCATTCCATTCTGGAAAACTAGTAATATTGAGGACAATTGAATCAAACGTTGATTATATATATATATATATATATATATATATATATATATATATATATATATATATATATATATATATATATATGAACCGGTTTAATTTTCCTCATAATTTTAATAGCGATAGGTAGAGGTATATAATTCAAATTATTGCAGTATTTACCCAAAACTAAAGTCACTTTTTTAAATTCATCTTTATGGCTAATTTCGAAGCTCCGGCTTTAAGCCTGATTTCAAGGCTCTGTTCAACTGTTAGTACCCTTTGATGGGTTCCGTTAGAGCTTTTGGAACCCTACAAAAATTAACTCACAAATTTTTCAATAGCCTTCGCCTCAATTGTTTGCTGCAGTTGGATAATAACAAATTTACAATGTGTTACAAAAGCTTCCAGGTGAACTGCATTCGACTTTAATAACAATAACAGAATGAATGACCTTTTCAAGTTGTTATAATATTTCTTGGTGGAAAGGTCAATGAAATAAAAGCAGTTTCCTACCGGTTTTAGCAAGATGCTTGATGAATGAAACAAGCAATCATTAGTCATAGTGATGAGCTCCACATAGATTATTGGAATTTTTCTTTCTGCGTCACGATTAGACAAAGCCGCCTTCCAATAAAATAACAATTGGATGGCTCATCTTCAAATATGCTTTTCTCTGAATGGGAGTCAATCAGAATCTAATACATGTATCGCAGCAAAAGAACATTATGTATTAAGGTAAACGTAACGTTCTCATACAGTTTCAGCCTTTGCGTAAGAAAAACCCGGCCAAGTACCAAAACGGGCTTGCTACGAGTTAAATTGAATCAATGTGGATATCAATTAAGGCTAATTGGGAGACTAAGTACTAAGTCACGATTTACTTTAATAGCTAAGGTGGTAACTGAACTCTTTTAGTATGTATGTATTAGGTACCTTTGCTAGTATTATATCCATTTTTGGTGCACATTTTGCAACACTTTACATAATACAGAGATCACATTAACACAGAACTATTAAATGATGTAAAAGGCGCATTCAACACGTTGCGGCTACTAATACTCAACTACTGTGGGCTTTACAAAGTATCGATGCCACAACATAACAGACCGTACACGTGGGCGGACCAATGCCAACTAATCCCTCCGACTCCGACGTCGTCTTGTTGTGTTGCGGTTGCGGCCGAAGGCTAAAATTCCACCAGCGCGCTTATGCCTTGCTTGGAGTCTCTGGGAGGTGGCGAGTGTTGAGTTCGAATGAGATGATGATGGTCGCGCGGCTTGGTTTGCGATTCCACTATGAAGAAGACGACGATGATTCGATGATGGCACAATTTTGAATGCAGTGTGGCTTGGGAACGAGGTTGGTACTACTACTCTGCCAGTAGTACCGACCGACAGAACGTTGTTACTCACACGTATGAATCATCACACTCTGGCATTCCAAGTGCTGGCTGGACAAGTGGTTTTCGAGAATAGCCTTATCATATTTATAATCTGAAGATGATGAGGCAGATATTTTTTTTTTGTATAAAGTATTTTTTTCTTGGATAAGCTTCAAAATAAAATTTATGAGATGGTAAAATGTTAACATTCGGTTCAATTGCTTATTCCATTTTAGGGGACACTAGATTTGATTTTAACAGAACAGTTATTTAGTATAAAAACTGTAGATTGAGATAGGTATATATCTTTTTATAATCAAACTTGTTGACTAACTTTTAATGGTGTTCTACTTTTCATTTTACAGAGAATTTATCACAATCGTGGTTGTAATCAGAGTAATGTTATGATTGGTAATCACCATTGAGTAAATATTTGAAATAGAAAAAGAATTATCACGTTTAGTCTTATCACTAATAAAGGCGCCTGCTCACTAAGCGCCTCAAGTATCAAGTCAAGACGTTTAAGTTTAATCAGGTGTAATGATTATACTCAGATATTCGATTAACTATTAGAAATATAAACAATTTCAATAACAAAACGTGGGGCGCATGCAGTAGATAATAATTGACATATAACATTCGCTTCATGTTTTCTGTTATTAAATTATTTGAGTCTAGGACACTTCGCCCAATGGACACTTCGCCCAAAATGATATATAGACCACTTCGCCCGAAAATTTCTTATTGAAAACAGTTTCCAGAGCCACTTCACCCAATGTAATTAAAAGTCCACAAAGCCCAATATGGACACTTCGCCCAAAACTCGTTGGTAGACACTGTCCAATATGTCCACTTCGCACAAAAAACTAACTGAAAGTCCACAAAGCTCAAAATGGCAACTTCGCACAAATTATTTATTTATTCTGATGGAACTCTGTTTGTAATAAGTTAATATTATATCAAATTAAAGTAGTGGAATGTTAAGTTCATTATATTACTATTTAGTATTATTTATTTTTATCTGTATTTTCCACTACCTTGATTTTTTTATGTTTAGTATGTTTTTATATTAGGTATATCTTTTATGGAATTAAGTCATGTTTGGGTATTATGTATTAACTTATATTTGTTTAAAAATAGAGTGAACTCTCTGCTTATTTTATATAATAATAATATATTTATCATTTATATTTATTGAATGAATTTCTATATTATTTTCTCGGTGACTTTTTGTTAATTAATGTGAAGTTGAATTACAATACTATTTTATGCTGGTCTACTTTTCTAATAAAATTTAAACAGTTATGACATTAACATCTTACTAAGGTTTCAAATAGAGTTCGATCAAAATAAATCACTAATTTGTGCGAACTGGCCATTTCGGGCTTTGTGGACTTTTAATTACATTAGGTGAAACTGTTTTCAGTACGATTTTTTGGGCGAAGTGGTCGATGTATAATTTTGGGCGAAGTGTCCATTGGGCGAAGTGTCCAGGTCCCAATTATTTTATACATTACCTGTAGATTGTTTTTAAAACGTGGGAGGTACATATATTTGTTTACTTAATGTTGAATTTCTGAAAATTTTCAAGTCTCTTGTTCAACGCAAAGTTAGTTTTAAATCGTTTTATAAACCCAACAGACAAGAAAGCAATAGTTTAAAAACGAAGTGAAAAATACGAAAAGTAGTACCATCAGAGTTCCGCACGCTCAATGTAATTATAGCTCAATTATTCTTCGGTAGAGGCAGCAATGTTTTCATTTGTAATTTATTCGCAGTCGCACTTACGTTATACCAAAATTGACGTATGACAGCTACGATTGCAAAATTCTCGGCAATTGCGTTGCGATTGCAAGTTACATCATAAGCTTGCCGTTCAATTTTTTTACGCCTATTAAAAAACTTGCTGAAAACGTCTTCTTCGCATTCCTTATCCGTTTCGAATGTAAGGGATCGTCATAACTATTCGAACTTTATTGGCAGCACATCTGAAGAGCTCAGTGGAAATTATTCTTCTACCCGGACCTCTCTTTCCTTCTATTATGCCCTGTATGATTATTTTCATTTCTCATGACGTAACTGAAGTACTGACTTTTTATTTGTGAGGATAAATTGTGACTGGCACACTTCATTAATTCATTATATTGCCAGTCCAGGGTGTCTTCAGGATTATTCTGTAAGCCCACACATTGAAGATCTTAACAGGTTTCTCCATAGCCTCCGAGATTGTCCAACTATCTCCCTACAAGAGCACCGGGTAGATGCAGAAGATTGCTTTTTGTTTTTTTAACTCCAAACTGAGATCTCTGTTGAACAGAGTTTACATTTTAATTGAAAGTGCTTCGTGCTTCCTCTATGCGAACTTTAACCGTCACAGAATGGTCCCAAGTTTTAGACAAGGTGGTGCTTAAATAAGTAAATTTTTCAACCCTTTCGACGACTTCATTATTGTTGAGCAGTTCTTTCTGTTTATGCACCTTCTAATAAAAGTCGGTCCTATTTTTTGTAAAAAAATATTTATTCCATTGTTTGCTTTTTTGACCGACTTCCTAGATGGAGGAGGTATACAATTTGACTGTGTGCTCTTTTCATGTTCGTACGCAACTTTTTCATAGTAAACGTGCTCCTATTTTGATGATTTTTGTTTCAGTTGAAAGACAAGTGATGGGAAATGATCAACAAATCAAAACTTCGAGACGGCAAATTAAAGAAGAAACCATATCCCGCTATATTTGAATTGGACATTTTTCGAAAACTTTAATGATTTCCGATATAGAATAATAATAAAGGCTGGAATATGTGTGTTACCGCTATTTTTCGAAATATCTGAATGTTCAACGAATTTGATGATTATTAATACACTCAAGAATTTTAAATATTTTTTTTATTTATGAGTTCGTGACACTTTTTTTTTCTATCTACCTATAACAGCACAATTTCAAAATTACCGTCACCAGTAGAAATAATATTATTTTGCATTTTTCAGTGCACCAACTAAACGTCGGTTGAGAGATGGCCCATCTTAAAATACTGAAAAATTTGAAATACATAGATATTTGTAAAATTCGGTTAGTAATTCTTCAATTTTTCAATACCCAATTGTATGCGGAAACGTTGGATTTTTCGAAACTAGAATAGAAAAATCTTACTTTTCCGAACTTAATGCACAAATAGCTATTTTTGCAACAACTGCCTTGAACGTTCAATTATTTTTTTTATAAGAAAAAACGGTTTTTCCGCAATATTTCAACTCCTCGTATCTCCAAAACGAAGCTTTTTTGGAGATAAGTTTATATGTCAAATTCCCTTTCGTACTCAAGTGAATTTTAAATATACCTTATGGCTTGTGTCACATTATCACGAGTATCAGATATTTGTCCATTTACAAACTTATAGCATAAACTACAACAATAATTAAACAGTATAATGAAAATACACAAAATAACATTTATTAAATAGGTGCTGGTACTTTTGTATTACTTATAACCACACAACCCACACCAATTACCTAAAAAAATAATTTTATCATTCAATAAACTATCTTTATTAGTCATAGTTTTTGTAAAAAAAATATTTTAAATTTTATATTTTCAGAAAATAGAAAAAAGATTGGAGGGTGTTATGAATAAAAAAATATAAATAACTATGTAGAAGGAAAATTATACACCATTTGTTTTGTTTGAAAGTAAGAATAAATACTGAACGTATGAGCTCGAATGACCAATGGTATATAAATTAAGGCCAAGGAAAGTGAATAATAAAAAGGTAGAACAAGTTGTGGAAGATATTTATTATGCAGTTCAAGTGTAGGTTCAATTATTTCAGAGTACCTATTTTGAATTGAATTTTGAGTTTGTGTTTACGTAGATAGAATATGATAACAAAATTATAGGAAAAGATAAAAAAGTGGATATTTGTCCTTTCCCCCTCCATTTATAATTAATTCTTTTATCATTGGATACCATAGAGACGAAATTAATATACCCTTTCTGTAACAAAATATTTCCAAGAAAAACAACAAACCTTTCAAACATAGAAGCTTTCCACTCAAATTCTAGGAACATCAATAAATTTTCCAAATATGTATTGAGAACATTTTACGACTATTTTTATAAATTAATGTAGTGAAGAAGTGCTTCTTTATATTCTGTCTATAAAACGCATTTTTGAAGCATTATTATTAAGATTTTATAAATAGAATATAAGTTTAGTATAATTTTTTTGGCTGAATTCTTGTCATTATTACATATTTAGTTTTCAATATTTTCAAGTATTCGATAAGCTCATAGACAGATGAAATAATTTACACTGTTAATGTTCTCTTTTTTCAAGTGTCGTACGCGTATCTGATTTTAGGCGACTTCTGCACTTTGATAGTGTTACAAGACATAAGGGGCCCTACAGTTTAAAGTGGATTCCGAACTGCCAATATGTCTCAAGATAGATCTTAAGACACCCAAAAACTTTAATAAAAATAACCGAAAACTTTCAGAACTCCCTCAAGAAATTTTAAAAGTGTAAGAATGCAAAGAATTACAAATGTATCAATTATAATAAGTAGGTATGTTAAATCTATAATCTTTTTTGACCGACGAACCCCGAACGGAGGAGGTATACAATTTGACGGTCTGCTTTTTTTTGTTCGGGCGCGCCTTTTATATAGTAAACGAGCTCTGATTTTGATGATTTTCTATTCATTTGAAAGAGGAGACGAAATGGTCTCGTATTCATAAAAACGTAAATCCGAAATCTTCTTCCCTTCAAAAACCGCCCCCGAAGGGTTGGAGGGGGCAAATTTTCTCTAAAATCGAAAATCTGAGGTTGCATAATTAAAGATAGGACAATATCCGGAAACGTTTAAATTGAACATGTTTTCAAAAGAGTTACGGTTTTCGAGACCGAGGCATGTTAAATTCTCAAATATTTTTGCTATGTGGAGGGAGCGATTTCTTTCTTAAATTGAAAATCTGTGGGTACTACATGAAAGACATAATTATTTGCAGCAATATTTATACTGAACATTTTTTCCTTAGAGTTACGGTGTTAAAATGGTAACATCTAAAATACTTAAGCGTGATTAGTTTGTGCACTGGAAAATATAAAATATTTGTAAAAAATATTTATTAACAGATAAGTATTCTAGAGATATTGATGTACATGCAGTTCTAATGGATTAAAAATTTTGCAGTGGCGAATCTACCGTTACATAACTTGCACTAAAATTAATTAATTCAATACAAAGATAGAAGATAATTTTATGTATCAATTATTTACGTAAGCCTTTGCGGGGAACTGTAACCTTCAGTATTAAGATAATCATATCCAGACTATCTTCGATTTAAATTTCATCTCGGTACGGTTACAATGAATGATAAAAGGGTCAAATTCACACTGATGTATTCATTTCCTGTCTGAGTTGTGTACCAAATGTCGCTTCTGCTGCGCTTCCAAGAATCATTAAACATCGTCATCCGCCCAATAATGCAATGATCCTTGATGCGTGGATGCAATGCACAGTGCAGTAGTTGTGAGGGGGCATAAAATAAGGATTTAGGGGTAATGAACAAATATCAAGAAACAGATGTTATGATAACTTTGCATGCAGGAGCTTCGCATATCCTGTATTTAATGCGTTCTTGGAAATATCAACTATAGAAGAAGAAAGGCTAATTTCCCTAAATTTCGAGTAAATTTTTAATTTGGTGCCCACGACGAGCGCGTTTTTCTGTAGCTGCACATCTAATTACTTTTTGAGATCTTTCTCTCTAGAGGATGGTTTATGACAAGGGTTTACTCTTGAATATTAATTTGCAAATGTGTTTGAAAATGCTGTAACTTGATTATTTCAAATAGAACACAGTGTATATTTCCCAACAAAATTATATCTCACTTCTCCTTCGAATAGTATTGGTTTCCCTATACATTTTTCGATGATATTTGAAGGATCATTGCATGTTAGGAAAAATTTGAGGTTTAATTTGTCTGATTCTCAAAGAAATGTAATAAACTAGAGACCCGCTCCAGGTTCGCATGGGCAGCACTAAAATTCACTAAAGCGCACTTTTTATAGGACTTTTTAGGTGGAACTAATCCACCATCATTATTTTCGTGTATTTTCAACTACTTAAGTAGCTCTCAGAAGAGACGATTATTTTCGACCTTAATCACAAACATACGGGTAGCTTATTTTTGCAAAATGTTCGTAAACTATTTCCTATAACCTTGTAATTTCTGAGATTAGCCCGAACATCGACAAAATCAGCGCGGCTGGGGACTATAATTTGTAATTAGTATTCAAGATTTTACGCTGAGGTATTATTGACATAAATCTTCTTTAATGCCTATAAGAATACATGTACTTCTATAAACAAGAGACTCATTATTTTCAATCAGTAAAACTTTTGTCAGTCAATTATTACCTGGAATGGAATATCAGACGATTTGGGGATAATGATCATCTTTATTAGTTTAAAAGGGTATTCAAACCAAACTCGAATCGCCAGGAGCATGCGCATTTAAATTTTAGTCTTCAAAAAATTAAAATGCTCATGCTCAAAAGCAAGGAACACAATCGAAACTGGTCAAAACTATCGCTTAAATGCCATTTATGAATGATTCTATAGCCTTGGCAACTTTGACGTCGTAGCTCAGTAACATTGCAAAGTTATTACGTCATAGCTATTTGGTACCGCCTTTTGAGAATTGTTTGAATTGTCCGACAGATTTTTCAGGGCATAGATGCCGTCTGACGCCCTAAAATCAAGGCGATTGTCTTGAAGGAAAACACCTCATTTTCAAGAATTTTGGCAAATAAAAAAGTTGTCCTACTCAACATAATGAAGCGATATCAGACGTCAAGAATAGCGGTTTTCGAGGAATAATGTTAGGTCTGCGCCCAATGACTGTTATAACTTCTCCGATATAAGTAATGCTGGCGACTGAAAGGTTCGAATTTTGCATTCATGATTCCCTGTTTTCGACCCACTTAATGTATGATTGTCACGCCACTGTTCTTTATTATGTTTATTAAGTCGCTTTCGGTTATGACGGTGTATTATCGATTTTTTCCATACACTTGATTAGACTTTTAATACATATGAAAATACAACATTGTAATTAATGATTCATCGATACATAGTGTGGCATTTTATTATCGGGATATCGGAAAAAAGAGTTCTTTTATAAAAACCGAATTGCACAATTCATATCTCTATAGCCATATGGCATAATATTATGTGGCCCAATGTCAGCCACTCCTTATTTTATATAAATATACAATATACACGTTCATGTCGTAATAATCGATTTTAATAATGCGTAAATCATTCAAATTGTCGATGATAGGGAGCCTTAAGGCGATCGACTTTCTTCTGTCTGTCTGGGTACAATCAAGACTTTTTTGGCGTCTGGTTGTCGCACGCTCCCGTTAACGGCCTAGAATAGAAACGGAACAGAAATAATATAATATGTAGGATTTTTTTTGTTGTAGTTGAGATCGATGGTCAAAGTTCGAAGATAAGCGCCTGGCGGTTGGGTCTTTGGTCTCTCTATTGAAATTGCCAGCGCCTAGGTACCTATTTGTGGTACAGGGCGTCACAAAATAATCCTTAATTTAAAAATGTCACAAACACAGGTCAGGCGGTAGGTATAGTTTGAGTCTCGTGTGTAGGTATAGACTTTTTAACAATTTGGACTCACGTCTATTATATTCGAGAGCTTGTTTTCATTTATCCTGCAAAATGAATAAATCTACACCCAAATTCTCATGAACAGAGGCAACCAGACAAGCACGCCAGCCTTGTTTTTATGTCAGTGGGGTTCCAGTCTATTATTATCTTCATTCATTCATTCAACTTCGTGCTATTTCTTATGTGGTTATACCATTTGATATTATTTTTACATTTTTGTTCATTAGATATTTCTTACACATAACAATATTCCTTTGAATGAAATTATAGAAATGTGATAGAATAATTGATGACACATCAATATAATGTATTGTTACAAATTTTATACGTTTTTTTTTGTAAATCGTCATGTCTAACGAGTTAAGAAAAAATGTATGAACAAACATATTATCTGTAGTGTTTATTTATTTATATAGTGTGAACACCACATAACGGGAACCTTCGCTTATATACAATTTCAGCTTTGCGATGATACTTAGTTAAATACAATTATATATACATATATTTGATACTTTCCCTGCCGTGATAATGTCTGGAAATATTTTCCTCTTATTTCTTCTTCGTCAATTCAGTTTCTTTTTGTTGGCTGTCTTTATGTTAAATACAATACTGTGGATGTTCGGTGCAATGTGCGAAAAATAGAAGTGAAGTCACAAATATGGTCTTAAAAATGAGACAGAGCCTTTATATTTACTTTCTTCTCAAAATTTTGATTTCAACGGAAAAAATACGTTTTGAGGAAGAAATATCAGTTTTTTGATAAAATTATCCTTACAAATGGAATACATAATAGTTAATCATCTATGATGACTCTCCAAGTTTTGTAGCCAATTAATAATGGTCAACCAAATACATTTCAAATACTAGATTCGCAAAAACAGTGTTTCTTTAAATATCTCTTTTCTGTTGCATATTTCGGATTGTGATAAATTTACCTACATAGTAAATGAATGAACTGAGATGCTACAGTTGGCACAAAATCTTGGACATTCATATATTTTCCAAATAGAAAACATATTATTTGTAAGTCCCGTCCTATTCTTTTTGCTTCATTATTCTTCTAAATCATAATTAACTCTGCAATTTGTGTGATATTGATAACTGGCATATCATCATTCTGTAAATTAGTCTTTTTTATTCTAAGTCGCTTTCAAAAAAATACTGACTTGTGTAAGCATTAACATAATTTATAAATCACTGTATCTAAGACTCACAGTCTCAGATTATGTAACTTCCAAGAATTTTTAGTAAAAAAGTAATTTAAATTACTGTTTTATTTTATTTGATTCATATATAATACTAGTGTTTCATGTGTTTAGTTTATTGATTACAAATGTTTCTTTCTAACTAAACATCGGACGTAGCCTTCGTTAAAGTGAATAGATCGATAATGTGAACACACGTTGTTTTTCTCGGTAGCCAATGTCGCATGTCTGGATACAGTATATGATACTGTTTTTTCTAAATAAATGTTATTTTTAAGAAAGCTATAAGATTTCTTACAGATTAGATTTGAAGTTGATAGAAATAGCAATATAAAAAAGCTGGTGTGTCCACTCACACGACTTTCCTACCGCTCACAGGCAAATTCCAGTGAATAAAAAATCGTCCGATCAAAACGAACAACAATGGTTATGTAACATTTTTTCGCAACATGAAACGTTAAGCCAGAATCTGAAGAAACATGTGGAAAATATCGAATTTTATTCAAGCATAACTTTTTTTGTGCTTTTTCTCTGAGATGGCGCTGTATGTGTGTGGTAGAGGGCTCTCAGAAGAATACTTTAGACAAGTTTAATTAAAATCCTTAGAGCCGTTTTCGCTTTATTGTCTTGAGCAAATCACGTTTTTTGGCTATAGCTCAACACCCAGTGTATACAGGATTCTCATTCAGTGCCACCGGCGAGTGGTATTGGTACCAAACAAAATAAAATAGACAGGACAAAATACACCGATCCGTTTCAGAGATAATGCTGTCACAGACAGACAGACATACGGGCGGACGGACAGACATATATATATATATATATATATATATATATATATATATATATATATCAATGGTTGAAAATATGTTTATTAGACTCTGAAACGTCAACATTTGTTAAAATCTCGATACCGAAAATTTCACACGATTACAATTCTTTCCTTATACAGCTACTATAGGGTAGGAAACTAAAAAAGCCCAAGTTTTCTATTTAATGCAAACTTGTCTTTTTACAAACTCACACTCTAGAACTTTCAAACGTTGGCGATAGAACTTATGTTACCGAGAAATTTCTTCGCCTGAACTTTTAATATTATCAACACTGGAGTGTTTTGCAGTAGAATGGATTTATGGCAAATTGTTTGATTTAAGAATATTTTAATTTGTCATACTTTCAAGTTTGAAGTATCTAAGTTTGATAGGTATAATGTTTTATGGATGAAATATCTGTAAGTGAGTAGCAAAATAGGCCGTAAATTTTTGTCTCAACTATCTCGAGAACTAGCCGAGTGAATCTTCTTGAGAATATTTCGCAACAGGCGATTGCCACTTGTACCTATTTAAAGCTTACCACATCACATGACAGTACAACGATGCAAGCCAGGATATTGATGTTTTTTTATTTGTTCAAGTTAAGTTACGTTTCTAATTTTTGTTACTGCTGTATATTGCTTCCTTTTTACTATCCTTCCACTACTTTATGTAGCCTATTGGGGAAAGTATTGTAATCGTGTTAAATTTTGAATTTTGAAAGAAAATTATTGACATATAAACGTGGGTTATGGGCGTAGAAGAGAAAATAATACCTAATTATTGTTAGTTAATTAAATCGATTTTTATATTGTTTGCGTTTTTAAATCCTAGACTTGAAAAAAATATAGTATACATACCCAAACTTATTAATTATTTCGACGTATAAATCTCAATTAAAGATAATAAATAACATTTGATTAAATTTAAACTAATCATTAACCACAAATGAAAACTGGAAGAACGGGACGCCACTGGCGTCATATTTCCTACGCGAAGATCAGTGGAGTGCTGGCGGGGTTAGCGAAAACAGTTGTATCCCCCTTTCTGACCGCTTCCACAGCTCTCCCTCCCCCGGCCTAAAAACATGTTATCAACCAAACAAAACGTATTTTATCCATGTATTCCATCTATCTGTGGTCATTGGTGGACACACCATTCATTCTGAGATAAAGATATAAAAAATGTATTTCAATCAAGAATGAATCAACCTTTGGATATGAATCATAAAACAAAATGTCAAGAAAAGATAAAAAAGTCGTACAAAGACACATCACTGAGTTCTTGAATTTTCCACAGAATACATCTAGGATGCAATATAAATTTTGATTCTGTCCTGTATGACACGAGGTTCATTCGAAATTATATTAAGCTGAGTATTAGATCAGATTCATGTTGAAATCGGCTACATCTTAAGAAAAAATATCAAAAATCATGCAAAATTAAATAAGTTGTTCAAGATTGAATAAGGATCAAATTTTCTTAGTACGTTTCCTTTTCCCAGAAGTGTAGTTCAATCACAAAAAAATAATAGACATGTTTAGGTACCTCTATACTCTGCTAGTGGCATAAATACCAGATGTTGATTGCCTCAAAGCCGGTAATAGAAACAATAGCTATTATGTTGTCGCAGGAGGCAGAAGGAATATAGATGCAAATAAGAAAGGCAACTATCTTTTGTGATTCAAAATGTCAAAAGCGCCTAACTTGTAAGAATGACAAATTCTTTTTCTATTATATGCTCATAGTAGTTTGGTAAGTATCAAGAACGGTAAGATGAAGACAATGTTTGAAACTGAACTCAGCGAATGCTTATTCTATTTTTTGTACGATCAATATATGTATAAAATAATTTGTTTATTAATATTTTTTTTAATATTATATAATTGGAACAAATAACTTTGAATCGATACCTAACAAGTAGGTACCTATCTGACAGGTCCGAGAGAGATTGAAGAAAATATTTATACGTTATAAATATTTTTTACAAAAAATTGGACCGACGTTATAGTTGATGCACTGAAAAGTATAAAATAATATTACTTCTATTGGTGATGGTACTTTTGAAGTTGTGCAGTTGCAGTTAGATTGATAGCTTTTGGCACCAACTTCACAAGTACCATCACCAATAGAAGTAATATTATTTTATACTTTTCAGTGCATCAACTATAACGTCGGTCCAATTTTTTGTAAAAAATATTTATTTCACACTTTTGAGTGTAACATTAGTCCCGAAAATCGTTGAACGTTCACTATACCATATCAATGAAGATAATACTTATCCTATTACCCACGTATATTCCTTGCTTGTAGTGGTTATTATTGAGATCTCAGAACATCGCGGCGGGAATACGCTTGAATATTTTAGTTGTTACCATTTAACACCGATTTAACTCGAAAACCGTAATTCTAAGGAAAAAATGTTCATTATAAATGTTGCTACAAATAATTATATCTTTCATGTAGTATCGAAAAATTTTCAATTTTCGAAAGAAATTGTCCTCTCCACATAGCAAAAATACATATTTAACATGCGTCTATCTCAAAAACCGTAACACTTTTGAAAAAATGTTCAATTTAAACGTTTCCGGATATTGTCCTATCTTTAATTATACCAACTCAGATTTTCGATTTTCGAGAAAATTCGCCCCCACCACCCCTTCGGGGGCGGTTTTCGGAGGGAAGGAGATTTCGGATTTGCGTTTTTATGAATATGGGACCATTTCTCAATCCCCTTCTTTCAAATGAATCCAAAATCATCAAAATCGGAGATCGTCTACTATATAAAAGGCGCGCACGAACCAAAAAAAAAAAAAAAAAAAAAAAAAAAAAAAAAAAAAAAAAAAGCAGACAGTCGAATTGTATACCTCCTCCGTTCGGGGTTTGAATTCACGTGGATAGCAACCAGGTAGCGAATGGTAACACAGAAACAGATTGGTAAGCGATTGAAAATAGTCCGGTCGTATAATAATAGTATTTTTTATCCTAGATGCGAAAGGGGATCTTTTCCGGGCTGAAATAAATAATGAATTTTTAATGTATAAATTACATTATTATTAATTGAAGAGCGCAATTTTTAAGGGCAAAAGGAAAACTGCTTTTAACCCCTAGATAAGAAGAGACTCATCTAAATAGGGTAGGAAATCGGGTTTTCTAATAGTGAAGTAGGTAAAAAAAAGATCTGTGGATAGGAGATAAACTAAGTAAGGTTTCTGTCAAATGCAATGTTTTTAGGAACATGTCTTAATAAGTTTATATACGAACATTCGGAGCCTTTTTAACAACATTTTGGCTTAACTATCATTAGAACCAAAAGTGATCTATGACTGGTTTTATTCGATTCATAATGTAGCAACGTGATGATATGTTTTTCATTAAATACTGTAGAGATTTTTTTGTTCTTTGAAAATTTGGTCAAATGCGAGTTTGACCTTAAAAGGTTCCGTACTTAGGATTTTCAAATAGTTTTTCTTGCAAATTTTGACTAGGCATACATTTTTTTCCAAAACAAGTATCTATTGCAGTCAGTAGTTTATTTTAAATGAAAAATCAATTTACTCATAACTCATTAGATATGATGCACATGAAGATAATTTTTCTTTCAATTTAAAGAAAATTTACGCCAGAATCAGAATTTATTTAATCAAGTTACAAGTACATGATGCTGCCAAGAAATATATACAAATTTGATCTTTTTTGTTTCAGAGAGATTCGGAGAAAATAGGCTGAGATATACGGATAGACCGACGGACAAACAGGCATTAAGAAAGCGAAATGATCTTGGGAATGTATAATATATATATATATATATATATATTACAAATGTAATTAATGGCTAATTGGCTAATGTATTTTAAATTCACGATTTTTGCCCTGAAGAAGAGAATAAACATTCTCGAAAGCTCGGCTTCAATCTAAGAATTTTATTGACCTAGGTATTGATAGCTAATTACGTTTAACGTGGATGACTATATCCAACGAAATAAAAGCATAAAGGTGAATAGCATTCTCATTTTGATATTATATCTATCTCATACTGAATTATAGTTCTCTTTATATATAATATATATATATATATATATATATATATATATATATATATATATATATATATATATATATATACTCCATTCAATCTTGAAAAAACACAGTCGTATACAGGCCCACGTAAATTTGGTGAATGCGCCTACATTAACAAGTGGCTGCAGAGTCGTAAGAGTTATAATATATTTGAAATTCAACTTTCCACTATGTTATCGTAGTATGGAACACTTTAGTATGATTGATTGTATTCATCTAGTGTAGTGGGAAGTCCACAAAGGAAAACAAGAATATAGCTGGTTTTACAATGCCTAATTTTCTGTAAGATTGTTAATTGGTAGATACAGTACATATTTTGCAAATTTTAAATCATTCTTTAAAATGGACAAAGCCTCTATATGCAATGGCGTTCCCAGAAATTTCGTCTGGGGGGTAAGCGTATGAAACAGGCAAAGAAAGGGAAGGGGGGAAAGAATCTAAGATTAATATTTTAAAAACATAATAAAAGATCAAAGAGAAAACAAGTTTGAAAAGAAACAAAACTGATTTAAAAAGCATAATCCAAACCCAAGTCTTCGTTTATTGGATTTTTCATAAATGACTTCGTCAATACTAACTACTACTATCTACTAAATACTATTTCTTCAGTAAGTTTTTAACATTCTTAAAGTTTAAAATGTCCTTTCGTTGGAAGCCGTCGTCAAAGATATTGTAATAAATATTTTACAAAGTTTAGCAGCATTCCGGATGTCTTTCTCTTAAATGAACTAAGTAATATACTGCTGTCATTAAGTATTTATTTCCAAAGCTTTACTTCCCCAAAATTATGTCAAAGCTTTGATTAAATAGTGTTCATAAGATATATACAGTGCTTGCAGTGTGTCTCATAAAAGCCCACTGACTTATTAGTTAATTTTTTCAAATAGAACCCCCTGTATATTATTAGATATTCGAATTCTACATGAAATTCTAGGCATATTTCATGCAGCATATACCTAAGTTGAAATGATTCAAAAAATACTTAATTCCAACTGATCTGATTTTCGATCCCTTGCGTTAATTCAGTAGGCGTGAGTGCCTTAGTAAACATAACAACAAGTAAATAAATCTTAACTCTTTTGTCAACAATTGTCAAATCAGAGTTATCAATATTTTGTGATCTCCTTGATTACTTTTTTCAAATTTTTTTTTCGTTGATTTTGGCTCGTTCATTAAACGCCAAAGTTGAAGCCGTTGTCATCTTTGGTGAAGCTTATTCCACGCTGCTATTCGCATGTTCAATGAAAGATTTCCCGAACATCCGATGTGTCGAAAATATGTCCGGCAATTGGTGGCAAAATTATAGTAAAACTCTAAACAAGTTTTATGTTAGTATTATATCAATAAAATATTATTTCTTGAATTATAAATAGCTCTCTCTAAACTATTATTTCAACTATACTCGCCCAGCTTTTTTGGAAGCTATGTAATGTTGCTGATGGGCACAAGAAGGTAATATTAACTATTTTTGATTTGGTTAAAACTTTGGTTGAATAACGTCATAAATGTTCAGGAATATTTATTTATTTATTTTATTTATTTGTTACGCCACCCAACAGCCATAGCCAATTAAAGGGTGTGAATACATTAAAATTATAAATTCTTAACACTAAAAAGAACAATTAACGGGCAGATCCTAGGATTTGCCTTTGGAGTTCATGCGGCTTGGAGTGAAAAATATCAATTTCCTTACTTAATAACCATTGGTAGTAAGCAATCATATGAATAGGAGAACATTTTAAAACATTAGTACTTGAAGGACATAAGTAAAACAAGGGGAAGCTACGAGTAATAATTTGACTAAAGACGCGTACTCCAACTTTGAACGTACCAGCGCATTAAATAATAAAGTTACTGTCTCGGAGTCGGAGAATTTCTGATGACAAACCCGAGATTTCTATAGGACTCACGTTGAATGATATTAATGTGCTCAACAAAGCTTAATTTTGAATCAAAAGTTACTCCAAGGTCCTTAAAAAGTAGAGGTTTATTAAGAGTGACATTATTAATCATGTAGTTAAAATTTATTGGATTTTTTTTTTGTAAAAGTAACTGCAACACATTTAGGTAAATTAAGATGTACTTGAAGCATTTTCTTTGCACCATTTATATAAATCTCTTTGGAGAGTAATACAATCGTTGATATTGGAGATTGAGATAAATAATTTGAGGTCATCTGCATATAGCAGTGCGAGTCAGTTAATACCCTCAAGTATGTCATTAATAAATATCAAGAATAAAAGCGGCCCAAGTACTGATCCTTGGGGCACACCAGATGTTGATGTTACCTCGACAGATTGAAATCCCCGATAAAATACCTTTAATTTCAGGTCAGTAAGATAAAAAAAACAAAAATGGATCAGTAAGTCCCACATTACCTAATTTGGTCAGAAGGATGCCATGATCTAATTGGTCAAAAGCCTTTGAAAAGCCCGTATAGATAACATCTACTTGATTTCCTTTGTCTATGTTTGTTGCAACGTATTGAGTTAAGTACACAAGATTGGTTCTAGTGGACCTACCAGGAAAAAACCGTGTTGTTGGTTCGAGATCAGAGGTTTTCCGTGATTAAATAGAATGGTGTGAATTAAGTTTTCGAACACCTTGGCAAAGTTTGAGATTATAACAATGGGTTTATAATTATTAGCATCAGATTTGTCGCCTTTCTTAAAGTTTGGACATATTTTCGCAAGCTTCCAGATGTTGGGAAATACGCCTGACTTGAGTGAAAGGTTAAATATATAACACATAGGTTTCGCAAATAAAGAAGCACAAACTTTTAAAAGATAAGCTGTTTATAAGTCAGGACCAGCAGTCATCTTCGGTTTAAGTCCTCTTAAGGCTTTAAATACTTCAGATTCATTGAAGCTAGGAATATTGCATGAGAGGTGGCTTATATGTTGTGGAGATGTTGAGAAGTTAGGTGTTGTTGAATTAATATAAGCACGCTGAAAAATCTTTGCAAATAAGTTCACAATATCTTGGGTGTCATCAAATGATCTACCTTCATGAGTCAAAGAGTTTGGAATACTACTTACATTTTTCTGTGTATATAGAAAGGGCCAAAATTGATTGGGATTTGATGATATTTGTTGTTCAATACGTCGCAAATGGTTCGTGTGACTAAAACAGATACTTCTTTTTACTTTTGCACGCAAGTTTTTAAATTCTTGGTATATTTGAGTTTTTTTTTTGGATTTATATTGATACCAGAGCCGAGTTTTTAAACGCAAATCTCTTATAATTCCAGGATGGAACCAAGCAGGGTATTTTATAGAATATCGAAGTATTGTTGTCGGAACACTATTAGAAATAATTTCTTCCAGCTTAGCATAAAACACATTGCAAGCACTATTGACATCGCGTTGATTCATAATAGGCTGCCAATTGCATTCATGCAGATCTTTATATAATTGGGAAAAATTAGCTTTTCGAAAATTGTACTGCGGAGTAACAGAGTGGGTGAACATATTACTCATCTCCTCCAAGTTAGTTAGAACGTCAAGGGCTGGATGATGGCTATCCTCAGGTAATATTGATCTAACTGATTTTTCAACTGTAACGATTATAACGATTGGCTACAAAGTTAAATTGCCTACAACCTAGAAATTCTTGGAAATTATTTAAGGAATTCATGTGGTGATCATCCATATTAACGCTTTTGTACAGATCATGATATTGTAGAATATTAAAATCACCCATAAATATTAGCTTGTCATCATTGAGGAAATCTATAAAGCAACAACAAAAAAGCAATTTGCCGAATTTAGCGAAATTTTTAGGACAATTATATCAACCATGGGTAGCAAGTCTTATAAGTTGGAGACATCAAGTACAGTGACCTTGAACTTTTTTTTATTGCAACTGAAACACCACCTCCCCTTTTGGTATTGGTCTGTTCAAAGTCGCGATCAGATCTAAAAACTAAGTATTCTTCATGAAATAGCTCTGAATTTAAAACTGATTCACCTAACCAAGTTTCTGTAAGTGCAATAGTGACGCATTACCTATATAAATCTAGGCGCTTAGTGTTAAGACCCCGAATATTTTGATAATAAACAGAAATTTTATTACTGGTGTCTGATTTTAAAGATGTGTTATTGTCGATCGAAATAGATTCTAACGAACTAGTGTTTAAATTATCAGACACTTGGATTTGCTAATTGCTATTTAATATTTAACATATCAGCTCTGAATTTGTCAAGCTTCTCCAACAAAATTGGACAAGAAGAACTCCAAGCCGCATGATTACAATTATCTAAACCACGTAACAGAAAATTAACACATTGAAAATGGTTTTTGTCTGATATTGAACACTCCTTAATCTTATGATTTTCACTGCACTTAGGACATTTAAGAGCTTTGTCACAATTTTTCGCGAAGTGTGAAAACCCCAGCACCTATAACACATACGAACTTCAACTGCATCATATACAGGACAGTGGTCATATCCAACAAAGAGCGATCCTTCTTTCATCGCCCGCTGATACGATGGTAAATCAAGGGAAAGTTTTGCTTGATACGAGTTTGTTCTACATATGAATAAAAAAATAGAAAAACTGTATAATTATTCCAACTTACCTATATCTACAATAAAAGGTAAGCTATTATCTATTACAAAATTCGTTCGACATGTCCACCCAGCATTTCTTGACAAAGAAATAGTCGGTTTGTAAATTCTCTCCTAACATTATTCGGTGTTTAAGGTGTTATTTCTGAACACACCTCAATAATTCCACGACGCAATTCATCTAATGACTCACAAACTGTCTTAAAAGCCAACTGATTTCACATATCCCCAAAAAAAAGTAATCAAAAGGTGAGATCCGGTAAGCGAGCTGGCCACTCTGTTGGACCTCGACGTCCAATCCACCTACCCGGATACTTTTCGTCCAAGAAACTTCTCACCTTCCGAAAATAGTGAGTTGGTGCTCAATCCTGCTGAAATGTTACATCAAAGTTAAACTCATGTGAGTTTAGACCAACTATTTCATTGATACTGGGTGTGATTGTGTCTTGCAGCAGTTGGAGGTATCTGGGACCATTCAAATTTTCTTCTAGTAATATGGGGCCTATAATGAGGTCACCTAAAATACCAGCCCAAACATTAATTTTTTGAGAAAATTGAGTATGCACATCGCGGTTCTCATGTGGATTCTCATCACTCCAATATCTACAATTCTGGGTATTTACAGTTCCATTTAAATAAACGTGCTTTCATCACTAAAAAATGTGTTGCAAATAAAAAGGATTTGAAATAATTCTTTCTGCCATGGTCTCGCAAAATTCAAGACACCTATCTGCCTATCATCTTCAGCTAACTGGTGCAAAATCCTCTTTACTGATGTCTTAGGAACATCGCACGTCTCGGCTACTCGCTTAGTTCATTGTTTAGGGTAATTTACCATTTCAGCTAGAACTTATTTTACAATCTTCCGTAATTAATTTCAGCCTTTCAAATCTTTTACCGTTCCTGTACTGTGAAATTTTGCCACCAATTGCCGGAGATATTTTCGACACATTGGACATTCGGGAAATCTTTCATTTAAAATGCGAACAGCAGCGTGGAAATTCCGATTAGCTTCACCAAAGATGATAACCGCTTCAACTTTGTTTTCTAATGAACTAGCCATATTAATCAACGAGAAAAGTTATGAAAAAAGTAATCAAGGAGATCACAAAAGATTGATAACTCGAATTTTACAATTGCTGATAACAGAGTTAAGATTTATTGACTTGTTGCTATGGTTACTAAGACACTCATAGTATAAACAGCCAACTGAATTAAGGTAAGGGATCGAAAATCAGATCAGTTTGGATTACGTTTTTTTTAATCATTTCAACTTATTTAAAGTAAATGCTGCATGAAATCTGCTTAGAATTTTACGCAGAATTCGAATATTTAATAATATACAGTGGGTTCCATTAAAAAAACTAATTAGTCAGGGGGCATTTTTGAGACACCCTGTATAAATTAGACTTATGATATTGAAAAGGTCAAATGGAACCCTACAACTTATGTATTTAATATTTTTTTGTAATATTGAAAATAGAAAAGTTACGGTGAAAGGTGGTCTTTTGGTCCTCACTGTATATACATTCATTAATATATTCCGACTAGATAGATGCCAATCACACCCTTGACTCAAGTCCTATCCTATATAATAATAATCCAGTGCACACGGTTACGCCCGCCTTTTGAATCAGTGCTGTAATATGCCGCCAAAGCTCAAACCGAAACATTGACCCCGATTTAGCGGCATTTAATCGGCATGAAGAAAATCGACTCGGTTGTCGAAGAATGGCGCCACAGTCTATGTTATATTATAATATGCAAAGACCTACAAGGGGAGCTACTTACTACTTCATTCAGCTGGTAATTTCTATAATCAGACCAACGAACAGATAATACGGCTTAAGCACGTAATGTATGATTTAAGTTAGGGCCAGAATCATATTCTATACCTAAACTTCTTGCACAACTTCAAAGCCTAATCTTTAAACAATTTGTTGTCTCTAAATATATTCTTAAGTTTGTAATTCTAGTAAAAATAGATAATGAATCTTTCTATGCCATCATCTCATGAATTCGGCCTGATTAAAATACATAACTTTATTCTTTAACAATCTATAAAAAGCTTCCATTAGAGAAAACTATTTCATTTGCATTTAAAACAGCTGGCGCATCTCAATTTTTCTTGTGTCAACGTTGAAAACTAAATCACCATATAATTGCAACATTTCAGCGTGCTCAAAACAGCAACCGTGGCTCAAATTTGACTTTAAAGATTCAAAGCAGTTTCAAAGCAAAGACAGTCTAATAATACCTTTTGAAAAATCGTCTTATTTGGCATATTGTCAAGATTTCAACACAAAAGATGCATTCATGCTCATGTTTAAAAATGATTGTGGTAAATTTATTATGAAAACATCGATACAAAAATTTGTAAACATAAGAATTTTACAGAGTTCATTGACTATGCAACAATACGTGTAAATATTCCTGAGAATATAATATAAAATTGAAAGTTCTTATCTATACGAGCATCCTGAAAATTTTTATCGACAGATAAAGAAATTTGGAGATTTGGAGGAAGAAAGCTGTTATGGAAATAAACTTGTGCCATTCTGCCATAGAATTGGAAAAAAATATGCCAGTTAATGACATGCAATCATGAAAGTAACAAACCTAAAGAAGCCACAGATTAATGAAGTTTTTGAAGTTTCCAGCATCACCGAATGTAACACAAGAGATCAGAATGGAATTCATCATTCATAAAATAACTACAGATTGAATAATCTTTTCATAGGCTATAAGGGGCACTACAGGTGTCAACAGTGTAGAGTTATGGATTGTGATGGCATAGTTATCAATATAAAAACAAATGAGAATTCATCTGAGAAGAAATGGCATTGTTAAACACGCCAACTAAATAGTGTAGAAGAAAAACCTAATGTATAAAGATCTTCCAAGAAATGAAATCATGCAAGTTGAGATGGACAGGCAAAACCCATCTAGAGTTATACAGCTACGGAGATGGTAGTAAGTAAATCTGGATAGAATGGACCGAGTCAAAACAAAGACAACACAGAAAAGAACTAGCAGGGATGCAATCAAGGTTTCACTAGATAAAGTGAGGTTGCTGGTTCAGTACACATAAAAAAATAAATTGAGGAATAAGCTGTGCTAAAAAAACCCGAAGCAATCGTAACTCCCAAACGGACAACCATTTTTTTGTTTTGTTTGAAAGGTGACTTTAACGCTCGCTCTAACTTGTGTGTGTGTCTATGTCTGTAGCATACATAACAGCTCCAAAACAGATGAACCAATTTTGATGAATGTTGATGAACCAATGTTTTTTTCAAAGTGGACTTGATCGAGAGTGTTAGCTAGTTTTTTTTTTTGATTAAGTCTAGCGTGTGTATCGGTCTGTCTATTTGCGAAAAAGTTACTCCCAAACAGATGATACAATTTTTATTTATATTTTTATGTTTGAAGGGTGACATGATCGAGAGTGTTCTTAGCTAGTGTTTTTTTAAATTAAGTTTAACGTAACGTGTTCATCTGTCTAAGGCATCTCTAGAAGGGGATATCCGATTTAGATTTAGTTTTTGCTATTTTAAAGGAAAGTGACAGATATTTTATTTTTATGGAAATCTTTTAATCTACTAAATTAGCCCCATCAAAGTCATTATTCTTATACCTAACTCAGTAATAATACATATTAGCTAAAAGTCATAATGAACAATTAATATTAAGGTTTGAATAATATCATCTTAGCCCTGTATGAGTATAGGGTTAATGTATGGTATTCCGCTCCTTGGGTATGCTTAATCCAGCATACTCCACCCATCATGGCGTCTACATACGGGCTGCCCACGATCACAATTTGCATCTTGAATAATCGTTCTTACGATAATGATAAGGTAACTCAAGATTGATAGGCGAATTGAATATCGGCTTCATTATCAAAAATAGATGTATGGATATTAAAATGTTTTATTAATTTTTGGCCGACTTCAAAAAAAGGAAGAGGTTTACAATTTGGTTGTATGTTTGCTTTTTTTATGTATGTCTGTTTTGCATATTAAATGTATTCAAATCCGAAATCTCCTTCTCTCCAGAAACCGAGTCCGTAGGAGGTGTAGGGGGCAATTTTTCTCGAAAATCAAAAACTGAGATGGCAGAATTAAAGATGAGACCATATCCGGAAACATTTAAATAGAACCTATTTTAAAAAGAGTCACGGTTTTCGAGTTATAGTAGTACCTAAAGGCGCCGCGATGTTTTGAGATATCCAAATAATAGCAAGAACAAGCTAAGCCTGGGTAATAGGATAAGTACTATCTATCTTCTTTGGTATTAGTGAACGTTCAAAATTTGACCGAATTTATTAGTTGGTGCACTGAAAATTACAAAATAATATATTATAATAATTCTGTTGGTGCTGGTACTTTTGGAGCTGGTGCCTACAAAAATAAACTACAACGAGACTTCAAACTTTAAAATTACCAGCACCAATAGAATTAATATTATTTTGTATTTTTTCAGTGCACCAACTAATAAAGTCTGTCCATTTTTTTTAAATATTTATAATAAAGGTGGTTAGAAATGAATATATCACCAATGCGACATATAAAACTTGACTGAAGGAAATCCAAACAAAATACTTGCGTGACACGAAAGGTACGAATTTTTAATCGTTTCCTTTTAATGTCAAGGTAAGTCATCAAAAGAATTTGCAACACATTTCAAGTTCAATGACCCAGTTTAAAAACTAGTAGAGTTAATTTTACCGGTTTTGTTTTTCTCCACAGCCAATTAACCAAAATTAATTGGAAAAAGGCTCTATACTTTTTTATTATTGAATGTTTATTTTTGCAAATACAGATAGTGGGGACAATAATACCGACCATATATTATTATTCATTCTATATTCTTCTTTTCTCTTAAAAAAATGTAAAAGAGATTCCGGTAAAAAACCTATAGTATCTACTAGAGATTATTGTGTGGACAATAACTGAACAACAATAATTTGTTACAAGCTTATTCAATATTTTTTTATTTATTTATCCTTGATATTTCAAGAAGAAATCCATTCTCAAAGTGGAGTAGTGATGAATTTAAATAAAACAATGAGTCATCTCCACAATTTATATTTTATTATTATTATTATTATTATATTTTTTATAAATTGTGTAGATGACACATTGTTTTATTTAAAGTATTTATCCTTGATATGCCTAGGACAATACAAAATACTAGATGATAAAATAGTAAAACTATCGCGCGAGAGCTTGAGCAAATGATAATTGGGGCTTCGTACTGCAATTTTCGTGCCCTTATCTCATGAGCAAAGTTTTAGTAAAAAAACTCCCGCATTCGAGAACTTTCTATGAATTTTATTAAATAATTTTTGTAACAGATTGCATCTAAGATAATTTTCATCCTACCCATCCACCATTTCAGTTTTTATCTTGGGGAGTAAATTAATTTGATCAGTAATAATATAAATTCTTAGTCCTGCTATTCAAAGAGTAGAGGAGTCAAATGTGTCAGATATTTCACTCAGAAACCTTTTTTCTACATCCTGAACAAAAAAACAAACAACCAATAACGAAAAGTATACTGGAGTAACATGAGACGCCGCCTGGTTATAACAAACACATACACATCAACTTAAAAGTCACATGGCCACGATGTAGCTTCAGCGGAAGTCTGCTGGATGAACTACTACTACATTATCTATCTATCTATATATATATATATATATATATATTGATGCCACATTGAACTATCGATATTAAAATAATGATTAAATAATGTAACAATGACGTATCAACAACAAACACCTACCAAAAAAAACGACACACCCTCTCAACCGAGAGCACAATGTAGATCGTTTTCACGATTCACTGCACCAATAAAATATGAGGTCCAAACGCCGCATGGGTTTTTTTGTTTGATACTTTTCTCATACCCTGAATATCGTCACAAATTAAAGTAGTACCTAGTACTAATTTGATTTGTGTTCCCGTAATTGCATCAATTTTGAGCTTTTGTAAAAAATCAACTATTGCTGATTGATGCGCCGTCATTTTTTTAGATAAAATATATCTTATAAAATATACTCTTATATAATTTGATGAAATCAAGCTAGTAGCCGAGAGAAAATTGAAATTAGTTGCATTAATAATTGGATTTTATTGTATCTATAAAAAGAGAAGAGTTGTCTTACTGAACAACAGTTTCAAGGGTCAATGAAACTGCACCTTATAAGGTGTGAAGATTTTTCACGAAGCTAGATATGTTGTGGCCATCTCATGGAAAGACCTGGCAATCCACCACAAGTACCTAATATGCCTCGAAACGCCTTTCAAATAGTGAATAGTTCGGAACCGGCAATAACCAGTAGGCCCCGCGTGACGTCGCTAGCAGTCCTTAGAGAGTACCTACTGCAAGAATAATTCTTTTAAGAGGAGATACAATTGAAGATATAACGTATGAACAATACCTCCTTAAGTGTTACAAGATTACGCCCTCCCATGGATACAAAACGAAAAAGAAGAGAAAGTTTACTTTTATGCAGTAAAGAACACCCCACATCGATTACATAAAGAATTGTTTTGTAAATTTATGGCCTCCAAGATTAGCTGATCCTAACCCAGTAGATGACTATTGGGTTAAAAAAAAAGTTGTCTATATTTTACTCTGAAGTGTCTCGAACAAACAAAGACAGAGAATAAGTTTGATAATTTTTTTTTTAATTGTTCCGAGGTTATCAGTTGGTGTACTGAAAAGTACAAAATAAGATTAATTCTATTGGTGCTGGTACTTTTGAAGATGTGCAATTGCAGTTTGATGAAAACTTTTGGCACCAACTTCACAAGCACCGGCACCAATAGAAGTAATATTATTTTGTACTTTTCAGTGCACTAGATGACAACGTCAGTCCATTTTTTTGTAAAAAATATTTATTTCACACTTTTGAGTGTAATATTAGTCACGAAAATAGTTGAACGTTCACCATTATCCATGTATGCTTTGCTTGTATTTGTTATTATTCAGAAATCTAAGCATTTTTTGCATTCTCAGATTTTCAATATATATATATTTCAAATTTCAACATCGCAGAAAATCGAAAACCGCAGCACTTTTGAAAAAATGTCCAATTTAAACGTTCCCGGATATATTTTTATCTTTAATTCTGACATCTCGGATTTTCGATTTTCAAGAAAATTTGCCCCATCCACCCCCTTCCGGTGCCGTTTTCGGAAGAAAGGAGATTTCGTATTTGAGTTTTTATGAATATGGGACCATTTCTTAAGTCTCCTCTTTCAAATGAATCAAAAATCATCAAAATCGGAGTACGTTTTTTATATGAAACTCACGACCCAAAAAAAATAATTGTATACCTCCTCCGTTTAGGTTCGTCGGTCAAAAATAGTTCTTTTCGTCTTCTTGAAGTGCAAATATGAGCTCAACAAAAAAATTCAAACATTCGAAAATCACAGACAGACACTTGCAGATAAAAATGATCTACTTATAGATAAACGAGACGTGTTTGCAATCCTCTAATAATGATTAAAAGTAATGTCAAAGATATCTGAATACCATATTTTTGCATTCTATGGAATACGTATACCTATTTTCTAATTATGTACCGTCGGAATTTTCTAATTGGTTCTAATGAAATATTTTAAATACTGGCGCCATATAGATATACTTCAGATAAAATCACAATATTAATATCTAAGTGGTCGATATAATACTTATACAAATTAATAACTATTAGAAGTACCTTTCCTAGTTGAAGGCACAATAATTATAAATAACACAGCCGCAAATAGCCATACTTCTATAATTACTTTCGATTTTTAAACATTCACCAGATTACTACTTACTTACTACTCTTTGCTAACTACTCGTTCAATGTATCCTCAGTCTTTTAAGTGATCATACAAAATATAAAGAAGAAATTAGTCCAAGCAGTCTGAGAGAAACTCGGCGGTGGCGACGCGTTTTTCTTATAACATCAATGGCTATTTTCAGGCACACACTTATATACAGGGTGAGTGACAAGGGTTGAACATTACTCCCAAAGTGAAAATTTAAAATTTCGAAAAAATCAGCTTATTGCTATATAATTATACATTCAACAAAACCCATTCGACATCGATATCATTTTTGATTCTCGACATATTCGACACGAAAATTCATAACAAACAATTACTTGCTTATGATGGGCAACTTTATGTCCTTGAAATTAAATTTAAAAAAAATTCCAGCTAAGCTAAATAATTCTACTATAAAAAGTAATAATAATAATAATAATAATAATAATAATAATAATAATCTTTGTTTATAGCACTTGGCTAGCCAAAATTACAAAAAAATAAACATATCATCAACTAATTAGAATATATTAAACCTATAAATTCTACTGCTACCAATACTATTTAAATTATAAATCTTCTCCATTTTAAAGATGTAGGTACTGTTTCTCTTACATATTGCTTACATTCCCTTTTAAAGCTATTTAAATTATTACAGTCTTTAATATGTTCAGGTAATTCATTATAATGTTTAGGTTCTAGTGTCTGAAGAATAGAAAAATAAATCTTTAATAATTGCACAATTGAATAAGTTATAGGAATGCATCAAATATTCGCACAAAATTTAATTTTAGGTTATAACTCGAAAATAAAAAATGTTAGCTATTTTTTGTTTTCGCCATTGACTTTATCTCAAAAAAAAAATTGAGAATGTGCCATTGATTTTTTCTATTTCTAAAGAAAATTACGTTACCCTATAAAAGTATCGAAATTTGCTCAACCTGTACATAGGCACCGCAAAACTACAGCATCCTTTGTCGGCTCTAGAGTCCTACGAACATGGAGATATTCCGAAATTTGAAATTTTAATTCTTGTCTCAATTGTTTTCATCTTACAGCGTCAGAAAATATACAACATTCTATCGATTTTATTTCTACTGACTATTTAGACAATTAATGCTAAACGTTTCAGACAACCATACTAAAGATTAGAAACCAATCTTTGACCATAATGAGGACCCGGGTTTTGTTTCCTGGTGGGGCCGTGAAGCTGTAGATACAGTAGCCATCTCATGGAAAGCGGCGCCAAACTACCAAGAGTAACTTTGCCAAGTAAAGCATTTCAAAGATTGCCCTTTGTAAAATGTGAAGTGAAGTGACTGTGTGAAGGTTCGCCGATTTCGATCGTTCTAATTTTAAACTGTCCTCAAAAACCCTTCAAAAAGAGGATGGAGCCTACTTTTTGAAAAAAATGTATGTGGCTATTAAAGAAAATATAGTTTTTCTAAAAAATTATGGGTTTCCGTGCAATGGAAAAGTACCAACAAGATTCTTATCGTTAATAGCGCATAGATCATTGAATGTATGTAAACGTTCAACGATTTTGACAACTAATGAACCATTCAAAATTTGAAAGAAATAGTTTTTTACCAAAATAGGACCGACAGACGCGCTTTGAAAAAAAAACAAAATTATGAAGGTGGTGCTAACCTATTTACTCTATGGGTGGTCCCTTGGATCTTCTGGTGGAATATATTGTGATAGATCCGATTTATTGACGTAACTGACAGTTTGGTTTATTAAAGAAAGCTTTTGGATTGAATCCTCATATTATATTTTATTCATATTGAGTGAAAGGACTGATTTTGTAAATACCTAATATTTCTTATGAGGACGTAACCTGAAAAGAAATAAAAATCAGGGTACAATTTTTAACGTTTTTTATGGCTTATATAACATTTACGTCTTAAATAGGAATAGGTACTCTTATAAATATAGGTATCCTTTTCTTGACTCACCCTGTATACAAACTGCATCCATAAAGAGTAGTAATATGTTACTCAACCAACAAGGCAGGAGAAAATATTCGACTGTGATGGTTTAATTATATTTATAGGATTAATGTCGCACATAAATTGATTTGGAAATGATAGTGGAATTATTGTCAAGAGAATTCCTTTTCTATAGTGAGAGTTAATGGGTTTAGTATATACAAAATGGCGCCACATATATGCACTTGACATTCATATAGCTTTAATAGGATTGCGCATAGTATCGGAATGTTACTGCTCAATAACATTATAAACAAATTCACATCAACATCAGTATGGGAAAAGGTAGAAATATTCAGTCTCTCAATCGGGGCGCAAGATGGCATTAACATAATTGAAATTATCTCATACTTTGCTGACATGAGAAATGGTGAGAGATTTACCTGTGATCAGTTTATGGAAATAATATAGGTACCTACTGAACTTGCACAAAAAAACATGGAAATGATTTCGATCAAAATAGAAAATAATTAATTGCTTTGATTATACGTGGATTTATAATATCATTGAAATGATTGACGAATATTGAGTTACCCCACACGACACTGGAAGAAGATAAAGGGAATGCCATAGTGGATCCGGGAAAGTTTTGTTTAGAGGCGATATTTGTTGGCGATGCAGTCAGTTGGTAAATAAAGTTCTTTGGATTGAGCCGAACTTTCGAAAGAATGTTTATTCTCTTCGTCAGGGAAAACTACAAATCGTCACAAATTATCTTAACGACAACAAATTAGCATTTAAACTACTTACATTGGTGAATTTAAGAGAAATTAACTACAAACAGGAAAGATTTCATAACCATGAATCCGAGTTCGAAATGTTATTTATACATGTCATGGTAACGGCTTATCTAGAGTTAAAAGTATCTAGATTCAAGTTGTTAGAAGAAATATTTAATGAATGATCTTTGTGTTTGATCTTTAAAAAAACTCAAAAAGTTGCCATTGACTAAATTTCAGTACACGTATGGGTTATTGATATGATCTGTATCTACAACATTGAAGCATTTTTTCCCTAAAAATAATAGAAAAAAAAAGAATAAAAATTAAAAACCGTTAAATTTTCCTATCCGCTGTCTACGAGCCGCCGGATTTTTTTTACATATACCGACATAAAGAATCAGATATAATAATAATAATAATAATAATAATAATAATAATAATCATAATAATAATAATAATAATAATAATCTTTATTTGGAAGAAAAGTTAAATACATAATATATGTAAGCAACAGTTAAACAAAATAACGTCAGAAGTGCCTATAAATAAAATTTTAGTGATTCAAATAATCATCTATTTTGTATGGTTCTATCCTATTAGAACCTAACAGTTTGGTTGAACTAAAGGATTTATACATATTCCAAATTTTGAAACATATAGGTAAGCGAGGCTACAAAATAGCCAACATATATTCATCAAAAACTTTTATCATTCATTCCCACGACATTAAACTTCCAATGGCGCATTTTCTGCTTCTTTTCTATATCAAAATAAACATATAAACTATCAGAAAACACACATTCAGAATGAAATTCACACTAAAGCACATCTTTATCTCCTGCACGCGGCTATTAACTCAGTAATTGCTTTTCACATTAACGCATCTCCACAAACTTCACTTGTACATATGTTTCTTCTATTGCACACGCACACAACGTATTTGGTGTTCAAACAGTCAAACAACACAAGGCTTTATTTGATCAACAATAAGGAAGTCGGAGACTCGAAATAGAAAAAAAAATATCGGTTACGTTAACTGTATTGCTTTTTAACTCCACGTGGATCAATAGCACGTACATGTACGTATATCTTCTAACATATGTTTGACCTCTAAGTATACAAGCTCAAAAAGGCATTGCCAACTACTAACTGGATAACTATTATTCCATTCCATTCCATTCTCCAATGAGAAGTGACTTCATAATTTGAAAGAGCAATGGACAGAAGACCTCGTATCTAAATTCAGTAAACATGTAAGTAATTAGATTTAACATTGTAAATAATCCAAATGCATAGGTACAACTTAAAAGACATAAAATATTTTGATGTTTTCAAGAAATTAACTAGCAAAGTTTTTGTAATCCATCGTGTAGAAAAATAAAAAAGCGTCAAGTGCGAGTAAAACATCGTAAAGGTTCGTAGAACTCTATAGAAGATATCGTGTATATTATTTGATTAATATTCAGATTTGGAAATAACTTTTCATAAAATGTGTTTTATAGTGAACTAGAAAGAGATGTTGTCGTGCCAATCGACCAGACTAGAATAATAATCAAATTCCCAGCAAGTATTTCAAGTATTCAATTGAAATAACTATAGAATCATCTCCCTTCCTTTTCTTTCGAGTGACAGATTCAACACGCGCCACGCACTTTCGCACGCCTAGGCCCAGTCATTCATCAGTGTGAAACACCATTGCACTTATTTAGGAAAGAAATTCACACTCGTAGGTATATTTCTCGTGCGAATATATCTTCTGTTACAAAATCACTTTGTGGCTATAAACTATAAATGAGAATAGGTATATATAAAAAAAGCATTGCCCACACATTTATCAGAGTTTGTTACAAAGACAGCCATGTGGCCAATCCGTTGCCGTGGGTCTGGATCATATCACATTAATAGAGGAAAATGATTAAAGAAAATTGTTCAATAGATAGATACTTACTTAATACTAAAGAAAGCTTCTCTTCCGCATCATTTAAATATAGATTATTACTAATTTGCATATACCTACAGGGTGTTAGTTATTGCCGGTTGCCGATAGTTTAGATAGTAGTAAGTAATGGCAGGCTATAGATATTATAGGGAGAAGTCTTCTGTATTATAGCGGTTATAAATTGTAAGGTAGTAAAATATATATAATATTATATGTGGATAAAACACATATCTATGTATATTATAATGCTGTTGTTAGCCCACAGTGGATGGAGATCAGAATCTTTTGTATTGAGCATTTGACTGGTAATAAATGTAACTGCTGTTTGTTAACATTGTACGGTTTATGAAGTTCCTGTATAATCTTAAATCACATTTTTGAGTAAGGCAGCTATAGCGTATCACGTTTGTTAATTAAATTCTGGTTGTCAATCTCAAAAATTCTTACATAGTTTCCTTGATTTTTTATACCTATCACAAATATAAGTTCTTCAGTAAATAAGTATTTTTTTTAATTGGACCGACTTTATTAGTTGGTGCACAGAAAAATACAAAATAATATTAATTCTATTGGTGCTGGTACTTTCGAAGTTGTTGTAGGCACCAACTAATAAAATCGGTTCAATTTTTTATTTCACACTTTTGACCCATGTTACAGGCTTAGCTTGTAATTATTATTCAGACATCTCAAAACATCACGGCGCAGATATACATATTTCAGACTTTACTGCTTTAACTCGAAAACCGTAACTCTTTTGAGAAAAATGTCAATTTAAATGTTGATACTTCATATAACTTCTTCTTTAATTTTCGAAAAAAATGCCCCTTCCACGTAGCTGAAACACCTATTTCAAACTATAACGCGGAAACCTATGATTATTTCAAAAAATGTCCGATTTAAACGTTTCTGGATATGGAATTTTCTTTAATTCTGCCGTCTCGGATTTTCAGTTCTCGAGAAAATATTTCTAATTTTCTAATTGTCTAATATTGATTTTTTTAATCGGACCAATTTTCAATACTCCTCTCTCAAAAGAAAAATCATCAAAATCGGAGCCGTTTATAATGAGAAAGGCCTGAAGATCCATAAAAAAAATGCAGAATAAGAATTTTCAAAGCATCGCCTTAAAAAAGAGTTCGCCCAACTTTTTAAAAGAATATGTTGATTACAGTTGTATTTATATATTTTCTTATAACAAAAAATAACCTTGAAGCAGTTTCTAAATCTTAATCAATATTGTTTATTTATTTAGATATCACTGAAAATCAAATCTAATTGGGTAGTTTCACATTGGTATGTTACATATCAAAGAACAAACATCCATAACAAATTTGAAGATATTTAAAATCTTCCAAGTATAAAATGCTGATGAGATAATTTCCATAAAATTTGATTGGTTGAGAAGATCAAATAACATTCAAAAGGAGATGTTGACCCAACTTCTACACCACTGGCGCAATTGTCATTTTAGTTATAAACTTTGAAATCTCTAGAAGTTTCAATTTAAATAACCTACACATTCTACGTAACTATATATTTACTATTTTTTGGAGATATTTACAGTTGTTATTTACATTGCAGACAGACAGACACGGAAAAATGGACCTATATTTTAAGTAAAAATTCTAGCAATACATCGGTGAAAATTGCATTCAATTCCATATACCTATATAGTATTTTTTGCGTGATGCGTGTACAAACATACAAAAAGACAGACAAAAATTATAGAAACTGTTGTTTTGGCTTCTGTTGCTCTATTGAAGACCCTTTATATAAGTTTTTCTTAAATATGTATCTAATTTTATTATATATGGAGTATAGATGTATATAGTTTGTTCACGAGAAATCAGTGGCGTAAGGATTTCGAGATAAAAATATGGTATCTCAAAATTTTATTATAAAATATCGGTTGATTAAATAAGCAATGGTATGAAATATTTATTATTAATAGTAATACAGAAACATAGAATGCAAATCTTTTGCTTCATTATAAAATATAAATTTATTCGTCTGAGTTCTCAGAAATGTCACTTTGAGACGCCTATGAAATAAAGATTGCCTTCAGACATACGAGCAGCGCCTTTTGGTATTGGTATTGAAGGAGATAAGTTTGAAATTCTCATGTCGTAGCTTAGACCGACAAAAGTAGTAGAGAATTTCATGATAATGAGATGCGATGAGAAGTATAGCGTGATGTATGTAGTGTGTATGTAGTATGTAGTGAATGATTACATACAATAGCCATAATTCGTGAAACAAACTATAGATTGTAGGTACTCGATGATAGACAGGTAGTTCCTACCTCAACTTTTACCACAAGGTTTCTTTATCATAAGACGATGTAATGTCAAAGACTTCTTGTAGACTGCTTCTAGAATTTTTTTTATGTACTGCATTTATGATTTAAGGTAGGTACTTTTCTGACAATTCAAGTTAACTTTCATATATTTAAAACTGAACTTGTTGGAAAATGCAGTCGTCATAAAAGTCTTCGTATAATATACAAACATAAATAGTCAGAGAACGTGTATACTCTCGAGTTCACATAAAAGACACTGAGAGTAAAGAACTGTGGGACTTTATCTGTACAAATTTGTATATACGATTGCAGTCTGATTCATAAATATTCCACGTAGAAAGTTCTCTTTTATTTTCAGCCTAAAATAGCATGTGGAAGTTAATGAATTACAGGCACTGATCGACAAAGTTATGTGAGATTTTCTTACCACTTACCACTACGCAATCTTCGTATCAGGAGTATGTAAATTTATGTTAAAATACAGTATTCTCCAAGAAATTGGAGAATATACCTATACCTATATTAATAATCAGCATAAAATTGTTTTGTGATTCACTCGTAATCATTTTTGCCATTGATCAAAACAAAATTGAAAATCCATTTCAATGTAGTTTCAGTATCAATAATCACATTTTAGATATACAGGGTGGCCAATCGAAAATGAAACAGAGCCATTTTCAGGAAGTGTGTCATTATTTTAGGGGGACACTTTTTTTCGGTATTTTTGAATCCACAACTTTTACCCCTTAGTGAGGTTAAGAATCACCCCAAAATATTTAAATAACATTGGGGTCGATTAAGATGTCTTTTACCAGCTCTTGTAATTACCTTCACAATAATCTTTAAATTTTGAAATTCCGCCTAATACTTTGAAGACTTTCCATTTTAAAGTTTAAATGATGGTTTGCTGCTTACTTACTGCTTAATTGATTAAATGTTCAAACTGATGACCATCTACCTCTATACAATAAAGATTGTGTTCGAAACATTCAAGTACTTTCTGAAGCATTTCCGGAGTGATTCGACGGCACTCGTCAACAATTCTGACGCAAATCTTCTACCGACGCTGCTTGTTGTTCTGTAGAAGAATGTATTTTTCTTCAACGTTTAGGCGGAATTTACAAATACTACTGTATAGGGAATTACATGAGCTATTAAAAGACATCTTACTCCACCCCCGATGCTATTTAAATATTTTGGGGTGATTCTTACCCTCACTAGGGGGTAAAATTGATGGAGTCAAAAATACCGAAAAAAATTATCCCCCTTGAATCAAAAAGCGTCGGGTTCCTGCTTTTTCCTAAAATAATGATACAGTTCCTGAAAATGGCTCTGTTTCGTTTTTGATTGGCCACCCTTTATGTAATTATATAAGTATAATAAATCTGGATCTTTGTCGCTAGGAACTTTAACTGGTCGAACACAAACACAAATCATGTAAAATAACCGACAACCGCTGAAATCTTTAGTGAAATTCAGGACAGGACGTTAGTCGGTTTGTTACTAGAGCTGTTCCCAAATTTAACATGAACGTTCTAAGAATTTGTATGTTTTTTCAAAGATCTGGTCACTTGGTTTTGGAGGAATGCATTAACCTTTTTGGCTTGAACTCCAAAACACATAATATAGGTAGGTAGATGACTCAAGAGGAGATGTAATGTTGGGCTACAGTTTGTTGTACTGAGTACCATTGGCCGTTGGTATTCTATGTGTTTCCCCCATTCTATAGCTAGCTGCACATTTACATGCTAAAAAGGTTGCGTGAAACCACTACGCCTTTGAAGTGAAACTTATTATTTTTGGATTAGAAAATACATTTCTGATTTAATTTAATCTCTCTTGATTAGATGGAATATTAATTTTATCAGTTCATCGAAAATTACATTCTATCCTGTAAATATTTTTTAATATAACGAGACGAGAGAATATGGTATCTACTTGATCTTGTTGTAGACTGACCTTTATCAAAATTCAATTTTAAATAAAAGTCTCCATTCAAAAGACCTTTTAATGGTTGAATTTCGTGTTGAATATTCATTTATATTCACGTTAGGTACCACGATGTACAAATGTACAACTCTATTGATCTTTATTATTTCTATATGGATTCCAAATTATTATGTATGCTTATTTCTAATCTCTTAGACTCTTCTTTCAATTTCTTATCCAAAATGATGTTCGCATTCACCACCTAATTCAAATAGAAATTAAGTGAAATATTATTATGGTTGAGATAGAAAATACTAGGTAATTCTAATATGAATTTAAGATGTATCTATAGATATAGAACTTTTGGCATCAACTTCAAAATAATTCTTATTTTTATTATACAAACTAATAAAGTCGGTCGTAATTTTTAAAAGAAATATTAATTTTTTATTTATTAATCATTAAAATTGTTGCACTTTTACTACACTCGTTGTAATCCAAGGGTTACTTTAGTGCGTTACAAACTGAAAATGCAGTGTTGTCTTATAGAGCATACTGTTGCCAGCGAAAATGTTCAAAAATGGATGATAATAAACAGTGAATTTCAAAATGACAAAAAAATAGTAACATAGATTGTTGTCACATTAGTGTTACTGTCCCCACTAGAGGGCGTTATGATCAATATTTTTTTGTTGAGAAGAGGAATGCTGAGAGATGATTGTCCCGTATTAAACTTTCCCAAATCGCATATGTCCTTTCCTCAAAAATATACAGCACATAGGTGGAGGGAGCATGTTTTCGAAAATTTCAAAATTAATCTGGCGTGATTAAAAAGAAGGGCTTTACCGACAACATTCAAATCAGACATTTTCCAAAAAATGCAAGGGTTTCAGAGCTCTGGAAAAATGCACCACTAAATTCTGAAATTTTAATATGAAATATTTTTTACAAGAATATGATAAAAATTAAATTAATTCCAAAGGTGTTGGTACTTTTGTTGGTATAAAACGTCTTCTTCAAAATTAACAGTATTCATTTATGTTTCAATGCACTAACCAATAAAATCGATCCTATTTTTGACCGACGAAACCCGAACGGAGGAGGTATACAATTCGACTGCCTGCTTTTTTTGTTCGTGCGTGCGTTTTATAAAGTAATCGTACTCTGATTTTGATGATTTTTGATTCATTTAAAAGATGAGGCTTGAGAAATGGTCCCATATTCATAAAAACGCAAATCCGAAATTTCCTTTCCAAAAACCGCCCCCGAAGGGGTGGATGAGGCAAATTTTCTCGAAAATTGAAAATCTGAGGTGGTATAATTAAAGACAGAACAATATCCGGAAAGTTTAAATTGAACATTTTTTCAAAAGAGTTATGATTTTCGAGTTAGAGGATTGTTAAATTCTCAAATATGTATATTTTTGCTATGTGGAGACAGCGATTTCTTTCGAAAACTGAAAATCTGGGGATACTAAATAAAAGACCTAATTATTTGTAGCAACATTTATAATGAACATTTTCTCCTTAGAGTTACGGTTTTCGAATTACACCGAAAAGTGTGAAATCATTTTTTTTACAAAAAATTGGATCGAATTAGTTGGTGCACTGAAAAATACAAAATAATATTAATGTTATTGGTGCTGGTACTTGTGAAGTCGGTGCCAAAAGTTAACAATCTAACTGCACAACTTCAAAAGTAACAGCACCAATAGAATGTATTATAATTTATAATCGTTTTACATTTATCGACAAGTATCTCTTGTTAGACAGAAGCTAGAAAATATTTTTACAAAAAATTAGACCGACATTATTAGTTGGTGCAAATATAAAGTAATATTATTTCTCAAGTCTCTTCTTTCAAATGAATCAAAAATCATCTAAATCGGAACTCGTTTACTATGTAAAAGACGCGCACAAACCAAAAAAAAGCAGACAGTCGAATTGTATACCTCCTCCATTCGGGGTTCTCGGTCAAAAATAGCGGTTTTCACTGATATCTTTATTTTTTTAATTCAGTATTCAGTCTTGTGTGTGAATAAGACATGACATATAGTTTAATTCAAGAATGATGGCCTCTGCCTTGAAAATACGAGAAAGGGATCAATTCAACCGAGGGGAGTAAATGAGTGGCGTGACGATTTCGAGATAAGATATTGACGTTAACATAATATCTTTATAGATATACTGAGACATCCTAATTTCAAAGTGATCTATTTTTGGCCAATTAGGTAATTGCCTAATGACGGTCTAAAAATATATAAATAATTTATATCTTCTGCTTGTAGGAAGCAAACAAAATATAATTAAAATGGGTTTTATTCACCTGAAACTATCTAAACCGTATGTGATGTCTATGAAATAAGGTTGGTGTGGCCTTCGGACATACGAGCAGCGCCCTAAGCTTGAAATACTGAAGTCGTAGCTTAGATCGACAAACGTAGTAGAGAATTTCATGATAATGAAATGTGATGAGGAGTAGCGCGTGAATGATTACAGGCAATCGCCATCATTCGTGAGGCAGTCAAAATTATAAGTTTACATTTGATATTAATAGGGAAAAATACAATTTCTAAAAAAAGCAGGGCACTCTAGTTATTTGTTGAATTGGATGTATGTTATCATTATTTTATTGGCGGGGAACAGGCCATTTCAACAACGATAAGATTACGAAATTCTGTTTCACACAACGGGACTTGTAAGCGTTTTTTTTAAACAAGTTTCCCACTTTCTCCTATCTTTTATTTGAAAAGAAAAAGAAAAACTTATTGAGACAAAATAATACAGAATATGACCAAAATTAATATTCTCATATTTTTAGTGGACCTTTGTCAGGTATGTTTAGTGAAAAATGCCTTTTGAAATTGTTTATGTTCAATAATTACGCCCTCTTACGGTCGACCGACAAATCTCTAAACAATTCCCATGTATTTCTTGCGACCACTTTTCTATTTTTTATCTCGAAGCTTAATAAGCATAAGCCATTCCGAGATATGAATATGGCTGACGAACATTCAGTAGCCTCTTACGGCCCGGCGACATCAGCAAACAAGTCTCTTTTATAAATTCAATGTAGCTGCCTATGTCAGCTATCTTTATTTGTTAAACTTTATTTCAAGAAAGCAAAAATCAAATTTATACTTGATGACTCACCATTAATTTTTATTGAAAGTCAACAGGCACTAAATGAAGTTGACCAGAGTTATTCAAAAGATAAATTCTGCAATCTTGTTGCCAAATTCCTGAAAAAGCTTCTTCAATACGTAATTTAAATAAATTTGTATCGGAACATACTTTTTCACTGCACTGGACATTTATCTTTCTTTGTAAGATGTTCTGCATAAACCACAACATTTATAACTGTAATCTAATACTTATTTCTTACCAACTAGAAGGTGATTCTGCTGATTAAAACAAATAAAATATTTCTAGAGATATACTCTTAGAGCTAAAATAGTATAGTGACTCATATATAATATGTATATATATTATGTTAACATTTACATTATCACAGAATACAATAATAAAACAATTAGCATAGGTACTTCGTCGTTGCACTGCACCTTATCTTAAAACTGTATCAACAATTTCATCAGTGGGAGCGGCTGAATGCTGGAGTGCAATACTGTATTCAAATAGTTTGTACCACTTATACATATTTCGACATATCTACCTATCTTATCTTAACTACAATAAAGATGAATCTAGATGAAATAAATATGTCAGAATTCTCATTTTTTCAAATCGGTATTTATCATATTATAAAAACAAGCTAAGATTCAATTCTTCAATCTAAATATTGTTGGTAGTCTAGTCTAAACCATATCCCTGCGTTTACCTTATCTTGCATACAGGAACAGGAGAGGAGATGATAACCAGATTCTCCTCAGTCCTCCTGAGCATGAACTACGCAGTTTACGCTACTGGTTTTAAGGCGCCTCGCTACTCAGTGATATCGTAGTTCTATTTTCTATTATTTCTGCTAAAATAATTAACCTATCTGGGTAAAATTTTGTATTGTTACTAAGAAGACCAGTGAGAATCGTGGATCATATAGGAAATTTTACGATAAAAAAGTATGTTATTATTAATTCACTTAATAAGGCTTGTCCTGTATAATATCATGTGGATGAACCTTCTTACTTCACCTGAAACGTTAAACGGAAAAAATCGTAAAAACTACATCTGGGTGGCGAATCATTTGTTTCAATCGTATTAGGGGTAGCTAAATCGGTAACGGTACGATTTCGACCGAACACACATTTTAAATGTTTCCAAAAATAGGAATTACGATGCCCACGATTTTGGTAGATTTTCTACAAGACGAGTGCACAATAATAAATTAATCCATGACAAATTAGTAGAACAGTTACATTATGGTTTTATTATGGCTCACACAATGTTGTCGAGCCAATTTTCACTCCTTCGACGACATCAGATTCTTAGATATAGATATAGATACCTATATGCATAATCACATTCCAATTTGAGGAGTTAATAGAACCCACTGACAGTTAGCCTTATAATAACGAAATAAAGGACAAAAAAAAATAAATGCGAAAAAAGAACCAACAGGCATATCTAACTCAACAAGCATTTCTTATTAAATTTCGGAATCCTCAAAACAATTTGAACATTCGAACCTAAGGGCTTCAAAACTGACCACTACATCTGTGCAAAAGAATGTGTAAAAACGTCTATTTTTAGTGGACCCATGACCCATAGTTATCAACACACATAGAACTGCATATACAGCGAATAGGCACCAAGCGAGCCAGGAGAGATAAACAGAGGTCCATTAAGCTAGTACAACAAAAGTGGCAGACATCAATAAAATTAGTGTACTAAACTCAAGTATATTTAGTGCTAATTTAGTACGCAAAAATAAAATTTATAACTCTTCAATTTTTGAAATTACGGGCAATACCGCTAGCTTAATATTAAGTGAGCACACATAAACAGAATATGATCGAATTTGACAAAATCTGCTTTAAATAATTTAGTGCTAATTTGGTACATAAGAATAACAATTATAACTCTTATTTTAAAGAAATTATGAGCAAGTTTGTTTGTCATTCAGCTATTCTGTTATGTCTTGACAGACACTATATATCTCTGGCCGTTTCATTATGAAGTGGGGATTCCATAGCCAAGGAGGTATCTTTTCTCATTAGGTTGCGTAAACAACATTTTATTTATGATAGAACATAGAACTTCTGTGTTGTGTTACTAAAAGCAAGTGAATTTAGAAGAAAAAGCAAAATCAAAATATGATTTTTTTGCGGTTCATGGTTCTTACTGATTAAATATAGAAAAGTCTTTAAAGTGAAATTTATAGAGATACGTACAGGATGGCCCTGTGCTTCTAGCTTTTTTAGTTGGACATTTATCAATGTACTTTAAAGTTGGTAATTGTATAAGATTAGTTATACTTATTTTAAGTTGGTTGTGAAAATTAATATTGTATTTAAACAATTGATAATTTTAGTCATTTTAATGAATATAATAATATCAAACAGAAGAAACTTTCTTGAACATCATATGCAATGCTGGTTCCCTACCTCTTGTTATATTTAAATATATGAATGCCATTCTCCATTCTTCTGGCAAAATAAATAAGATTGTCACTGTATGGCTTTTAAATCTAGATTTTGCACAATATTTTTGTATCATTATGTACAACACATATGCTTATTTAATGTAAAAGTGTAGAACCTTACTAAGGGTATTGTCAACTTTTTTACATTTCACAGGTGATATTCTTAAATTATTGAAACTCAGATACTGAATACATGTATGGTACTATTTAAGTACCTATTTGATTTTTATTTAAACATCTATAACTATTTAGCAAAAAATTTAATATATCTCTATTACTACACACAAGTGTTATGTATTGTATTGACCCCTCTATTATTAATTTAGCAATTAAAAAAAAACCTTAGTAGTAAAATTAGAAAATTTGAAAGCCAATAAAGTATTCTCGAGCGAGTATTCCTGCCAAAGAAAAATTAAAATATTTAAGCTGTTAACCCCTCTAAATTTCGATTAACCTAGGATAACCTATTATAAGTTTCGCAGTATCAGTAAATTGGACTATACATTCCACACTTACTTTCATTAGAAAGTTAGATAAATTTTCAGATCTCTAACAATAAGGAAAATTTAAATAAATTTGTATCTAGGGGTTTAATAGACCATATAATATTACAATTGATAAGACTAAATTTTATATCTTATAAGTGTCCTTCTTGAACTATCTCTGTGGTGCTACTTATACATTTATTTTAAATGTTATATATTTTCCCATATAATATCAGTAAGTATGACAAATTAAATGTTGTTTATGCAACCTAATGAAAAGAGATACCTCCATCTATCTCTCACTAGTTAAATCTTCATTCCTTGGCTATGGAATTCCCAGGTCTCAGGCGATGTATAGTGTCTGTCAAGATATAACAGAATAGCTGAATCAAAAACAAACTTGCTCGTAATTTCTTTAAAATGAGAGTTATAATTGTTATTCTTGTGTACTAAATTAGCACTAAATTATTCCTAATGAATAGTTTTAGATTTTCTCCATGTTTCATTTAAGTGTGATGACTTAATATTAAGCTAGCACACTTGCCTATAAATTTCAAAAATAAAGTTATATATTTTTTTAAATGTATTAAATTAGCACTAAATGATGTGATGACTTAATATTAAGCTAGCACACTTGCCTATAAATTTCAAAAATAAAGTTATATATTTTTTAAGTGTATTAAATTAGCACTAAATTATTTAAAGCAGATTTTCCCAAATTCGATCATATTCAGTTTAAGTGTGTTCACTTAATATTAAGCTAGCAGTATTGCCCATAATTTCAAAATTTGAAGAGTTATAAATTTTATTTTTGCATACCAAATTAGAACTAAATATACTTGAATTTAGTACACTAATTTTATTGATTTGTGCCAATTTTGTTGTGCTAGCTTAATCGACCTGATAAAGAGAGTTTTTCATTGTCGTAGTAATGAGTAAGCCATAAGCAAGTAGGATAAAGTGTTGACATGGCAATGCCTATTCCATATAGTTATATAGTTAAGATTAATGGTTATTTGGTTCATATTGTTCCTGGATCTGGAAGCTATGTACTAAGAATTTTCACAAGGTGTTCCTAAGGTTTTGTTCACGACCCTGATAAATAACCTTGTATAAAATCGGATACGCCTGGTGGTCAATCTAGAAGTTTCGGAACTCCTTAACAATTCTGATCTTCAGTTTTGAATTTATTGACTCTTCACCTGCTAGAAAATGTTCTCTCATTCTTGTTGAAGAGCATAGTAGCTGATGCTACTAAGAAGAAATCGTAACCAAAATAAATATGCTGACACTCAAAAACTAAATATTCGCACATTCTCCATATCATAAGTTGATAATACCAGTGATAACATAAGACAAGAAACTATTTAATGATTTCAAATCGAAATGCACTAATGAATACAAGAATATCTTCAATACTAAATAAATTCATCATCATCACAGAATTATAATGAATGAATCAAATGCCAGTCAATATTTTTCTTGTAATAGAACAAATTATATTCAAAAATGGAGAGATTAGATGAAATAGTATTAAAGGAATACCTGGACAAGAGTCCATATTGAATAAAAGTTATTGGAATTGAAAACAGTTTGAATGGAATACACAAAGCACCATCATAGAAGACGATATCCATAAAGTGTTATAAGTTTGCGTATGATCCTTTTTCAGGATTTTATACATAATATTATACCTACATAAAAAGTCAACTGATTACATTACCTAGATCCAAAATAAAGATACTTTGTTGGATTGTGGATTATAATCAAAAGTCCCTCGTAGATTGGTAACAGTATGTGACACCTACACAATATGGCGCCTCTAGTAAAGTTCTCATATATAGTGATTGTCCGAGGCTTATAAATATTTCAAAACACCTATTAATAATCAACTTAAGGTGTTTCGTGAATGGTTGCCAGCTATTCATTGAGTTCCTTTCAGAGTTCTTGATCTCGACCACACACATACCTACTACAACAACTGTTGTGTTTGTTGAGTTACACTGAATTCCCAAACTAGGGTATAATAATAGTTATTTTATCAATTTAACTTGTCATTCAATCTTGATGTTTATTTTTATTTCAGAAATAGGTTAGGTTTATCGATAATCTTGATAATTTTACACATGGCTAATGGCAGGTCCCCTACACAAATAGTCGATTCTAATAGGATGCTTTATTAATGAACTGAAATTTTTCTGAGATATGTTAAGAAATTGACTTGACTATGCTCTCAGAAGCATTCTTTAGCCAATATGTCAAATCGGCTTATACCACCATATATATTTCGAATAAAATGTTTCAAAACAAACATACCATAAAAATGCTGACCAGATTTGATATAAATATTTTTTTCCAAAAATTAGACCGACTCTATTAGTTGGTGCAGTGAAAAATACAAGATAATATTAATTCTATTGGTGCTAGTACTTTTGAAGTTTGTGCCAAAGTCTCCTATCTAAGTACAATTGCACCACTTCAAAAGTACCAGCACCAATAGAATTAATATCATTTTGTATTTTTCAGCGCACCAACTAATGAAGTCGGTCCAATTTTCGCTAAAAAATATTTATTTCACACTTTTGAGTGTAACATTAGTGATGAAAATCGTTGAACGTTGACTAATAGCAAAGAAGAATAATACTTATTACTTTATTAGCCATGTATATTTCTTTGCTCGTACTTGTTATTACTCAGATATCTCAAAACATCGCGGCGGAAATACACATACTTCAGACTTTACCACCGCTTTAACTCGAAAACAGTGCCTTCTTTTGAAAAAAAAATCTATTTAAACGTTTCCGGATATGGCCTCATCTTTAATTCAGCCGTCTCAGATTTTCGAGAAAAGCAGCACCCTTCACCCCATCCGGAGGCGATTTTTATAGGGAAGGAGATTTTGGATTTGAGTTTTTCTAAATATGGGACCATTTCTCAAATTTTTTTTTTCAAATGATTCAAAATCGGATTACGTTTACTATGCAAAACGAGCGAACAGCTATAGATGAAAAAAAGCTAACATACAACCAATTGTATACGTCCTCCTTTTTTGAAGTCAGTAGAAAAAATTATCATCACTGACAAGAATTACCAAAACATAACACACCAACACTTTATTCAACTCATTCGACAACTGCTTTACCAACAAGGTTGGTATTGTTGGCATCTTCAGGGTTAAACCACCTGTCACTATCTAAAATCTACAATGTTAGTGATAGAAGTTGCCAAACATGTAGGCGAAACATTTTCGGGTGAGAAAAAAACATGTTGCTGATTGTGGTAATTTTTCTGATGTGTTCTATCCAGGCCAACGGGTTCCAGATCACAAATATTACAATTAGGTTTAGTTACATAATTACGCATCGAATAAAACCAGAAAAAACATCGACGTTACAATTGGTTCCCGAAATATTCGAGAAAAAAATTAGTAAAATACAGACGTACATATATGTGTGTACACACATACAAATCCTCTAAAATAACAAAGCATCCGAGCCAAAATGTAGTAAATATAGTTCAGTAAAGTTGGTATACAGCGTGTTTCTTAATAACACGCATCTTGGGTCCATTATGAGAAAAACTTCATATGAACATATTTCCTAAAGGTTTTCACTAAGTAGGTACAGGGTGTTATTTTTTCTGATAACTTTAGTGGGGCATTCCAAATTGTATTTAGATGACTTTAATTTTATAATTTTGCCCTTTGAAAATTATTCTCTTAAATGGATTTTTGTTTACAATTACAAAAAAGTAGTTTGGCGAGATTCAAACTAGTACTAAACCTTTAAAAACAAGTGGAATTTCCATTTTCTTGTCCACATTTGGTGTCACGGGCAGATATACCTTGCTGTTCAAGGAATACTAAAAATACATACTTTTTTCTTCCTTGTTGAAGTTGAATATTCCAAGTGTGGTGGTATTTTGCTATATAATTTCATAATTTCACATAGATGCCATAATTATACCCGTATAGAAATTACTAAGAGAATATTGCTTCCCACAGTATTGTCAAATTCAACATTACCTATAATTATTGTAAGATTATTCGAATCACGCTGGATATTCCTTGATATCTCTGTATCTTTACGGATTCTTATAATTGTGAAAAATATCTAAGTTTCCTAAAGCCGAATGAAAAGAAGGAGAAAAGAAGAAAAAGCCACATAGAAATGTGAAGGAAAGTGTAGGATTATAGTACAATCAACCTTCATGCTGTAGGAAATTGAGCATAAAGATTAGCGCTAAAATGCTTTTTTGGGTACTTTGGCGCCCTCTACTGCTTGAGAATTTCGTATAAGAATATTGACGCACATTTTTTGTTCAAGAGAAAAATTTAATCTAAAAACATTTTGAGTTTTAACAATTTTTCGATAAACTGAGGTTCCCACAAAGCTTTTTGCACGCAACCCAAACAAATTACGCAAAAAAAACCTTTATGGTCAATTTACTACTAAAAATTTGACAGATTGACTGTCCTATTATTCCTACAAAGATTCAATTTTTATATATTTTCAGACTTTCAAACTCAGAAGCAATAAGTGAGAGTTTAATTAGGCGTGATTCTGAGAAATTTTAATTTTTTTTATTCTCAACTTACATCATAAGACAGAATTATTGAAATATTTGATGTTTGGGTGTGTAGATTGAAAAAGAATCCTGATATCGACTTCGCATCAATTTCATTCGACTGAAATTACAAAACAAAAATTTTTTATTATAAAAAACTATGAAAAAATGTTTTTTGCCTCGAATTTCTTGAGAACAAGTAATGATATCGAGTGTGGTCCAATTCCATTCAATATATAATAAGCAGCGATACAGTTTGCAAAAATTTGAATCTGTGTTCCGACCGATCACACGCAGCCTAATATCAGCTTTTTTATTCACTTTATTCACTTCGATCGCCTAATTTAACCATTCTATATATATTTATACTCCCTGAATCCACGAGAGACACTCAAAATAATAATGATATTTATAGCTTCTGCATGCGCTTACGTAAACTCTGCAGAAAACAATAACAATAAATTCACGAATTTACGAATAGAAGCAACCACTTTTTTATTCCATTGTGTCATTAATGCGATAAATGATGCGATCTTAATATGCAATCTTTTCTCATTATTTAACGGTTGTAAGTGTTTGAATTTATTACAAGAAGTCAACTACTATGCTGAGACCACCAACAATGAAATGCACTCTCGAAGGATGGTTTCAATTTGAATTATCCTTTTTTTATTACAATTCTAGTAAGATGTGTCGATTGTTCTGTTATCATTGTACCACTAAGCCTTTGTTCGATTTTCTGATTATGCAATTATCTATGAATTAAACTAATAGATATTCATGGAAATCATTTAGCATCTGAATTGAGAGCTGACGGATACTTACGAATTATAAAGAAAATATGATGATGATGATGAAAGCAAATGGCCCACTTACCTGAAACAAAAACAAAACATAATTAGTAAAAAGTTAGCAATTAAATGTGTAGTAGATAGGTATAAAAATATTTAAAATAAATCGACCAACGTTATTGGTTGGTGCGCTGAAAAATACAAAATAATATTAATTCTATTGGTGCTGGTGCTTTTGAAGCTGTGCAGCTGCATTAAGATTGAAAACCTTTGGCACCAACTTCACAATATATTATTTTTAACTGACGAACCCCAAATGGAGGAGGTATGCAAACAATTCGACTGTCTGCTTTTTTGGTTCGTTCGTCCGTCCTGAAAACCGCCCCCGAAGGGGGTGGATGGAACAAATTTCCACGAAAAGCGAAAATCCGAGATGGCAGAATTAAAGATAACAAAATATCCAGAAACGTTCAAATTGAACATTTTTTCGAGTTAAAATGATTAAAATGTCACATATGGAGGGGGCGATGTGTAGAATGGTTAAATCTAAAATACTTGTGAGTGCAACCCTGGAGGTCCACTCATCAACTTTTTCAGAAGATCAACAACGTCAAATTAGATGAAAACAAATCCATAAGATAACGTGAAATTCATATAAAATTTTGTATTAACTTAAGTTTTTGGACAGTTTTCTTCAAACGCATTTTTTTGACCGACGAACCCCGAACGGAGGAGGTATACAATTCGACTGACTGCTTTATTTTATTTTTTTGGTTCGTGCGCGATTTTTGTATAGTAAACGAGCTCCGATTTTGATGATTTTTGATTAATTTGAAAGAGGAGGCTTGAGAAATGGTCCCATATTCATAAGAACGCAAATCCTTCCCTCTGAAAACCGCCCCCGAAGGGGTGAAAGAGGCGAATTTTCTCGAAAATCGAAAATTTGATTTGGTATAATTAAAGATAGGACAATATCCGAATGTTACACTCAAAAGTGTGATATTTCTTACAAAAAATTGGACCGACGTTATTAGTTGATCACTGAAAAGTATAAAATAATATTAATTCTATTGGTGATGGTACTTGTGAAGTGTGCAACTGCACAACTTCAAAAGTAACAGCACCAATAGAATTAACATTATTTTATACTTTTCAGTGCATCAACTAATAACGTCGGTCCAATTTTTTGTAAGAAATATTTATTATATTTATAATTTTCATAATGGTGAATTTTCTATGCTCACTACCAAAGTTTACCTTGATCTGTGCACGAATGATTTTTGAGCCAAATTTGATTGCGTTTGAACAGGTATAAATTTCAAATACCTATTTTCTTAGAAAAAGAACTGTTATCTTTCACCGTAATTTCGACATCGATATTATTTTTGGTTCTCGATAAGGTTGAACCTTAAAAACCTACATATGTCAAAATTGAAATTTTATAAATGTTTTATACAAACATATGAATAGACATACCGACATAAAGTCGCACAAAACTTACCCTCTTTATCCTTAAAGAGTGGTAGTGCTATCGATCTTTATCTACGTAAACATAAACAACCCCCAAACGAACAATATTACATATTGTATTGTGACTGCCCCTTTTGTAATAGTGATAAATGTCTCAGGGTGCAGCAGTCAGTACCTACTTACGCGTTCTCCCATTTACCAAATAAATGTATTTCCGATATATTTATGTGCACACGCCATCAATTATATAGGGGGTGACTAATAACTAATGTGATAACACGTTTGACCGTCGGTTGAAAATAGCTCCTGTATACACATAATGTTTTATGTGGATTCGATATATTATATTAAATCTGTTCGGTGCTATCATAGGGCCCCAAAGATTCCGTGAAATTGTATATTTATTATTCATGGAAATATCGTGGTTGCATAGAAAAATACAAAGAAATGATAGATGACTTAGCAAGGGTGGATAATTTTTTTATAAACAATTTATGTTCTTGCTCTCACATTATGTATGTTTTATCACAAAAATAACAAAGTTTTCGCCAATAAAAACATTCTATAGCTGATGGTGATTTATTTTCGAGCAGTCCCTTAATTTCTGAAACTTTAATCATTAACTTGACTTGCTTACTTTCAAGAATACCACACGTACATCAAAACATAGGATATACCTAGTTAATCAAACATTTGATCAAATATGAAGAACACTAACCTATCATACGGATGGATTTGTTTTTTAACATTCATCACAAAGGTAGCAATGCAATCACAAGAGATTAGAGCTAACCTTGACATTGCCCATGAGCGAAGCTTCGTTGTCTTCTACTAGCATCGTTTCTCTTTCAGTTACATACATCATAATCTCTTTTCGAAGCATGCGAGGCACTTATCTGTGTTGTTCTGAATTACGAGAATTGTCAACAAGAGTGTGTGACATTTTTTGACATCTTTATTTATTTTACACAAATTATGATTACAACAAGAAGCAGGTATCGATAGGAGGAATCTATACATCCTGAAAAAAGCATTGTGCTTAGAGAATGGCTCAAAAATGAACTGCCCGACATCTGTTGCTGCACAGTTAAAACACAAACTTACAAAACAATAAGGTGCAGCTAAGTCTGGGTTCACTCCATGGATTATGTTCACATTTCACATGGATAATTGTTCTGATGAAATTGACAGAGTAAATTCGTACATAAGTGACAAGCGCTACAAATACAATGCGTGGACGAAGTCACGGGCATCTTCTAGTTTTCAATAAGACAACCCATTTTGAAGGACCTTCCATTTCCCGCAACTTTTCTCTTAAATATATTTAAACTATCTTAGTTTGATATATAGATAAAGTAACGAGAAAAAATAATACTCTTATATTCTGTCCATTTCTAGGTATAGCATCTGAAGGCATTACCAGAACATAATCGACGTTTCGTCGTAGCGAATCATAAAAAAAGAAAAACTGTCTAACAAGTCAACTTTTCATAATGGTTTTGTTTGTTGAAAAAAGCTATTGATGACGGCGCTAGAAAGGAAACTAGCAAATGATAGTTTTTGAGCTTTGTCACATGAGTCAGGTTAAGCGTTCTAACCAAAAATGTAGCAAAAGTATCGAGCGTCGTCAGATTGCTGTTCTCCGCCCAAACGCACCCAATAATCTATCTCTAAAGAGTTCCAGACGTGTCTAAATTCATTAAAAATTCAACGGTGTTTTAGAAAAAAAGCTGAGACCAATCTATTTGTTTTTTTTATGGCAACTTCATACATACAGAGTAGCCCAAGAATAAGTTAAGACCATCATTTTTTGTTTGCTGATTCGGTGACGTTATTTGCAAAATTATTAGTAACTTTGATTTCTTCTTTCTGTATCTCATAGGTTTATTAGGTTCTCTAATGTCTTTTGATAACTTTTGCCTATACTAACAAAATTATTAATTTCCTTATTTTTTTCTTCAAAACATATCTCTAATCTACGTTTTATTAGAAGAACAAGTAATAATAAACAGGGCTTCCCATTTGAAAAAAATGCACTTATCGCTAGTTAAAACGGAAGTATAAACCATTGATGGACGAATATTTTGAAAGAAAATCATTTCAAGCAACGGGTTCTTCATTCAAGGAAGCTGAACTTGTGTAGAAAATTTAGAAGCTGTTAAAATAATCAAAATCGTATATTTGATAATTGGTAACCGTTTATAGTTAAAGCAATGTATTCAAAACTATTTCCGGCGTCTTATTTTCACGTATAATTGCTACTAATACTACTTTGTACTTTTGTACTTAGACTTTAGACACATTCGAATCTTTAATGTTCTACGATTGAATAAAAACGCAATTTTCTGTACATCCGATATTTCCGCAAGACAAAAATTAAGGCTATAGAGTAAGGCAGACGTTTTCCATTTTTGGATTTTCATTCTCCCCACTTTTCCACCTCCATAATCACGAATTATGAACGAGATTCTGGGAGAACTATGGTTGAATAGACAATTTTTATGAAATAATCGATAGTTTGACGCGAAAAAGAACAGTAGCAAAGCCAAATACTGGTCAGAGTACCGACAATCATTCTCCAAACTAAACAATGACAAGAGCTGTAAAAGATACAAGACACAAAGTATTGTCACACTCGAGCCCATTCATTTTATTAATCCCATTTATAACTCATATACATAACTCACCTTCCTAAAGTCAAAAAGGTAATAAAACACACTGCATAAATCAATCAGTCGAAGATAAATGTCAGCTTGAATTGGTCAACATCATAATAATGCAGTTGAAGTGATACAGTGAATTTCTTGGAAACAATAAAACAGCAATCCTGAAAATCGAAGGACGAAGCATTTGTGACTGCAAACAAAAATCACCATACATACCTACACATACCATACAGCTTATAAGTCTCTTTTAGTTTTTCCATTTGATCACGTACAAGCCATTGTGGCTGAAAGATCATAAATATGAAATTGCTTAAACGAGAGTCGTGAATGTGGCGCTCACAAAGAGTTGGTGCAGTGTGTCCGTTATGGTTTAGCGTGCATAAAATTTGCATATTGCATTGGTACCAACAATTGCAAAGGTATTTTTATGATTTTCAATATTTCGTCACTAAATGGCTTGAAATGATTATTTGATCACCAATGAAAAGCTATTAAATTTATTATTGTCAAGTATTCATGAGCCGAATATCTTTGATATTTTGGGAACTTTGGTGAAACCTCATTTTGGTTTTTTGTTGTCTATTTTAATTTGTTTGGGATTGAAAAAATAATAAAGATAATGGTAAATTTTGTATATTGCAAATCATATCAAGTTTTTTGTAAGAATTTAGAACTTATTTTCTCAAACTCTTGGCTGAGTTTTTAGCCACCTGTATTTTGTACTTTCAAATAAATCATTTCTTATTCGAGAGGGTTGATGATATGATCCTAAAGGTGCAAGGGAGGATACTTTTTATTGAAATGTTCTCTAACCTGATTGAAGATGTACTTTCTGGGTGCATCTCTAGGTGACGGATAGGGGAGCTTGTCAGAATTGCCTGAACAGCTAACACGTACTGCGTACTGCAGTATAAAAGGGTTGCACATCCCTGGTGAGTAGTTATAAGAGCTATGTTTGGATGTTTTTCAAATTACCAGCCCAAAGGCTAGTGATGCGCAAAGCAAGACCAAGATATTGTCTTGCACCCTTGGTATTGGTCTTGCTGCAAGATTTGCAAGACTTCGCAAGACTCTTGAAAAAATTTGACACTTTTTATAGATCCCTGCAATATGCATAGGAAGTTTGTAATTGATAGTCTTATCAGATTGCATTATTTATATTATCATTCGAAATGGATAAATATCGAACGTATAAAAAAATTCATTCATTTTCCAGATCAAACACTCCTGGTATTGTAATGGTACCAAACCATTCAAGAATAAGTACTGAGAATAAAACTGGGTGCGCAAAAATAATGAGAGCTAGGAATAAATTAATAAACTTAAATTATAATAAATTATTATTTACTATTCACACATGAGAATCGTATTTTACAAGCGCGACGTTATCTGCTTGTACTTTCTTGGTATCTTTCGTCGCAACTGAACAGTTCTCAGTTTTGCTTAAAATATTCTGCAAGATAGAAAAAATAACCGTGTAGTTTACCTTCCCCTGGCTACGAGCAGTCGGGATTCTTTGATATCAGGAGGGTGTTTCAGAATTTTTTGAAATCAGGAAATCTTAGACGTGTAAAATGAACTCGCTTTTCAGACAACAACTTTTAATTTAATAGTTTTAGAATCTGTAGAATAGAGATTGGTAATAAAGGAGATCAAAGGTTGAATTAAACAGGTAAATTACCAGCGTTTCTTCTCTAATCATTGACCAAAAAAATTTTTCCTATCAATTTGCTGTTTACTGTTTGCTACCTAACTGCGAGAGTCTTGAAAGTCTTGCAGCAGGACCAGGACTAGGTTAGTCTTGCATCAGACCAAAAAATGCTTAGTCGGACAAAAGAAGAATATAACTGGTATCACCTTTGGTAACCAGGTATCTTCGCAAACCACAGGTTGTTTACTTTGGACATATGAAGAGGATGAATAATGACGTAGGTATCACCAGAGTGAAGAAAGAGAGGACTACCACGACGAAGCTGGAGAGACCACATCAAAGAAACAATGACTACCTAGAAAAGAGAACTAGGTTAAGGTTTTGATAGGACGAAATGGAAACTGGGGAGCGACTAGAACAGCTGCAACAAAATCCACCTGTTTTTAATTTTTAAGGCAATTATACATTGACCTCGAACAAAATCACCAAAAAAATATTATGAGTGCTTGCAATTTTGAAATAAAAACCAGTTCCATCAATCAGAAGAAAAAATATTCGTTATGTGTAATCATTCCCCTCCTATACACCATATTTACGATTTTCGTGAGAGTTCTAACAACAATCATAAATTTGGTAATATATAATGTACCATAACCGAAAAGATTGACAGATTTCCCAACTAATGCACTGGTGATAGCAGTAAATCTTGACGTAATTGAACTTAATTGATTGGAAAATACCAGGCGTGACCAAAAGTATAACGCAATAGATCTCTCTATATATAGCTACAAGCTGAATGCATTCGAATGAACTACATATATGGATTTCACAGGAAACAGTTAAGCAAACCGATAAAACCATTAAAAACTTATTGGCCGATCAAACAATGTCTTTGTGAAGAATGAATATTTCTTATGATATCTAAAAAATTCAATTAGGAAGGTAAAAATAGAATGAGTTCAATACACACACTTGAGTTTTACTATAGCGCTGTTGGTGAATTCAAAAAAACTGAAATGTTTATTTAATTATTTCTGCTTACTAACTTTAATTTTTAATTGTCATTTTCAGAAAATCCGTTGTGTCAAGATCGCGTCAGTTTCATGAATAAGCATGTTGATAATATATTAGATTTTAAAAAACACACAAAAAAATAGCTGACAGTCTTCACCAACTCACCTTTCAAATAGAAAAACCTAAACTTAATAAAAACCTTGGTGCCAAAATTCTTTTATTTAAATACAAAACAACTTCAAAAGTAGCAGCACCAAGAGAATTAATATTATTTTGTATTTTTCAGTGCACCAACTAATAACGTCGGTCCAATTTTTACTTATCCGATTACCATATTATTATATATATATATATATATATATATATATATATATATATATATATATATATATATATTACATACGTAAATATTTTCAATTTTCGAAAAAATGACCCCCTTCAAAGTAGCGGAAACACATATTTCAGTCTTTACCACCAAATTCCCCAAATCAACCCCCTTCGGGGAGCAGTATTTTGAAGAAATGAGATTTTGGATTTGATTTTTTCTAAATTCGGACCCATTTCTCAACTTTCTTCTTTCAAATGAATCAAAAATCATCAAAATCGGAGCACGTTTACTATGCAAAACGCGCCAACCGCCATGCATAAAAAAATGCTAACATTCAATCGAATTGTATACTTCCTCCTTTTTTAGAATCGGTCAAAAACAGTCAGGAAACATTAAAAACTCTTCAATTCATTGTATTTTATGAAATTTATCCTTCTACTTTACAAGACAACAAAAGTTTATAAGTATTTACTATGCTGTCACTACTTAAGCAAAATAATGTAATCAGTTGAAATATTCGACACCGATTTAGAACAGACCCGTATATAGTTATTGGAATAGTCCTATTTGGAAAATTTGGAATTCATAGAAAATAGTTTTGAGAAAAATGTCAGTGTGTCCGTTTTGTGTCTACGTAGGTATGTGCAGTGTACATTATTCTTCTACTAGGTACATTATCTCGATAAGGAAAAAATGATAGCGACATCTTACTACCTTGAATCTACACATCCTGAGAAAGCAATAAACTGATTGATTTTTGGTCTAAATTTATAAAACAGTTAAAAAAATGACCGAATTTGAAAAATAATATTTTGTACTATCGTAACCAAACTTGGCACAAAAATCATTTGTTGACTACCTTATAAAAATTTGGATAAGTCGAGGGATAAGAATGATTGACTAGTAATTTCAAATTTAAATAATTCTAAAATCTGTTCAAAAGATATTTTTGATTGATTCATACAATTACAAGCTACATTTTTTGTGGAAGAATTTTTTGAAAAAAAAAAACATACAAAAAAACTATGAATACAATACATCAAATAGGTAACAAACAAGTTTCTGCTGGGCGTCAGATTATGTTCAATCTATTCTTAAATATACTAGTACGAGTACCCTTAGGATAGATATTCCACTCTTGTAGACCTAATGGAAAGTTTGTAATATGTACCTCGAAGGGAGGACTCATTCTACTAGTTTATTTCGTACTACATGGTAAACAAGATTACCACCCCATAAACTATCAGTAGAAAATAGGCCAAATCATATTGAAATGATTATTATACAGTGTGTACAATTAGTGCGACAAAGTAGAGTAATCTCTATTTTCAATTAATTTAAAATGTTTTAAAATATAAAAGTTGATAAGGAACACAAGCCCCATATTTTTAATTTAGTTGGGGCTATACAGCGTGTCCCAAAAAACCAGAACAGAATTGCGTTTTTTTAAATGAATCACCCTATATATTTTAAAGAATTTCAATTCCATATAAAATAATGAGTACAATGGTGTATCACTTGGCAACGTTCAATTGTAAGTTTAGGAGCTATAAACAATCAAAAATCGACATTTAAGCCCAATTGACAGCTATTTGTGCCAAAACGGTAAATGATAGAGAAAAATAAATTTTACATTCTTTTTTTAGTTTATTAACACCTATCTGACAATGGTTTCATAAATGGTACCATATTTGGTACCACCTCTGGTACCATTTTTGAGAACGCTATTATATAATAAGTCCGAAAATACTAAGATAGGAATTTGAAATTTATTTTTCTCTATTTTGTACCGTTTTGACACAAATAGCTGTCAAAGGGGCTAAAATGTCGATTTTTGATTATTTATAGCTCCTAAACAAACAATTGAAAGTTGACAAATGATACACCATTGTACTTGTTATTTTATAAAGAATACAAAACTATAAAAATATATGGGAAGATTCATTTAAAAAAACGCAACTCTTTTTGGGTCAGCTTTTTATAGTCCCAACTAATTTTCAAATGAAGGGCTTGTGTTCCCCTACCACTTTTATATTTACATATTTTTTGAATAAATGAAAATAGAGAAGTTATACTAATTTATCACACTAATTGGACACCCGGTAAATACCTACTAAACTACCTGTAGAAATAAAGAAATCAAATGGTTTAAATCAAAACTTTTTGAGTTAATCTTAGAAAACTGTATTTACTCAATAGATGAATAATTTAAAGTGTAAATATGTACATTTTATATGTAATAGGTCTTTTTTGACTTATTCTATACCTTTGTAAGGTCAATGAATTAATTATTTTCTATCCATTCCGTATTTTTGCTACGCGGCTCGTCATGCAACAAAACTGAACAAGATTGAGTAATAGCCGCGGGAAGCGATCGCATTAAATCTCTAACATTTTGAGAAAATAAATGTAGTATTTGCTTGATAGTGGAGGCTGGAGGATATAGTTTTTTGAATTCCCTACCTACTTTTACATTGATTGTCTATTTCTCAATGATTTCATTTTTATTTATTAATACATTCACATAACAACTGAAAACAATTTGGTCGTCATGCAACTACAAATTGTATACGAATCGTGTAGTTTTAAATTTGAACGAAGGCTCACAGTAGATTCACCCAAATTTATGACACTTTAAAAGTTTTCCCACTACAACCGACCTGACTATTTCAATCAATTATCAAATAGAAACATATAGTTATAGGTGGCTTTCAACATCAATTCAAATACACAGATAAGTGAAATGAAAAACCACTCAATCATTCTCGTTCCAACAGTATTTTTATGAAACCAAATAGGTAAATAAAGTTGATGTGTCTGCCCAAGTACTGTATATTATCTCATACATTAATTTTATTACTATCTTATCCAAAAACCAGCCCATGCAGGTTTCGAGTGTGCCCAGATAGACCACATCCGCCTAGCTTTTAAGGACCTTGTGGTTCTTCAACGTGGGAGTTGTTATACCTGTAGGTATATATATATATATATATATTTATGTTCGATGCCGACGATGCAATGAGTAGGTAGGTGTTGTACATGTTATATATCTTCTATATTTATATTTTTCTACTCTTTTAACCATATGGTTGGTTGAATAATACAGTGAAACTTAAATATAAATATAATTTATGGATGGACAAATCTTAATATGTTATTAGTAGTATTCGTTCTCGATTGACCCCGAGTATTGTGGTTGAAGAACTCATGTTAAAATAGACATTTATGTTGAAAACCAACACCAATCCCTTGAGAAAATATCAAAAACGTCAGAAAAAAAATTGTCTTTAAATTTTTAAAAACTAGTTATGTGTTTTAAGGGCCTTAAAATTTACGTTTTGATTCCATGACCGTATAGGTAGTCACTTAATCTTAGAATCATAACTTTCAGTAATCAATTCGATTTGATCGTTTACTGAGCCTTTTTAACTTAAAATGGGACACTGTCTGAGTGTAAAAGTCCATAGAATGTGTTTGTTGAATGAAACCTTTATTTATTTATTTTTGTGTTCAATTGCTGTTTAACTTATTAAGCAATGAAGTTTTTTACTCACAAAGTTATTTGTGCAAGTTACACGTTAAATCTAGGACCAGTAATACATTTTCAACAATCTAATAATAACTTAATTCAAGTTTAGTTTTCGAGTATAGAGTTTTCTATAGCTGATGCATCATCTTCTGGCACCAACTTCAAAATTTTTATGTTCCTACATGAATTATTTCATACTTTTTATTGCAGTATTTTTTAAAGTCGGTCCTAGTTTTTTTTAAATTTTTTATTTTTTGTTTTTCAGTACACCCACCAATAAAGTCGGACCTATTTTTGACCCAATTCGACTGGTTTGTTTATAGTAAACGTACTCCAATTTTGATGATTTTTGATTCATTTGAAAGAGGACACTTGAGAAATGGTTCATATTCGTAAAAACTTAATTCCAAAATCTCCTTCCCTCCGAAAACCGCCCCCGAAGAGAGTGGAGGGAGCAAATTTTCTCGAAAATCGAAAATTCCAGAGTTTCCAAAATTAAAGATAGGACAACATCCGGAAATGTTTAAATTGAAATTTTATTCAAAAGAGTTACGGTTTTCGAGTTACATTCATGTTAAAATGTCACATATGTGTATTTTCGAAAACTGAAAATCTCTGAGTACCACATGAAAGGCAATGATATTTGTAGTAACATTTATAATGAACATGTTTTCCTTAGAGTTACTGTTTTCGATATACAGCGGAGGTAAACTGGTTAAATCAAAAATACCTACTTATGCGTATTTCCGCAGCGATGTTTTAAGATCTCTAGGTACTTAATAAGTACAAGCAAAGAATATACGTGGGTAATAGGATAAGTATTATCTTCTTTGGTAGTAGTGAACGTTCAACGATTTTCGTGACTAATGTTAGACGCAAAAGTGTGAAATAAATATTTTTTACAAAAAATTGGACCGGCGTTAGTAGTTGGTGCACTGAAAAATACGAAATAATATTAAATTGGTGCTGGTACTTATGAAGTTGGTGCCAAAAGTTATCAATTTAACTGCAGTTGCACAACTTCAAAAGTAACAGCACCAATAGAATTGATATTATTTCGTATTTTTCAGTGCACCAACTAATAACCTCGGTCCGATTTTTTGTAAAAATATTCATTTGTAGAAAATATTTATGCTTCACTTAACACTAAAATATATTAGACGTTATACAGTGTCTACAAAAAGTAATGTTCACAAAAGCAATCAAGCTATCAGCATGAATAATTAAAAAAATATACTTGGTACACCATAACTAGAGAATAATTCAAAGATATAGATATTTAGAAATATAACTTACCTGTAAAAACCTCATAGTGCTAAGTTTATTAGTTAGACAATTAAATAAAAAATAACCTACAACTGCAAATGTATTTTTATTAAATAGTTTTTATTACTCTCGGTTCTTTAGATGGACTCCGCAGCGATTTCTCAGGCCCCATACGGTTTAGAGACTTGAAATTTCGAAATCGTACTTAGATCGGAGGCATCTCGCCGCCTGTTAAGCTTAACACTGATCCAAGTGTTATCCAATAATGATCTGATTCAAGCAAGATCAAATTCTTTCTTCAACATTAAGTACAGGCATGGAACACCTAACCTTGGTTCACACTTTACCCGATTAATTTTGTATTGTGGTAGATAAACAGTAATTTGTTATGGAAAAGCTGGCAAACAGATATACATAAGTACAGTTCAAATGAAGAAGAGGGGATATAGCAGTTGTACTCATTGCTACGGTTCAAACCTTTAGTGCCTAATAAAAACTATTTTCATTGTTTTTTATTCGACTTGTTTTCAAAAGTGAACAAATTCTATTTTATTAATAATTCTTTTTGACCCTTTAGCTTTCTTCTTCTTCTTCTCCTTAGGCCTTGTGTTTTCTCTAGCTCTAACAGTAGAGATGCTGAGGACTAGCTTTCATACCATCTTGTGGGCGGTCGAACAGGCAGTCAAGGTGTGTTTGGTTGATTTTAGCTAACCGAGTATTTGGCATTCTGCTCTGATCTCTCCATTCTCGTCTTCCATATCTTCCCCATCTCACATATCTCTCGTATTCCTTCATTTCTTTTTCGGTCCCATAAAGTATATCCTATTAATGATCTTAATATTCCTTGGGCCTTAATAAGCGTTTTGTATTTTCGGCTTTGGTTTCTATTGCGTAAGCGATACTGGTCTTACGCATGTCTTATATTTTCTTACTTTGGTCCTGGTGATCATCTGTCTCATTTTCTAAATTATAGATCTCAAGATATCCTGATATTAATGATGCTTTTGTTGCTTGGGCTTCAAATTCTTCTCTTATATTCTTCGGTTATATATGTCCTATCCTTGGCCTCTGAAATAACCACTGTGTTATCCGTACTATTTTAATACGTTGTGACTCTATTATTTTAGATGAAATAGTTTTTTTTTTGACTTAAATCACAATACTCGAAGATATGAATATTTTTCAAACTCGCTTAGATAAATTTATATGTACTTATACAGAATAATAATTTTGATAGCACTATTTAATTTTTCATTGATAATAAATATGGTATCAATACTTTTATGTGCATATTCAAGATAAAGAATATCTTTTCCAGTTTTCCAGATAATGCCTACATGGGTGTGTTTGATTCGAATAATCAAATAAAACATAAGTAGCAGATGTTGTCACAAAACCAAGGTTTGAATGATAATTAAAAATTCCAAGTACATACGTACGTGGGGACTAATACGTTGCATCTCTCTAGCATTTTGTTTTTGTTTCATTTTGTTGACCAACAAACAACACAGTAGTGGTAGGTGCTTAGTATAATGTGCCACCTACGGTGTTTTGTCACTGTCAAGGTAGTCTAGGGCTCTTGTGTCTTGTCAGTCAATGAACTTGTTGGTTTACTTGGAAAATATTACAACAGATTCATTTCTTTCATCACACACTACATCTGTTTTGACACCGAGAATATTTCAATACAGCTTTGTAGAAATGTAAACTCAATGCGCATAACCTACAACAAAATAACTAATAAATGTCAATAGCATAACCTACTCGTAAACCTTTGGTGCACGAAAGGCAATAAAGTTACCTGAACGGAAATTTCTTTCACATTCTGAAGAATGAGGAAAATATGTTTCATTCCTGAGAGTAGATATAAAGTAAACCCCCGGTCATTGAAATTTGCATTAAGTGCAAACAAACAGTAATGAGACCCACAAATAGTAGGTATTAAGGTATTTAAGTGACAAGAGGTGACATAAAGCATCATTCAAAACCCATGTCATGTTATATACAAGGTATACAACTCAACTGTTTGCATTTTTTCCCCAGTAATTGTGCTCCGATTTCCATGATTCTTTTTTGATTAGAAAGAGGACTATTGAGAATTGGTTTCGTTATAAAAATTCGACATTCAACATGTCCTTCATCCAAAACATCTGCCAGAGTGTGTAGAGGGGGCAATACTTTTCGAAATTCGAAAATTTGAGACGATAAAATTGAAGAAGATGCCATATCTGGCAACCTTTAAATTGGACTATTTTCAAAAAAATCATGTTTCCGAGTTACAGCAGTGGTAAAGTTTGGAATATGTATTTCCGCTACGTGGAGGGGGCAATTTATTCTAATGATACAATCAAAAACGTGAAATATATTTTTGTTTTTTTTATATAGGACAGACTTAACCAGTTGGTGCACTGAAAAATACAAAATAATATTTGAGCTGGTTCTTTTGAAGTTGGTACCAAATTCTATCTAACTACAACTGCATAGCTTCAAAATTACTAGTAGATACCAATAGAATTAATATTTTTGTAATTCTCAGTGAACCAACTGATAAAGCCGGTACTAGTTTTTGTAAAAAAAAATTAATGAGGCTAATCTTTAAAGATAATCTATTGCTAATGGCTATATGGCTTTGAAGGTTTTGTTGCTTTTTATCGCACTTGACCAACTTCCCAAATAATGGAAGTATAAAATTCGATTGTTTATCTAAAATTTAATTTCTTACCGCTCTGAGAGTGTAACATTTTTCGGGATTGGTTTTCAACAGATATCTACCTTTCGGGATCCGGTTTTCCACAGATATCTACCTTTTACGGTCCCCTGAGTCTAGAAAACGTATAATCAGCAATTTGTATGTACGAAGATTATCTTGGAAACAAATAGAACAATATTGTTGCCTTCTTTGTTGTGTTGTAGTGTATCGATAATCGATAACGCTCGCCCACAAACGGCATTCTGCTCAATCTACTTGCTAGCCGAAAAAGCTATTTTGCTTAAGACTGTATGGCAAAATCTGTTGGTAAAGCAGAAAATTTTCAACAACTGTTTATTCATATTATCGATAAACAGTTAATCATCCTATGCCAATTTTAATATTAATAGATATATGTCCGTTATTGTCTTGGTACATTATATTCGCTGCACAACTTGAGCAGTCGATTTTTATATTTGTCTTCTTCTTTGAGTGCCATACTCGTATTTGAGCGTTGGCGGCTTCTCTGCCTTGAACGTGTTACCACAGACAAGGGGACCTACAGTTTAACGTGGATTCCGAACCACCGATGTGTCCTAAGATAAATCTTAAGGGCACACCCTTCCAGAGAGCTGTACTAGGGAATATATACTCTTACTGGTTTCCCGTTGCCTTGCGAGAGGAGGAGAATGCAATGCGACAGAGACTCGAACGCGCGCCCGCATCAACGGTCACTCGTCCAAGCCGTTTCCATCGTATTGCGCTGCTTAACTTCGATGATTGAAATCGGTCAGTGTTAAAGAAAAGTTTATATATAGCAATATTTAAATTGAGTTACGGTTTTCGAGTTACAGCAGTAAAGTCTGAAATTTGTATATTTGCGCTGCGATGTTTTGAGATCTCTGAATAATAAATAACAGTACATGGGTAGGTACTTCTTTTCATGACTAATGTTACACTCAAAAATATGAAATAAATATTTCTCATAAAAAATTGGACCGACTTTATTAGTTGTTGCACTGAAAAATACAAAATAATATTAATTCTATTGGTGCTGGTAATTTTGAAGTTGTGCCGTTGCAGTTTGTTGTTGTAGGCACCAACTCATGGACCTTTTTTAAATGGAATACCCTGTATGTTTTCACAGTTTCGCATTCTACTGATAAGTTATTTTAATAATATTTTTTTTTCTCAAACAAAATTTGGATGGGAAATTTTCTACAAAAAAAATTAAATTATCTAATTTGCCTTTGTTATCCAATAAGTGCAAATACCTACCCTATTTTCAAACTTTCTCAAAGCGCAAGCAAATTTATTGGTTTTTCCATAGTTGGTGACAAACAAACATGATAATCAACAATAAATATCCTTTAACGCAATAATTGTTCCCTCTCCATTCGTATTTTCTTCGCTATAGTCAATGGCCTATTAATATGGGTCACGATGGCTGAGTGGGCTAAGGCGCTGGAAGAGCGTTCGTAGCTTGCCACAGCTCATCGTGAGCGCGGGTTCGAATCCCGCCAGAGCCATGGTTGTTTGTAAACTGGACCCGTGCACAGGTATCCTGTATACCTCTTTGGGATTGTATTCCAGATATTAAAAATAAAAAAAAAAAAAATATTTACTTGATCACAAACTACAGGAAGTCCTTGAATAGAAAGAGCTCAATATGTAACATTCACTCGCCTTCTGAATGACATTTGTCATTTTTTCTACTACATGAAAATATAATGGGGCATGTCAACTGAGAAGACACTTCTTTCTTTCTCATAATATTTCTTTACACTTGCGGTCTGTGATATTTTAAATTGGTATAATTTGTCACTTTTATGAAGTGGGGTAGAGAAACATTCTCGTAACCACAAAGAAAAAAAATTCTTTTATTAGATAATTAATTTTACATACACTGCGCTCGTATTCTGTAAAAACAAAATTTTGAGTTCGGACCCGTCGATTTTTGTTTTAGAGTTGTTATACGTAAATGCTTTTAATTATTCAATAACAAAAGAGGTATTACCACTTATCGATGACATCACAACTCTTTTTCTCTAGAAATTCATTATGTAAATATCAGTTAAATTTACCTTTCCGTACCCAAAAAGATGTACCCAAATTCTATCTCGGAATCTGGTCTACCGATTTCGATGAAAATTCATATGTGTGGGTTTTAGAGTGTATTGAATCGATTGCTTGTATTCACATTCACCAGAAAAATCGTTTTCAGCAATTAATATTCCTATTTTAGGAGTTTTACAGACTATAGTTCAGATAGCAATATGAACCCGATTACATCATAGGGAAAAATAGTCCTATGGTTAAGCTTCAGGGTAATAATAAAGAGTTCCTCGGTTCGAATTCTGATCACCTTTAAGTATTTTTTTTAACAAAACCCATTTTTTTAAATACAAGATGTTAATATGAGATTCTGAAAATTTAATCGCAAATTTTCAATGAAAATTTGTACATATCTAATATGTTGCGACCCTTAAGGTACACATTAGCTATTTCAAGGAAGGGTTAGCAGATTTTAGTAAAAAATAGCAAAAAGGTGTTTTCGGAGTCGAGAAATCAATTGACGATACTTTCACATTCAATCGGTGTGGTCCTCGAGGTTCACACTAGCTATTTCAAGAATGCCTCCGCAGATAAAAGTTTCAGTATGTATAGTGTTTGGGGGTTGAGAAGTCGATTGGTGAGTTTTGGCATGTTTCCCATTCATATTTATTTTGAAATCTTTAAATTCATGCCATGGGAATGATAAAAGCAATATTTACCGATCGCAATACACTTTAGCTATAAATATGCACATTTTTGAACTTTAGTGTAACTATTATAGACCCACTCTAAATTCTGTCTTACCCGAGCAAAGCTCGGTCACCCAGATATTATTATTAATACGAGCAATTCTTGTATATATGTATATAAATTTTATCTCGGAAACGGCTCTAACGATTTTGATCAAATTTGGTACATAGAGATAAGGTTTTTAATTTTTAAGAGTATTGTAAGGTGCAAGGGGTACAGCCGCGGGCATTGGGCCACAAAATGGCGGCATCCTTTTGATGCACTAGGATGCAGACAAAGGATTTCGAGAAAAGTCCAGTAGGGGCTGCAGTGATCAAAGACCAGAGGGGGCTGTAAAGATCTGGAGAATCTTTTTTTGGGTATATATTTGGGAAAATTTTCGGCATCAGACAGTGTGCAATAAGTTTAATAGAATAAAAGAGTCAGAGTAAGCTAATAAGAATATTCAATAGTAAAGTTGTATTTTTTGATTAAACTACTTTCGTGTGTACATAAAGTTTATTTAATAATTTTCAATTAGTCTGACTTATCTGCTAACCCGCATACGCAACATTAGGTATTTATATAACTGTCTTTCCTGACTACCCTCGAGGTCCATGAACTTTTTCTTGAATGGTTCGGCAGTTTTGGATAGAAATTTGCAAACGGGGTTTTAAGAGCCGATAAATCGATTGGCGATACTTTCTTTTTAATGGTTGTGACCCTCGAAGTCCACACTAGCTATTTCGACAAAGTGTTCGCAGATTTTGATAAAAAAATATGCGAAAAAGGGTTTTCGGTGTCGAGAAATCGAGTTTTTGGAGACGAGAAATCGAGTTTTTGGAGTCGAGAAATCGATTAGCGATCCCTTCATATTTAATGGGTGTGACCCTCGAGGTCCACATTAGCTATTTCGGGAATGGCTCCGCAGATTGCAATTACATTTCAGTATGGGAGTCGAGAAGTCGACGAAGTGATACAGCTGATTTTTGGTATCTATAACGTTGAGCTCTGTGAACGATAAAAGCAATATTTACCGATCTACCGAGCGCAATGCATTTTAACTAGAAAGGTGCAACATTTTTGAATTGTCATTAAACTTTCTTAGTAGCTCAGATCCACCCTAAATCCAGTGTTACCCGAGCAAAGTTCGGTCGCTCAGATATTTGAATTTATCCTCTACTTTTTGAACGCAGTGTACCTATATTCATATAGTAAACAAGCCATACTCACTATCTGCGAAACAGGTGTTCAGTTGAATTACTCGTGTGGGTGTATGTTATATTCCATGGACATTTATTTTTATATTTAGATATTATTACATATATGAAATAAAAATATATACAATATAATGTTCCACATTTTTGCGAATATACACACACATGTTGACAAAAAGATAAGTAACTAAAAAAAAAATAGAGCGACTTCAGTTATAGACAAAATTTACTGAAAAGTACAAAATAATGTTTAGAATATTTAACTAGAATAAGGATATCATGAAGATAGAAATTATGAGAAAGTTTCTAAAATCTGTTTTTGGTAGACAGAAGACTCTTGACACAAAATTCAAATTCCTTAAAAAACAGTTCCTTTTTCAGATTTTTCAGTAACTGAACCCACAAAAAAGCCTTTTGATTGGTGGTACTAGGGCTACAAAATCACATAGGCCATTCAGTAGGTAAATACAGTGATTTACAAATTTCTGGAAACAGTTATATCGAATTTAAAAACAGTCGTATCTAAGGAACTTTATTCGATAAAATATCAAATCAAAAACATATAAAAATATGCACTTTATCTACATATCTTTGATTAATTAGTTAGAACAATATTTATTATACCTATAATATAAAAACTTAAATATCTCAAATGATAAAACTATATTTTACCAGATTAAATTTTCGGATTGAAAAGATCCACCCAAAAATCCATTTCGCAACTGTTCTTTTTGACCTACTTCCAAAAAAAGAGGAGGTATACAATTCGGTTGTGTTTGCTATTTTTTATGAAAGGCTATTCGCAAGTTTAGTATAGTAAAAATTTTGGAGATTTTTGATTCATTTGAAAGAAGAGAGTTGAGAAATGTCCCTTATTTTGAAAAACTCAAATCCAAAATCTCTTTCTCCGTCTAAAACCCGCCCCGGATAAAGTGCAATTTTTCATAAGAAATATTTCTTCAAATTTTGCTTTGCTATCTTCGTAGATAAGTGACGGATATTTGCGACACTAAGGGGTCCCCTTTTATCCACAGAAATTTAATAATGGTTTCAAAGTCTGGTCAAAAAGCAGATAAAACCAAAAAACTGTAGCTATTTACTAAAATTGATCAAAAGCGGGGGTGATACAAAGATGTCCTCTGGGAAATGAAAGCTTGTGGACAATAATAATTGTTAGGTACATTTTACAGGGTAAAAAATCCCGCATGATAAATCGGTTTGTGAATTCCTTACATTTTTGACCCACGAGGGTGCTTTATATAGTAAAAGTACTCAGATTTTGATAATTTTTTATTCATTTGAACGAGGAGAAATGGTCCCATATCGTAAAAACTAAAATCCGAAATATATTTCTCTCCAAAAAACGCCCCAAAAGGTGGTGGAGGAGGCAAGTTTTCTCGATTAAAGATAGGACAATATCCGGAAACGTTTAAATTCAACATTTTCCAAAAAGAGTTACGGTTTTCGAATTTCATCGATGTTAAAATTTGAAATATGTGTATTTTCGTTATGTGGAGGGGGTAATTTCTTTCGAAAATTGAAAATCTGAGGCTACCAAATTAAAGACCTGATTATTTGTATATTGAACATTTTTTCCATAGTTACGGTTTTCGAGTTAAAGCGGTGGTAAAAAAAAGTATGCGTATTTCCGCGACGATGTTTTTAGATTTATAAATAATAATAAGTACAAGCAAAGACATGGGTAATGGTATAGGTCAACGTTCATCGATTTTCGTGACGAATGTTACACTGAAAAGGGTGAAATAAATATATAAAAAATGGGTCGACGTTATTAGCTGGTGCACTGGAAAACACAAAATAATATTAATTATATTGGTGCTGGTTCTTGTGAAGTCGGTGCCAAAAGTTTCCAATCTAACTACAACTGTACAACTTCAAAAGTAAGCACCAATAGAATTAATATTATTTTGTATTTTTCAGTGCACCAACTAAAAACTTCGGTCCAATTTTCTTGTAAAAGATATTTATTATCTTGAATGATTTCGACTAAAGAAAAAAATTAATCACCTTCTGCAATGAATTGGAAGTTATGTTTGAAAAGATGTCGCTGATTCAAAGGTATATAGATAATCTTGATTATTTCCTCACAAATATTCATCCCAAAGTCGGAAATACTGCAAGCTTCAAGTAATATAAAACAATCTACCGCTATTTAACAAGAAAAATAATGCTGCCTTCACTAATTCTCAAGCGAACAATACTCTTGTTTGGTATTGTCCGTTTGTGTTGTTTTTCAGCTTATAAAAAATGCACAGAACTAACAAATAAACCATACTAATTTACCTTCAACCTGTTGGTCGCGTAGCCGGTCCATGTTCCTCTCGAAACAAACGAGGCTTGTCGCGCCGTTCGGTCCTTTCACAACGCCCGCGCTCCTCTCTTGTTATATAACAATAGGACAAGAAGAAGAAGCAGAAGAGTGGTGCCGCTACCTACTACCACTGTTCCCCGAAAAGGGCGGCCGCACACAACGACGTGGTGCACTAACAACAACCAACATTAGCACAGGAGGAAGAAGAAGGTAGGATAATATACAAACTTATATATATATATATATTGTAAAATCGACCTGGTATGGTGCTAGTAGAGAGCACTGACTTAGACCTGGGCACACTGAAGAAGGAGTTCCGAACAGCAGCAACGTTAGTAGTAGTGGTGGATGGGACAAGGGACAATGTTCACCTTCCGCCTAATATGGTGTAGACGGGGCATCTGTATATACAGGGTGGCACACGACTAGCTCGTCGGTCTGTAACTGCAAATCTGATTTTTGAGTTTTTTTTTCATGACGATGATGGTCACAATATAAAATTTTTCACATTTATCCTATATTGGATATTTGAATTCTGCTCAAAAATTGAAGGTCCCTTTGATAAGGGTTCACTATGGCTAGCATCTGTGTTTATAGTTTTTGAAATAATTGGGAATGTTTGAAAATGTAAGATGTTTGAAAAACTATAACTCTTGAACAAAAAAGAAATTGCAATTTCTTTTTTTTTCGGTTTAATTCGGCTTATTTTGTTCTATTGAATACTTATTATTGAATTAAAAAAAAGACTGGGTGTTTCTTTAGATGAGCTTTAATATCCTTCATTTCATAACGCTATTTATTTATTTATTTATATCAGTACAACTGTACAGCTATATTTTACAGGAAGAAAATAGAAAAAAAATAATAAAGAATTCCACAAACAATTCAAATCTAATTCTCAAACTAAACATAAATTCACAAATTATATAAAAATTAACAAATTTAATAATTTGGTTGCAACAGTAGTATTATTTATTTTCTGTACTGTAGGTACTATAATGGTACAAGTATAAAAATGATTACTATCCTATTAATAAATTAATTAAATTAATAACTTTAATATTTCAAATGGAACACCCTGTATAGTTTCCAACAGAACTGTAGCTCTTTCAACCCTCCATAGATTAGTATTAGGCTTGCTTTTAATTATCTCTTATAGTTTTGAAAATAGTTGAAGGATCATTAAAGGTTATAAAGAATTTAAAGTTCTAATTATCTGATTCTCAAAAACTTAATTCAATGATTTTTCAGATATCTTTGAAACGATAAGAGATAGGAAAACCCAAAACTTTTCGATGGATAATTGAAAGAGCTACAATTTTGTTGGAAAATATACAGGCTGTTCCGTTTGAATTATAAAGTTATCATTCACAAATGATAGATACGGGAAACACCCCGTATATATGTGCGTGAAATTCTTTGATAAATATTAAATAGAACAAAATAAGCCGAATATTTTTTTTTTCAAATTCTCATTAGTTCTAGGGTAGATAATCAGAATGTCTCAACTATTTTCTAGATCGTAGATCCTAGATATATTAAGCCCTCATCAAAGCGACCTTTAATTTTTGAAAATAATTCAAATACCCAATTAAATAAAGGGTGTTTCCATTTAAACAAAGGTAACTTTAATAAATACCTAGTGATTTTCTGTATTAAATGAGAATAATTTAAAATTGTGGCCATTATAGTCATTGGTCATACTCTATAGAAAAAATCTCAAAAAAAATATCAGATTGGCAGCGACAGATCCACGCGCTAGTCGTGGGTCACTCTGTATATTGTATATATGGTGCGGAGACTGTATACAAACTTGTATTGCGGGTTTTTTATTGAGGATATAAATAAACCACCGATTGGAAGATGTGGATGTTTTTCCTTTTTTTCTTCAATTCTTTTGCAATGCGAAATGGCGCTGAGAAATAATGCCGGAATGTTTCAAGATAATTAATTACCAACCAGATTGGATGTTCCCTTTCCTGATACTTGCACCAACTGAATGTTGATCTGTAGAAATATCTGACAATCGTGATAATGCAACAGACCTAGTTTTATGTCAAATTAACTGCAGGACGAGTGTGATAAGTGGTATATGTCACTTGTCGAAGGTGAGGTTGTCACACTAGTCCGAGGGCGAATTTGACATGTAGATACTGAGAAGAGAATGTTGTATCACGATTGAAAGTTTCGCTCCTTTGCTCACATGTGGGATACATCATTTTTAGCAATACCTGTATATAACATGTTACAATTAATGATGTTGACTGTCATTATTGGTTCAGTGCGTGTCATGTACTTCCCGTATTCGTGCGGTAAAGTAGGTAACTTATGGTTTCGAAGAATTAGGGCTACTTTACCTACCAGTACAGTAAAATTTAAAGTTATTGTCAAGGCTGTGGATACTGAGAACTTTCAATCAGTGCACGAAAATTTTTCATTTAGATAGACTCAATTATTTATTTTACTGTTGTAAAGTTTTCTTTCCCCATAACTTAATAGATATTTTCTAAGTCAATAGGATAAAAATATAGCCCAATCTACCTTCAAACAACTATCGTCGAATACTAGAGAATTCAAAAGAAACTAAAACGTGCCAACAAGGAATGCAACAACATCTCAAAAATAGATTAAAGGAACCTCCTCGAGAGACTCGAATGTGCATGTCAGGCGCACTCGACCGGCAGTTCAAAAGGTAAACTTGGCAAGAATCTTTATCTCTGCATAAGTATACATGATAACAAATAGTTAGCAGCTAAAAGTGCCAAAGATATTTCGAAGATTGTCGATAAGATTGATGATGAATCACAATGGAAATGAAGTTTATGTTTTAAGTGATTTGGTTCCTCTCAAAAAATGTGAAATATCTAATTAACTTTTGACAAAAACTAGGTGCAACTTTATTAGATGAGGCACGCCACAAAGATTTATAATATGTTTAGATTATGAGACGCCAATTAGCACTTCTGTTCATAAATTAACCAGTTCAACTTACTTGCATAGAATATTCCGGCTGATTCAACAGGAGCTCATAAATTTTCCGCGATATTTTGAAATCTCTGAATATAAGTGAACTTTCAACGATTTTGATAACCAATAATACACTCAAAATGTGAAATAAAACTTCTTCACAAAAACTAGGACCGACTTTATGAATTGATGAACTGGAAATTATTAAATAATATTAGTTCTACCTAGGTAGGTATGACAATATTTCTTAGTTCGTGCGCGCTTTGTAAATAGTAAACGTACTCCGATGTTGATGATTTTTGATTGAATTGAAAGAGGAGACTTGAGAAATGGCCCCATATTCGTAAAAACTCAAATCCGAAATCTTCTTCCCATCAAAAATCATCCCCGAAGGGGTTGATGGGCAATTTTTCTCGAAAATCGATAATCTGAGGTAGCAGAATTAAAGATAAGAGAATATCCGGAAAAGTTTAAATTGAAAATTTTTTCAAAAGAGTTCGAGTTTCATCGATATTAAAATTTGAAATATGTGTATTTTCGCTATGTGGAAGAGGCAATTTCTTTCGAAAATTTAAAATCTGAGAGCGTCAAATTAAATACCAGGTTATTTGTAGCAACATTTATAATAACCATTTTTCCTCAGAGTAGCGGTTTTCGAGTTACAACGGTGGTAAAATATAAAATACTTATGCGTATTACCGCCGAGATTTTTTGAGATCTCTAAATAATAATAAGTACCAGCAAAGAATATACGTAGGTGATAGGATAAGTTCTTCTTCTTTGGTATTAGTGAACGTTTAAAGATTTTCATGACGAATGTTACACTCAAAAGTGTGAAATAATTATTTTTTACAAAAAATTTGATGATAATTTCAAAACTTTATTTACCGAAAAGCAAGGATTAAAGTTGAATTTACTTGAGTCATTACAAATTAATTAACGTGAATATTTGGGTAATCTCCTCAACGACCAGATTAGCTTCTTATTCTATATACCTACATATAATTGTTCCCTAATTAGCCTATGATATTAGTCATTAAGATTTATGTTAACCATCTTTATCATTCAAGTAGGCCCTTTTCCTCTTAGAATTTATTTGATCCTCAGATTTGGAATCCAAAAGGGTAAAATAAGTAGGTAAACATAGAAAACTAGTTAAATAATCGGCTGAATATGTTTTTCCTAGAAAATAGGTATAGAGATTCTTCACACTTCACCAATAACTAATTTTAGCGGACGAAACTGTTTCTGTCCAATTTTGTAACAATAAAATATTTCAATTATAAGAAAGATGATTAAATTGTTCAACACAGTTCCATGACTTATCTTAGCCATGTGTCTTTAAAAATCCATGAATAAAAAACACTTGTTCGAATGTTATTCAAATAATAAGATGTCTACGCACATTTTGGTCTTGAACTTGAGTCACCCCGAAAACAGAAGAAGACAGAGAAAAGTAAGAGAGAAAGCAAGAAGTAGAAGTGCCCACGTCCAAAGGCGAATGCAGCAAAATTGAGAAGGGCGCACACACATAACACACACTGTCTTAAAAGAGTTCGTGTCTAAAAATAGCACAACGATGTCGTCACAAGCCGTCCGTTTTCTCGGTTCCACATAATATTTTTCTCGTTCTCTTCGTTTTTTCAAAAAAAGAAAACGCGACACACACAACCGGCGCTTGTTGAGGAATAATAAGCAACATGCACTCAACAAGGACGGCATTACAGCCAGCGATCGCACTCTTTCATATCGACAAATGATCCCAGAAGCCAGATTGAGGCTGCACTGAGAGAGAAGTTGGATTTTGAAAAATTGTTCAAATAATTGAGGTTCATTTATAACCCATAAGACATCTCCACCCAACAATATCTATATATGTTCCACGATATTATAGGGTGAAAGACAAGCCTTGGAATGCGGGGCCCACCTTGAAGCTTTACCCAATCGAATATGCTCTAGTACATGAAACAAAGTTTTTGATTCTTATCAACATTATGGTAATTCGTTTGTGAGTGTTCCTTCATGATCCACCGAACGTTCTTTCTCATCAATTTTGCCAGTCCGAATGTTTCACGCTGAACGTTCTAGGCAAATGGATAAAATGAAAAATCATTAGGTATACTGAAAAGTAGGTAAAACATAATATTTTGTACCTGCGCCAATTGCAAATATGGGGAATGTGAATCAAACAAAATATATTTAGACATAGCCTCGATAACATATTATGATTTTGGTGTTGTGCAATAGTCGAAGGTCAGTTATAGGTATATAGAAGACTCTTAGCATACAAATTCTTTAGGATTTGTACATTACGTAAGTGTTTTATGTACATATATTTTGTGTGATTCACAGACTATTCCCACAGTTGTAATTCGAGAACGATTATAATGAATAGTGATTTGTAATATTTAGTTCATCCCCGAAAATAGTCGCTTGATAAAAAAGTTACTGATTTCAAATTTTTGGGTGATTCTGGTGAATAATTATCAATAGAGACCATTTGATGATACTGCGGCTACGACTACAAAAATACATAAATCTTTATAGAATTTTCGCAAACAAACAGTTTTGTTAATGTTCATTTTATAAGTTGTAGGAACTGATCTTTTGTTTTCATTGCGCCATATGAAATTGTGATCCATTTTAAACGTTATGTCCGGGGATAAATACATGAGGGATACTATTTTTATGGGACCATTTCTCCGTAGTCATCTGGAAGCGAAAAGAAAAAATATCAAAATCTCTCTCTTCAACTTTTTCATTTCATGTAAAATTTTGTTTAATCGTCTAAACTATAAAATATCGATCTCTCTCTCAAGGGCACAAAAGTCCACCAGGGACCTAGGCCTTCTTGACTATTTTGCCCCAAACCTATCAAATCAAAGCTTTTTTCTTTCAGGAGCACAATTTTAGAAGAATACTTTTGGTATCTTCGGCAACCTTGTCTTGCCATCTCTTCTGTGATCTGCCAACCTTCGACCACTAATGATTGATTCAATAACTCTTTTCATCTATCTTCCTCCTTCATTCCAATTAGCTAAATGACTCGCCCAGCGCCGTTTCGTATAAATTCCAATATTGCAAATCTTTTGAATTGGGGTATACCTACATAGTTGTCTCAAAATTCCAACCTTTGATTTTGACTCTGACCCTTCTATAGATCTTCACTGTCATTTCTAGCCAAGGTCATCCCTAGATATATGAAATTGTCATTATAAATAGGTATTAAACTGATGTTCTTGCTTGAGTTAACACCTTTGTTAAGTCAACGATTATTACTTACCTTATTAACCAGTCCACATTATTGTGCATGTCACTAAATTTATACGTTTTTCAAGTATTCTGGACACATTCACATGTAATGAACGTCCATAACACAGCGTCTGAAAAGATTTTTGACCGTCGAACCCCGAACGGAGGAGGTATACAATTCGACTGCTTTTTTTCAAAGTTAAATAGTAGTTCGTTCAATTATGGATCTTCCTACACTTTCTACAATTTAATTTTAATTTGATCAGGTTAAATTTAGCCTTGTTATATCTGAAAATCATCATCATTGAAAGAAAACATTAATATGTATACGAGTATAACTCAAGATAGCTACTCTTCAATATCGCTGCAAACGATTGAGTTCTCAAAAGAAACATATACAGGGTGGCCAATTAGTGCGACAAAGTCTCTATTTTCAATTATTTTAAAATAGTTTAAATATAGAAGTAGTAGGGAAACACAAGCCCCTCATTTTAAAATTAGTTGGGATTATACAGAGCGTATCAAAAAACCAGAATAGCATAAACTTGCGTTTTTTTAATTTAATCACCCTATATATTTTTACATTTTTGTATTCTACATAAAATAACAAATAGGTATCACTTTGGAGCTATAAACAATCAAAAACCAACATTTTAGCCCCATTTGAAAGCTATTTGTACCAAAACGGTAAAAGATAGCAAAAAATAGGTTTCACATTCCTATCTTAGTTTTTTAGGACCTATTGAAAAGCCCTAAGCCTAATTTCAATTGCATAAGCACACTGTAAGTCTAAATGCTGACAACACAAGACTTTAGACGATACTGTTACTCGTTCACTTAATAATATTGAACAAATGTCGTGCGGTACTGTGTACCTACCTACTGAATACCAGATATAGATTCATTTTATGAAGTCTGTTGAGTGTTAAAATTTAGAATAAAGTTTCTTTAAAAAAATCTTTTTTGCTCAATATAACTAACGTTCTTAAAAATGGTACCATTTGGTACCATTTATGAAACCACTATCAGATAGGTCTTAAGAAACTAAGATAGGAATGTGAAATTTATTTTCTCTATCTTCTACCGTTTTGGCACAAATAGCTGTCAAAGAGGCTAAAATGCCGATTTTCAATTGTTTGTAGCTTCTTAACAAATAATTGAAAGTTGACAATGTGGAATTAAAAAATGTGAAAATATATAGGGTGATTCAGTTAAAAAACGCAACTTTGTACTATTCTGTATAGTCCCAACTAATTTCAAAACGTGGGGCTTGGGTTCCCCTAAAAATCATTATCTTAAAATAATTAAAAATAGAGAAGTTATTCTACTTTTTAGCACTAATTGGCCACCCTGTATATATCATTTATGTGTTGCTACTCTCTCAACAATGAACAAACACAGCCATCATGTGTATAAAATGTCAGAACAATTTGTCAAGCAAACGTAAGCATGTTACTGGTTAAATAAGCATGCCGTCGATAATGTTACGGTATGTTGATTTGATAAGAACGAACCATTCGACATTTGTAAATGGTAGGTATCTTGGTTGGCAGTGCTGATATTGCAATGTGTAATAGGAAAATTGAACGTAGCCTCACACCATCGACAAGGAGTCACATAATATGTACCTATGGTGATAGCCTAGCCCATATTAAACGGTAATAAATGGATTACATTTGCGATATCGTCATAACTGTGTGTCATATCATGAACTTATAGTATGTGAATAGTATCAAGAACCTTTTCCAGATACTTGATTATCGTTAATTGGCAACTATAGCAGATTGCCAATATTTTAACGTCGACTGGATAATTTAATTAAACTTATCAGATTGAAATTTTAAGAAAAAATAATGTTTAAACTTCCCAGTTGGATCTAGCTATCGTATATGGAACTCCTCAGAGATCAAAACATATTATGTGGGTATCTACTTTCAAGATTAGTTCGTGCTTCTTTATTCAAAGAAACAATTATTATATATCAACAATTTAAGAAAATATATTATTAATCCTTACCGACTTATTTTCAAATATAGCTTTATGTTATTTTCTTTGGGTATGAATTCACATGTTAATTTCTACAGTTTCCCTTCCATTTTATTTTATGTTCTTTTATCCTTTTTGTGTATTATTTTTTTGTCTATTGGTAAAGTGGTAGTCCTTTCCTTTCCATTATTTTGTTTATTAGCTTTCCCATACACAATATTTAATTAAGTTTTTCTATTAGTTTGTAAGCATTGGATACCCTTTGTTATAGGAATAAGTTTGTAGTTCCTTATGAACAATAAATATGTTGAACTGAATTGAAATATAAAATTCATGGCATATTGAAATAAATACAATTTCAAGATTTTAGTACTCGATTCATAAAATAATTCTTTTTTCTTTCAAGTATTCACAATATGGCATCTGAGGTTCTTTCAAAGATACAAATAAAAGCACACTACAATAATTATTTAAAACCTCCTCATTTCTAAGGAATAGAACACAAAAATATCTAATTTTTGACCGAATTCCCAAAAACGATGAGGTTATATAATTCAATTATTTGTCTGCACCTTTTGCATAGTAAACGTGCTCCAATTCTTTTTCAAAAGTGTGTGAAATATTCATTTTTACAAAAAAATAAGACCGACTTAATTAGTTGGTTCATTGAAAAATACAAAATGATATTAATTTTATGGTGCTGGTACTTTTCAAGTTGGTACCAAAAGTCTTCTAACTAACTATAATGGCACAACTTCAAAAGTAACAGCACCAATAGAATTAATATTATTTTGTATTTTTCAGTGCATCAACTAATAACGTCGTTCCAATTTTTTGTAAAAAAATATTTTTGATACATAATACTTATTTCAAACTTTCGAGTGTAACAATAATTATGAAAATTTTCCAACGTTGACTAATACCAAAGAAAATAGTACTGATCCTATTACCTATTACCCATGTATATTCTTTGTTTGTACTATTTAGAGATCTCAAGCATCGCTTTTCTACTGCTGTAACTCTAAAACCGTAGCTTCTTTTGAAAAATGTCCAATATAAATATTGTCTTGATTTGGCCGCCTCACATTTTCAGATTTTGAAAAAAATTGCCCCTCCACATAGCGGAAATATGTACACATATTTCAGTCTATAACATTGCTGTAACTCGAAAACCGTAGCTCTGTTGAAAAAATGTTCAATTTAAACGATTCCGGATATGGCCTCATCTTTAATTCTGTCGTGTCAGATTTTTGATTTTCGAAAAAATTGCCCCCTACACTCCTTCAGGTTCGGTTTTTAGAGAGAAGGATATTTTTGATTTGAGTTTATGTAAATATCAGAAATCAAATCAAATCAAATATATTCAGAGAAACAAATTTTTACAATTCACAATTTCATAATTTTCCATTTTTCTGTGTAAAAATGCAGTTATCGTTTTTTTCAATTTACAATAATTTTGGTTTAACTCTTTGTTCGAGGATGGACAAATATGGGACAATATCTCAACTATATTCTTTCAAATGAATGAAAATCATCAAAATCGGAGCACGTTTACTATAATAATAATAATAATCTCATTCAAAACTTCATCAATTATTATCACTATTATTATTGCTACAGAATTATTAGTGTTGACCTATCCCACGTGAGCTTAAGATCAAGTTTAGCTCATTAAAGTGTTACCTAATTTGGTATATCGGTAATGCAGTGCAACATCACGGTACCCATAAATGGCACCTCAGAGAAGTTATTAGCATGATTTTTCAAAGGCCAATTTAATTTGCCCCCCTGCTGTCAATCAAAATATGGCATGTCGGTTTATTCAACGGATAAAAGCAAATAACTTAGAAAATTGTTCAGGCAATGAACAAAATTGGATTATTTAAATGGACACATATTTTTTTCAAAAATTAAGAACTACTTTATTAGTTGGCAGACTAAAAAATATAAAATAGCATGAATAAATTTTACTGAGACTGGTAAGTAGTGCAGTTATAGATGAAAAAACTGTTGACACCAACCAAGTTCCAGCAACAATAAAATTAATATTATTTTGCATTTTTGAAAAATTGTTGAACGTTTACTTATATTTAGAGATTTCAATACCTAGCGTTAACACTATCTGACATATTTCAGACTTTACAATCAGCGTTTTCCTAAATACCAACTATGGCCAGGGTTGAAATGGCCGTGGAAAATTGACAGATATACGGATTTAATATAGGAATATGACATTGATTGATGACATAATTTAAGCCTGGCCAGGTGCTTTGTAATTAGGAACACGCTGTATTGCTGGGAATCTGTTATTTTTTTTTGATAATTGTCCAAATGATTCAATTTTCCGATTTAAAAAAAAAATGCCACAACCAACCCCTTCGGGGGCAGTTTTAGTGGAAAGAAAATATTGGATTTAAGTCTTTATGTTATAGTTTAAGAAAAGTTTCATCTTGAAGAAGAACATCGTTTCTACAGTAGGACTCAAAATCAAGTGCCGGAATCCGGAATTAAATGAAAATAATAGTACCAGTTGCGACATCTGTTGACGAACAGTTAATCAAAGGCTCACAAAATAATATGACGTAGCTAAGTTCTCTATTCACATGGATAATTTAGTCGATGAGATTGGCAGAATAAATTGGATCACAAGCAACAAGTTCTACACATGGCAGGTCTGCGTGAACAACAGTGACTTATTGCTTCTGCTAGTGTGTTTGAACACGCCCACTGTGTTTATGTTATTCAACATTGTGACATTTTATATTATATAATTTATTAGTTTAATGTCAAGCTAAATTTTGTCAATTAAAGCCTTATTTCTGAAGGTATAAGCATTATTACAATTTAATTCACAATACAGAATCCTCTGCTTTGTGCACGCAGAGATGTTTGGGCCATAGATATATAGCCTCTACTTGATTGTATTGGGAGTTTCTTCGACAAATCAATTGACTCATTCATGTAAGTCTCAGAGCTGCCAGTATCTATTAAAGCATCGGCAGATAACTGGTTGATCTGTACTGGTATTGCACTTTTAGATAAACTTCCAAGAACAGAAGCCAATGTTTGTGACGAAATAGAAGCACTTGTCCCATGATTTGAACTTCGACAAGCAGTAGAGAAATTGCCTTTGTTACTGCATCGTTTGCATGTAGCAACGAGAGCGATCATGTATTTTGTTCCCACAATAATAGCATGACAAAAATTTTCCGGCAGCACTTAAAACAGAGCTGTGGAAGAGTGTTCTCAAAGATGCTCTTCATTCCATTAGATCTCTTTCGTGTGTTGCAACAAATCAAACACCGCTTGAACGCATGTTTCAATATCCTCGTAAATCCAGTAATGGACAAGCTATGCTTTGCTCTCAATACAAGGTCGTATTTGGATTAAAAAGAACGCGAGAAAAAGTAAATATGACCCGTTTGTAGAAGAGGTGTATTTATTGGAGGCAAATCCTGATTATACTTTTATTCGTTTTCCCGATGGTAGAGAAGATACTGTTAATTTGAGACATCTAGAACCACGTTGGAGTATTTGACAATAATAATGACAAAGAACCTCCATATCAATCCCCCAATAAAAGAGAACATGAAAATGATTCCAGTGCCCAAGAGTTTTACGCTCAAGATTATCGATCGCAATCCGATGACGAATCAGACTGATAATCCTATAGAAGATTCACACTTAGACAAACCGTACGACGATTTTATGTGAGTCCGACCTAGAAGAAACAGACAACCTCCAAAGTATTTAACTGACTATGTTTTAAAATGAACCTGGGGTGAATGTGGTGAGTATGTATGAGTTTGAACACGCCCACTGTGTTTATGGTATTCAACATTGTGACATTTTATATATAATTTATTACTTTAATGTCAAGCTTAATTTTGTCATTCAAAGCCTTATTTTTGAAGGTATTAGCATTATTACAATTATCATCTGTAATTTTTTTGCTACTGCTGTGTGTGCTAATTTAAAAATATTACTAATGCTATATCTCATCTTATTAAATAGTTTTTATTACTTTCGGTTCTTGTATCAATGGACTCCGCAGCGATTTCTCAGGCCCCATACGGTCTAGAGACTTGAAATTTCGAATTCGTACTTAGATCGCAGACATCTCGCCGCCTGTTAAGCTCCAAGTGTGATCCAATGTTGGTAATTATAATTATCTCATTCAACCCAGATCATTATTTTTTTCGACATGGAACGACAATGTCGGACAATGGGATCCGTCACTGGAATTACGCATGAGCATGGAGCGTATATGTACGTCTCGTTCTCTGGTATATAGGTACTCTCTGGAAGATCTTCTATGGTTATGTCGCAATTGTCAGACGTCAGACGTTGTTGTTAATTTAAAGTTTAATTTTGTGTTGTGGTAGACAAACAGTAATTTGTTATGGAATTGCTGTTGCTGGTAAACACATATACATACGTATAGTTAAAATCGAGAAAAGGATAGCAATAATAGGTACGGTTTAAATCTTAAATGCCTAACAAAAACTATTTTTAATTTTTTTTCAAAAATTTCACTTGTTTTTAATATGCTTAACATAAGTAGGTATATACAAGGACTTGGTTGGAGATATCATGTGGTATAAAGGAATAAATAAATAAATTTTCAAAATTTCATAAATAAAAAAGTCAATGATATCGAAATGCTCTATATGATTCTGTTTTGTTGGAGCAAATGACATAACGATGGCTTTTGTGCAAGGATGACATATTTGTCAAAAAGGATTTTCTGAATTCAGCGATCATTTTATTTTTCTTGTAACATAGACATCAAACCGTATCAATGCATTTTTATTTCATTGTCGTATGATCCAAAGAGATATTTTTCAGAATTAAAATGTCATTAAATACACACTAACCCTGTTACATTGCTCTTATCAACTTACCTTTGTAGGAAGGATAAACTAATGGTAGTTTATTCCATGTAAATGTTTGCGTCAGGTCAAGCTCAAAGATTAAATCGTCCAACTTCTCAAAAACCTTATTTGCTATAGGTGCAATTCAGCTAGAAGGTGTGAAGCCACCTTTATCAGCGTTGGTGTGATGGGACAATACATTACAATACTCTGCTCGAATAGCACAAGTCTTTCAGCAGACAAGTTGTTAACCGGTGTAAATTTCACAACGTCAAACGCATTAACTCGATCAATTCGTCTTCCTTGGCAGCTTTTGCAAAATACCTATGCTACAAAAGCGAATGGTTTGTACCGTTCGAAATCATAAAACACCTACGCAGACAACACACACACACACACACATAGGTGTATACATACTTCATACATAGTGTGGAAAAATGTTCTCCAATTTGCGTGCAATATATATATATCGCATTGAACATCTTACCTGATTGATGAGTACAGTATTATAAATATGTTTATTCTCTGAATGATACATATGGATAAATAATAAATTGCAATAATAACACTTTAGTTGACAAGAAGCTATGTTCTTGGTTAATATTGTTTCATCAAATATCACGCTGAAAGATATTGGTCGAGCAAGTTAATAAAATTAGTAGGAAGCTGGCTGCCGGCTCGAACCATGGTCTATACAAGACCATGGCTCAAACAACATGTTTATAGGTGTGCGAGAACAACACGTAGATACATAGAGTTATTGGCCGTAGGAATGTTCAGCTTGCTGCTGCTGATTGATGCGTACCAACACGAACTGAGCGGCAAACATGTTGGTGAATTTATGTAAACATTTTGATAATCAACATATTATTCTCGTAGATCTTGGTTGTGGAACGGAAGCTGGGCAGTCAGGTACAAAGGTATGATATAAACTCGGATATAAATAATCGAGCAAGCTCGATCGTAGTTGAGTCAGTTTATCAGATTCGCCCTCGTATCATGTAAAATGTAGCAACCAGTTGCAATCGTGTTGTTGGCACAGTGTTGCCACTGTCTACATAACTTCTATAGACCCTCTCTATACAATTTTGAATAAATAAGTGAAAATGGCATATTTCATATTATTCACAAATACATGCACTCAACTTCGCTTTGATATTAGGTAAATTTCTTATAGAAATATACCTATTGCGATCGTTCGCACTTTTGAATTTCGAAAAAATTTCAACGGCATGTTGTTATATGTCTATAAGTTAGTCCAAAAAACATTTGGTTCAAAAGTTTTTATATATATATATATATATATATATGGGATATTACGAAATTTGTTAACACGATATAGGTCGCAGTTTTGAAGGTATCAAGTTCAAATTTGCTACAAAAATCAATCTCTCAAATATCTCGGTCGAGTTCGTTATTGGGCAATATCGGGTAAGTAGTTTCAAAATGGCGACCATTCAAACATTTAAAAAAATTATCAAAATAGAGCATTAGTGTAAATATTACTAAAAATAATTTTAGGTTATAGATATAATCAGTACCTACAACTTTTGTTCAAAGCATTTTTTTATAAAATACACAGGTAAAAAAATAAAAATTAATAAAGAAAAATAACAAATATTGATAAAACATGAACACTCAATATAAATTTGATGTAATTGTACATTTTCTGGAGATCTTAATATAGACCCTGATTAAAAAAATATATAGCATATTTATTGAAAAAAAATAGAAGAAAAAAAATCTGCCTTGAAGTGGACTCGAACCCTGTCTGCTTTATATTCAACAGCCAAAACAAAAACCTCTAACCGCAAGGCTATGACAATTTTATTTAATAACATGTAGGTATACCAATGAAAAGGTTGTTAAAATTTCAATTCAATGAATTTTGAAAAATTTACCTTTCCGCTGACTACAGGCCATCGGGATTTTTATTTTTTATTTGAGCATCAATTTACGCTCACGATTGAATGAGCGGCCGCACTGTACCAAACCGACGTTTTCACAGCGACAATGATTATTGTGCGTTAATCGCGTTCGCGTTGCAGTTGCTAGTTACATGATAACCTCGCCAATCTAATGTTCAACAGTGTGCGGCAGGGATGCATCCTATCTCCGTTGCTGTTACTGCCAGATGAAGTGTTGCTCATTATCACACTTCAAGACTGAATCTGGCAAATTAATTATCATTACGACCAATTTTGACGATGATATCAGCCTATCATGTCAAGTAGACACAGCGAAATGTGAATAAAAGTTTGATGCCAAAAAACAAATTTTCGGCTCAAACATCATTGTCAGCAACACAAAAAGTATGACATTTAATTTTGTGAGAAGGGACAAATAAAATAAAACTGCATTTTATAGACTGGCAAACACTATGCGTAAAATATTATAGGTACTTAGCCAATACCTTTCAGGTATAATGTGTTTGGTTGGTCCCTTTTTGACAGACGAACCCAAACGGAGGAGATTTTTTTTTGTTTTTTGGTTCCAAATGTTTTCAATCTAACTGGAACTGCACAGCTTCAAAAATAGAATACCACCACAGAAGAAGCAGAACACACCAAGAGAATTATTATTATTTTGTACTTTTCAGTGCATCTCAACTGATAACATCTGTCCAATATAAGAAATATTTTTATACGATGATGAATAATTACAATGCTTCGAGACAGGGTTTGCTTCAAATTATCGATATTTGAGTAACAACAATAATTGTTTCCGCAAGTAGAGGTTGTTTTGTTTTCTTGGATTTGCAAGACATATAATGTATGTAATTGCAATGAACGTGCCTCCAAATATAACTGCATATTAAAGTATTAGACGACACCAGATCGTGCTTTCTCACACATAATAACACATTTTCTCTATAATATATTTTATAATCTTCTGAATCAGCTGAAAATTCAATAGGTGTTTTGACTCACATTGTTCTATTCACATGACCTTGAACATTAGCGCGCACACACACACAACGCTCTGTTATGCACTTTATGTCTGTGCCCTGAGTGTGAAATGCAATATGCAATCGTTCACCTAGGAATCTAGGAGGCGTATTGATCCGCTAATCCGCTACATAGGTACATGATAATAATAATAATAATAATCAATATAATCTTTTGACGTTGACTGTGATTGTATTCAAATTTTATCGAAACAATATAACAATTATTATAGCTTAGGTGTATGATATATGATGCTAAGATGAGATTGTTTGTCTTATGTTGGAGGGTACGTCCCCGACATACCTATAGAGGTTTTTCATTGAAAAGATGCAGTAAATCTAGGACTATAAATAACAAAAATAAAACCATGTGCATTATCTAGGTATTAGAAATACAGGCCAATTTTAATTTCACATTGGAAAAATAAATCCTGTAGGTAAATGGTTTCATTACCGTTCTTTATGTTTTTTAGGTATTGAATCCGACTCTGGAGACTCCATTTTTTACAAAAAAATATAATTCTATTGGTGCTGTTACTTTTGAAGTTGTGCACTTGCAGTTAGATTGATAACTTTTGACACCAACTTCCTAAGTAGCAGCACCAATAGAATTAATATAATTTTGTATTCTTCACGTTCACTAATACCGAAGAAGATGGTACTTATCCTATTACCCACATATATTCTTTGATTGTACTTGTTATTATTTAGAGATCTCAAAATATCGCTGCGGAAATACGCATAAGTATTTTCGATTTTACCATTTTACCACCGCTGTAACTCGATAACCATAGCTCTTTTGATTTTTTTTTTTCAATTTAAACGTTTCCGTATATTTTCTTATCTTTAATTCTGCCAACTCAGATTTTCGATTTTCGAGAAAAATTGCCCCCTTCACCCCTTTGAGGGTGTTTTTTGAAGGGAAGGAGATTTCGGATTTGATTTTTTACGAAGATGGGACCATTTCTCAAGTCTCCCCTTACAAATGAATACAAAAAAGGAGACAATCGAATTGTATACCTACTTCGTTTGGGTTCGTCGGTCAAAAATCTGTATTTTTCAAGTTTTGAAATTGTTACACAGGTAATTAAGTTAACCTTAAACAGCTGATTGATGTTTATCATCAATCAGAGCAATATGACCTATACTAACATACACAGCAGAAACCAGGCCAAAAACCTTGAAAGCAAAACAATATAGTTGATTCCAGGAAGGACAGTTATGGATCGAAAAAGGAGTGAAGACATCAGAAGAATGTGTGAAGTAGATAACATCAATAGCTGGGTACTGCAATACTGCAAAGGAAAAAAGAACAAATGAACACATTAGCCCAACCACAGAATAGCAAAGACCACAAGGGGAAAGTAATGGGGCGGAAGAGTATTGGAAGATCCTTTAAAAGATAGAGTGATAATCTTCCAGCCGATTCAAAGCAAAAACCAGACAGGGAACCGAAGAAAAGCGAATAATTTGTTTATATCTAAGAAGGAAGAAGAAGCACAGCTTATTCTTCTTCGCGATCACTCAAGATGGAGCAATCTTGTTGCAAATTCCCGTTGCACACCCTGTTTTGTACATGTAGGAGCTTTTCTGATGCAGAAAATATGGTGATGAGCTTTACTTGTACGCTCCCACCATAAGTTTTCCAGCTACCACTATTTCAGAGCTGTATTTTCCTAAACTCGAGCTGAAAATATTGGTGGCTCTAGATTTATAAACTACTTATAACATTTGTAACGCAAATCATCCAGATACGTTTGCTTGTTTCCACAGTAGGTGACAGCTATAAATTTATCACCAGTTAAGAAGATAGTTTCAACTTTCATGTCTTTGTTTCCATGATTTTGTCAATATTCTGAGTTAAACAAGACCCTAAAATGTGCAAGAAAAGTATTTGTTGTTACAGCCTTTCATTCAATGCTGAATTTGTATCGGTATATCCTTTCCGCAATTTGGCCCTCATTTGGTATATGTTCTTAAATAAGGATTTAAGAGATAAGGGTTAAGATCAAGTCATTCAATTTTCTCATTTTGTATGCATATATCTTGAAACAAAAAAGTGAAACGAGGTTAATATCAGATTCGAATTCAGCACCCAAAAAATCATGGGAAATGATAAAAAAAATCGGTAACTTGATGTTTGCAACACGATTAGTTATAAAGGTACCGACAGGTTATCATGAAATTAATATTCGTTATTCAAATGTTGAAATTTTCTGTCAAAAATTTCGTTTTTGACCCCCGATGCAAAATCAGGGATGTTATAAGATTGAGGTGTGTGACTGAAGGATCTCTCTAACATCGTAGCTCCCAGACGAATGGACTGGATGAGAGTGCCCTTTAGCTACTTTAAAAAATATTTTTTACAAAAAATTTGACCGACGTTATTAGTTGATGCACTGAGAAGTATAAAATAATATTAATTCTATTGGTGATGGTACTTGTAAAGTTGGTGCCAAAAGTTATCAATCTAACTGCAACTGCACAACTTCAAAAGTAACAGCACCAATAGAATTAATATTATTTTATACTTTTCAGTGCATCAACTAATAACGTCGGTCCAATTTTTTGTAAGAAATATTTATTTCACACTTTTGAGTGTACCTAACATTCGTCACCAAAATCGTTGAACGTTCACTAATACCAATGAAGATAGTACTTATCCTATTACCCATGTATATTCTTTGCTTTTATTATTGAGATCTCAAAGCATCGCAGCAGAAATACGCTTACCATTTTAACACCGATTTAACTCGAAAACCGTAACTCTAAGGAAAAAATGTTCATTATAAATGTTGCTACAAATAATTATATCTTTCATGTAGTATCGAAAAATTTTCAATTTTCGAAAGTAATCGCCCTCTCCACATATCAAAAATACATATTTAACATGAGTCTATCTCGAAAACCGTAACACTTTTGAAAAAATGTTCAATTTAAACGTTTCCGGATATTGTCCTATCTTTATGTATACCAACTCAGATTTTCGATTTTCGAGAAAATTCGCCCCACCACCCCTTCGGGGGCGGTTTTCGAAGGGAAGGAGATTTCGGATTTGCGTTTTTATAAATATGGGACCATTTCTCAAGCCTCCCCTTTCAAATGAATCCAAAATCATCAAAATCGGAGCTAGTTTAATATATAAATGGCGGGCACGAACCAAAAAAAAAAAGCAGACAGTCGAATTGTATACCTTCTCCGTTCGGGGTTCGTCGGTAAAAAAAAGGTTTAACGTGTGTGTCTGTTGCATCTTAGCTCTCAAATGGATGAACCGACTTTGATTCAGTTGTTCCACATTTCTACAAATCTTTGTCAGGGAGCAATTGACCACCAAGTCCAATCTAGAATTCAGTTTGACTAGAAAAGAATGTACCATTTCCCTTTTGTTTATTATAGAACAGAATCGTTATTGAATTCATTACCATTACCACCACTAAACTGCAATAATGAATTGGAAATTTAAGATCTAGGTACATAATAAAGAAATAGGTACAATGATAAATGAGGAGATTTAAAAAGTGAATATCATATTGTATATATATTAAAAATGCAATACCGAAGAGCAATGTTCGCTTCACAATATATCAAATATCATCCACCATGTAATTTATTCTGCAAAAATCACACACACACACACACACACTCATGTCTGTATGCGGTAGGTGTACATTAGATGCGGTGGTGATACAAAATTGATTCTATTGGCTCGAACAGAGAGTGAACATTATACGATGGCATGGAAATTGAATTTACTTTGACGTTGTGGACAAAAAGAAGAACAACTTTTCTTTTCAACGGGGAGAGAAATCATTGCACAATTATAGAGTTTATAGTTTGGATGATATTATTCTATTATTCGCACTTTCATCTTAAGGCTACATACAGTAAGGTAGTAAGTTATACTAGATCCGTATTTCACGCGAATCGACACATACTTTGTGTGTGATGTCTGTATCTGAACTAATATCATCAAATAATAATAGCAATCAAAAAGATGAAGTGACGTAGCTCTAATTATACGGAGAACTATAATAAATCTGAAAAGATCTTGTTCCCAGTGGGATAAGTCAAAAAGCCACTCTATCTATCTAGGACCGAATAGACCGAAAGGGTCTATCTTTGAAGATAAACAGTTTTGCCTCTAGGATGATAAAGTATAACGTCATTTCCGCTTATGCCAAATGTTTAAAAGCAATTAAATATATATCGTTATCCTAATCAGATTGATAGTAAGAAAGATCAAGCCATGAATAAAAAAATCAATATATTCGACTTCTTGAAAGAACATAATGTGGAAGCCATAGAATCACGGCTTAATTAGAACCGATATCCATCTAATCTTTTGTTTTGATGTTATGTAAATATTTTTTATACATGAAATGAACTGGAAATTACCAAATTCAGGTAAAATTGGACATTTTCATAAATGGCTTTCTGTAGTTCTATGATAGTGTAACGTGACTCGGTTAGACTATAGCAATCAAACAATCGAGATTTTTCACCAATAACAGCAAACGAGAGGTGAACATGGGCGTGCGGATGGGTATTTCTTAGGCTCGGTACAATAGTATTAATCATTTATTCATGTATCTTATTCAAAGGATTATCGAACGATGGGTGCTTGACCTATCACTTTCCTACCGCTACCCGAAGTAGCTGAGTCCAATGTATTAAAAACACATATTTTCAGACATTGGTCTTGTCTCTGTGTCAAGATTACCTCGAGAATGAATAGACCAATTTTAATGCGTTTTTTGTTTGTTTTGTAGGTTACTGATATCGCTCGCCTGTGTAGAAATTGGGCACCCTGCTCGCTGTAGTTGCCAGGCAATAGCCGAAAAATTTGTTTTGTTGTGATTGAAGCACCCAAACCGCTCTAACAATTTTCAATAGACGATTTTTATGTTCGATGGAATTTGTTTGAGAGCAGTGTGGACACACCAGATTGTAACATATAGGTGAGTGCAGAGGTAATAATGCGAAACTTAGATGCGATACTTAGTTTTTCTAAAAAATAAGTAGGTACCTACCTAAAAAATAAAACACTACACTAAACAAATCCCCATGCTTCATCTTCTTTATGGAGCCTCATAATAGCTTTGGCTAATTTTCGTCTAATTCACAAATAGTCGTATACCTATCACCAGATCAGAAAAGCTCTATTTAAAAGGTTTTCATAGTTGAAATGTTAGTTTTCGAATTTTCGATCCTTTTCTACGAGGTGGATCCTTAAAATAACTGAATTTGTGCAAAGGCTTGAAGTTGTGGTGAAAAGTCTTGCCATTTCAAAAAGAGTAATTACATACGGTAAAGAAGAGATTTCTATTGTATTCTGTTGTATATATGCGTTACAGATATTCGTTCATGATCATACTTTATTACTCTCTCTGATTTTGAAATGGAGTATAGTAAGTGAAATTTCAAAGCCAAATACTATCATTATTTTGAGAATTTTATTATATTGAACGAACAGTTCTTGTCTACAGGGTGTATCTGATAACAAGAGTGCGGAATCTAGTGAAGACTATACATACCTACATTCTACAACTTGGCAACAGTACAAAATAGTTATAAAGTCGTGATAGAACTCGAAAAAAAATATTCATTTTTTTCTTTTATTTAAATATAGTGACAATAGGATTTATTCTTGGAAAAATCTCGCTTTCTATGTGTTCCACTGATTTGGCATCGCTAGTAAATTAATAGATCGTCCTATCATCGGTGCACCTTGTAGGTACATAGTGTTTCATTTAGATACTTTTTGTAGGGTATCTCTGTAACTGTTGAATAAGCTTCAATGATATCTAGAGCACAACTATAATAGATATGTTAACGAAAAGTAATATGGCTGTAATATGCTGACTTGTAGTCAATCAAGTTTATAATACCAAAACAAAAATTCAGCATCGTAATAGGTAGATTAAGATTCATAAGATAGAGCCCACTGACAGTCGGACGGACGAGTCCCGTTTTCACATTTTTTTACGGACCCCTAAAAGAAGGTCAATATTGAAATGACCATATACTTAGGAGAGATATAGTCTATTTGAATAAGCAATGTGATTACGTCATCAGCAAGGGACTTCTTAGTAACTTTGTTATTGAACTGAAATTTATCAGTTTGAATAATAGTTTTATAGAATTATCAAATCGCTTCATTGTTAACGTCGAGAAACTTGACAAGGGCATTGCTATGTTTGTAGGTTATTATTCGTAATTTAATTATAACGTTACTTGTCAATACTAGACTTTTATTTGTGTCAAATATTTCCAACTTTGTCAAATCGTAAAATGTGACAAATGATTATCTAAACCTATGAAACAGGTTATGCTAATCCGGGTCAATTTTACGATTTGACAACGTTTGAAATTTCATGCGTGACGTGACGTCATACTCAAATCAACAATATATTAAATATCATATGAACAAATTCGGAGCATTATGTCATTTTTAGAATGATTATACAAAGTCACTTCAATTAGCAATCAGATCCATTATTTTTAAAAGGGATACCCAATATATTTTAATTTTAAAAGTAACATTTCCGGCTTCCTTGTTTGTGACATTTTCCGCATAGTAGGTGCAACTTTTATTGCCTAATTGAATTCTTATGCATATAATTCTACTTAATCTTTTTTTTAGAATAATATATTTATATCAAATGTCTAACTTCTTACTTTTCAACTTTATTTGAACAGATTATAAATTATTTGTTGTGGAATGCTATTTTAATGAAAATTGAATTTCATATGTACAAATAAAATAAAGCAAACTTTTTTCTTTGTTTTTGTTTATTCTTTGTTTTTATTTAAACTTGCGCTTGTGCTACTACGGCTTAAAGTAAAATAGTTATTTGTATACCTATTCTAAAAAAAAACAGAGCATAAGATTCCAAACGACAAGCTCTAATACAAAAAAAATTATGAATCTCTTTTGATTAAAAACTCATTGGGTCCGTTCAATCTCTTTTGAACGACGAACTAAACGGAGGAGGTACACAATTCAACTATTTGTTTTCATGTTTTTTATTTTTATGAATGTTCGCGCCATAAATAGTGAAAATGCTTCGATTTTCATGATTCTTTTTTCATTTGATGGAGAACTATTGAGAGTTGGTTAAAAAAACTTACTTTTGAAGTTGGTGCCAAAAGTTTTTAATCTAACTACAACTGCACAATTTCAAAATTACCAGAACAATTAGAATCAATATTTTTCAGTGCACCAACTAATAAAGTCGGTCCAATTTATTCTAGAATATTTGTATCGATGTTCCCCCTTAAACCTTAAACGAGCGTTTTTTTTAACTGAAATTTATATTACTTTTTCGACGTCAGTATCGACACATGCGACACCCTGTATGAGTAAGTAGTGAAATGATTCCATTCATTCCTTTTTTGTTTTAGAGTGAGTTATTGTGAGTAGATATCATAAAATTTTAGCGTGTTTAATTTTTTTATGTCATTAAACTCAAATGACACGACGACCTGTATATAGTTTTGGCTGCAAAACAAGTGCAATGTACTTACTCATTATTTTTTGTGTCGTTTTTATTCAAGGTCTTTATTGCAATCACAATCACGTTCAAAACTGATCAATCTTTTAAAGCACGTTTATCCTACTTATTCTATCCAACGTTGAGGATTCTGTGTAAGATAAGAACTTCAAACTATGTGATTTGGTTAGGAATATACTCACTCGTATTGTAATCTCACAGATTACAAATAGCTTAAAAAAACAAGGCCGACTTTATTAGATGATGCACTAAAATTAGTAAAATAACAATACATAATGTAAGAATCATAAAGATTTTGGAACTGCCAACAAGAATCTCAAGAATCTATAACTGATAATTATCTTTTGGTACCAATTTGAAGTATGAATATTTTGAATTATTAGCAGCTGTTTCTGAAATGAGTTAAATTCATTTTCGATCTTCTCAGAGTCCTTTTTTAGAAAATTCATCTGTACAGGGTAGCCCAAACTTTCGAGCATCAACTTATTTTTTTAAACACGTATTTTTGACCAACATCCAAAAAAGAGGAGGTATGCAATTGGATTGTATGTTTCTTTTTTATGTATGGCTTTTTGCGCGTTTTGCATAGTAAACGTGCTCCGAGTTTTGATGATTTTTGATTTATTTGAAAGAAAAGAGTTGAGAAACGTCCCATATTTAAAAAAACTCAAATCCAAAACCCCCTTCCCTCAAAAAAACGAAAATCTGAGACGGCAGAATTAACTATGTGACCATATTCGGAAACGTATTAATTGAACATTTTTTCAAACGAGTTACGATTTTCGAGTTAAAGCAATGGTAAAACTGAAATATATGTATATCAGCTATGTGGAGGGGGCAATGTTTTTTGGAAAATTGAAAACAACATTTAAATTGGACATTTTTCAACAGAAGTTACAGTTTCGGAATTACAGTAGTTGTAAGGTCTGAAATATGTGTATTTCCGCCGCGATGTTTGGAGATCTCTGAAAAATAACAAGAACAATAAAAAAATATACATGGGTAACAGGATAAGTACTATCTTCTTTGATATTAGTGAAAGTTGAACGATTTTCATGACCAGTGTTACACTCAAAATTGTGAAATAAATATTTTTAACCAACAATTGGACCGACATTATTACTTGGTGCACTGAAAAATACAAAATAATATTAATTCTATTGGTGCTGGTACTTGTGAAATTGGTGCCAAAAGTTATTAACCTAACTGCAACTGCACAACTTAAAAAGTAACAGCACCAATAAAATTTATATTTTTTTATATAGCATAATGTATATATGTAGGTTCATTAAATAATTCTAGAATTAGTAGATTTATTCTCAAACCTTCCAGAAACGATATATGAAGTACCTTTCCTCATGGTATTGTCACCTACCTCCAAATGACAACATTCTCGATGGATATCATGTCAAGATTTAGCTATATAAAGCCGCGGCGATTACAGGACACAGATGTGACGATTTCGAGATGGAAACACAACTAGAGTAGCAAATTACAAATTTCTGTTTGGCTAGTTTCGATAGTGTTGTGATTTGTATCTCGAAATCATTATCGTCAGTCTATAAAAGTCAGTCGGTTTGAAAAGTCAAGTCAAGTAGTTCAGTCGGTAAAGACCGAGGTAAAGACGGTGACAGTTTAGATTGTCAGAGTGACAAGAGGTGACGAAACGTACTACTACAGATAGTGGTGGACAGAGTGCTAAAATAAATCTTTGTAGGCAAACTGCGAACTTTGGAGTGATTTACCCAAGTGAACTCCCCCACAACGTTTAGCACAGGGTCAAACGTTACAATATATTTATCTTTCATCTTATACCAAGCCTAATACCTACCTAGGTTAAATCTTAGCGACCGTTTCTCGACAACTTCTCTATTTGTGCTATGCTAATAAGCCAATTTCGGTTGAATTATAGTATAGCAGTTGACAATTTCGGTCTAATTATAACCTAAAATTCGTTCAACACTTCTTACGGATATATTTAAATCAGATATGTTTACGATAGCAAATGAACGTGAAAATGAATGAACGTAAAAGTGTTTAAGTCCTAAGAAAATTTTATGTTTTTCCTTCACTAATCCTTAGTTTTTCAGAAAATAAAAATTTAACCATAAATAAAATGAATACTTACATAGTACACTCGGCTGAATGTGGGAGTTTCATTTTTGAAGTAATCTTTTGAATAGTCTCTTAAATTTTAGCGACTAAATCAAAGGCACAACAACTGCCATCTAATAAATATTTTTTACAAAAAATTGGACCGACGTTATAGTTGATGCACTGAAAAGTATAAAATAATATTACTTCTATTGGTGATAGTACTTTTGAAGTTGTGCAGTTGCAGTTAGATTGATAGCTTTTGGCACCAACTTCACAAGTACCATCACCAATAGAAGTAATATTATTTTATACTTTTCAGTGCATCAACTATAACGTCGGTCCAATTTTTTGTAAAAAATATTTATTTCACACTTTTGAGTGTAACATTAGTCCCGAAAATCGTTGAACGTTCACTATACCATATCAATGAAGATAATACTTATCCTATTACCCACGTATATTCCTTGCTTGTAGTGGTTATTATTGAGATCTCAGAACATCGCGGCGGAAATACGCTTGAATATTTTAGTTGTTACCATTTAACACCGATTTAACTCGAAAACCGTAATTCTAAGGAAAAAATGTTCATTATAAATGTTGCTACAAATAATTATATCTTTCATGTAGTATCGAAAAATTTTCAATTTTCGAAAGAAATTGCCCTCTCCACATAGCAATAATACATATTTAACATGCGTCTATCTCGAAAACCGTAACACTTTTGAAAAAATGTTCAATTTAAACGTTTCCGGATATTGTCCTATCTTTAATTATACCAACTCAGATTTTCGATTTTCGAGAAAATTCGCCCCCACCACCCCTTCGGGGGCGGTTTTCGGAGGGAAGGAGATTTCGGATTTGCGTTTTTATGAATATGGGACCATTTCTCAATACCCTTCTTTCAAATGAATCCAAAATCATCAAAATCGGAGATCGTCTACTATATAAAAGGCGCGCACGAACCAAAAAAAAAAAAAAAAAAAAAAAAAAAAAAAAAAAAAAAAAAAAAAAAAAGCAGACAGTCGAATTGTATACCTCCTCCGTTCGGGGTTCGTCGGTCAAAAATAAATTTAACACTATTAAGCAAGTCTTTTACCTAGTAGATGTATTTATACTACAAGCACGACTATGTTAGCCATAGATATCGATAGGATCTTCGTGTCTCGACATTTCCTGGAATTCTCAAGTAATTGTGGAGACGATACAAAGCAGCAGGCGGGTCCCTCTTGTCTAAGAAATGTATGGGGAATACAAATTTACAAGCTAATACGAATGAATAAAAAGGAGGTGAAAGTGGGGTAGGTAAAGAGGTGTGCTCATATTGTCCAAATTATAACACAGCTTTCAAAAATACAATTGTAGTTTGAGAATATCCGTTCAATTGTGAGTCGGACTCAAGTGTAGAGGGTCAATAAATACAATTTTCGTTTATGACTTTTATGTAAACTATGAGTGAATCTAATAAGTTATTTTTTTACATTTTTTAAAATCAGTAGTTTTTGAAAATATCTAGCAAATTATATACATACCTACATATAATATGAATAAATATAAATATACATATATCAATATAACTCATAACGAGCTTTACCATCACGTCATAAAAATCTACCTTCACAAAATCTGTCGAGAATCAACCATTTAATTGCTTTTGTTCGTTTCTTTAATGCAACAGTGTCAAATACCTACATTTTGTGCATTTATTTTTTGATCGACCTCCCAAAAAAGCAGAGGTGTACAATTCAACTGTATGTTTATTTATTTTATGTTCGGTACCTCGGTTTGCATTGTAAAATAATTCTTTTTTTATTTGAAATATGACGATTGATAGACTGTCCCAATTTTCGGAGTTTCCAAGAGCTCATCCCTTCAAAAAAGCCATTAGAATAATAAATCATTTTTTCTTTGAAAAAATTAAATACTTATGTCATCATATAATTTATTGAAATATTTGTAATTGCTTTCTTATTAATGCATTGATTTATGAATTAACAACCCTTCTGTATAACCGCTAGGCCTCTGCAACCTTCTGTTTCAAAATTGTTTCGCGAAATTTTAACTGTGTCGTGGCCGGTTGATATACAAATCTGGCTGTAAGTTAGCTGGGAAGCAGGATCCGTGGATAGAAACGCCGTTGAGGGATTCACTTTTTTTTATCGAAATCACTTTATTTCTTTTATATGTTCTGGTGTATCTAATAAAAACATAACTGGTAACATATTCTTTTGGAGAATTATTAAGAAAATAATATTTACGAATTTGAGTAGTGAGCTTATTGATGAAAGGCTTAAAAATAAATTAATTGTGATTTATTAACAACGATTATTCAAAATGGTGAAATAAATAAGTAGGTAACTTAAAAAAACAGCACCAACGGCATTAGATGTTGCACTAAACAGTATAATATAATATAATGTAGGAATCATACAAATTTTGAAGTTGGTGCAGCAAGAGCAAATTTGTATATGAGCATCAAGTTAGCTAAACACCTGTCACGAATCGACTCGAGAGTAGGTGGATAATTTGCCGCTAATTAGTCGTGAATTAGTTGTGAAAATACCGATTTTGTCGTTTTCTGTTTTTTTGTTTTTTTCGTGTGCTTTGCTAACTTGATATAAAGTTAGCAAAGCACGCCTCGAATAATGACTTTAGAGCGTTCGTAGAATAATGGTAATAGAATAAGAATTTGCCGCTAATTAGTCGTAAATTAGTTGTGAAGAAATTAATTTTCTAAATATTTTTTTGTTTTTTTAGGTGCTTTGCTAACTTGATATAAAGTTAGCAAAGCACGCCTCCAAAAAATGACTTTACAGCGTTCGAAGAAAAAATGGGAATGGGATAAGTTTTTGCCGCTAATTAGTCGTAAATTAGTTGTGAAGAAATTAATTTTCTAAATATTTTTTTTGTTTCTTTTTTTAGGTGCTTTGCTAACTTGATATAAAGTTAGCAAAGCACGCCTCGAAAAATGACTTTAGAGCGTTCTTAGAATAATGGTAATAGAAAAAGAATTTGCCGCCAATTAGTCGTAAATTAGTTGTGAAGAAATTAATTTTCTAAATATTTTTTTTTGTTTTTTTAGGTGCTTTGCTACTTGATATAAAGTTAGCAAAGCACGCCTCGAAAAATGACTTTAGAGCGTTCGTAGAATAATGGTAATAGAATAAGAATTTGCCGCTAATTAGTCGCCAATTAGTTGTGAAGAAATCAATTCTCTAAAATTTTTTTGTTTCTTCAGTGCTTTGCTAACTTGATATAAAGTTAGCAAAGCACCTAAAAAAAAAACAAAAAAAAAATATTTAGAAAATTAATTTCTTCAAAACTAATTTACGACTAATTAGCGGCAAATTCTTTTTCTATTACCATTATTCTACGAACGCACTAAAGTCATTATTCGAGGCGTGCTTTGCTAACTTTATATCAAGTTAGCAAAGCACCCGAAAAAAACAAATAAACAAAAAACGACAAAATCGGTATTTTCACAACTAATTCACGACTAATTAGCGGCAAATTCTTTTTCTATTACCATTATTCTACGAACGCTCTAAAGTCATTATTCGAGGCGTGCTTTGCTAACTTTATATCAAGTTAGCAAAGCGCTGAAAAAACAAAAAAAAATTAGAGAATTGATTTCTTCACAACTAATTGGCGACTAATTAGCGGCAAATTCTTATTCTATTACCATTATTCTACGAACGCTCTAAAGTCATTTTTCGAGGCGTGCTTTGCTAACTTTATATCAAGTTAGCAAAGCACCTAAAAAAACAAAAAAAAATATTTAGAAAATTAATTTCTTCACAACTAATTTACGACTAATTAGCGGCAAATTCTTATTCTATTACCATTATTCTACGAACGCTCTAAAGTCATTATTCAAGGCGTGCTTTGCTAACTTTATATCAAGTTAGCGAAGCACTGAAAAAACAAAAAAAAAATTAGAGAATTGATTTCTTCACAACTAATTGGCGACTAATTAGCGGCAAATTCTTATTCTATTACCATTATTCTACGAACGCTCTAAAGTCATTTTTCGAGGCGTGCTTTGCTAACTTTATATCAAGTTGGCAAATCACATAAAAAAAACAAAAAAAAATATTTAGAAAATTAATTTCTTCACAACTAATTTACGACTAATTAGCGGCAAATTCTTATTCTAGTACCATTATTCTATGAACGCTCTAAAGTCATTATTCGAGGCGTGCTTTGCTAACTTTATATCAAGTTAGCAAAGCACCTAAAAAAAACAAAAAAAAAATATTTAGAAAATTAACTTCTCCACAACTAATTTACGACTAATTAGCGGCAAATTCTTATTCTATTACCATTATTCTACGAACGCTCTAAAGTCATTTTTTGGAGGCGTGCTTTGCTAACTTTATATCAAGTTAACAAAGCACCCGAAAAAAACAAAAAAACAGAAAACGACAAAATCGGTATTTTCACAACTAATTCACGACTAATTAGCGGCAAATTATCCGCCTACTCTCGAGTCGATTCGTGACAGTTGTTTAGCTAACTTGATGCTCATAATTTGTATGGTTATGGTTCCTACCTTATGTGTTATTTCATACTTGTTAGTGCAACATCTAATCTGAAGTCTTTTTAAAAAGTTATTTATTCTATATCTACCTAATATTATCTGATTTAGCAATACTCTTACTAATAGGTAGTAGGTACATGTTATCTACTTCAAACTTATTTACATTTCTAATCATATGAGTTAACCTCTCCACACTTGAAAAAATTCCATATCCACGTAATTTGTTGAGCAATGTTTACTAATTATTATTTATTTATTATTATATGATACAAATATGCGGACGAGTTCACTTTGATTCAGGGTAAACAATTGCAACAGTGATACATGGTGATACTATAAAATCTAGTATAGGTACCTACCTACGTGGCAATAAGTTACTTAGTATATAATCATTCTGATTTGGATACGGTGTTATGTTTACTTGACAACAATACCTATCTATACACATTATCTCACATTTAGGGAATATATAATCACAAATCGGCTATGATTTCGGATGAACAAAAGACACTAGACCACATTTAAAAAGATTAACATCAGGAAAAGTTGACTGTACTGAGGAGTTTCGCATAAACTATCCTGTAAACATTGAGTTAATTCCTCTTTCATACATTTTTGTAGAAATCGCCCTCTCCACAGCAAAAATATACATATTTGAGTAATTAGCATGCCTCTTACTCGAAAACCTTTTTAAAAAAATGTTCAATTTAAACGTTTCCGGATATTGTCCTATCATATATATATATATATATATATATATATATATATATATATATATATATATATATATATATATATATATATATACCACCTCAGATAGTCGATTTTCAAGAAAATTTGTCCCCTCCACCTCCTTCGGGAGCGGTTTTCGGATGGAAGGGATTTGCGTTTTTATGAATATGCGACCATTTCTAAAGCCTCTTCTTTTAAATGAATCAAAAATCATCAAAATCAGATTACGATTACTATATAAAACGCGCGGTCAAACAAAAAAAGCAGACAGTCGAATTGTAAAAAAAGGTATTTTCAATAGATTTGCTGGAACCTATATAACAAAGAATTATCTAACAACCGACAGACACTATCCAACAACCTTATTGAAATTCCCAGTCTAAACAATAACAAGTAGAGCCTTCAACCTTTCTTGGAACATAAACATTCATGCCGGGGATACACCTAATTAACATGCTCTTGAAATTTCCTTAATTCCTAAATATAGAAACAATGTCAAAAGATAACTTTTGACTTATGATTTTAAATGAATAATTAGACACCACACGTTTTCACCCATACTCATCAGGCTAGATTTATCTGTGAAACATTATATATATTTATCAAATAGAAGAAACTCTCATAACTGCAGAATAGCATCCAATTTATTCTTCTCATATTCAAATCGTGCAATCATTTGAAATCTTGAACATGACTTTAGTATTATATTTCGTAATTGGATCTTCAAGCAATAAGAACAAAATATATGTAGTCAGGTTGACAGATCATTCAACGAATAATAAACAGTCATCCTTACCTCTATATATACATAAAACGGCCATCAAACAGGTTATAGGTATGTAGTTGTTAGTTGTGATACTTGTGCACATAATTATATGATCAAGTGATTAACAACTTTCTACGATATGGATAAAGAGTAAATCTTCCACGCTATCTGGATCTGAATACCATACACTTGTTCCGGGGGAACATTAGGCAACGGCAACATATTTATAGGTGTTTCATACAGAAATCAAATAGGAGCAATGACCAGAAACTAAGTATATACCTATCCAAAACAGTATCAGTTACATAAAGTATAATTGCGAAGAGTATGTAACACATATTATTGATACCTTGCAATGTTTTTGTGTAGCTTTTACTTTACAGAAAAATATAGTCTTCAAGTTTGCAGTAATTATTACGAACAGTAAAGATGCAGGTAGGTATGTACTAAGGTAGGGTACGTAGTTGTATGCATATTTTGATTTTTCAAAACCATGTCATATTCCATAGTTTGTTGACCCGCAGTCAAATTTATTGTGAGCATGCTTAAAAACCTAAAATTTACATCCTCACTATTCAAATAAACACATAGGAACGGTACGCAAGTAAATATAATGTTGTCATAAAAATCAACATGAATATCCACCACTATGTAACTACTCAGAATATAATGAAGATTTGAAATACATAAGAATATTTTCAACTAACACCAAGCCACTGATTTTTTCTACTGGAGCATCTGAAATTTTGTGACAAAAACAACTTGCTGCACCCATCGACTAATTGATATGTGTTACATCTTGTCGACCAATAAATTGCATTGTGTGTTGGAAATCAGTACCTATTATATATAAAAGGTCGAAAACTAATTGACCGACGAACCCAAACGGTGGAGGTATACAGTTCGACTATCTGCTGTTTTCCAATTTTGATGATTTTTTATTCATTTGATAGAGAAGACTTGAGAAATGGTCCCATATTCGTAAAAACTCAAATCCGAAATCTCCTTCCATCTAAAACACGCCCCCGTTAAAATTTCAAATATGTGTATTTTCGTTAGGTAGAGGGGGCAATTTTTTTCGAAAATTGAAAATCCGAGGCAACCAAACCAAAGACCATTTGTAGCTGTTGCTAAAAATGTTTTTATATCGAACATTTTTTCCACCGAGTTGCGGTTTTCCAGTTACAGCGGTGGTAAAGTCTAAGATATGCGTATTTCCGCGACGATATTTTTAGATTAATATCTGAATAATAACAAGTACAAGCTAAGAATATTGGGTACATGGGTAATGAAGAATACACGTGGCTAATAGCATAAGTGTTATCTTCTATGCTATTAGTGAACGTTCAATGATTTTCGTGACTAATATTGCAATCAAAAGTGTGAAATATCTATTTTTGACCGACGAACCCCAAACGGAGGAGGTATACAATTCGATTGTGTGCTTTTTTACAAAAAATTGGACCGACGTTCTTGGTGCACTGAAAAATACAAAATAATATTAATTCTATTAATAACGTCGGTCCATTTTTTTGTGAAAAATATTTATAAAATAATTATATTTATATTTATCTGTAAGAAGTATGACAGAATCACTATTTTCGAAGTAAACCGTTCCTTTGATATCTAAACCTCCGAAACGGTTTGATCATTATTGATTGACCAAATTACTAGTAGTGAAGATACTGAGCACGGAGTACGCCTTATCTTAGGGAAAAAACGAGCAGCGGTGTTATTACGTACAATATTGTTCCAATTATCATTATAGACATTTGGTGTATGGAAAAAGTAGAACAACAGAACAATATACCTGGATCAGAAATTATTCATATTACTTACCTTCAGCTAGATTAAGAAATGTATCTCACCTCCATAAGTTGAATAATAGTAAATAAATATTTATGCCATGTGAATAGTGAATATTGATCTATTTGTTTATTATCTAACCTCAGTATTTTCAATTAGACAAAATTGTTAGTGTTTAACTACAATCCCGGAGACTGTCACTCAAATCCAGCATCCACCCAGAGATAAGAAACACAACAATATCCACAACTTACCGAAGAAGTCTTCCCAAGAATCATCATTGTTTTCCGATTCCACCATATTTAAGGCACGACAGCCGCTGCACAATATAAACAATCACATCATATATAAAAACTGTATTAGGGGTGTCCACAGCACTATTTCTACAGTCGTAACTTCCGAGTATGTGTTTTTATCCTAATTGCGGCGAACAAACCGCCCTCACTCACATGATAGAGCGCGCTAGCAAGGCCGAAATGCGCGTGTCACCCCGTGCAAGTATTGAAGCGATCTGAGAGAGAAAAGCCGTGGGCACCGTGAGCGTTGCCTTGCACCACGATACGGTGCTATGTCAAAAGCTCACCGGCGCGATCAAACTCCCACAGCTTTACTTCAAATAAATGATTTTACACGTTTGAATAAATAGGATGGCTTGTGGTGGAACCACGCTAAGATCCACAATCTATTTTCTATTCATTCATTAAAGAAAGATCTCGTCATTATGTGCAGACTAATTTCAAAAATGGATCTGATAAATACTAGGTAGTAAGTCCTACATAAGTAGGTGTGAGGATAATTTTCAAAACTACATAACAGTCAATAATAAATATTTTTTACAAAAAATTGACCGAGTTGGTGCAATGAACAGTACAAAATAATATTTATTCTTTCGGTGCTGTTACTCTTGAAGTTGTGCAGATGCAGTTAGATTGATAACATTTGGCACCAACTTCACAAGAACCAGCACCAATAGAATTAATATTATTTTTTATTTTTCAATGCACCAGCTAATAACCTCGGTCCAATTTTTTATAAAAAAAAATATTTATTTCACACTTTTGAGTGTAACATTAGTCACAAAATAGTTGAACGTGCACTAATACCAATGAAAAAATGTTCAATATAAATGTTGCTACAAATAATTAGGTCTTTCATGTAGTACCCACATATTTCCAATTTTCGAATGAAATCGCCCTCTCCACATAGGAAAAATACACATATTTGAGAATTTAACATGCCACTTACTCGAAAACTGTAACTATTTTTAAAAAATGTTAAATTTAAACGTTTCCGGATATTATCCTATCTCTAATTATACCACCTCAGATTTTCGATTTTCGAAAAAATGTGCCCTCGAAGGGGTGGAGATTTCGGATTTGTGTTTTTATGAATATGGGACCATTTTTCAAGCATCTCCTTTCGAATGAATCCAAAATCATCAAAATCAGAGTACGATTACTATACAAAACGCCCGAACAAACAAAAAAACAGACAGTCGAATTGTATACCTCCTCCGTTCGGGGTTCGTCGGTAAAAAACCAGCAGTATAGGTGCGTGATTGGACTTTATTCTTTTTCTGGTGCATTGAAAAATACCAAATAGGTATGTAATGTGATTCAATTAGTGCAGGTAATTTTGAAGTGGTGCAGTTGTAGGTAACTAGACAACTTTTCGTATCAACTTCAAAAGTGCCAGTTGCAATAAAATCCACATTATTTGGTATTTCTCAGTGCACCGACAAATGAAGTCGGTCCTATTTTTTGTGAAGAATATTTATTTAACATTTTTTAGTGTTTCATTAGTCATGAAAATTGTTGAACGTTCCCCCGTGATTTAAAACATGGGAGTAACCATCTTGCATTTCCCTAGTGCCGTAATTCATGTACCAATCATTTTTCTCAAAAATGTTGAACTTAAATGTTGCTGTAAATGATCTTTTCTCAAATTCTGCCGATAAAGGTTCCAAAATGTAATGAAAATTGTCGTCTCCAACCCCTTTGGGGTAATAACACTTAGTGAATTTTGACAAAAAATATTTCTCAAGACTATTCTTGCTAATGAGAAAAAATCATGAAAATCGATGCACTTTTACTATGCAAAATGCCTGTACGTACATAAACAAGCAAACATACAAACGAATTGTGTAGGTACCTGTAACTTTTTTTTATTTTAGGAATAATTCCTAAAATTTTGAAAACACTAATTACTTATTAACTACTAGTATTTATAATTATTTATAAAGATCCCTTTCATATTATATGTGACATGATGCACTTGAAGAATTTTCTTTTATTAATTTTCTAATCTCTTGTTTCGATTATGAATACTTAAAAGTGATGTTAAAATAGGATATTGAAATCCTATATCAATATTTTTAATTAGCTAAGGATAAATTTGTCAGTGATCTTTTTGTGGATCTATGGAAAGTTATTGGAAATGTGAAAACAAAGTAAAAAAAACTGAAGGCGTATATACCGTATTTAAAACAATTCGCAATTCCTTGATCTTCTAAAACACTATACTTTTAATTTTCTTCTCCATTCAGTAGGTTAATTCAGAGAAAATAGGCTCTAATGGATAGACACTAGTCTTGTTATAAGGTCAGTTTTTTATGGTTTTACAGAACCCTAAAAGGACACATATGTTGTTCTTATCGTTAGTAATTATCGGGAGGTTATACAAAAATAAGTATTTTCGAAAATTTTCCTCATAGTTGTTCCGAAGACTTTCTCAGTACAATTACGAACAAAAATAAAAAAGAAAGACTAATATCCGTTGTTCGAATCGTAAGCCATGTTTTTGAATTGAGAAAAAAATCCCATAGCAAAAGTAATTTCAGTGTTTCTCAATTTTCCGAGAAACTTTTTCAATTTTCTTTCCCTAAAAACCTTATTTCGTCTACTACAAAATTTTTTGCCTAAAAATGCGCGCGCCAACGAGCAGCATTATTTTATTTTTACTTTTCTATCCCTACCACAAGTAGCTTTTAAAGAAGAGTTTAAATCGAATGTCCTGTTTTCAACGTTAGGGTCCCCTGTATCCAAAAACATATTTTTTTCTCCAGAACCACTGTTCTGTCTATCTGTGGCAAAATTATCTATTGTTGCTTCCCTTTAACTGTTCCATCGGTAGGTACTTTCGATAAAAAAACGGAACCATTACAATATGACAATGGAGTCTGTCTGTCAGACCCTATTATCTCCGGGTCAACAGAACTGCGAAAACTGAATTTGGTAATAATATATAGAGTTAGGTTAGGTTAGGTGACCGCAACATGGACCAGAGAAAACATACCTCCAACATGGAAGTATAGTGTTAATATGCACATTCTAATACTGACGGTTATATACATATTTGTATGAATTTTTTAGCAAATTTGAACATGACATCTTCAAAAATGCGACCTCTGTCGTGTTACGAGTTTCGTAATATCCCATATATACATATCTAAACTTTTTTGGACTTCTTTATTGACATAATATAATACCATCAAAGTCTCCTTCGATAGACTTTGATACCATGCCGTTGCATTTTTTCGTATTTCGAAAGATCGCAATGGATAGGTACCTACATTTCTATATAAAATTTACCTAAAATGCACACTAGTGGGAATATAACAAATTAATTAAAGTAGATTTGTTCGCATCCGAGGTTCCGAATAGAAATCCGTGGACAAGCGCAAAACAAGAAGAAAGTCACCACAAAAATGAAGAATAGGAGACACCAAACTTCCATGAGGAGGCGAAGTAGAAACGGACGGGAAAAGGGTTTCAGTCGGTTCAAAAAAAAAATAGATTCGTTCGCCTAAGGATAGCTCTTTTTAATGCCCAGCTGCTTCAAAGTTACAGATATTCATTTACAAAAACATTTGAACCTTCCCCACCACTTTATTTTAAGATAAAGTGAAACATTTTTTTTTATTGGACTAGCTGTTTCACCCGGCAAAACATCTACCAGGAGAAAACAGCATGAGAATGTCTCCTACATATGTCTTACGAATTTTCCAGAATGGAACTCTCCACCTTTAAGTCTCAGTCGCGCTGGCAGACTCTCACAAATCAGTCCAGTGACATACTAAACACAAACATAGTGAAAAATCCACGAAAATTCAGCCATAGAGTTCAGAAATATTCAACTTTCAGATACGGAACCCACCACCCCCACCTCCCAGGGATAATAGAAGGTAACCTATGTTCTTTCTCAAGGGCTAGTCTACTTCTGTACCTAATTTCATCAAAATCAGTTCAGTGATTTAGGCGTGAAAGCGTAACAAACATACTTTCGCCTTTATAATACTAGTTAGGATAATATCTATGCCCCAAGCAGCCATCTTGGCAACCAGAAAATACTTTTCAGCCTTAATTTTCTCTTGGCTACTTTAGTTATTAAGATTTGTATGGGTAAATTGTCCATTCATTAGGATATAGCACATTGAAAGATCAAGTTTTTTACCGCAAGTCTCTACAATAGTAGTTTCCGATATATACAGCCAATTACGTTTCTAATGAGATAAACGGTGCATTATGTAAATATAACTGAAAATATCTTAATGAATTCTTATGTAAGATTGATTGTCTCTTACTCTCAATTGAGATGTAGATCTTTTGAGAGTTTATGGTGTAGATATCGAGTCTAGCACCAATTTTGTTATTAATACTCAAATTTTCTGAATTGTTAGGCGATCAAATCCGAGCAACTAAGGAAACACAAGAGAAGTGATTCGCCAAAAAAAAAATAATAGAATGAGTGAATTGTAGAATTTTTTAGGAGATTCGAAGAAAATTTCTATTAGACTTCTAGACAGTTTGAGTCAATAGTTCTTGAGCCCAGACCTAAAATTATTAATCAAGATTATCAAGAACCACTTTTCCATTTTCGAAAGTTCTGTTCTATTTCTTTATAACGTGCCCCTTGAATTTAGAGTTACGGACTGCTTAAATGCCCCGCAAAATTTATCGGACACAGCAATCGAAAAAAAAAAAAATTTTCTCAACCAATTCTCAAAAAAATGAGCATATGAGCATGGCGGCATTAAATAACTATAACGATACAATATTACAGAGTTTTCAAAGTAATTAAGACCTGTAAGTTCTGGAAATAATAAAGTTAGATACTTATTATGGAATATAAATAACTGAAATATGTCAAAACTATTTTATTCACACAATATACTGTATCACACTTATACATCAATAGTTAGGTAATAATATCACTTGTACTTGTAGCTAATAGGAAGTTTATATTTATAATAAATATAGATAATAGAGTTCCGTAATACAGAATATTCACTATATACTTAAGCATAAACAGATTTGAACCTATTTAAAATTATGAATCACAAAGCATACACATAAGTAGAAAAATATTGGTTGTTAACATATTATACTATACGAAAAGCACAAATTATCTATACAATGAGCTCGAAAAATAAGCAATTAAATTCATAACTATACAAGGTTTCTTTCTACCAAAAACCATTTTGTTTTTTGAATGCGCATATTTTGACGTAGAAAAGTATTATACAGGGCCATCAATTAAAATTTTAGGGCCATCAACATTTTCTTCGAATGAATTCTTTACATATTTTATTAAATAACAAAATATTTTCATCCGTTTCTTCTATTAATTACAATATTAACAAAAAATATAAATAAAGCCATAACTTAATTAGGTGTAAATTGTGCGATATTGGGAGATATTGTGATTACTTTTTGTGGATTTATCTTGAAGTAAATTAAAAGAGAATATAAAACATTCTTCATTTTATTATCTCGTTATAGTTGAAGAGATGGATAAAAAGAATAAGAAAGGCAAAATATTTTTTTATTAAATTTTGTTTTACAAAATAAGTAAAATTTTCTGTAGAATCCAAATTTGCAGAAATATACAAGGTCATTCATTTTTTTCAAAATGACCGTTATCTCATAACTTTTCATGAGTAACCCTGCATAATATGGTTTTAAGCAAAGCATACAAAACCACGAAACAAAATCGAGTTCGGACATTTTATGGCAAAAACCAACTCTATATATTCTATGAACTTTATTCCTTACTTTACGTACTCAATGTATAATCGCGCTATCCAAATATTCTTTCTACTAGGAAACAGGAACATTTGATTTACTTTCACGGACTTTCAAAAGTATAAATTTCTACCTATCGAAACAATGGTTACACTTTTTCAACATCAAAAGAAAACTTTTGTTTGAAATCCGTTCGAGTCTAATCAGGAAGCACCAGCAATACAATAATAATTGTGAGTAATGAAGAATTTTTTCATCTTTACATTTATACCTAATACCTACTCACTAAAAAGGTTCACTTGTATATATATATATATATATATATATATATTGTCATAGATAGAAATAGATTACATTATAAGATCAGCCATTGGTCCGTATTTGTCATGAGATTTATTATACTGTTTTCTTATAAACAACAAAAAAATAAATATAAATTGAAGATCACAATCAGATTTTGAAATATAAATTCATAATAACGAAATTCAGTAATTTTTTAAATTAAACGGTAAAAATGGTCAAAGATAAAGAAACAAAGTATTGACTTAACTTTATAAGATGCTTAGAAATACTCACTCAAGATATGTTTTTGGCACAAAATCTAACGCTAATGATATTTAAGCTTTAAAACGACGAATATTACAATGCCCGTTTCATAGATACGTGCTTTAATTTTATTGAACTGATTCTCCAATCAATAAATTTTCCGTCTATTTGAATTTTGTATGGCGAAATTTAATCATTCTACAAAAAAGTTGGATGAGGATAACTAAAACAATCGATGCATTTGAAATTATTAAATCGATCGATACACAATATGCCAATTTTTACATATTAGTCACAGATACAAAAAAAAGAGAAGCTGAAAGTGTCTTAAGATAATGTAACGTCCAGTAAGTGAGCAAGAGTTGGAGTAACATAGCTTCTTAAAATTGTAATTTGCCACCCAACGTCAGATAAACCGTAAAATCGATTATAATATTTTGAATAGATGATTTTTTATCAATTTTAATATAATTTGAGTTGATTAAGGTTCATTGAAACAGTTATATACTTAGATATACAGGGTGTAACATAAGTACCTCCGTAAAAATATTCAAGTGACGTATTCCTGAGACAATTTTAAGAAAAATCAATACAAACTTGTGTCCGGAAATGCTTCGTTTCGGAGATACAGGGTGTTGAAATTGAATTTTTTATGACAAAAACCAACGATGTTTTAAAAAATTCCAACAATCTGTATCTCGAAAACAAATCATTTTTCGATGAACGTTTCATAGAAAAAAAAAGTAGTTTATTTTGACGAGACCTACCACAAACTTAGTTTACTGTCAAAAATGATAGGGCAATTTGAAATAAATAATGACAGCTTACGCAGCGCTCTCTAGATGTTACATAAAAAATAATACGAAATTATGATTTCCCACGTCAGAAAAACCCCGGGTACCAAATTTCGTACAAATAACTTATTTTTAGCGGAAGTTATTTTTAAAAAGCGAACAAAAAATAATTTCAACACTTTAAAAACAAATCCTCATCTGGAGCTGATGGGCTTACTCTGAAAATGTGCTCGAACCTGCCGGAATGCACATTGAATCATTTTATTACTTTAATTAACAAATCATTCCAAAATGGAGTTTTTCCAAACTGTCTTAAGACGGCAATAATTGTTCCTTTGCATAAAGGAGGAGATAAAGATCGAGCTTCGAACTATCGCCCAATTGCACTCCTTCCCACATTATCAAAGATCATCTAAAGATTGGTTAAAAAAAGGCTTCTATCTTTTCTCTTTAAATATAATATACTCTCTACCCATAAATTTGGATTTTTAAGTAACAAATGCACAAATGATGCCATGTTTTCCCTCTTTAATAATGTATACTCAAACCTGATCAACCATCACTCTATAGCAACAATTTTCTGTGATTTCTCTAAGGCTTTTGATTGCGTAGATCATAATATATTAACTAATAAATTGGAGTACTACGGTTTCAGAGGAGTGTCTCTCGAATGGTTTAAGTCGTATCTCAACAGCAGGAATCAGATTGTGAGGGTTGATACGTCGATGTCTTCTTGCAAGCCAATTGAATATGGAGTGCCTCAAGGTTCAGTACTGGGCCCTATTTTGTTTCTGCTTTTTATCAACGACATTGCTAGTCTGAACATTAGCGTTGAAATCTGCCTCTTTGCGGATGATACTAGTTTCACGTGGAGCAACCCGGATATTACGACACTTCATAGGACTGTATCTAGAGACTTAGTCACGATTAAATCTTGGTGCGATTCAAATCTCCTATGCCTCAATGTTTCTAAAACAAAAGTTTTATCTTATAAAAGTACATTGCAATCTTTTGTACTTAATAACACCACTATTGAGGCCGTTGAATCTGTGAAATTCTTGGGGCTTATTGTAGACAACCGCTTAAAATGGGACTCGCACATCGATGCTTTATCAAAAAGGTTAAATTCTGCCTGATTTGCGCTGAGATCAGTTTCCAAGGAGCTCAACTTGTCTACTTCTAGAACAGTCTATTATGCCATTTTTGAGTCGCATCTCCGATACGCCCTTCCATTCTGGGGTACGTGTTGTGCGACTCAATTTGAACGTATTTTTAAACTGCAGAAGAGAGCTGTTCGGTATTCACTGAGACTTAGCAGTAGGACTCACTGCCAGGATTACTTTAGAAAAATAAAATATTAACTCTTCCATCCGTATTCATATTTGAATCTGTATCCTTAATCCGCAAGCACGTATCTTCTATTCCAGAGAGGCCATCTCACAACTATCCGCTTAGAAACACGCAGCATGATCTTTATCTGCCAACCCCTCGCTCAGAGTTGGTTAAAAGCTCTATACTGTACAATGCAAAAAAATGCACAATCATCTACCATTTGAAATCAAATCCATAAGATCTTTTCCTGAATTTCGAAAGGTTTTGAAATCATACTTACTGGAGAGAGCCTTTAATGCAGTAAGCGACTTTTTTGTTAAAAAATGTTAATACTTAATATAAAGCTACTTACACCCACTGGTTTGGTGAATATTATTTGATGTTTGATATCCTAAGGGTCTTTTGTAATGTAAAATCATCTGTCACACGAAATTAAATCTATAACGGCTTATCCCAGATTCAATTAAATACCTACTACCTAGGATAATGCCTTTTATGCAGTTAACGACTTTTTTCACTAAGGCACGTTTCTGTTCAGGTCACGCACTGGTTTATTGTTTGTACAAAATTTGTTTTTGTTTTGTGATTTAGTTAGTGTTTACCTTCTGACTGAATTTACAGCTGTATATTAACTTACTTTCTAACCGAATATACAGCTGTAGGTTACATTCTGATACTTATTATCTTATATTTTTACATCTTTATATTTTTGTTTTATATTATTTAAATTATTTAATTTTAATTTAATTTTTAGTTTTGACTTTGTTTTGTTTTTGTATTGTTTGATTTTGATATTTTTATTTTGCTTTGTCTACAAAATTTATTTTTTTTTCGGCAATAAAGCATTTCTCTCTCTCTCTCACTTTGTATCTCCGAAACGAAGCATTTCCGGACACAAAGCTTTTTTTTCTTAAAATTGTCTCAGGAATACATTACTTGAATATTTTAACGTGCTTATGTTACACCGGAGTAATAAAATTGACAAAAAAATATTGACGCAATCTCAATGGATATACAACAAAAGCACATTGGAAATGGCGGAGACTAGCAAAAATATTTGTACCTACTCATTCTAAAATGGAAGACAAAACTACCAATAATTTGCTATACAATAAGAATTATGCAAATTTGATGATAAACGACAGAACATGGATAAATATATTATAGGTAGAATTCACATTAAGGAAAACATTACCCTTGTATAAAGCTCAGAATATTTTTTCTATTTATTTAATGCTCAAAACATATTCCTTTTTCCATATTGAGAGTCTGAATGATTTTCTATTTATAATAGATATCATAGGTCAGCAGTAAACTAAAAATTCTTAAATCTCTTTATAAGATATCCTAAAAATTTGAGAGCCAATTAAATATGAAAATCATACAATAATTGTAAACTGCTCTGAGTTTATATTCAATATTTAACTCCAAAATACAATAAATGTACTTCAAAATGGTCGAAATAAGCTGGTTTTTATATCATTACTTTTTGTATCCAATTTTCGAAAACTAATTTAGAAATCTAAATAAGAAATTTTAATTAAGTAGAAAAAAAATTCAAACGTCTATATCAAGATCTGTAATGGAGTTTCAAATTTTTAGGACTCTTCCTGTAGGTAAAAGTTTACTGACATTTTTTCGTTTTTATTTTGGTTTCAATGTTAACTGAAATATTCTAAGATCGCTCTTAGGTTTCATTTAAGAAGTCCATGAAAACTTTCTACATTTTATGAAATATTACAATTAATTACCAAATCATATATTAGTTTCCAATGATCCTGTTCCATTTCCAATTTGATTCTCATTGGACTTGTTATAAGTTTGATATTTCTGCTTGCCAATTTCTACAGTTTTCTTAAACTCATTCGCCCCGAACAAGAATCGCTTGACGTTCTCCTCCATTTCAGCATACCTTACCTTATCTAAGCTTACTTGATTTTTTTGCTTGAACGTTTCACACCTATGCGAATGCTCAGGACTACTGGTATTATTCATATCATCATTCTCTTCCAAATTATTTTGTATCCATTCGGCGACTCTTTGTTGATTTTGCGTGGATGATTCGCTCGCCATTGAATTGATTCTGTAATCGCTGCTGGATCGCGATGTCGGTGTATATGAACTACTGCCGTGCGTTGTTGATATTGGAGAATCTTCATTTGTGCGTTTGTGCATGTTCCGTGTATACAAAACAGGTGTGACATTATTCTTAGCATTGTCGAGCAAAATGTTTTTTGTACCAGAATGTACTAGCATTGAGCAATACCTGGGACCTTTAGGATTATATGCTGATGTAGTAATACTTTTTGCACAAGATTTTCCATCAATCTTATCCTCCAATGATTCAACTTCTAGCGTTGATTTATCATCGAAACTAAGTAACTTTTCATTAACATTATTAAATAACACAGTTTCTTTGTGCATACTATTCTTACTGCTTATCACATGATTATTTGGATTGGTAGAGTTGTTCTTTGGTGATGATTCTGTGTGATTACTCAAATTTATTAGACTCGAGATTGTTGAATTAGATTTTGAATCATTCTTCTTGATTGTGAATTCATTCATTGGTTGGGTTTTTGCATCGCGTTGAATTGTCTGAGTTACTCGGATAGGTGCAGTGTTCTCACTAACACAATAGGGAGGTGCATGATCTGTTTTTATTTCGTTGTCACGGACAATCTTTAAACCTGTAATAAATAATGAAATTTCATATAGAACTATAGCATATTATCACAACAAATGATCATATGATCTTAAAAACAAGAAAAAAATCAATGCAATGAACTGTAAGATGAAAAATGACACAATATCAACTGTTTCATATTTTTTTCTGTTTAAAAGCTAAGCTGCAATATTCTCTAGAGATGCGCAACCTATATAGGTAGGACATGAATGGAGAGTATCGATCGATATCTACTTACATCAATATTTTTTGACAGATTGTAGGTAGGTAATATCAAAATGTCAATCATTTTTTGAATACTCACTGCATTAAGAAATTAATTAAAAAACTACGCTTTCTTAGCCGAGGAATAGGCCACATCCTAACGGTCACTTCTAACAATTGCAATGCCCACTACACAAAGAGAGCGAAACTCGAATGCATTACTTGTTGAATGTTGCATAAATGTGGGGAAAGTTCAGAGCAGTCAACATCTTAAGAAGTAAGTATGTTTTGAACCAACCGAGTACTAATAGAATTATTTTTATCGATACCTGCTCATTACTTGGTACAAAAGTATCTATACCAAAAGTAGGTAGAAAAGTATCGAGTTTCTTGTATCATTGCATCCCTAGTTCCCCAAAGTGGAAACAATTATTGCCGATCCTGTTTCGATCACGGACATTCTTGGTCTGGTACTCCACTGTTAGCCTTGCAACTTTCCCTTGACCATGATACGAAAGCCAGACCGGGGATGGCCCACGGTGGGGTCTTCGGAATGTCAATCCCGCAATTTTGCAGTTATCAGCCGCTCATACCAGATCAGCTAGCACTTACAGCCCACAACCACCCCCGCAGGCCAGTAATAGAATTATTTTTTTTCAGGGTTCCAGAATTAAAATATTAGTTTTACTCAGCCTGAGAACTATTTAATATAAATTAACAGTAATTCACGATTCTGGAAAATAAATATCCCACTATTCTTTTTGGAGTGTCTCTTTTGGAGCGTTGGCGAATTTCCGCATATATTTGATAAGCGCATTATTTCACAATTTGATTTTTTTACAAAAAAATAAGACAGACATTATTAGTTGGCGCACCGAAAATTAAAAAAATATGTTTATTCTCTCTATCAATTTTAGAAAAAAGTGCTTCGAACAAAAGTTGTAGGTACAAATCATATCTATAACTTGAAAATATTTTTAATGACATTTAGTCTATGCCTACTTTTGGAGACAAAGTTTTGTCCGATTATATCAGTTAACGAACTCGACCGATATATTTGTACGATTGATTTTTACAGCAAATCTGTACTCAATATCTTTATAAATACAACCTCTATATAAACATGACAGAGCCTCTTCTATAGTGTTTACAGAAAAAAACATTTTGGTCTTATTTATTGACATATAACACCATGCCGTTGATTTTTTTCGAAATTAGAAAGCACGAGCGATTGCTATAGGTTCATGTCTATAGGAAATTTACCTAATAATTGATGCTGTTAATTTTGAAGTCGTGCAGTTGTAGGTGAATAGAAGACTTTTGACACTTTAAGTACACCAATAGAATTAACATTATTTTCTATTTTTCAGTGCACCAATTAATGAACCTATTTTTTAGTATAAAATATTTATTTCAAATTTTTGAGTGTTTCATTAGTCATGAAAATTGTAGAACGTTCACTTACATGATAATTTCAATATATGTGGGTATCAGTAGTAAATTTTCCTAGTGCTCTGACTCGTCCTTGTCACTTCCAGATACAATATACATAATACATACATAAATAGTATACATGAATTTTATGCCTCCTCGATCAAAACATTTTTTTATTTTATTTTATATTTAAAAGTGGTACAAGAATGCAATGTTTTCAATTTTTTAAAACCATCAGTATTTTCTAATTTGATAGGGTCAAATGTAAAAACCTTACGAAGTGGAAACGGATCTTCTACGTGGGACACTCCTTATATTCTTGAACATTTTTGCCATTATTTAACCATACCTGTGAGTTTATCTTTCATCTTAGATTTAAAAAAACTGTCTAGGTTACTCCCCAACATTGATGACCAGGATTTGTTTAATAGCGCAAATATTGTACAAAATTCTTAAGCTTAAGGTTATGCGGATTTTTTTGATAATAGGTAGAGCACATTTTAAATTTATTTCGATTAGGTATTTAATTTTGATTCAATTATCTGAATACCTTACCTCCCTGTGTAACTTGCAAAATATCATTGCACCTCAAACACGCCATGCTATCTTTATAATCTCCAGTTTGAGTTCCAATACTATGATACGTTGCATTGTAGACAATCTGAAAATTTTTTGCACATGTACAGCTATCACAATGTTTGGCGAGTGCTCTCTCTTTTTGTCTCTCCTCCAAAACTTTAGCCATAATTGCAGCAGACACGATATCCACAGGTGGTTGTTGTTCAACATCATCCGATTCTGATTTTATGTCCGATTCCGGTGATTTTGGCACTGAATACACCATTGCTGTTGGTGGAAATGTGGGCATTGGGACTTTGATGCTTTTTACTTCTGATATGGTTTTTCGTTCTTCGGGTTTTCTTTTAACTGACATAAAGTTGGAGACTTGTGCTTGCACCTCGGGAGGTAACTGTAATTTATTTATACGTTTACTCAATTATTTTTTTTAGATAATTTCATTTATATATTACCGAGTCATACTTGTGTGCCACAAAATTACTTTGCTTACACTGCAGGAATTGTATAGCGAGATTGACATCATTCTTATACCGTTCCTGTAAATTCAATCAGATTTTAAGACCCTCTTGGATTTTGGATCATGTTCTAATACTTACATTATCTTCGGTTAGTTTTTTAATAGCGTAATTTGCTTCCGCTAACTTATGAGACAGAGTAGCAACATCTTTGGTCAAAGTGTTTTTGTCAGTTTCACAGACATCGACTAATTTTAAAAGCTTATCTTCTAATCCTTGATTTACTCTTTGTACTCTTCTATGAGCTTCATATAATCTTAAAAAATCGACAATAAATTGGTATTATGATAAATAATAAACTCTTTTCGTTCGTCGGGTAAACGTAAATTCAAATATCGAAATGATGACTTTCTGTAAGAATTACATGAAATTTGTTTATCAAACTACCTTCTATATTTATCTTGCCATGTTAATAATTCCTCCTTGACAGCGACTAATTCTCCACTTGGAAATTTATTAGATTCATTAAGAAAATGTGTTTCCATCGTAACAATATGGCTTTCTTTCTCCACAAGCTGCTGTTTTAAATTTTCTATTTCAACATGTAGCTGCACATCATGGTCATTGGATATACATCTTTTATAAGAGCAACCACATTCCTAAAAAAATAGAGCTGCTGAAATTGTACTCCATGCAAAAGGATATTATTTACCTTGCATTTATACGCCATTCTTTCAGCTAGGACAACAAAACAAATGTATTAAGATTATTTTCGAAGCATATCCTAAAAATGTAAGTTGTTTTTGTCACAAACAAAACTGATCTTTTCAGTTGTGGTATCTCTTAGCTGAGCTGTATTTAATTCTAATCAACTTTCTCAAATTTCCAGCTGTTCAATCTAAATCACCCTTCAATGGAAATATAAATAACAAGAAAAATTAAGTACCTTTCTGTATCAATCTTCGTAATTTGGAAGTCTAAAAAAATATATATAACGAGTGTCGAAGTACTTTAATAATATAAAATTAATAACAAGAAAAAAGATAATATTTTCTGTTATAACGGTAACCACTATAATACGAACACGTACTGGAATTTCCAAATTCCAAAAAAACTGGTTAATATTATGTCACTGTCACTGTCATGTCAAATAGTTATTGAATCTTGACAAATAAGGATGGAGAATACAACGGAACCTAGACGGTAGACAACTAAAAATACAATTGCTGTATGCATTGCTGCCTATACACGAACTATATTATGAAGAAATTCAAAACTGATCGAAAAATTTCAATCCAAAAACTAAAATGAAGATAAGAAAGCAGATGCTCAATATATTTCATCAAGGATTGAAAAGTTGAATACGAAATAACAAAATACTTTGATTTTTTTTCTAAAGCCTCGACGATTTTTTATTTATATAGTTTGTTACTGACGGAGAAGGTATTCGACTGTGCTTTTTTATTTTTTGGTTTGTACCTACGCGTCTTTCGCTCCAATTTTGAAGATCTTTTTTCATTTGAAAGAGAGAGAGAAATGGCCTCACAAAAATTAATATTTCTGCCCAACTTAAAAATTACGAGCAGCCGTAGAATTAATGTTATTTTTATTTCTCAGTGCTCCAACTGATGGAGTTGTTTGTATATCATGGGAAACACAAAAAACAATAACCTTTGTATCCAAATTCGAAACAGTTTCGCGCCGAATTCTATTATCAGAGAAAAATCTAAGTTTTAATTATAAGGTATTTTAGTGGTTCTAGAATCCGTTTGCCATATTTCGCGCATTCTAATGTTTAAAAAGCCTAAATTTAACTTCTTAAATTTTGTAGTTTTCTTTCTCACCTATACGTCACAGCTCAGTTCCTTACTTGTCCTTGTTGTCAAATCTACGTTGCCAAGGATTCGAATTGTAAGATGCAAATAACTCTTTTTCCATATATAATATATAATAATTATAATAAATCGTGTATTTAATAACTTTACTATACAGTTCATAACAAGTAAAACCGAAAAATGTGAAATATCGATCATTCTCATCCTAATAGTTTCCGATCTTCTGTTTAGACTTCAACAAGAAATGGTATTGTTCATTGAACGTGGCAACGTAGCAATTAATTTGCACTTGTCATTTCCGTCAATCATAGTGGTCAATTGGTTAATTCAGTCATCGTCAGGCAGTCCGTAGCCCGTCAGCCCGTTAGAAATTGGGAATTCTCTATTGCTTATTGCTTTTGCTTTGCGTGCACATAACCAGACAGAACACCTTTGCCTGCGACAGTAACTATTTGTTCCGCACCTTCGTAACAGTTTGATAAAGATGTAGTTAAATTTTCAATTTAGCAGATGATATAAAAACCAAAGAAGTAGAATGTGCAAGTTTTGTCATATGGATCTATTCTGAAAATAAGGTATTTATGTTTTATAAACTATGAAATATTTACTTTGACATTCCATTCGAGTATTTCTTTGTTTTGTTACATTATTTCACATTACTCAATGTAATAAAAAATAAGTTTCTTATTCCCTTAATATTTCATACCTATTATTTGAAGCTCTACTTCTTCATGATATTCTAAAGAGCGTATATTTACAGGGATTACTTTTTTTTAAATATTGGTCATGGAGGAGGACCTCGATTCATCTACGACTGATGCCACAGTTCCAGATTCACCTAAGCCCTTAGCTTTCACAATTGACTTTGGCAGCAGCAAAAGTATTGACACCCAAAGGCAAAAGGCTTTGGCTGAGAAATTTCAGAAAAGGCATAAAAGAGGACAGTCGTTGTCAAAATTTGAGGAGTCCACTACAGCACCTCCTACAAAACATCCTCTAACTGGAAATCTTCCCCGAAAATCAAGTTTTCAGTCTGAGGGATACTTCTCATCTGATGAAAAAACTGATCGTGTTAAAAGTGCAAATGTTCGTGGAAGTGCAAAACGTAGTGATCTAACTCTGTTACTCAAGAACGTTACAAGTGATAGGATGACACAATCTTTCCCCAGTGTGAATCTACCTAGTATAATGAGCCCGGAAGAATTACAATTGAAAGATTTGTCAAGCCCAGAATTTGATCTTGTAAGTCCCTTTAGCCCATTAGAACAGCCCGAGCAAGAAACAAATTCCTTTACTAAAAAGCAAACGTATTTAAGTCCTGAATGTGAGAAACTTTATATAGCCGATGATAATGAGTTATTTGTGAACGGCACAGAGTTCGAATTCGAAAAATCTGATGATGCTAGCGATACTGGAACTTATACATTAGAGAATGATAAATATTCCGATGAACAGAAAGCTAGAATGAGCATTGACAAAGATTTTAAAATTCAGCAAGTTTCAGTACAGCAGAAGACCGAGGACTATATTAAAAGTCTAGCGACAGTTCGGGAACATATTTTGCAGATAAACGCTGCTTCTAATCTTTCAAATGTGCCAAAATCAAATAACAAGAAAAATGATATCCTGAAAGGTGTCCAATCAATGAGTTTAACAGAAAATACTGGGCTCAAGTCGCCGAAGTCTCCAACAAAAAGAAAATTTGAAAAAATAATGTTATCATCTACACAGCAGAAAAAAGCGCTATCTCCAATCATGTCACCTACTCAAAACATGTCCATAACTCAAGATATTGAAGAGAAGGCTGGGACGCAGTTAAATAATAGTAACACTGACCCACATAATCAAACATTCACAAAAATATTATTCCCTAGTCCAAATGCGAAACGCGACGGTCTAGAAAGAATCATTGATCAAGGCTCGGTTATTTCAGTTACTTCTAGCGGTGCTTTTAAACCAAAACCTGAAAAGAAACATGAACGACGATATAGTCTATCAAAATCTGAAGTACAAGTTCAAGCGTATATTGACAGTAAAAGCTATAATGACACTCAGACAGAATCTCTTCAAGATCAACAATTAAGAAACAGAACAACACCCAAACTAACAGCTACGATTGTTAATGTTCAAAGTATTGAAGTGAAGAAATCTGTGGAAATTGATGACATCATTACAGCTAACCTTATAGTGGGAAAAGTTACAAATGATCTGCCAAAGTGTACATCTCCAGTTACAAGCTTACCACCGGCAGTTGGAGGATATTCAGGTAAAACTTCACCATCAAAAATTCCGTCTCCAATACACACACTAACACGTCCACGAAGTAGAAACAGTCTCAGTTCCCTTAATGTCGAATTATCCGATAACAGTCTAGATACTGATTTGATTTTGAAACCAACGCAAAATTATATTAACTCTCTTCAACAACGATTGTCATTGGACAGTGATCCAGATAGTGATTATGATGTAAAGTATGGCTTACAATTAAACAATACTGCACATTTATTGAAACAGAAAGCATCCCATACCAGACATAACTCATTGGATGACAGAACAATGAACATCTCCAATAAATTGGAACATTTTCAAAATAAGAATCTACAGGGTATTGATCAAACATTCACTAATTTGTTTAATCAATATCCACAGAAGGTTATGCACAAGATTCAAAATTCACCAAATAATTCACCAATCAAGAGATCAAGCAGTTTTTCGACTAGGAATCAAATACTCAATACTCCAAAAAATACAAATATAATGACACCGCAGAAGGAACGAAATTACTATACTTCACCTAGTTTAGTTAGAAGTTCTTCAATACAAAGAAGTTCCTCGACGGCTTCCATGAAGCCGAATTTTTATACTGCAAGACGCTCGAGTATATCAGACCATCAGAAAATTGATAGAAATCAATTTGCCGACACGGAATCCAGTTCAGAAGAAGACTTTGATAAGAATCTGCAAAAGCGTAAAGATTTAGCCAATATAACCAATACAAGATGTAATAGAGCTTTCAGCTTGAGAAGAGCTCGTGTGGACAGTGAAAATACTCATCAACAACAACAACAAAAATGCCCAAATACACCGGAAATGAGGCGGAAAACCTTCCATCCTGAGGGCAAGCCAGAACGAGCAATATCTGTCGATCGAAAACCGATGAAAACGAACGAAGTGCAAAGTAGATACTTGATGAACATTTCAAAGAGAGCAACTCCACCACCTTCTTCATCTGTGAAGTTGGCAGAGCCCACAAAGACTATTGCACCTAAAGTGAACAGTACTACCACGCCAAAGACAAATTCATCACGACCAACCACATTTTCACGGACAGACAGTGGAAGGTTCAGTATGCGAGCGACCAAACCACCTGTTACCAATAATGTACCAAAGGGAACAAGGAAAGATAGCAATGGTAAGTTTGGAAAATTTATAAACTATGTGTATATTTTGGCTTCTGCAGAGTTCTAGTTCTCTATTCTCCATTTCTGATATAAATATAATTTCTTAAATTTTTTTATAATATTTTTGCCGTTTATAATTTCTATCCATTTTTCTCTCTTAGTAAACTAATAAGAAAGAAATGAGTTTCATAAAATATCCAAACTATTATTAATAAATGAATCCAAATATCACAAATTTGATCATATAAAAATTAAAGTCTTACTTTTTTACCTAACAGACCATTTCTTTATTCAAATGCTAGTCTATTTCTTCTAACGGCAAAGTTGTACAAGATTATTAAAATAAATAAAACTAACTACACTAGCTGTTCCTTGCGGCTTCTTGCGCGCTACCTGCCAGTGAAAATCCTGTCGGAATCGGTTTAGCCATTACAGAGAATCGCCGAAACAAACAGACAGACTTAAATTATAAAAACAGCTTCTTTGTTATTAGTGACACATAATACTTCCATATGCGATTAGTTAAAGCCTGTTATTTTGAAATTACAAAAATATACTTCGATTTAATATGAATATGTGTATATTTTTTCGAAAATAAAAACAGCCTAAGTTATTCCTTATAATTTATAATATTAGCTACCTGCCAGAGAAAATTCCGTAGGAATCGGTTAAGCCGTTACGGAGATTAGCCGGAACAAACAGGCAGACAGACAAAAAATATTAAAAATGTTTTGTTATTAGTGATAAGTAATTCCATATGCAATTAGTTAAAACCTGTTATTTTGAAATTAGAGACCGAGAAACAGACACTTCGATTTTATTTATTAGTATAGATAAAACATTCAAATAATATTCCGGTGTTGCCAGATCTCTGTAGATCCCAAAATATATTTTTTCAAATTGCTACTCTATTTTACTATCGTTATTCAACAAATTTGAAAATTCCTCATAAAAATTAAGAGATCAATCATATTTCAAGGTCCCTAAAGATATTTTTGGGTGATGTCTGTATGTGTATCTGAACGTATGTACGAGTGTAACATGAAAACCCAATATAAATTTGATGTAATTGTATATTTTCTGGAGATCTCAATATAGACCCTGATTAAAAAGAATATATATTATATTTATTACTAAGAAATAGGCGAAAAAAAAAAATCAGCCCTGAAGCGGAACGCGAACCCTGTCTGCTTTATATTCAACAGCTAAAACATAAAGCTCTATCCGCAAGGCTATGACACATACGGTTAAATGGGCAATTTGCACGTAATGACATGTAGGTATACCAATGAAAAGGTTGTTCAATTTTCAATTCAATGAATTTTGAGAAATTTACCTTTCCGCTGGCTACAGGTGATCGGGTTTTTTGTATATTTTTGACCTACGAACCCCGAACGGAAGAGGTATACAACTCGACAGCCTGTTTTGTTTTGTTTGTACGCGCTTTTATATTATAATAAACGTACTTTTTATTTCTTCATTAAAAAAATCACTGTTATTGTTGAAAACTTAGGACTGGTTTTTTAGAAAGGTCAGTTCGACCGTCGGTTTACCGACCTCCGGTTAATCGACCGTCTATTAAAGCCGAACCACGGATTGAAATGTTGAATAAAGTATCAGCTGCTAACCGGTTGGGAGGTTTATAATACGGAAAGCAACACTTGAGCGCATACGCGAGGCGAAAATTATCCACGTGATTATGTGTACAAGATAATCCTGAGATTTCATACATTTTTGTCAAAAAAAAATTAATGATTCTCTGCTCAAATTCGCTTGATTGCTTACTGAAAAAATACAATTGATTGACAAATTAAAAACTAAAGCCTCCCATTTAGAATTGGGTGAAAAAAAACTATTCCGTTGAAGAACTATGAAATTATCCATCAAGTAATACAAATCACTTTTAACCTCGTTAACATTTCTTTTGGTATCATTTAAACTTCCTGTTTTTGACCTAATTGTTTAACCGCTAATCAGCTGGTCAAACTAAATTAGAAATTCAATTATAAGTATTTAGGCATACCTTTTGGTAAGCATCCTTTTTACTTGTCGAAATCGTAATAATGTCACATTATACATTATTGAGTGTACGTTGGTGCATACCGAGATGCATACTAATTGTCACTTTTACCCATAAGCAGTTTTAAAGGCGTTGAGACGTAATTATTTTAAAACACAATATTTTCCTCTCGTGACTAATGAATTAAAATAGAGATGATACCAATCATTGATGTAGGTTTTGATTATAAATGAAATTCTATGTGAGTCATTAGTGTTTTCTTTCATATACTTAAAATAATAGTTTATTTTTCTTCTCTATCATATTTTTTTGCACTAAAGCCCTGAGCATAAAAATACGTTTGTCAAGCAGCTATTGCTATCCCAAAATACTTCCCTTATTGAAGGAAGTAAAAAGAAAGGAACAAAATCGGTTATCCTTACCCCAAAATAAACTTGGCTAACCAAAATGAGACCCGATTACAATTCCTACTTTTTTCGAATAAGCTACTAGGGGTAATGTTATTAAAGTAGGCACATAATTAACTATATATAGCCACTACCTACATAAAAGCCTTTTAGTATTCGTTTTATGATAATTATTTTTTACAAAAAAATTGGTCCGACTTTATTAGTTGTTGCACTGAAAAAATACTAAATAATATTAATTCTATTGGTGCTGGTACTTTTGGAGTTGTGCAGTTGCAGATAGATTGTGAACTACAAAGGCACAATTTAAAAATTACTAGCACCAATAGAATTAATATTATTTTGTAAGTATTTTTCAGTGCAACAACTAATAAATTCGGTCCAATTTTTTGTAAAAAATATTTATTTCACATTTTTGAGTGTAACATTAGCCATGAAAATTGTTGAACGTTCACTAATACCCAAGAAGATATAGGCTTAACTTGTACTTGTTATTTATTATTCAGAGAACTCAAAACATGGCGGTGCAAATATACATATTTCAAACTTTACTGCTGTAACTCGAAAACAACAACTCAATTTAAATGTTGCTACATATGATATTTTCTTTAATTTGGCAAACATACAACCGAATTGTATACCTTCTCTTTTTTTGAAGTCGGTCAAAAAATAGTTATTCTTAATAAAAAGTTCTGAATTGCCTAAAACTCAAAATTAAATAGTCAGATAACAATTACTTAGTTGCATTTGTGTACAATGTTTGTCGAAAAACGTAAATTTTGAACAAGACTAAAGTAGGTAGGGTAGGTACCTAACTTTATTTTTTACAATATCGACAATGTTTATTAAGAAAGGTTTATCCTAATTGAAATCTATGCTCAAATATCCAATATTATCCAGATACCATGAAAAAACAGATTTTGTTATTCTTACTAGGTAGGTATAACTACAGGCATTTAATCTAGGATGCACTGAAAAAGTTAATGAGTTTTTTATATCATACGAGATTAAATGCCAATCTGTTTACATAAATTATCAATGCTAATGCAAAGAAGATATCAGAAATAATAAAAACTGTGTTTTCATTGTATATATATGGATAATATATTATATATGACCGTAGTTTTTAATCAGGATCAACATTTCTCAAAACAGATAGTCGGTATCTATTGTTTTAAATAAAGGTAACATTTACTCTTTAGCAAGAAATATTTTTACAAACCTAAACCTCATATACCTACTAATGCGAAATTCCGAACATAGAAAAAAGGTATTATAATTAACGGAAAATAATGCAGCTATTTTTATTTAGTTCATCTATTCACTTGATATTTTCAAGCTTGCTAAATTAACAGTTCTGTTATTGAGTCGTTATGTATTTTCGGATTGTATAACTAATTAATTTTCTACAACAAACCATTTCGACGCGTCTTCAAAACTATACAAAATAACAAAAGTTTCCGCAACCAAGCTAATTTATTTCTCGAATTGAAAATGAGTCACGCCGATAAACATCAGATTTCAAGAACTGAAGGTTATAATATATTGTTAAACAAATAAATCATTGGTTTAGTTAAGTAGTAATTGATGTTCCTTTATCATATAATGTACATACCTACTCGTATATTCGAGATTGTATATTAATAATAATTTATTTCTTTTGTTCTAATACTTAATATGATTTCAACATTTTATTTATATTATGAAATAAGATAATATTTTGTAATTATTTTTATATGATGAATTATTGCGCCTATAAGGATCTAATAATAATTATCTGTTTTATCAAAGCAACTTCAACGTTTATTACTTTATGGATATTAATTTATTGAAGTAATCGACAGAACCCTTCTAAATATAAATTGAATTATAGCTGGTTGTCTTTTCGTATGTAATGGTACTTGAAGCACATGTTTACATATGGTATCGCTAGCAGATGTTCTCTTTAATGAATATGCACCGAGACATTATCAAATCCCTTCGTTGAAGATAGCAACGTAAGGCGTGGATTAATACTTATTCTTATGCACTTGTTGTTTTTTTTTATTTGCTTTATATCTAGTGCTATATTTTTCTTTCAATTTTTGCTTTATCCTGGTATTCTACTCTTTCACATAAATTTTCTTACAGAAGTACCAAAATTAGGTACTAATCCAAAGTATTCAAAATACCTTTCTATAATTAACAGCTTTGTGTTTAGTTCCAACTTGTTCTGAAATCGTTCAAACGAATTTAGTCTTGGAATGCAGCTATACATGCTCAAGAAAAAGAGAGTCCACTAGCGGTCTCTGTGATTTCTCAATGTGAATTATGAAGTGACACCGAAACAATATTCGTTTTTTTTTTGTTTCCACAGGTAAGAAAACAGGAGGTGCTCGCAGCAACTCGTCACTATCCAGTCGAGAAGTTGAGTTCCAAAATTGGAAGCGAAGGAAAAGCTATGACCCGATGAAAGCAGCTGCAGAGGGTAAGAAAAAAGAAATAGCTAAGCGACAGAGCTTAGGTCCTGGAGCCAATACCATGACACAATCCTACACGGAAGCTGATCCTGACAGTTCACCATCTCACTCGAGCTCAGTTCTCAGATCACAGGTAAATTGTGTAATGATGAATATTACAATATATTACATTAATCTTTGATTTCTTATCAAAATTGTTCTTCATATTAGTTATGTTAACCTCACCTATAATGGAATGATATCCACATCACCTAACAATAGTCAAAAATTGTAGGAAGTAAGTGCCAAATAATCTGAAAGTGTTAATAGGACAATGATATGATATTTTATTATCTGCTTTCTTAATAATTCATATAATGCCGTCATTGATGCAAAATTATAATTTTCGAACTTGACTATAGCAAACTATAACCATCACTTTGAGAGAGTCATAAATTTAAGTATCAATTCATAAAGATATTATAAGAAAATAAAATAAATTTTAATGTAAGTCTAGAAATTCAACATTCTAGAACTGTTCATATTCGTGATATATTTGAAAAACTATCATTCTTTTTGGTTGGGTAGGTATTATTAGCCATTTACCAAAGACACAAAACTTTTTCCGATTATCAGTCGAAAAGTTTTTACAGAATTCCGAAGCTTTTTTATCTCAACTGTCTTCCAGATGTAATATTTTACCAAAGATCAATTCATTTCTTTGTTGATTGTTTGCATTTGACAAAAAAGCATTTACAAATCAAATAATCTTTCTCAAACAAAATGGTCAAAACTTATTATTATTGAAAATTCTGATCTTTCCTTTGTTGGGATTACCTAAAAACTAAAGTCACTTTCCGTATACAGCCCAGTCATATTAAAAAATAAAATGACTTTTTACCATTATAATAATATAACAAAATAGATACTCCTTGAAAATCTTCGACAATAATTTGTTGAATATTTATTATCACTTTGAGGTGACTGTAATTTCACAACATCTGTACAACTTGTTTGTTAGGAGTTAGGTATATAGTATATATGTTAGTCTTCTAGCAATTTGCAATAACACTTGCACCATAACATATCGTCCGTGAAGCGGAACAAACCTTATGTTCGGTGATGATTTCATTAGTAATTTAGAAAGTAGACAGGCACGAAAGCAAGTGTATGTACCTACTAGTGATTCATAAATAATAATTGATGACATCGTTGGAAAATTATTAGAAAATTGTCTGTTTGAAACTATTATTCATCGTTTAAAATACAAAAGTCCAAAACGATAGTCAGATGATGTTAATTGTGTTTCTTAACAATTAGAATAGAAAATAACTTTTTCACTATGTTTTTTTCTTTTCACTGCCAACTTTCCGGGCTAACCCGATCCATGAATAAAGTAATTAACTCTGTCATTAAAACATGACTAGATTTTCCAAGATGATATCGCTTTTACCAAGCCTCTAGTGTCTCCTATTAGTGAAGTAAAATTAAAATATGCGAATAGCATCTCCCAAAGTGATTTTGCCCATGAGTTTTTCTTGTTTTATGTTTACCTATGTCCATGTCTGTCATCCAGAACAGATAAATTCTTACATTTAATTACATATATTTAATTGTTGTCAAAACCATGACAATGATTTAAGACCAAAGGTTTAAATCAGTGTCTGGAAACGAAACATTAATAAGAAACTTATATTTCCCATTCATTTGTGATGATGAACATTTGCAATTGTACTTGCGTACAGGGGTTAATATACGTGACAGACAATTGAAGACAACAGTTCCTTATTTTTCTCTATTAAAGAAAGTTGTGCAAAAATATGTCCACATTGCAATAATTGTAAAACAATTATTGCATTTTCCATTTTTGAAATGAAACTCCTATATTATTTCAGCAGGACGAAAGATAGTTTCCCTTGATAATTGCGGTGTACAGGGTGGCCCGTTTAAGAGGGGCCTATACCTTATCTCGAAACCTACGGGGGTTACAGAAAAAATTAAATTCAAAAGTTGTTTCTACTAAAATGATCTTTATTTTTGTATAATTTTTCTAATCGTCACTTTGTTATATACGGTGGTGAAACAAAGATACCTTTTTTAAATAGAATACCCTATATTTTATTACATTTTTAAATAGTACTTTCAAAGACAAATTCAACCATGTATATGACTATAGGTCTGTGATGCACCGTTTCGAACTTATTAGCGATCATCTTCAGAATTCAGGTTATATTTAAACCATCATTGTTGGTTTGGTCAGTAACTTTTTAAACTTTTATCCACGTATTATTTTTAAGAAAATAATGCTTTTCTTTAAGCAATGATCTAATTTGAAATATATTCTTAAAATACGCGGTGTTGTCACGATTCGTAAAATGATACTTTTCTCAATTTTCTTAAATGAGACACCCTCTATATTATTGGATTTTCAAATAGTCAATTTAATAAAAATTTCAATTATATAACATATTACGGCCCCCTACTTAACGTTTTGGCTTAAGTGTCAAATAAAATTAAAAATTGAGTAGGTATACCTAAGATTTAAATTATTCAGATATGAAACTGGGAATTAGCTCCTTATCAACTTGTCCACAATCGTTTTAGGGCGTTGTTAAGAAGTCATATTATAAACAGAATATCAAGCTTTGCACAATTTTATTTCTACGTCTAAATGTCTACATGACGCGCGAACTCGTTGCTGCACTTACAAAACTGTTGACGATTTATCTTTGTAAAACATATCTTACAATGTGTCCCACAAAAAAGTCCACTGGGGTCATATCTGGACTCCCTGCTGGCCAAGAGATAGTTCCTTCGTCACTTCCGCCCCAGAAATAGCTTTGTATATATTTCCAAATATCATTTGGACCGATGAATCAATATTTACAACGTATGCGATGTTATTTAATAGAAAAAATACGCATTATTGGAGTCTGGATCTAGAATTTTAGAACCCATATTCTACCAAGAAAATTTAACATCAGTACGATATTTAAGCTTATTAAGGAAATAAATTTGGCCACATTTGCATAATAATATTCCCCAAAGAGCATCCAAACTTAATTTGGCAACAAGATCATGCTCCATCGAAGTGCTGCAATCATTCGTTTTTAAACGAGAATTTCAAAGAGTGGATTGGACAAAACGGAACCATCTCCTGGCCAGCGAGGAGTCTAAATTTGACCCCGGAGGAGTTTTTTTGTGGGGTACATTGAAAGATGTGGCTTTCAAAAATAAACCGTCAACAGTTTTGTAAGTGCAGCAAGTGCTCAAATGCCATACACCATTTAGAAATAGCATATACTAGTATTCTTCAAAACGGCGGACATATAGAAAATCTAATTTATTTAATTTTACTTGTAAGTAATATGCATTAGTAGTTAGTGATAATTTTTTGTTGTCATTTCACGTAGACATTTAGACGTAGAAATAAAATTATGCAAAGCTTGATATTTTGTTTATAATATGACTTCTTACAATGCCCTAAAACACTTTTGAACAAGTTGGTACTATTTTATATATTTGAAATTGCTATTAGAGTGGCTATTTGAAAATCCAGTAATATACAGGGTGTCTCATTTAAGAAAATTGAAAAAAGGTTCATTTTGCGAATTGTGGCAACACTGCGTATTTTAAGAAAATATTTCAATATTTTTTTTTACAAACAATACGTGTATAAAAGTTTAAAAAGTATATGAGCAACCCAACAACGATGGTTTAAAGATATCCTGAATTCTAAAGATGATCGCTAATAAATTCGAAACCGTGCATCAGATACCCATAGTCATATATCGTTGAATTTGTCTTCGAAAGGACTATCTAAAAATGTAATGAGATATAGGGTGTTGCATTTAAAAATAAAGATCGTTTTAGTAGAAACAACTTTTGTATTTAGATTTTTTTTGTAATCCCCGTAGGTTTCGAGATAAGGTATAGACCCCTCTTAAACGGGCAACCCTGTACATAGTATCCTGGTTACTGATTAGTAAGTGATCAGTAATCACTAATTATGCTCTTGGAAACGAATATTGATCTCTTAAGCTCATTTGTCAAAAGAATTTAAATTCGAAAATTACATATATTACAAAAAATTAAAATGGAAGAAGAAACATTAATTTATTTTCAATATATTTATAATGAGAATGATCATGTTATCAAGAAAAAAAAAGATTACTGATTAGCTGTCAACTTTTCAAGAAGTCAACATGCGAATAATTTTGAAATATTTGGAAAGCGATCTATCGCAAAATGAAAAATAATTCAGAAAATATGTCTGAAATCATGAGAAATTAAACAGAGATATAGTGGGTGTGAACGAATCTTCCGGCTTTGGTTTTTAATAGAACACATAGAAGGTGTTGTAACATTTTTGGATTTCGAAGACAATTTGGAATCTGAATGTGACATTTTAAAAAGTTTTTACGCCTAATTAATTTTTTAGAGTCACTTTTAATATTGCATCTAGGTGGCCAAATGTTACGAAAGTTGTTGAGAGAAACAATTGAACGAGCTGAAATGTGTGTTGAACAAGGAGGAACGCACTTTGAAAATTTACTACAGTGAAAGTAAATAAATTATCAATGGCACACTTGGCAAAAGTAAATATAGTTTGCCGACTCTAAAAAAATTAAGCAGACGTTTTTTTATATGTAGGTATGGAGTGTAGAGGGGAGGAGAAAAATCTCTTATGGCTGTTTCGCTTGAAAAGTGCCCACAAAAAAGCATTAAATAACGTTTCAGAAAATGGACAGAATGGCGCTAGTGTAGTAGAAGGTGTAAAATATTTTTATATCTGTTCTTAAACTTAACCTGAAATCTTATCTTGACACTTGACATTACTATTTGGTTATTTTGTGATCTTGATTGTGAAAAGCTCTTAAAAGTGAAAAGTGATTAATAATAAGTGTAAAAGTTTGTGCCATACATATAAAGTGTGTATTGTGTGTTTTTTTTTTATATATATTGAGTTTGTATTATCCATCTTGAAAATGGCGCGTTTAGCTAGTAACTTTTCTTTTTCAATGTTACTGTCTACTCTCACAACTTTCGGCGCTCTCTTTGAAAAATGGTACTTTAGTACACCAGCGCCCTCTTAATTTAATGCTTTTCCGGGGCCATTTTTTTAACACAGGGATGGTGCTCCGCCCCTCTACACTCCATATATGTAGGTAAACTTTTGTTCAGTATGTCTGTCTTATACAGGGACAGACAAAAATTCTCAGTTAGATGTTAGATTTATATTTTTTATAATAAGTTCACAAATCTGCCTTTGTATTTTCAGTCTTTTATTAGTTCAAACATTTTTCGTTGTAATAATGTAACATGTCGTGATCACTTCATTAAACCAAACTTTTTAGATGGCCTCAAAGAAAAAATCGAGTGGATTAAGATTGAGAAATCGAGGTGACCATGGATATTTAAATAATCTCTTACGAGTCAAGTTAACTGAGGAGGCGCACCATCGTGCATCACCTACGTATTATTTCAATATTCAAAGTACTCCTTTTTGTATCAAAATTTCCAAAAAATAAGAATACAAAAGAAAAATGTCAAAAATGTATAAATATAATTGGGAATTTCTTTCTGCCATTGTATAAGACATACTGAACAAAAGTTTACATATGAAAACAAGTATTAGTATATACAATACAATTGATTTTTAAAATTCTCACTTTCAAGGCGAATAAATCCATAACGAAGATTTTTTGTATGAAGTGCAACATTATATTTGCTCCCTTTATTCGTCGTATCATTTTTGGTACGAACTGTCCGGAAACTCTGTACAAATACACATTTGGTACCATTATTGCTTGAGCGTATAACAAGAGGACGACATATCTAGAGCTCTAGAATATGTTGACCGCCAGTTTGGCACCCGTCCCTCCCTATGCTATCAACAAGACCAAGACTTCGTGTGTCAGTAGACAGCTGATTGATAGAAATATTTTTCAATTGGCTGTTTTGGGACAAAAATGGGGGTCGAGAATCCTCGTATATTCTAGTGTCTTAATATATTCAAACCCTTGTGTTTATATAATTTCTATAAATACTAGATACTACCTGATTGCGCTATAAATTCATTGAAAACATTACTACTGTAATTCATAATTTAATTAATTAGTCCAAGAAATATACAACCACAAAACGCGTATATGTCAAATATTTGACAAGTTGTAAGCTAAAGAGCAACTGCTGGCTCATATTATTTTTAAACTATGTCGATCTTTTAGTATATAATCATTGGTAAACTGTGTTACTGAAGTTCATAAGATTCAAAGCAAACTCAGTATAGATTTTTTATACGTTGTCAAATAAAATTGTTGAAAGGTCAATAAAACAGTTCTCAGGTGGTGATGACGTAGACGCTTTGTTTCTGACTTTTATATTAATATATTTTCATTATTAAATCATCGTTTTTTCCGTCACAGACAAAAGAATATTAGATTTTAAAATCTAATACTTTTTTTCCTTGTATAATAAATATTTATTCTCGAGAAAAATAAGATTTTTTCTTTTGAGATAAAATCTGCATGATTTCTTTGACAACTCTAAAATGTAACTAAAAAAATATGTATCTTTTGGTCGAAGACTTATATTAACCCCTGTATGTAAACATATATAACGATATAGGTACTCTTGGTCTTTTACGTTGATAGACCTTATTTATTTGCTGTATTATTTGCTTATGAATTAATTAACTATAGAGTGACTTAGTAGATATTATTCAATATCTTTCTCCTATTCTCTCACCTATCTAGGTATCTACTACTATGCTAAATAATATGGTTGCTGATGACCTCTGACAATCAAATACATCCATGAATAAAATTCCAAGTTTAACTCTCGTAATTCTTCATTGTAAGTTACGATTTCAAAAATGCACAAATTAATTCACTAACAAAACTAACACTTTACTTAAGTTGTTAGCACCTAATCTATCAATCACATGGTTTATTGCTAAAATTAATGTCTAACACAAAATTTATATCTAGGTTTAAGTGAATACTTTAATTTTGGGACAAGAATGATTTGCAGTCAAGAGCTTTTTTTGAGAATATTTTTTTTATTGAAGGCTGAACAATAGGGCTTAGAATAGAGACTCGGGCACTCAGCCTCCTGTAATTAAATATTTTTTTTCTTTGGGATTTTACTTCAAATAAATCGTTTAGATACCAAAATTGCTATAATTTTCACTATAACTCAATATACGACATCCATCGGGGCTTCAATATCTGACAAGCACTATATTATTTATGTTATTTGATTTACAAGATTATCATAAAGTAAGGGAACCTATATTCCTGGTAATAATTACATATTTTTAACAAAATAAATTAACAACCGGGTATGAAAGAAATTCGATTGCTTAAATGATATATGATCGATATGTAATATTTTTTCAGTTCAGTCAGCAACTGTTACCGTTGCTCTAAATTGTGCACTGAATTATTCAGAATTTCTGGATGAATATTAGAAGTAATTCTGTCTCTGGTGTTTTCCTTACACGTATTTGGCATGGTAGTGCCTATTCCATGGTAGTTATATAGTTCAGTATCCAAAACTGACTTTTTTTATTTTAGGACCTTCTAGAGAACCATAAAATCAAGATGTAGGTAATTAAAAAAAATACAACTAAATATTTTTACTTCCTAATATTTTGTTGTCGTGTTTTAAACACTGTTTTTAATTAACCCCACCACCAGTAATTTGCTGGCTTAAAATCAGGTCATCTTTACAAAATGTCTGCTTATAACGTGTTCTTGAAAAACAACAATTAATATTTATTTAGCAGTAAATATGCTGAGATGCTCAATAATGGTTGAAATTCTTTTGCGTTTATTTTGTAACCATGAAAAGGCATAATCCCGAATATGTTCCATCGATAAAATTAGCCATTTGGCTGCACCAAATGGCGACGTTCTTGTTATGAAGACTTCCAATTGTATGTAGATTTTATATTGGCAATATTCGAAAGTTTTCAGAGTTGACTCCACTATTAAGAGAGAAATGGGTCTCATCCGTCCATAAAATACGGCTTAAATATCCATGTGATCTAATATTCCTGAAGAAAAACTATACCTTTTATAGGATAATCATATTCTAATTCAAAAAACAATTTACATTGAATAGAGATACATTCTTGTTTTTTGTAACATTTTCCAAGCTGTGTTGTATGGCATTTGCAATCGTTTTGATATAGAATTTAATCTACATCCCCATACATGTATTGTAAAATAAACTTATTGAAGAAAATATACGCTTGATTTGTTGTTTAATAGCTAATGCTTGATTTCTTAAAATTACATAAGACTTTGAAATATATACCCCTTACTTTATGATAACCCCATACTATATTCCACATACTTACTTGAAACATTTAAAAGATACATTAAGGTACGAAAATAATTATGTACAAACTCTTTTAGAGTTTTCATGGAACCGCTGCATTGGAACAACTCATTAGCTCAGAGGAAGAAGAAGACTTGACCTTATCTGCTGATGAAGGTTTCAGTCCGCCAACACCGAGTCCTTGTGAACTAAGTCCTGCAAAAGCATCTCTAAGGCACACTCTGTGGGAACGTATTAGACATTAATTAATTTATAATGTTCGTTTTTTCCTATTTTGTATTTTCTATCCCCCCATTTATTTACGACCCTCTCAAGCTCAGAGCAAAAATCTCGTATGATCTCAGTTGTTATTGTTATATTTGCGCTTTTTAAAAAGCTACTTAAAAATTTGAGTGCAACTGAGTGACGGAATTTACATTTCACGGTAAATGTACTTCATGTAGGTAGTCTATTTGAGTAGAAACCAGGTAATGAAAAACAGGAAAATATAATCACCTCTTTTTATGAGGGATGTTTTTTCATGCAATATTGCAATAATATAATTTAATAATTCCTGATGTGTGCAATTTTCTCCATTCCAGAAATCTGCTCAAATTTGCATATTCATAATTAGAAGAAAATATTCAAAGAGAGAAATTAATTCCGTTATTGTATTTTAAATAATTTTATACATTTTTATGAAATTTCAAAATTGATTAAAGGTAGTTTCCTAGTTAAAGTGAAATAATGCCCTTCTGCTCCCTATTTATCATGCTGTGATATTTTCTTTAAGGTACTAAAATCTCCATATTTTATGCGATTTTATTAAAAATAAACGGTCTCATGTGTCAATTTTAAATACATTACCTACATGCAATAATGATTATTATTATAAACTATTCCTTTTTATTTTCTAGCCCTTAAGCATATCATCACACTCCCCAAATAATATAGATTTAGGATAGAATATTTTGTTGTACACTTTCGAGACCATCAATTCATGATAAATTTGAAAGGAATCTTTACAAACTATCTAACTGCAGTTGGGATAACGTATTTTTCAATTTTATTATGAATATAATTTGGATCATCTCTTGTATTTATTATAGCAAATGTCATATTCAACATCAATTCTTCCTATATCAGTCATAATAAATTGTTTTGAAGTATATTATGATCACATCGAATGACATTTGCAATGAGATGCTGGCTGATTAATAATATAATAATAATTACAATAATAAGTGTATGATAAACGAAATGTGATTTTATAATCTGAGATTATTATTAAATGTGCAAATAATTTAATCGATCTAGAATTTTTCTCAAAATTATGCTTGTTATTTAAATTGCAGATATATTATAGTTATTTCTGAATATTATTATATACATATATAAAAAATAAGATTCTAAGAGTTTTTTGTAAACTATTTAAATTTTTACACTCACACACATTGAATTTTTGTGTTGCTTGTGTTTATTACTATGCTTTATGGAAATACAATGATTTAAAATTATCTCCATTTTCCTTCCTTTAACCGTACTTGTTGTGGCATCAAGAGCTCATGATATTTAACACAGTCCACTGAATAGATGGACAAGTTCAAGATTATCATTGAGTATATTCTTCAAAATTCTGAAAGCGTGGAGCCTTCGAAGAGGTAAATTGCAAAATTTTTATACAAATAATTACATAGTTGATAGTCAATATGTCGGGAACCCTCATTTTTCTAATTACAACCCTATCGCAGTTCAGAACGCATTCAAATTTAAGTATATTCAGAGAACTTGTTTTTTCAACAATATCCGATTTCGTCATTTTAAATAATAGAAGTTTATTAAAATGTCATCTCTTTTCACTTCAATAAAGTAAAAGTTACAAAAAATATTCCTATTAATTATTTTAATTCTTTATAACACGTATTTTTTGCTATTAATCACGACAACTTTTAGAAAATCACTTTAATAGAAGAAATTTATGTAGAAGTAGTATCTGAAACGATATCATCCAGACAGACGGAACCAAAATTTTTACAGTTCACGTTTCTAGAAATCTATCATCTAATAAATTGTGTTGATTCTAGATAACAAAAAAATATGTTGCTTTGGAATTTATAAATACTCTGAATAATCATGTCAGTCTTGGTTAACGACGCTATCAGAACTTCTTCAATGAATACCGTGAATGATTTTATGATTTTATCATGGATGTAGTATTTATCTATACTAATTAATATATATATATATATATATATATATATATATATATATATATATATATATATATATATATAGTTTGAATACCCATCGAATGGGGTTTCGTCATACCTTGTCTATCTATTTTTTTCGTTTGTAAACTAGGTGAAATAAAATTTTAACGACATAAACATATGTCTTCGATCAGATCGGCTGATTGTTATTTTGACGTTTGTTCTTGTTCTCTTTGACGTTTAATGTCAAGCGTTTCTTTTTGAAAGTGATTTAGCCCCTTTACAAATATGTCAGTGTTTAGGGGTTAGGAATTAAAATTTAATTTAAATTATCTACGACATGCGTAAAATGGCAGATGACGTCAGGAATTGTGACGAAACTCCACTCGATGGATATTCAAACTACGAGAAAGGACTTTTCGTATGACCACGGAAATCTCGAAAACTACTTATATCTTATACGATCTCAATAATTTTTTTTATTGAATTTTCATATATCTGCGCGGGTGACATAGGCTATATTTTATGTTACTTATAGCTTTTCTATCTATCTGCAATTCCCAAAGAAGTATCTCTGAGTTCTTTGGCTGAATTTTCGTGGATTTTTCGGCATATATTTGTGTGTAGGACTGTTTTGTGGGAGTCTGTCAGTGCGACTGGAATTTAAAGGTCGATGGTTCCATACCGGAAAATCCTTATTAAGACATGTGTAGGAAAAATTAGCATGCTGTTCTCTCTTGTTGAATATCTGTGGATTGATCTGGGTTGGTGTTCGGATTAGTTCTACTTGCGAAATCTCATAGAAGGGTTCCATACTCAAAACTTTTAATGACGTTATGTTTTCGTAGCACAATCTACGAAAGTCTTTTGGAAGTGCCGGGTAAAACAGCTAGTATATTATTAACCAGTGGTGCAAAGGTTGTTGCGGGTTAACACTGGCAGACTTAGATCATCGAAGTTAAATAGCACAGTGCGTGGCGAACGGTTTGGACAAATGATATGTGATATGGGTGCGCGAGTTATATGCCTAAATTCCAGGAAGAATGCTTGTATAAGCGTCTCGACAGTGTGTCGACACGCTAGTAACACATGTATGTAACATCATCTAATGCTGACTCTGTATAATATTATTATTTAAGGCACACGCCAAAGGCGAATGTTTCACTTGTAGTTTTAAACAATTATCGGCGTCACTCTGCCCGATTAAGTTTTAATTCTATTAAGTCTGTTTTTGTAGTAATTAAATAAAATCTTTTTTAAAAAGGTAATTTTAGTTACCAAAAACATAACTCGCGTTCGAATGTCCCTGGCTGACTTATTGCATTCTCCTCCTCTGGCTAGGCAACGGAAAACCAGCGACTGTTTATTTCTTCTTAGTACAGCTTCTCTGAAAGGATGTGTCTTGAGATTTACCTTAAAAGTATATGGGTGGTCCGTAAGCCATTTTAAACTGTAGGTCCCTTCAAGTAGAGAAGTTGCCTAGTAGTACGAGTACAGTAATAGAAGAAGTGGTGTTAAACCACTGAACTATATAAATATGGAATAGGTACTGAAAGATGAAGATTTATAGAGAATGTGTGTCATTATTGTTCAAATGAGGAACCACATGGAGGTAGTGTGTCACAATATATATTTTTCGGTAGGAGGGAGACCTATTCTCCACATGTAACTCTCTCTGGCGTGTACCTTTCACGGACCATGCAGAAAAGTACCTATTCCATATAGTTCATTGTGCAAAACTGACTTTTCTAGTGAATGTCACTGAACCGATTTCAATAAAATTTTATGACTTTGTAGGGTAACCATAAAATCAAGATGTATGACATGTAATAAAAAACAATAATTTATTAAAACAGCAGATATAGACGTAATTAAATTTATTCCAATATTTAACCTAACGAGAACTGTATTACTTGACACATTTCAGTAATCCAAGTACAAAATATACACATAACGATATATACAACAAAAAAAGAAAAAAATAGATTATTCTGTTCATTAAAACCAAACATCTCCCCCATCATCATCTTCAGGCATGCCAGATTCCTGCATTGTACTATTATTCGCACCTTCATCCTCACTTTCACTCACAGCTAAATCATCCTGAATCTTCATTTCAGAGTATTGGTTCTCTTGTTGATTCTCATCCTCATTCTTTCTCAGTGGTAAACCAGACATTAGAAAATCTGATGGATCATAGTTGGGATCTACATCTACATCCATACTTTCTTCTGGACGAGAAATATGCAATTTCACGTTAGATTATTTTTCTATATATATATTAAGAAAATGAAAAAATAATCACCTTTATAAACCATTTGCTCAGCTTCTTCACCCTCATTGGTCTGATAATAGCCCATTGTGCCGAGCTGAACCATAGCTTCAGCAGCCTGTTGACTGTCATCATCTGCCACTTCGTCCTCCATTGGCATTTCGGCTGAAATGAGAAGGCTTTTTTGCTCACTCTCGAATTCATTCAAAGGCACCTGTAAAGAAAAAGTTGAAAAAACCATGCTTGTAATTTTAAATTTAAAATTTCCACCTCATCAAGTTCTTCTTCACTAGAAAATTGAAGATCTTCTTCTAGAGTATGTGCCTCCTCATTCTTAATCTTTCTTTTTTGTTTTGGCGTCTTGGGTGTCGTGTTATAATCGAGTCCTTGGATTCCTTCCACGTCAATGAGATCAAAATCATCGGCTGGAGGTGATTTGACAGAAGACATATGTTCTGGAGAGCTGGTTTGGCTCTAAAAATATCCAAAACCAATCTATTCATTTCTTCTTCTATTTCAATGTTAAATTTACGATAGGTGCACACCCTCAGTTATTACAGAATATAGATTAAATAATATTTTGTATTTTCCAATGTATTATCTAATAAACTCGGCCCAAGTTTTTGTAAAACAAATAATTACGTATAACTTTCAATACAAGTTTTAAAATATATTCTTCAATTTTGGCTAATACGCTCTTTGGAGAATACTTTAGGAAATAAATAATTATTCAAGTCTTATGATCTAATCAATGACACGGGGCCCACGAATCAGAATTTTACTGAAATACTGAAACGACAGAGATTCACAATACTGACAGAATCAGCCGAATAAGATCATAGACTCTATAGTCTATAGAGAGCTCTTTGGTTATGAGTCGGCTGATTCTACCCATATAACCCACTTTTAGAGCTACAACAATTTTATCAGAAGTGTTTTATTCAGGCAGTCGTGACTTCTGACTTAGGTAGTCAAATAGTTTCTGTACAGTCAACCAGGGTATAAAGCTAACATGTTTTGTTCATTTTAGCCACTACAGTTTATTTCATCTTGGCGGTTTCTTGCTAAAGAAATATAATACTCACAATTTGGTCTGGTTCAGCAATAGTGTAATTTTCATCATCTCCACCCATCCAAGCTTGATCGTCATCTTGCAAGGCACGTTCTTGTGCCAACAAAAGTTTATTCTCAAGTTGTGTTAAATGTTCATCATACTACAAAAAAAACAATAAATTTTTTATATTTTTGTCTTTCACTTGATCATTACCTCATCCAATGTAGCTTTACATATTTTTACAAGTTGTTCTGCTTTCTCTGTGTAAGGGGAATCCTTACCATTGTAAAGTACACAATTTTGCAAAATTTGTTCAATGTCCAAAAGGAATTCATGCCTACTGTGATATTTATGAGCTGCAAAAAAGTTTTGTTACTCAATTTACCATTATACGGGTTGCTTCAGTGCTTCAAGGTGAATAGTCTATAAGACATAGACATTTTAAGAAAACTTCTTACATTTTAGTTTTAAAATTTACGGTGGTAGAGTAGAGTGTTCTATAAAATTGAAATAATAGCGACTTACAATAACTTGTGATTGTCTTTCTCATTACGGTTGTAATACTATCTGCCGGTTCCTAAATACAAACCATTACCCTGGCCAGGCTTAAAATGGCCTTGGAAAATTGACAGGTATAGGGACTCAATATAGGAATATGACATTGACTCATGACATCATTTAAGCCTGGCCAGGCTAATGGTTTGTATTTAGGAACACCCTATATATATTTTTTATCAAAATCTGATTCTACTCCCATTTTATAGGCGACGTCTACCAGTCTACGATAGACTGCGAAAACGGATTCAGCTAATATCTCCCACTTTAATTGATTTCAGGAAATATTTTTTTTATTATATTGTTGTCTTTAGTGTCTCAATCAAAAAAATTAGGACTAACCGAATATTTATATTTGTTCTTTTTCCATCCGCAAATTCATTGAAGAAATTCCAAATGCAGTTGCCGCTAGCTGCTGCACAATAATATAATCTATACACGGTTGTGTGCGCACGCACTCGGCATCTAGCTGCTTCTGGCTGTGTATTTTGCAGCACTGAATTGCGGCCTAGTATGTGCATCGGCGTTTCTTATTCGCCCAAATCTAAGCTATAGGCAGGCTGGCAGAACACCGGCAATACAACCAAGCTTGACGTAGTTTAGAGTTAGATTGGTGAAATCTATAGATATGATTAAGTCCATAGTAATCAACCTGGTCGTGGTTGTTATGCTATTTTATTATTATTTCCAAATTAATAGTATCTATTAAACAAATTAAACACCATCAATGCCATTATAACTCATGTCAGGGGGAGGTAGAAAACAAAATAGAAGATTTTCTGAAAATAATTATCAGAAGATAAAATGGTTAACGGCTTCAATAACTAGAAACAAATTGTTTTGTTGGAACTATCTGTTGTTTACAAATTGAAAAATCGTCAGTTTGGGGGAAAAATAGGTTTAGATTTTTTTGATAATTTTAAAAATGAGAAACATGAGAAATCGCAGGAGCATATATTTTTTTGGGCAATTAAATTTGAGTTGGTTCGGCAAACAATATAGTTTAGTTATAGTTTAGATTCGGTGCATGAAAAAGATATTGAAAATTATAATGTCCAAGTTCGTGAAAATCGTGCTATTTTAAAAAGATTATCTGATGTGGTCATTTATTCAATATGACAGGAAAGTGCTTTACGAGGACACGATGAGAAATTAGATTCAGAAAATAGAGGAAATTTAAAGAATTAAATGATCTCTTAAAAACCTATGATTCGAAGAGCATTTTTTGAATGAGGGTAGAGTTCGTACAAGAATCAATCGACCACTCTGGCCGTCCCCCACCTAACAACCAATTATTTTCGAAGATACCCGAAGCGAAGCTGTATATAGAAATTCCATAGGTGTATGAATATAAGCGATACACGAGACGCTCACTTTCATATAACATATAGATATATTTTAATTATAATGCCATGACACTGGTTTGAATTAGCCGTCGAATGTGCTGCTCAACGGAATCGTGTTCTCTCGTGATTGCTCCCAATCTACCTACCAACAGGTCGTTTAATTCTTGTACGAACTCTACCATATTTACTGGAACTTCAAAATCTATTCAAAATGATGTAATGGAGAGTAGGTATAACTACAGTCATTACTAACATAATAAAGAATGAACTATTTATGAATATTTTTTATATTTCGTAGGAGATTAGGGCTACTGGCGAACACCAACAAAAATAAAAAGTAACGCGCCGCTGCAATACCGCAAGGTGGTGTGGAAATTGCAAAGTACATAACATTGTTTATATTTATAGGTATAAGATCAGCCTCATCTAGTTCAAACTTCACGAGCCGCCACTGATATTTCTAGGCATTAAATCAGTTAAATGAATCTTATGGAAGCATAAAATGCATAACTTTATACCACTATTTTGAAAAATTAACAACCAGGACATATGGATATGGAACTATTTTATTGACCAGTTCTGCACTATAACGAAGAGATAAATTGACAGATATATTAAACTTCAACTAACAAACTTATAATTTACCAAAACTAAAAAATGTAGGCAATGGACGGACAAAATATACTCAAATACAATATTGTTTTTTGTTTCCGTTCCCATGGCAAAACATTATAAATGAAATTTCTACAAATACAACATGATCTAGGGATAAACATGCTTATAATGGAGTACCAGATTAAACACAGGTAAAATTTTCGGGTAAGGACAAAGTTCGCAAATAAATGTTTTCTGATTCAACAGTTAAAATTTTTTTTCCAACTTGCTGATTATATATTTTTCTATAGGTTGTATTTGTGTCTAAACTGACGAAAAATATGGCTAAGAGGGTAAAACGACATTTACGCTACCTGAAAAATTGTCAATATGTGATTTTATACATAGAGAAAAACAACAAGGAATATACCATATAATAACAGGCGACATTTTGCGTGATAAAGGTGAAGCAGTTTGCCTAATTTTTGAAAAATGTATCTATTGGATCAAAATGTGTATCTAGGCTAAAATTAAGGCTTTAAGACTAAGTTACAACATAAAAACATTAATTAAATTTTATCAGAGTGGAAGTTATTCATTTAATAAGCTGAGTAAAAAATATCTCAAAAATAGATTTTTAAAATAGGGAAATAAGAAAATTAGTGCCTACTTCCAGTAAATCGAAGGTGACCATAAGTCACTATTATTTTACTTGGAAAGACCATTGCTAGGCTACTCCTAAATATTAATAAGTATGAACAGTAATAATTCTCACCAGCGACCCTTTTCGTGATCGTTTCCAAGTCCATTGGCCTTTTAACGATACTGTAATAATCTTTGACTAGTTTTTTGTTGACCGGTTTGAGGAATGGCCACGATTCTGACATAGTCTTCAACTTTGTATTCACAACATTATCCAGAATGAATGTTAAAGCTACTTGATCGTTATCATCCAGTAGTGGATTTATGGCTTTTTCTAGGCGCATCAGTCTTTCTTCTTTTTCACCTAATCGTTCAACGCATTTAGTGAGCATTCGTTGTGCTGCCACTGTAAGACTACTTTTTGGGCCATTGTAAAGATTAGAATTCTCGACTATTTGATTGACATCCGCCAAGAATTCTTCACGGCTTTGGTATTTCTTCTGCCTTAGGTTCTCCCTAATAGTTTGTAGATCCATTGGTCGTTGAACAATTTTATAATAATCCAGTACCAATTTTGGATTAACAGGAAACAAGAATGGCTGTACATCTGGCATATCTCTCATCTCATTCAAAATATTCTCCAAAATTGTCGAAAGAACGACAACTGGATCAGTTCTCATTCTGTTTGCAGGTTTATTGTGTTTCTTCAAATAATCACAATGTTGATCATTGATACCACGTCTTCGTTTCCTGTTGCCTAAAGCATCTTTTGGCACCTTCAGTGTCAGGCTCCTTCTTTTCATTTCTTCTGCATGCTTCAACAGTTTACTGGATAATTTTACTTTGGTGCCATCTACATTGACAAGATCTTCATCGTCTGTATTCAATTGCTTTTCAATGTCTTCTTCTTGTTCTTCTGTCATAGCAACATTTATTGGTGCACTGCCTCCACCAGAACTTTGATATAGTGGACATGCCTTGTTCGTTCGCATATGTCCAACATTTCCACAAGCACCGCATTTCAATTTCAAATCTGGTTTCAATTTGGTTTTCCTTCTTGATTTTGATGGAGAACTGCTCAAATTTTTACTGGAACTCGGCGTTGATGGAGTTCCAGGTGATTCATTGGGATTGGGTAATTTCTCCACATTTCCAGGCGTTGAATTGGAACCACCCAGTGGAGTTATTTGACCCCCAGCACTCATCCTCTCCTTCTCTTGATTTCTTTTTATTCTTCTCAATTGCTCCTGTATTCTACGCTTCTCTCGTTTCATCTCTTCCTTTTGAGCTTCATCCAAAGTAGCAAATTGTCTGATGAATGCTTCATCTTTAGTTGTGCGAATTTTAACATACGCATCAATGACGGCTGGTTTGCGTACATACTCATATCTTGTGAATTCTTTACCATCAGGTTTTCTAAATGTTCGAATTATTTTCAATACTCGTGCTTGTTGTGCCACATAATTTTGATCCTCAGTCTCTTCGTTGTCACATTTCTTCTTCTCTTTGGCGGCTCTCTCCTTCTCTCCATCCATAATCATCTTTCGCAATTCCCGTCTTTCTTGCTCTTCTCTCTCCAAGGAAAGCTGTGTACTCGTTTTCTTATTAGCCAACATATTTTCAATATTTTTACCCATCTCCTCGATATCTTCATCACTTTCATCTTCTGAACTTTCATCTTCGTCAGTACTCAATACTTCAGCACTTGATAGGACTCTATTTTGTAGATCAAATATCCTTTGACATTCTTCCTTATAGCGTTCCTGATGTTCTGCTATGGAAAATCTGTTACCTCTGGAAAACTTATCCATACCTTCTTCACCAGCTTTAGCTTTCTCCGTCGAAAGTGTTCTAACAACATCGATGACTTCCCATCTTGATAACTTTTTAATCTGAAATAATAGGCCGGTTTTGATTTAGGACCAGACAGTATAAAATAAATTGCCTACCTCCTCTTCTGGAACACCAAATTTTCTCAGTAACGCCTTAGCATTGTTGAGGGATAATCGCCTTAAATCGGCATCAGTACCAGTGACAGTCCTTTTCGGTTGTGATTCCTGCTCTTCTTTGCTCTGCGTTGGCTTATTCGGCACTCGCACATAGCTGAATCCCTCACCACATCCAGTAGGATCAGCAGGTCCAGTTAATTGAAGAAGGCATTTGCCTCGCATAGCTTGTATATAAGCTCGAGTGGTATTCCAAGGGGCAACTTTGACTTCATCGTCCATTTTTAATTGCATTTCTTCATCGTCATCTTCAGCAGGGGTAAAGAGGAATTTTTCACCGTATCCTGCATCCTAAAAGACAATTATAATAAGTGATTGGACAATACGCGTGACTTTCTCCACCAAAAGTTAAATGTTTTAAATGGAAACATGATAGCAACACAACAAGCATTTTGCGTTTGTGAGTTCGGCTAGTTTCGTTAAACACAACGATTGTTTTGTTTGTATCTCGAAATCATCATTACTGTAAATAAAAAGTGTCGGGCTGCATTCGGAGTTTTCGAGGGCCGGTTGAGGAGAATTATTCATCAGTGCCTTAAGGAGCTGCAGTATCTTTTAAAAATCATATTCATTTTGAATTCTTTGACATTCTCTTGATGTAAGTTTTGAGAAATTAACATCGACAATTCTAGTACATACAGTGAATATGAATAACAATTCTCATATTAACTAGAGAAACAATTGAGAAAGAGAAAGAAAAAAATGTATAAAAAAGACAATTCACTGTTTGACGTTATCAGAAGTTCTGAGGATTTTCATGACGACTCTAAATTTCTCACCCAGGTGAATTATCTTGAAATTAAATTTCATGTTGCCAATGAAGTGATCATTGCAAGTTTGAAAAAGCAAATATTTTTATTGGAAGAAAGTGTTCAAGACAAGGAATAATTAATCATATAGAAAGAGAAAAACCCAAAACTTCTATTAAAAAAGAAAATAATAAATAATTTATTATTGGCATACCTTGATACATCAAAATTATTATATAACTGGTAATACGGATTTTGAAAATATGCTGATACAGATCAGCTGTTTTGAATTTCATAACTGAATTCCAACTGGATATGAACTAAAAAATTGTGCACTTTTATCATTGGAACAGTTCGCATGGGAAAAATAAAAACAGTTCAGCAGAAACTGTATTATGTGGTTTCCCACAAGAGTCTATCCTGGGACCGGTTCTTTTTTCTTGAATATAAATTCGTTTGGAATAATTGATTGGAAAAATAAATTTGTTTCCTGACGGTACAGAAAGATGACAAGATTGAAAAAACTGGTTCATAAAGAAACGTAGAGTTATAAAAGTAAATGATACTGGTAATGATGTCAACTAAATGAAGTCATTGACTGAATGAAATTATATCATTTAGAAAATGAAGAATTATTGATATTAGTCAGGTGGGAACACAGATAAATGGAAAGCAGAAGCGGTAGGCCAGTAAATTCTAACAGAAAGAAAGGAATCCGAAAAAAAACATACTTAAATAGGTATTGAAATATTAGTATTAATAGTGAATACAAAATTATATAGTATAAATAAATGGGTATAAAAGAGATTTTGTTTTAATGTCTCAATAGCCCGCAATATATAAATATGGTTTCAATATTTTTTGGGAATTTAGGTCACTCAACAACTTTATTGACATGACTGTTATGTAATTTCATACCTTTAACCTTTGTTCTGCAGCAACCATACTAAAATATGCACAGCATTGTTCTGGAGATACCATTGCTCTGATTTCCTCCTCGGTTGGAAGACGGAAATCAGGTTTAATAACCCACCAATTTGAATCCATACCTATCGGACATTTTTTCAAGAAAATTGTTTAAAAATCATTTAATCAAAAATTACCTGTTCTCTTAAAGTCAGCACACAACTTGAGTCTTTTTCTAATACTACTTTCAGAATGTGAAGGGAAGGCTTTCTTGATATCATCCATTTTAATTCGTCTGGGATTGTCTCTGCTTTTCCAAAATAGACGATAGATAAATACCTGAACAGGAAAAAAAATAAAGGAAATAGAACAGAAGCAAAATTTAAAAAAAATTATGGCTTACCTGTAGAAAATCTCGGACAAAATTGTTGGCCCTCTTCGAATTGGGTCCAGGAACTTCATACAGAGGACACTGTTGACCAGCAACATATAGGGCATCCACTTCCCTTATGTAATATTGTTGGCGTGTTCTTATTATAAGAAAGTCCGTTTCTGGTATGTTTTGTTCATATATAGGTGCTCTTAATAATATATAAAATTAGCATTTCATTTATAAGTTAAAAAGAAAAACTTACCTATACATATTGTTTTCAACTGCCTGTATGGATTGTCCTGGATGAAGGATACCCAGGAAAGGCGAAGTATGTGCATATGCTGTTTCACCATATCTATAAGACGGTGGTCCAGAATCTTTTGCCGCTTTCCTTTTATAGTAATTCTTAATCTTGGAACACATACCAACCTATACAAATATGAAAAATGATTCAAAAATATATTTTTAGAAGAAAATTTCAATTTACTTGGTTCATTAATGGTGGATGCTCTTCACAAAACTCCACCAGAATGAGATCACCATCTCGTCCTGATAAATCTTCAGCAGTTCTCATGAAGAACACATCTCCACCTCCGGAAGCGATTCTTTCAGTTTCACGTTGCTAAAATGTAAAAAAGGTATAGAATCAGGTTACAGACATTATGAAATATTTTCATTTTTATAAAAAGAAGAATTTAGAGAAAGGTCACTAGAAAATGTTATTGCGAAAAGAATCATATTATCATGAAAAAAAATGTTTTACTACGGATTACAAAAGTTATCATCAAAACCAGAACAAACCGCTGAAAATATTGTTTTTTTCTAGGTCGTATTTTTATAATTTTTAGGAACTGAAGTATCCATCTTTGGGCACAGGTGCAACGGAATAATACAATCTATAATTTAGACTTCATGAAATACGTTGACTGCCGACAAGACTTCCAAAAAGGTCTAAAACTTTTCACAACTAATGAATTCAACGATGAACATTTAAATTTAGATTATAGATTGGCCGTAATTCGACAAAAAGATGAGATCAGATGTCACACCGCAACAGCAATAATAGCTATATTGAGATAACCATTTGCAGGTAGTTTGACTTCACGATTCGATGACATCAACACGTTGACATATTTAAGTCTAGACCAGCTGAGAGAGAAGATTCGACAAACTATCGAAGATACTCCTCCTAAAACCTCTTTACTTGATGAACAAACTGCTCAGCTTCTTTTGGACCACCCTTTATAGCTCATGACAATATCATAATTCTTTAGAATGTCAATATTTCAAACCCTGGCCGTATAAACGATGGTAGTAGAGAAGTTTTGCCAAGCGTCGAAATTGTGCAAATACGACGTCATGATAGGCATAGAAAAATGTATGTAGTTTGGATATTTCTGTCTTGTACCCCAGCGTAAGCGCTTGCGGTCACTCTCATAATATCCCACAAATGTATCGCTCCAAGGTGGCAGCAAAAAAAGGATAGATGCTAAGTAGCCCACTCGTGGATCGTGGCCTATGAAATACGATCACCGTTTCAAGATCTGTATGTAGGACTACGAAGCAAGAGAAGGAGTTTAAACTCGCTATACAAATCATGTTTAATTCCCTTAGCGAATTAGATGTGCGCAAGAAGTCACTCTCAAGAACCACCGACAGCAGATTATTGTCAAAAGGGAACGTCTCTGATACGCAACGTCTATATTCTCATTCGACTACTTAGGGAAACGTAGGCAGACCATTCTCCTGTCATATCCAGTTGACTTGTTGGGATGACTGATTCAAACGGATCAGCAATGGAAATATCATTTCAATGTTTTCTTTTGTTCGAGTTTTCTCAATGGGGCATGAATCAATTGAGATGTTTCGGGTGCTATTTTGAATGTTCTTCCTTTATTAGGGATTTTCTCCTGAAGGTAAGGTAATATAACAGAAAATAAACTTTTTTTACGGAATTCGTTGACTTTATATTAATTATAATTATAGCATAAACAGATCATTATGTGGCAATGTAAACTGTTCTTTTATTTCCTCTTAACAGTTAGAAAAAGAAATACCAAACTTCTTATGAACTTACCTTTGCTTTTTTCTTGATATGTTTCACCAAGGGATTAACACCATGAGCACCGGGTTGTGACAACGGTCCATGAGAAAATCTTTTCATCGGTGGTCTGTGGAAATTTCGCAAACGCATCGGTCCCATGTGAGTTTGTACAAACGGCGCCCGCAATTCCACCACTGGTGTGGAATGTTGTATCAAATTGGCGCCACCAACTTTGAGTCGTAATGTTGTTTCTGTGGTTCTTGGTTGATAAAAGCTACGTGTGATTGAAAATTAATTTGAAAAGTCCTATAAAAATAATAACAGATAATCTTACATATCATTGGATATATTGAATGGGTCTCTATCTGGTGATTTTGGTGGCGGAGGTGGTGTGTCTTCTTGAAGAACATTTATGACACCAGCTTTCCCCAAGAGAATTTTAGATTTTTTCACATGTGGATGGGGAATTTTCACTTTGACAGGAGTTGCTTGACCTTGTTTGAATGTAAAGACGAAAAATATAAAGAATATTATTTGAATAAAGAATTGAGATTATGTCTTACCGGCAATTTGTTTGGATGGATCAATATCATCAGGTATACCGAGGATTATATTCTCATCATTGGGATCCAATGTAAGAATTGAAGGTTTAGGTATGCTTTTCATATTCTCTGCATCCCATATTACATCATCTTCCCATCTACCGTACACTAAATCTTCATTCTCAACTGGAAAAATGGAATACCAGGTATCATCTTGATCTTGATCCGGTCTAGGTTTCAAGCTGAAATATTCGTATATACGTATAAGCTAAATGTTTATTACAATGCAATAATATCAATATTATTTATTATAAAAATACTCACAGTTGAGCTTTTGATTTGATTCCTGGTAATGGAAGATTAGGTACAGGTGGTAATCTGGTAGTTCCGCCAACTTTTCCAGGTTGACTGAAAGCCTGTGCTGTTCTGTTGACACTACTGGGTACCCAACCAGCTGCATTTGTTTTGGAATTCAATTTTTGCAAGACCTACAGACATAATTATAATAGTCTTATTCTAAATCAGTCTCATAAAGATTTATACCGTTTTGAAATATAGCTATTTCACGTTCATATTACCTTGTGTTTGATATCATTACCATCCCAAACTACATCATCTTCCCAATGCAACTGAGTTACCATTAAAAAAGCATCATCTGGATATGGCTCTTCTTCAATATTCCCAGCCACTTCTTTGATTTTTGCAGGTGGCTACGGAATACATCATGGTTTAAAAAATACTCTATGATTATACGAAGAACTCACAGATCCTTCAACTTTGAAGCCGTAATTGAAATCATCGCCAGTTTCGGGTACCTCCAACATATCGTACCATATTTGAGCTGGTCCAAATCTCCAATCCGCTGTTTTCGGTCCAGTATCATCTTTTTTCTCAGCTTCCTGTTTATTTTCTGTCGTTGGAAGTTCTACCGGTTTAAGAAATTTCTCCTGAAAATTAAAGCATTCATTCTAATGTTTTTTTTAATTCGAAAACTGGCTTTGATACCTCATCGTCACTTGCTATCAGTTCAGGTTTGGGTTCAGCAAAGTCAAAATACCAACCACGATGCCTTGGTTTCTCTTCATCCGAATTTGAATCGGATTCATGTTGATTGTTATTATCTTTGTACTTTCTCTTTTTCCTTTTCTTTCTAACGTTTTTCCATATATTTGGTAAACTACTTGGTTTTCCTGGCCCAAAAAGCCTTGAAAACCTCAAAACCTAAAACAATGCAATAGAACAGATAATAATTTGTTTCCAGTTACATCTAATAAGATTCAAAATCACCTTTCCATGTCTAAAATCAGGGAAAAGTTCCGTCACATCGATATCAGCATATTTGGATGGCAACATTGCCGCCAATGGCGTTTCCAATTTCTTTTTGTCCACATCACTGGACTCAGTCTCCTTTTGTTCCTTGATAGGAGCAGGTGGGGGTGGCATTAACTTATCATCATTTTTTATACCTGTTTCAGTATCACCATCATTGTTTGTAGTTTTAGACTAAAATTATCATTAATATATATGTAGGCATATCTAAGAGATTATCATAGGAACATTAACATTAACAGAACATTAATTAATTAATAGAAATACATTATACATTTATTCATGTAACCACCAAAAAATGTCATACAGACAACTTAGAAAATTTTACCTCATCTTCTGCAAGCTCATTTATGTCAAAGAAATCTTCTGCAGATGGAGACTTAATTAAATCCTTACAGGACAAGGAATAGTTATTAGATTTTTCTCCAAATTCTTCGTGACTGTTATCTTGGAAGTTAGTGCTCTCATCATCATTAGGGGCTTCTTCTTTTATTTTCTCATCACCTATCATATCTTTGAGAAACGAACTGAATCCCAATCTAAGAAATTCCAAAACAAATTAAAAATGAATATAAAATAGTCGATAGCCAGCATACCTTCCAAGAGAAGACAGCTGCTTTTGTTCAGCTGAATCAAACACATCGCTTTCAAGATTACCAGATTCATCAATGTTCCCAAAGAGGAATCCAGTAAGATTAACGCAGGTCTCTTCATCACTGTCAGCCATATCGTATCAACAAGCGGCTTATTTAAAGTAAATTCCGCTCTTAACCTTAATTACTATATTGCATCTGCATTTCTCATGAACGTAGAACAATCCAACAGTTTCGTATTCAGTTCAAAATACAACTGGTGTTTAGTGTTTAGGATCTTAAATCTTTCTGCTTTCTTATCCAAAATACTAAACAACCCTAACCATTAATAACTAATCCAAACCCAAACAACATACACAATAAAACACATACACACACAAAAAACAGGGTTGACGTTGACGTTCGACTGTTTGACAATGACGTTTCTATAGCGTTCATCCCGTTCATCCCACGGTCCAAGGATGATATAAGAAGGAGAATCAACTACTTTATGAGAAAGCATGCCGTATATTGTCGAGTCAGTGGGCGGGCCTACTAATAAGTCGAGCCAACTGGTGTCGGTGACTGTGACTAGTGGAATGTCATTCATATCATGGTACAATAAAGTACCTTCATATCATCAGAGACAACCTGAAATCATATTCATATGTTTGCGCCGTGACGGAACCTAAAATCCTAAGACCTAACCTATTTACTCGACATCGTATCTTCCCATAGACCTTATAATTCATGGACTGCTAATACTCTATGCTTCCCAGCAAATCGAAGCGGCCCATAATACAAGGCTTTAATGACATGTTTCAGGCAAACCATGGTCGTAACAACGACGTATATGCATAGGGTCTACGTGTAGATCCATCTTTGCAGTGAATTCATTCAAATAAGATATAATATTGGTTCATCTTGATTTATCTGTATACTTTTACAATTTCTTAAGATTGGAATTATTAGGATCGTAAATCAACAATAAATAATCATTTGGAATTATTAGGATTGTAAATCTATAATAATTGGACCTAATAATAATCAATGGGTGCTGCTTGAATATGCGAAACATTTTTTGTATATATTTATTTAGTTTAGTTTCGAGAGGCCGAAATAGAGAAATAAGCAAAAAATATCTTTCTTGAAACCTTCTACATATGCACGCATACCATATATGTTATAATATACCTACTATTACACTTTTGCCATCCAGCAGGCTTTGGCTCTAACCATTACGGTCGGTAATAAGTGGGATTGAGGATTCAGGTTATAAATAAATTTGTTGTAAGAATAACATTTATTTTTCAAAAAACATATAAAGGTTCAAATAAGTATAGAAAAATTGAGGTAGGTAAACAAAACAATGAAAAGAGGAAAAATGCATGCATTTGGCAAGAAATTTCCCGGAGCAGACTGTTGAGTATATACCCACAAATCAGACAAAAGTGAAGGTTGTCCAGCATTTTTCACGACTTATTCTTACACATTGCACATACTATTGATTAAATCAATTATTTCAGCACCATTTTTAATGTTTAACCACAACGAGAGCATTAGCATTAGTAGGGATATTTCCACACATAGAAGAAAGTTTATATATGTTTCCACAGATTATTTCGTTGTCAACAAAAACAATGGGTGCGGTCGAGAACACGCTGTAAGCAATTACAGCAATAAAAGTCATAGAGTAAATAGGTTAGGTTAGGTATAAATGTGAAGTAGACACCAATAAATATTTTAACTATGGTAAACAAAGCAAGCGGTTTTTTATTAAATTTAGGCTGTGTTCTGGGAGTCGCTATCTGCACTATCAATGCAAACACTACCGATGCTGTTCGTCTACCTTAATATTGTGTGTTAGTGATAGCAAGCTCCATGAACACTATTTTGCGTTTGCGTCCACATTCTGTCATTTGCTGTCATTGAGGTTAAGGAGTTAAGTCACAAAAATATGAATAAGAAAATTGACTTATTTTTTGTCAATGAAGAGACTCGACTGAGAATATGTACAAACTGAAACTACTTAGCAGTAACTAGCATATCTATTTGCCATACCATGACTTTCAATTTCAAACCTGCGCAAAGATCTCTGCCTGAAGATCTGGTTTATCCTTACAATTTTCTGCACGTTTGAGCAGCCTTCAATATTGGTGAGCATCTTGTTAGGTTTTGCACAGAATGGTCACTCTATGATCATTGTTATAAATAAAAATTACCACTTTGAATTTAAACGTTTGGGTTAAATAAATAGTATTATCATTCATTTCATTATTTTTTGGTACATACTGGTAAACGAGTATACTCTTGCAGAAGAATTTGGTGACCGCTGCATATTAATTAAACCTGAGTTTCCCCATCACGACAAAATATTTCAATTAAATTTTTTATTTATCTTATCCCATTGAGTAGACATTTAATCCTTCTCCGCTCTAGAAAACTGTCCGAATCATAAACGATTATCGGTTTGTTATGTTAGTGTCATTATGACGTCTGTCAGATGTACAGTATTTCTGTCATTGTGGCTTGCAAACCAAACACTATCCATACACTACCTCGGAAGAAATAGCGTTGATAGCATTCATTTATGACGTGACACACAAAAATTAATGACGTCACGATAGCGTTTGTGGTACTATCATTGAGCTCCGTGAACAGCTAATAGTGCGAGATAGTGCAGATAGCGACTCCCCGAACACAACCTAAGGCTGTGTTCTGGGAGCAGAGAAAACATACCTCCAAGAGAATGGTAACTCCCATGTTATTCTTTTTGACCTTGAGTACACTAGTGCTCAATCGGTACACTCACGAAGTTACGTGTGGCGGCATATTTAAATCGGACATTCAAATTAACGGTAGAATATAAAAGTAGCGCAAAGTAGAGAAAGGAATAAAACTTTCAGAAATTGTTGAAGAATGTTAAAAAAACATGATATTAATGCGGCATATATTTTTTATCAAGTGTTCTCCAACAATTTCTGAAAGTTTCACTCCTTTCACTATGTCTAAGGGGAATTAATAAAGTCATAATAAATACACCAAAAGTTAGAAGTGTTTTTTTTAATAACGTATATAGTATGCTTATTATTATAATAAATTATTACCCAGAGCACTGTCTAAATAACTGCTTTTGTGAAACACTTATTACACCACCAGGACCCGGACGCTGGATACTTCATATGCCCTTGCACTGCTCCATTTCTTCTTCAGTCTTCATCCACTGCTTCTCAGTTAGACATATAAAAAAAATAAAAAATTAAACATCTGCGCCGTATATTACAAGTAAACTGAAATAATTATAAGCAAAATTCAGCCATACTCACATTTATGCACTCATTATGCTCTCTACACCACCAGGACTCGGATGCTAGATAATTCATCTGCCCTTGCATTGCTCCATTTTTCCTTCAGCCTTCTTTCGTTGCTCCTCAATTAGACATGTAAATAAAAAAACAAATTTTAAACATCTGCACCGTATATTACAAGTAAACTGAAATAATTACAAGCAGAATACAGCTATACTCACATTTATGCAATCATTATACTCTCTCTATACCACCAGGACTCGGAAACTAGAGTTTTCAAATGCCTTTGAGGTGTTTTACTTTTGCCACATCCTTCTTCTTCCGTTGTTCATCTGCAAACATTCGACTTTGCCTTGTGCACCACCATTTCACTGCAATACAATACAATACAATACAAATACATCATTACAAATCTGGGCTGATATGAGAGAAGCATGATCGGAAAAGATTTCACAAGACAAACAATCAAACTTAAACGTTCTCTGAAGTGTAACTGTAATAACCGTCTATTTTATTAAGGATCTATTGAGTATTCGCTGATCTCTTTGTATAATGAGCTAGACGACAATCTTAAACAGCAATACATTATAAACTATCAATCCTTACAGCATGTATTTACTGGCATTTTTGTGCCACTGAGCCATACCAACACCGAAATAAATGAGATACGAATGATAAGAATAAGATACTAAAATAGTAATAGAGAATAACATTCACATTCAACAACTTTTCTATATTTTTAGCTTCACCCGAGTACTAGTTGGTTCTTTCACCTACAACATGGTACCCTAATTTAACTGGTAGAAGTAAATTAACAGTTGTTTCTTATATGTTATTTGCGATCTATTTTGTTTACTCTGATCTCTATTTAATGAGCTTGACGGAAAGGTTAAGCAACAATACGTCCGAAAATGTCAATCAAAAAGATATTCATAATACACATACCTTTGCTTAATATTCCAGTTTTAGGAGGAACTTGCTTGGATACCTGGTATATATAAATTGTGTTGCTCTCCATTTTCCTTCGTATTTTCTTCATGCCATACCTAATTACAAATGTTTTCCACGGTTTTATCAGCTTTCTCGGCAGCCATACAGCATGTCTTTAGTGGCATTTTCTTGCAATTGAGCCATACTAACACTGAAATAAATGAGATAAGAATGATAAGAATGAGATACTAAAATAGTAATGGAGAATAAAATTCACATTCAACAACAGAGAATTGCAGAGAAAACGTGCATATTCTCTCATTTTTCAGATACGTACCTTCAAAATACCTAGAAGCTACAAAACCAGAGAAAACATACCACAAATTTCAAATACAAACAACGATTCAGGAAAATGAGGTTAGAGGTGTTAGACAGATAACATGTTATAATAGAACATTTACGTATTCAAATGTTACCGCCACTAATTGTCGGAAGCGATACTAGCGATCAATCGGTACACTTTGGCAACTTACGGTCAAAATTTCCCCATAAGAGTTGCCGCGGGCTGTCTGGGAGTAGCTATATAGCGACTCTCCGAACACAGCCTGAGGCTGTGTTCTGGGAGTAGCTATCTGCACTATCAATGCAAACACTACCGATGCTGTTCGTGGAGCTTATTGTGTGTTAGCAGAAAGCTCCATGAACACTATTTTGCGTTTGCGTCCACATTCTGTCATTTTCTGTCACATTGAGGTTAAGGAGTTAAGGCGCAAAAATATGAATAAGAAAATTGACTTATTTTTTGTCAATGAAGAGACTCGACTGAGAATATGTACAAATTGAAACTACTTAGCAGTAACTTAAGAATTGACTAGTATATCTATTTGTCATACCATGACTTTCAATTTCAAACCTGCTCAAAGATCTCTGTCTGAAGATCTGGTTTATCCTTATAATTTTCTGCACTTTTGAGCAGCCTTCAATATTGGTGAGCATCTTTTTAGTTTTTGTACAGAATGGTCACTCTAATATCATTGTCCTAAATAAAAATTACCACTTCGAATGTAAACGTTTAATAAATTTTGGGTTAAATAAATAGTATTATCATTCATTTCATTATTTTTTGGTACATACTGGTATACGAGTATTTCATTTAAATTATTTATTTATCTTATCCCATTGAGTAGGCATTCAATCCTTCTCCGCTTTAGAAAACTGTCCGAATCATAAACGATTATCGGTTTGTTATGTTAGTGTCATTATGACGTCTATGTCAGATGTACAGTATTTCTGTCATTGTGGCTTGCAAATGCAAACACTATCCCTACACTACCTCTGAAGAAATAGCGTTGATAGCATTCATTTATGACGTGACACACAAAAATTAATGACGTCACGATAGCGTTTGTGGTACTATCATTGAGCTCCGTGAACAGCTGATAGTGCGAGATAGTGCAGATAGCGACTCCCCGAACACAGCCTTAGTCGTTGGCAGCATTTGATGCAAATTTGACAAGCTGTCAATTGCAATCCGTGAATGAAGGAACGACGGCTGAAATTATTGAAGATATAGATAACAATGAAACTGTTAGTTACAGGGAAATTGAACTATATTAAGATACTACCTTTGGCATTGAATTTTCAACGCCATAAACAACCGTCAAAAATCAGGTATAATTTTAACATTATTAGCTCCATCAAATTCCTCTTTTGTCACTTTGATTTTATAATTTGTCCCGGTACTTTTATCCAACAAGATTATTTCCATTATATCTATTATTTTGAATGAAAAAATATTTTTATTGGATCATCTATACATAAACCTACTTTGGTGTTATCTGCTTCTACTCTCAATGCACTTGTTTACACCACTTCCACGCAGGGATGTCAGACAGTCAATCAGAAATCCTTGTTCCAAGATCGCTCAAAGCTGGTACTAAAGTCGAAAAACTGGTACGGTGTCGGTATCGCTAATTCTCATCCTAAAGAATAAAGTTTAATTTACCGCTACTAGATGGCCGTACCCCTGAATATGAGCATGATCAAATTAACGCATAACCAACAAAAATTTGAAAAATTGGAATTTTTGCGGACACCTACTAATTATTTGCAGCTTTCGAATTGTTTGAGACGTTTTTTATTGGTGGTGACTAATGAATAATTAGGTTTTTGATAATTTGGTTTCTATTACCAACAAGTTTCGAAAATTAATCGTTATGCACTCTATTCTACTCTTAATTTGGTAGGTAATTTAACTGTGATAGTTCGAGAAAATCGAATGTAAGAATAAAATCGTTTGTGACTATTATTTGATGAAAATTTGAATTTTAGATTTGAAAAATTAGGCAAACAAATCATCAATAGGATGGTAAGCAGTAAGAGCTGTCTATTTAGAAAAGATAATTAAAATATTTAAATTAAGACAAGATTGAAAGGAATCACTAATCATATTCAGTGACAATATATAATTGGTTGATTGCTGCGCTATCCAGTGTTTGTTTAATCAACTGTACAGTAGTACCACGTTACCGACAATGTCAATTCAAATAACGATATCTCACTCTATAGAATAATATATAGATGGCGTGAAAAATATCAACCATGAGGCGAGAGATGTCGCCAGAATCATTTGACAAATAAAACAAATATCAACAAGCCAAAAAATATTCATTCATTCATTTTCTGAAAATTTTATTTATGCTGTACTCTTGAAATCCTGGTACTTTTGCGTACAAGGACAGAATCTTCCTTGTACATTGTACATGATATTAAAAACTGGTACGTGTACCAAGAAACTGGTACGTCTGACAACCCTGCTTCCACGGGAAAAGCAAATTTAGCAATTGCAGTAAAGTTAACGCATGCGCAGTATTGCATCTAATAGCAAACAAAACTTGCTTTAGTGAATTTTAGGACAATCTTGCACTTTAGGTGGTTTAATTTGGAGCTTCCATTGCGCTTGCGCAAATTTCAAAAAGCAGGTCAACGTTGCCGGATCTTTTGCTGTTATAAGATATAAAATGAATATAAATGTGCATTCACTAGGTCAAACTACGTATTTGAATTGATTGTTTTCTGTGAAGAAGATTCATAGATCATAGAAAACAAACAATAGATAAAAAAATGATTAAAAATGTAATCTGCTTATATATTAATTCTTCTGCCGTCTTCTGCCCTGCATTCTAACAATTAATACTAGAGGTCAGAGGTTAACTTATATTGATAATATTGTCAAATTACTAATTCATTGACTTATATACTTTGTAGTGTAAAGTTAGTTGTCTAAGCTTTGAAATAGAAGACATTAATTTTATTGCTTCTTTTCGCATCACTCAAATAGGCACAACTTGTATGTAACTTGTAATGTTTTTTCTCAAGCTTGCAAATTAAAAAAAGACTTATTTGCTACTTGCTTAAAGGAGACCTGCATTTTGTTTACTATAAAGCAGGGTTCGCCGATATAAATATATTACTCGATATATATCAGATAAATATGATTGATATATATCGTGATATTTATTAGTTGATATTTATTTAATATGTTGAATAGGTTGGAAGCTTTTCATATTATTTGACAAATATGCTAGACCACAGATTTAACCCAGAATTTGTCCCATTCGTTATTGCCTTAACAACAAAATCAAAGCCATTTCTCAAATGTATTTTGGGTGCCCATTTCAAGAACACCGCTCCTTTGATATGGTGGAAAATCTTAACTATACAGTATTCAGAATGGCCTAATAAGAATAATTTTGTAAGACTATACGAGCAACTACTTTCAGCCATAGGGGCAACCGCAGGATTAGAAAGATATTTTTTCACAAATCGTCTTGGTAAACAAGAAGCTGGAAAACTAGTATTTACTTTTAAGTATTTGAATCAGAACCAAAACAGACTTTGTAGTTGCACAGATTTATCAGAGCTCACAAGGTAGTGTATAACGCTTTAGCAAAATAGGGTATTACACCATTTTTTAAAAACTGTTTTAAATTAATCCTGAGATCGTAATGAACTAGTAGAAATTTTGTTATTTTTTTTTAAAACCGAAAATCGCCCTAAAATCTGTTTTTTATTTATGATTTTGAATTTTCGCGCGGAAACGCTAGCCGCCATGCTTTTTCATCTCGTGACGTCACTCGGTTAGTAAACAATACGACTGCGAAAGACCAAGTAATAAGATTCGTGAAAATAATGAGTTATCATTGGTGTCTTGTGCCTGAATGCAAAAATACAAGTGTAAAAACGCCACAAAAATTATGGATTCAAGTGCCAAGTGATGTAAAAATGAGAAATACTTGGTTGAAACTGGCAAGAAGAGATCCAAAGTCATTGTCCACAAAGACTAGACTGTATTTCTGTGAAGACCACTTTGATGTAAGTATGCGCTATAAATGGTAAATTAACTATCAAATAAACAAAAGAAAACTTAAAACTTAATATTACAAAACAAATGTCATCTTTTGTAATGTATTTATAGGTTATATTATGTAGGTAGGTACCTAGGATAAGTAATGAATTAAAAACTTCATAAATATTATAATCCATATTTCAGCTGGAAAATGATATGGAAAATTATACAGAGTATAAGATAATGGGTTCTGTTAAACGAATTCGGATCAAACCAAACACCGTACCAACTAGATTTGATTGCCAAGCAAAAAGGAAACACAAGTCCACTTCAAGTGAACCTCGGCATGCCTTTATTAAAAGGCAAAGAATGTCTACAATTAAAGAGATTGAGGACACCATACAAAATGAGAATTATGCTATATCATTACCATCTTGTAGTCAAGGTAAGTTATTTTATTTGTAGTTTATGCAATTGTCATAAATTATCATTAGTATCACTAGGACAGATAAATAATCATACTATTTTACTGTTATTTTCAGATATTTTGACACCTGAAATTAAGAAGTGTCATGATAAAGCAGTCCAAGTAGTACAAGCTCAGGAACACAAAGCAATTCAAGTCTGTTGGATGACACACTACAGAAGTAGAAATGTGCAAACTAAAATAAAAACAAAAAACAGCATAACATCACCATTGAAGACAACTGTGTGTACTGCAACATCCACCACAACGCCACCATTAAAGTATTAACCATTCGCAGATTTGTACTTTCTGCTTTCACAAAACCGTCTTCCATAGTGAAATAAAGGCTAGAAGTCTACAAACGTGTTAATAACTCGTAAATTTATCAAAATAACAGCGCACAACTTATTTTCAGTAGATTGTTTGCTATCGGAATGACGTCACGGCGGGATCCAATATGGCGAATGGCGTTTTAGTTTTGTTTTATGAACAAACATTTTTATATTTTTCCTTACATAGTGTAAAATACCCTATTAATAAATGATAAATCTCCCGCGTAAACTTAAAAATGTAAATAAAATTCAGCAAAAATTAACTACTAAAAAGTATCATTTGTCAATTAACAGTAAAACATCCGGCAACGTTGACGTCCTTTTTTGAAATTTAGACATGCACAATGGGGAGCTTTAAATTAGACCACCTAAAGTGCAAGATTGTCACCAATTTTTTGCTGTCAGTGAACGAAGTGTGTTCTCGACCGCACCCAATATGAATATTATGACTTCTGAGCAGAGACGATTCTATATTGGTGGCAGAAAACACTACCTCCAAATTGGTGCTATATTTTATTATTGTATGTGCTCTTTGCTTCTGACATCTGAAATCACAGAATACTAATAATCTGTAATATCAGAGTCGTAACCAGAGAAAACATACCTCCAAGTCGTAACTGCCTGTAAAACATCGGATTTGCCTGAACTGCGTCACTCTAGCCTATCATGTTGGGCCCGGGATTTTTTGTCGATTAGCAGTCTATGGACATAAGGTCTAAGTATCTTCCACACATGAACAAATATAGGAGGACGACTAACACGAGTAGTGGTAGTAGCACAAAAAACATTGGGTTATTGTATGTCATTTCGGAGGGTTGCGCAAAATCACGCTGCGCATCCTTATGTAGTATGGGCGAAGGAAGCTTAAATACAACAATAGACACTCAGTGAAATACTGCGCAACATACCAAATTGACAACTTATCACAAGACGTTATTTTAGCCACTTCTGCTTATAGAACAGGATACAGATTTAGTCATCCTCCCTTTATATATTCTTGGTTAGCGCAAAGAGGCATTTACAAAAGATATGCGTATGAAGTTTTACACGATTTTTAGGGCGAGTTTAATCTCCTTGTTTCCAGTCTTCTTGCCTTGTGTGATGAAGAAGCAAAGTTGACATTTACAAGCTACACATGCAAAGAAGCATGGAAGACATAGGCTACCAACCAGAAAACACTACCACCAACTACCATCAGAGTTGGAGGTACCTCTACGGTCGTATAATATAAGGTCTTGCATCTCCACTTAAAAAAGTGTCACACTTATTGTAGGCGTTTTTCGTAATTCTAGGTTTGGCCGCGCAAGTCGCTGTAATCTAGTGTCGTTGCCAATTTCTCAAATAAGATTCTTGATTTGTACTGTACTGAATTCAAATTAATTTCAGAAACTGTAAGCGAATTATGTATTATATAATAAAAGCGATTAAACGAATGATTGTCTCTGAGAATAATTTTAAACCAATACCAGCCACTTACTAACTAACTCTGTATCCTGTTCTATAAGCAGAAGTGGCTGAAATAACGTCCCATGATAAGTTGTCAATTTGGTATGTTGCGCAGTATTTCACTGAGTGTCTATTGTGTTACTTAAGCTTCCTTCGCCCATACTACATAAGGATGCGCAGCGTGATTTTGCGCAACATACCGAAATGACATACGATAACCCAATGTTTTTTGTGCTACTCCCACTACTCGTGTTACTCGTCCTCTCTATATAGTTTCAATCTTAACCTTTGTAGGTATATTTGGAGGTGTTTTCTCTGCTTAACCTTAACGCTTCAGTGGTTGCCAGACGCCTGGTAATTACCAGAACCTACGGTAATTTAGAACCTTATTTGGTAATTGGTAATAAGCTCCCGGTAATGGGAAATTTACGGTAATTTCATTGCTTATAGATAATATTTAAGAAATGACGACATGAAAGACGATTTGTGTAGAAGGATGCAAGATGAAAAAAGATAATTCTAAATGCCAGTTGATTAGACCATAATAATTTGAAATATTTATGAAAATTTTTATCTGAATGTCCGTATTATTTCATTTAAGTTATGTTTTTTTTTCATTGTTGTTATGTTTGATTTAGTTTTGTTTGTTTCAAGTAATTTTTTTTGATTAATATATGATAGTTAAAAGTAAAATATTTTAATGTATGGTCCTTCTTAGAGTCTTTTATCTTTTCTGTAACATAGATTACGGGCAAGATGCCCTTTGCAGGTTTATTATGTATTTTTTGTATGTTTATATTGTATATAAAAATAAATCTGGTAATTTTCCCTGAATTCTGGTAATTTCGGAGTAATATTCTGGTAATGACATATCTGGGATCTGGCAACACTGCTCTGGTTTTACTTACGAACCTAACCAGTATACATGCGACAATTAATCATTTTCGGTCACGTGATTTTGACAGGTCGGCCATTTTGCTTGGGTGGCACACAACTTTTTCATTCTGCGTTTGTTTGTGTGCGAAGCTGACGTTATAAATTTTATTTGGTTGTTTTTTGGAGATTTTTTCAAAAAGATGGATAGAAGTGAATATTATGTGACTCTAAGTGGTGATGTTAAGTGTCGATATGACCAAAAAATAGACATTATAGACGGTATTGACCCCTACGCAGTTCCTGTTGGGGAGTTCAACCTAGATGTCAATAAAATTCCCAATATTACATTGATGGACCTTGTAAATTATTTAATTCTATCACATAGTTACTACACAGGCCAACAGCTCAAGGCTTATAAAAGCTTGCAAGCCTACAAGCAGTATGAAGCTGGCTCTGTTCAAGAGGTTTTGGCAAAACAAGTTAATGATGAAGCATTTGCCGTCATTGCTAAGGTAAGAAATCAATAATAAACAATATTCACGTTGCTTTATATTGTTTATAAATAAACAAAAATAGTTTATGCATATATTTAATTGTTATCTCAGAAATCTTTGAAGCTGATCTAACAAAATGTTTATCTTTATTTCAGGTTCAACACTCTCAAAGGAAAAGGGAAAAATCACTCAAGGTTTGGGTTATTATCCTAAAGGATACTAATATTTCCAGTGCCCACTGCACATGCATGGCTGGCTTGTCAGAAGTTTGCAGTCACGTAGCTACCATTTTATTCTATTTGAATGCTCGTCCAAATACCTCGGAAGACAGTGGACCTGGCACATCCTGTACTGAAAAACTTTCGCTTTGGCCTGTACCTCCCATGAAAAATGTTGAAATGGTAAGAGTGCAGGATATGGATTGGCAAAAGAAAAAAGAGATAAAGATTTTGTCTCAGGAACGTGCTCCTTGTCTCGATAATGCTGAATTGTGTAATCTGCTGTCCAAGCTTGATGAAATAAATGTCAACCCCGCAATTTGCCGGTTATTGGACCCATTCGCCTCCAAAATGGAAAGCAATGCCCCTCAAAATCTACCACCCAGTTTGGACAACTGGTATTCTCTGGACATGGTTGGCAAATCATATGAGGAATTGCTTGTTATATCCAAGACTTTGGATGTGAGCTTAACCAAAGAACAAAGTAGAGCTATTGAGGCAGCAACTCGAGAACAGTCTGAAAATTCCACATGGTTTAAATACAGGGCCGGAAGACTCACTGCTTCTCGATTTAAAGCAGTTTGCAGAACAACAATAGAGAAGCCATCATTAACAGTTATTAAAGGTGTTTGTTATCCGCAAAAGGTAATTTTCCACAATAAGGCAACGTTCTATGGAATCAAGCATGAAAAAATAGCTTTGGAAGAATACCAAAAATTTTATGATGGACAACATACCAACTTTATATTGTCAGCAAGTGGATTTGTTATATCCTCAAAGCATCCTGAAATCGGTGCATCTCCAGATGGTTTGGTGTCATGTTCCTGTTGTGGTTTGGGGTGTGTGGAAATAAAATGTCCATACTTATTGGCAGACAATTCAAGTTTGGAGGACTATGCAACTAAAAAGCATACTTGCTTGATTATGAATAATGGTGAATTTTCTTTGGACCGTAACCACTGCTATTATTACCAAATCCAATGTCAGATGTTTGTGACTGAACGGAAATATTGTGATTTTATAATATGGTCCAAAGACATAACTTTCATCGAAAGGATATTGTATGACAATAACTTTTTCTTGGCGAATGTTTCAAAAGCACTTGATTTCCACAAATATGTGATCAGACCGGAACTATTGGCAAGATATTTTACAGAAAAAGGAGGCATGGGTAAATTAACATTATGGTGTTCGTGTCAAAAGCCAGATGATGGACGTCCAATGTTAAGGTGTGACAATGACAATTGCGAGACTCAGTGGTTTCATTTTGACTGCATTAAGATTTCCGAGGCTCCTGTAACTTGGCTTTGTGAAAATTGTAAATAGGGTTACCAAAAAATAAAAGAAATATAAAAATAGAATGTTTTTTATTTGGAAGTAGTATTGAAACAACCAGTTTAAAATGACTAGAAGTAAAATAAATAACACTCGAGTGAGATAAATTTACCTAACTAAATTACATAAATAATAAACTTTATACATAATGAAATATACTTATTTTTATAAATAATAAATTTTATTGACAATGAAATAAACTTATTTTTAATTGGATGGTATTTGTGATGGGCATATAGATATAAATGCACTACATACTACTACCATTTTATCTAATGCAGTTAGACAATTTAATTTTTTTGATAACATACTTATGGGTATAGTCTCATGAAACACCTTAAATTTTCTTTTGAGTAAACCTATAATTCTCTCTACGTGGATTCGTACAGTTGCAATATTTCTAGTGTTTTCTAAATCTCTAGGATGCAACTGAGTTTTACCTCTTGTAAACGCTGGTATTTTCAACTTAGCACCCAAAACCTCAATCGAGTCATGGATTAGAAAACCTCTATCGGCCAAAACTATGTCACCAGGTACAATTTTATTTAAAAACCCACAATTTTCAACCAAATATTTATCACTTGTTCTCCCACCCCAAGCTTCAGATATAAATGAAATTGTGCCATGTGGTGTTATCCCAATAAGAAATTTGACAGTTTCATGATGTTTGTAATTTGACCAGCAACGAGAAGCAGTTACAACATTCGATGGAGTTTCAGTAAAAACTTCAAAGCAATCTATAATGACTGCTACTTGGTTACCAAATGCTTCTCTAAAACAGGCGGGAACATTTCTTTGTAAAGCTGCTCGCTCTGGCCAATGTACTACTTGCTTGAATCTGTCATAGAGCACATCAAGGGTTTTGTAAAAAGTTTCTGATGCAGTTTTAGGGCTTACGCCAAATCTATATGCAAGATATTTAAATGGCAAATTTAGACGGAGCTTCATTAAAGAAAGTAATAATTGTTCGAATGTGGATAGAGATTTTTTGGGATGAGAAGAGAGATATGAGGAAACACACTCATAAATTAAAATAAACATACCAGCTTTAGGAAAACCTGTAAAATAATGTGTTTTCGTATCATCATTTTTAAAATATTCTTCACTTAATTCCATAATTTCAAGTTTTTTTTGCAAAGAATAAATTTGTGAATTACAAAAACTTAAGTCCGTAAAAACACTGTTCAAATAATCCGCAGTTAAATCAGTTTGCGCCGATACACTAACATAATTCTCATGAATTTCTGTTTCTGAAATCTCTTGATGGGCTTCGTTCACGTGTGGAAGATTTTCCTGAAAAACTTCCGCGTTTTCCTCAACTGCCTGGATAGTTTGTACCTAAAAAATTAAAGGAGGTAATAGAAATAACCTACTAAAGCTATAATTCAGTGGTCGAATTAGTATCTATGTTTTCAAAAAGAACTCGGTTCAAATTCAGTGCTTTGAACAGTTGAATCGTTCTGAAAACGGTCTGAGTTCTCATAGAAATAATAAATAAAAAAACACAACTAACCTCAGTTTCAATCTTGGCTCTTTTGAGGGACCTTTCATATCTAGAAGAAGAAGATGTACTTGGCAGGTTGCTGGATATGTATCCCAAATTCTGGCTGGGTATCCAGTCTGGATTATTATTATCCTCTAAGGCAGCTGGTTTTCCTGAAATAAAACAAATTTATTATATACCATATATGCTTATCTCTATATTAAAACTCTTACCTGTTATGAAGTGTTTTGAACAAATACGACCATGTTTGAGCATGCTTTCCTTCAAAGGTCCCCGTTTCAAAGATCTAATCCAAGCATTTCTTCTTACTTCGGACAGCGCATTCAAATGCTCTCCTCTGTTCGTCAAAACTGCAGGAAATCGAAAAAAAGATACCCTATCTCGTTCAGCACGCGATGAACAATTAACTACACAACAAAAATGAGGCATTTTCGTATAAATTTAGCCGTAATCAAACTTTTTGGAAAGTAAAAATTGACAATGTTTACAAATGCAACAAGTATATTAAATGAGGTTGTGTCGGTTGTGTGCCACCCAGCAAATATGGCCGAACTGTCAATTACGTCATTCGAAAATGGTCAATCACTTATCTATGAACCTAACCCTATTCTCTCAGATTACTCTATGGTTTTACCCTCTCAAATATTTTTCATTTGTTTTAAATGTCGAAAAGAAAATTATTAAATTCTGCTGAAAATATATCAAAAAAGGTGAAAAGTAATGGTCACTGGGCAAATGGTTTGATAAAGAGTATGGAAGACCCCAAGTTGATAATTAAATCAGATGATACAGTCACGATAATAAAAGATGCTTATCCTAAGGCTGAATACCACTACCTAATCTTACCCAAGGAAAATATAAATAGTTTAAAATCTGTTGAAACTAAGCATGTTGAATTACTTGAATATATGGACAAAGTTGCTAGAGAATTGGTCTCTGACCAAGAACATAAGGACAAACAATTCAGAATTGGATATCATTCGGAACCTAGTATGCAGCGCCTACATTTACACATAATAAGTGAAGACATGAATTCGCCATGCCTTAAAACAAAGAAACATTGGAATAGCTTCACATCAGATTTTTTCCTCGATTCGAAAGGTATTCCTACATTTAAATGCAATGGTTACTACAAACGTACAAAAATCATAGTTTTAGTAATAATTTAATTTTGATCGAGTCGGATTTTTCAGATGTGATAACCAGTCTAGTAAAGAATGGGTCTGTGATAATACCAAGTAAAGAGATGATAGAGAAATACATGAACTTGGATCTTAAATGCCATAAATGTGATTACATTCCAAAACACATGCCTGATTTGAAGAAACACATCTCAAGTCATTTTTAATTTGATTTCAATAATAAACAAAGCTGTACATAAATTTTATTCTTTCACCGTCTTGAAAATACTTGCGTTGCTATTTACCTTATATTTATTATCCAGCTAACATATAGGTAGATAAACCTTATACAAGTAGGTATATGATATAACCAACACTAGGTAGGTATATTGTTTATGCAACGATATAGACGTCATATTTCTTGGGTATCATCTGTTTTTCCATCAATAGAATAAAATGGTGCTACTTGAATATATAATTTATTTTTTTTCTTTTTGACCGACGAACCCCGAACGAGGTATACAATTCGACTGTTTTTTTTTGTTCGCGCATTATATTTAGTAAACGTACTCCGATTTTGATGATTTTTGATTCATTTGAAAGAGGAGGCTTGAGTAATGGTCTCAGATTCGTAAAAACGCAAATCCGAAAACCGCCCCCGAAGGGGGTAGAGGGGGCAAATTTGCGCGAAGATCAAAGATTTGAGGTGGTATATTTAAAGATAAGACAATATCCGGAAGCGTTTAAATTGAACATTTTTATAAAAGAGTTAAGGTTTTAGAGTAAGAGGCATGTTAAATTCTCAAATATGTGTATTTTTGCTATGTGGAGAGAGCGATTTCTTTCGACAATTGAAAATCTGTAGGTAGTACATGAAAGAACTAATTATTTTGTAGCAACATTTATAATGAAAATTTTTTCCTTAGAGGTACAGTTTTCGAGTTACAGCGGTGGTAAAATAATAACATCTAAAATACCTACTCTCATTAATAACAACTACAAGCAAAGAATATAGTCTAAGGTCCCGTTGCAAAATAAATACTTTTTGAATCAAACCCACATTCCTACATACATTTATGAATACGAGAATACACTGATAACACCCCAGCCAGTCAAACGTAGCCACACGCAATTTTAATTAAATTATTGTTAATTGATATTCTAAAAAAGAATTCGTATAGGTGCCGTTGCACACTCGGTCACAACCACCTCGCAGCCAGGTGTAAGCAGATAATATTTCGATTTATTTATACTTTCTTGACTTACACGGATGTTTTTTACATAAAATTAAAGCTGATTTTCCTAAAAAAAAATTGCCTCGAAGCGGAACGCGAACCCGATCTGCTTTATATGCAACAGCCAAAACAACAACCTCCAACACTCTAACCGCAAGGCTATGACACATGCGGTTAAAAATGGACAATTGACATGTGATGACATGTAGGTATACCAATGAAAAGGTTGCTCAAATTTAAATTCAATGAATTTTGAGAAATTTACCTTTCCGGTGGCTATGCCGTCGTGATTTTTTCCTGATTCCAAAATATCAGCTTTTTCTAAATCAGTCTCTTCAATCAAGTTATATCTTCTATCAGTTTGTTACATTTTCTTATTTTTCGATTCCTCGTTGCTACGACGCAATCAGAATATTCTTCATCATCTGAAGGTTTGTTAGCGGAGTTACATAAGACATTTTCAACTTGTGTAGGAGTTGAACTTCCCAAAAACCATGTTGGTTTCAGGAAACCATTAAAAAAAAGCCAACCATTATTTTCCGCACTAAAATTTAAACAGTCGAACTCAGAATCATATTCATAAATGTATGTAATTATTTAAAAATGTGTGTTTAGATTCAAAACGTTGTGAACGTAGTGATTTTGCACCGGGATCTCATACTAATATACGTGGATAATAGGATAAGTACCTACTATCTTCATTGGAATTAGTGAACGTTCAACGATTTTCGCGACTAATGTTACACTCAAAAGTGTGAAATATTTTTTTACAAAAAATTGGACCGACGTTATTAGTTGGAACTCTGAAAAATACAAAATAATATTAATTCTATTGGTGCTGGTACTTGTGAAGTTGGTGCCAAAAGTGATAAACTGCAACTGCACAATTTAGAAAGTAACAGCACCAATAGAATTAATATTATTTCGTATTTTTCAGTGCACCAACTAATAACGTCCGTCCAATTCTTTGTAAAAAAATATTTATAGAAAGTTAGTTGTTGTACATTTTTGAGTGGCAAGAAAGTAACAGAAACTTACAATAAATATGTAAGACCTAAAATGATTGATATTTTTTCTCCGAAAATTTTATTTTCCAGACTCTAATTCGGAAACACTTGAAATATTAAAAAAAGTTAAAATAAAGGATTTCAAGAAATTATTTTGTTTAAATTTTTATCATAGCCCATTTAATTTTTCGGAAAACAATGTTTTTTTTAGAGGAGTAATAATGGATTTCAGGCGATAAGGTTAGTAAAGGGCCTGGGGGGTTATGCGGACTGCCGATATCTACATAATGCCAAAACACCGGGAAATTCCCACTGACACAGAAGCTCTACAAACAAAGTTGTGCTGTTATAGGTAGAGAGAAGTCTTTCGGTACCAAATTCAAAAGTACCAGCACCAATATAATTATTTTTTTCTATTTCTCAGTGCACCAAGTGGTCCCATTTTTTGTTAAAAATATTTCATTCAAAATCGTTGAGTGTTCACTTATACCGAAGTTGATAGTACTTTGCTTATATTTATTCAGAGATTTCAAAACATCGCTGAAATACACATATTTCAGACTCCTTTTCTTTGCGGGAAGGACATGTTGAATCACATTTTTTTTCAATAGTCCTATTTCAAATGAAAGATGAATCCTGAAGATCGGAGCACGTTTACTATGCAAAAGGCTTGAACTGACAAAAAAACAGTCGAATTGCATACCTCCTCTGTTTGGACAGTCGCTCAATAGGAAACTGATCAAATATATCGTTGCCATCCCTATATTGGCTTGCCGCAAATTTTCAATGTCAACTCTGAAAAACTAAACTGTACCACTGAAACTGAAAAAAAATCACGCCTTGCTGATGATGCTGATAAAACAGTATCTGTATCATAGAGCACAGGGCTCTCTTGAGATAAAAGTATGGAATATGACTGAATATTAACATGAAAGTGTGGTCGCTCATTGTGTTCCAGAATAAACACCTCAATTTCACAATGTAGCTCTATCCTTAGAATTGTTGATACAAATGTTTTAATCACGCGAAAGCTAACTTAAATATTATAATTTCCTCCGTGGATTTTAATGATGTCCGCAAAATTATGTTCAAGAAAGGGTTCTAAATTTTTTTGACAGGTTCAATAAGCCTATAAAGTTTTACCAAGAAAATATTTTAGAACATTAAAATACCTACAAGTCCATCTAGAAGCTTTATTTAACACAACTTATTCCATATTTTTTTCTAATAAACACAGTCTTAGTATCTGTAAACACTTATTTGTTTATTTGTTATAAATATTTTTGTGCCTCTGCAATAAATCAAGTCTTTTTGAAGGCACCATATTATTGTATCGTACAATTAAAATGTATACAAGTAATAGTATATCAGTTGAATCCAATCCATAATATAATTGGTAACATTACAAAATATGATTCGATATATATATATATATATATATATATATATATATATATATATATAACTTTTCTCAAATTACAAGAATTATCAGTTAAAAAATGGATCTATATACAAAATTATAAAGTTGAATTAAAGAAAAAAGATTCTTTCTCGATAACTATATATCAATAGCCATCCTTGTTGCTACATAACCAAATATGTATTTTATTCCAAAAATATATTCGGTCGATTTCAAGTACCATGTTCAAATTCTCTATAACCTTCGGCACCCGTGAAAATTACATCGACCCATATTCGCATAGCTTCTGGCGATGGTGCCATTAGATAGTAGAATCTTTCGTGAGTTTTCACGATAAATGTCAGCTGTGGATTTGGAGATTTGACATTATTCAAGTGATCCAGATAAACTTCTTCAATAGCCTGAAAGTAGATTAAACATATTGTTATTTTCTTTTTTTTTTCATATGTGTTGGTATCTATGTTAGAAACAGAGCCTCTCGTTAAAAACTCAAGCTACATTTGAAAAGATTTTATTCAATAAACCGAATACATAAAATATAGCTTTGGAGGGTATCATACAATAGCATGATTTAAGAGCGTTAGGATGACAAGTAGTTTTCTAATATCATTTCGTTGGGGTGGATGACTGTGAGGTGGAAAGTGATAATAGATTAGTACATACATCAGTTTGGTTCTCCCTTCCAATTATAAAATTCATTTGGAGCGAGCGAATTTTGATATTTCTTGTTTCTCAGATATAGCCATTGCAAGTTTTTAAACTGCCACCCTGTTCCTTCGAAGTAATGATAATTTCTAATATGTTTCATAATTTTTCCGAACTACATTTATGAAATTTATTATATATTTCTATAACTTTCGGGATTTCCGGGGGGTAACGTGTATAGACATTTGTGTGTTCTAATCAAATGGGGAGAGACTTGAAAAACTTGGTGGATTGATAGATTGCGGGTCCCCTAATAATAATATGGGCCATCATTTCAGTAACTAGTGACTGCTACAGCACGCGCTAGATAAAGATAAAAAAAGAAAAGCACTCATTAAATAGACAAAAAAAGTAAAATTACCGGTCCACCGCGATACCACAGCTTACCTAACAATAGGTAATAAGCTTTGGCCATACTATATGAACTGCAGTGGACTAGTTACTAAGGATGGGCATAAGGCTAATACTCAAAATTAGGTTATTGTTTGATGTCTATTTTATGATTAGAATCAGCCTGTTCACCATTCAAAATATTAACAACTTGCACCTGATTAGATTGGTGATTACGTTAATATAAAAAAAAACGAATTTAATTTCGCCCTTATCGTAATAATATGTTGTGTCCATGGGATTTTTCACCCAATAGTTTTATCAACGATTTAGTCTCTAGATAGTATTCACTATTCACGTCTGTCTGTCTGTTTATGCACGTAGTAGTTCGTCTACACTACAGAAAAGATTTTGATACGGTTCTTACCATCGTTCTGAAGTCTAGAGATTTTTTTCCGGATGGTTTCAAATATAAGGCAACTATCTTATGTCTAAACTATAAATCTTATTAAAAAAAGCACTTGAGGTGACATACTTTGATCTTCAAAAGCAACGCTTACTCTCAGGATATGATATCATCGTTGCCGCTACAACAACAAATACTATGTCCGTCAGTCTGTCAGCGGACTGTATCATATCAACAAACTTTGTATTTTCGCTATAAAAACAAATACTAAATCCGTCCATCCATCCGTTCTTCCGTCTTATCTCATAAACAGAAATAAGTAGACAGTAGAATTTCGCTTTTCCAATGGTACGGAACCCTTCGTGTTAGCGTTCGACTCGCACTTGGCCGCATTTTTTAACAATTTGAATAATATCAGGTCTGGTGAGTGTGGTGACTTGTGGTTGTTTAAAAGATTAAACCAGTTGAATGAGTGTGACCCTCGAGGTCCACACGACGAACTTCCTAGTAGATTTGAAAATATTCGGACGAACATAAAAACTCAATACGAATTTTTAGTAGTTATTTGTTTTTATAGATCTTGATTTCCAAAATTTTATATGAAAATATTATACTGATTAGAGTAAATAAGCGAAAAAAAAATGTGCCAGGGCGGGATTTGAACCCGAGTCTCCACTATGACGCTTGCCTATCACTACGATGCTCTACCACCCACTACGCTATCGCCAATTTGCATATTGGTGACACTAAGGTCGTTTATATAGCTTTCCGCTGGCTACAGGCTGTTGAAATTTTCTTATTTTTTTAATTGCTATTTAATGAATGATGATGAAAAAATCCGAACGTACATACGCACAAACGTACATCTCGATAAAAACGTTGAATTTGGATTCTGGTAACTTTGAAACGTGGAGATATGTAAAAGCTGGGGATTTACAAAATCGGCACCATAACATTAACTTCCTCTGGAAAGTAAATAAAATAATAACACTGGCGGGGTACAAATAATGTAGCCTTGCTACATAAACATAAGTTTAGTCAACGTGTTCTGTCCGAAAACTTTTGTTCAGGGCCGTGTATGGCTACTTAGTACCAAACATCGCAAATCTACAGTATATTCATTTTTAGTCTAAATTAACTCTATGTATTTTAAATATTTATGTGAGACAGCTCAGACATGTTCAAGTCAATCGTGAACGAATTTAGTTTGTATTTTTCATGTTTATGATTTAATAGGGTACTTCGGTTCTAGGTTTACTGGGATAAGGGAACGTGTAAAATATTAAAATGGGTGTACTATTCATGTTAAATTATAATTATTATTCTGGGACCATATAAATATTTCTTGGGTAACTGCTTTATTTACGCAATTCTAAACAACAGCCATTATACATACCTAGATTTCTTATTTTTATTTCACGAACAATTGAGATTAAAGATAACGTCCAGATATTTCCAATGTTTGTTATAATACATAACAATGACAAGTCAAAATATTTTTTAGTTTGAGAAAACATGATTCATCTGAGTGCCAACTATGCGTTTATTTATAAAGATCTTTTGAAAGATATTCCACTTTCCATTCATTTTTATGTGAAAAGTGGCCTGTCCGTATCTATAAAAATAAGCAAATATAAATACATATGTGCCTTGTCACATAATTAATGTATTTGGAGGTAATTTGGGAAATTACAATATCGGGAAAATTTGCAGCAACAAAATATAGGTTCCAAGTAGGGGTGTGTCGTAGGTAAGCGAAATTAAAATTTCTATAATGTAGGTTGGGAGTAAATGATGAGTTGTACAAGGTGGCCCATTAATAAAGGGCGCCGGCTATATATCAGGATTTGTTAATCGGACGATCCGGAAAAAAATTATGTGTAAATCGGCCAAAAGAAAAAGCTGGAAAATATTTATAAGTTGCTAAGTCTACCGCTTTTTTGTATGAAAGTTTTTTACCTATCTTGTCAAATAACGTTTGGCGGAAGGGGCAAATGTTGATTTGAAAAAAACTTTATAATTTTTTTTTTGGTATGACCTATTTTGAATAATTTTGTTTCATTTTAAAGCGCTTTTTGGGCGGTTCTACTGGAGTAATAACATTTTGAGTTTTCTTATCTTCCGAGTCGGTAGATGACACTTTATGACAAACTTGCAGATTTTTATGAATTTCTCGAAAATCTCAAATGCAATGGTATCTTTATTTTTAACTAAGAAGAAATAGCGTGAAAAATTAAAGTTACTGGTGGAAACTACAACTCAATATGATTAGTCCTTATAGACTTATTTGACAATATATTTAAACCTTTATTTTAACGTAACAACATTAGAGAACACTCTGAGTATCAGTATTTTTTATATAAGTTACTTATATTTTATATAACCTACTTTAACAATAAATAAACATTTCTATTACCTATGTCGTTCTAGATGTGGTAATTTAAGTATAATTAAATGAGAATTAAACACAAATAGCTGCCCACCACAGGTTACAGCTTTGTATTGTCCAGTACGGACGACACTTTGAGCACTTAAGGCAAGGCGTTATTAATATTTATTTAATTTTAGTTCAAGGTTCTAAGTTATTTAGCTCTAGGTGTCTAGGTTTTTTCTAAATTCGGTTCTCTTAAATATAAATAAATAAATAAAAAAATATTTTATATTTATTTTTTATTTTTGTTTTGTTTCTGTCATGCCAAGGCCTACCGAGAGTCCTACTTATTATAATTTTCTTGTATAAAGTTTTAGGTTGTTCTTACAGTTTTTTTGTTTAATCTTCATTTAAGTACAATAAACTTCAATTACTCCATCTGGAGCGACATAGGTAATGGAAGATTTTTGTTTTTGTTAAAGTAGGTTATATAAAATATAGGTAATTTTTTTAAAAACTACTGATACTCAGAGTGTTCTCTAATTTTGTTACGTAAAAATGAACGTTTTAATATATTTTTAAAAAAGTCTATAAGGAACATTTATATCGAGTTGCGGTTTTCACCGGTAACTGTAATTTTTCATAAAAATCTGCGAGTTTGTCATAAAGCGCCATCTACAGACTCGGAAACTAAGCAAACTAAAAATGATATTATGATTAAGCGCACAAAAAAGCGGTTTGAAATGAAACAAAGTTAGTTATTCCAAATAGGTCATACCAAAAAAAAGTTATTCTGTTTTTTTCAAACCAACATTTGCCCCTCCCCCCAACTGTTATTTGACAAGATAGAGAAAAAACTCCAATACAAAAAGTTGTTTTATTTTCAGCAGGTTACAAAAGTAATATTTTCAATATAGGTTAATTTGGGATAATCTTGAATAAAACGGTGTTTTTTAATACGCGGTGTGAGTTGCGCCCTGTAGCGGTAAATTTAGCAACTTATATTTACCAGCTTTTCCTTTTGGCCGATTTACCTACCCCTAATTTTTTTTTCTCTGGGTCGTCCGATTAACGGATCCTGAGATATAGCCGGCGTCCTTTACTAATCGGCCATCCAGTACTTAATCCTCACTTTACTGTATCAAAAGTAGAGTACAACCGACCTTAATTAAAATAAAAGATGGGAAATACGGTGCTGATTATGGCATAACAGCTAATAGCTTCAGTTAATACGTAATTCTTTCCAATTTACCGCACACTTAAGCCGAATAGGTTTATAGCCTGAAAAAGGTCGACTTAATTATAGGCCATTCCTAGAGTAAAGTCATGGTGATGCCAGACGTTCACGTAGCGCGTAGATTTGAAAGATGTAAATGCACTTAATTTATGTTATTTATTTCGACCGATTAGATCGATATAACAAATTGGAAAAGGTGTGTTCCCTTTTCACCGATAATATCAAACTCTTCTTAGCACTAAAGAACGCCGTTAATCGAATTTTGGTTTCGTTGGACACAACCATGACACAGATAAAATTGAGAATTACTTTGCCTTTCGTTTACTTTTAGAGAGATACAACTTTTACAAAAAAAAAAAATTACAATTTCGGGACGGTTATGGAATTGTTTCGGACTCAAATGCACGAGTTTGAAAGCGTTTTATGATTTATTATAACACTTCTGTTCTATTTGTGTGTACACCTACCTGAAAATATGCACCACCACGAGGTTTCTTCTCACTTTTGTCTGAATAATATGTAAATGTGTGTTTGTTTCTATCGAAAACAAACCACCTTCTTGACCAGCCATTCAATTTTGACCCCTTCTTATGCAGAAAGCCTCGACATGTACTCGAATTTATTATAACATGAGGACATAGCACCACTTGATGACCTGTAGGGAGATAAATTATTTCTTTAAAATGACTATACCTACTGCTTATCAGTGTTACTGTGGGAACAGCTTGATATATAGAAAACTATAAATAAACCGAATTAGAAAACTGAGAACTATAATAAACCTACTCGGCTAAAATATTTTCAAGAATGTGACATTTCCGGTTATACCGGAAGTAGATGCTAACTTTGTTATTTTAAATGGAACGCCCTGTATGCTATATATTATTTATTACATTTTTAGATTCTTCGTTCAATTCTAAACACATTCTAAATGAAAATCATATTGAAATTGAACGAAGAATCTAAAAATGCAATTATATACATAGTTCCATTTAGAAATAACAAAGTTATATACTTCGGGTATAGCCGGAAGAGCCAATTCTTGAAAATATTTTAGTCTAATAGCCCCGAATAACTTTAATAGGTTTTCAATTTTAAAATTCAATGACTTCTTTTCTATATATCAATCGATGCCGTTAACGAGGGGACATATTGTATAATGTAGGTTAATTCAGAATTCACAGATGCTCAATTGATCAGAGTAAAGCATAAACTAGGAAATAATTTTTGAAATATAATTCTGTGCAAATTAAAATATGTCAGTATTTATTTGAAAGAAAAATAAGGAATTCAAGTGAACGATCATTATAGAGGCATCAAAGGAATTATATTTCCTTACTAATGGTCAAGTTTGTAATTAATACATCTTTTGCCACAAAATTATCGTTTTTTTTCATTGATTTTTATTGCTTACCTGCAGATTCAATATGCTGCCTAAGGTCCAAATCTGAGCCTCTGATTGGTAAATATCGAGTCAAGGGTCTTTGTTTATCATTCACAGGTTTTCTTGTTTTGGTGAATGTTCCAACTTCTAAGCTCATTTCACTTGTGTCAGACAGAGGTCTGGGTGAATCGGCATTTTCGTTCTCATTTCTCACCTGTAAAAAAATGTATAATTAATTAATAATGGAATTCATTTAATATAATTACACAAACTCTTTTTAAATTGCACTAATGGTATAACAACAATGTTTGATAAAAATAAAGAAATATTCCAATAAATACATTCAATTTATTGGTGGCAATAAATTGTATTAAATGTCGGCATATTAATATATCTACTAATCAAAAATATTTATTCATTGTATAAATGATAAGAAAGATTCGAAATTGCCTTCCTTTATTTAACTAGTATAACAGTAAAAAGTGAAAAAAAATCAAAGATAATGAACGGGAAATAATATGTATTGCGAAATTGTACAGTACAATGTACAAAAGTAATTTGGAGCGGTTTGGGTGCTTTCCAGTATTCAATAATTGTCGAAGACATGAAACCAGAAAAAATCTAAAAGTCTTCATATTCTAGGAACGATGAAAACAATCATAAGATTTAAGACAATGAACAGAAAATAGAAATCGATCAATTGCGAGTCAGCTAGCGTGTTAGCGGTTCCGTACTTAGAATTTCTGTTTACTTTTTCTAGAAACTTTTAATGAAATCCTATCTATGTTTTTTTTTATTTTTTCCCCTGTTTTACGATCAGTAGTCTCTTCTTAATTGTTTATTTTAAAATTTTGAATAAAAATATTTGAATAAAACACATTTCATAGGTTATATACCTGATACACTTGTTTTAATTTTCTAATTTTCCCTGCAAAATTAACAGAGAGAGAGAGAGAGAGAGAGAAATTTATTGTCGAAAAAATATAAATTTTGTAGACAAAGCAAAATAAAAATATCAAAATCAAACAATACACAAACAAAATAAAGTCAAAACTAAAAATTAAATTGAAATTAAATAAATTTATATAATATAAAACAAAAATATAAAAATAAAAAGATGTAAAAATATAAGATAATAAGTATAAGAATGTAACCTACATCTGTATATTCGGTTAGAAAGTAAGTTAATATACTGCTGTAAATTCATTCAGAAGGTAAACACTAACTAAATCACAAAAAACAAAAACAAATCGTGTACAAACAAAAAACCAGTGCATGAGCTGAGCAGAAACGTGCCTTAGTGAAAAAGTCGTTAACTGCATAAAAGGCATTATCTAGGTAGTAGGTAATTTAACTGAAAGTTTGGCAAAATCTGGGAAAAGCCGTTATAGATTTAATTTAGTGTGACAGACGATTTTACATTACAAAAGACCCTTAGGATATCAAACATAAAATAATATTCACTAAACCAGTGGGTGTAAGAAGCTTAATATTAAGTATTAACAATTTTTAAATAAGTATGATTTCAAAAACTTTCGATATTCAGGAAAAGATCTTATGGACTTGATTTTAAATGGTAGATGATTGTGCATTTTTTTGCATTGTACAGTATAGAGCTTTTAACCAACTCTGAGCGAGGGGTTGGCAGATAAAGATCATGCTCCGTATTTCTAAGCGGATAGTTGTGAGATGGCCTCTCTGGAATAGAAGATACGTGCTTGCGGATTAAGCATACAGATTCAAATATGAATAGGGACGGAAGAGTTAATATTTTAAATTTTTTAAAGTAATCCTGGCAGTGAGTCCTACTGCTAAGTCTCAGTGAATACCGAACAGCTCTCTTCTGCAGTTTAAAAATACGTTCAAATTGAGTCGCACAACACGTACCCCAGAATGGAAGGGCATATCGGAGGTGCGATTCAAAAATGGCATAATAGACTGTTCTAGAAGTAGACAAGTTGAGTTTCTTGGAAACTGATCTCAGTCCAAAGTAGGCAGAACTTAACCTTTTTGATAAAGCATCGATGTGCGAGTCCCATTTTAAACGGTTGTCTGCAATAAGGCCCAAGAATTTCACAGATTCAACGGCCTCAATAGTGGTGTTATTAAGCACAAAAGATGGCAATGTACTTTTATATGACAAAACTTTTGTTTTAGAAACGTTGAGGCATAGGAGATTTGAATCGCACCAAGATTTAATCGTGACTAAGTCTCTAGATACAGTCCTAAGAAGTGTCGTAATATCTGGGTTGCTCCACGTGAAACTAGTATCATCCGCAAAGAGGCAGATTTCACCGCTAATGTCCAGACTAGCAATGTCGTTGATAAAAATCAGAAACAAAATAGGACCCAGTACTGAACCTTGAGGCACTCCATATTCAATTGGCTTGCAAGAAGACATCGACGTATCAACCCTCGCGATCTGACTCCTGCTGTTGAGATACGATTTAAACCATTCGAGAGACACTCCTCTGAAAGCCTTAGAGAAATCACAGAAAATTGTTGCTATAGAGTGATGATTGACAAGGTTTGAATATACATTATTAAAGAGGGAAAACATCGCATCATTTGTGCATCTGTTACTTAAAAATCCAAATTGATGGGTAGAGAGTATATTATATTTAAAGAGAAAAGATAGAAGCCTTTTTTAAACAAACTTTCGATGATCTTTGATAATGTGGGAAGGAGTGCAATTGGGCGATAGTTCGAAGCTTGATCTTTATCTCCTCCTTTATGCAAAGGAACAATTATTGCCGTCTTAAGACAGTTTGGAAAAACTCCATTTTAGGAATGATTTGTTAATTAAAGTAATAAAATGGTTCAATGTGCATTCCGGCAGGTTCGAGACCATTTTCAGAGTAAGCCCATCAGCCCTAGATGAGGATTTGTTTTTAATGTTATTAATTGTACTGTTAAGCTCTGCTAATACTATGGGCGTAAAGAAGAAACTGTGTAAATTCATATTAGCCTTAGAGAGAAATGAGAGGGGGTCATCGGAGGAGTTATAGTGTTCATTAAATTTTTTGCTACATCTACAAAGTAATTATTTAGGTTCTCGGGTGAAATAGAGATTGTGTTAGATGAAGAGGTCTTATTTCTTAAGTCATTCACAATAGACCACGTTTCTTTAGCAACATTACCGGAACTGGCCAGCCTCCTATTATAATAAATGCCCTTGGCAGCTTTTATAGTCTTATGATAGATTTTTCTGTAAAGTTTTACGTAATCATGGTAGAAGACGCTGTCCGATGATTTTTTTAGGTAAGATAATGAGCGCATGTTCTTTGCAGATGTACGTAAGCCTTTAGTAGACCAGGGTTTATGTTGTTTGATTTTTAGAAGCCTAAGAGGAAAGGATTTGAATGCCAAGTTAGATAAAGTTTTTATAAATCTAGGAAATTCGATATTGACATCGTCAGAGAGGACAAACCTGTCTGTTGTGAGACATAGTTTCTTGAAATTACGAAAATTTTTATCAGAAAAAATACGGCGTAATTTGCGCGAAGCATTTTTGCACTTAGATTTAGCCGAAAATTTTGTTAGTATTGCTTCATGATCCGAGAAACCTGAATTAAGGATAGTACAGTCAACGAATTTTGGATCGAAAGATGATACGACATAGTCTTTAGTACTAGAACTAGTTTTAGTTATTCTGGTTGGTGAGTCAACATGCATGATTATGCCAAAAGAGTCGAAAATGGACTGAAGAGATTCCTGAGCAGCACACACATTGGAAAAGTCAATATTAAGGTCGCCACACAAAATTAACTTGCTTTTTAAAGGCAGGGATTCAAGCAAGCTCAGTAATTTTTGACTGAATATATGCAAGTCAGCGTCAGGTGTTCTGTAAATACAAACAATATAAAGATCATAAGCATTATGATAGACAATGGAAAATTCAAATACTTTTTCAGACAATAGATTATCGATTTTAGTTACAACCGAAAAATCGCTGTTTGTAGACATTATCATAGTACCTCCATGAGATAAATTACTTCTATTAAATCTAGTTACTGTAGCGTAATTTTTGATAAACACAAGCATTTAACCAATGCTCAGTAATGGCAATAATTTCTGGAAAATTAAGTTCTTCTAATAAGAGAAATAATTCATCTGTTTTGTGTCTTAAGGACTGAATATTAATAAGAAAAACACTAAGCTTGCCATCGTCCAATTTTACAGAGGGTGCTTGATCCTCTGTTCGCGTCAATTTAGTTAAAAATTTTGATTACTTTTTGGAGTGCCAGTAGAAAAATATTTGCCATGACTCTTCCTAATTTTCTGAAGCTGTTGAAGTTTCTCGGATGTAAAGAAAGACCTGAAGGCAGCAAGATCAGCTTCCACTTCGGCTGAGCCAATACCATATGCGATAATACAACTTACGCAAGGTGTCCACGTCACTAGGAAGTCCCTCTGAAGCTAGAGTTAATTTGATGCTGGTGGTGGTGTGCCCTTCAAAACATACACTGGATGGTTGGTCATGGAGATAGGCTAGAAATAGCCAAAGAGCTTTTAATAAGGAAGAGTCCCTCAGTCTAGCCAACAAATAACGACCATCAGCCGTATCCGAATTACGGCACAGCCGCACTATAGGTGGAGTCATCGGGTCAATATTTAGCAAATCATCTTTCCTTGTATTTTTTTCCATGACAAAGTCTACATTTTCCTGCGCAAGAGACTTACAGGCAACTAAAGCCTCCCTGTCAGATCCAACCTTAACAGATTTGATCTCCCTAGCTTTTACAGGTGTTAAGTCAGGGCGTGGTGTTGGGCTACGGGTGTCTACAGAGTTTGGAATAAAATGACAGCCTGTGGTCGAAAAACTTGACGCTGGTGGTGAAATCTTTAAGGGTGTAAAAGATGATTTTGCGATTTCAGTGCCTAGCGGCCACATCCTTGGGTCTTTTAGCTGCTTTAGGTGACTTATATTCTGCACAACAACTTTGAAATCGGAGAGCAAACTGTCCTTATTCTTCAGCATTGGAAAGCATCGGATAAAGTCAGTAGTTCCAAGTTTTTCCTTCGCATAGTGTGCAAGAAGGGTAGCTGTATATGTAGATGGGATTTTGGACACTAACACATAATGCCATTCTTCTTTAATGGAGGATTTGAGAGGTCTGGGAGTAATGCCTTTTGAAGAAGTAAAAAACTTTGTGTTTTGGTTATCCGTATGGTTGGTTTGAGTCGAAACGGACTTTTTCACTATTGGTGGGTAACTTCTAGTAATTGGCTTATCATTGGCAGCCAACTTTTCAACCGTGTGTGCCATTTGTTTTATATTTTTCTTCATATCGGCCATTTGCTTCAATAACTCATCCTTTGATGAGTCATGAATCTGAACTTTAATAGATTCGTCATAATTGTTCATAAAAATAGATGACAGATTAACAATATCCTGTTTGATTTCCTTGGTAGAATGGAACAGAGATTCTTGTGTAATTTCCGCCAATCTGGTGTGTTGACTGTGAATCTCATCTATCTAAATCTATGCAAAACTCGAGAACATACACAAGTACATTCATCTGAATGGTATACCACCTCTTTATAAGTCTGCCGAAAAAATACTAAAATAAGTAGTAATGGGATACCTTGGAAGACGATGAATTAAATCATTCACTTGAGAGTCAAGTCCAAGCAGAGGTAGAGGTGAAATTAAACACTATATCAGCCGTATTCATAATTAAAACCTAGTACGCTAGTAAATTAAATGAGGAGGTTTATGGTCGTATATAAGGACTCTGCTGCAAACTAATTAAATTAGGTTTATGACTCTTATGTCAGTGACATGGTAGGATAGTGTTTTGTTTTTATTTTATTACGGTAATAGCTAGTACCGAACTAAGACTGGATTATGAACAACACAGCAGTATCTCATTTTAAGGAGATATCTTTTTGAGGGACGACGCCCATTTTCTCGAAGTTGAGACTGTGGTAATGGGAGTGATAGGGGCTTGCTGACTTTAATTTCCAAAAACAAAAGAACACCTAAATCATTCCTATTATCAAAAGAATTATGGAGTTGTGCTTTTTTATGTTCGCAATAAACTTGCTGACTTAAAAAAATGCTGAGACCACCTTCAATAGTTGCTTGTACTTTCCGGATATCGGATATTCGGCGAGCTGAGGGATGGACGAATATAAGAATCACATTTTCTTTGAATTTTTTTTTTCACCATAATGATGATTGGATTACTTATTCAATTCATTTAATGCCCCTTATTCAAGTTTTTAATACTTTGCGAGGGTATTTAGGCGAGGTACTAGTTATCATCAACTATAATTTCTCAGAAGCTACAATGGAAGGCTCTCTGTGACGTATTTTTGTCACGTTTTCAGCTTTTAATAAAAGCTGTCATAATTATGCACTTTTTTCGTATTATTTATCTCAGAAAGAAATAGTATCACAAGTTTAGGAAATTGTCGTAGTTTTTGAATAACCGGCGGTATCCGGACAAAAAATGTGTTAATAATATTACTATCCAGTATTCATTCGGAAAATATGATTGGACCGGATAGCTACTGGATTAATCTCTAAACTGCATTTAGATGAACTCTGAATTATGTTGTTTTTTATCAGAGAACGACTTGGCACCCTTTAAATTCCAAAGATTTACATTATAATAAATAAATATGAATTACTCCATTGGAGTTGCTAGATAGAGATGTCCTGTCCTTGAAGATCTATACGGTAATTATAATTGTTTAGTACTGCAGAAGCAAGTATGTCATTGCCGTTATTGGCGTAGGTAGTTATAACATACTTATCGTGAGTTGAAAGAGATTCAATAGAAAATTCAATTATGTATACGTGTACGCTTTGAAATATACATTAAATTATTCATGAAGGCTTCTGCCTATGATTAATCAATTCACATGTATCTCCTTTCAGTTCAAATATGGTAATGGGTTGTGTAAATATATTTCTGCTTCAAATATTTCAACATTTCCAACAGATTGTTGTGACATTAAATAAAGAAGCTCTTCGAGCACCCACTAGTTCTTTAATTATGGTAATAGTGTTTAGTGTCTCCAATCACACCGGTAGTACAGTCTTTGATTACAGCAGAACATCTTAAACTTGTATTAATAATCGTATGATGAGAAAAACAATATCTTTTAATTGTTATAGTACTTTAGATGTCTTTTTAAATTAAGAAAGGAAGGAAGGACTCACTTCCCTGGCTCTTTTCAACATATAAAATCTAACTGATAGCAATTTTTACAAATGAGACTCAGTCACTTAAGTTTTCAATCATTATAAGAAGCATGTGTTTCGTATCTACAATTTGGTAAATACCTAATGAATATAAGAACATACTACCGCCTTAAGTGAATGGATATGGTGCCAATAATTATGTTGTGATGACGTGAGTGATAATTGAAAATTAGTGAAAACAAATTTACTGTCAGCACTTGAGACGATCGCTGAAAACTATCCGAAACGATGTCATGAAGAATTATGTAAATTTACTGCAAATCTTCATAGTGATAGATTTAGATTTTAAATCTACAAGCACTTTTATCAATAAATCAGCTAAAAACTCAAAAATAGTCCTGTTGTGTAAATATCTAGGCCATGCTTGAGGTTTGTTTTGGAAACAATGTTCAGAAGTTTGGTACCTAGGAAACCATAGATTTTATTGGATTGTATGCCAATCACACGAAATTAAATCTATAACGGCTTATCCCAGATTCAATTAAATACCTACTACCTAGGATAATGCCTTTTATGCAGTTAACGACTTTTTTCACTAAGGCACGTTTCTGCTCAGCTCACGCACTGGTTTATTGTTTGTACAAAATTTGTTTTTGTTTTGTGATTTAGTTAGTGTTTACCTTCTGACTGAATTTACAGCTGTATATTAACTTACTTTCTAACCGAATATACAGCTGTAGGTTACATTCTGATACTTATTATCTTATATTTTTACATCTTTATATTTTTATATTTTTGTTTTATATTATATAAATTTATTTAATTTTAATTTAATTTTTAGTTTTGACTTTGTTTTGTTTTTGTATTGTTTGATTTTGATATTTTTATTTTGCTTTGTCTACAAAATTTATATTTTTTCGACAATAAAGCATTTCTCTCTCTCTCTCTCTCTCTCTCTCAATTTTTTAGTGCGGAAAATGTATCAAATCCCAAAAATAATTATCCTCAGTTTTTCGTATATGATCCTTATCCAATCCCAATATGTATATTGTATTTAGGTACTCTATATACATGTACGACATGTATATTTATCTATGTGTGTATACCTGGTATTCTTGTGCTAATTTTGTAAATCTATATTTCTTTAAAAAAAGGACTTTTCCATAATTCAACATGTCTTTCCCTCCCCCTATCAGGGAAGATAATGGTTGATTATTTTTCAAAATTTTGAGCAACTCCTTTTGCAATATACCTATAGGATGATTGATTAGTGTGAAAAAGCTCTGTAAATCTGTTATTATAAAATACATCAAAATAAGTTATCAACAAAAATTCTATCTAGCATTGAGTTTCAAGTTGCATTTATTAAATGAAGAACCCTGTATTTTATTTTAATTTTTGAATCCACTGTTCATCCCTGTTGTAGAAACATCAAGTTGTAATATGGTATACAAGTTCAACGCCTTGTATAATTGAAAAGGGGTTCAAAGGCAACGATCTAATGAAGCTATAGTTTTTAAATGATTGTCAAAATTTAGAAAAAAATATTGATTCTGCTAATATTCAGTAAATTCAGTAATTTTAGATATTCCTTATACCTAGAAAGATCAGTTTCCAAGAAATTGCAATTTTTCTTAAAATTTTAGGTTTACCTTTAATTTGAGAAAATTAAGATAGCTAGAAGATAGATAGAAGTATAAAAAAACTCTCAACAATCAATAAAAAAATCAATTATCAGTATCAGTATCAGCCAAGACATCAACTTTTTTAATGTATTTGATTATTGAAAATGCTCAAGCAATATTAGGTACGTTGTAATTTTCTTCACTCAAAGTACTTTTTGTCTATGAGATAATATATAGGGTCATGGAGCTCAATGCAGGCTGCACTTTTTGTAAATAAGTTTTTTGATATCTTGTATAATAACAGATCTACACTGCCATTTCTCGTTTTATGCATGCGATATTCCTAAGTTTATAGTTCTACTATCAACAGCATAAATATTTTATACTTTTTAGAGCATCCTGTAAAGGATTAGATCTTAGTTTTTTTTAATTTATTTATTTGAAATGTTTGTCCATTTACAGAAAAATATATGAAAATGATATCAATTTTGGGAATGGGTCATTTTGAAAAGTGAGCATACATATTATTGAAAGAGGGTTTGATACATTAACCGACCTAAAAATGTGTAAATCATTTTAATTATATGCCGATTTTTATTTAAATTTCAAGAATTGTTTTTCAGTTGTAAAATATTATTTTATCTGAAAGAGCACTTTTAAGATCTATTTAAAAGCAATTATCTCGCCAGAATTTGAATATTTTTTAAATAGTTACCTAAAACAGATCCTTTAGCGCTGAAAGACACTCTTAAATACCAACAACAAAATAGCATGGCAAGATTAAAAAAAATAAATGAGCTCTTTTAGTTTTAAGAGGATGTTAAATACGGCTATGAATGTTCTATTACTGAATAAACAATTATAGAAATAACTTCCTCAAAAAAAAAGAAAAATCCGGCATTTATTCAAAAAATATAATATAGAGATTTCCACTTCACTCACCGTCTTTTTCGGTTTTCTCTTCTTAATAGTACTTCGATATCCAGATCTTACGAAAGTAATCCACAAAGACATATTTTTTCAAAAAACTGATCACTATTAAATTACAAATAATAAATAATGTAATCTACAAGTACACGATTTTATTGTTAACACAAGATGAATGAAAAAATCTGACGGCCAACTGCGTTAGATAGATAGTCGGGAATGACTAATATCTGAATATCTATTCGTATAATGATTATCTGTGGTAGTTCGAATTGGAAAGGAGATCGAGGAGGAGGTGTGTGTGGACCGTGAACCAATATATTCTCACGCTATAATATAATAGTATACGCCGTCAACTGTCGAGAGAAATAGAATTATTTTGTGTGCCTAGTCCTAGGGGAGGCAGCATCACGCCCCCTTCGACATGAATCATCTGTTACTTGAAAAGAATAAGAGAGTTCAGCGGCAAAATTTGGTGAAAATGACATCTTACGCTTTGTCATTCATTGATTTTTTATGTAATGGTTGAGTCAAGTAGCTCAAAGGATAAAAAAATTCCAACAGACATTGCCAGCACGCTGCAAGATATTATATAGTTTTTTAAATGTACCTATTCATGTTTCTAAATTCTCGAAGGGATTATTCAATATCTGATACATTTTTTTAATTTTGCATATCTCTTGAAATGCAAAAATGTTAAAATATAATTTCTGTTTTATCAACATAATTATTCATTCATATAAAGAAATACTTCCCTTATTGAGGGAAGTAAAAAAGGCGATAGAAAAAGGTCTTCTTTCGAGTAAGTTTGAATATCGTTTTTAAATAGTAACCTCAAATAAATCCACTAGTGTTAAGAGACGGTTATGATATGAATACACATTTTTGAATAAACGCTGTTGAATATAAAAAAATCGGTCAAGTGCGACTGGGACTGCCACATGAAGGTTTCCGTACCGGCATACAAGAACTATCTACCTATTACCTACTGTTCAAAAAATATAGCCATTATTAGATCGAGCAAAAACATAAATTTATTGTATGGGAATGGGGACCTCCTTTAATTTTTAACTGTATTTATTTTATTTATCTGTTATTAAGGCAGCTAGGGTATCATAAGTGAAAATTTCATGTTTCTACCAATTACGGCAAGAGATGCAAGGTCGAGTAAAATACAAAAAAAATAAGTCCCCCTTTTATTTTCTATTTTATTCTATTTGTATTATTTGTTGTTAGAACAGCGAAAGTATTACACATTTTGTGAAAATTTCAACTGTCTAACTATTACGGTTCATGAGATATTGCCCGATGACAGACGGACAGACGTACAGATAGCGGAGGCATTTTTATCTTTAAATAATCACAATAGTTGTCGGAATGCAAATCTGAAGTGTAGTGTAGTCTGTTCTTTTTTAATGTTACGATGTTTTTACTTCAAATGTTCTATATCCTAAATATTATTGAAGAAAACAAGGGTTTCTAGTTTCTAAGCAATAATATTACTTATTATAATTTTCCAAATATTTTATATACTTTTAATGAAGGAAGGGCAATTTATCTAGAAAATTGAAATGTCATGAATATGTCAGCAAAATTAAAGAACAGACCATATCCTGCAACTTTAAAATTGGACGTTTTTCGAAAACTTTAACAGTTTCCGAGTTACAACACAATTAATAATTAATGTGCACAGTTGATACGCTATCGCTGAATATAACTGAACGTTCAACAAGTTTTGATAACTACTATAATACTCAAAAAGGTGAAATAAACATTTTTTTTATAAAAAATAGGACTGAGATTTATTAGTAATGGCTCTGAAAACTAGAAAATAATATTAATTCTATTGGTGCTGGTACTTTTGAAATTGATACCAAAAGTCATCTACTAGTACCAATAGAATTAATATAGTTTTGTATTTTTCAGTGCACCAACTATAAAAGTCGATCCTATTTTCTATCAAGAAAGAATATTTTTCACTACTAAATTTTACAATATTATTTTCCCCATTATTTATGTGAAATAAGAAATAATTCTAACTCTGATATTTCGTCAAATTTGACCAAGTCATTTCTCGCCATGTGTAAGTGTATTATTGTTGACATATCGACAAACTTTCGTCGTCTCAACTATAGCTGCCTACTAAATTACTATCAAAAATAATTTATTCACAGGCATTGGCTATTGTTTCATGGCTACCTAGAGATAAATTTTAAAATTGTTGATATGCGAAAGTTATGGACTGTCTTTTCATATTGGGCTAGGAGGCTAGATGCATATAATGCAAATATTATAACGGAACAGGATATAATATTATGCCATAGCCAAATAAATAAAATGGTAAATTTGTTACAGCAATGCCGTCATATCATACCTATCTATAGTTTTAGATATGATTTTTATTTTTAAATAATCATTAATATATTCCATTATCCAAGAATAAGATAGATGTTGCATTTATTGAGGTCATCAAGTTCTAATTTGTATCGAAATTGCGGCCATACAAAGTTTCTATAAATAGTAATTTCCATCAAAAATATTTCTGATTCATAGATTCTAGCAACAACTTTTGTTTGAAACATTTTTCAAAATTAGTAATCGAAAAAATCTAGTGTGTCGATTCACATGACTACATTAATACCACTGTCAAATTAATTCCATCAACAATGGTCATTTTGACGTACGAGGAACCGTTTAGCCAGTATATGAATAAACAGAAAGTTTTTCAATTCATTTAAACATAACTTTTCTCCTGCGTTTTTCATTCGTTTAGCGTTATAGCAGAAAGTAAAGAGCAAACTAAAAGTTTTTCAGCTATTGTCTAGCAACCAGTTCGAGCAAAATAAACAATCTGTCACCGGTGAGCCATATCGATACTCTACAAATCGAAAAAAATCAACAAAATCGGCTTATCCGTTCCCGAGACAATGGCTGAAAATATGTTTTTTCGATTCACGGACCTCTGAAACGTACCTAAACATCTGTTGAAAACAATAATATAATTACTAGGCTACTTATGGTAGAGGTAGGAAATTAAAAATAATAGAAATTGAAAACAGTGAAATTTATCGAAGGTTACAAGCCCTTTAATCTTTTGAAATGAATTACATACATAGCATAAAAAATATTTTTTTCAGAAACAATAATATACAAAAAAGTTCTGATATATATATCGTTGAATATCATGCCAAATTTTGTTATAGTTGAACAATATTTTCAAAAAAATGAACTACACAAAATTGTATCACTTACCAATGATCGTTGATATTTTTGGCAGCATTCCATTAAGTTTTTCGCAATAAAAACAATACATTCATTAATAAATCAAGAGAACAAACGCTGTGATAACTGTCATTGTGTGATTTCAATATGGACCCTATATTGATGTACTAAGCCAAAAATAGATTGTTGGTATTTCGGTTCAGGCATTTTGAACAACTTATCTTATTATGTATTGATTATAGTGAAAGAGTGCTAGAATATACAGAAAAAACTATATATATTATGTAATACGTCGACAACCCATGAAGGCCCGGCTCTAACATAACGTTATAAATTCTCATATTTAAAGAAACTATTCCGATATACCTAATTATATATCTTGTTGAGTCAATTTATCTTTTTCTTGAGCGAAATATAGCGTTGCCAAATTACCAGAGCATCCAAAAAGAAACCAGAACAATCAATTCTCTTATCAAATATATCTATAGCAAACACAACTAAACATTTTAATTTAATATTTGGTAAAGCGTGAATCAATAAGAAACAGAGCATGTTCTTAAAGGAGCGTGATAAAATTTTAAATATAGTATAGATAAAAAATAACAAATCGGGAATGGATATGTTGAAATCACGATAAATAAATGAGCAACAGCATATATTAAATGGGAGACGTTACATTTTTAGTTTTCAAATCAGTAACCTTGTTTTATATTGTATCTCATAAGTTGGATCATCGATCCGTTGAAGAATGTTTGCAAGAGCTTTTTACTGAGATACCTATGTATAAGAAATAAATTTTTATCTTTATGTGGTCAAACTTAGGTCATTTGTTTTATCAATTTTTCTGAAAAACTACAGCAAATTATTAAAAAATACAAAACCTTACTTCTTATCAGACATACCTACACCTTTGATGTAGAAAATAATTTCATCCGAATTTTCACTCAAATCAGCTTAGTAATAGGAAATGGAATAACAACAACAGTTTTACACCTATGAAAGAAAGATACTAATATGGATTGAACAAAAGTGACATTATGTCTATTCTACAATAATTTTAATTCCAGGACCCCATAGGTCTCAAAGTAATCTTTCACATACACACTGTATAATATTTTAAAAGTGGAAGTAGTTAGTTATTTTTTGTGTATATTAGACGAATAAATATATACGCCAGAATAATTTGTTTAAAAAAATATTCAATCATATCTTATTCTCAGAATTCCAACAATCATTCCATACAATCAATTTTATTAGACAGAATTCGCAATGAACCTATTTTGTATTTTATATCACAACATATAACTTGTTGTAAAGATTTATGTTTTGCTTACATAAATGCTTTCAAACATCGAACATTTCACGGCGAGCGAATTGTTTTCCAAAATTAATGTTAACGTTCCGTGTAAATGCGTCATTTGCAAAAATATTTTGGTGTACGATAAATCCTACTCAAATATATATAAGTAAAATTAAATGACTCTTATTATATAAGTGTGTTTTTTGTAGCGTAACTAGATAATTATTTTAGTTTACAATTATCCACATGACGCATTAAAATATAAAATATATTTCATGTACCAAAATCTTGCGAATTACTTTTTCCAACACCTGGCTTGGATAGTTAATATTTTGAAAACTGTCGTGACGAGACCTCAACATACACAGCGCGGACGATAAATTCACATTTTATTATACCAGTTCGAAAAGTAGCTGTTTTTTCATAGCATTGACTGATTTTGCCACACTAGTGCGGAAACTATATGACTTTAAGCACGCTTTGACTCAGGTGTTAATTAGACCAGCTTTGCCAAACGCCAGTCTTCAATGGCTATTGACTTTTGATCACTGCAAAGACTATCTATTGAATTATCCATGATCATAATTATGCATAGAAACATTGAAGTTCCACAGCATAATGCAGTCTATGCAATATCACGATTCATATTCACTACTTTACACATTTTTAGCATAAACTGCCATTTCTTTACAATTCAATAACAATATAAATGATACGTGTTGAAAATGTGAACGTACAAATCAAACTTCACTCACCGTCTCAACAATTTCTTCTTTTGTAGATTTCCTATCCGGTTCTTTGTCGATAGAACTGTAAATGGAAAAATGTGTTTATAGATTAATGAAGTTGCTTTCAAAAAGAAATCAAACATTCCATTAAATTGAAATGCATGTTTGAAACTGATATATGAATTAAAGATAAATAGATATATGAAAATATTAAAAAATATATTTGAGTTCAAAAGTTGATTGAAATGTTAGCTTTTTCAAAAAGACAAAGTATTCCAATGTAGTCCTCTGACAAATAAATCATTTAAGATATAATATTAACCCAACTTGAAAGAAATTTACAGTTATCAAGAGTTTATGCTTATGCTTAAAATATGAAAAGTTCGTTGGTTCTTGCTCGAAGCCTGAGAACAGTTGAATTATAAAAGTGAGTTTTTTATGAGTGTACCTCATTTTTGGCAAATATGGTCTATTTCAAAAAGCAAGGTGTCTCGTCACCATCAAGGGGATTTATTTTGGAATCTGTTTTCTATTTATTTTTGGCAGCAATTTTGAAAGTGTCCCAGTATCGATCCAGTCTGACTTTATTGTTTTATTAAAAAAATCCCTGCGAAATCTATATTGCCTTGTGCAAAGTTCACATTTTCCTCGTCGGCACATGATAAAATGTTATTCATCAACGGTGTTTTTTAGACTTTCCTCAAATTAAGAAATTCTATAAATGTGTTTAACAACAAAGTAAAAATAGATAAATTATTGCTAACCTAATATTCATCCATAAACTATGATATGATTGGGTACATTCGGCGATTGGAAATATATGTATCTAAATGCAGTTCTATTGAAAGGAAGCAATATCTAAAAGAATGAGTTTAGGATGTTTACATTGTTATGTTTAAAATAGTAAAGTGAATGGTTAAAGACGATTGATTTATCACATTCTCTGAACTGAATAATAATAATAAAGCTAATGATTTAAATGACTCGGTAGCTTTTCAACCAAAATAAGTAGTTTTCTATTTTAACCAACGCATATGTGTTGAATCAAATAGTAAATTGCTGTTTACACTGCAGGCAGTGTATCATTGAGAACAATGACTAAACAACTTTACACATACACCAACTTTGCGGACCGACTGAACGAAAATAAAAACCAGCAGTATGGGTGCGATCCTCTAAGTCTACTTCCTAGTGTATTCTGAATTTGATTAGGAGAATTAATCACACTGGCATCAAGTTGGTTCCTTACGCCTTCTCTCAAATTCGGCATACTCTGCCTTTCTAAAATGTGTAAGATGATAAGTGCCTACTTAAATAACAAGGATGGTTAACATTATATATCTCAATGACTAAGATTATAAACTAATTAGGTAAAAATTATATATACAGTGAGGGGCTGTAGGAGATTACCCTAATGCTTACGTTTATTAATTTCTAATTACTCAAGTAAATCCAGTTTTAATCCTTTCTTTTCGGTATATAAGATTTTGAAATTATATCAAATGTGCGATTATTATCATTGAGATGTAGCGCATAATTTGATCATTTTTATGGTGTAGGAATTTACATTAGGTAAATTTATCAAGAACAATAAAACAATTTTTTGTTGTTGTTTATGAATTCACTTGAGGTGATTGCTCGAAAGTTTACGTAAGTCAAACTGGAAGGAATTTTCAAACCCGTATCAATGAACACCAGAGGTCATTCATAAAACAAAAAATAATTCAAACTATGCACTACATCACAATGATAATAATCACACATTTAATGATAATTTCAAAATCTTACAAACCGAAATGAAAGGATTTGAGAAAGGCACAGGGTGCCGAAAAAATTGTCATGTTTAAGCAATATATTGGTTGAAATTTATTATGATGTTAATTGTAATTTAGAGACCTAGTGTTGCGTTATACAACCGGCTGCACACGATCTATCGATTATTTCTTGCTTCGAGGTTAGCGACTGATTTTTGCAGTGATACTTCAAGGGTAGTAGGTACGTCGTTTTTCTTTGAGGTATTCCACAAGTAAAAATCGCAAGAGGATAACCAGGAGACCTGGGGGCAGGCTATAATACCGCGTTCAGAAATCAAGCAGCCTAGAAAATTTTTGACGGGGAGAGATCACTGTGTCTTCTGGATTTTCGTTTTCAGACTAGATATCTTTGAGCTTGAACGTTATTCATTAAAAACTGACTCACGTTAAGTTACCATATAGTGTCGTCCAGATTTTTCTCGGTTTTAACCACAAAAATCCCTTTTGCTGTGAGCACAATGACAGCTGTCTACTACTACTGAAGTGGAAAATGTATTTATTATAGTAATACCGAAGTCAAAAACAATACCTATTTATTCAATGTCCTTGTATATTGATTTTCTGAAATGATCCATTACATAGGAGACGACTGGGATGCATTTTTCGACAATAACTTTTACAACAAACTAGGAGCGACTGTGCCACTGAAATCTTATCTTCTCTTTTCATCAATAAACTCACTAATCAAATACCAAATAATTATCTTACCTAAGAGAAAATATCTTAAGTAAATCTATAAATATTTTTTAGAAAACATTGCACCGACGTTATCAGTTGGTGCACTGAAATTGAAATATACAAAATAATATTAATTCTACAGGTGCTCATACTTTTGAAGTTGTGCAGCTGCAGTTAGATTGAAAACTTTTGGCACCAACTTCACAAGTACCAGCACCAATAGGATTAATATAATGTTGTATTTTTCATTGTACCAACTGATAACGTCGGTTCAATTTTTTTAAATATTTATTTCACACTTTTGAGTGTTACATTAGTCACGAATATCGTTGAACGTTCACGTATTTTACCCATATATACTTTGCTTGTATTTGTTATTATTCGGAAACCTACAAAAATCGTCGCGGAAATACGTATATTTTAGACTTTGCCACTGCTGTAACTCGAAAACAGTAACTCAATGTAAAAAATGTTCAATAAATAATAATCTGGTCTTTAATTATCCATTCTCAGATTTTGAATTTTTGAAGGAAATTGCCTCTTCCACATAGCGAAAATACGCATATTTGAAATTTGAACATCGCAGAAACTCAAAAACCGTAGCTCTTTTGAAAAAATGTTCAATTAAACATTTCCGAATATTCTCTTATATTTAATTCTGACATCTCGGATTTTTAATTTTCAAGAAAATTTGCCCCCTCCACCCCCTTCCGGGTCTGTTTTCGGAGGTAATGAAATTTCGGATTTGAGTTTTTATGAATATAGGACCATTTCTCAATTCTCCTCTTTCAAATAAACCAAAAATCATCAAAATCCGAGTACGTTTACTATATACAGCAAGCGCACAAACAAAAAAAACAAACAGTCGAATTGTATACCTCCGCAGTTTGAGTTTGTCGGTCAAAAAAGCAAACACAGTCGAATTGTATAGCTCCTCCTTTTTTCGGTCAAAAGAAATTTCGTTATGGAAAACAGCGTTGAATAGAGTCATAGAGAAATTGTGGTTATACAAGAGACGTCATTTAGAATTATACCCAGCTGCTTCGGATGTGAGTAAGAAATATTTTTGACCTTCTCAGGGCCTAAGAATATTTTCAAGTACAAATGTTTAAGAAAATTACACAAGATAGGTTTAAAATAATTGCATTTTTTACGATTCGAAGGGATAAGTTTGATCAAACCTTGAAAGTTTGATTTTTAACCCCGACGCAAACAAAGGGATGTTGTAAGTTCGACATGTGTATCTGTCTGTGGCATCGTAACTCCCAAACAGATGACCTGTTTTTGATATGTTATATTTTTTTGTTTAGAAGATGACTTGATCGACAGTGTTCTTATCTAGTTTTCTAATCAAATTCAACGTGTGCATCTTTTCATCTGTCTATGACATCGTAGCTCCCAAACCAATGAACCAATTTTGATTTAGTTTTTTTTGCCGTTTTTTTAAAATCTAGTATATTCAAAACTAGGACATGCCCGCGCCTTCATGTGTGAACCCAAAATTAGCACCTTATCATTTTGTGAGCTTGAGTATTAACAATTCAGCAATAAATGGCGCAACCGGTACTATTCCGTCGAATTAATTCATTTTTGAGCCCTATTGTGAAAATAAGGCTCTTTTCTGAGATAAAACTTTGCTTAAACAGTAGCTATAAGTATATTTGTAAACTATCAAAATGCATCGTAATCGAAAAAAATTATAACAAAACTTTTTCTGGTCTTGACTTCAAAAGCACATTCCTTATTGTTCAGCCAAGCTATACAATTGATACAATGGGACTTACAGGGAGTACATGCTCGCTGGACATTTTGAAGTGTTAAAGTATAAACTAGCTTTTGTCCGCGACTTAGTGCGCGTGGAAAACTGCATTCAATTCCATACGGTAGTTTTTGCCTGATTCGTGTACATAGAGACAGACGTGGTCAAATGGAACCTATATTTTAAGTTAGACCCCTACCAATACATCGGTGCAAATTGCATTCAATTCCATTTAGTAATTTTTGCATGATGCGTGTACAAACATACAGACAGACGCGGTAAAATGGAGCCTATATTTCAAGTTAGACTTTAGTAGTATATCGGTGAAAACTGCATTCACTTCCATGCAGTGGTCTTTGCGTGATTATCATACAAACATACAGACAGACAAAAATTTAAAAAAACTGTGGTTTTGGCTTCTGTTGCTCTAATAAAGACCTCTACTAGTTTTTCTTAAATATCTAATGTATAGATACGTCTTAACTTTTGACTTTTCATCAATCAATTTACGAAAAAAATCCATTACACTGTACAGTCATTTATTACCTACTTGCTGCTAGTTTATGATAATTCAGATGATTTTCTTCATCTTTTGATAGATTTCCAACAATTCAAGAATTTATTTAGTCATAACCAAAGACGCATTTTTTCTTAATAGAGAAAGATCATTACGTTATAGCTAGAGATCGTTTTACTATATGGGTTATAATGAAAACCAACCAATCTCGAAATTGTTTCTAGGGTAAGTTTGATTACGTATTCAGAAGAGAATTTACCTGCTCATAATTTCTTCAGCATCTAGAGATTCTAAACTATTACTACAATCTTGACTCCTTTGGGCCCATTTGGTCTTCACCTCTTCTTGCACTCTCTGCTTCAATGCTTGCACTCGTTGCCTCTCCTGCTCTATCACTTGGGAACCTGAAAGGTATATACAGGAGGCATATTATTTTATAAAAATATATAATTTCAATTATTACCTTGTTGACACAAGTGAAGGTGTCTATTTCGTTCGATTTCTTTCAAAGATTCAATTGTTTTGCGACCAAGTGATCCATGTCCTACATTGATACTAATGGGGGCATTAGATGTAACTTTGCTGATACGGTCGATGTCGTCTTGACTAGGAAATTTCCGATCTGCAATGTTCAATTACACCATATTACTTATCAAATGAATCTACAACTATCAAAAATAAAATTCTATTTTTATGACCCATATCGTTACTTGCTTTTTTACCAAAAACCAAACAAATGTTTTTAAAACTGTTGTGCGTCTATCTGTTTGTTTCGGCTAATCTCAAAAACAGTTCAATCGATTTATACGGGACTTACATAAAAAGGTACATCTTTAGACACAAAATATCTATAACTCAAATTTGAAATGACGCTCCACACAATTATCTGTTAGCTGGTCTGAAACAAACCCCTCAACAAAAAAGAAATTGATTCAAGAATATTTAAGATAAAAACAAAAAATCATAACAGTTTCGTTTAGACTTCGCAAGTCCTGATTTGGGTAGCGCACTTATCAACAATAAATGCAATTTTGGAGCTCTCTAAGTAACCCGAAACGGTAAAATTACATAACATACTCTTTAGAAACCTGACAGACGTGAAAATGTCAAAATAGGTTTAACTTTTATTTTACGAATGGTAACACACCAAAACTGATATCTGTTTTAAACCGCATAGTATAAGAAATAATTTAGGAACCAGAATAATCAAGTTTCCCTGACTGTATTATACCCATTATTAATTTATGAAATTATCTGAGAAGTTTTTGAAATAATTTCAATATCAAGAATGATCCATTGAATTGGAAAAATATTATAGAACTTAATGAAACTTACCTAAACCATTTTCCAAAATAGCTTTTTCTTCTGATAATTTCTCATTGAACGATTGCGACATATCATACATATCATTTGGAATTTTCGAATTGCTTATAATAACCGAGCAACTCAAATCGGTCATTTTGTTCAAGAGATTGGATAGTCGTTTTTCCAGTTCCTTGGATTTTTCACTATCAGTATCACTGGATGAGACTTCTTGTTCAGATTCCTCATTGGAAAAAGTTAAAAGTTCCTTATCAATGCACTGCAAGCGACTTCTTATCTCCTCCAATCGCATCATGCATTCCATTTTTTGTTTTTCAATTATTTTGAATTCGCTATTGTTTGTTTGCGATGTATCCAGCTTCTGTTGTTTCAAATCCTCGATATGATTTTTCAATACCTCTATTCTTTTGGTGAGTTCTACAATTTCCCTTTGGAGTTCTTCACGACTTGCCAACCAATCAGCTTCCTCTTCCAAATGATGAAATTCCAAATCTTCAAAGGCTTTTCTCTCATTATCCAGTTGTTCTTGAGCTAGTAGATATTCTTCAAAAACTTGTTCATACTCTGCAGTTGATTTTTCTGTATTTGACATTTTTTCCTCAACACGAACCATATTCTCTTGGGCTGCTCGTAACTTTTCTTTGCATTCTCTTTGATCTTCTTCCTGCTTTGCTTGACAGTCGCGCATATTTTCTTCAATCTTTTGAGATCGTTTTTGGAGCTTCTGTTTCCTCAATTCAATCTTTTCCAGTTCCAATTGCTTCGATTTGTGTTCTCCTGAGATAAGGGCCTTTTCCAGTTCGATCTGCAATTTAATCAGTATTATCAACAATAACAACATAATTTTCTGGTGTAATGGTAAGATACAACAATATGAAAAAATATCCGAAGAAAGGAAAAACATCAAATATTAGCCATCTTTAAAGAATCGAAATTTCGAAGAAACCGATCTACTACCGATGTCATAAATAGACAACTGGTAGAAACATATCTAGAGTACAATATCCTTGCCTACATCTAATTTGTAGATTTAAACAAAGTCTTGTCTTCAGTGCAATTGAAAGACGTTATCACGATCTTCAAAAACAGTAACACGCATAAAGAATACATAAAACTTATTAAGGACCTATACACAAACACAACGCAAATACCAACAAACTTCACTATAACGCAGCATCTCCGAACAACATCAGGCTTTCGCCAAGGTGACAGTCTCAGCCACTCAACATGAGTTAGACAAGATCAAATGCCTGATTATAGCAAAGGTCATTCGAAGACCTTAAATTCAAAGTTACAAGCTCAGGATTTCTTGAAGAAGTGAGGAAGCAACAAAGCTGTTGCAAAAACAGTAAATCTTAAATATCCAAGCTGGAAAAATAAAGCCCTTAGCACAGGATGTATGTTGAGAATATCCAAAACATGCGTACAACCAGTGATAAAATATAGTACTGAAACATTAGTAACAAAGAGGATCTTAAGAACCAAATGACATATATATATATACTGGGTGGTCCTTTTAAAGTGTTACAAGGTAATATGTAGAAAACTGCTGAGTTTTAAAAAATGAAATTTGGAGTGAAGCAACAGTGATTTTGTAACTCTCATCACTTTTTAGCGGTGAGGGTAACTTTTAAAAATTAAATGGAAAGGTATTGTTTTCTTTCCAGGTTCGTAATCTCCAGAAAAAACTAAGTTTAAATCGAAATATAATTTAATGTCAATATGTTAATAACAAATTAAAAAAGTTATGTTATAGTATAACAGTAAGCAGTGGTATATATATATATATATATATATATATATATATATATATTCATTTTAATTTGTTATTTACATATTGATATTGACATTAAATTATGTTTGGATTTAAACGTAGTTTTTTCTGGAGATGACGAATCTGAAAAGAAAAGTACACCATTCTATTTAATTTTTTAAGTTACCATCCACTCCTAAAAAGTGATGAGAGTTACAATATCACTGATTCGTCTAAATGGTGCCCCCCAACATCCCGCTGCATCACTTTTTAAATCAGCAGTTTTCTAGATATTACCTTGTAACACTTTAAAAGGACCACCCGGTATATAAATAGTCAAGACAGTACGAAATAATACACCACACGGAAGAAGACATAGAACGAACAGGAATGGCCAATACAACAAAAACGAATCTAAATAGGCGATACATCTTCTAGAAGATGAAGAAAAACAATAACATACCTCTCTGTGTAACTCTTCCTCTTGTATCTCAATTTCAGCCATCTGCCTCTTGATGCGTGAAATAACTGCCAAAATATCCTTTTTCTCCTTTCTAAGCCGCTCCAGTCTCCTTTTATCCTCATCACTTTGTTCGCTCAAACTTTTTCGGCTGCTATTACAACTATTTGTACTGTTTAAGCTTTCCGATAATTTCGTACTGTGACCTACAGGTGAAGAGGAACTGTTTGGTAGATTGGCTGCAGCTTCTTCGAGTGGAAATATGAATTTGGTTGGTGTGGATTTAGCCTCAGGTATATCGAAAATATCATGATCAGGAGGGAACTCTTTGGAATTGTGTAGATTTTGCCTTAAAACTTGTTCAGCTTCTCTGAGCAGGATTTGTTCTGCTTCAAGGATTGCAAATTTGTTGTCAATTAATTCAGTTGTATCTTTGGAAGAGCTGAAAAAATATTTAATTATAAGTTTCAATTGCTTACTCATTTTTGCAATCAATCACTGCGATATATTATTTGTCTTTCAGTTTGTATTTTTCACAACTAACATTAGTTATTAAAAAGATAAGATAATATGTACTTACTTATCTTTGTTTGGGGAAACAAATGTTTTTATTCGCGTTCTAGGTGATGACGGATAGGAGGATACAGATCCTGTTTGTTGTAGATAAACATTCTCATATGGACTGTTACATTCCATGTTGCGATATTCACCACTCCCATTATGATGTACATAATCTTGTGATTTAATCTCCATATTTTCGTAGCTTGAAGGAGATGATTTGTATGTAACATTGATATTCTCGTAATTGTGATGGTGGTTACTCTGTTTTATTAATTCGTTGTGTAATATATCTAATGGTGATTGGGGTGGAGTACTATTGTAGCTCGGCGATGGAGTAGCGAATTGTCCTCTTTTATCTCTCGGTAAAGAGCCATTGGTCTTGATTCTGAATTCAAGAAAACATAGCGATCATTCAGATGAAATCAGCAAATGTACGAACCAAGTTTTTTTCTGATCATTGCAATGAAAATTATTGAAATACTCAATTTCACAATAAATATATATATCATGAAACTTTCCTTATGATTTTACTCACCGATTAGGTGTGACAGGTTTACTTTTTTCACGCTGAGATTGTTTCTCATATTCTGCACACATACTTAAAATTTCCTCAAGTCTTTGTTGTTCAGCCTTTTCGATTTCTTGTTCCTTGATTCTGTCTTGTTGTGCCTATTTGGAAAATTTATTTATCCATTAAAACACATCTAATGAGAGCATATTACATGACAATGTTGATGTTCAAAAATGTTAGAAACAAGTTAGTGTTGAAAGGTAAATATTTATTCGTAACGATTCTGTCATAAAATGTGATAAGACTAAAAATACTATAGATAAGAGAAATTGTACTTCTATATAGAAGATGTCAGTCAGAATGAAGATGAGTTTTTGATTAAATTTTACGCATTTAAATGAAATACTTAGTGCCTGATATATTTCAATGTTTTACCTTCACAAATATCATTGCCTTCTGTATTTGAAAAAACAATTACCATTGATGCTATTTGTAAATATTACCTTCTTGTTTCTATTTATTTATGCACAACTAGATGTTTCCCACGACTCCGAACGCGAAAAATTAGAAGAATATTCTACAAATTAACATCATTTTTCGAAAAACAAACAAAAAGTAATGTTTTAAATCGGATTGGTAGTCCCTAAGAATAGTGCTTTCATATATTAAGTTCTTCAGCTTTATAATATTTGTATAGATTGTTTTGATAGCCTTGATTGATATTATGAAATAGATTGAAAAACCATCGAATAAGTGTGGAGGAAGTTCAATCCACAGCAAATGTACCATGAGTTTTTGAAAGTGTAAAAATATGAAGGATTTTTTGTTTGACATTTTAAAATTTGGTGTAATTTACCGTTGAAAGAAAAATCATGAAAAATTTTCGTCCTCCAAACCAAAGTTTATCTATAAAATGAACTTGAAGAATAAAACAATGAGAAATGTCTCTTACTTGATTTCTTTTGAGCTCTGCTTCATATTTTCTATGGACAGCATCTTCATAACCTTCACTACTGTAATTAGCATTCGGTAATTCACCCAACGATCCACTCCGTCGATGATCCATTCTGTTGATATTCGAGACTGGACTTGGTGTTATACTTCTCAAGCTACCTGCATTCCTGGTGAATTGTGGAGATGGTGAATTGACTCTGTTCACATTGATATTCTTATTCATACTAGACGTTTTATTATTGAGATCGTTGTGGTCGAAATTCACGTTTTGATGTTTTGAAGTAGGTCCATTTTCGAAAATTATAACTCTATTATTGATGTTTTTTGTTTCGTTGACTGTAACATTCACATATTGACTTTGATGAGATTTTCTGGTGAAAAAATTCTGTTGTCCAGGATTTTTCACATGAGGTTTATCATTGTGATTGAATTCGCTGTAGTTCAAGGCACTTTGTGGAAGATTTTTGGTAAAACTATCCAAGTCAGGTGGTGCTTTACCAATTACGTCTTTAACTGGTGTATTCACAGTGACAACATTCGAGGGGAAAACTTTTGGTGATATGGATTTTTTGTAATTTTGAGCTGCTAGATATTCGAATTTTGACACTTTTGTCATAATACTTGATGGAGGCGCTTCATCACTACCACTATCTGTCAATGACTCTCTAGGACTTTTACGCGGTACAACAGGTGGTTTTTTATTAAATTTCGCTTGGTATATATTATCAGGTTCGAAATTTATTGGTGCCATTGATATCCTCGGGTTTGGTAGAACAGATTTCATCAGTTTAGCTTCAGCTGGATGATTGAAACGCATATAGTTGGATCGTCCAATTGTGAGCATAGCACCTGAAAAATATTTCAAAAGAAAATGAAGTGAAAGAAATCATTTAGTGGAAAATTACCTTGCGAAAGGCGTGTAGGACCTGTCACTCTTGTTCCATCGATGGACAGGTTTTCAGACAATGGATATATGGTGACGACGCTTTCGCTATTCTCAATGTGACAATGAAGGGGTAGGACTCCTGTCCCTTGAACAGGAATATCTACGCCTGGTCCACTACCCAAGGTTACTCGACCTGGAAACGAATATGCAATCATATAATATTTTTTACTCCTTAAGTATCCCATTTATTATCGATATACAACTTGTGAGACCCGGTACAGCATAGAACGAGGCATAGAACATATGTAATCAGAGAAAACTCATACATAGGGCTTTAGTTTCATCCCCCTGTTAATTGGAACAGCGGAGTAATAAAGCATTGATTGGATTTCTTCTATTATGCAAAAATGACCAGAATATACTAGAGAACCTAATAATGTGCAAATATAGATAGGTGTCTCATTTTAAAGATCAATGTTGGAAATATATTTGGATTTAAATTGTAACTTCGCAGAACTGAAAATATTTTCAGTCCATAGACCATGTTATCATTTGAGTTACAACATTTTCAGACCGATAATATGACCCATTAAAGATCTAAGGTAACATGAGAGAGTGAAACACTCACTATACAGATTATAATAAATCAGATGCTCTGTCTGTGATTGCGCCCATGTACAATTATTAGAAATATCGATACATTCCACATCTTCAACAAGACACTTAAAATATTCATATACAGTCAATTAAGACAAACAATAGCTGCTTTCTTTGAAAATATTTTTGATCCGATTTCTCGTGATTGAAGGAATGTCCAAAAGCTAGCTTATACATATAAATTAAACAATCTTGCTCTTTAGACATTTCTTATAAATATCTATGAAGTGAAACAATTTTGGCTCGTAACTGTTAACGGATGATAAAATGTTGTTTCCTTAGCAAGGTTTTGTAAATCAGAGAATCTACAAGAACAGGCACTGCAATAAAAAGAAATGTGAAGAACTTTTCAGCATAGTTTACGAGAAATAGCTTAGTCAGCTATTACTCTGTGGAGTAAATAGAAAGAATCGTCCCCAGTAGACTCAGTTTGAAATAGTCTTAACTTGTGTCAGATGGAATTAGATGTCATTTCATAACAATTCTGATAGATTTTGTATGTTCTGACATCAGCACCAATGACATTCAACACTATTTAATAATGTAATAGAGCAAATAATTTAATCTTTTCCGGTAGGTAATTTTTCGATAGCGTAGGCAATTCATTTAACACGTTGGCTGTACACATTTTATATGGAAACTTGACGATGCCCGTGTCTTCGTCAACGCATAATGTTCATCCCCACAATTATTCACGTGAAGTGACTACTAAGATCTCCAGTATAAAACTAAACTGTAAGAAAGTAGGTATATAATCTATCACTATCACCAGTTTCAACAGAATATACGAATAATTTTTCACGTAGTACCCAAACATCGAAAAAAAAAACAACAGATCTTTTATAGAGAACAGATTTATCAGTGGGGTTGTTTTGAAATTTATAGACAAGACAAATATGAACGATCAAAACATTCTACACTGCGTTTCACACAGAAAATGCAGTGTGGCGGGGTATAGGCAATGTATTTTAAATGGGAAAACAGCACAGTGTTGCCGGTCTTTAAATTTACCTGTAATATTTTATTCCGTAATTTTGAGACAAAATTAAAAGCCAAGCGGCGAAATTTGCCTGAAAAAAGACCTGACTGATGGTTGGTCGAGCCCGGCCTAACACCGCGCTGGCAACAAGGGGCTCCATAAGACGCCAATCTGCATTCTCAGTGTGAAACGCACAATAATAGCGATAATAACAACTGAAATGGCTTCATTGAGTCAATCGCCGCCTTATCTTATTCCTCAAATCTTTCATCTGTCAATTTCATTAGTGCAGTTGCCGTTATCTAAATTAATGATATCAAATTCAACAGCCTTCTAAGGATACCTATTTATTTGTTTCGATCATCCTATAATGCTACATCTAAATAGATCATTTTTTATATTATTCTGAAAAGCTACTTCTACAAGCTGGAATTAAATTTAAAAAATGATTGGTTGTCTCACCGATTACAGTGGAAGAACAGTTCTAGAATCGTGAGATAGCTCTTTTTCGAACGAATCTCTTATGTCGACATCAAGTAGATATACCTTTTTAAATGAGAAAGATTCAAAGAATATATTCTCAAGTTGAAGTTTTTCTATCACATGACGCGGCTAGATAAAACTGTATGAATCACAGCATATTATAGCACAAGTACATGAATGAAGTAAACAACTTAATATGATCAGTGGCATGCAAATATCAAGTATAGCACCATAATAGGTTATTAAAAAAAAGATTTCATAAAATTAAATACCAGCACATATATCAGCACAAAACACATTAAAATAATTTACATTAGTTTTGACAAGTGGAATTAATCAACTTTGCACCAAATGTGTTGTTTGGATGTGAATATTGTTCGTATTTCAATGCTTGCTCGACTAGAGAATAATAATTGTCAACGATATTATACAAGTTTCAATTTAAAGCAGATGTTAAATGTTTAAATTGAGTTATATATATGAATATAAAATATAACAGCTGTGGCCTGAATAGAACATTTTAAATGGTATAATATTATTTAATGAAGAAACACTTTGAAGTACGAGTAAGATTCGAGAAATTTATAATTTTATTGTTGGAGCCCATTCCTGTTAGCTTTTCAAAAATAAAGTTATTGTACTTATAACATTATAACATCCAACTCATTATCTTTGAAGTAGGTATATAAAAAAAGTGGTCATATACGAGTAGGGATTTAAGAATTGTACGGAGTTCTGAACTTAGGATTTTTGTTTAGGCTCTTCTGTAAACTATGAGCGCAGTTGAAATTATTACAGTGCAATGGCAAAAAAATGTGTTTTGCTTAAGACTATAGCGCCAAACCGGCTATTCTTAAAGTATACTTCTAGAAGCCCCAGACTCTAGAGTCTAGACCATCCACTCAACGCGAATCTCAGAAAAAGCAGGAAAACAAGTTATACTTGAAGGAGCTGCTATAATTTTCACCTGTTTTCTGTCAAAAAGGTTCGTCTTACAAAAACAAAATAATACGACTAGCAGATATTTTTTTTCTTCTATTGTCTTGTCCAACAGAAGTAAATACTAGAATCAATTTCGTTAATTTACGCTTTATGTTTGTGATTCGAACGAATCCACATTTGTTTTTTTTTTTCGTTCAGTATTAGAAGACAATAAATAGGCTGGGAGTCACAGTCTGTGACAGACGGGCGAACACACATATAGATACAAGATTGATTAAGGGTTCGAGTAGGGACATCCGACGAAATAACTAAGAAATGGAGAATGCTACTAGTTGGGTTAGTCAGTATCCAATTAGTAACTTTTCTCAATATATTAAACTTTATAGTCGACTCATTGTTAAGTCGGTTAGAATAGATTAAGTCATCAACATGTTTAACGTACAGAAAGTTGAAAAAGGTTTTTCGCCAAAACTGGTGGAAATAATAATTATTTTCTACACCTTAAGGATGTAAAATGTAAACACACTGTCACTGTAACAACGAGATAGAATGTCATTCAGGGAACGAGTTAATCCAGTGACATATTCCAGGAGGGTAAGGGTGACTTTTTCATGCAGTTATAGGTCGATAGAAGACTTTTGGCATTAACTTCAAAAATACCAGCTCGAGTACAATTAATATTATTTTGTATTTTTCACTGCACCAACTAATAAGTCAGGTAAGGCAGGAGTAGTTTTTGTACAAAAAAGTTACTGCAGGTTTTTGAGTGTACCTACCTATCACGAGTCATCAAAATCGTTTAACGTTCACTTATATTCAGAGATATCAAAGCATAGCGGAAACACACATATTAGATACTATTGCCACAGCTCACCAAAAAATTTGCTGTAACTGGTCTCTTCTTTAATTTTACAATTTCGAATTTTTCATTTCCTAAAAAATACCCCTTTTGCGTGAGTTTTTTTGGGGGAAGAAGTATTGGATCTTGATTTTTTCAATATGGAACGGTTTCTCAGCAACCCACTTTCAAATGAAAAAAAAAATCAAAATCGGATCACGTTTACTACGCAATAGACGCAAACGAAAATAAAAAAGCTGACAGTTGAGTTTATTTCTCGGTCCGTCTGTTAATTCGCCATTGTGAAAAATAAAGCTGAAACAGAAAGGAGGTGAGTCAGCTGCGAGCAATTTCACTACGGGTTTTATCGTTAGTTCAGGTACCTATTTCTTCGTTCCTTTTAATAAACTGTGACTCATTTTCTTGGAAAGGTATACCCTGTTCTCCAATCAATAAGTATCAACAGGTAATACTTTGACAAGGTAATGATAAGGAGGCTTAAATTGACGCATAGACAATACAGTACGTATTTTTAAAACTTTCCATAGAGGTACAATATGTATAATCTGAGTCATTCTTTTTATAAATTCTTTTGAAATAATACAGCGTCAGTGCATAGAGTACATCCAGTTTTAGAACATTACCCATATTCAAAGCACTAAAATTTAATTCACACACATTGAACAAATTGAGAGCACTAAAAATATATTTCGGCTCATGTTTAGAATATGAATTATAACCGGATCAAGGATAAGTGCGTGTTGGGCTAGCTTGGAAAGGGTTCCGTACTTAAGATTTTCGTACGTAAACTTTGGGATCTGGGGAGAATAATTATTTTCTTATATTTTCCCTAATATTTTCGTTCATTTTAGGATTATAAAAATAAATGTATTGAAATTAATCATTACGAGCTCTTTCATTTGATGTTATGGAAAAAGAAATTAACCCCCAATTTTGCGTTCACCAAATTCTGTGTCAATATTAAATTTCACCGTTTTGTAAATTCTGAAAGATAAACAAACACTGAATGATCTTATCTTTCCATGCAAGAAATTTTCAATGCAATAATTACATAATGTACAATGTCGTCCCATTCCATCTCAAAAGCTATGATCCTTCGAAAATTAGCAGGCTGTGAAGAAGACTTTCCAAATCTGTACGTCATGAACTCACCATGTGTGTAATGTGGACCTATCTAATATTAACTTAACAATATTGTTATTACTCTTGTTCTTATAAATGTTACTATTACATCGCCCTCTGTTGTACTTGTCAGATGCAACATATTAGTTATGTAGTGTAGTTGTTTTAAAAAAAATATGTATATGAAACAAGCTTTCGTTAATATCTAAAAATATTACACTATTTCTAAGAATAAAGGCCTTTATTATTATTATGGTTTCGTTTTTTAATCGGAACCCTAAAAACGATATGAATCATTTGATTTTTAGAACAAGCAATATTTTTATCTAAGTCATCCTTCATGAATGAGTGCACCTACATAAATCAACTTCAATCAGTTGATGACAGTGATCCCAGGACATCCTGTAAACTAAATCCTCTAAATATATCATCGCTGAATGGGTGTTTCGTGTTTCCTAAAAACAAAGCCAACTACTACAACACACAACCCAATATATATAAATGTATTATAATTGGAAACACCTTTGATGTGTGGCGTGGTTTTCAGGAGGCACGTGGTATACGTCACTAGTTGCACTGACTGCTGGGTATATTATAATAACAACATAGCGGTGTGTGCAAGTTTTATTTGTTTTGGACGGCGTTAAAAATACTCTTCCACTATATTTTATAGGTCTCTTTTCCTTTCAGTTTCAGAAAGTTTCTTGCAGAACGGATGCGACTTTTTCATTCATGTCTCATACTATTTTCTTTTGTTCCGTATGAAAGAAGAAATATGTCCTATATATGACAATTTTTACCAAGATACCTGAAGAAGAAATTGAGTTGTTGCTAAAATTATTAGTGACAAATATTGAATGATTAGATGCCAGTGTGCCATGAAATTATTTGTTTATTTTGAAATTGTCAGTCTTGTATGAAATAAAGCATCGTTGGATTGATTTTTGAATCATCTATTTCAGAAATGGGAACAATGGATACGGTAAGATACCTACAGTGACTCACAGCTTAAATGATGCAGTCGCGATAAAAACAAACTGATTTGTTTCACTAGCTCGATTTTTATAAAAAAAAAGTATACTGAAAGTAATGTAACCACTGATGATGTTAAAATTAATCTTTTTGCGTCTGATTGCAAAATATCAGTGTTGAAAACGCCTATAATGAAGAACTGAAATTGAACAAAATTAAAGCTACTGTCAAGCATGATGCAGGTGGAGTAATGTCATGGGGGATACTAAAAAAATTGATATTACTAACAATTTTACCCGATCCAGAGCACACGTTATTTTGCAGTTCTTTGCTTCACAACTGCCCAAATGTTATCCAAACACCTTCTCAGTCATCAGATTTGAATGAAATTGAAAATTTGTAGTTGGCAATAAAAAATACGTGTCGCAATATCAAACAAGAATGAATTGAACGTAAAAATTACGGATGCTTGGAACACAATTTCATCAGGGTACACTAGAAAATTAGTCAAATCAATGCCTAGACGAATACATGCTGGAATAAGTTAATCAGTTACGGCCAACAAAATATTAGCAGTCGCTTTTAAATCTGTCTAGTTTATTTTTCTCATTGAATGTGTTATTATGAGTTTTGCATCATTTAAGCTGTGTTGTTATTTATGTATGGCATATTTGAAGTAATAAATTAGTTTAATACTTATTTAGAGGATTTATATGAATTTTATTTAGATATGCCTTTTTGTTCAAACAAAAACTGAGCTACTGACACAAGTTAGTTTTTCATATTAGCAACTGCATCATTTAAGCTATGAGTCACTGTATATTAACCTGTTTGGTATGATGAGTTAAAGATGAAATTATATGAAAAGGGGTTTTTATTTCATAATTTGGATCTTAAATGGTTTGTTTACTTTGATTCAATAAAACCAGGTCGCAACAGGAAATTTTGTATTCAGATGTGGAGGAGGAAGCTAGGAATGGAACAATGACATGGGGAAATACGAACAAATATCAGCACATCTGGTTGTTATCTTTTATCAGTTTATGTTCCTTCTATATTAACCCACAAAGATAAGGTTAGTTATGGCAATATAAACTATAAACGCCCCGAATTTTGGGTTATATTATTATTCCAGAGCATATTATTGTGATAACTTCTCGTTAAAAATTATCTTAAATTCTCATTTTTGACCGACCATTCCCGAGAGGAGGTATACAATTCGACTTTCTTTTTTTCGTGCGCGCGTTTTATATAATAATCGGTCTCCAATTTTGTTGATCTTTGATTCATTTGAAAGAGGAGGCTTGAGAAATGGTCCCATTTTCATAAAAACGCAAATCCGAAATCTCCTTCCTAACGAAAACCGGGAGGGGGTAGATTTTATCAAAAAACGAAAATCTGAGGTGGTATAATTAAAGTTAGTACAATATCCGGAAACGTTTGGATTGAACATTTTTCGAGATAGAGGCATGTTAATTTCTCAAATATGTATATTTTTGCTATGAAGAGAGGGCGATTTCTTTCGGAAATTGAAAATTTGTGAAAGACCTAATTATTTGTAACAAAATTTATAATGAAATTTTTTTCCATGGAGTTCCGGTTTTCGATTTACAACGGTGGTAAAATACTTATGCGTATTTACGCAGCGATGTATTGAAATCTCAATAATAACAACTAAAAGCAAAGAATATTCGTGGATAATAGGATAAGTACTATCTTCATTGGTATTAGTGAACGTTCAACGATTTTCCTGACAAATGTTACACTCAAAAGTGTGAAATAAATATTTTTTACAAAAAAATGGACCGACGCTATTGGTTGATGCACAGAAAAATGCAAAATAATATTAATTCTATTGGTGCTGGTAGGTACTCGTGAAGCTGGTGCCAAAAGTTATCAATCTAACTGCAACTGCAAAACTTCAATAGTAACAGCACCAATAGAATTAATATTATTTTGTATTTTTCAGTGCATCAACTAATAACATCGGTCCATTTTTTGTAAGAAATGTTTATTCTTTATTCTTGATATTTTTAGATGATAGTATCAACAATTTTTTTGTTCTCCCAAAAATGAGAACGATGCAACCGGATTAAGTATGTATTCCTTTTAAGAAATTCACCAAATAAAGAATTTTTATTAATATGAACTGAAGGAAACTACTAATAATTATATTCACAGGAAAATTATATTTTTATCTGTTAAAATCATATTTCGTCTTCTACAACAAAGTACAAAAATAATTATTTCAAGTCTTGCACATTATAATTATTATTCATATTGTCTGTATTTTTATCAATATTTGTGAACTTCACATGGACCAATCGAGTTTGCCAAATTGCATGACGATTCATAATATAATTTACACTAGTATTCATTGTAGTGATAATATTTGATTTAAACTTACTTGAATAATATCTAGAAATAGAACTAACCTTCTTAACAGTTCTCCAATATTTCAGTATAATCCCAAAAAGTTTACAATATTTGGCAACACCACCACCAACACACCACTGTTCATTTGCGGAAAACAAAACAAAAGAAAACGCATATATATAGTCAAAGCGCTGCTCTAACAACAATCCGACAACTACCTATAAATTGCATCTTTGACGACAGAAGTTTTCTTCGTCGATGTTGTCGGCTTTTTATCTTCCTCAAGTCTGTTGAGAAGAACCTTTCTCATCTTCTTATCTCTGCAGCCGACGTGTTCTTGTCGGCGCGTCGAAAGCTTTGTTAGTTTAATATTTTACTCTGACTGACTGGCTGAGTGGATAGTTCTGCTGTTCTTCCTAATTATTATTAGCAGTAATGATGCGAGTACCGCACCATACTGAAATTTATCTCTTTGTTCACAAGATAATGCGGTATGGCGTCAATTATTGGAGGAAATTATAGTATACGAGGTCAACGGGAAAAATAAGTAGATTAATATATTAAAGTGTTGAATATTAAAAAGGAGTAGGTGACCGGTGAAGGAAAAGTACCGATAATAGCTATCTAGGGCCGACAATAGCGCTGAGGATTGCTTTATTCCGCTATTTGCAGCCATTAAGAACTTAGAACTTGAGAAATAACTGTCGTAGATCAAAATGTTTCTTTTTATTTATGTAAAATGAATAACCCGATTTATAAGAATGAAACAACAACAAAAATTAAGAGGAGAGGGGTTTCATATTATTTCTTAAATTTAAAACCTAGAATAATTGATTATCCTCATCTGATTTGATGTGTAGATTGAATGATCAATAATTGATTGAAAAAATTGTTCGTTAAGTATCAAAATAACGTCTTATTTCTAGGAAAGCCTTGTACTTTTTGACCCTAGAGTCTTGGAATGGAGTTTTAAATTTTACAATGAGTATGTACTGTGACCCACTTTCTATATAAACAAGATAAGAAAGATAAGTTATTTTTCTTTGATGTACGAGCAATAAGTACATTATAATGCTCATTGCAACAAATCGAAAAAGCATATGTTTATATTTGGTATTTCCTTATTATACTAATTCCAATGAAGATATAACAGAATAGTTTTTTTGATTTCAAAAAACAATTGCCATAAGGTGTGACTGAAATAGTATACCAAACTGAAGGGTATTGATTGCTACTAAATTTGTCTCAATTTAGTTAATAGGAAATGCGCCAAGGTTCGAAAGATGATCTTTACAATTAATTTCATCATTTACTTCAATTAAGCTTGTTACTCTTTAATTATGATAATGAATACCTATTATTATAACATGTAGCAAATAATGATGAAAATCTAAAAATAGATAAATAATGTTCAATAGGGTCAATGTGCCTGTTCTCGGCCAGTTAGTGAACTGAGGAGCAGAAATCAATTATGAAATATTTATTTTTGCAAATATGGTACTCAAATTTTAAATGTAATGCTTAGAAATCCTTAGTCTACTATTATGAATCAGTATCAGTTGGATAACTAATTGCTTTCACCTTCAAAACTGATAAAAACGAAAATTTCCTCATTTTCCCGGTTTTCGGCCACTAGTTTCTCAACTCCGGCCAGTACGATACCACTTCTCGGCCGGCGGCCGGAAAATAGGAATTTGATTTGCTGGATGACCGGCCATGACATACCTCAATGAATACACCACGGAAAATACAAAATCATTTATAGGTACAAAACTGTGCTGCATATACTTTGGTAAGGTCTAAAACATAAGAGAATTTAGTCACTCGTTATCACAAAATATAGAAACTCAAACAAAACAATAGAGAAAACGATTATTCTTGAAACAAGTTGGTACCCCTACATTTCATGAACAACACACGCACTTATATTGTTTGTAAGGCGTTCCGAAAAATTATGTACACCGTATGTGATTGCTTCCTATGTTTTTCTCGTCTTCATCTTCAGCATCGTTGAAAAGCTCTTCTGAACAACTGCCGCAACAGATGATCTTTTCAGGTTCTGATGGCGGCTGCATGTCAACTTCTTCAGCTTCTTTTATTTTTTTCCTGATGTAGCGTCTCTTCTTCACTGCAGTTTTCTGCTTCTGTTGTCTTGTTGTCCTTTCTCTTTAAGGTCTTGTTTTCTTTCAAAACATCTTTTTCCTTATAGAATTGTCTCCATACGCTTGATGATATATATATTTTTATGAGCTGTGGATAATTCAGGTGTTTAGCAAAAGGGTCTTAAGATGTAAGTAGGTTACTAGTGCTGTTATTAATCTCTCCTAGAAGATCCACACAAGTTGGTAAAACGTTCGTTTTGCTGGCATTTTGTAGAGGGTCATCTTCAGGTTCCAACACAGGAATTGCTCCAGAATTTACACTATTATCTCCATTTTCGCTGGTAATTGTTAGATTGTTATCACTAGTGTCCTGAACAATTTGCAGCATTTTTGCCGGGATTTACCAAACTTTTGCCATTTTACCTATCTTGAATGGTAGATTTTGGAACTCCAAAATTGCTTGCTGCCCAGAAGCCCATTTTGTTTTCTCGAATTTCTCTTAAAATTGTCAGAAGATTTTCATGGGAATATTTAAGAAGCTGTTTTTGTTTGGCTTTCTTCAATTTCAAAACGCCTTTCTTTGTTTTTTTTTAATTTCGGAGTCATCTAGAATAGTTATTAGTGATTTTTAGTACCTAGCATAAGGCTTTAATGCATAAATATAGAGTTGGCCGAACTAATGGGGAGCAGGTCAACCCTTTCTCGGCCACAAGTTTCAGTCACATTTTCAAATATTTTGGGCGAATAAACTGTGGCCGGAAACCGGCCAAAAGATTTAAATATCATTTCTGACACAAGCGGAAAAAGGACAGACCCATATAATTCCGCACACATTGAACAAAGACATCAGAAGAAACAATAGTGTATACCGGTTCTCGGCCACCCTGGCCGAGAAAGGGCTATGACAAATTTTTGCTATACCCGTTACTGGCCACTTTTTTTTTCAAATCCGAAATTAATTTTAGGCCGTTTTCTTGCACAAATCGATAGATTAATATGTAATAAGCGACATCAATCGCAAAAAACCGATTAATGGTTGAGATGTAATATATTATTTGCTATTTGCGCTGTACCCAGACACTAAAAATTTTGTAACTGCTGCTGAGATCTGCTATTCACACGGACATGGCCATCTTGTATGTTTTCTTTTAGTTCAATATTCCACCTTAAGAGAGAACCACTTTACCATTCACTAAGGGAATAGTTGCCGAAAATCGGGCAAACGACAGTGAGTACTATTATGAGATAAGTGGGTTATTTTACATGTTTATACATAAAACTGGCCGACAACAGGGACTGGCCGGCTAACCGGCGAAATGACCCTATATACAATACAAACAAGAACGAATATCATGTTGACATAGTGAACATGATGATTTAAACATGTATGTATGTATATTACTTATATGCACAGGTAGGTATTTGTTATTTTGCAATATAATAAATACACATATAATTTCACGACCACCATAGCACATAATTTAATTAAGTATATCAAAATGTATCAAATTAAAAATTGAGATTAATATAGGTAGGTATATGTATGGATTTATCAGATTTATAAATTATTCATGATTGTAAAGAATTTTAAAAAAGCATTAAGGTGTGGAGATATTTCAAGGAAAACACAAACAATTGGATGGGTGTCAGGTTTCAACGTGCATAATATATAAATAAGGTTGTAACTTAGTATTTCATAATTTCAAAGTGAAGGTAATTTTGTCCAAAATTGGGGACTTTCATAATAACATGCTAATATCTGACGGGGTTATTCGTGGATCCATTTTGAGAAAAAACTTTATATGAACATATGTCCTTTGAACAACAGGGAGTTAAAGTTTCAAGACAAAAATCTTTTTTATGATAACTTTGATATTCTGGTAACCTAGACCTTCTTGAGAAACGTAGTCTGCATCTAAAGAAATTTTCTGCTGAACAACGTAATTTTTTATTCCTGCCCGTGGCATTCGTGCAAGATTTGCAGAGAAAAGTGATAGGCCAATAATTCGTTTTCTTAAAGTAAAAGTTATTTCTGTCATCTTCATTCTTTTCTAAGCAAATATGGTCGCTTGATTTTTTTCTGACAGTCTTGGCTCCCAAATAAAACAATCTTTCTTGCGTTTTGGCAGTTGCTTTTGGCGTTGGTAATATTCTCCTCTTACAGTCAAATTGGCCACGGGTTTCATGGCGGCGATGCAATCAGTGGCTTTATAAATTCTTGCCTGCTAATAAATCATTTCCAGAATGAAAAGGGTGCAATTTATAATTGCTCTAATCTCGGTTTGAAAAACTGTAGAGCCATTTCTTAGCGATTTATTTGTTTATTTTCGTCGAGGGTCCGTAGATCCTTAGGATGCTACTCCTTCCCTTACCGAGGCATCAGGTTGGAGCTCCCTTAACCTTTTCTAACGGTATGGGGGCTTCTAGCCATTCTTCACATTCAGGTATTTCAATTTCTTATCTTTCGCAACAAACGATCTTTGTTCCCATAACATCCTAAGGTATTTTCTTCGAGTTGGGAACTTGTTCAAGGATAGTGAAGTATCCTGATACACCAAGGTATCCTTTAGCACGTATTATTTGGATTCTTAGGACTTCTTTCAATGCAGTTCACCGTAAGAGCAGCTAAATGCATGTATTTAGCCTCAAGTATCTCCCAGAAAGAAAATCAAAAAAAGTTAGTGCTGCAGCAACTTTTCCACATTACTTTTAAGCTTCATTCTTCTTTCAATAAATCAAACGAATTAAATATTTTAATTCTCTGCATGCGCGGATTAGTTCTCCGATAGTCCAGCATAACACCTCTCAACATTTGCTGTTTCATGCAACTGCTCAGATGTTAAAGTTAAAAAGCAAAAACTTTAAAAACAATATTTTTTTATTAAATATAAAATGAACCATGAATTTCATAGGAAAAAATAGTTTTTTCAGTAAATGCAAATATTTTCTCGTATCCTCAGCTATTTAAAAAAAAATATGTAAGATATGTCCTCGTTTGCCCATCGTATGAAAAACGTTTGTCCAAGAAGTAATTTTAATGGACCATCCTTTCTTTTGGAAAAGACATGGGTACTATGAAGGTCACAGGGAACAAAACAATATTTATTAATACGTACCTACTGGAAATACAATAATTCCGTTGGTTGTGTACCTGAAATTTATCTTGAAGTAAAATTTAGAGTTTTATGAAGCTAAATCCGGATAAAAAAATTCCTGACAAATATGGAGTAGCCGTAACACTTCTCTAACATTTATGACAATCTTCTTACTAAAGAGAATAATTATTATTGTACGTTCTCTTAACTTCTTACCTTTTGGTATAGGATGAAGTGTTACTGAGGTACTAAGTCTATCCCCTCCCATGCTGACTAAATGTGGTGTGTCTGTTTGCAGCTTTAGGGCTCTTCCAGAACCTCCTTCATTCACCTCAAGGCCACTGCTGCCTCCTGCCAGTGTAACTCCTGACATGGTTTCTGGAATAATTGTATCATTATTGCAGTTAGATGTTATATTTGTGTGACAATATTTCAGTAATTAAGTATTCAAACAGACAGTTGTAATTGGCAAGCTGACATCGCAAGGTTCGATGATAATTGAAATTCAACCATGAATTAAGTGAGCTAAATGTAACTGTTACGTTTGCTATGCATAATTAATAGTAATGAGGATTCGGAAAACATTGAATATCAATGGCGTCCAATAGTGCATCCATTGAATATAATTAAAAATGTAATAACACATTTCTAATGTCTCTATGGGGGACTGAAACATTTCAGTTCAAGTTTAATTTTATTTTTTAGTTATGATGCTCTTGAAAAAACTGCTCCTACGACTTATGCCATGAATGTTTTGAACACAGTTTTGTTTTTTCTCTTATCTACATATTTTATTATTTTAGGATAGAATGCTCACAGCACACCAACTGTGTATAATCAAACATAATTCAAAACGAAGAAATTTATGATTAAATTAGTTACAATTCGACTGTGTGTGTATACTTTTTTCATGTTTAGATGAACGGGCTAAAACTGTTCCACTTCAAAAGTACCAGTACCAATACAATTAATTTTGTTATTTTTCAATGTAGCAACAAAGCCGGTCCTAGTTTTTTCTAAAACATTATTCATTGAAGTATGGAATTCATTTTTTTAACAGAATTCTCAATTCTATTATTTGATTTTTTATATCGCATTAATAAAAAAGAAATCCAACGTGTCCTTTCCCCAAAAAAACTTCCCCTAAAGAGGATTTCTCGAAAATAGAAGATTTTATCTAGCAAAACTTATAGAAAGAAATGATCCTTTCCTGAAAGATTTAAATAGAACATAAATTAGAAATATCTAATTTTTATATGGTTTCATTGATTTGTATTAGTATGTCCTGGCCGATAGGAGTACAAAGGGTAGATTTCTTCCAAGATTTATATAATAACATCGAAAGTTATTATAATGTTCGTGAATTCCTTTCGGAGAATGCATGTCTAGCTTGCTAGGGTACACAGTGCGTACAAGATTGTTGACCTCAGTCAAGGACGTTCGTACGAACAATGTCGAAGAAAGATGGTGAAGGTTGCAACAAGAAATGGAGTTTCCATATAATATCTATAATAGTCGTAAAGTTCTCGAGATAATATCAGAAAGGAGGAACACATATTTATGATACAGGTACCTTAGTAGGTATGTCATTAGAGAAACTAAAAATTGGTAGATGTTCTGAAATATACATTATACTATATATAACATATGAATGTGAATATGTCTAAAGATCTACTTGGGTGTAGGTTTTGATTATAATATAAACCATAAACACATTGCATCAACTATAAAAAACCGAAATATCTATTTTAATTCTTTCATTCAATAAAACTACCTAATTAACTTTTTATAAAAACTCGGAACGACTTTATTAAATGACTCACTGAGAAATGAAAAAATCTATTGGATTTGGTAATTTTGAAGTTGTGCGAGAGCTGAAAAGTTCAAAGTTCAAAGTGGCTGAACGGATTTTCGCAAACTTGTGTTATCTACCTTACTAGTTGCGATTGTAATTTGGTATGTTGCCACTAGAGGGCATGTTTCGGTATTAGCACAGACATTGAGAAATTTATTGAAAAAATTAACTCCATTGATATTAGTTTTTTGCCATAATAAAATAAAAAATCTGGTGTGTCCACTCACACGACTTTCCTAACGCTCGCAGGCAAATTCCAGTAAATGAAAAATTTTACACTATTACAATACTCTCCTGACCTACATAAAGACGATAATAGCGGTAGTAGAGTAAAAATCCTCTGGTCAAACAACAATGGTCATGTAACATTTTTTCGCAAGATGAAACGTTTAATCTGAAGAAACATGTTGAAAATGCGGAATTTTATTCAAGCATAACTTTTTTTGTACTTTTGAGTGGTAAAGGGCTCTCAAAAGAATACTTTAGGCAATTTTAATCAAAATCCTTAGAGGCGTTTTTGCGCTAACGTCTTAAGCGAATCACTTTTTTTGGCTATAGCTCAACACCCAGTATATACAGGAATCTCATTCAGTGCCACCGGCGAGTGGTATTGCTACCAAACAAAATAAAAAAGAAAGCAACAAAATACACCGATCCGTTCCCGAGATAATGCTGTCACAGACAGACAGACAGACCAATGGCTGAAAATACGTTTATTAGACTTAGAAGACTCTGAAACGTCAACATTTGAAAAAATTTAATACGATTACAATACTTTCCTTATACAGCTACTATATATAGTAGCGTAGGAAAGTAAAAAGGTGCATAAAGAAGCTAAGATAAACCGCGGAGAAAGAGAAAAAAAGTTTGTTGGATTTTGATAGGTTTGATAGGATTTAAAAAAATCAACGATATTATAAAGATAACAAGTGAAATTTAAAAAAAAAATTAAAAATAGTTTATATTGGGCATTTAAGATTTAAACCGTACCGATGAGTACCTACTATTGCTATCCTTTTCTCGATTTTAACTATACTTATTTATATGTGTTTGCCAGCAACAGCACTTCCATAACAAATTACTGTTTGTCTACCACAACACAAAATTAAACTTTAAATTAACAATATCGTCTTACGTCTGACAATTGCGACATAACCATAGACGATCTTCCAGAAAGTACCTATATACCAGAGAGCGAGACGTATATATACGCTCCATGCTCGTGCGTAATTCCAGTGACGGATCCCATTGTCGTTCCATGTCGACAAAATAAAGATCTTGGTTGAATGAGATTGAATGAGATAATTATAATTACCAATATTGGATCACACTTGGAGCGTAACAGGCAGCGAGATGTCTGCGATCTAAGTACGAATTCGAAATTTCAAGTCTCTAGATCGTATGGGGCCTGAGAAATCGCTGCGGAGTCCATTGATACAAGAACCGAAAGTAATAAAAACTATTTAAAAATCAATGGATTTTGAAATATAAAAATGAAAATCAGCAAGGGTATTTTTACTTTCCTATTCGCTACTATAGTCGCTGTATAAGGAAAGTATTGTAATCGTGTGAAAATTTCGGTATCGAGATTTTTACAAATGTTGACGAAAATTTACCTAAAAAATGGTCTCCCCCCAACCCCTTTGTGGGATGTTGTTTGAGGGAAAGGATTGGTTGATTTTGAAAAGTTTAATTTGGAACCATCTCTAAGCACACACTTCTCAAATAAAAAAAATACATCATCAAAAGCATGGAATATAAGGCAAACAATCGAATTATTGTATCTACACCTTTACCCGTTTAGGATGTCGGTCTAAAAACAACAGTTTGTGTTGCGAGGAGAGAAAAAAAAACTGATTTTACATGTTCAATTTCGAGAGGTTGTATCATCTTTTTTTACAATCTTCTAGGTAATTTTTCCATTATGTAAGCAGTTTATTTGAGAAACGACTTTAACTAATCTGAGACCAATCAATTTGCTGTGGTTTTATTATGTACAAACGTTCAAGTAGAATTATTGGCTCAATATTTTCTTGGAATGTAACTAAAATAAACATATGATGTAAGCATATCAATTGTTATGTACCATTACTTCTGGATAACAATTACTTTCAAGGTATTTTTATTCTGATACATAGATAAAAAAATAGTTTTGGTTTTGTAATTCTAAATACCATGTAGTATGTATGATCTAGAGATATAACATTTTTTATATAATTATTTTTATCAATTTCAGCACCCAAGTGCTTATTTCAACTGGATCAAACTGTATTTTCAATGTCTACCCATTTCTAAGAAAATGTTTTAAGATTAAGATTATTTTATTGATGAATCTTCTCCGGATCTAAACAAGCTAGTGGAATATTTAAGAAGATGTTTAAAATATAGAAATACCCGTAAATGAATAATTTCTTATCTTGGAAATCTACATGAAAGAATTACCAACTTTTTCACTCTTTGGTATTTTAAACTGAAGAAAATGATTTACTCGATCTATTTTTGCAAGTTGTCTTATAAGGATTGTAAGAAGGTACTTATAATCTACTGAAACAAGTATGTATAGTAATTTAAAAAAATGTCAAGTGGAAGTCAGGCTCTCGAGAAAAGGGTTTGTTACAATTTTCACATAGGTTCAGGTAAAAAAAATATTTCAATTTTCCAATTTGCCCTATCAACTCTCTTAACTCTCAAAGTCAGAATTTTAATTATGTCCATGACTGTGTCATTTGAATCTATATAAGTACTTAATTTTCAATTTCAAGATTTTGAGTAAATAGGCAGTGACAAACACACCTAATTGTTTAGTTTTTTATCAGGTGTACAGATCCCTAAAAAAATGCCTTTCCACTTATACCATATTGATATACTACTACAGCAGTTATAAAAAAGATACAGATTAGATGGAGATTTTTCTGAGTCATTGGAATTGAAACAATAACAAAAATATTTAAATAGTTATCTAGTCATCTATCCACTAATATCGTGATATTGCAACATTTATTTGGATGCGAAACAATGTGTTGAGTTTGAATACTAATAAAAAATACATAATATTGTTGCGTATGCGGGTTCGCAGATAAGTGAGACTAATTTAGAGTTATTAAATTAACTTTATTTACACTCGAAATAATATAAATTACAACTTAACTTTACTATATTCGCACTAGCTTACTCGGACTATTCTATTTATTCACTCTGTCTTTTACATTCTGTCCCTCATGCCGACAATTCTCCCATATATATATCCGACAAAGGCTCCAGATCCTTCGAGCGGCTTCTGGTCTTTGATTCGAAAGCCGCCACTGGACGTTTCTCGAAATTCCTTTGTCGGCATTTTTAGGAGTAGATGCCGACATGCTGCCGTCGCTCTCTTTGTCAACGCGGCTTTCGATATTTCCAACCACAGCATAGATCTCAAGTTTTCTTCAAAACGATGCCGCCACTTTGTAACCAATACCGGCGCCTGTTCCCTTTGCACGTTACAATATAAAAAAACCTGTTCACCTACAACGCAAGCATAGAAGAATAATGAAGTGATTATAGGAAGTGCACCTAGGATAGCCTCTGTAATAGGTAGTATTTGATTTATCAAATAACCAAGACTAGTAATTGCCAAGTGGTCGAAATTATCGAGATTCTTCTATCGAAGAATATAATATTTTTGGAACTTTCTTTATCAATTTCAAATAAGAATTTTTTGCACTCCTTCTCCAACGTTAAATCTGTCAAATCACTTATTTGTCTATGAACGCAATATGCTTAAATATGTGGTAAGTAAGATTACAGCTCATAACCTGAGAATTCCGAACATTTGTATTAAGGTAAAGCATACTAAACTCATGGACTTTGTAGGAGAAATTCTTGAGTATAAACAAATAAACCCATTTATTTTCATAAAAAAGTCAATCTCAGGAATCAGTTCCATTTTTATGGTTATATACTATCAATATATTTTTAGTTGTATAAAAATTCAATTTGCAAGCTTTTGACTTATGAAGCTGTAAGATATTGTTCTGGGCTATGTGAATCCAAAACAGGTTTTGTGAATTTAAATTATTCTCAACTATGTTTATTAGAGAGGTCATTTAATTTTTCCTGCAACCTTCACATCAAACTATACCGTGTCCTTAAAGTTAGTAATACCATTATCGAATTTCGATTCAGCGAGAAGTGGATCATTTGTCGCTTATTTGTCGTAAATTTGTTAAGGAAACAAAAAATTTGTCGCACTTTTATTTTTAATTTTTTGGGGTGGTAATGCTCACTTGATATTAAAGTTAGCACTACCACCCCTTAAAAACATAAAATTTTGTTTTTTATCTCTTTATAAGGTGTGTTAGTGCTAACTTGAACTCAAGTTGGCTCAACCATACGAGTAGAAAATGGTTTTTCCCGCTATCCAATAGTTGAATTTGGTGGAACCTTTTTGTCGCTAATTAGTTATGATCGAAATCACAATCGATTTTGATTTTTCGGCTATTATGCCAAATGTTATCAATCTAAATGCAACTGCACAACTTCAAAAGTAACAGCACCAATAGAATTAATATTACTTTGTATTTTTCAGTGCACCAACTAATAACGTAAAAATATTTATTCAGAGCTTCTACTTCTATTTCGATAGCATAAAATCGTACAGTCACAGTATGTGAGTGGATAGAACATGTTCAGTTTAACAACGTACAATACGGTATCTTCAAAGTACAGGTGATTCCAATTTGTCTATCTCTTCTAAAGAAAAATGATATTGTAGCAGTTGTTCTCCTTGAAGCAGTAATTATCACTAACCAAATGAATATTTTAAGGTTCCATAGAAAATATACCGAATAATAATAAAATTTACAAAAAATAGCGTTCGGATATACCTACCTATGTGATAGGTATAACATAAATATTTTTTACAAAAAATTGGACCGACGTTATTAGTTGGTGCACTGAAAAATACAAAATATTAATTCTATTGTTGCTTTTACTTTTGAAGTTGTGCAGTTGCAGATAGATTGTGAACTTTTGGCACCAACTTCACAAGTACCAACACCAATAGAATTATTAATATTAGAATTATTTTTTATTTTTCAGTGCACCAGATAATAACTTCGGCCCAATTTTTTGTAAACAATAATTAATTGACACTTTTAAGTGTAACATTAGTCAGGAAAATCATTGAACGTTCACTAATACTAATGAAGATAGTACTTATCCTATTATCATTGAGATCTCAAATCATCGCGGCGGAAATACGCATAAGTATTTAAGATGTTAACATTTTACCACCGTTGTAACTCGAAAACCGTAACTCTAAGGAAAAAATCAAGTGTGTCCCCACTCACACGACTTTCCTACCGCTCGCAGGCAAATTCCAGTGAATGAAAAATTTTACACTATTACAATACTTTCCTTACATAGCGACGATAATAGCGGTAGTAAAGTAAAAATCCTCTGGTCAAATCGTGCTACCACTCATTTTTTTCAGCATGCCAAGAAAAACAACAATGGTCATGTAACATTTTTTCGCAAGATCAAACGTTTAGCCAGAATCTGAAGAAACATGTCGAAAATACGGAATTTTATTCAAGCATAACTTTTTTTGTGCTTTTTCTCAGAAATGACGCTATATTTGGGTGGTAGAGGGCTCTCAGAAGAATACTTTAGGAAAGTTAAATCAAAATCCTTAGAGCCGTTTTCGCGCTATCGTCTTGAGCTAATCACGTTTTTTGGCTATAGCTCAATATCCAGTGTATACAGGATTCTCATTCAGTTCTACCGGCGAGTGATATTGGTACCAAACAAAATAAAAAAAAAAGCAGACAGTCGAATTGTATACCTCCTCCGTTCGGGGTTCGTCGGTCAAAAAGAAAGCAACAAAATACACCGATTTGTTCCTGAGATAATGCTGTGACATACAGACAGAGCAATGGCTGAAAATATGTTTATTAGACTTAGAAAACTCTGAAACGTCAACATTTGTAAAAATCTCGATACCGAAAATTTCAGACGATTACAATACTTTCCTTATACAGCTACTTGCGTAGGAAACTAAAAATGTTCATTATAAATGTTGCTACAAATAATTATGTCTTTCATGTAGTCCTCACAGATTTTTAATGTTCGAAACAAATCGCCCTCTGCACATAGCAAAAATCATTATATTTGAGAATTTAACATGCCTCTATCTCGAAAACCGTAACTCTTTTGAAAAAATTTAAACGTTTCCGGACATTGTACTATGTTTATTTAATTATACCACCTCAGATTTTCGATTTTCGAGGAAGAAGATATATGATTTCCGTTTCTATGAACATAGGACCATTTCTCAAGCCTCCTCTTTCAAATGAATCAAAAAATCATCAAAATTAGAGTACGATTACTATATAAAAAAAAACACTCAGTCGAATTGTATACCTCCTCCGTTCGGGGTTCGTCGGTCAATTATTTTATACGCTTGACCATTGACCGTCAATATTCAGTTATACGGCACGTTATTTAACCATTGACTAGATCCACGTTCTCTAGACTTAATGAGGAAAGGTTCTCTTGCTTGAGTGCATTCCAACGAAAGTGACGTGACGTACTTACATTAAGAGAATCTTCCGCACTTACTGACTTACCGCTTACCGCATAATGATATTTTAAACACGTAAATAGTAGTTTGTAAAATGCCTCAACGGTATGGGTACGGTATATAGTGTGTCCCAAGATAAGGATGATTTGGCATAGGATGCTAACAGATAGAAATGGATAAAAGGGGTAAAAAGTTGAGCAATGTGATAGTCTCTTATATGGCTTCAACACAAATTCAATGGCTCTTTTGGTTATAGAGATTCAAGAGAAAAATATCATGAAATGTCACTATTTCATGACTGTCAATTTTATGACGGGACACGACATATACAATTATTGGAATTGGTTAATTTCATGACCAATTTAGATACCTATACTCCATTTGAGAAAGATGTAGAGTAAATTATGATAATGAAGGGATCGCTATTGTATTATGGCGCTTATATGGAAGAATACAATAGAGATCCCTTCATTATCATAATTTATTACTCTACACCTTTCTCAAATGAGTATAATAAATAAACATGACCTCAAGGAATTAATGCCTCCAATGTTTTTTTAAATTCATGGAAAATTTTATACCTGTTATTTTAAGCCAATCAGATGCCTTGATTATGACAGGTTGCTATGACGACAACATGAATTTTCGAGAAAAAAATCTGTCACGTGATTTAGCTCCAAAATTAATAAGTGATAATTTCCTTCGCTGGACAGCTGTCGCGTGCAGATGCCAGAATAACAAGCGTAGATTATTTTTGACAAATATTTATTTATTAAACTGCCAAAAAGTGTATTTACTTTTTGACCGACAAACCCCGAAAGGAGGAGGTATACAATTCGACTGTCTATAGTAAACGAGCTCCGATTTTGATGATTTTTGATTCATTTGAAAGAGGAGGCTTGAGAAATGGTCCCATATTCATAAAAACGCAAATCCGAAATCTCCTTTCCTCCGAAAACCGCCCCCGAAGGGGTGGAGGCGGCGAATTTTCTCGAAAATTGAAAATATGAGTTGGTATAATTAAAGATAGGACAATATCTGGAAAAGTTTAAATTGAACATTTTTTCAAAAGTATTACGGTTTTCGATAGGTATAGAGGCATGTTAAATATGTATTTTTGCTATGTGGAGAGGGCGATTTCTTTCGAAAATTGAAAATCTTTCGATAATACATGAAAGATATAATTATTTGTAGCAACATTTATAATGAACATTTTTTCCTTAGATTCACGGTTTTCGTGTTAAATCGGTGTTAAAATGGTGACATAAAATACTTAAGCGTATTTCCGCAGCGATGCTTTGAGATCTCAATAACAATCTTCATTACTATAGTGAACGTTCAACGATTTTGGTGACTAATGTTAGGTACACTCAAAAGTGTGAAATAAATATTTGTTACAAAAAATTGGACCGACGTTATTAGTTGATGCACTGAAAAGTATAAAATAATATTAATTCTATTGGTGATGGTACTTGTGAAGTTGGTGCCAAAAGTTATCAATACTATAACTGCACAACTTCAAAAGTAACAGCACCAATAGAATTAATATTATTTTATACTTTTCAGTGCCTTAACTGATAACGTCGGTCCAATTTTTTGTAAAAATATTTTAAATATAATTTTTGGTAAAAAATTCTCATACTGAATCTCCCGCGAGCTTGAATTAATCTCCGTAATTTTTTTCTTAGTTGCTAATTTCTTTACGAAAATTGCACCTCGAACAGAATTTTCGCAAATTATTCAAGCTCTAGAGCTTCCTCATAGATTTTATCAGAACGAAATCTGATGTACCCTCACTATAGCACTATTGCATTATAGGAATATTCCATTTTATAAATTAGAGCACAATAATAAACATATTGTGGCCTGCTTTACCCACATGTCTCGTGTTTAGACAATGGTGATTATAGAACTGAAAATGATTCAACAATATTTTTGTTCATCATCGCAATTTGATCGTTCTGTTGGGTAGACATTTAAAAAAATAATTAAGTAACAAAGCTGACTTACTTATATTTCTTTCGTATGAAATGAAGAACTTTAGGTAACTTTATCAACAGTACATATTTTGAGTAACTTTTCTGGAGATTTAAGATTTTTCTTCACAACTTCTCAACCAATGAATTCCATAAAAATCATCATAAAATCATATTATTATTTATACAATTATTGACATTAAACCGTTACCATCAGTCCTTACTTACGTTTCAGTCTACAGGAAACACATTTGGATGGGTAATATCTGCCTTGTCGTTAACCGGAAATCATTTTTAAACCTTTCTTTGAACCAATATGTGTACCTATGAGACTTTAATCACTCTTAAGCATGTCTATATTCACTGTTATGCAATGTTACATGATCAGAATGAAGAGAATCGCATTTTTATTAATTGAGATCAAAATAGAGAGAAATACAATAATTTCATTTTAAAGACAATCTGAAAATCATTATATCAAGTTGAAAAACTAGTTTTATTCAAAACATTTTGAGAATAACCAATTCACTGCATGTATTTCAAGATATTTAAGGTTAAATCCAAAACTATCGTTATTCCAATCATCACTTCATTACGCAAGTGGGTTTTTACTTTTTAAACGTGGTCGTATTACTAAATTATCGACATAATATTGTTTATGGTTAAGATGTTTTGTTCCATAGGAACAATGATGTCATATTAATAAGGATAACTTTCTTTTCGATGGATGGGCTCTCCACAAATCTGAATCATGAATATAGTAATTAGCTGATTTCAGAACAGATATTAATGTTTGGTGTGCGAAGTATAAAGAAATTAAAGGAAGTCAAAGGAAGAAATATTAGTGCCAGGGGAAATTTATATAAACCACTGGATAAAAAAAATATCACGATTATCAACAAATCTTTTTATACTATCTGTCAAAAACGCGACAGTCAATTTGATATCAACTTATAGATTTATTATTCTTGTAAAAGTGCTGAAAAATGTCAAAGAAATTTTAACTTTGAATCTCCGTATCTTCGTCATATTTGATCAGAACTACTAAGAAAAACGGACATTTTTAGTTTTGTGAAGTTGGCGACCGAATTTTCTTCGGAAATTAAATATTTCATCGGAGTTACTGGTAAATATTAGATAGTTCTAGTTTTTTTTCTTATTATTCAAGGAAATGTGTAAAATATAAATATTATTTTTTTTGCAAAGTACTCTAGCTAGAACTACTCCATATCTACCAGGAACTTCGATGAAATATTGAATTTTTGCAAAAGTGACTGCTACCCCCATTTTGATATTTTTAATTTTTTTCACGTAATTCGATAGAACTATTTTAATTTCATGGAAAGTACTCTAGAACTATGTAATATCTACCAGGAAGTCCGATGAAATATTTAATTTTAAAAAATTCGGTCGCCAACTACATAAGACTTTTTTGAGTAGCAGTTTTTTACCTTATATAGGTTGTTTTGTGGGAAATGAACGTTTATCCTAAACAAAAAAGTAAATAAAAATGCGTGAGGAACCTAGACCCACTGATCAATTTTCCAAAAAATGCACTTAAGTGCAAAATTATTTAATTGAAATATAATTTATCCCTTATAGATTACAAGTGTATAATACATTCTGCTTGAGTGGAATTCCGTAATTCAGTAGTAAAAATTCTACTTTATATCGGTACCTACCTATGTGGTTAAACTTATCATCAAATGACTAGGTATGATAAGAAAATTACCACTGAATTTTCCGAACACAAATATCACCAGTTCACTACAGTGGAAGGACTCTTCTCTCACCATTCTAATAGAATAATGCACTGGTGAGAAGAAACAAGTATCAGACTTCTTTTCGATTAATATATTTATTATCCGGTTATATAGTAACTATCCAACTGTTATTTGGCAACTATGTATTTATTGTCCGGTTATTCGTTCATCATTCAACCGAATAGAAAATTCATTATCCATAACATCCCATGAACATGTACAATATAATAGTTAATGGAAATTAAACATCACTCCACCTTGAGAATATGGACTTTTTCATAAAATTACAATATAATTGTTGAAAATACGTATTCTACTCAGACCACAACAAATGAAATTATTTATGTACATGCATGTATGTTTTTTTCGCTTGCTTGGTAGCCCTAAAACTGTAAATTAAAAAGCTCTGATATATAACTTGAGGGTCTGATCAAAATGGCCTAAAGGATTCTTATAACGTAACTTTTCGTACAATTGCAACTGTACGTATAATTTATTCATAACAAAGGCTTTTCTCATCATCACAATTTATAACTCTCTAAAGTTAACAAATGATAGGAAATAATGAGAATTAGGTTATATACATAAATTCTATTATATGCCAAAAAACATAGGGCATAGGGTAAAACTAGTAATAGCTTGTTATGGCTTCTTATTGGCATTCACGAAATTACTTAGATAAGATAACAGTATACGTGCATCGTTAATGTTTTCTCAATATCGGTAGGTATTTCAGATATTTATTTATTAGGTATTAGCTTTTGCCGCGACTTCGTGCACGTAGAAATTTGCATTCAATTCGATGTAGTAGTTTTTGAGTGATGCATGAACAAACAGACAGACAGACAACAATTTTAAAAACTTTTGTTCTGGCTTCTGTTGCTCTAATAAAGTTTTAAATATCTATAATGTACAACATCGGCCCGTTACAATTTTATTATACAGTGCGTTCATAAAGTATGGAAACGCTTCAATATCTTCTAAAATATACATAGAGACCTGTCAGAGCTTTTTCTCTATAGGTTAATATTTTAAAAGCTAATGAAGCGTTTCCATGCTTTATGAACGCACTGTATGTATAATGTATAGATAACACATAATATGTCAAGAAGACGGGAAACAGGAGAATTAACTCGTGCAAAATTTCATTCGCATATCTTTTGTTAATGCGTTTTTGCGCAACATGCCTTGCGCCACAAGCGGCTCTCGTTTAAAAAAGATAGCAGATCATGATCACGAAGATAAAGAGAACAAATATTTAAGTTAATTGTCAAGAATACGTCAATGTTCGTCGTACACGAGGCCACGCCCCTGATATGCAACTTCTGTAATCTCATGTGCCTATGTCTATGTATAGAAGCATAGGAAGTTTACTCTCCTTCTTGACATTGTAGGAAAATCTGCAATACGTTTATCTATAATGGGTATTATTAAACATTTTAAGTATAATTGCCCGTCTTGTTTCCTAAAAGCTGGGGCAACGGCGAAGAAATTTTGTTCGTATTTTATTCGTGCCATACTTTTCATTCGATAGAAAAAAATCAACTTATTGCTTGCACTTGTCTGAAGGTTAAGTATAGGCATAGTACAATTAAGTTAAATAAGGCTGCGCTGGTGTCGTACCGGCAAATGTATTTGAAAGAACATTTCTATTTTATTTTATTACCTTACGATAAGAAAAAGGTATACATCTCCGAAACTACTGAACGGATTTTAATTTGATTTTCACGGGTAGATAGAGCAGAATATAGAATAAATTATTTCAATTAAATCCGATGCCAGTAAAAAAAGTTATCCTCATTTAAAGATATTAAGATAAATCTAAATTTCACGTGGACCGAGTCGCGGGCAACAGCTAGTAGTCCTATAATTACGAATTGCTAAGCACAATTTAATATGTAATATGTGCTATTCCCTAACAGATTCAATCCCACGTTCCAATTACTCATTGTATAAACAATCTGAGCTGGTGTTATACTTTACAGGCTTCCAACCAATGGACTTTAATAAACACTGACATCACACATTGTAAATAATATCGGCACCAAAATCTCAGTTTATTTGTTTGACTATTAAGTTGATCGCTCAAACACATAATTGAAACATAAATATTTCCTTCTTAATACAGTGAGAAAGGAATTAGAGATGAAACAAGTTGCGCTAGGAGTAGGTACTTTACTAAAAAATATTTGTCTTTTATCCAAAAAATTAGCAAGATAACTCGGGAGAACGTTATTCTAAAAAACAATACGTCAAGATTTAGGGACCTTCCTATACTTACCTATTGTAAACATATTCTATGAATACTTGTAAAGTACACACAACAAAAAATCTAGGAGCAATTCTAATGAAATCATCAAAAGAACAAATAAAATACAAGAATATTTTTGACCGAAGAACCCAAACGTAGGAAGTATGTAGTAGAAGACTGTATGTCTGCATTTTTTTATGGATGTTCGCGCCTTTTGCATAGTAAACCTTCTCCGATTTTGATGATTTTTCTTTCATTTGAGAGGAGTATTGAGATTGGTCACATGGCAGAAAGCAATATTAGAGAGGCCATTCCCCTCGAAAACAACTTCCTTCAAAGGGGATGGTGGAAGCAATTTTTTCCGAAAATTGTAAATCCGGGACGCCAGAATTAAAGAGGATTCTCTATCCGGAAACGTTTAAATTGGACATTTTTAAGGTTTCCGCGTTATACTCTGAAATATGTGTTTCAGCTATGTGGTAGGGGCAGATTTTTACGAGAATCGAAAATTCGAGATTGAAAAATTAGAAAGGGGGCAATTTTTTTTCGGAAATTGAAAATATTAGACGGCCAAATTAAAGACGAGATTATCTAGGTAGCATCATTTAAATTGAACATTTTTTAAAAAGAGTTACGGTTTTCGAGTTACAGTAGTAAAGTCTGAAATATGTATATCTGCGCCTTGATGTTTTGAGATCTCTGAATAATAACATGTACAAGCCAAGTCAATAAATGAGTAATAGGATAAGTACCTTTGGTATTAGTGAATGTTCAACAATTTTCATGACTAATGTTATACTAAAATGTGTAATAAATATTTTTTCGAGTATTTTTCACAAAAAATTGGACCGATCATATTAGTTGGTGCCCTGAGAAATACAAAATAATATTAATTCTGTTGGTGCTGGTTCTTTTGGAGTTGGTGCCTACAACAAAAAGCTACAACAGCAGAGGGGATTTTTAGGGAGGAAATACATGGAGCATTTTTTTTAATGGGACAATTTCATAGCATTCCTTTTACCAAAGAAAAAATAATATTTCTTTACTGGACCCGAAGGTTACCAATCAGATTTTTTAATTTGCTTGCATCATGAGCATCAAGTCCTTGTAATTGACCAAAGCATTAGACACAAACTTCAAGATGTTGGAATGAACCCCTGTAGGCCTGTCAGTCCCTTTCCTACGGTGGGAACAATCAATGAGCACAGAAAAATGGAAACTAGTTTAGACATGATTTGGCGCATATTTTTTCATTGATGAATCTAAGTTTCAACTAGCACCTGATAATGGGGATGATCTGGAATTATTAGTAGTCCAAATGAAGATTCATCTGATTCATTTGGACTGAACCAAAGAGGAGCCAGTTATGTTTATGGTCCCCCGGTCCCGGTGGTCTATTGGGTAAGACTTCTAATCGAGAGGTTGTGGGTTCGAGCCCAAATAGGTCAAAGTATTTTTTCTTACATGAAATCATCCTGAAAAATTTTGAGGGTACAAGGATTGCTAATGAATGGCAAAAACTAGTGGTTGAAATCCTTTGCCCCTTACAAACCCATGCCTTGAGACAGCCCTAGAACCCCTGATCTGGAAGAATGGTATGTCCTTAGAGACATATCGGTGTTTAGGAGTCTACCTTAAACTGTAGGTCCCTTTATCAGTGGCAACACTGTCAAGGCAGTGGAGGGGAGGCCTGATGAGTAGTGAACATCCAATAATTCTGACGAGGACCAATGTTTAAGCCAATTTTCGTGTTCCTATATTTCATAAGCGAGATTTCCTCTGGATAAGTAAAGTTCTCTCACAAATCTCCGGCAGAACAATCCAGCATCTTGAAGAATTATTCTAATACTCTGGTCACCCACGAATTGGCGTATTGCGAAATATGTTGTAGTAACATTATGGGCTAAAGTGCCTTTAGTATTATGAATGAAATGAAAATTTGAGAAGTAGCTCTTTCATGGCCTGTGGGGGTACCTACTATTCAAATATTAAATATTCTTTTGATGTATTTACGTACGTTAAATATTTGTATTGATAATTTCATGTCTGGAATGATCAATTCCTACCCATATTTTATTTTTTATCTGCGTGAGAAAACTATTTTATATATTTATTATGTGTAGGTAACTGGTCCACATATGGTTTTTAAATTTAAAATAATAACAATTAGGATTTAAAAGTTTTCAGCAATTCGGAAAGAAGGCAACTTTTGCTTATAAACAATTGAGCGCGTGTTAGTTCATTTAATTTATTGACCGACTTCCCATGCGGAGGACGTATACAATGCGGCTGTGTGCTTTTTTATGTTCGTACGAGCGCTCCGAATAGGAAAGTTACCCCGATTTTTTTTATTTGAAAGAAGAGATTTGAGAAATTGTCCCATATTAAACAAATTCAAAATCCAGCATCTCCTTTCCCAAAAAAACTCCAACTCCAACCAACAATGTGACGTTATAAGCTGGTTATCCTGTATAGAGGATTGAAGAGTATTTCTTAAAACAAGGAAATATACGATTTATCTTTATGTATTTTTGTATGTAGCTCAAATTTTTTACAACCGACATAGATGAGAACCACGGGAAGATAATACAAAAATCAAACATGAAGTAGAAGGGGTTGAAGGGAAAAGTATTTCACAAAAATGTAAAATAAGCTCGTTGATTCATCGAAATCTGTCGAGTGACGAGTACTAACATAGAGGATCTTAACTGAGAGGAATGTGCTTATGATTTGATATTTACTTATATTTGAAGAAAAAATAAGTTACTAATTTTCACTTACAAAGTAATATCCGAACCAAAACTGGAATAAGATAAGTAACTTTGTGGTCAATGCACTTGACTTCGTACCGTGCCCTCGTTATCTTAAATAGAATGGTTTCTACGAAATATTGTCTCAGCAGATCATGTGACATGTTCTTCATGTATCAAATATCTCTCAAATCCAAGACAAACCTGTACGATTTGGCTGCAAGCACTTTAGTCAACATTTAGTAGATTCTAACAATAACCAAATTTGACAAGAAATTTTGAACTCTGATTCAATTTAGGCATATTAAAATATTTTCAACAGATTTGATAACTGACTGATGGAATATTTGCATTCACTGGTCTTTCTCACGTACACTTTGCAGCTGCATTATTTCCCGCATCCAAGTCTGTCGACATACTAAATAATTTCTCAGTCAGTCATCGGTTAACGACCCGAAAAACCAAACCAACCCATCGTTTTATATGTCTTCTCCGTAGTAATTGTCAAATGTGACTAGTAGGCATTTATGGCAATTTGAAACACTTCACTACTATTATAATATTGTAATAGAACAAGTGACAACACACATATTATTATGTATAATGCAGGAAGCATTGTTAATTTGTTTACTCTATGGATTTGAAAGATGATTGAGATTGTATAACGTTGCAACGAATAGAGCTGCAAATATTGAAGCTGTTCTTAAATTTCAATTATTTGACGATGGGAAAGTATTTTGAAGTGAAAATTGATTGTCGTTTGGTGTGATATCTTCAAATCTTCATTTATTTGAAGAACATTTCATTAATCTAATAGAGACAGTTCATCACTAAGCAAAATAGTAAACTGATTGGAATCCTTGCGAGGTGAAATCAAATAAACTAAAGCATAAAAGGGCCATCTAGATGCACTTGAATGGAAAATGCATTTGATGCTTTTATTTTTTATATAATTTTTTACAAATAGTGTAGTGTAGTTGTGCAGTTGATGTTAGATAGAAGTTTTGGCATCAGCTTCAAAAGTACCCGCATCAATATTATTTTGTACTACTTTAAGTATAAACGTATTCTAAGATTTTTCGAAAAATTTCCAATTTAAACGTTGCCGGATATCTCTTCTTCTATTTTGCCGTCTTAAATTTAAGATTTTCGACAAAAATTGACCCCTTTACCCCCTTTTAGGGAAAGGCCATGTTGAATGTCCACTCTCAATAATCATCTTTCAAATGAAAAAAATAATAATGAAAATAGGAGCACGTTGACTATACAAAAGGTACGAAAAGACATAAAAAAGCAACCAGTTGAATTGTATTCCTACTCAGTTTGGGAAGTTGGTGAGAAATATAAGGAAATTGATCCTTCTTCCTGTTATCTCCAACATTTTGAAAAAAATATCAGTTATCTTGAATAAAAATGGTTTATAACATAGAACACTATAAACTATAAATAAATATTCTTATATACCTAAGTAATACATATTTAATATTTGATAATTTTGGATAAATTTAACACGCACATTTTCAATATATTTAAAAACTCCTCATTACGGAAGAGGAACATAACATAACATTACATATCTTATTAAATAAACAATGATGAATCAAATTAATAAACCGGATATAATATGAATATCACACGCAATCCTATAATAATGAAACGGAAATGGTAGGTATTTGGGATGTAAGTTTGCATAAAGATAGCATGGAAAAGTGCATTTCATAAAGTAGGGAAAGTGTGTGATCATGTATTTGCTAAGGATTACTAAGGTTTAATTGTAAGATTTATTTATAGAAACTGAACTTATAATAATAGAAACGTCAACTGAGTAGACCTTTTCTGCCAAGTCACCTCTCTTTAATTCTAAAGGTAAAAGTATTAGGGTCAAAAATATGTTTCAAATTAATGATGACTCCGTAGTACTTAATTGATGAATTAGCAAAAGTCGTTCAAGGAACACTTGTTGAGCTAATCTTTTCCTCAATTTTGTAAATGTCCCTACTATAGTTTCAGTGAACAATGGCTTCAAAAATAAACCAGAAGTTCATAAAATTTATCAAGAAGTAAGTAATATGTATGAATATGAAACGAGTTCAACGTTCTTCTATTTATTTAATTACCTTATCAGAAAGTGTAATGTATTTGAGATTAGCATAACTAAACATTGAGTTATATTGAAGATATGATAATGTCCTGGTTTTTAGCTAAAACTATTCTACTGCTATATAAAGGTAGTAAAGAAGAAATTCTATTGATCTACATAGATACCAAGTTAAGTAAGAAAAGTAATTAAACAGTTATTAAAAAGTAATACTTTATTATTGCTTTTATGTTTGCTATAAGATTTAATGCGTAATTGAGAAGGAATTTAATCTCGCCAACACTGTGATGTTTGATTGTTGGGTGATTGTTGTTGATTCGAGGAAAGATAGAAGTCTCGGGATCTGAAACGCATGAAATGGCTGAATATGTGAACATTATACGCTGATTTAGATTGCCTTGAATTGGAAATGCCATCACATGTTTGAGAATTTTCATTAAGAACAGGCATACATAAATATTTTTATGCAAATTAAGATCCACTGTCCAGTTAAATTAGATATGTAGTCATTTTCTGTGTTGAGGATAGGTATCTCTATCAGTTATAATGTACTTATAATGTTCTTTTATGTATAATTTTTTTTTTGATGTTCAGTTCAAAATGCGATGGTTTAGCCTTGGCAACAATAAATGTAAATGTATCTAATGAAACTTGAACTCTTGCAATGTCTGTATTTGCCAATGTGGAAGGTTATTGAATAGCTCATCAACACATCATAATCGTGATTATATTACCAGGATTTTAACTAAATCATGTTCAGCATTAAATAGCATAATGGTAAAATTAAATTGTTTTATAATCTGCTATAAATTTCTATTAGGTCCCACATAATTAGTATTCCTACCAAAGGTACATAATCCGTTTCTAGATTAGGTTGTCAGATCTTTCGGATATACCTAGGTACCTAGGTAAATGAATCTTTAATCTTTATTCTCCAATTGTAATATAGTTTTACAGTCAGTTCATTTGATCTATGATTACCTACTTTGTTCAAATTTTGAAATTACACATGAAATAGTACCTATAATAATAAGGAATTTTTTAAACAAAAAATGATTAGAGGACAATTCCTGAAACAATCAATGTTCTGTTAAGATTCACAGCAACAATACCTCAAAAATAAATTTACATTTAATGACCACTTTCGAAGGTCAAAAATATTTGTAAATTTATATTTATCATGTGAATAGAGATATCATGGAAATGTCAGTTCTTTAAAGTTGCTGACAATTAGTCTTAATCATACATGAATTATTTATTTAGGCAATATTAAATCATCACGTTACTTTGGTACGATTAAAAACACTCACCTCAGTTTCTCCTGTTTGTTTTTGATTTAGAAAGTCTAACTTTTTTCGATAACACACACAAATTCATTATTTAATTCCATGATATTTTTAGTTAAAAAGTTTTCAAGCTTCCATTAGAAATTTTAGAACTTTCAAACGAACACACACAAATATACAACTTCCAACAAATTCCCTGGCCGACTAAAACATAAATGTAAACAGAAAAATTGAACCCAAGCACGGACAAAATAACGTACTGTCTGAATTTTGTCTCTTTTTATCATTACAGTTCGAGTGTTTCTATCTTTCTTTGGATTTAAGTTAGATTTCTTTAATTAATTCAGTGCATGCTTAGTTATTTTCTCCATAGATGTCACTTGTAAAATGTCAATGTATAATATGTCAAATGTTCAAAAATAACAGGTAGAGGCTAGAACATAACCTAGAATAAATTTGCTATTAAATAACAAAACAACTGAGACAAATTTAATAATAATTGAAATTGTGAAAGAAAATATTATCTTTATATGTCTGACTGTGAAGATGGGTCCTAGATATTACTGTGATTACTGCGATAAGAATTTTTTGGATGTTCTTGAAGCTAGACGTAAACATTTACAAAGTGCACATCATATTAAAATGCGGAATTTACATTATGAATATGCAAGAGGTTTGTTTTGATGAGTAATTTGTTAATAGGAATTATTCCTAGAAATCTTTTAGAGCCAGAAACTATATTGAAAGAGGAATTATTAAAAATACCATGTAGAAGATTCACTCAAAGTGGAAGTTGTCCCTTTGAAGGAAATTGTAAATATACACATTACAGCCCGGAACAATTGTGCGAAATTCGACAGCAAGGTGAGCAGATTAGAAATATATGTCAGTTTTGATGTAATTAGCTTTTACAACCAAAATAATACTCATGGATTGTAATTAAAATTTCCGGCAATTACTTGAACCGAAAAATGAATAAAACAATACGAACCATCTTCTCAAATATTATTATCCTACTCACTTAGTCTTCTATAGATGTATTTTTATTTTTTGTCCAACTATTCCTATTTATATTTCAGTTGAATACAGACAAGAAATGCGAAGGAAAAAAGCTCTAGAAGTTCCTGAAGTACCGAGCATTGAACATTGGCTTCACAAATATAATGAGAAAAGTAATAAAGAGGATAGTGATGTGATTCACACATTTTGGACGTACCCTGAGAATTTTGAACATCGACTTGATCTACCTCCTTCACTGGTCAAATTCAAACCGGAACATTTTTTTGATGATAATTTCGAAGAATGGGGAAAATGAACGAATACATTGTAAGATTTTTTCGCTAATTTGATTCACTATTTGTATTTCACATGAGATTTCCTAATCAATAGATAAAAATGGTGTCTGTGTACAACAGGTTGTAGTCATTTCAATCCTTCTCGATATTAATAGCTTCGGAAAAAAGTCGTGGAATATGGCCATAACTAAGTAAAGATATTGGCCAATCTACAGACCTAAGTATTGAATTGTTTTTAGAATAATTGTTATTGTAAATTTAATTTCACTATAATTTATAGTTTAAACTCAGTAGATTATAGTTCCTACTTCGAAAGAATCATATGAATAAGGGCATTTTTTTAACCTGCATCCAGGCAATCCAAGCTATTGGTAAAATGTAGTATTGACAACTAAGCAAAGTAGATTTTTCTTCTTCATACTATACAATTCAACAAATCTAAACGATAAAACATATATTGATGTAACCTTAAATCCAAAATATGGTGTTCCATTTTAAAAAAAACTAATGTAATTTCTTCTTGTAACGGTCTAAAATTACCTTGAACTATTTAGGGCTTAAATAGTTCAAAATAATTTGTATTTTGCATAATATGGAGATTATCCATTTATGTAATTGAAAACATGATGTGGTTTTCCATGTAGAGACAAAGTCGTATACGGTGCCTGACCCTGCTTATTCTTAATAAACATCTTTAAATTGTCCCCAAGTACCGAAAAACGAATTTTAATTTTCATTGATTTTTCCGAATTTTCTCAAAAAAGAATGATCCCAGTGGGAGGTTTAGGACACCATTTTAACTTTAAAGGATTTTTATTTTCCATAGCTCTCATCATTTAGATACTGTTTGTTAGTTTTCAGATAAGGATCTATATTTTTTTCCCGAGATAAGAATCCTTATCTGCTCAGTTTCCAATAAATTATTGGGCAGTTCGCGCCCCTATAACAATATATAATATTTCAAAATGTTGATGGCCTGGCCTAATTTTGTTTGACAGAGCAGCTTGGGTGTTACTTAATTTATTTATATCCCCAAAGTTAGATTCGAATCTCCTTTATTAAGGGAATAAGCTAAGTTTTTGAAAGATAAAATTATCAAAAGGTATATATAATAATATATAATATACAGGATGTTTCAAACCCGATTGGTTATTAGACGGTTATGGAGATCTACAAGACATACATAGAGTTTCAAGTTGTAGTCACAGTCAACTAAGATCTATCGAAACGAAATATTTTGAGCATTGCAGTCTTGTCACATCTATCCGTATATGATTATTTCAAATGACATGCCTTTTATTTTATTTTATTTTCTGTTAGAAAATCCAATTTAAAGATAGGTACTTTTGTTTATAATGTCCTATCTCAATTTTCAAAATTTCATCATTCAAGGTATAAGGAATGGCTAAAAATAATTCCTTTGCTTCAAAATTTAAAATTGAGAGAGACATTTAGCATTCGCGTAAGCGATTAGAAATTTATTCTTTGTGGCATACTTTCAAACACAAGATACAAAATGCCAAATTAACAGTTCATTATTTATTAATGGACTCTTAATTATTTAAAAGTCAATAGCCTCGAGACTCTCTCTCTCTCGTCCTATCTCAATATGAAGAGTTCCTTTCCACAAAATCTTGTGAAAAAGGGTTAAAGGTGTTAAAAAATATGTCCGTGAGAGTGGTTATAAAACGAAGCCAAATGTCAATTTTCTTAAATACAATATATTAATATTATAATTTGATAAATGAATAGAGTAAAATATTCCAGATCTTTTGATGCAGATAGTTCTTTACGTATCTCGTACTATTTTTGGATTATTTGCTTTTTTTGTAAAATAATTGCTAAGACAGATACCACTCTTATCTAAAAACAAAAATGATATTTTCAAATATTCCAAATGCCAAATATGAGAAATTATGTATTATTATTTATCATGTTTTGTCTGAAATAGCCCAAATGAGAATGAAAACAAATTTATAACATTTTTCTTCCGCAGACAGTTGTTATTTGTTGATTTTTGTATTTCTGTTGAACTTTATTTGTGCCCATAATGTTACATAAACTCTCTTTTATTTTCCCCCAGGAATAAAAATTTTAACGCATCAGATCTGGGAACTTCGGTGGTTAATTCCAAAGACGAATTCTGCCAATACAATTTGCATACATTGAAAACGTCACTACTAACGAAGCAATGGTGAATTTTCTAAAAAGCTGTTTGCAATAAATCTTAAAATGTTTAGATATTCTGCAGAACATAAATTTTCGATTTCAATAAACAAAACGCATTAAAATTGTTGATGTTTTGAAAGCCAATTCTTCCTAACTCTAAAGAATTTTGATTTCTGATGACTGGACAAAATCAGAAGTCTCATTTATTTTTCTTATTAGGTCAATTTCACAAAATTGCGCCCGTTCTTTTGATGTTCCTCAGGCTTATGATAATACTGTAGGGATATATTTGATGCTTTTGTAAGACTCTCCAAATTGAACTAGACGATATTCTCAAATAGGGATTGGCATAAACATATCTAAGATTTCATTACCTTCAACTTCCATAATTTTTTTGTGTTTAGTTTCTTAAGAACGAATACTAGCAAAATTGAGAAATACAGAATTGGTTCTCTGAAACTTCCAGCGTTCATTCTTGCCGGATTGGGACAGCGTCTGTTGAATTCTCTGAGTTCCATACGAAATATTATGGCATTTGCCTTGTATAAGAAAATAATGTATAATACCTTTGTTACCTTGTAAGATAGAAGAAAAAATGGCATGTGTGTCAGCAATTAGATCTGGAATTTTCCACTCTATTCATTTATTAAGTAATATAGAGTATAATGTGTTTAGGAGCACTGACTTTTGGCTTTTTATAACAACTCTCGCAGACATATTTTTTAATACAATGTGTAAAATTTAATTTAGGGATGCGCCGAAGCGCCATTTTTTTCGATTCGGCCGAATACCGAATCGTTTTCAATTTTGCAGTGATTTGGCCGAATCACAAATATTAATAGGTGTGTTTATAAACAAATGAAAAAACACCTTTAGGGCCGTTGCATCCATTGGATTTTTTTGTTCGGGTGCGCAACCCTTTATAAAAGTCACTTACTTTGCAAATTTTCTGATATGAATAATATCAACGTTTAGCCCTAAGAATATATATTGTATCTGCTATATCAGCAACTTTGTATAAACATATAAATATGCGCTTCACGCCAATTGTATCAGTCAGTAATTATAATCCTTGTAGTAACGATCGTCTATGTATTGTTTAATTAAATAAATTAATTTTTAAAAAGTGAATTCTTGGTGTCAAACAGTTAATTGGCGCAGTCAGTAGGATTGTTCGGTATTAATCGAATCGTCCGATTAATATTCGTATTAACGATTTACCGGACTATCGAACGTTGATTCTCGTGAAGTGGAAGTTTTGTGGAGTGGTTCTTCAAAAATCAAGAAGCCCAGTCTATTAGAGATCCATCAGGACCCCACCTTCATCAGAACATCGAAATTTGGGAAAGAACCGCCCAAATTTGCAAGTATCTCAACTTAGGGAGGACTTCATCGCCGAACTAAGGGTGTACCTTATAGAATATAGACAGGAGATGCCAAGAATTGCTTTCATCTTATTGTAAGTACAATCGGATGTCTTTTAAAGAACTTGCAAACGTATTAGAAGAAATTGAATCAAACGAAATTCCTTCAACTGACTCAAGAATAGAAACTCCTTTAGATAATACAAATTTAAATTACAACCAACCTAATTCTATATTAAGACCCTCAATTTTATCAAACATAGCAATCAACAACATGGCTCAATTTAAACCAGAGTACCTAAATTGCATACCAGAGTTCAGCGGCGACCCGAATGATTTAAATAGGTTTTTAGCCGTTAGTGAATCTATTATAAACAATTTTCATGATAATAATAACCCACATAATTTTCAAAATACATATATTTTAAACTCAATCATATCCAAATTAAAAGGTAATGCTAGGGTGTTAGTGAATATTCAGGGAACCGGAACATGGGAAGATTTAAAGAGACTACTTTATAGACACTTTTCTGACCAACGTGACGAAGCCTGTTTGAACAGAGACCTCGTCATACTCAAACAGAATCCCAATGAGAGTCCCCAAACATTCTACGACCGATGCCTCCATTTGCTTAATTTTCTTTGTAGCTACGTGAATAGTCACGAAAATTCAGATGCGGCAAGAGCCCTAAAGAGAAAACTTTACCAGGATCTCACGTTAAAACATTTTTATCGGGCCTTCGTGAACCCTTAGGAACAACTATTAAATGTATGAAGCCAACCGATTTGCCGATGGCTTTACAATATGTCATAGAGGAAGAAAATATACACCACTTTCAAAATTTTCAACTCAAAGCTCCGATTAAAGCCTCTCTGAGACCTACTCATAACACACAAACGAATCCTCCTCCAAACACATTTAATAACGTTCAGACCCAAAATCCATTCGCTAGATTCCCAACAAATTTCAATTTCAATTCACGACCCAACATTCAATCACATCGAACTCCGATTTCAAATAATTTCCAGAATACACACTTTCCAAGACCACCACTCACTCAGCCGTTTCCGAGACCCAATTTTCAACAACAACAATTTCCTATGAATAGATCTCAACAAACGAATGTTTTCAAACCAAATCCTAACATACCCCTACCCAAACCAACACCAATGAGTATCTCAACAAGGAATACATTCAATCCGAGTCAACAACGACAACCCCATCCATTTACCTAACCTAACCTAACTCTACTATTATTGATCAAGAAATCGCTAATGATTCTTGTCAGGAACCATATGATTCTTACAATTCTCAAACCTATGTAGACGAAACTTGTGATGATGCAAATTTTCAGTATGCGACCCAAAACGACGACCCAACCTAAACCCTACAATAATTTCTTTAAATACTACCAACAGTAGTGAACTTTCTTATATCATCTTTCCCGAGTATAATATCAAACTCTTAATTGATTCAGGTTCCACTAAATCATTTATTGATCCTCAAATAGCTAATAAGTACTTTCCAAATTTAATAAAAGTTGACCCTTTTGTTGTCTCCACTGTTTTCCAAAAATCTGCACATAAATATAGCGTTCAAATTCCATCCTCTAGGATTTTCAAGTTACCAAACCGTAGTACTCTATCTGTTCAAATTCCATAATGTATTTCATGGTCTTATCGGACTCGACACATTAAAAATTTTGCAAGCTAGTATCAACTTTAGTAATGGATATCTAATAACACCATTTACAAGAATAAAACTCATGTTTTACAAGACGCCAACAGAGATTAATCTGATAACAATTGCTCCAAGATGCGAACAAACTATCAAGGTCAAAACATCCTTCTTAGATCCTTCTTAGAAGGAGATATTATAATACCTCACCAGAAAATACATAATTGTGAAATACTGTTAGAATTTTGGATTTGCAGATGCACATATACACAAAATAACGCCGATGGATTTGGAAATTTAATTTAGCAAGTAATCAAGTAATACAACAGACTGAAAACGATCTCTCTAATAACAGTTGACATATCTGACATCAGTCAGCACATAGAACATAAACATAATACTAGGTCCAAGAACATAATTCTTGTTTGTCCATGAATACACTAGATTACGATATCCAACAAATACCCGAGAGTCTTTGTACAGCAAAAATACTACTAGCTCAGTTACATTAGATTTCTCGAAACCCATTACTGTTGATCCTTTTGAAACATCAGATTTCCAAAATTTTCAAGTTCATAATTTCGAAACACATAAAAAACACGATTTAGATATTTCCAAAATCAGGATAGACCACCTAAATGTAGAAGAGAAATAAAAAATTATCAAATTATGTAAAGGATTTTCCGACATATTTTAAAACGAAAATATGCCATTGAACTTTACAAGCCGAGTGAAACATCAAATAAAAACAACAGATGAAACACCAGTGTACACCAAATCATATAGGTACCCGTTCATACATAAAAAGGATGTAGACACCCAAATTAGCAAGATGTTGGAATCTAAAATAATAAGACCGAGTAGTTCGCCATGGTCATCGCCAATTTGGATAGGCCCAAAGAAGGCCGACGCATCCGGAAAACAAAAATGGCGCGTCGTAGTGGATTATCGGAAGTTAAACGAAAAAACCATCGATGACAAATATCCGCTTCCAAACATCAATGATTTTCTAGATAAATTAGAGAAGTGCCAGTATTTTACTACACTTGATTTGGCGAGCGGATTCCACCAGATTGAAATGGATGATAGAGATATTGAAAAAACAGCCTTCAACACCGAAAACGGACATTACGAGTTCCTGAGAATGCCATTCGGACTCAAAAACGCGCCAGCAACATTCCAGCGCGTGATGGATAATATTTTGCGCGGTATCCAGAACGAGAAATGTCTAGTTTATCTAGACGACATTATAATTTTTTCCACATCACTCCAAGAACACCTAGAAAATTTAAAAATTGTTTTTAAGAGACTCCGACTAATTTCAAAATTCAACTAGACAAATCCCATTTTTGAGTAAAGAAGTAGCTTACCTTGGGCACATCGTTACACCTGATGGAGTCAAGCCCAATCCAGACAAAATCAAAGTCATTCAAAACTATCCCCTACCAAAAACAACCAAACAGATAAAAGGATTTTTAGGACTTCTCTCTTATTATAGAAGATTCATAAAAGACTTCGCAAAAATCACCAAGCCCTTCACTAGATGTCTAAAAAAAAGGTGCCAAAATCGAACTAGATGAAGAATACCTATCTTGTTTCCAAACTTGTAAGAATTTGTTGACTAATGAGCCAATACTCCAATACCCAGATTTTAATAAGACATTCAATTTAACAACAGATGCATCGAACTTTGCTTTAGGAGCAGTACTCTCGCAAGGATCAATAGGAAAAGATCTGCCAGTTGCCTACGCATCAAGAACACTCAACGATTCGGAACAGAATTATTCAGTTATCGAGAAAGAATTACTAGCGATTGTTTGGGCCACAAAGTATTTCCGCCCTTATATCTATGGCAGAAAATTTAACATCATTACTGATCATAAACCACTACAATGGCTTTCTGGCAACAGCTAGATGAAATAATTGGCGAAAGCTCTTTAAACCCGGGTAACACCATAAACTTCATATCTAACCAAAATCAAGAACAAGACGTATCCGAATTAAACACCCCCACGCGTCCTTGCATTCTTGATTTGGATAATGCATGGATGGTAGTGAATATTGATGATAAACCTCAACCTCCTGAGTTCAATTATTTTACACCTATGACAAAACAACGAGTCCAAGAAGAAGTACAGTCTGAAAAGGTAAACGAAAACCAGCCCAACAACCTTAGAATAGATCACGGTGATCACGAAGAAGATGATCAAACGGTCCATTCCAATGCAGAACAACATCCTGTAGTAGATATTCCAATAGCTAGCTACGCTGTTTACTATGGTTCGAATCAAATTATCATTAGTTCCGTTCACCATTCAGCAGCTAAACCCAAAACAACTATTTTATTCGAGAAGAAACGACGAATACACGTCCAAATAGCAAATGATAATTTTGAAAACGAAATTATCGAATTTGTTAAAAATTATGTCACACCAAACGTTCAGTACCACTTATATTTTGAGAACCCAGATATCTATGAACCATTTTCGGAAATTTTAAGAAGAACTTTCAAATGGCCTTTCATCAAGTTTAAAAAATGCAGTAATAAATTAATTGACGTTACAGACAAAGACGACCAATACGATATTATTAAAAACTATCCCGAAGGAAAATCAAATCATCGTGGCATCGATGAAACCTTATACAAAATAAAAGAGAAATATTACTGGCCATATATGAAAAATTCTATACAAACCTACATAAATGAATGTGAGATATGCCAGCAGTCTAAATACGAGAGGAACCCTGTAAAGATGAAAATGAATATTACACCTACAGCCGTGAAGCCGTTTGAAATAATCCACATGGATACTTTCACCTTCGAACAATCCACCTTCCACGATAGTTGATAGGTTCTCGAAATATGCCCAAGCATATCCCCTGAATGCTGTTGCAGGAACCGAAATTGTAAATAATCTTCTAAATTTCTTTTCACATCATGGTATACCGACACAAATTATTGTGGACAACAGAACAGAATTCAAACATTCAGTTGTTTCAGAATTACTTGCGTTACATAAAATAAAAATTCATTTCTGTTCACCTAATCACCCCCAATCCAACGGCATAGAAGAACGTTTTCATTCTACAATTAGCGAACATATCAGGTTACTAAATACTAGAGGCTTTTCAAAGACACCCATTAAAATGAAGATGATTTATGCAATTTTAGCATACAATCATTCAGTGAGTTCTGTAACGCACCTTAAACCAATAGATATAATCAATGGACACATTTCAAATGACGACCCATTTAATCTCGAAATCGAACGAATTTTGATAAATGACTATGTAGAAAAACATAAAGAGCGCGCAAAATTATTATATTCAAAAATTAATTCGGACCTCATTCAAAATAAAGAAAAAATTATTGGAAAGATAAATCAAAATCGCGATAATCCTGAAATATTCCAGACACAACAAAAGGTATTTACTAAGAAAAATATTCGTCAAAAGAATGCAAATAAATTCAACAAAGCTAGTAAACTATCAGCTGTTAATTCAGAATTGAAAGTTGTTTCCACAGAAAAACAAAATAAAGTTCATATGGATAATATACGACGCCCACTTCGTATTCATTCAGTAAATAGGAGCTATTTCATTTTCAGATTCCCGGTAATTCTCGGATGGGAAACAATAACCGTACGTGACCTTATGAACAACCCAGGGTTATTGCCTCTGAAATTAGGATCAGCAAAAATGATAGAATACTCGCACAAGTTTATTTATTATTACGATTTGACTTTAATTATAAATGAGATAGATAAGTTAAACCAAATATCAGACGACCTTATTAGTCATTTAAGTCGAAACCCAGGTTACCAAGATGACGCATCTAATCACCAGAAAATATTGATATTCTTAAAAGAAAAGGTTGAAGAAAAATTATACGAAATCCTACCTACTTCTCACAGGAGAAAACGTGGACTAATTAATGGTCTAGGGTCTATACTAAAATCAATTTCAGGAGTATTAGATCAAAGCGATTCCGAAAGGTATGATAAATTGATAGAAACCCTTCAACAAAACCAACAGAAAATATCCAACAATATGAAGATACAAAATACGCTTTCTATAGAGCTCATAAATAAATTTAACAAAACCATTGAACAAGTCAAACATAACGAAAAATTGATAAATACAAAGCTTCAACAAATTTCCCTTATTGTAGAAGGCAAAAGCAGTTAAAGAGAAAACAGTATGTTTATCAAAGATGTATTTATCCAAATTATAAATACATTTGAAATTATAAATTCTATTTTACAAGACATCGAAAATTCCATTACATTTGCCAAATTGGGAACTATGCATCCCAGCATTATCAAAACCTCAGACCTATTTAAAGAATTGAAGTCACTGCAGGAACTCTTAGAAAAGGGTCAGCTGCCTATTGATCTCGATCTTGATCATACTTTGTTATATGAAAAAATTATAAAAGTTGATTGCTATATTTGGAAAAATAAAATTACCTACATATTGCATATACCAATTACCTATCCCGTAGAATTCGACCTATACCATCTTTACCCAGTTCCTATATTTTCAAAGGGTCAGTTTAAGGCAATCATCCCAAAAAGTAAATTTCTTGTAAAAAACAGATTGTACTATACATTTATAAGAAAGCCCTGTCTGGAAGTAGTACCCCAAAACTATATCTGTGATCAATCGGATATCGAAAATATCAGCGAAACCAACCCCTGCGAGATACAACTCTTGGATCTCAAGAATACCTCCACATGCAGAAGAACGCAATTTCCAGTACATCGCCCAATGTTCAAACATCTATCACAATCAACCCAATGGATACTCCTGCTTCCTAGTGACGAAACTATCAAGTTAAAATGCAACCAACAAGAAGTCCGTAAACTTGTTGGAACCTATCTGCTAACCATTCCAAAGGGATGTCAGATATCAACAGCATCTGAAATAATTGTCAACAAAGAGCAACACCCAATTACTGCTCTACCCATATTGGTTCCAGATTTAGATGCAACCGCAGAAACTCCTACACGATCCATTAACATAGACCTGGAAGACATTACCCTGGACGAATTACAAGATATCAAGACAACAATGGAAAAAGCAAATTTGGAAATTCCATCATCTTCTATTTCATATGTCCCGAGTGCTTGGACAATCTTCATCTACACTATGTTTATCATAGCAGCCATTTATGTAACTCGAAAAAAGATCATCCAAAGATACCATGACCGTTCAGAACCAGGACCAACACAACCCAGCCAGATTTCGCTTCAAGAGGTTCAACTTCCATTAAAAACGCCGAAGTTGAATCTTCGAGGGGAAGAATAATATCAACGTTTAGCCCTAAGAATATATATTGTATCTGCTATATCAGCAACTTTGTATAAACATATAAATATGCGCTTCACGCCAATTGTATCAGTCAGTAATTATAATCCTTGTAGTAACGATCGTCTATGTATTGTTTAATTAAATAAATTAATTTTTAAAAAGTGAATTCTTGGTGTCAAACAGTTAATTTATGCGTCCACCATAACCACCAGATATAAAATTTACAATCCTGCTTGGTGTTGACGAAACCAATAAAATGTATCTTATTTATTATTATCAAATAATAAATAATATTTCCAAATACATTCGACTTTTTATTCATTTTCACGTCGAAACCGCCTAACATGGTACGCGATCACGTTTAAAACGTGAAATAAAAATAATAATATAACCCCAAAAACACTCGATTAAACAAGTCTTGACAAGAAAATTTTATCGCGTCGCTTCGGCCGAATCAAACTACTGCTTCGGCCAAAACCGAATCATAGAAAAATTGGCCGAAGCGGCCGAATACCGAGGCTGAAGCGATGCTACGGCGCATCCCTAATTTAATTTAATCCATACATAATACCAGTTATCTTAACCCTTTTTCATAAGATTTCCATAAATTTGATAGCCATACCAGTGTAAATAGATTTACTATTTTTTTAGATTTGTCTGTTTTTGTGGAAAAGAACACTTCATATGGGTAAAGGACATTATAAACAAAAGTACCTTTAAATTGGATGTTCTATCAATGTAAACTGTAGTTTGCAGAGGTGAGAGCGGTATCTCTCACTTCTGCCTACAGAAGCATTATTTACAGAAAAATGTTGGATTTTCAAGGCCACTTGATGGTTTTCCCGATTAATTTAAAAATATGGCTTGAAATTAATGAGATATTGTGTATAATACAATCTTACAATGATAAGTAATCATTTGAGAACGTTTTCAACTCGTAAAAGGCTGTAATATTTATATTATCAATATATGTAAAACCAAGTAGACGGATTTCACAATTTATTATTTTCAAGACTCTACGGTGTTGCCGGCGCTAAAATTTTACCTGTTTATAAAGACCTAAGTAATATATAAATGTCGGATAATTACTTGAGTGAAACCAATAATGTAATAAAGAACGTGATAGTAAAATCATTCTTTACTTTAAAAGTATCGCTTTTATTCCAAAATGGTACATTGTTAACGCATTAATAATATTCGTCAAACGTATAACTAACGTATCCCTAACTAAACGGCAACACGGTAGCAGTAACAAATGTCAGTCACAATAACAATGCAAACCATAGAGATATAATATTTAACATAGAGTAGCCTATGCAGCACTCCTAGTGGATGTGGTCCATAGATAAAAAGAGATAGAGAATATCGTGCCCGTGTCTGTCTTTGTTGCATTGTTGTTTGCGCATAATTCAAATTGAAATTTATTACAATTCTTATTGTCCTCTAAAAATAGGTAATTTATTATAGTACATTCTAATTCTAAATTTTAGGTCGTTTAATTTTTCACTTTCATGTTTTAGGCCTATAGGCGAATATCTATGTAGTTTTGTACTAGGTATAAGGTAAGGTAAGCTGCTGTCTGTGATCGTAAAATGGTCTATTGGCAGAAGCAGGAACTAAGTACATTCACATAATTAAGAAGTAACTTTTTAAAGGCTGATTGAAACTGAATCTTGGTAGGATTATTATTAAATCAATGTATTCTCCTAATAAGCGCAAAAAACATTTCAACATGGTTTTGAGATAATTTATATGATAAAGAATATTTTAATATTTTTTGTGTGAGAAGTTTTTCACATGAAGTAGATATATAGATTTATTAAACAACATAATGAAAACTAAAAAGCCAGTTCGAACCGATGTTGATTTAAGAACAGACCTGCGAATAGTTTTATAAAACTGTTTAAAACTTGTTTAAATTTACTATTCTTACCTTTAACTCATCTTTCCAACTGTTTTACAAAACAGATTCTTGGTATTTAACAAATGAAAAATGTCATTGAAGTTTTTCAAGAATTTAGGTATATGTACCTACGTTGAAGCATTTTCATTCACTATCCTTTATTTCGAATTTAAGTTAGTTTACTGCAGCTGAAGTACTTGAACTTAAAGCTTGCGCTGAGAGACAACATTTTCTTTTTTTCATTATTAGTATATTGTTTACCGTTTAATTATCAACTATTTCCCTATTTACAAATTATAAAAACGTAAGTGCTTCGGATTTCTATTTTGGATGACGGCTGAGTCGGATGCGGATGACGGATGACAGATAGGTACAGTAATCCACCAATCACGAGTGTTCAAAATAAAAGAAATAGATAATCTTGCCTTATTTCCTGTTTCTTTCTATTGAGGGTACGCATTTTTGATCGACTTGCCTGGTGTATGTTATATGTTATCTCTATGATAGAATAGAATTGCGTTCACATTCTGTCATTTGCTGTCACAATGAGGTTAAGGAGTTAAGGCACAAATTGAGATAAGAAAATTGACTAATTTTTTGTCTATGGAAAGATATATGCTTCACATTGAATTGTTTAAATTTACTAATCTTAACTTTAACTTGTACCTACATCAATTTCTAATTGTATGTGACTAATATATACATTAATTTTTGTTTACAATTCAGGTAATGATTTTTCAGTTATACTCATCTTTCCAACTGTTTTACAAAATAGATTCTTGGTATTTAACAAATAAAAAATGTCATTGAAGTTTTTCAAGAATTTAGGTATATGTACCTACGTTGAAGCATTTTCAAGTTCACTATCCTTTATTTCGAATTTAAGTTAGTTTAGAGACAAACTTTCTTTTTTTCATTATTAGCATATTGTTTACCGTTTAATTATCAACTATTTGCCTATTTACAAATTATAAAAACGTAACTGCTTCCGATTTCTATTTGAGTTTGGATGACGGCTGAGTCGGATGCGGATGACAGATAGGTACAGTAATTCACCAATCACGAGTGTTCAAAATAAAAGAGATAGATAATCCAGCCTTATTTTCTGTTTCTTTCTATTGAAGGTACGCATTTTCCATCGACTTGCCTGCTGTATGTTATCTCTATGGTCGTGTCCACAGCAGTGCCTGATTACTAATCGATTAGTAATCAGTAATCAAAAATCGGTATCTTATGGACACGACTGATTACTGATGCATCATTTGTCAAACTGACACTTGTCAAATGATTCGAAATAATTTAATTCGACAATTACACATATTAGAGGAATTGAAAATGGAAGAAGAAAACGTACTTTCTATTCAATATGTTTATAATGAAAAAGATTATGTGGTAAACGGAACGATAGAGGTCCATAATAGAATTGAGAAATATCTGAAACAAAATATAGTTTATGTTACTATGGTTTTCTGATAGCTGTCACATTGAAGCGTCAACTTTTTGATTACTGATTACTAATCGATTGGTAATCAGATACTGCTGTGGACCTCCGTATATAAATATTTTATCTATGGTGGACACGACCTATGATAGAATAAAATAGAATTGCGTTCACATTCTGTCATTTGCTGTCACAATGAGGTTAAGGAGTTAAGGTACAAATTGAGATAAGAAAATTGACTTATTTTTTGTCTATGGAGAGACTCGTCTGAGGAACATTAATAATTGAAAATGCTGGAAATGAACCAGCGTCAATACATGGGATAAATTTGGGACATAATAGCGAAGATGGTTCCTATATTTTATTCGTATTCTCACTAAAGCTGGAACATGTACATATTGAAACTACTTAGCAGTAACTTAAGTACTGACTAGCATATCTCTTTGCCATACCATGACTAATTTCAAAAATGCGCAAAGATCTCTGCCTGAATATCTGGTTTATGCTTATAATTTTCTGCACGTTTGTGCAACCCTCAATATTGGTGAGCATCTTGTTAGTTTTTTCATAGAATGGTCATTCTAATAGCATTGTGATAAGTAAAAATTACCAATTAAAATGTGTATGTAATAAATTTTGGGTTAAATAAATAATATTTGTCATTAATTTCTTTAATTTTTGGTAACATTTACGAAGCGTTAGTTTTTCGGTGCCAACTTATCTCAAAAACTAGATTGAAAATAATTGCAATATGAGGAAATAATAATTAGAATAAATCAAACGTAGACATACTGGTATAAGAGTATACTCTTGCAGATGAATTTGGTGACCACTGCATCTTAATTGCACCTGAGTTTCCTCATCGCGTGAAAATATTTCAGTTAAATTATTTATTTAGCTTATCCCAAAGTAGAAGCTTATCCCTCTCCGCTTTAGAAAACTGTCCGGATCATAAAAGATTATCGGTTTGTTATGTCAGTGTCAGTATGAAGTCTATGTCAGATATACAGTATTCCTGTCATTGTGGCTTGCAAACGCACACTCTCCATACTGCGTCAGACGATAAACTCTCGTATATTGAAAAACTTTTGATACCAATCGATAATTATGTTATTTAATCAATATTCATTCTAATTCAGTGATTTTAATAATTCGATTAAAAGAATTGGTCCAAATGGACCAAAATATAGCAAGAACCATTAACTTTAAATATAAACAGAAACCTTTCCCTTACCCTCAGGTAGGTTAATCAACTTTTATTTTAGAGAAATGTCAATTTATAGCATTGATAATATTTAGGTGGACTAAATTGCAAGATCGCCATTGACTGAAGTAAGCCAAAGGATCGTATACAAGCTTTCGTGTCGTTATGTTTTGAATTTAAGGCACATCCAGATTTGCATAACATTTGAAGTTCAAGTAGGTAAAACTTCATCTGGACAAGAAGGGGAGTTCATTAATAGCCGAACTACATAATTCTTACCGCTTAGCTGGCCGAAAATAAAGACTTGATTGAGTAAATATTTATATTATAGATAAGAGCTTACGCATATTGAATAATTGAAAAAACTAATTTTGAATCTTGAAGTTAGAATTTATTTTTGGTTTTTATTTTTTAGAATTTAATGTTATTTTGGGGTTCACAATGTGAAAGTTAAGTTTTTTCTTCTCGGAATTTAATTTTATTTTATTGACTAATTTTGGTTCTAGATCAGGTTTATTTTCATCTCCACGTGAGTACCATATTAGCCATCTTACTTTTTTAAAGATATATTTCAACATTTTCATGTCACTAATTTGTGCAAATTTGTCACGGAACCTTTTTTTAAGATTGATAATGAGACTATATAGTCTCAAAACATGTCTCTTCTGTTAATTGTAATGTAATCAATATATTGTGGAGAAGACATAGATTTTCTTTCTTTCAACACCTTAATATTATACAAAAAATGCCTAAAATAAAAGTATAATTCCTTGAATAATTGAAAATAGAAAATATTATCCGTTATTGTCCAGTTCAAACGCAAGCAAGAATAAAATCGACATATACCAGAAACATTGAAGGAAATTTTGAGTGAATAATGTAACATTAACATTAATATCTTTTCTTCATACTATAGGTATTTATAGTTTAATACTAGCTGACCCAGCGAACTCTGTTCCGCCTTAAAGGCAATAAATAAGCCGATTTTCGAATTTATTAAGTTAATTTTTTTATTAGAAAAAAAAATCAAGTACATTAATCATTTATTATTGTTTCTGCATTTCAGTACATAGGTTGCTCTTCACTTAAGTACCTTGTGATACAAGACATTTTTTGTTTTCTTATCAGGCGCAAAAACAAACAACGCAGACGGTCTTCCGACCCGTGAACATGCAACATATAATTGACCATGGGAGAAACATGGATGTTCTAGATTCAAACCACAAACTTTGAAGGATTTGCCTTGTAATTTGTTGATGGTCATGTCAAATGCAAGACGGATTGGAAATTGAAGTCTTTTAAATTCAAACGGCAAATCGGTTGGGATCATCGGGATCCTCGGAATGAGAACTTCCTCACCTTTGAATTTTCCTTTCAGTATCGTCGCGTAAATTACATTGTTCATCAATTTTCTAACCACCAAACGCGTACCGTTGCACAGTTTTGGTTGGTTTATGTTTCGAAGCATGATTACTACGGAGGCAACCTTTAGGCGTAAATTGTGCGGTGGTAAAACAGGCACATCCAAGGAGTTTAAAAATTCAATTGGATAGTTGGTGGCTTCATCTTCATTTGTGACGCAGTCGATAGATTTGAATGAATGCATTGTTCCAATGATCTTATTTTGAATTATATAGTTCAGGTCGTCTACATCTTTATTCTTAGCCGCTAAAATTGCTCGCTCACTCAACCATTCATTATTTTTGTAGTTAGAAATAATGTCTGGAAATACATTGTTGATAAGTTCGTCTTTTGATGAAACAAAATTACAGAAATTATTTGGAAATGATATCAATCCGCTCGATTCATCGACAGATACTTGACCATTACCGATAGTCAGCAATTGCTCAGAGAAATCTTCAGCAGATGTATCATTAAGCAATGCAACTCTCATGTTTGTTGTCAGCTGCAGTTTCTTCACATAGCGCCATAGATTCGACGATTTGAGGCAAGCGTTTATTTCGTCGGCAGCCGTAGATCTTGGAATTACTGGCAGTGTTTGGCGGAAATCGCCAGACAGTAAAATCATTGCTCCTCCAAAACATCTGGAGTCATTCCGTAAATCTTTCAATGTTCGGTTAAGTGCTTCTAATGCACGTTTATGGGCCATTGTGCGTTCGTCCCAGATGATGATTTTCGATGCCGATAAAACTTTGGCCATTGCTGAATTTTTCGTAATATTATACGTTGGTTCTTCAATAGTTTGAAGATTTAACTTTAGTTTTAATACTGAATGAGCCGTACGGCATCCTTCTAACAATGTGGCTGCTATTCCAGAAGAAGCAACTGCAACCGCTATGTTGGATCTCGCACGAACAGTGGCTAAAACTACTGACATGAGGAATGTCTTACCTGTTCCACCTGGGGCATCTAGGAAATATAAACCACCATTTCCATCATCGATTGCCTTCATTAAAGTATCATAAACATCATTTTGTTGGGAATTCAACAGGGGTACATTCGTTTGAACTACTAAATCTAATTCCTGGTGATCATATTCACGTTCCCGTTCCAATTCTCGATTAAATGCGTCATTCATTTCGCGATTGGGCACTGGCATTCCTAACCTGATTAATAAACTACCGCACATGAGGTAACACATATCTTCGATCAAGAGTAAAGCACGATTATGTATCTCCTCATTCATCTCAACATCGTGATTTCTGGAAGTGACACGAATTTGATGTAAAATATCTTCTGACATATTATCCTTGTATTTGTGCCACAGGTTACATGGGTTTGATGGAAAGCATGTCGAAATTATGATAGCGAATAATGTGCGTATCTGACTTGGAGATGCAGAGATAATGGCTTCAGCGATTGTCGTATCCCAATGGGTATCGTTTTCTAATAACTTCAGTTCTTCACATGCAGCACGATATGTTGGGAATATTACACCATTAACAGTCCGTAGTGTCTCAAAGGACGTTGACCCACGCACATTTACCAGCAACAACCGCAAATAGAAACATTCATCATTCTTTGGATGAACTGTATACATACGACCAAGAGCATCAGTAGAACGCACATCCGGATACCCAGGAACCGCATCGCCTTGCTTCCGTCTTTGAAAATTCTTCGATGAAGCATTCCAATATAATAACGTGGCATCTCTGAGTAAAGCAAAGTTCGTGCAAACGGATCGCTTTGGCAGATCGCAAAGAAACTGGTCAATGTAGTTGCTGGAGGTGTTTCAGACGTTGCATAGCATTCGAAGCCGTAAAATATACTCGTTGACCATTCTCCAGATGCACCGCCAAATGCACAACAGTAGGATGACGTTCGGGAATGCGAATATACGCCAAATCGCTTCATTACAGTTTACATAACGACCAACTTGATAGCGTGAAATTTCATCGTTGGTATTTGAGGATTGCAATCCAAAAACCGTCATATCGCTGCCTTTCGTGCAAATATATTTTATGGACTGTACTGAATTGCAATACTCAACGTTGCAATGTGTCTTGAACATTATAGAAATAAGCGGCGAATATGGAACAATCCAACTGCTGTCGACAACGAAATCCATTCTTTTCACTTTTGTTGTGACAGTTCGACCGTTGTCATCTGGTGATCGACGCCGATACAGCGGATAACCATCGTTACCAGTGACGGTCTCCGCCGTAAATTTCCGTGGATATCGTTTAGAGCACTTTCCATCGACCATGCAAGGTGATTGAGGATTGATGGCGCCACACTGTCCATGAATCATATTTGTAATAACAACATCATGTAGGACTGGATCAGCTTCATGATCAGGAATCTCGGCACATATAATATCATCTATTTGGTCAGGTTGAATTCTTTCCGCTAACCAAATAAGAATATGGGCGTGCGGCAGGCCTCGCTTTTGCCATGCGATTGAATACATCCAGCATCGAGTATCTCCAAAGACGCGTTGTTTAACAATGAAGTTCATCAGAGACCGAATTTTTTGCCTGTATATACGTGTTGTGATGTCGTGTCTATCACTTGATGTTTGTCTGGGAAGCAGCAATTGAATAATTTCTATCCATTTTGGATTACAGGTAAAAGTAATAAATAGATCTGGCCGACCGTAATGACGAACATATGTCATTGCATCTTGCGCATGTTCATGCATATGACGTGGACTACCAATGTACGTCGCCGGCAGAATAGTTAATCGACCAATATTAGTTGCATTTTCTTCAGTACTAACTGCATCACGTAAATGGATGTACTCCTCAGAACGCAGTTTGGCTTGGTTCAACCTAATGAAAGGTCAATGTTCCGTTTCTATTTTGACATACATGTCGACGCAATACTGCTGAAACAATCGACGAAACCACAGCAAATAGTTGTCAGCATTTTGACGAATCATCAAACGATATGCGTAATAATTCATTGAGCTAACTTTCTTTGTAGTTTCTTCACCATTCAATGGATTTATCATTTTGATATTAAAATAATATCCATCTTCTCCTTGCCAAAACATCAGCGGGTATTGCAATGCGTCATATGATCGATGTGTTTCAGATATTTTTGCAGTTGCCCAGTATCGCGACGTGTACGCACAATATCGCGTGTTTCCAATTGTTCACCAACAATCAGGATGGTAACTTCATCTATTGTTGGAGCGTTATATGTGCGTTCATGTGTTCCAGATAGTCGTTTATCTGCTTTGATGACAACTTTATAGTCATCATTTGGCATGCGCTCTAAAGCACTCTTAAACAACCTGACAAATGCATGATGTTCATGAAGCAGTTGCTGCAAGTCTTGAAGAATTGCTCGCTTCGTTCCTGCATTGATCTCTCCACGTCGACCAAGTTGTTCTTCCATGTTACCCATGAAATATATTTGTAAAAATTTATGCTGTGCATCTTCGAGTGGTAGTAATGATTCAATTCGATGATGAATCTGTTCTTGTATCTTAAATGTCGGATCAAATCCTCGCTCTTCGATAATATCTGCCCCAAATGACGTAATTTGGAAACAACCATTATATTTTTGAGTGTTTGCAAGAAAGTGGCGTGATTCTAGTGTTTCGCCACAAAGCAATGAATACAATGGCTCAGGTGGCGGAGTCAACAATGGCAATTTCACTTTAACACTAAGGCAGCATAATCCTGGCGTTTCTCCGGAAAACTTTAATGCACCACAATACTTGCAAACAACGTCCATTTGCCCAATGCAAACGCTAGGATGCAAGCTGTAACCATTGCTGCAATATTATCGAAACGCTGCTCTATTCAAATCATCACTTGATAAATCTCTTGTTCTGCGTCGCAAATTTTCTATTTGTTGACCTCTGTTGTTCGCTCGACGATTTTGCATTGTCAACCGAGCCGTTTCACGGGCTGCCTCACTTTGCTCTTGTGATTGAGGAGCACGAAGTCGAGCCATACTAACGCGGCGCTGTTCACGTGCAATTTCTTGTTCTTCAGTCCTTTCATTTGCAGTGTTTCGTATCCTTCTTGCATCACGGCTTTGTCGGGAAAGATTCGATCGTCTTGGTCGCGGCATTAGTAATTAAACTTCATTTCACTTCAATTCACCTAGATATTTATTTCAAAACTCAAATTTTCAACAATTCATTCATAGACAAAATTACTTAGCTTTTTGAGATAGGCAATGGCTCCATTATTACATTATGATTGTAATTTATTTAATAGAAATAGTTTTAATATTGATTTCTTACAAAAATCAAATTGTAATCCATACGTCATGTTTTATGTCAAGTCACACGGGAACGCTGTCGAACGGAATAAATAGTATCCTGTCTCCTGGCTCTAAGCTACCTCCTCACCAATTTTCAGCCATATCGGTAAAGCAGTTCTTGAGTTATAAATAGTGTAACTAACACGACTTTATTTTATATATATAGATTGTATTTCACTATTTTAATTTTAACTATTGATAAATATACCATTTTCTCTTTGATAGTGGTTATAACATCACCTTAATATCAAAAAATATCATACTGAAGTACGAGCGTTTCAAATTTATATTGTGAACTATTTCTAAATTATATATAAAAAAATAAAACTTGTTTCTTTTTTGATAATTATAACATCACCTTAGTATTATTATTCAAGCCACACGTTACTCAAAACTCAAATTCTGATACAAAACAACATACCAAAAAATGTATCGGTGTGGTTCAGCTCTAACTGAGCATATGCGAAAGATTTGAGTTTTTTTGTTGAATTTTGCTGAATACAGCTCTCACCTCCACAAGTCTTACATTGGGAATGTTTTTTGGGGATAAAAATATAATTATAATAAAATATAGGGCATGTCATTTGAAATTATCAGATACGGGTAGATGTTTGGCTGTGGCTACAACCAAAATTTTAAACTCTTATGTCTTGTAGTGTAGATCTCCATAAGAATCTAATCATCGAGTTAGGACCACCATTTATATTTCCTACGTTTATACAAAAAAGTTTTAGATGCTACGATACCACAGATAAGACTGAAACCCATTTGACGTTCGAGGTAGCAGCGCAGCGTGATTCAAACTCAACGCGTTCTAGACTGTGAGGTATTCTCATGAAATTGTATGAGTTCGTGCACACTTGACAGGCGCGCTCGCGTAGAGGCGTAGCTGCAATTGAAAATCTGTGTAGTACTAGTACTTAGTACTGTGCTAGTACTGTCCCGACGTCCGACTGCAGTGCATGAATTTCTGAAAGACGAGCAAATAATATTGTTGGTGGAGAATTATCCAGAACTTCATGATCCCTCTGATAGAGATTACCACAACCAGCAGTGGAAGGGTACCTAACTGCTGGATGGAAATAAAAAAATAAACTTGATTTATTGGATGAATTCACTCTTCTGTTTTGTTGTTTTCGCCTTTCTACCTTCTCTGCTTCCTCGAACAGGAAGGCTAAATCACTACTTCGAACTCGTCTGAGCTCATGTTTTGTACTTAATACGGAGTTTTGGAACATTGCGAGATCTTCAAATGTGCTCAAGCACATAACAGAACGTGACCGGCTTAGAACGAGCTGCGCTGCCATGGTCTATAAACCATGCTGCGCTGCGACCACGAACGTCAAATGGTTTTCAGCCTATAGGCACACATATATAAACGTTAAACTTATATCACTATCAAGGATGTTATAAGGAGGATAAGCGACAGCAGTGTTGCCACAAGCTCATTTTTTTCCGAGTCAGATGATATGAAGAAAACGAGCCAAATTTATAATGGAACGAGCTATTTCAATAATATTATTTAATAGTAATTATTTCTGAAATGTACGAATAATAATAAAATGAAACAAGACATAAATGAGGTTAAAACGGTTTTTTTTTCAACTGCATTGGGAAAAGTGAAAAACATAAGTATGTATTAAACTGAAAAAACACAAATTATTTATTTACTTATTTATTAGGTACACATATTTATACATTCCTATAAATATAATGTCAAAAACATAAATTCTTAAAATAGGTACTACTACTACTACTTAATAGCTACTACTAGCTATGCTATAACTGAAATAAAAAGATACAAACGAAAACAAAAAATAAAGAAACTTAAATTTTTTCAATAATAATATATAAAAAATCAGAAACAAAATTTATTTATTGGCACTGACATTTTCCCTGAAACTTCTCTTTAATAAGGAAGGACTTGGAGTCCAGGAGTAGCAGATGTCATTTTTTACCAATTCTTTAGTATGTAAAATGTTGGAGCAAGTGTCAATATTAAGACAATTACGCACTTTTGTTTTTAATAAAAACAATTTTGAAAATATTCTTTCCGCAGCTGCAGACGAATGCGGTAACGCCAAAATGCCTTTTACAAAATAATTTAAAGTAGGGAACATTGGCTCGTCTAAAGCGTTTTGTAAGTCAAAAACATTATTCCAAAATAATTCCATATCAAAATTGTTATTTTTTGTAATATTTTGCAACTCTGCTATGTCTGGTAACAGTCTCCATTCTGTATTTAATTTTTCTTCTTCCAATACTAAATCAGGAAAAAATCTTTTACAATTAATTATAATACTACTGATTTCACCAGACATGTCGGTTTTTGGATTAAAAAAAGAAATAAATGATAATATTGGATTCTCAAAATCAAATCTATCTTTAATTTGTTTCGCTAATTCGATATAGAATTCCAAACATTTTATTTTAAAGGCTTCAATATCACCTTTTTTTAAATCATGATTTTCAGCTATTAAAATTTCAACATTGGTTCCCAGGTCAATGTCTTTAAGAGGGCGAAAATTGTGTGGATTTTTGGGATCTATATTTTTTAGATTACCTTTCTTTTTCGAGATATACTCCGCCTTCATATAATTTTTTAAAACATTCCGGTATAAGTCCGAAATTCTATCAAGTAACAAATGAATTTTAATTTTTTGTGACTGAAATTCCAAGTTCATTGTATTAACAATGTCTAGTACATAGCTCAAGAAGTAAAAATATAATTTATAAACAGGGTGTTTTAAAGATTCTAAAATGTTATTACAAACATCTAAGTTTTGACTAAAACATTCATTTGTAAAAAAAAGGATTAATGCTTCCCAATTTTCTAACACTCTGTCTACGGCTGCTTGCAATGAAAGCCACCTTGTTTGTGCTGGGTGTAGAAGTTTATGTGGTTTAAGTTGGCAAAACACTTGGCACTCGGCAAAGTGGTCAATCCTTTTAGAACTATTAGAAAAATAGTTATATAAATCCCTAATAAAATGTTCAATGCTATTTGGTAGTTTATTGGCCGCGGACGATGCGCAGAGATGTATAGAGTGGCAAGTACACCCCAAAAAAACATATTTGGCAAAACTTCTCTGAAACGGGCTTGTACTCCCGTTTTGTTGCCTTTCATAACAGCTGCATTATCAGCAGCCAAGCCAATTAAGTTATTAATGGGAATTTCATGTCTATTTAGATATTCCTGAATGGCCAAAAATATAGATTCTGCTGAAGAATTGTTGATTTTTAGTAAACCAAAAAAACTATCACATGCTTTTTTAATATTCTCATTGTAATACCTAGCAACTAAGACAAGGGACTTCTCTGTGCTGATATCTGTTGTTTCGTCAATAATTAATGAAAATTTATTTGTTTTTAACACTACTGAAATATTATGAAGCTGCTCAATACTTATGCATTCATTGGTTATGTAGGTCGCTTTGGTTCGAGAACAATTTATATTTTTGGCTATTTCAGAATCAGGACATAAACTCCTTATAAAACTGGATAAGTGATCAGCTAGCAAAAAAGGTAAATTGTGTTCATGTAGAAACACACAAAGTTTTAGTTCTGCTTGTTTACCAAGTTGATGTTTTCGTAAAACATTTTCGTCTTTTAAAACATTCATAATTTTTGGAGTATTTTTTAACTTGATAACATTTCTCTTGTGAAAGTCTGTACATGCATGTCTTTTAACGTCAAACAAACTGCATTTCAAATGTCTCAAACAAATCGTACAAAATATTTTGTCTTGTTCTTTTCTTAGCCAAGGATATGTTGTAGTCCATTTGTCTTGAAATTTGTGGTCATATAATTTTTTTTTCTTTGGCTTAGATTCGTTTTCTTGTTGTTGATCTACTTCACATGTCTCAACGATGGGTTCTTGTATGGTTTGAACATCAACAACGGCAGCAGCACTTGGAATATTAATAGGGCCTGGCTCTGGCTTCTTTGGTTTTCGAACAAGAACTCTTTAAAAAGATAAAAAAGATGCTTTTTAGATACTAATAATGTGTTTCGAAATGTTTACTTACTTTTCTACTTCAAATGACTCTACCATAGGCTGTTTAACTTTTAAGCTCTGCTGGGCAGCATCACATTGAAGTTCAGAAGCACTACTAGGTCCTGGCTGTGCCTCAATTCGTTGATCTTTTGGTTTTCGTATAATAAACCTTTAAAAAGATGAAGAAAAGGCTCATATTTTAGGGTAATACTGTTCAAAAATATTCACTTACTTTTCCATTGTAGGTACGTATTCTAGTGTTTCATTAACCAGGAACCAACAATTATTACAAATTACAAAAATCAACAATACGATACAAAGTTCAAATCACAAGTTACAAAAAACACTGACTCTTCTGCTGCACGCTGCACCGATTATAGAGGTTAGTTTGTTAGTTAGGAGTTAGGTTAGTCTTCTGACAACTGACACATCACCAACTGACAGCGTTTGGAATGCATTTGCGCCTTTTGCGATTGGCAATTCTGACACGGGTCTGGCTTGCGGTTTGTTCGGAGGAAAGTATTCACGAATACACTCCGTACGTAATCTTTATGATTTATGATGCTCCAACCTCCAACCCACTGAAAACTCACAACGTAACACAGTGACGTTTTTCGATTAAAACTCAACATCAACAAAATTCTAAAAAGAGTCGGTTTTAATAAAGAGGAGCCAACGAGCAGGTTTTAGCCTAAACGAGCCATATCTGGCTCGAACGAGCCATCTGTGGCAACAGTGAGCGACAGTATATCCCACTGTGTTTGGAAATATTCTTTCTAGAGTCGACGAGGTGGGTGTGGCTTAACTTCCCACTCTCTCGTCCGTACCTCAATCTTTCTCTGTCATACTGCACAGCACCCGCTTAGAAATATTGAGATATTTTAATATGTTGGTTTGATGAATAAAATACAATATAAGCCATTTTTTTGATCCATCATCTTATTCCTATTTGACACTTTAATTTTAATCTACTATAAAAATAATGTATTTTTATGAAGTTGTGGCTTACGGGCCACTTTCATTAGTAAATGACTGTCTGGAAGTAAAGAAATTACAAAATAAGTTTGAACTTACGCGATGTAAATTATTTAGAACACCCGAAGGATTAACATTTATGTGGAGCCCCAATAATTAATTCATTGGAGAGAGTAAAATCTTTGATGAGATCAATAAGACAGCAACTGAAAGATTATTTTGATCACATACCACTACAGTTTTAACGGATTTCATTATCTCTGTAGAATACCGTTACGTTCGCTTTTGATCAATTACGAAAGACATCACGAATTATTGCTTGTTCAGACTCAAATTATGTAACTTGTAAATTATTCTGAAAGAAATAACTCTTGCATCGTTGCATTGAGTGTAAACCTTGCTACACTATCTATAACTAGTATCATGAACATAAATAATTTTGAAGATACGATGTCCAGATTAAATAGGTTTGGTTTTAGGTTCCGTCACAGCGCAAACATAATATGAATATGATATGACGAATGACATTTCACCAACTAAGAGCGATTGGCTCGACTCATTAGTAGACCCGCCCACTGACTCGAGAATATACGGCATGCTTTCTCAAACAGTAGTTGATTATCCTCCTTATAACATCCTTGATCACTACTTACTGATGATACTTTCTCTGTTTGCGTCGGGGGTCTCTGTCGGGGGTTAAAAACAACGCTCAATGAGTTCATAGTTATCTACTAAGTTGTAAAAAATACCCGTTTTCGAGAGAGAACAGTGTTTTTAAAGTGGAATGTAAATTTGTATTGATGTCAAAGAACGCAAATTCGAAGGGTTTTTTCGATGTTCAGGTACTACGTGATAAGTTAGTCATAATCATTATTTTATATTTAAAATGGTATTCTTCGTAGCAATCCCAAGTGAATAATGGCTATTTAAAGATGATTACTCGAGGAATTAAAAAACACTCAATGAACGAAAATGCATACTTCTGTTTTATTTCATAGAATAGATCAAACTGTTTCAGATGCATAAATCAATACGTGTATTGGATAACAGAAATGATTTAGAATAAACCCAGCTTATATGGTAAATTACAATAAGGTATTTCAATCTACAAGGGTGTATATTTCAACAAAGTGCATATTATTTTGACTCTAGAAGCTAACTCGCATATTGTTTAAGCTCTATGGATAATAATTGCTCAATAGCCACTTTAAATAAATATATTTTCCTGGAAAACAATTTTCACACTCTACTACATCCAACAAATTATTAAAAGCAATGACAACAGAGTACCTACTTAATCTGATTTCGATGCTTAGAAATATTTGTGCTATTTCGGAAGCTCCTTAAAGTTTGGAAGGCAAAACTATTGGAGTAAAATCAGATAACATTACAGTACACTGTAACCTTTTTTGTCGTTTACAACACAGTCCTCCAGGATCTGCCGGGTTTAGAATGAGACACTATTGGCAATACTTATCTGCTTTTTAATTTTATGAGGTTGTGGTGTGGTCACCTTTAATGTTATTCAAAAGCGTAAATTTAAATATAATAAGAATGAAAACGCGGAAGATATCTTTTACTTGACAGAATATTGATTGAGTAACTTTTGAGCAATTTCATACAATAAATAAATTCAGAACACTTTCTATTAGCAATTATGCTGTTAGGTATCACTTATCTCTAAGAATTTAGCCAAATGAGTTTGGTATACATTATATATTACATAATTACTTTTAAGCATATAACTCTACAGATTCAAACAGAAAAATAAGAAAACCACAAAACATTAGATGGAATATGTGAACAAATTATTAGTTTAATAAGAATAGTTTAGGTATATTAGCTGATATTAATATCAAACATTTTAAAAAGGTTGGTAAAAATCGATATCTCCAAGAGATATTATATAGTTAAAAATTGCAGAGTAATAAATCTCAATATTAACATAATGAAACATGACAGTTTCAAGAATAGGTACGTTTCATTTTCTCCAGGTAGACTGACAAACATTGAATAGTTCAAGAAACGAAATTTGGTAATTGACTTGAATAAAATAACACACTATACATACTCTATTACCGACACTTCACACATTCTGATTGAGATTTATCTGTTTCAAAATAAATAGTCATTTATTATACAAGGGAAAATTAAATCTTAGCTCCAGGTTAAACTGAGAGCTAAAAATCTAATATTTATCCCGTGTATAATAATACACTATTTTTTTGTGACGGGAAAAACGATGATTTAATATTGAAAAAATATTGCAATATATTATTGAAGTGAAATTTGAACTGGTAGGCTGTTGTACTTACAATTGCTAAGGTAACCTTTAAAGTAATCAAATATCTGTTTATGTATATATATAACCGGGAAAAGTGATAGTTTGTCACCTGTCAACAGACAAAAAATTTCAAAGTTTTTTCCCGTCACAGAAAAAATATTATTCCTTCAAAATGATATTTTTGAAAAACTTTCAAATCATTCGACTCTGATTATCTTTCTTTACCTATTAGCCTTATCTTAGCAACTATTCAAAAATCGGTAAAACCTCAAGTAAATTATCATTTTCTTATGATTAAGTATGGGAAGGTATATAAAGGAGGATCACTAGTGTTTTTAACACAAGTTATTTTTGTTTATAATAGATGTAAAAACAGCTATTATGTAATTCGAAAGCTATTTGTCTTAATTGGAGCTGTTGGTGGGTTCCGGTTCGTTTTCCTTGCGCACCATGTGGCCCCTGAAGGAAGCTTGAATTTTAACTGCTGCTTTGTTTAGATCAGGGTCCGTCAAATCGATGTCAAGCTCCTCCTCCTCCTTCTGAAATATTTGAATAACAAATTATATATGAAAGTGTTCTTTGCCTTCTGATAAATAAGTTTCCTCAGAGATATTTTCCTGAGATGAATTTAGGCCTACTGGAAGAAATGAGTGTTCCATGGATATAGAATTATTTTCTGTTGTAAGAAATTATCGGCGATAAAATAGCGTTATCCAAATTTATATTGCTACCTATAGCAATTTGCTTAGCGATCGGTTATACAGGATAGAAGTTGATTCATTGCAGCGCCGTCTAGTTGTGAGTTACAACAAAGTGACAAGCATAAAAATATTATCAATGGTCAAACTCGTACGTATACCAATTTTCATTGTGATCGGTTAAACGTTAAACCGTAAGAAAATAAATTATCCCATCTGAATGGTCAGAGAATGATCATAAATGGTCAGCTAGTCTCTTTAATTCGTCAGCAATAGAAATTTTATAATTAATGTTTCAAGTTATCCAAGGCCACTGTCAATTTTTAGCACCCCATATGTGGAATTTTGAAAAAATAATATTTTTTTTAATAACTATTATAGGTCAGAAAATGAGGTTTGGAAAGTTTTTCGAGATCACATTGAAATATGTTAATACATCATAATTTATAGGGCCTCAAAAGTTCAATAAGGAAGATCTATAAGCTATAAAATTATTATATATAAAATAAATAATGGTTTTCTTATATTAATTAGATTTTTCCATAAATAACAGATATTTCGTTTGTTTATGCCTTGAATCCAATCATTATTACTGTAACGTGCAAAGGGGAACAGCCGCCGGTATTGGCTACAAAGTAGCGGCATCCGTTTGAAGTATGCGCGCGATATATGCTGTGGTTGGACATACCAAAAGCGGCGTCAACAAAGAGAGCGACGGCAGTGTCGGCATCTTCTGTTAAGCTGCCGACAAACGAATTTCGAGAAGCGTATAGTGGCGGCTTCTGGTCTTTGATACCGAATGCTCTGGATCCTTTATCGGGTATATATATGGGAGAATTTTCGGCAAGAAGACAGAATGTAAAAGACAGTGTGAATAAATGGAATAGTCCGAGCAAGTTAGTGAGAATATAGTAAAGTTAAGTTGTAATTTATATCATTTCGAGTGTAAATAAAGTTAATTTTATAACTCCAAATTAGTCTCACTTATCTGCGAACCCGCATACGCAACAATTTGGTGTTGGAAGAGGGATAAGTGAGTGAAGAGCCTTTTGTCTATGGTAAACACCCGAAAGCAGACAGAAAAATGGAAGAACAACTAACTAAGTTATTCTCCGATTTTTCGAGAAGACAAGAAGAATTACGATAACAAGAAAAGAAAGAAGAAGAGGAGCGAAGGCTGCGAGAAGAACAGAAAAAGGAAGAACAACTAATTAAGGTACTCTCCGATTTTTCGAGAAAACAAGATGAGCTACGACAACAAGAAAAGAAAGAACAAGAGGTACGACGACAACAAGAAAAGAAAGATGAAGAGGTACGGCGACAGAGAGATTTCGAACAGATTTCAGGATTGTTCCGAAATGTCCATCAAGAAATCGATACCGTTAAACAAGAAGTTCGAGAAGAAATTGGGACAGTTCGAGAAGAGTTTGAGGAGAAGTACCGAAAACTAGAGAAAGAAGTGAAGAAAATTCGAGATACCAACCAAGAAGAAAGTAGCAAATTGGACACGTCGGCGATCACAACAGCCAATGAAAAACTTAAACCACCAACGTTTGACGGCGAAATATCCTGGGCTATGTACAAACGTCAGTTTGAGGCTGCAGCTAATGCAAATAGATGGGATCAGCAGCAGAAAGCAACGGCGTTGGTATTGGCTTTGCGAGGAAAGGCGCTTGAAATACTTCAAAACATTCCTGAAGCCAAACAAACTGATTATTTGGCTGTTGCGGGCGCCTTGGAACTAAGATACGGCAACAAATATCTTAGCCAAGTGTATCAGAGCCAGTTGAAGAGTAGAATTCAAGGTTCAACGGAGTCACTGCAGGAATTCAGCAGTAGCATTGAGAGCATGATACGACTGGCTTATCCACAGGCCCCAGATGAATTCATTGAGCAAATTAGAGTCCAGTACTTCATTGATGGAGTTCGAGATATCGATATGCAGCAAGCGTTGAGACTAAGTAGGCATAACACCTTAGCCGAAACAGTTGTCCAGGCACTGGAATACGAAGCTGCCAAAAACGCATCTATGAATCGTCGCAGCAAATTAAGAGAAGTCAGGGTGTCAGACGAACCACAAGACAATGCAGATTTCTTTAAGAAGTTGGAGGCGATGTTCCAGAAATTTTGCTCTCGAGGAAGCAAGGAGTCTGGATATAGAAAAGTGATTAAATGTTACAATTGCAACCGAGAGGGACATATAAGTAGAAACTGCAGGCGACGACCCAGATCTGAAGAACGAAATGTTCAGAGAGAGAATACCCGACTTCAGGAAAACTCCACCTCGCCAGTGTAGGGGGGCGAACGCTGGCGACCACTGATTATCAAGCCCCCAAGTTACATTTGTGCTCCATCAAGAAGAGCTGTGAGAGCCTCGTTGTCCAAGGTTTTATCAACGGCAAGAAATGTGATTTGACCATCGACACGGGGGCAACAAGGTCAGTGGTACGCCCCGACATGGTTTCCAAAGAATCTATCGTGCAGCACAACATCAAGCCAATACTGGAAACTGCAAAAGGAGATTTGATAAATGTTTTTGGAGAGACCACCACCACTTTAGAAATTGGCAATGCACAATTAAAGATTAATGCAATCGTGGCTGACATAGTGGATGAATTTATAGTAGGCTTAGATGTTTTGGAAACCTTCAATTTTATCACAGTGGACTTTAAAAACAGAATGTTGAGAGTGGGCAACGAGGAAATATTTTTCTCAGCATCTTCGAACAAGAACTGTCCTATTAAAATAATCGTCACCGAAGATACGCGAATACCTGGAAATAGTGAGAAGATCGTGAAGGCGCACCTAGAAAAACAACTGGAAGGAGTTAACACTATGGTTTTTGAACCAAACGAGAACAAAGAGAACGGGGCTCTTTTGGCTAGGTGCTTAGTTAATTCCAACGACACTATTCCAGTGAGGGTAGCCAATCTATCAGTAAACAGAATGACATTTAAGAAAGGGGAAGTAATCGGTACCTGTTCGCCAGTCTCCCGGGTAACAAGATGTGAGTAAGAGGAACCCGTCTCAAAAGATATACATTTGTCCCAAGAGCTAATGGAGAGTTTCAAGAAGACCTGGAAACATCTTAGCGAACATCAAAAGAAAAAGGCCATCGAGTTTGTAAAGCAAGAAGCTGATGTTTTCGTGCAAGGAAAAATTACAGGGCGAACAAATTTAGTCGAACATCGGATCAACACGGGAAATGCTGTACCTATTCGCCAACCTCCACGAAGACTTCCTTTCGTAAAACAACAGCAAGTTAACACCATGGTTCAAGAAATGCTGAAGGATGGTGTCATAGAAGAATCCAGCAGTCCTTGGTCATCACCAGTTGTGCTGGTGACGAAAAAGGATGGTTCGACGAGGTTCTGTGTGGATTACAGGAGGTTAAATGATGTTACGAAGAAGGACAGCTACCCATTACCCCGAATTTACGATACCTTAAATACCTTAGCCGGATCCAGGTGGTTCTCAACTCTTAACCTGAAAAGTGGATATTGGCAGGTAGAGCTAAACAAAGAAGATAAAGAGAAAACGGCCTTTACAGCTGGAAACGGCCTATATTAATTCATTGTCATGCCGTTTGGATTATGTAATGCGCCTGTCACTTTTGAAAGGTTAATGGAATTAGTTCTGCGAGGACTAACTTGGGAAACGTGCCTGGTGTACTTGGATGATGTAATGGTGATTGGCAAAGATTTCGACGAACATCAATCGAATCTGAAGAAAGTATTCGCTAGGATCCGAAGTGCTAATCTCCAGCTGAATCCAAAGAAATGCGTTCTATTCCAGGAAAAAGTCAACTTTCTCGGACATGTCGTATCATCGAAAGGAATTGAGACCGATCCAGAAAAAGTTCAAGCAGTGCGAGATTGGCTCAGACCAAAGAACAAGCACGAAGTCAGAAGCTTTTTGGGACTCAGCAGTTACTACCGCCGATTTGTTAAAGATTTTGGGATAATTGCGAAGCCACTACATCAATTAACCGAAAAGAACTCCCACTTTGACTGGTCACCAGAATGTCAACAGTCGTTTCTTGAGCTGAAAAACCGGTTGACTACTGCTCCTGTTCTTGCATATCCCTTGGACGAAGGATTGTTCGTGTTAGACACTGACGCTTCACAAAGTGGAATAGGAGCTGTTCTTTCCCAAATACAGGATGGCGAAGAAGCTGTAATTGGATATTTCAGCAAAACGTTGGGAAAGGCAGAGCGAAACTACTGTGTGACCCGGAAGGAGCTGCTAGCGGTTGTACGATCCATAGAGCATTACCACAGTTTTCTCTATGGACGGAAATTCTTAGTAAGAACAGACCACTCTGCACTACAGTGGCTGCTGAATTTCAAAAATCCGGAGGGACAGATAGCGCGTTGGCTGGAGAAACTGCAGAGTTACGACTTTCAAATTAAACACCGAAAAGGAAGAAGTCACGCCAACGCTGACAGTTTGTCACGAAGACCTTGTGGCAGTTCTTGTAAATTCTGTCAGAGGCAGGAACAAAGAGAAATAGCCAAGGATGTTGTACATCTCCAACAAATGCAGATTAGGAATAAGGAAACGGAAAATACCGACGAAATCACCAGAGACAACTTTAGAAGAGAACAAATCGCCGACAAAGATTTGACGATAGTACGGGGCTGGCTAGACCAAAAGCGACGACCTTAGTGGCAAGAAATATCCAGATTTGATCAGACAGTCAAGGGATACTGGGCTCTGTGGGATTCGTTATGCTTACGAGATGACTTGATCACTCGTAAATGGGAAAGTCCAGATGATAGAAGCATTGTGTATCAAACCGTTGTACCCCGAACAATGGTAGCTGAAGTACTTCGTGAACTGCATGGCAGTCGCAGTGGAGGCCATTTTGGAGTAAATAGAACATTGGCACGTGTGAAAGAGCGGTATTATTGGATCAACTGTCGAAGAGATGTGGAAGAATGGTGCAGAAGATGTGACCTCTGTGCTTCTAAGAAGGGTCCGAAGACACGATCCCGAGGGAAAATGAAGCAGTATCTGTCAGGTGAACCTTGGGAAAGAATTGCGGTGGACATTGCAGGACCATTCCCTACGACAGATTCTGGAAATAAGTACATCATGGTTGCCATGGACTATTTCTCGAAGTGGCCAGAAGTAGTGCCGATGCCGAATCAGGAAGCAGTTACAGTGGCCGAAGCCCTTCTGGAAAACGTGATTTCCAGACACGGAGTACCCTTGGAGCTACATACCGATCAAGGTAGAAATTTTGAATCCGAAGTATGGACGCAGTTAATGAGGTTGCTGGGGATACGGAAAACACGAACAACCCCACTTCATCCACAGTCAGATGGAATGGTTGAGAGGCACAATAGGACCATCAATCAATACCTCTCACTCTTTGTAGATGAGCACCAACGTAACTGGGATAAACTGGTACCTCTCTTTCTTCTGGCCTACCGAAGTTCCCAGCATGAATCTACTGGCTACACACCATCGATGCTCTTGTCTGGAAGAGAAATGAAGCTCCCCGTAGATCTGATGTTTGGCAGATCATCAGCCGACGATCATGAAGAAGTGTCTCTTCCACATTATGTAGCTGACCTACAGGAGTGACTTAGAGTGGTCCATGATTTTGCCAGACAAAAGCTTCAGTTGAAGAGCGACAAAATGAAGATGAGACTTGACAAAAGGCAGTCATTAAACTCTTTCAACGAAGGCGATGCAGTTTGGTTGTACCAGCCACAGCGAAGGAGAGGATTAAGTCCGAAATTACAAAGACCTTGGGAAGGACCATATCGCATTGTCAAAAAGATTAATGACTTGGTGTACAGGATCCAACTTTCGCCAAGAGCCAAGCCAAAAGTAGTGCACGTGGAAAGACTGAGTCCATATCGAGGAGATAATCCACCGGTCTGGAGACAAACGGAAGAAGCTGTTCGGGGCGAGCAGCTTTAAGGGAGGGAGCAGTGTAACGTGCAAAGGGGAAAAGCCGCCGGTATTGGCTACAAAGTAGCGGCATCCGTTTGAAGTATGCGCGCGATATATGCTGTGGTTGGACATACCAAAAGCGGCGTCAACAAAGAGAGCGACGGCAGTGTCGGCATCTTCTGTTAAGCTGCCGACAAACGAATTTCGAGAAGCGTATAGTGGCGGCTTCTGGTCTTTGATACCGAATGCTCTGGATCCTTTATCGGGTATATATATGGGAGAATTTTCGGCAAGAAGAGAGAATGTAAAAGACAGTGTGAATAAATGGAATAGTCCGAGCAAGTTAGTGAGAATATAGTAAAGTTAAGTTGTAATTTATATCATTTCGAGTGTAAATAAAGTTAATTTAATAACTCCAAATTAGTCTCACTTATCTGCGAACCCGCATACGCAACATTACAAATTTGATACCTTACCTGCTCAACCCCCAAATATGTGCACTCTTGACGTAAAAGTATTATTTGTTTATTTGAATTGTCATGACAGATTATTTTTTTAGGCTGTGTTACACATTATCTTCTCCTAATTCTATAAGAATTAGAAAATGTAACTTAAAACAATTATTTTTATTCATAAATGATTATTTTCGTAGAATTCAGAGAGCGACGCTACTCTCCAGATGCAAAATGTTGCCATGCAAGGGTTTCGTAGACCTAACCTAACCTAACTTCCAAGGTATTTTTCCATTTTTAGGGTATTAAAAAATTTTTCTTGTTGGCCAAGATCTAATCTATGTTTCTATTTTCTGAAATTTGCTTTGATACATAAAAAAATGGGAAACTCGTCAAGAAATATGGAATTTTGCGTTTTGTTTCAGAAAGTAAGTATATAATAATATTAATTCTATTGGTGCTGGTTCTTTTGGAGTTGGTGCCTACAACAACAAATTACAACGGCACAACTTCAAAATTACCAGCACCAATAGAATTAATATTATTTTGTATTTTTAGTGCAAAAACTGATAAAGCCGGTCCAATTTTTTGTAATTAAATATTTATTTCACACTTTTGAGTGTACCTAACATTAGTCACCAAAATCGTTCACTAATACCAATGAAGATAGTACTTATCCTATTACCCATGTATATTCTTTGCTTGTAGTTTTTATTATTGAGATCTCAAGGCATCGCTGCGGAAATACGCTTGAGTATTTTATATGTTACCATTTTAACACCGATTTTACTCGAAAACCGTAACTCTAAGGAAAAAATGTTCAGTATAAATGTTGCTACACATAAGTATATCTTTCATGTAGTATCGAAAAATTTTCAATTTTCGAAAGAAATTGCCCTCTCCACATAGCAAAAATACATATTTAACATGCGTCTATCTCGAAAACCGTAAAATTTTTGAAAAAATGTTCAATTTAAACGTTTCCGGCTATTGTCCTATCTTTAATTATACCAACTCAGATTTTCGAGAAAGTTGGCCCCACCACCCCTTCGGGGGCGGTTTTCGGAGGGAAGGAGATTTCGGATTTGCGTTTTTATGAATATGGGACCATTTCTCAAGCCTCCCCTTTCAAATGAATCCTAAATCGATATACGATATAAAAGGGGCGCACGAATCAAAAAAAAATAAAATTAAAGCAGACAGTCGAATTGTATACCTCCTCCGTTCGGGGTTCGTCGGTCAAAAATCAAGTCAGTAGATTAGACCTCTAACAACTTCTCTACTTATTTTTTCATTCTTTCAAAATTAAAAATGAACCTCAAAATTTAGGGACTACGAAAACCTTGCATACACTGCTTAATACAGTACAGTACAACTTTCTCTCAACCAGTATCTGAAATAATTACATATTTAATTATAAAATAAAAGAAAATATTAAACTCTAACAGCGTAAGTTTCAGCTACGCGATGGACATTAGAATCAGAATCATCAATGAAATATGAGAAAACATAAGATAACATTTTTATATTGAGACAGGTTCGGAATCACGAAGTAAGTACATATGGCGCCCCTCCATTTTCCTATTCAGTAGGTACATCCAAATCTTTGCTTCGCTGTAAAATATTGTATTGTTCCTTTTTGGATAGAAATTCACATACCTACTGATTAATAAAGTCTATTTATTCAATATAACGAAAATTCACAATTGAAAACACGTACCTACTATAATTTATGTCACCGTATTTATTTCACTCGGTTGGGACGTTCAAAACTGACTTGGCGCGTTGCATTATTTAAATCTATCGAATAAGAAACGGTGAAGCTTCTCGAACCTCCCGATGCATACCGATCGCGCTCGATGCTACTGGAAGACATTAAGTGCGGCATCTAGGTCTCTTCATACATTGTGTATTTGTACCATGGTCTCTTCCACAACAGTGAGCCAGAGGCATCGCAGAGCGCAGTGACGTGGTCTGGGTAACATTACAATTTATAGATGCGGATAAAATGGGTAATTTTCAAAGGTATCCCGTATCCCCATTTAAGTTTGTGAGCTGTGTTGGTATGAGCCAACTTTTTGAAAACAATAGAACCTAATTCATTAGATGATGTACAAACAAGAACAAAATAATATTTATTCAATTAATAATACAATTTCAAACAAATATAACATCATTTTTTCAGCAAATACTAGATAAAATGTCTAATTTAATCTTGTGTAGTATACAATCTTTGGTTAAATGTTAGCATTGTAGTTATTAGATATTATACAGAGGAAACTGACAGGTTCTTTCTTATACAAGCCTAAAACTTTGGAACCATATTATTAAAAATACCAATTTTGGTTTAGAAGCATTCGTTTAATACATTATACTGTTTTCGTTATGTCCTTCGGTGTATTGGTTTATTTTTAGAGCGAAATGAACTTGTTAGCAACCAACTTTAAATTTTGTTATTGTTATTTGACGAGATGGCTTTTCGAATTCTTGCCTAAATGTCAGTTTGACAGCTTATCTTGTGAGTTAAGCATTGTAAAAGCAACAATATGTTGTTTAGTTTTAGTTTTAATAACCGACTACTGCAACCTACATAAAAAGGAAAAAAATAGAAAATGTATTCATGCAAATGAATTCAACTTAACTAACCTAAAGCAACTTACTTCTTACGAATTTAGTTTAATATTTTGTATAACCACCGCTGGCTCTTGCTTTTGCCTACATAAGACGGTTGACGGTTGATAGTGTCTCATTAAAAATAGCGTTTTTTGAAAATAAGTTGAGGTCAATTTCATGTTGTTCTAAGAAATGAACCAATGCACCAAAAGACAAGACAAAAAAACAAAATATACGAACAAGATATTATCCCCCAAGTAGTTTTAAAATTAGAGCTATATTATGACCTTTCAGTTCTCCTTGTATAATAACTAGAATGATAGCTTTGAACAAAACACTATATATAATAGATGAAATTAATAATTTTAGCTACCATTTGCAAAAAATATGAACATTGGATTGAGAACATTTCACAGATTTATGCTCAAGTAAAAAGTTGTGATTTAGAATTTATCTAGGAAATGTCGCTGAGCCGGAATAAACCAAACTGTCATACTAAAAACTACTAATATTGATTTTGGAACAAAATGAAAAGTTAACGCGTGGTAAAGTAACGTAAACACTACTTCAATCGTCCAGAACGCAGATGAAATTGCATTTGTGTTATCTTTGACATAAAAAATAAATCAATAACGAATGGCATGCATTAGGTACCGGGCAAGTTCATATATTGTAACGGAACGAGTAGCCGTGTACCAACATCGCAAGGTCATTTCCAGAAACCGATAAGAGAAATAAATATATCCTGATAGCCATGGATTACTTTGGAAATGCGCCCGTCATCAAGGTTGGCTCGTTTCGCCTTTCACGCACCGGAATAAACTGGGAGTTACTACTGTTTCAAAATTTCTGCCGAGGATCAATGGAACAGGATGGCAGAAAGGATGAATCTAACACCGCAGGGGCAAAAATCAGTGTTCGTGATGGCTGATTGAATGAAACACAGGACATAATTCTAAATACACCTACCCTTCTGTCGTAAACCTTTAGAGGAAAGCGTCGCTAGTGAAAGATACTTCCACCAATTGAGAGCCAGGATGGATGTACAAAGTCTATCGACAATGGCGAGTTTGTGTCCCAAACTTAAACAAAGTGATAAGAAGCATAAATGACGCCATCTATCGCATTCGGAAACTACTATGGTAGATGCCCCGACTGGTGCTGATGAATTATTGTCAGTGAGATGTCCTGATGAGTTTCACGCTAGATTCAGTGAGTTAATTTTCAACTACACGAACCGGAAAAGAACAGATTCTATGTGAGACTCGTGGTTCAGGAAGATCTTTTCAGACTTTCCTACGACGTTTTAAGAACCAGTGACCAGTGTCTCATTCTGGCAGACAAAAATCGGTTTCTATTAGACATGGTTTCGAATAGATGTTCGGGGAAACTCCAAAATATCTGGCAGTAATCGAGTATTCTATAAAATGAAATCATACATTAGGACATAAAGAAGTTAGTATGTAGACTATGGATATGGATTGGATATATTGGATTGGGAGATTTAAAGAAGTATAATAGAAGTACCTCCAAGACACCGCGAATCACAGTATGTTGTACCAACGCAAAAAAGCATCGTTATGGAAGACGCTAAAAAGGGACGTTTCTTGGACAGACACCTGGAGTTCATGAAATGGACTTGCTGCGAAGTTCACAAAGGATTTTTCTGTGCGAGACAATGGAAAATTGAGGAGAGAGCCATGTAATTTGAGAAACCACTCAGTTTATGCCAGCGTGGGTTGCTGTATTGGAACGACGTAACTGAGAAATAATATTCTTCAAAAAATACTCCAAGAACTTATATCCATAACTGTGTAAATCAATTGAAACAAGTTATTGCAGTTCATTGTCAGCCGGTTTTTTTGTACACTACTGAACGGGCCTCCTCTTCACTGTCTTGACTATGTTTCACAAGGGTACCCACAGTTGAAGGTGGATTCCGAATATGTATATATATGCCCTTACTATGCTGCTTTCATGCGGGTTGTGGAGTCATTCTCCAGCGATCGATGATTTTCGTGGAATGAAAAAGTCCTTGTGATCTAGTCGGGCTCGAACATAGGATCTCACGGTTGGATGCTGAATGTCTTACCCACTAGACTAATGGGGGTAATTATTGAAGTATATGTTTTAGTTGGTATCGAATTTTTCAGTCCTATGCAGGAGTCGAACAGATACATTAAAATAAATATAGCAACTCCTACTTAAAAATAAATGGTTGAAACTGATAAGCAAAAAATAGAGGAAATATGCCTTCATATCGTCTAGAGCAAAATAGTTATTATGCGTAAGACAGAGATTTAGGGATAAATGAAAAATAATGTTGATAGACAGGGCCAGCCCATCTGATATTGTAATTATTCCAAATGTTATAGAATCCGACCTTTACCACGTACTGGACTTCCAAAAGTGACCATGACATTATCCCTTTTTATTAGCTGCCCTATGATGGTGGTATCCTCGGTAAAGTTGATCTCTGTTCAATAAATTGAGCCTCAGTCTTAATCTAAAATATCGCATATCTAGGCCAAAAGGTTGACTGAACCTGCAGGATGTGCACATTGAATTTATGACCCCTATCAAATTAACACGGCAATGTGAAATCAATACTTCATTTGTGAGGTCACAACGCTTCTAAATAAAATTCAATTTACATAATAGTGGTGTAGGTGCTTTTTTGCTTTGAGAACGGAAAGTTGAAATGTTGATTACTTCCATTGATTTATAACAGATTTGTTAGCGAAACTCATGAAATTTTATTCACTCAAAGAGTAATGACTTTAAGTTTTAGTACAAGTTTCAATAATTTCTAGGTGTTATCTATGCTAGTCGCAATTCACTCTTCGATGATTTTGGCCTTCTGGGACATTCCGTTTCAGTAGCTCTGCCTGATTAGCCGTTGTTCCAAGGAAATTGCAGCCCCACGTGACCCGATTAGTCAATCGTAAGAATGGAATTGAATTAGTGTACTAAATAAAAGATAGAAGATGTATGTATAAAAATAACTCCATAATACCGAGATGTCAGATGACTAATAACTTAATACGCTAACAAAATGTACAACTAATTCATTTATTTCGTTGATAGCTTGATATATGTACGTGTGCTCCAAGTTGGAGATGGAGAAATAAAGTAAGTCTAAGATGTCAGAAAAGGTTGAAATACAGGGAGCGGTAATAGTCAGTTAACGCTATCAAAAATCTACATGAATGAGAAATATCGGACCGCAGTTGACGTCCTGATGATTTATAGGAAATGAATATGCGTTGTTATCGTCCACGTTTGTTGTGTAAGTTTTTTTAATAATAAAGTTTTTGTTTTCTTTCATTGTTGGTTTTTGACCGACGAACCCAAACGCAGGAGGTATACAATTCGACTTTGTGCTTTTTTTTGGTTTGCGCGCGCGCTGTATATAGTAAACTTACTCCGATTTTGATGATTTTTGAATCATTTGAAAGAGGAGCCTTGAGAAATGGTCACATATTCATAAAAACTTAAATTCGATAACTCTTTCTCTCCAAAAACCGGTGGAGGGGTCAATTTTTCTCGAAAATTGAAAATCCAAGATGGCAGAATTAAAGATAAGAAAATATTCGGAAACGTTTAAATTGAAGTGTGGAAGTAGCAATTTCTCTCGAAAATTGAAAATCGGAGAATGAATAATTAAAGACCTAATTATTTCTAACAACATTTACTTTGAACCTTTTTTTCATAGCGTTACGGTTTTCGAGTTACAGCAGTGGTAAAGTCTGAAATATGTGTATAGGTACATAAGTATTTCCACCGCGATGTTTAGAGATAATAAGTACAAGCAATGAATATACATGGGTAATGGTAAAAGTTAACGTTTAATTTTTGTTACTAATGTTACACTGAAAAGTGTGAAATAAATTTTAAAAAAAATTCACCGACTTTATTAGTTGGTGAACTGAAAAATACAAAATAATAACAATTCTGATGGTGCTGGTACTTGTGAAGTTGGTACCAAAAGTTTTCAATCTAACTGCAACTGCACAAAAGCAACAATAGAATTAATATTATTTTGTATTTTTCAGTCCATCAAATAATAACCACGATCCAATTTTTTATAAAAATAGTTATTTATTATACAAGTGAAAAAAGTACTAGATTTTAGCTCGAGGTTGTAAGCGGAGGGAGACAAAAAACCACCATTCACTGCCAAAATAATTTACAAAATAAACATGAAATATAACTTTTTGAAGGATTTATTTTTAACAGAGTCAATTATTAATTGATTACTCATCATAAAACAATTTCATTTATTGTAATAATAATTGATAGTTACTTCCAACATAAATTTACGCATCAAAAGAGATGCAGAAATGTCAAGTTCTTTGACAGTTGTACAAAAAATGTTGTTTGTATTTCGTGTATAAAATTCGTATTTTCATGGCACATTCGAGAGAATTCACACTCTTATGTGTCATTAAAATAACACTCATTTTACATACTTAATACAAAAATAACTATTTTCACATTTTTGAATGTAACATTAGTCACGAAAATTGAACGTTAATTTATACCATTACCTATATTCTTTGCACGTACTTGTTAAGAGTATATTATTTGGACTAAAAACATCACGGTGGAAATAGGTACTTATGTAGGTACCTACACATATTCCAGACTTTACCACTCCGTAACTCAAAAAAATGTTCAAAGTAAATATTGTTAGAAATAATTAGATCTTTAATTAGTCATTCTAAGATTTTCAGTTTTCGAAAGAAATCGCCCCTTCTCGTAGCGAAAAGACACAGATTTCAAATTTTATCATCGCTGAAACTGGAAAATCGTAGATCTTTTTAAAAAAAAAAACAATTTAAAGGTTTCTGGATATTTATGTAATTCGATTAACTGACTTTTGCCGCAAGCTGTTTTTTCATTGGTACTTTTATGCTATCTACGGAACAATTTCAACTATTTGGGATTTCAACGTTTCGGTTTCCTGGTACCTACCATCATTAACTTTTTTTTGTTATCTCATACGGCCGCCAGATTGGATTTTAACTGATCGGAAAATATATTTTCTTAATGTTTCAATGAAATATAACAATTGATAAGAAAATCTAGTTGTGAATGAGGAAAATTTGATTTTGATTCAAATTAAGCAACATGGATTTATAAAACGTTAGATAGCAAAGAATATCTATCCTATACCTAAGATTTATTTCTTAAAAGGCATTTCAAACGAAAATATCATGCAAAAGATGTGGGTAAGATTCTCATGGACATATTATTGAATATTCTTCTTTGATTCTCCCGCTAAATAATTTTTGACCAACATTTTTGGCTCTTGGAAAATCTTATAAATATTTGTTGATTACCCTATTTGCAATATCGGATTTTGAATGAAATCGCTACAATGTAAAACTTATTTTATTTGAAAATCTTTGCTAATTGTACCCAGTAGATTTCATTGTTCGATAATCTAAAACCTACTTGGTAGGTACTAATAAAGCATTATCATAATGTTAATTCCTTAAATCATTTTTTACTTTTGCAGCCTACAAAGTAGGATCTTCTTTGAGTTTTATTTTTTTTTAAGAAATCTGCGGAGCCAATCTTGAAATATAGTATGGACATTAAGGGTCGCAGCCATAAAATATGTATCACCAATCGATTTCTCGAACCCGAAAAGCCCTTGCTGTAAATTTGTATCGAAAGCTGCAGAGCAATTCGAGGAATGCTAAGTTGGACCTCGCGAATTTTCTGGAAAGCCACTTTATATTTTGTCCAGCATCTGACTTCTGTAGGTACCTATCTGTTTTGAAACCTGATTTAAATGAATCGTTAATTGCATTTTAAAAGGCACGGTGACAATCAGGCTGACTGGCACATTTATATAGGTTTGACATTTGATACAACATATTCCTACATGTAGGTACAGATTGTTCTAAATCTCTTTGTGTGACCGGTAGCTTAGTTGTATAGTACCTAACTATCATATCTGAAGAAATCAGTAAAAATGGAAAATATAATGAATTTTGGTAATTCAGTGTAAAGTAAAATATATTTCATAGTTATAACTTTGACATTTATTACCTACGCATCAGTAGCGCTTTAACTTTTGAGGTTATTGTTTTATTTGATTTATGTTCATATGAACTGTAGTATTATATTACTAAATATTATTAATATATCTTGATGATTATTTTTGAGGGAAAAATAAAAATAACATTCCTTATACAAAGGATAAATTTACTTTTCTATTTTTTTCTTATGTTTACAAATCCCTTGAAATTCATTACCAGAGTTTATTAAGTCGAATCGTCAGCGTTTCCATCTAGATTCAAACCTTTTGAATAGAATGTCATCCATTTTCATTGATGTAGGTCACTATTGTAGAGCAACCATAGAGGTCCATTTTCACAAAATATAAATACTTAGTTTACATTAACCCTCATCCTACTTAAAAAATTGCAACAGTTTTCGCTTTAGGTATAGACTTTTAACAAAGTGGAATCCGTTTAAAGTCAAAGCTAATTTGTTGTTTTTAAATATCTGATATCTAGTGCTTTTATAGATTTTCACGTCATACATAAGTGCTGTAAGTTCTCGAACAATATTAATTTTCTCCTCATCGAAAACATCCAATCAATCAATAACGTGAACATTTTTTGAAAAGTCTTGATTTTTGCAAATATTTATATTTTTTCCAATAGTTTCAGCTGACATACGATGTGCACTGATAACATATTAAGCATTTTTTTACAAAAAATAGGACCGACTTTATTAGATAGTGCACTGAAAACTACAATATAATAATATTCCACTGGTACTGGTAATATTTGATTTCTGCAGTTATAGGTAAATAGAAGATATTTGGCACCAACTTCGAATGTACCTACTAGTAAAACATCGCGGAAACACACATATTTCAGACATTACCACTGCTTCAACTCGGAAACCACAATTCAAAAAAATGTCCATTTTAAATGTTGTTGTCCCTTCATTAATTAAGCCGTACAAATTAAAAAAAATACATATTTCAGATTCTACCACTCTGTACTTTTTTAATGTCGAATTTTCAAAATTTTCGAATTTCAAAGGAATCCCCGCGGCCTTATCTTCTTTCAAATTAAAAAAAACATCAAAATCGGACTACCTACGATTACTATACGAGGCTAGCGTACGAAGATAAAAAAGAATACAGTGAAATTGTCTATCTCCTCGGTATGGGATGTCGGTCAATAAAACTGAGTAACTTCCAAAATAACAATGAAAAATTTATATATATTTTTTTATATAAGAATAAAATCGATGCCCAAAGGATGAGAGAACAGTTGCTGTACGAGGCTAGCGGTCCTACCTTTATCAATTTGATATATGAATATCAAATGTCGACATAGGTATATAAATGCACGTACGTATTAATTATATGAATGTATGTCAACCTATCAATGTGCAATTTAAAATGAGATTTTAAAATAGAGAGAGAGTGAGAGAGAGAGTCTCGAGGCTATTGAATTTTGAAAATTAGAAGTCTATTAAAATAATAGACGGTGAATATTAAATTGATGTTGCATGTTTGAAATATGCCATGAAATATAAAGTTCTCATCGCTTTCGCGATTGTTAATAGTCTCTCTCGGTTCTGAAATTTCTACTAAAGGAATTATTTTAAGCCATTCCTTCTTACCTTAAGATTTTAAAATAGTTGTAGCTAATTTTCGCTAGTCTGTCCGTGTGTAACACTTAATATGCTAAGTTTATTTTTTTTAAATTTCAATTTAATTAAGTATCAACGCAAACCTCGCGACAAGCTTTTATGATCATATAAATTGTGTATAATGAGGCTATAAGTTGATAGTTAAAATTTTAAAGGAAAATTTTATTTTCTTTTCTTTAGAGCATCTAAATAAAAGCTTTTTTTATAAAAAGTTTTTTGCTTCCAATTTATTATTTACTTTTTAGTTTTTTCCAGTTACTCTCAATAAGACCTTTCATTTGATACCCTTATTGCAGAAGTGCATAAAAATAACTATTCCGCCATCTTGGATGTTCCGTCATATTTTATTTAGAATGACGTCACATTATTTTTCGAGTTACTCTCAACAAGCCCTTTCATTTGATACCTATATTGTACAAGAGCATAAAAATAACTATTCCGCCATCTTGGATGGTCCGCCATATTGGATTTAGAATAACGTCACACAGCTTATCGTGTATTGTCATCCAAACCCAAACTAAACGTGTATACAAAATTTCAGCTCAATCGGTTGAAGATATCTGCTTCAAAATTGAGTAGCAAGATTCCAACCGAATAAACATACATACATTGCAAGTTAAATAAAAGCTTTAAAAAATACAGATATATACAGAAATTAATTGCCGGATCTTAAACTAATGCGTATCTACTGGTAACATTTTAAACAAATAGAACTAAGTAATTTCCAGAACAACAGTGAGAAAACTTTATTAGTTCAAGTACTTTTGTTATAAAAAAGGATGAAAAAATAAAAACATGATTGCTAGATTTAAACCTTTGCCCTTCGAATTTCATTGCAGTTACTCTACAACTAAGGTACCGGTCACACTAACATGGGCAAAGCAATCTGATATATGTAAAAATAGGTTATATCAAACGTCTGACATAAAAATGTGCCTGTCATTTAAATCAAGTTCATTTACAAAACAGAACTGCTGGGTCTTAGAGTATAACATAAATAAATTTAAAAGTAAAAACTTATCTAGGTAGATAAATACCTAGACAAATACCAAATGTTATCAAAATTATTAATAATATTAGATTATGCTTTCTTAGTTTCTACACAACAATTTTCATTGCACAAAATTTTTACATATTTTTAATTTTAGAGATAAAAAGCTCAGAGAATTTTTTTTTTAATCTGCTAAAGTCTAATGTGGCATGTGACAATACAAAGATCACGATGGTTCCAGATCACCGAAATGTTGATACTAAAAGTTAAATATACAAACCAATTCATTAAAAGCTGCCCTAATCGACTTGAAGAATTTTGAAAAATTGGGAAGCTCTTTAGTGATTTCAAAATATTTAATAAATCAGTTTGATTTTTTTGTAAACAGCACTAGTTACCAAAACAATTATATTATATTAGTATATTAAATGGTCGCGATTAGACCTATTTTCCATCTGTTGTAGTTTCTGGATTCACCACACTTTAAAACTTTCCAAAGTTTACATCGATACAATCTAAACAAATGTAATTCAATCATTTGAATAGTTTGACAATAGTTATTTCCTTCTAAACTGATGCTTTAGATAAACACGAAACCGAAATAATTACTATATCAAAGCTGCATTATTGCAGCTTTTATTGTCTATAAGTTACTACAGTGAAATGGTATATTTGAAATTATTATAGAAGCTACCATTGATAATAGCATATAATAATAAGAACCAATGCAAGTGAAGCAATAAATTATATTCTATTTTGTTATTTTTATACCTCTTCATTCTTTTCCTGAGATGGGCCCGTTTCCTCCCGTTTCTCAGCTTCCTGTTTTCTAGTCATGTGGCCTCTGAAAGAAGCTTGTATTTTTGTGGCAGCATGGCACAGTTCTGAAACAAAACAAGATTTTATTTATTTTAGAAAGTCTTCCGCTATTCCAACCCATCATAGAGATTTTATAAGTAGGTAGTTGATAAAAAATATATGATAACAATTCTACATTTCTTTATGTAATATTCAGTTTTATTTTATTCATCTGATATCGGTAAAGATCAAAGAAAGTTTATTGTTGTAGAACATGCCTTGACTTGTCTACACTTGGAAATATGTTCTTGAAATATTCGCTGCGGCACCGCGCCGGTTAGCGTTTTATTTAGTATTGCAAAAACACTGCCGATTTGGTTTTATTCTGTTATATAATCTGTATGCTCCTGTTATATTATAACAAATTTACCTCATTAAGTTGTAAAGTAAATTTGTTTACAACTTTGTTAATTAACGTGATTTTTTACATAATCTGGATTTGGCTCTAGGATTTATCTTAGTGGTACATCCGCCAAAATGGACAATCACCTCCATCAAAATTTAAAATAGGCAGAACTTAAATAAAATCAGTAAACTGATATAGATGAATAGTTAGACTCTAACTGAACAGAAAAATTGAAGATTAAAGCAATGGTACTTACTAGAGAATAGTTAGTTGGATAGTTTGATCTCTGTATAATCAAAACAAGTGCTGCCAAAGAGTGGGTACAATAATTGTTCTTTACCTCTAGATTTTATTTGAATCATACCATAATTATCTTCGAATACTTGGTTGGACAGAGAACCACAGAATATTACTGACGTTAAATCTATTAGCTGATTTGACATAGATATCGAATCATTAGAACACTCTATAGGGATAACATAGCCTATATTAAATTGGGAAATAAATTGTCTGCACCCAACCCACAAAATGTTTATATTAATAGTATTAAGAAGTTAGAAAAGGAGGTGTCAATATTGGCATGCCTATAAACAACGACCATCTTTTCACACTCAATTTCTTAGATAACCAAGTAGTTTGGGCTCAAGATGCCTATGATCTGGAATTTCTGATCACAAAAGATTATTCAAAGTAGAGAATGCAAGTGAGTTTAAAGAAGACCGAGTACTTAGTAGCAAATACAGATGCTAATTTGAAGTTCTTATACATGAAGAGGTGGACATAAATCAGGTGGAGAGTATTAAATACCTTGGCAATAACAAGAAATAGTTTAGGAAGTGAAGGAATTAAAAACCTTATTAATAGTAGTAAAGAATCATAGCCTGCCTAGATAGCCTGTAGTGAGATCGAAATCTCTCTGTTACGACTAAAAAGCGTTTAGGAACAGCACTGGTCGAGTCAGTGCTTCTTTATGGGCCAGAGCTATGGACTATGGGAGCTGATGCAAGTGAGTACCTACAAGAATATCCCTATTAGAGAGAATAACGAATAATGTGGTAAGACGACTTATGAAAGCAACTGAAACCGTAATTACAAGAGTAGAAAAAAAGAAGCCGAGAAGGTCATGGAATGGGACAATAAGAGAAACGATGGTTGCGCATAATGTACAGGAAGAAGACGTATTGGATAGAGGTTTATGGAGACGGTTAAAAGGGAGGCAGCAGTAAGCTGTATTTTATTCTCAAACAATAAAGAAATGTAAATAAAACCCTGTCAAAATAAATAAATAAAACATAGGTATAGAATCAACATATCTGTTTTTATTGTAAAGATATGATTTAGGCCAGTTTAGCGGGTAACTGTTCCATCCCCAGGCGTAGTTACGTTGACAGAACATGTAAATGTTCTTTTCATAAATGCATATGAGCATCTATATCTATGGGGTATGTCCTAATAAAGGTCTTATATTATTCTATAGATAATGTTTTGATTAATCTTTATATGATCAGCATTAAACTTAACAGGCAGATATATGCTTGCGTTCTCTTATGAATATGAAATATTTAGTCTCTAGTCCAAATTGGGTCTAAGAAATTTTTGCGGCTCACCAATTCCACTTAACTTTAACTATTTAGAAAACCAAATAATAATCATTAATATTTCCTGGCGATTTTGGACACATGAGACTCTAGAATTGTTATTGATGTCTTGTCATTCTTTTCTGACATTTTATATTTTTTTATGAATACCTTCGAAGATGGTATGGTATACAATTTGATTGTTTGCTTTTTTTATATATGTTCGCACATTTGGTATAGTAAACGTGCTCAGAATCTTATTCTTTTGTTCGAAAAAAATTAATAACATTCAAGAATTCCAACATGTATTCCAAAGAGTATGGAATAGGCGGAGTTTCAGCTACTGTGAGGGGGAATTTTAGAAATTATTGTACTTACATATTTTTTGGAAATTTATTTATTTATTGTGTGTCAAAATTTTAAATAGTTAACTTTTTACAAAAACTAAAACTGACTTTATTGGATGACTAGAAAACGCTTACGCCCTCCTATGAATATAATTTCTGAAGCCCCCTTTCCCCTCTAATTTTATGTCATGTCCATCATCAAGGACTTCAAACTAAATACCATTTTGTAATCAAAGTCCCAAAAAACCTCAATGGTTCTTATGATTTTTTACTGGTAAAGGGTGATTTCGGAAAAGTATTCGCTTATTTGTTTTTAGGAGTACTCCAATAAAATTCAAGTCGAAATGTATATTTAATATCATTTTTCCATAGAAATTATATCCATTTTACCCCTCTAGGGGTTGAATTTCAGAAAATCCTTCCTTATTCCTTGTAAACACCAGTAAGACACCCTCTGCAAAATTTTAGCTTTTTAAGTTCAAAGGCTGGGCGTTGATGAGTCAAGGACCTTTCTTTATATATAATAGATGTACTGAATAATAAAAAATAATATTTAATAATATTTGCCAAGTGTTCGAAACTCGACCGTGTCATTCAATTTAAATTTGAACACTATTGAGGTTCTTCTGTCAAAGAATATTCCTCTATAATTATTAGATATATTTTGTTGTATTTCGATTATCAAAAATAAAACGGCGGCCAAAAACCGATCGAACCCATGTCAGTTGTACGAAAGGCAAGTACGTTACCACTACGACGCAAGAGCATTCATCTTCATGATGCTATACATCAATAAATAAAAATGTTGGGTATCGTAAATTTACTTTATTTAATTTAATGTATTCGAAATACATATTATTAATTAATTTTAGCTTGGTGCAACTATGTCAAATCTCAAATTCCTTTGTGATCGTATTATTAAAATGGAGGTGGGATTCTTTTGACTCATCAACATTATTCGTCGTGGTACATTTGAAGTTGATGCCGAAAGTCTTCTGTCTACCTACTACTGACACTTTATCTATTGCACTGCATCAACAAGTAAATTGATCGAATATAATAAATACTATTTTGTAAAATAAAAGAAGAGACCATATCCGAAAATTGAAAATATGAGACGGCCAAATTAAAGATTAATTATATTTATGTTGCGACATTTATATTGGACATTTTTTTAAGTACTTTTGCCGAGTTGCAACTATGGGAAAGTCTTAAATATGTGTATTTCAGCTATGTTTTGAAATCTCTGAATAAGTATGTATCTATAAGCAACGTATTATCTTGTTTGGTGAACGTTTAATGATTTTTGATAAAAAATCTTACGAATAAAAAGTGTGAAGTAAATATAAAAAAATATATTAGTTGGTGCTCTGAAAAATACAAAATAATATTAATTCTATTGGTTCTGGTACTTTTTAAGTTGGTGCCAAAAGTTTTCAATCAAATACAACTGCATAACTTCAAAATTACCAGTATCAATAGAATTAATATTATTTTGTATTTTTCAGTACATCAACTAATAAAGTCGTTCCAATTTTTCGTAAAAAAAGATTTATAGGTAAGTATATTTTAAAAAATTATACTTTTTGTATTCTTAACTATGTACCAAATTTGAAATCAACATTAATGACCAACTTTTCCTGGTATCCGGCTTTGGAATGTGATACTTCTATTCCACTCTAATTCCATCCTGAATGCAAGGCCATGTATGTGAATTTTATTTCCTTCCAATACGTGAAATTTGTTTCCGGGTTTATCATTTTAAACATTGTGTGCGTATGCATTGTGTGCAAAATTGGATTGTTCAAAATTGCTATTTTGCATTTTTGAAATGCAGCTCTGAATTATGCATTCAATTCTCAACTGTAGGTAGGTATATACAATCATTTTTCCATTATAACTTTCAAACGGTATCAGAACTATGATTGTGAATAATAGCTCATAGGATATGCATTGTTTCAGTATTATTCAATAAAATATAATTTAAAATTTTGATGGAAATTTGTATAGTATTTCATTTCGAAATCATCATTTTAAATAAATCAACGACCTTGTTCTTCTTTTTCTTCTCTTCCTTTATATGTGCCTGGCTACTGAGTCCTACACATTTCAAAATTGTCTGCTGATTCCATCCTTGATGTGTCTTGGCGTGGCCAATAATAAACAGAGTTTCTTTATACTTATTTAATTATATATATATATATATATATATATATATATATATATATAATACTTGTACATATATATATATATATATATATATATATATATATATATATATATAATACTTTTACAAACATAAAATTGTATGCAACGCACGTGTCAAGGAAGGACCAGGATTTTGATTGATCGGAATATAACCGTCACTGTCACGCCCTTGAGGTTATCCGCGAGGTGTTCCTCCTGTCTCCGCCAGATCACGCTACCAGGTGCTTTTAACCTCCAAAGACTTTTTAGGAATCGACTTCTTCACAAAAGCAAACGCAGAACTACACTTGAATATCACGGCGAACGACTTCCCTATGCACCTCGGGGGCCCAGAACTTTATGACTCGTTTGGTATTGACAAGTAACAGTAACGTCATTATATTATTATAAATATTTTTTTACAAAAAATAGAACCACTGAAAAAATCCAAAAAAGTTAATTCTATTGTTGCTGTTAATTTTTAGGTGGAGCAGTTGTGAGTTAATACAAGACTTTCAGCAACTTCAAAAGTACCTACCAGCACCAATAAAATTAAGCTTGTTTTGAATTCTTCAACTAATAAAGTCTGTCCTATTTTTGGTAAAAATGATTTATTTTTCTGTGACGGGAAAAAGTTTGACACATTCTCTCATATAAATATCCTATAATTAGCCGTAGTTGATTGGGAGAATAGGTCCTATTGAATGGCCACTTAGATCTCCGTATCTCCGTCACTTGATTCTATTCTGTGGTGTCACCTGAAATTTGTGGTATTTAAAATACATACAACCTGAGTCAGTAGAGCATCTTCAGGAGAGAAAAACTCAGTATTTAAGTAAGTATTTACTGAGAAACCTTTTCAAATGTTCGTCTTCACATTATCTTCAAAACAATGGGAATCATTTTGAACATTTATTAAACAAATATTTTTTACAAAAAATTGGACCGACGTTATTAGTTGGTGCACTGAAAAGTATAAAATAATATTAATTCTATTGGTTCTGTTACTTTTGAAGTTGTGCAGTTGCATGTAGATTGATAACATTTGGCACCAACTTCACAAGTACCAGCACCAATAGAATTAATAATATTTTATACTTTTCAGTGCACCAACTAATAACGTCGGTACAATTTTTTGTAAAAAGTATTTATTTCACACTTTTGAGTGTAACATTAGTCACGAAAATCGTTGAACGTTCACTAATACCAATGAAGATAGTACTTATCCTATTACCCACGTATATTCTTTGCTTGTAGTTGTTATTAATGAGATCTCAGAACATGCTGCGGAAATACGCTTGAATATTTTAGTTCTTACCGTTTTAACACCGATTTTACTCAAAAACCGTAACTGTAAGGGAAAAATGTTCAGTATAAATTTTGCTACAAATAATTATGTCCTTCATATACTGCCCACAGATTTTTAATTTTCGACAGAAATCGCCCTCTCCACATTGCACATTTGAGAAATTAACATGCGTCTATCTCGAAAACCGTAACTCTTTTGAAAAAATGTTCAATTTAAACGTTTCGGGATATTGTCCTATCTTTAATTATACCACCTAAGATTTTCAATTTTCGAGAAAATAAATGCAATTATTTTGATATTTTTGACAGATTTTCTTCAATAAACCAAAAAATGTTACCTACATCAAATGTAATTTTGCAGAGTACATTTGAAATAAAATTCCTAAAAGTTGCAAGATGAGGTGTTAAAAGTACATGGTTATCATTTAAAATTATTTAGTCGGAGTGGCTGGGCTTAAGAGGGTAGGTGGGAATAGGTTAGTTAATAGCTTCATCAATTTGGTTCCTCTTTCCCATTGTGGAATTAGTTTCGAGCGATTATCGACATTTCATCTGGTTCCTTACTTATACCCATTGTGATTTTTCAAATTGACAATCTATTTAAAATGATTCGTTTTCTAGAAACAATTTGAGTTAAGTTCGCAGAATTTTAACCCGAGCTACTTACAAAATACTACCATGATATTCCTTGGACTAAGAGCATAGCTAAATATAAAAAACTAGAATGAATTCATTATTTTATATGAAGATATTCTGTCTTTAATTATGAAAAGTTGAAAATTTTGTTAAATCGTAGATGTTATGCTTAACACCCTCCGACCAAGTTATTGACAAAGCCTCTCCATTTTTATTAGGGGGCTGAGAACTGAGAAAGCTATTTTAACAAGGTGATGGAAGTGTCAGGAATTATCAATCCGTTACGTTAGCGAACTAAGCAAAAGGCGCTTTCGAATATACTTCTATCTAGATAAAGTTCCGCACGAGTGCTACTTCCAATTTATTTTGTGCCTGAGAAAAGAATGAAGCCTTCTGCAATGTGTACGGGTTTTGTGAGTTGACTCTTTCCACTTTTCTCTTTGTCAAAAGCTTTGCATTATTCTCCAACATGGTATGATAGTTAAAATGTAGGTTTTTTTACAAGAGTGCTCCTGGCGTGTTATCACCTCAGATCTCATTATTCCACAAAGGTTTCATTTGTGTTTTAAACTGATGTAGCTGCTTTCAGAATTGGTTTGGTTAAAATCAGTTTATCGTGAACAAAATCTTTTCAAGTGTCTATGACTATTTAAATGAATAAAGGCACTTAAAATGCGAAGCTACTGTTTGTTCTTTCATCTATTGTATTAAAAATTATTGAGAAATTAATAAAGAAGAAGTTTATTTAGATCAGTGCTATAAAAGTTACAAGTTTCGGTACTTTTTTACGTCGAATTCAGTGAATTAAAACAAACTTCAGAACTAAATACATCCAAATTAATATTATATTATTGTTGAATTAAATAGTTGCGGACACTACGTATAATCTACTCCCACTAAATATTTATTTACCAATTATTAAAAAAAAATTTTGAGAATAAAAAAATAGGAAATAATGAAACAATTAGGTATACCGCGATTCAATATTAAAACAAATTCTCTAGAATCGCATACAATGTTATGTATATTTGGGTGTTTCAGCCGTATTTTCACAAATATCTCACGATTCAGAAATAATATCCATATCGGTCTGGTTGTTTTCGATGCTATTTGAGTTTTGCTTATTCAAAAACTTGGATCATAGCTAAAGTTGGTATCTATAGTTGTCTTAAGATCTTGGTCGAGTTTATTAAAAAGTTTCAATAATGGCGGCTGTCGAAAATTTTAAAGCATTCTAAAAAAGCGTCCAATTATATAAATGGTTGGCACCCGTAATGCTGGTATGATATCGGTCTTGTCCTTTTCACAAAATAGTGTCAATTACTATGGTACAGGACAGGCGATAAATCAAATATATACATTCAAAAGCACCATTTGAATTGAATAAGGTGACAAATCAAAAGCACAGTCACAAAGTCTGTCACAAGATTCTAGAAAGTTTCACCCCAATGTGCCATCCATTAATCACGCTCATGGATAATTTCTCACAAATCCGATTCTCGAGTGAGAATCTTTTGTTGGAACATAATAAAGCAGCTTATCCATCAAGAACGCTTTGTTTTTCGTTCAATATTCGAAAACAAATTGCAACATCAATGAACATTAATGAGAAGCTAATTAATTGAGAATGAAAAAACTTATAGTTTTCATTTTATTAAGGATGCTTTCAAATCTTTCCTAAATAATAGAATGTTTTCATTCTGAGAAAAAGACTAGTTCTAATTAAATTGTTCTCAATTTTTTGTGAGATAAGTAAAAATACTCCAACAACAACAAATTTTATACAGGTACCTGCCATATGCCTTTACTATTTCTTATTAAATGTGGTACACCACAGAAAAACACTTTGCTTTCACTTTGGGTTAAAAGCTCAATCCAATGTTGCCAGATTTCTAATCTGTCCCAAAAACAATATTTATTTAAATATCTCTCTATATCTTGTTAAAGGCCCGTGCTTCCTTTTTGGTGCATTTGGTCAGGTTATTTAAATGACAATGTTTTTCTCTCATTATTCAATAGATCTCTAAATTTGTCATAGAAAAGTTAACTGCCGTTTTTCTCCCGGAAAGCCGTATCTAGCAATCGGTGAAAATATTTAGGAATAATCCATAATCGAATAGTAACAATACAATGTTAAATAAGATCAGATTTTTAATGAAATAATTTTGTTTTGTATTTATAGTAGCTGTCTGAGGATTATTATTTATGAAATTTTTATACCGATGTTCAAAATGGGCTAGCTAAGTAATAAATAATACTTAGCTTGTAAATTCCACGGCATACAAAAATCGTTCGATTGAATCGTGCGAACATTTAATTTGTTGGGTTTAGTCAGAATATTGGTAAACAATTAGAAAATATGAAAATTAATTAGAGCATAACTTTTTTCCTCATTTTTATCAGGAATGAATGTTATAGCAGATTTTTAAGCATTTCTAGGATCGAAAATAAAAATCGTCTGATCAGGTCATGTGACCATTCATTTTTAATTTTGACTTAGGAGGAACCGTTTCGCCAGAATATGAATAATAGGAAATTTGACAGTTTATTTTTCCCTGTTACTCAGAGATACGCCTTTTAGCAGGAGGTGAAGTGTTTAAGCAAAAAGCTCTTCAAAAGTTTCATCAAAATCGCTAGAGTCGCTTTCGCGGCACAGTCTTGACAAAATACGTTTTTTAGCTACTGTCTAGTAACCAGTGCGAGCAGGATACCCAATCTGTGTCACAGGAACACCGTATGGATACCCAAAGAAACAAAAAAACAACAAAATCGGACCATCCATCCTCGAGATAGTCTGGGCAAATACAAACAGTCCAATGGTTGAAAATATGTTTTCCTACTTTGCTTTTAGAAAACCCGATTTTCGACCCTGTCTAGAGAGTTGAAAATTAATATTTTTTTACCTAGGGCTAAAAAGCAGTGTGCGTTTTGTTCCATTAGATGACGCTCTTCAATTATTGAGAATAAAATGTATACTTCTACAAACCACCATTTATTAAAGAGGTAGAAAAATAGCAGTTGTCAATAAACAATCACACGCCAAAGGATCCTAGTAGCCCTCCATTAGATGAGATAGGCATATTTTTCGAATATTCCTTATTGTTAAAACGTACAGAAGATCCTCGATTAACCGGACTTCATTTATACGGATTCACGATTTTCCAGATTATCAACCCTCATTTGCTTCGTTATTGCTTTAACAACTGTATAACAGTAGCATCGCTACACGCAGCTCCTTTGATAAAGAACGTTTAAAAGCGACGCAGCAACTAGAATCAGCAAGAGTCTTATTCTCAGTTGTTTTGCAGCAGAGGGATCTGAAAAATAAACTGTCTCGGCTCCTTTCAACATTTGAGCGGAAGCAAGTAGTAGGATATGTAAAGAAAATATCATTTTAATCCTGGGAAGAAGCCCATACGACAAGGTAAAGAGGTTAAAAGATACTATACGCGAACGAATTATGTTATTTTTCTAGAGTTGTTGATACAAAAGTAGGATTTCTTCATGTATTCAATTATGCGATTGACTTACCATAACAATTATTCCAGATAGGTCTCTGCTATATTTCAAATGAGTGATTGGCTCTAAGATGCATAACATTACAAACCAAATGTAAGTAAGATTGTGAAATTGTGAAGAATAAAAAAATGTTTAGACCAAGTTTCACAAGCGGCTTTCCGGGCTTCAAGAACTCTTTTTCCATCTCGGAAAAGATCACTTTCGCACCTAGGGTAAAAAATATTATTTTGGACTCAGGGATCTCTGGAACGTGTTGAAAAACGTGTATTTTTTAATGTGTAACTATATTCTATTTATGTTACATTTTATCGCTTACAAAACTTATATAGTATATGTATCATGTTGTATCAATGCCGAAACATGCCGAGACATTGTTTTGCAGAAAAGCTATTTATATTTACTGAATACATTTTCAAATTCAGTCTAATAAACAAAATATGTGACATCGGTGGCACGTGCCTTTGATACCGTTTTTTGAATAGCCCTATAATGACAGTCAATAAGGCAATTTCCTTCCATTTCTATAACATTTTGCACGTTCTCAATCTGTAGCCGTAAATAGGTTAAACCAACATCAGGTAGCCCCTGAAGCTATGGATCACACAATGTTGTTTATAAATACTTGAGATGTTGCACGAACATCCCCCTCTGGCCAACATCCGGAACATTATCGATTGGGGGAGCGTCATGAATTTACCTGTCAGAACTACCCTTTGCGCTTCTCCGGGCGCTTGGCCGCGGCCTTTTTACTATATCAGAATTATTATGATTTGAAAATAGATTGAACAATTTGATGCCAAATAAAACTTCAATAACAAATCGGAAATTTGCTGGATTTTCTATTTCTGGGAGTAGTCTATAAATTCCATCTTGGAAATGCGGCGGAAATATTGTGTACCTATTTCTGAAATATTTCTGGTAGAGTAAATCCACAATCAGAAATGATATATTGAAAAATAAAATGTATGTCATACAGTTCATAATGGAAATCCTAAGCAAAACTTGAGTCTACTGTATTCACCTAAATACACATTAGCCCATGCGGAAAAAAATAAACTTAGTATTATCGAAAAAATAGTTTTTTTCTACTTCCTTAAAAGATACGGAGGCAACAAGAAAATAGACACAAAAATCACCCATTCCATCTGCTTTGTACAGCTGAAAATCCAACAATCTGTCGTCTCAATAAAACTTTGGAAAAATATTTAAGATTGGCTCTTCCACGAATCTATGAAACAATATGCTGTCTTTGAATACTACAAAAATAACAAATAGAAATAGAAGATTTTGGAATAATATGCCATAATACTCCAACTAGATAAGAGATACAAGTTTATTACCAGCAAAATATTGGCAACAAAAAAAACAGCGTCAGCTTCATTTTACAATCTACAGTGACTCTTTCTCGATGAATTAGACTCTGATGGGGCTCCCGGGCCCAGTCAGCGAATGCTTGTGACTGGCTCCGGTTGCAGATCCAATTTCTTAAGCAAAATTCACCAAATTCATGTGCAGGACGAGAAAATGACTATCTTGGATCATCCTGTACTCTCATTCAGAACTGAACTGTTTTTTACATCTTATATATCGAAAAATTATCTACGGGTTTTGTTGGATTTGTAACTGAATCAGTTGTTTTGAATGCTCTTTTTATTATGAAATTCGACCGTAGAAACCTCGTAGCACATGAATTAAACAAACATTTTGATAATAAAATTAAATGACTTTTATGCCTATCTCCGCACTGAAACTTGATATTTTACATTAATTTTCACAGTTTTCAAAATTTCACTGCCAATCTTCAACAACATGGTAGCTAAGTTTGAGTTTGAGCGCTCCTTTATTATAAATTAATATATACTTATCTATAAAATTTTGAAAACTAAATTTGTAATGGATTTAATCCACAACTATTTTTCGGATGCATCAAACTAGAATTATTTGGAAAAAATAGTTTTGAGCGCCATTTTTCATGATGCCGAGCCACGAAAGCTGGAAGAGTTTGGGGTCCCAAACAATATTGGGTTACTAGTATAACTAAGCTTTCAACTATGTCAGCCATACTTTATTGTATTGTCCAATTTAGAGTTAATGCTCAATTTCAGTGTAACTTATCGTAAGTAAGAAGAAAAGTTCAGTAATATATGAAAATAAATAAGGAATTACTGAGCTTTTCTATAATTGTCTCAGAAAAATTTAAATTTTTCACATCGCAGGGTGTATCCCGTAAAATAAAATCACCTACATTTGTCTTAACCCGCGCTCTGCATACGACAGATGTCGTCGACTGAATAAATAGTAGTTTAGGTTTTAAAAAAATTGGCAAAATATTTTATACATATACCTATTTCCCATCAAATTTTTCCTGAAAAATGCTAGTGCAGTTCTATGAATGTTGGCATTGCATTTGATTAAAAAATATCGTCATAGCTACAGTCATTTGAAACATGTACTTGGCGCAAAGTTTCCACAGACTCCTAAAATGTCAGTCCATTTTGTATTAACGTTACTTTTACTTCTTTAAGAATTCGATCGGAAAACTTACATGGGAGTTTTGTGTGGAATCTTCTTAGAAACTGTACTTATTACCGTTTCTTTAAAAATATCAAAGGTATAAAAGTATTACCTATAAAATGTCTATGAGTTTTTTTCTACTTAAAGAAATACTTAGAAACAGCTAAGCTTACCTTTCATTTAACCTAATAATTTTAATGAAAATCCTTGTGCAGATTCTAAAGGTAGGTACCTACATAGCAGCAGATTCCTCTCGTGAGCGATGCCTTATCAATTTCATGCTCAACCTCATACACAAGTAAACATAGAATAACAATATTACATTATTACCTATTTTAGTTTTTGCATATATTTGGATGTATTACGAAGCCTTTTATTTTAATCACCTACTGTAACGTAGGTATACAAATATTATACTGGTTGAATGAATTAAGTAGTTTATGTTAATAGTCATCGACCGAAATCCAGATATAGCTCATTTTATGCAAAATGAGAAGCACTAGTAGAGTACCTACTAGGGCATGTGGGTCATTTGGTCGTGTTGATATAATAGATTTTTTGTGATGAATATTTGCTATTATTCAAGTTACAAAGATTGTGCAATAAGAAATGTAAATGATAATTTGAATAGATGTATTCGTGTATTCTACATCTGCAAATTAGTATCAGAAAAAAAATCTCATGGAAGTCATGGCCCGTGTTACAAGTGAAACTTCTTCACCGATTCCAGAAGGAAAAGAGAAAATTAGTTTTATTAAAGTCAGATGAATAAGAATAAGGCGGGGAATACAAATTAAATCCTTTTTCCTAAATTTGTATCTTCAATTGTTGTTCTATATGTTCAGCAGATACTATACAGGGTGTTTCATAATATATGCGCAGGACTTGAGGATGTGATAGTTCGTCCAAAAATAAGAAAAAAAATATTAAATTACCCTCTAAAATGCACCATTTTCGAGATACAGGGTGTTGAAATTGGAAAAAAAAAATATAGTTTTTTGTGAATATTTCCGGAACCGTTTATCATACAGAAAACGGCTTTTTTAAGCATTTTCCACTTATAATAAGCTAAGTTTTGTCAGAATTCTTTTTTTTTGTCAAGTCATAATTGGTGAAGATTTTGAAGGAGTAGTAGTTGTTTGTCTCCCCAATTTCGACGCCAATGGGATAAGTACGGTTTTGAGGCGCCCATTTGAACCGCCAATGTTTTCTACACAAAAAAGTACTGTTGGTCGTGAGCTTTAAAATCAACCGTTTTAGAGAAAAATCGACTTTTATGTTGAAAAAACACGGTCAATTTTAGCTTTTGCTACTTGTTCTGAAAATTAGCCGCAACTACCTTTAAATCACATTTTAAATTCCACATTGACAGTCAGAATGACAGGCACATTTATATAAGTCTGACAGTTAATATGACCTAATTCGACATATAACAGATTGCTGTCATAATGGTAAAAAGGATCTGTGGGCTAGTTGTAAAGTTACTGCCTATATATCCGAAGAGCATGGGTTCAAATGCTGATCTCATATTTTTCTTATTAAAAGAGGAATTAAGCTAAAATAGTTTTTCCATAAATATGTTGTTTTGGAAATTATTTAGATGCATTTGTTTATTTATTGTCGTCAGTTCGCATGGTATCTCAACTGATTGGAAAAAAATATAAACATTGGTCATTCTGGGAAATATATTTTATTATAATAATTCAAACAATACTGTTCAACAGAGGTCTAACTTTCAAAGTTCTCAATAATTTTAGCTGTAAATACTTCCAACAAGGTGTTATACCTAAGCTTAGAGTCAAAGTTGGTTACTTTTTAAAAAAACATTTATTTGTTCCTGCTGATGAATATTTGATATCTGGCGTTATTCACACTAGTACATTTTTCACGCCATATATAAGCAAGGTGAATTCTTTTATCATTTTTAAAAAGAATGTAAAATCTCTATTATTTTTGCTCCAGAATAATTAGCAAGATATTATTAACAGTAATATAATAAATACCTATTACCTTCTAGTTTGCAATTCATTTGAACAAAAATCAGTTAATATAGTTATAATACAAGAAATAAGAGAGTAATGCATTTTATTGCATCTAAACTTTGAAAGTTAAAGCTCTATTGTTTGAATTATTAAAATAAAATATATTTCCCTGAATGACCAATGTTTATATTTTTTCCAATCAGTTTCAGCTGAGATACGATGCGAACTGATCACAATGAATGCATCTAAATAATTTCCAAAACACCATATGGAAAACTTATTTCAGCTTAATTCCTCTTTTAATGAAACAATATAAAAATATGAGATCAGGATTTGAACCCATGCTCTTCGGATATATAGGAAGTAACATTACAACTAGCTCAAAAATCATTTTTTCCATTATGACAGCAATCTGTTATATGTAGAATTAGGTCATATTAAACGTCAGACTTATATAAATGTACCTGTCAGTCTGGTTGTCAATGTGCAATTTAAAATGCGATTTAAAGGTAGTTGCGGCAAATTTTTGTTAGGCTACCTGGGTATAAAATATTGTTTTGGCAGTAATCATTCATTTAAACCAGGTTTCATGTAAAAAACAGATACTTGCAGAAATTAGCAGTGGGATCTTAGACTATAAATTTTGTTTAATTAATAAATAAAAAATTGTATTTCAAAAAATTTACCGTGTTTTTTCAACATAAAAGTTGATTTTTCTATCAAACGAGCGACTTTAGAGCTCATGATCAACAGTACCTTTTTTATGTAGAAAAGATTGGTGGTTCAAATGGGCGTCTCAAAACCGTAATTTTTCCATTGGCGTAGAAATTGGAGAGAAAACACCAACTACTCCTTCAAAATCTTCAGCAATTACGACTACAATTTTTTTCTGACTCAAAGCTTAGCTTATTATGAGTGGAAAATGCTTACAAAAGCTGATTTCTGTACGATAAAAGTTTCAGGAGAAATTCACAAAAAACTATTTTTTTCAAATTTCAACACCCTATATGTCGAAAATAGGGTAAGTTAATATAATTTTTTTTATATATTTGGAAGAGCTATGACATCCTCAAGTCCTGCGCATATATTATGAAACACCCTGTATATGAAACATATGTTCTTATTTCTAAAAATATGGAGTAAATTTCTCGAAAAGATAGCATTAACTTTTGCTCCTAATTAAGTCATGGTAATTGTTCAATCGTAAAAGATTTCTAAATTGAATTTCTCATTAAGGAACATAAGCAGTCGTAAGACTTTTTCAGTAGATTGAATTTTAAATGATCATTTGGATAGGAGAATGCTGACTGTAAAATCGGTGCCACGTTTGTTAACAATCGATCGAAAACGTGTTTGCACTTCCCAGCTGTGTTTGGACATGTTTAAACGAGAGTTTTTAGGTCGGATAATGACAATTGATGAAACATGCATTTATCACTGTACACCTGAATCAGAGGAAGCATCAACATAGTTGGTAGAACCGGTGGAAGTTGACCAAAATGAGCCAATACGCAACAATCGGTTGGAAAGCTGTTGGTGTCTGTTTTTTGGGATTTCGAGTTGCATATTGTTCACCGAATATTTCGAAAAAGGAAAAACAGTGACTATTAATGTGCATTATTAGACAAAAACGGATCTATTCATCGAAGAAAAAATGCATTTTTTGCAAGAAAATGCACCAGCTCACAAATCGATAAAAAAATCATGGGTGAATCTAAAGCCTAGAGGAAAAATACAAATCATACTATTCGAAAGGAATAAGGATGTTGGAGAATCTTTGTTGGACTAAGTAAATCGAGGTAAATGAGGACTATGTTGAATAATTATTTATAATTTTCATATAAAAACCTTTGTTTTCTCTTTAAGGACTACACTGCGAATATTAGGTTCAGTGTATGTGTATAATTTAAATAAAAAGTAAGACAAATTGTTTTCTTTGTTAACGCATAGGGAACCTTGGAGAATTTTATTGCCATTATTTTAATTGTCTCTCACAACAAGATAGTGTTTAGTGGAAAGTTATGTATAGGGGAATAAATAAATCTTAGAACATCATAGAAAATTAACGAATAAAACATTTATTATTGTGAATAATAATAAAAAAAGTATATCATTACATTTATTTAATGCTCCATTTTTTTAACTTTTTGAAGACATGATCCCGTCCACTGCCAATAACTCGAGAAACTTCCCCTGAAGCCCTTTATGCGTTTGTGGTCACAATTAAACTCGCATCATATTTCGAATTTTCATTTCTGATTCCATGAACTTATTGCTCGTCAATTTAGCCTCAATTTTAATTTGAAACAAATGGCGAATGCGCCTTTATGTAATGCCTACATGATACCAACGCAAAACTGGTTCATTATTTTTTAGACTCAACTGTCAGAATACCATGATTTTGCAGAAGCTGTGGATCAATTCAAATACAAAATTAACCAAAATAACACGAACACTTTATTTGTCAAACCCGACAATTGTTTCGCCAACAAAGTTGACCTCTTCAAAGGTAAACCCGTAACTGACGGGTATTTGTTGTTGAATATAGGGTTTAGCGATAGGTTTGGAGACTGGTTCAGTCTTATCTCAAGTAAGAGAGTCATTTCATATGGTGTTCCACAAGGCTTTTTTTTGGGACCTTTGTTATTTGTTATTTTTATTAATGATTTGATGAGAAGTGTCAGTGAGGGAGATCTATTCATATTTGCTGAGGATACCTCTTATATTAAATTTAATGAAGATTTACCTAGTTTGAAAAGTAGAACCCAAAATGGAACTCTGTAACTGATTTGACAGTTATAGTTTGGTGGTCAGCAGAGAAAGAACTGTATACATGGCTGTCACTCCAAGAGTTAATTTAATTATTATTATTATTATTTTCAAACATTACATAACTGCCTTGCTTTGTTATGGTTTCTTTTTCAAGAAACACCGGGTTCAAACCATGCACCTGAGGTGTTCCTGTTGATTATTTTGTTGTTATTTGTAGAACTATGTGACGTGCCCAACAGTACTGCTTTCTGCAAAGTGAGAAGGTGGTTTTCTGGGATCTCTTTCACAGCTTTACTGGTTTTATTAGATATCCGCCCTGTGGCCCCGAGGACGAAAGGTATCACCTTGTCGGTTTGAACTTAGGTGTCCCATAATAGGGTTATTATTATTTGCTTTATTACCAGTAGAGAGCATGTTTCGATATTATGACTGGAATTGTGAAATTTCTTTAAAAAACTGAAACTTGATGTAATGATGTAAATAAATATAAACAACTCGAATCTTTAACGATGTTAGTTCGAAAGAAAAATGTCATAATTCATGCTTAGGCGCATATTAGATCATTGTCACCTCACAAGAAATGTGACTAAAACACTGGAATACAGGATAAAATAATACCTATCGAGGACACTACTTTTTAACCATTATTTGTTTCGGCCCCTAGGAGCCACGATCTTGGAAATCTTTATTATTAGGGGGTATTGAATGATATCTTATTCTTATTCTTTTGGCGTTTAGTTTTTTAAATCTAACAATTTATATTTTTTGCAAAAAATGCCCCATGCTCCTGTCTATCACATATTTTCGAGGATCTGGGGACATGGGTTAGAAAAGAACGAAGCTTTTTTAAAATGTTGGGATACTCCTTGATATTATTTTTTTCTGCATTTTTTATCATCATCACAACATCCTTCCCGATTTTTATTTTCATATTTCAAAATCGGGATATGTTATATCTAATGCCTTTGTATTTTTTAAATACATAAACCTCAAAAATAGCACGATATTAAGTAGATACTTTCGTCACTATATTTGCGCTCGAAAAGTGACTTCGAAAGTATGTTAAAAATATTTTTTACAACCTTTTTAAATCGAAATGCAGAAAATGTCAGTGACAAGTTCTTAATAATAGTTACACGAACGCTCGTGTTGTCATTTATTCTTGTTAGTGTTTGAAATAGGATTGAATCATTCCCACCCTGAATTATTCTAGTCAACATTCACGACACCATATTACCATATTATTTTTTTTCTTACCGACATCGTCGAGTCTAAACTCCTCTTCCAGTTGCTCCCTTGTGGGCTCGTCGGCAGCATTTCCACTGCCACCGGTGGCCTCATTCTTGGCCGTTGGCTGTTTCATGCTCTGTCTCGTTTTGTGTCCTCGGAAAACGGCTTGGATCTTTGTTGCTGCCTTCTCCTCCTGAGGCGTTTCCGGTCTTTTGTTCTGTTGTTGGGTCTTGGCTTCGTCTAAGCTCGTCTTTGGTTTTGAATTGTCTGGTGTTGTCTTAGCAGATACGTTGTTGTCCTTCGGTGAGGTCGGGGATGTGTCGTTAGAAGAGCGCAACGTTATCGTGCGGGCTGATGGTGATTTTGCTTCAGAAATGTCTGTAAGGGAAACAATCTTTCTATTATTCTTAGGATGAACCCTTCTATTTTGAAATAAGAGACATGGAATTTATGGAAGTGATTTGAAATGTTGGGAATGAGCTAAATAGAAAAATGGAGAATATAACTCAATATATAAACAGTAAAAGACAATAATTAAAAAAAGTATTTTTAATTTATATCTGTGCGTCCTCATTCTTTAATTTTTTCCTACTTTTCGCAGAAGAACGCGTTACATCCTGAGTAAAATGTTTTACCGACTTCCCAAATAAAGGAGGTATACAATTCAACTGTATGTTTTTTATATATGTAACCCCGGTTAACATAGTAAACGTGCACGGATTTTGATGATTATTTTTTCATTTAAAACATAAAGATTGAGAGATAGTTCCACATCAAAATTTTCAAGGGGGCTTCATACAGCCCACCCCTTCTAAAATTCCCATGGTGTGCTAAAAAATCTTTAAAAAAATCGCAACTTTCTTTATTATATATTGTAATAAAACATATGATTTCTTAGAAAATACTCGAAAACTTCTCCATAAATCTAAGGGTTTTGTAGGGCTCTGAGAAGGTCAAAAATGTATTAAATTATGCAATACGACATTCAGAGATTCGAAAGCGCGCCCGCATCAACGGTCACTCGTCCAAACCGTTCCCAACGTATAGTGCTACTTAACTTCGATGATCGAAATCGGTCAGTGTTAACCCGCAGCTACGCGCTAATGTTTAACAAATAGCTATAAATCCGAATTGTAACTTTTATGAAATGATGAGTCATATATTTCTTCATAGGTATTCAAATAAAGAATTATTTCTTATGTAGAGTCTAAAGTGTACGATTTGCATTTGCAACAATGTACCTAGATTCGATCGCAACGAGCAGTTTTTCTCAAACCCTTTTTTTCTTGTTCTGTAAAAACCAATAACAATATTACATAAAAAAATCTCATAGAAAATAGAATTATTTTTTATTTGAATTCCTTGTGTGTTAAAATTATTGTCTAGTAGAAGCAGTTTCTATTCTACCCAAGAAGCATGTGACTATTAACCATGATTGTGAAAAAAATTGCTAAAAAACTAGATCCGAATTGATCAGATAAGACACTTGAAAAAGGCATTTACAAAAAATTGGACCGACGTTATTAGTTGGTGCACTGAAAAATACAAATTAATATTAATTCTACCTATTGGTACTTTTACATTTGAAGTTGTGCAGTTGCCGTTAGATTGATACTTTTGGCACCAACTTCAAAAGTACCAATAGAATATTATTTGTATTTTTCAGTGCACAAACTAATAACGTTGGTCCAATTTTTTGTAAAATATATTTATTTCACACTTTGAGTGTAACATTAGTCACGAAAATCGTTAAACGTTCACTAATACCAATGAAGATAGTTCTTATCCTATTACCCACGTACCTATATTCTTTACTTGTAGTTGTTATTATCAAGGTAGCAAAACATTGCTATGGAAAGATTTTAGATGTTACCATTTTATCACCGCTGTAACACGAAAACCATAACACTAAGGAAAAAATGTTCATTATAAATGTTGCTGCGAATACCTAATCTGGTCTTTTATGTGGAATCCTCAGTTTTTCAATTTTCAAGAGAAATCGACCCTTCCACTTAGCGGAAATACACATATTTGAGATTTGATTATTTCTGCAACTCGAAAACCGTAACTCTTGAAAAATTTTTCAATTCATACGTTTCCGGATATTGTCTTACCTTTAATTCTGCCACCTCAGATTTTCGACAAAAATTCGTCGGTCAAAAATAAGAATACAAAATGTTAAAATCATTAAAATTTTGAAGTTCGTGTCAAGAGTCTTCTATAGCTGAGAATCATCTCTTGGAACCAATTTCAAAATCTTAATGATTATTATATTATGGATTGTCATTGTTTTTAGTTCATCATCTAATGAAGTCGTCATAGTTATTTCAAAGATCTATTAACTCGCATACTATGCTTTCAAGATAATCTCATAGAAATTATTCCAAATATAGCTCAATATACTTTAGAATTTGAACACCAAATTAAAGATTATTTAAGTTTCAATTCATGTAGGTAAATAAAGAATAAAAATAAATGCGTTACACAAAATATTGTGGCGAGCCCGAAGAAATCCCATACGCACGACGATGTACTTTCTGTCAGCCAATGAATGCTGATCTAGATGCCGCGGAATATTTCCCTTTATTCTAGAATAAAGACGAGGACTTAGGCGCGTCTATAGTAAAATCATCTTACAAAGTCGGCTCATCTAAACATATGCGCGCGTTGATCACGCAGCGATGGCGTGGCCGCATTCAGGGTCACTCGAAATAAACTTTAAAATAATTTTCTAGTTCTGTTTATTTAGTTTTAATCATTAAACATAAAAGCTTAAATAAAAAAAACGAAAAATACAGCCTATTTAGGTAATGCAAACAAAACGATAACAATCATAAATCAAAGACCAACTCGATGAACTACATACATACGTCTTTAATAAAGTCCGCACCTGTTCCTGTTAGACGATTCGCCGTCAAAGCATACGCATTGCCCGTCGACGAAAATCTAACCAATGGGAACCGGGAATGGCTTCCAACGGTTTCGAATAAGCAGTTATCGTGAATTAGAATCTACACACTGCATCTACACGAGCATCCATCATCTCGAACTTCGGTGAAACGAAGATGCTCTCTCGATTGGTCGCGAGCAGTGGGCTGGTATATTAGTTTTTTAAATTGTAATCGGTGTTTATTTATTTGATTGGTTAAATAAATTATATTCAAGTCACCGATTGTTTGATTCCCAATTGGCCAACCAGAGTCCTGTTACGATATGTACAAGATGAACCTAGCTAGCTAAATTCATATTTTCACCTCTTCATTAATGTTGAAAATAAACAAATATTTTATATTAAAATATGTAACTTTTATTGACTCATCGTCTGCCCCACCATTTCCCATGGTTGGGAGTTCCTGAGACAGGTGCGTTCAAATATAGAAATTACTTAACTCTTAGCCATTTTTAGTAGTAATATCTGATGAGCGGCCTTTTCTATAAATATCTGCTAAAATTTCGCACAGGAAAGCCGCCATCCATCAACCAGAAGACATCCGGCTAAACCTACATAATTAGTGCTACACGTACGAAGCCGAAGCGGGTCTCTAGTGTTATCTAAAAATTTTAATTATCAAAATGAAAGCTACTTTGACACGTAGAGTGTGTACCACGCAGAGTTTGAATTAGCCGTTCCTTGAATACTAACTACTCAAGTTATTATTTTGAAAATACACTTGTCGACCTTAACTTCCTTATTTTAAATAGAACATGCAATTTTTTGTTTCATCTAAATTCTAGTATGAAATTGAAGGTGAGTTTTATATAAAAAATGCATCATTATCTTTGATAGATCTCGAAATATTCAGATATTTCTTAAATCTCAAAAACATAGGTATATTTAGGCCGGTCTGAGTCCCTTTGTTTTTCATATAAATAAGTTTTAAAGGAGAAAGTCCAAAACGTATTTTAATATTTGGTTTATAACAAAACTCCTAAAAGTTATACAGGGTGCTTTGAATCGGCCAACTAATTTCGACAGATTCAGAACTCAGTAACTCACTTATTTTTGACCGACGAACCCCGAACGGAGGAGGTATACAAATCAACCGTCTGCTTTTTTATTATTTTTTTAATTGTTTGTTAGCCCGTTGTATATATTAAACGTACTCCTATTTTGATGATTTTTGATTCATTTGAAAGAGGATACTTGAGAAATGTATCCATATTCGTAAAAACTCAAATCCGAAATTTCCTTCCCTCTGAAAACCGCCCTCGAAGGGGGTGGAGGGGGCAAATTTTCTCGAATATCGAAAATTCAAGATGCCAGAATTAAAGATCGGACAATATCCAGAAACGTTTAAATTGAACATTGTTTCAAAAGAGTTACAGTTTTCGGGTTACATTCATGTTAAAATCTCTCATATATGTATTTTCGCTGTGGGAGGGGCGATTTCATTCGAGAACTGAAAATCTCTGGGCACCACATGAAAGACAATAATATTTGCAGCAACATTTATAATGAACATTTTTCCTTAGAATTACGGTTTTCGAGTTAAGCGGTGGTAAATTGGTTAAATCTAAAATACTTATGCCTATTTCCGTAGTGATGTTCTGAGATCCCTACATAATAACAATTACAAGCAAAGAATATACGTGGGTAATAGGATAAGTACTATCTTCTTTGGTATTAGTGAACGTTCAATGATTTTCGTGACTAATGTTACACTCCAAAGTGTGAAATAAATATTTAAAAAAAATGGACAGACATTATAAGTTGGTGCACTGAAATCTAACTGCAACCGCACAGCTTCAAAAGTAACAGCACCAATAGAATTAATTTATCTCGTATTTTTCAGTGCACCAACTAATAACGTCGTCCAATTTAAAATAAAAATATTTATAAATACAACACCCGGTGTTCTTTCAAGTTAATATATGCCTTTTATTTCTTTTATTTTGGTACTACCGAGCGATCCAAAAAAACAACTCATCCTTAGTAGGCCTTCGAAAATGAGAACATGTCTTTGCTAAACACAGATAGGAAGCTCAAAAGTGATAGGTTATGTTTCACTCAACATAAATCAGAGAATAAAAAACATCAGGAAGGAGCATCGCTATTATTTTAGAGAGACAACTTTCCAGTGGCGTAACATTCCAAATAATGTAAAAGTATCATGAGAATAATATATTTAATTAATTTTCTTCTGATCGTTTGAAATTCTGAAATTTCAATTCCATAGTGGTATACATATATCAAGAAGATATTACAGAATATTTATGTATAAATTGTTAATGTCGATATACATAATGTATATAATAAATAGAAGTACCTACTGCAAATTATTCAGTTGAATAAATTTACTTGGATTATAAAATATTTTGAATCATCGATTATGACTCGTAAGTTTAAAAATTTAACAACTGAAATGTATCTGTCCGATGGCTAAAGGCCACAAGATTTTCTAAAATTTTTTATGGGCTTAGATTCGAAGGCTTTCGGAAATACACTTCTATTTATTTTATTTCAAATGATTTATTATTAAATTATTTATAATATTTTACTGGCCTTTAAATATAATTAATTTAATACATAATCCTAATATTATTATCCTTAGTAGGTAATGCTGTTTTTCACATCATGATTTAAATTTATTTTTCACAATAATTTTCATGTTACGCCTATATATATGTTATTTGTTTAAATTACGAGAACAAGACAACCAAACGAATGAGTCTTGCGTGGTGTTTAAGATGGCGACTTCCGTCGCAGATTATTATTGAGTGTTTAGATGGCAATGCTCCTTCCTGATGTTTTTATTCTTTGATATACATGCAATTGCAGATGATTCAAGTAAATACACGTTCCCCATTTCGAATGCCTACTGCGAATGTTTTTTTTTTCGGATTGTTTGATATTAGCATTACCTACCTATACCTACATAAAGATATTATTGCTTAGATGACAATAATCGTTGACCTAGCTAAGCGGTTGGTTGTGATTTGACATATTTGAATGTCAACCTAATATCATTATTCATTTAGTGATTGTCAATACTGTCAACCGGTTTAGCCTCTTAAGTGTTAATATCAGCAAGTGTTTTAAATAATAATGGTTTGCTTCGCTTTATTTACTCAACATATTCGTTTGTTTGTACCTACCTATTAGATCTGTCAAGTGTTTCAAATTTTACAATAATTACCATTTTATAAATTAGGTGACCGGATCAAGCCACATTTGCTTATATTTAAACTTAACAGGCTAAATGACTTTAACAGGAATGTTAATAATTTTACTAATATATATATATATATATATATATATATATATATATATATATATATATATATATATATAAGTGTTAAAAAATGGGACTTCTGCCGAAGTTATATGGGGCTTAAATAAGAAAACTCTTTTTGCTGTCCAAGCTTTCGGAACTATTTATTTCCATTCTCAAGGCTAAAAATATATATGAAAAAAAAAAAATATTAGTTTGGAATGATTTCACAAACTGAATTTGAAACTTACTCTGCAAGTGAGGATTATAATTTAAAGCGGTACAGACTGTACACAGTTGAAGAATTCCTCATAATGGTCTTAAAAGCTAATACAATACACAGTTAAAATTACACATTAAAACAGTAGTTAAGACAATATTTACAAGGTGGAGATACAATTACATATTTCTTGATACGGTCACAAAGGGGTTGAAGGAAAGGAAAGGAATTACATTCTAACCAATGAGTCCAATTTAATCAAAAGAAAAATACACGAAATGATAGAAATTACGAAAGAACCGAGAGCTATGAACACTTGTACCGATTTACGTGGGCTCAGTTCTGTTTACTCCTACTTGATTTCAAAATTTTGCGCCAACAACGTAAATAATCGTACATAGGTTAGGATTGTCTTGAAGCCTGCATACATTTTGATATGAATACTTTTATGTTTTGAGTTCTGTGTCTTCTATGGTATCAATCGTTATATGCCCAGTGTACCGCTTCTATGTTCTGTGGAATCTTGATCTCCCACCCAGTTTTCGAAAAATTTGAAAAAAACTGTTTAAATATTTTCCTCTACATTCCTTTCTTTTCCTTCAACCCCTTTCAGTGAATTAGTTGTTCTAGAAATGTGACCGTATCAAGAAATATGTAATTGTATCTCCACCTTGTAAATATTGTCTTAACTACTGTTTTAATGTGTAATTTTAACTGTGTATTGTATTAGCTTTTAAGACCATTATGAGGAATTCTTCAACTGTGTACAGTCTGTTCCGCTTTAAATTATAATCCTCACTTGCAGAGTAAGTTTCAAATTCAGTTTGTAAAATCATTCCAAACTAATATTTTTTTTTCATATAGAAAATGACATTAGGTGACATTTAAATATGTTAAATCACAGCCAACCGCGTAGCTGTTTGAGCGATTTTTTCATCTGAGCAGAAATATCTAAATTCCTCTAAATCAGTGGAATTTAGGTATGCTAATAACAAACGAAAGAGGAATAAAAAGAACATAGAATAACATGAAAAAATGCAGGGTGTTTTATTTTAAATAAGCGAATTATTGCGTTCGGAATTGGTAGAAATTGGTTGGCCGATTTCAAAGATACATAAATATTGATTGATAATTTTTTGGAAAAATCTCTATATTTCCAAAACTATCAAAAATAATGATGCATTATGTTTATGAAACTCACATTTTATTTCAAAATAGAATTCCAAAATCAAATAAAAAGTAGCATGTTCTATTTGAAATAAGCGAGTTAATGCCAACGTCAAAATTTTTGACCTTTGGAAATTGCGAGAAACCCCGAAATATGTTTTCAAAATTGTAAATAGAGTGGTATTTGAGTCTTGGATCTTTATCGCATTTGAATAGACTGCAAAATCACGATTATGTATCGTAATCATAAGAGAGCATTGAATTAGTTAATTCTATAATTTATTTCAATTATTTGTTAAATTATTAAGACAGATAATATTTAATAGTTTTTATTTATTATTAGGCATGCAAACTCAGTTCAAGTGATAAAACATTAAAAATAAATAATTACATTAAAATGAGGATTAGCGAATCAAGCCAAGTTTATTAGGTTATAAAATCTAACGTGTGTACTGAGCAACTATCAGTCAGAATAAAAATCTTACGGGAAGCAATACACATACGTAAAAGTCAATAATCAAACCCTTATATCGAAACTTGTTTCTCTAAAAATATATTTTGTCCCAATCGTACCCCTGATGTTATCCTATCCACATAAAAATTCATGAAGAAAATCCCGCTGAAAGAGTTCGTCGTAGGGCGGGTATATGAGCCCATATCGACCCTTACATGTGTAAAAATATCCAATCTTGCAGAAGCTACCACTGTGAGAAACGAATATATCAACTGATATCCTGATAATATCATGTAAGTATAATCTAGAAACCAATTTTATTGTGTTATAAAATGAAATCAAGGACGTATGTGTTTGCAATTACATAATAATAATAATAAACTTTATTCATTTTTTTGTGTTTGAATACATTTCTAAACTTAAGTACTTTTAATATGAAAAGGCGAAGTTCAGCTGTGCTTACCAGGGTTTGCACCCTGTTCTTCCACTTAGCCCTAAAATGCAGTAGTAGTAGTTTTAGTATAAAATATATAAATGTATATTTCACTATCTATACCTGTTTATGGTATAATTTATTCATTTTTAATGCCTGAACATGTTACAGGTGAACATACGCCGTTAATACAATCATTAAGTAAAATAATTTTTAGTTCTTTTTGGAACTGGGAATAATACTTGTGACATATCTAATTGCTCCGCCAGTTTATTTTGAAGTTAGATTTCAGCAAATACTTCTTAAAGTGAACTGCATCATACGTAGTGTTAGTCCAAATCATTTATTTTTTGGAAATAAAAGGGTCGATTTATGCCTTCATACCTTCTACGTGTATCCCGATCGCTTCCCGCTAAGCTTTGTTTTATGAAAATGAATTTGGTGAGCATGGCATAGGGGGTACAACTGATCCAGATCACGTTTATTTTAACACACATAGAAGCCCATACCTGAATCTATGGCATCGTGCGTATGCCAATTGCTTCCGCTGTTTTTTAAAATTAATAAACATAGGTCACGTAAAAACGTAATGATTCGCCATTCTCTAAACTGGTACATTGGTACATTCTTAATGGTGATTGGTCCCTTCAACGAGCTGGTAATCTAATACTAATATTTCCCCTAATAACGTATGCTACAGAAACGACGAAAACGTCGGTATAATTAAAAATTGGTAAAAGCCTTTACCTATGACTTCCCTCGACAAACCACCCCGCTTCGAGATGGAAACAACCTCGTCGCTTCTACCGTTCTTATATTGACACTTAATATTTTGGACACCCTGTATATATGATTAACGAAAACCCTCACATTGCCGGTAGTCCTTTAAGATGCATACCAAAATTAGTTGTCCTAGGTCAAGCGGTTATTGAGCTACAACGCCAATAGACTACAGACAGACAGACAGTCTGAAGGACTTGAGATACCATGATTTTCGTGATCTAGGAACCCCAAAACGTAAATATCATAAAAAAATTCGAGACCGATTTTTTACGTGAATACAATAGTTCCCTTATTGAGGGAAGTAAAAAGGAAATTATTAATACTGAATAAAGAAAAACGTTGCTACTCAAAATTATTGGATGGAATAGATATATATAGCTACAATAAATAACTTAAAGAAAACTAAGTCTGACTTTATTAGTTAATTTATTGAATAATATATAGTATAAATAGAAATACATAATGTAAAAACCATATACATATTTTATATTTCCGCAAGACAATCTCTATTATATTATTGTTATTTTATACTTTTTAGTGCAAGATTTAATGAAGTCGAATGAACTTTTAATTTTGTATCATCGTAGTTAATGACCCACAAAGAATTTTCTGGTTTGAAGATGGTAAAAAAGGTGCCTCTTGGACAGGATTAAAATGAGTTCAACTAGGTAAGCATTAATTTTGTTACACAGGAAAACAGAAATTAATATTTAGAAACATTATAGAGTTTTCAATATAATTTATTAATAAAAATTGAGGTAAAAAAGGGATTTTGTTATGAGAAAAAGGCACCCTTTAGGAATTGGTTGGTATACCTTGTCACCAAAATCCAAACGCTGGAAAACCATTGCTTTGAATATCAGTGAAACTCAAATATATAGTAATGTGGGAGTTGTAATTTTACCACCGCTGCAACTCGAAAACCGTAACTCTAAGAAAAAAATGTTAGTTATAAATGTTGCTAACATAATCTGGTCTTACATGCGGTTGCCTCAGATTTTCCATATTCGATAGAAATCGCCCCGTCCACATAGCAAAAATACAAATATCTGAGATTTCAACATCACTGTAACTCGAAAACCGTAACTCTTTTGAAAAAATGTTTAATTTAATTGTTTCCGAATATTGTCCTATCTTTAATTCTGCCACCTCAGATTTTCGATTTTCGAGAAAAATTGCCCCCCGGGGTGTTTTTTTTTTGATAGAAGGAGATTTCGGATTTTAGTTTTTACTAAAAATCTAAACCGGAGTACGTTTTCTATACGAAACGCGCGTACGAACCAAAAAAAAGCAGACAGCAGTCGAAATGTATACCTGCTGCGTTTGGGTTCGTTGGTCAAAAAATTTGAATTTTTGGATATTTTTTTGGCCAATCGCAGGTTGTTCTCAAAAAGGTAAGCTTGATCAAAAATTTTATTGTTGTCTCAGTAGTTCTTTTTCAAATGAATGAATGAATGAATCACCAATATCAAAATATTTGTACTTCTTTTGGGATGTCGAAGTAGGTAGTCAAATGAGACGTGACTCTAGAGTCAGATGGGAATTAGTTGACTTGTCAGATACAATGGATGTGTTCGAATAATCATTTAAATGAGAATGGTCCACGGCAGCAATAATATTTGCACATAATAAATTAATCTGTATGCCTTTTATGTTGGAAGAAGAAGAAGAATAACTGTACTATATAAATCTGTATATTGAAAATAAGTTTGATTTTTTCAGAATCTTCCAAATATCATTTCTGTCATGTCGGTGTTACATGTTGTGTGTTGTGCATGGTCTAATTTCTCTGCAAGGGAGATGTTTTAGATTTATTTCCAAGCTGAAGCTATTTTGTAAATATTTCAAAGAACATTTGTCTGAAAGGCCAAATAATACCTAGAATACCTGCTTTAATTGAAACTGTAAGACAATCAACTGAGAAAGATTAAAATACCTACACCAGTTTAATTCAAATTTTATGTAAGTTAAAGAATATTTATACAAGATTTGTTTACATCAGCAATCAGCAGCAATGTGTCCCATCATAGGAGGTTTTAGAACAAGAACTACGTAATAATTCAAACGAACGAAATGTTATGCAAAATGAAGTTCAAAAATATATATGGACATATAGACACTTTAAATGTTTGTTATGGTCGTTGCATTAGTTCAGGTTTGTGCATTTATTGTTGATCAATAAAAAATTTCTGCCCCGAAAAATGACAAGTGACAAAATTTTCAAATTATTCAAGTAAAGACATGTTTCCATATCTAATTGGCATATTTCTAAGCAGATTTTTCGATCATCGGATACATAAGTGATGTGTAATTATAAATCACTTCAAAGATAAACAATTAGTGTAGAGCTCCTAAAGGTTCTTCGTTCTTCTGCAATAGGCTGGTTAATTGATGAATGTGAACTTAGCTATGCTTAATCTTTCCATCTAATGAGAATTGAAAATATCTCTGTGATAGGTCACGTTCTGATATTATGGCAAGTAGATAGCATCCTATAAAATGTGAGAACACGCAAATCTGAAAGTGGAACTTTGCCTTATCGACAAAATGTGGATTTTTTTTTAAAATTTGAGAATTTAATACAAAATTTATTATGTAATGATGATGTTCTATAGGTAAAAATAATAACAATATGACTGTTTAACTAGTATGACTGATTTATTCAAGCGTATAGGTAATATCCAGTGCATTTACAAGTCGACCCAAAATATTGGGAAACCAGAATACCATATTTTCTCTTTCGTCGCCATCTTGAGAAAAAAATTTTTTCACGTAATTGTACCTCGCATTTTATCTATCGAATGCGTTTGCTGACGATGGACTATTTTTTTTATTTATTTTTATTTACTATGATGAAGAGAAAAAGTGTATTATTGTTCAGTGCCGATTTTTTTCTCTATATTTGCTTTTCGAGGCAGTTGCTTTTACTGAAAACACGATAGCGGTACAGATGCGCAAAGTAAGACCAAGACCTCTTGCACCCTTGGTATTGGTCTTGGTCTTCCATAAAATCCTTAGTCTTGCATAGACGGTCTTGGTATTGGTCTTGCTCTTGCTGCTAGACATGCAAGACTTCGCAAGATTCTGGCAAAAATGTTGCACTTTTTATAAGAGCGAAAAACTCGTGCAATTCTAAACCTTAACTATTTGATAAATTCAAATGAAGAAAAACCCTGCAATATGTATCGGAAGTATCTAATTGATAAATGTATCAGATTGCATATAGTTATATTTATGAAGAATCATTCTTTGCTTCCAGTTACCCACAAAGATCTGATTTGGTCAGACGGTTGGGTCAATTTACTCAGATCATAACAAAAATGAGATAGTTTGGATGCAGAGCACTAATCAACTGTCAGATCAGGTGTTCGGGTCTCTTGAACAACTGACATGCCCCTGATCCATTTATATAGAGACATGGATCTCGCTAATTCGAAAAATGACGAAACAAGTGTAAGGAAGATCGAATAATTTTAAGCTCCGTGTAGTTATCTGTTTTGGTATTTTCCGGACACTAGCTCTACTTAGATCGTGTGGTGCTAAAGTGTCATGTTTAAAGGTTATGTTTCGTATTTAATTTTGATGTTAGACCCTCCATAAATAAATCAAAACTCATACGAGACTTTATTTTTGTCAAATATTTTGAAAGTTGACATGTAGTTTACTGCTTACTATCAACATGTTCCTAAATACAAGCCATTAGCCAAGCTTAAATTATATTATCAGTCAATGCCATACCCCTATATTGAGTCCACGGCCATTTTAACTCTGGTCAGGCTAATGGTTTGTATTTAGGAATTCGCTGTATATCTATGAATGTGACAGAAAATTATCATAACCTGATAAACAGATAATCAGCTGATTTTAATCATTTTCGATCTTAGGATTTGACTGTGCGAAATTTCCGACATAAGTACCAATAATTTACCTGAGACGTCAGATAACTGGTTACTTGACTGGACTACGTTTATAATATTGTAACGAATCATCCGTGTAAAATAAATCTACTATCCGGTGTGTTTCATGGTATTATATTTTTAATATTCTTTAATTCTGTAGCCTATCTCTATTAACTTTACTGGATTAAAAGAGAATCGCTGGAATTTAACTGCCTCATCTATATATTTTGACTGCAAAGTTCGAGTCAATTATTTTCAGTCCGGTTCAAAGTATGGGACAACCGACATCAGAAAGTCATAGTGCGGGTTTTGAATATAAATTGTTAATAGTTGCTTATAGATAATCGTTAACATAAATTGTACATAGTAATGGACTTCAGTTATTGGATTTAAATATGTATAAAGAAATAATATTGAATTATTGAAAATAAATTGTATAATAAATGAGTGAAAATGAATGAAGTCATTTTATATGCCCGTTACCATTTATATCTATACTTTACTCCTTTTTCGTTCCAAGTATTTATTATTTCAATTATATTATTATTATATCAGCTTGTTCGGTCAATACTATCTAATTTAAATTTTAAGAGCCACGCCCAAATTTTATTAATCGATAATTTCATCTGATCTCTGTTCTATACTACTAGGTTGGCAGTCGTAACTCACAGACATTCAATATAGTATAAGCTGAGAGATGCAGAGATAAATCCCTTGTTCCACTTCCAACCGGAATCCCTTTGTACATAATAAAATTTAATATTCTCGAGCTTTTCAGCCACATTATAATGGAATATAGAATTAGGACTTCGCCTTTCTCTGGAAGAAAATGTTTTGTTTGACCAATGTAATACAGCACAATAAATAAATGTGCAAAATGGAAAAATTAATGGAATGACGATGCTATGCTTTTGGCGAATTCACCAACTGCTTGTAGTGCTAAGAGATAAAGTAACCTTAGCTCATAATTTTCTGTCACAATATGAAGAATAAACCGGTTAACACGAATTTTTCACAAAAGTGACAGAGTCGGTTCTAAATTAACACCAGAATATCTTTTATAATGAAGTAGATAAAATTTATTCGATTTGAGCATCCAGTTTTGGTTCTTACGCAATAGGTAATTAAGCTTAACTGTAAAACTGAACCTGATAAGTTTAATATAAATTTTATACTTTATTTATAAAATGTAGAGGCAATGTCATTTAAAAAATATAAATAATCACTAAAAAGTTCCTGAATACTGATCTAGCTAGACTTATGCTGATTTAAATAGACCATATATAATTTCTCATGAACGAGTGAGAAAATATATTACCTAGAAACAGACAAATTAACATTTTTTTTATTTCTCTACATCATTTTTAGAAACTAGACTCTTCATAATGAATGTAAAATGCATAATCGATTTATTATTAAAATCTATTAAGTCTTGTAATGTTTAGTGATTAGTTTCTACAATTAATATACTTAGATTCTTCGTTTTCTCTTGTTACCAAACCGTAAACATAGTACCTGAATCATAACTGGGCCTCAGATAGTACGGCTTTGGTCTTATTTTTTTCTCTATCTTACGAGAGCTTTAAATTTTTTATTTACCTAAAGAATATGTTTCAAGTAATCACTAATGATGGACCATTTTATTATCACAGGACTCGCACTCCATTATAAATATTCTGTGTCTAGGTACAAAACCAATCATTTCTAGCTCTACGTGATATCACAGTATAAAGATACTGTGATGATATTGTAACGAACTTGGGATGTAGTGTCGGCGCCGTTCGGAATATAGGTAGTCGTGTGCGATTCGTCGAAAGGCGGAGCACCTTGGCGATTACGGGCTTTGGTGGGGCCTGGGTGGTGTGAGTGTGGGGCATGCTGCTATTGGTCAGCGATGCATGCCAGGGTTAAAACGATATCCCGAAGCATCAGTTAGTTCGCGCTTGGTGGAAAGCACACGTGGCGTTGTAAGACTTTTGCTGAAGATTCGAGAAGGAGGGACTTGCCTATATATTGCCGCGGAGACAGTCAGTCCGGGGCAGTCAGCCCGGTATGGTGAATACGGTGGAGACCGGAAGTACGGTGCAGTCCGACAGTTCGGTGGGTCCTTAGTAGGGGGCCATAAATAAATAACGCTCGGTTGTAAATAGTGTAAATACTAAACATAAATTTTACATAGGAATCGATAGTAGCTGTAAGTTATATAAATAGTGTAGTGTAGGGTATATAAGACTGTGATGATAAACTTTGAAAATAAATAATTCCGTCATGTTTTATATGCTCGTTACAATACCTATCTTCTTTAATTTTAACATATACAAATTTCGATTTTTGATAGGGTGTTTTTAGAGGGAGCGGTATTGATGTCAACTCAGTTCTTTTCCGAATATGTTAAAACTGGAGTCAATCAATAACTAGCATCTAATTATTTTGTTATTGTATTTTCCATGTTGGATGAGTATTTTCATTATATTTTTGTTTTAAAATGTGAATTTGACAATAAAAGAGGTAAAGTTGATTCTAATCAATTAATTTTAAAACTTGACTACATTTGACGGTTTCAATGTATCCAAACCACGTGTAATAATTAAATTAAAATAAAATATATTTATATATGGTTCTTGAGACAGCACATATAATTTGAAACTGCGATGAATAAAGTTAATTTTAAGATCACCATTGAAATCAATTTATCTTGTCATGTTTGTGGGTTGAGGTTAGAAGTTAATTTTAATTTTAGCCATTTTTACCAAACAATTACAATACAAGTTTCTGATATTATTTTTATTTATGTCCAATATTATGAAGCATGATAATATTATGGGAAGATATGTTCTATCAATTCCAAATTTATGATTGTACAACATAATTTTAATTAGAAATAAGATTTATTTTTCATAGTTATATTTCTCATACTGTTTTTAGCATTTTAAGCCTTAATATGGTATAATATAATCAATTTACACATACAAATGTAAAATGAAATAGAAAATAAGATCTGTTTTTCATATCATTTTTTCTCTTAAATCCTTCTTAAATGGCTGCTTTTGCATTGTCATAAGAATTATTTTTTTATTTATTTTATTTACACCTATGTCCTTCTGAAATGGTTGTTTTCATTATTTTAGGTCTTAATAAGATATAATATGATCACACATACAAGTGGAAAAAAAATTAAAATTTAAATTGTAAATAAATTTTATTTTTCGTAGTAATATTTTTAATATTTTTTTCCTCCTAAATATTTCTGAAACAACTGTTTTAAGCATTTTATGTCTACCTTGTATTTGAGACTCCTCCCACATGACATCTTTAGATACTACGAAATTCCATTGGAGCAAAATACTTTTAACTTAGGATCTAAGAGTAGTGATGCGCAAAGCAAGACCAAGACCAAGACCGATATGGTCTTGGTATTGGTCTTGGTCTTGCACCCTTGGTATTGGTCTTGGTCTTGCATCAGATCCTTAGTCTTGGTCTTGGGTCTTGGTCTTGCATATATGGTCTTGGTATTGGTCTTGGTCTTGCTGCAAGACTTGCAAGACTTAGCAAGACTCTTGCAAAAGTTTTGATCTTCTTATAAGTGTGAAAAGTTGTTGCGATTCTAAACCGTAATTGCTTAATTCAAATGAAGAAGAACCGTGCAATATGTAGGGAAGTATGTAATTCATAATCTATAAAATTGCCTATACCTAATTATATTATCATTCGAAATGGATAAATTTTAACCGTATAAAAAAAATTTCATTGTCCAGAACAAACACACCTGGTGTTGTAATGGTAACAAACCATTCTAGAATAAGTAATGAGAATAAAACTAGGTGCGTAGAATTAAGTTAGGGCAAGTGGGATGCGTAATTGATTAATAAAGTTTATAAATTAATAATCACCATTCACATATGAGAATCGTACCTTACTAGCGCGACTTAGTCTGCTTGTGCTTTCTTGGTATAATCTGTTGCAACTGAGCACTCATTTTACTACATGCATCATACTTCCATTTCATAACTCATTCTCTCGCTCATTCTACAATGGTTTTGTACCATTTTCTTTTAAAGAATAGAAAGAATCTCTTAGATTGGATATTGGGTGAAAGCGATTAAAAGTATTTGGTTTATAAATCTAACTAACTTTTGTACAAAGCTTTTTCCAAAATAAAAGGAAAATTAAAAACAGGTAGAGATTTGTTAATACGCGCGTTTATAAAACTATGTGTTTATTTCAAAAATCAGTCGTGTGAATGACCGAAAAAATACTTTCAAAATATGGGCAATCTAAAATTTCAAAAATCTCCAAAAGATATCAGATTTATAGATGATTTGTAACGTTTGCTTAAAACATTCTGCGCGATAGAAAAAATAATAAAAATAAAAATCCGTGTAGTTTACCTTCCCCTGACTACGAACTGTCGGGATTCTTTGAAAACAGCTCGTTAAGGGAAATCCTAGAAGGTTTTATTAAAATAAAGATCGATAATAAGGAAGTTCAAAGATTAAATTAATTAGGTTATTTAGTAGCGTTTCTTATCTAATCATTAAGCAAAAGAATATGTTTCCTACCAAATTGTTGTTTGATTACGGAACTGCAAGAGTCTTGCAAGTCTCGCAAGTCTTGCAGCAAGACCAAGACCAAGACCAGGTTAGTCTTGGTATTGGTCTTGCACCCCAGTATTGGTCTTGGTCTTGGGTCTTGGTCTTGCATAGACGGTCTTGGTCTCGGTCTTGGTCTTGCAATTTCGCAAGACCAAGACCAAGACTTCAAGACCAAGACCAGTCTCGCAGCATCACTATCTAAGAGTAATAAAAATAATGTAATCATATAATTTTGTGGATAACACAATGTGCAAAAGAGAGAAGAATCAATTCGTCAAGAGTTCTTTGAATTTTCCATACATTTGGATGATGTGAGTTTATGTAACGTTTGCAGCCGTCAATTTTTATCGGGAAATGTTTGAAAGTTTATAAAAATATCTAAAACAGTAAATTATTAACATATCCAAGAAAATCAATAAAAATATAAAAATTAGGAGTTAAAAACTGTATTGGTATGATGAATGTTTAATATATAAAATAAAATCAATAATTATATAGGTATACCCATAACCTGTTACAAATTCATAATGAATCTCTTAAATTTCAAACACAAGTTTGAGTGTATATTTAGTAATTCATGGAATTCAGTTTCACGCTGGCAATGTACCGACAGAACTTTCTATACAAAGTCCATATAGCTCTGTATTTAGTTCGCTTATATTTAACAATTTCTTTGATGATATTTTCCATTTGATTGTGAGCTGGGCTTGAATTTTCCGTTCTGTAAGCAATTACAAATTGAATGGAGCCTCCTATTGGTATATTGTATTTTATTTCAACTTTCAGATCACGCAATGCTCGACCATGTGCTTTCAATATAAATTGTTAGAAGTTATACGAAGCACCGAAATTGCACAGCTGAGCGCCGTATCAAATGCTCCAATAACTCCAATAACTATCGAAGCCATATATCTATAATAGATGATAAGCATTTTGAATAATTCAGATGCAGGCTGACACTATACATTCTATAAATCACTGAATAGCAAATAGGCCCCCAAAGGGGACGTATTTTGATTTCAACTTTACGAGTTTGTCCCCGATTTAAGTCCAGGATGCGCATGTAGCTTATATCTAACTCAAGAGGATTGCTGATTTATTGATTATGAAAAAGACAATAGATGCCGCTTTTTTTTGGGGTTCAGTACCTAAGAGGTGACATGAGGAACCTTAGTATCTTGCTTTTCTTTCATCAGATCTCCCGCTAATCTCCGAAAGTAGGAATGTAACATATCTGAATAAATATTTTTTACAAAAAATTGGACAGACTTTATTAGTTGGTGCACTGAAAAATATAAAATAAAATAATCTTATTGGTAGGTACTGGTAATTTTGAAGTTGTGCAGTTGTAGTTAGATTGAAAACTTTTGGCACCAACTTCAAAAGTACCAAAATCAATAGAAATTATAATATTTTCAATTATTCAGTGCACCAACTTATAAAGTCGGTCCAATTTTTTGAAAAAAATATTTATGTCACACTTTTGAGTGTAACGTTATTCCATCAAAATCAATCAATGTTCACCAAAGAAGATAAACTTATTTGAGTTTACCACTGCTGTAACTCAGAAAGCTATAATTTATTTGAAAACTTTCCACATCAAATGTTGCTAGATATAATAATAATAATAATATATTCTTCAAATTCAAATGTAACAAAAAAAATCCATTTTAGCAAAATAATAATTAATTCGTATAAAATAACAGATTATAATTTCTAATTTGTTAGGTCTGCACCTAGATGTTTACACATCTGTATTTGCAAGAAAAGTGCTCACAATAATTAGTTAACCTATACTTTTATCATAATGATGACAAAACAATATATAAAATAAAAATAAGAATTAATAAAATAAACTCAAAATAAGAATAATTTCATATCAATATTTATGACACAAAAATGGTATAAAATATAAGCAATAGCACAATTAATATAAGGTACATACTTTATTGTTTGCGAGAGTCTGTTAGGTACCTACTAACTTAATAATTTTTGAAATTTCGCCCAATTAGATGCTATATATATTCTACATTTATGACTGTATAATTTCATGCTAGTAGCATTTTTAATATTAGTTGGTATAATATTATAAATCTTTGGGGCTAGATAATTTATACTTCTTAAATTTAGATTTCTGTTACTGTTACTAACTGAAATTATAAGATGTTTATTTGTTTTATTTCTGGTTTCGTAGAGGTGGCTTACATAATTTTTTACTTCTGGTTTCTTGAAAACATATTTGCACACATTCAATACATATAGGGAACGAAGGTTTAAGATCTCTTCAGAGTATAATCGTTGAGTAGAATAAAGTTTATTTTTTTGAAGTATTACTTTTAGTATGTAGTTTTGGACTACATTTATTTGTCTTAAAGTACTTTGATACAAGCCGCGCCATATGACAATACCATAACTCAACAATGACTCTACAAGAGCTTTATAAACGTTAAAGATAAGTTTTTTTGTCAGTATTTCCCTTAGAATATAAAACTTGTGCAATAGTTTCCTAATATTATTTGTCAGGCCCGCTACATGTTGTTCCCATTTAAGGTGTTTGTCTATAATGACGCCTAAGTAAGTTATGTCAGACACTTCAGAGATACAATCATCAAAATTATCTACATAGATTTTATTAAAATTGGGTCGATTCGCTGAGGTAAGGGAAAACGCAATATATTTAGTTTTCTTAATATTTAAAGTTAACTTCAAGCCATTTTTTTATTTTTTCTAAACCTTGTTGTGTTGATTTTTTTCCATCAAGCCATGTATCAAAATAGAAGAATACTGCCGTGTCGTCGGCATAGGATATTACAGAGGCATTTTGCACATTAATATTAGTATTAGTACGAGTTTATATATGCTGTAAATAAGATAGGACCTAACACAGTGCCTTGTGGGACACCTATTTTTACTATTAAGGGATCACTTATAATATTTCCAACCTTTAATAACTGTGTTCTCTCATGAAGATAGCTCCTGAAGACCTCTAACGCTGTGCCCCGCACCCCATAAGAATTTAAGACGTCAAGAAGTTTATTATGGGGGACAGTGTCAAAAGCCTTCGCTAAGTCCAGAAAAACTGATAAGCATTTATTTCCTACATTCAGATGTTCAGTGATATTTTTATTAAGCTCATATATGAAACCAAATTGTTTGTTTGAAAGAATGTTATTATTTGTCAAGAATTCAACAAGCCTTTCTTTTAAGCATTTTTCAAAAATCTTTGTAAATGTGTCAATGACACTAATCGGCCTGTAATTGTTTATATCTGCCTTGTCTCCATCCTTATGAACGGGTGTTACTAATGTGGTTTTGAATACTTTGGGGACTATGCCTGATTTAAAGATTAAATTAATTATATGTACCAAGGGTTTTATTAGATGTAAGTGCGAGTGTTTTATGATCTTGGATCCTATGCCATCTATGCCTGCAGCGCAATTATTTTTTAATGAACCTATCTGCTTTATTATATCACATTCTCTCACTGGCCTCAAGAACATGGAATTTATGGAACATTAATTATTTACAATTGGTCTATCAGGATTTTTGAATTTATTGAACATTTTTACGCCAATATTTACAAAAAAATCATTACAGTAGTTGGCCATTTCTTTGATATTAGAAAAAAGGCTCATTATTGTTTTTAACTTGAATATTTCCTACATTTTTATTTGTTTTTATATTTATTGCGTCGGATACTAACTTATATATTTTTCTAATGTCACCCCAACTGTTTTCTATTTCCTTCTTGTAGTATTCATTTTTACATTTAGTAACTATCTTATTCAAGTTATTTCTATGTTTTATATTTATTTTTCTCTTCTATATTGCAAGGAGCTGATAATAATTTCTTTTTCATTTTATCGCTAATTTTTATTGATTGTATTAATCCGTTTGTTATCCACGGCTTTATTTTCTTAAATTCTTTATACCTAAGAGTTGTAGTTTCAGTAGCGACCCTGAAAGCGCTCGATATTTTTTTACAAAATTATCACTTGCTACATTTACATCATCTACGTCATTTATCCCAGGCCAATCTTCTCTGGAATAACTAGAAACAATGGTATCAAATGTTTGAAAATTTAATTTCGAAATAATTTTATTTACAAATTTCGGGCTATTTTCTTTATTACAATGTGTACTGTAAATATTCACCATAACTGGGAAATGGTCAGTCATATCACAATATATAACATATGACGAGTGTTTCAGTTTTACTGTTTTTAATTTTGTTTTTAAAAATATATGATCTAAACAGGAACCATGTTCAGTTGTCAGTGTCACTCGTGTGGGACCATTGATTAAAGGGTTTAGACCATAATAATTTAGAATTGACATGTATGAGTTAACAAGCTCATTTGTTTCATTGATATTGATATTTACATCACCAAAATATAACTCTACAGTGATTTTCAAGTTTCAAGAAAACAATTAGGATTAGTAGACGGTGGTCGATACACACAAGTGACGCCATAATTTGTGCCTGCAGATATAAAAGAAATTCTACCCATGCTTACGTCAGACTCTCGCAATTTATAAATTTTAAAGTCAATGTCTATCTTGTCCCTAACATAAATCAAGATGCCATCATTCTTGTTATGATTGCCATAATTGTAAAAAGTATTATAACCCTTAATATTATATAGTTTTTCATTAATTTGCCAACACTCACTCAGTACAATAATATCACATAAAGATAGTTTGTAAGTTTCAAGAAAGAGTAGAAGGTCATTAAAATTCTTTGGCACACTACGTATGTTAAAATGTATGATATTTAAGAGTTTATTTTTAATATTTATTTGAGATACTACCTTATCACAGTCAATGTTTTCGTATTTATGGATATTGTCTTCCAGATTATCCAGCATATTAAGTACTTCCGTTTTTTGTTGTACCGCCATCATAGCTGACGGTAATCTATTTTGCTTTTTAGTATGTCTATTAAGTGTTTGTAAGATGGACACTGGAAACTGCTTGCTTCATGACTCACACTATATTTGGTGTTGTATTTTTTATTTGCAGATGCGCAATTCGAACATTTTTTCACTGTTTTTGGAAATTTTTGTACAACATGTTCTTCCGAACAATACTCACAAACGATTTTTTTCTTGCATACGGTTCCTTTATGGTAGTGTTCTTGGCATTTAAAGCATCTAGGAATTGTTATATCTTCAAATACACTGTATCTTTGCCAGTGAAGAAAGATCTTCTTGGCAGCCACAAACTTTTGAAAGAGCTCAGGCGAACATTCAGCATAAATTGTTTTAGGGAACTTTTTTGGTTATTTTTAATATATGTAACTTTGAATCCACTATCATTTTCTATAAATTGATTTTGTTCTCTAAGATCTTCGATTTGTTTCTCCGATGTTTCTTTATCATACCCTATTATTTTTATTCGTGGCTTCCTCAATTTGGTAACATGCACTTCATAGACATCCTTTAAAGTTTTCTCAGCTTCTTTCTGCAATTTTTCCATATCTTGTTTCGTTGGGCACTTTATTACAACACTACCTTCCTTTGCCTCCCGGGTGTTTTTTATTCCGATTTTCAAATTACCTGGTTTTATATTTCTCTGTAGATTATTTTTTGTTTTTTCCGAGTCTTGTTCTCTTCTTGGTTTAATAATCAAACTAGGTATATTTATTTCTTGCTTATTTTTTTATATCGAATTTTTGAAAAAATTTGCTCCCTCTACATGGCTTAAATACATATTTCAGAATTTACTATTGCTCTTACTCGAAAACCTATGATTTTTTTTAAGTTGCCGGATATAGTTTCCTTTCTAATTTTTCAATCTCGAATTTTCGATTCTGGGAAAAATTGACCCCTTCCACATAGCTATGATTATTTTTAGAAATGTCCAATTTAAACGTTGCCGGATATGGAATTTTCTTTAATTCTGCCGTCTTGGATTTTCAATTTTCGTGAAAATTTGCTTCCATCACCTCCTTTGGAAGAAGTTTTTGAGGGGACCAATTCTCAATACTCCTCTCTCAAATGAAAAAAATATTATCAAAATCGGAGCACGTTTACTATGCAAAAGGCGCGAACATCCATAAAAATACATGCAGACATACAGACAAACTGTATACCTCCTCCGTTTGGTTCGTCGGTCAAAAAAGGGTAATATAGTTTGATGTTTAGGTTGCAACGATCACCGTAAGACAGAATCACATAAAGCATAAAGGCAAAAAAATCATAAGGCCACACTCTTTTCTTCAGTCATTAATATCTTTTTCTATTATATGAAAAAAAATATAACTAAATAAATGTAATGATAAAAGCAAAACAGATGACTAATATTGACTTCTTTATTTATAAAAATGTATGACTTATTTATTCATAATTTCTCCTAAAAATTCCTTGTATTTGCTATGTTTCCTCGTGCTTGTCAGTTTTTTTAAATAATGCATCGATTAAACGAGCCTCTATTATCATATAACAACGAACTATTGACTAGAATACAATTAATTTCGATATTCACAAAAACGATGTTAACAAGAATAATAAAAAAAGAAAGAAGAATTAGTTATAGGTAGCTTGAAGTCTGTTCAATTTATTTTAAAGATTTTTTCATTAACTGACCCGATTCAACGATAATTCTATCTCTACTAAATATTATTTCCTTAATTTCGTAATTTGATGACTGAATGATTCATAGTTCTGAGTGATGTTGATCAATAACTCAAAATGAGGTTGCTTATTTGATGATTTTATGGCTGCAAAATCATCCAATGTTTCAATAAATTCAATAATATTCACGAATTTTGTGGAAATAATTTTGTAGGTATAACTCAGTTGTCTCAAACTTAGAAGTCATACATTTATTTGATAATCAAATACAAAAAGTAATATTTATATATATATATATATATATATATATATATATATATATATATACTTTTAAATCTACCCTTTTATCTTCCAAAAGCTCTAACCACAAAACTCTTAGTTTTTGCTCTTTTTAACACATAAAATTTTAGCTAAACCGGCAGAAGACATATTACTTTTATTCTAATGAGACCGAGATCATCCCTCAGCAGTTATCTTTCGAATTATAACTAATACTACAGAACAAATTTACGCTTCTCATAAAAAATAGTTTTAATTTAATATTAAACAAGAGAAATAAATATGAGATTTTAGCTCGACCGACGCGAAGCGGAGGGAGATAAAAAACCGATAGTTAAAATGTAATATTCGTCCCGTGTATAATAAATACACTATTTTTTTCAGTGACGGGAAAAACGATGATTTAATATTGAAAGAATATTACAATATATTAAAGTCAGGAAATTTGTTTTAAACTGGTAGGCTGATGTACAGGCTGTCCAGAATAAGATTCACTACCCCGGTATCTCAGAAACTATGAGAGATACGAAAAAAAATATATAATATATATAATTGATATAAAATATTTTGAATTTCTTTATTTTTTTTTTGCTGCCATATTCACAGGTTGTTTCATATATCTATTTCATATAAATAAGAGTGTTGATACCTGTCAACACTCTTATTTTAAATCGTATATTTATAGTTTTTGAGATTTTATCATTTTTGTAAAAAAAATTACAGTTGCAGGTGTATGAATAATGCATTAGTAGTAATTCATGCCTTAAATTGAAGAGTCATTATCATAAATCTAACAAGCAGAGGTGAAAATTTGTAACCAAACTAGAAACAATCTGGGTTAGTACGAAAGCGATGAAATCTTTGAATTGAATATTATCAACTATCTCCGATTTTTTTAATGCAAACCCCATTTTTTTCTTTTACACTGTATTCTTTGTCTAAAACTAAGGGTACTTTCAGTACTTCCCTATACCTAATATCAAGAGTTTCTGAGATATAAGCCAAAATTTAAAATTCTGTAAAACATGAGGTCCATATTCGTTAACGTAGGGGTTGCTATGGAAAAAATGACATCTTGATTGTTTAATTAGTTGGGTGTGCTTTTGTAGAACCTGAACTCTATCATAGTGTTAAAAAATGTATTCTGATCAAAGCAGGTTTGACGTTGCCCTAACAATTAGATACCATCGACGATACTTCCCTGAAAGAAGAATCCAGGCAAATCAAATTTTCAGTGAATCTAACAAGGCCTATGAAATCACTGTGTTATAAAATGAGAAACAAATTACCTAATGTTTTGATAGAACAAACGCAGCAAAATATATAACTAGGTGAACTAGTTGAATATAATTCGTTAACAAACGATTGTTACGGCAAAATGACTTCAATAATTTAATAAATTGGGTCTTTCAGGGCAATCTCAAATATTATAGAGAACTATTAATCAAATTCAAAAATATTAAAATTATAACAGATGAGCTGCATGTCCTCCATTTTCCGCTATACATGTGGTATATATGGCTTCCAATTTTCTTTTGGCGTTAACCACTCAATTTGTCCTATTGAGGGCTTCTACTTCCAGTCTTATTTTATTTTCTTTAATCTTCCACGTCATGGGTTTCGTTCTTCTAGACACGATCTTTTAACGTACCCTACAGAAAGAAGTCGAGATAAGTCAAATCAGGACTTCTCGGTGGCCAATCAACATTTCCATTGGGTCCAATCCATTCATCAAACTGTTCGCTAAGAAAATTTCGGACTATTCTGTATTATGACACTTCTTCATTTTCATTATTCAATAATTAAAAGGGATTATTTGATTTTGTAATAAATGTCTCTTGAATATACCACACCAAACATGAACACTTTGTCTACCCTGATTCTGGATCCTTTTATACTTTTTAGGATTTGCTCGTGACCAGAAATAACAATTCTTCCTAATAAAACACCCTGCGGCCTGCGGTGGTATAGATAGCTTCGTCAGTCCAACAGATTCGCAGAAAGTCATTGTGTTGAAACTGACGATAAATCAAGGTACAACAAAATTCCAGTCGACGATCCTGATCTCCAATCTGCAACGCTTGTAGCTTTGCAAATTTATACAGCTTACATCCGTTTATTTTTAACGATGCGTGGATCATGGATCTAGAGACATCCAAATACCTGCTTGAATTATTTAAAGAATTTTCGGGATTTTCTTCAAAATACAGTGATATATTTTGCTGCGTCTCTTCTATCCAAACATTAGGTAATTTGCTTCTCTTTTTATATTTTAGAACACTGTGGTTTCTTGGGTCTCGTACCATTCGCCGAAAAAATGATTTGTCTCGAATTCTTCTTTCAGGGAAGTTTCTTCGATATTCTCTAATTGTTAGGGCAATACTTCTATTGTTTCTAATAAAATGTTCAACCAAATTAAACTTTTCTTGTTTAGAATACATATTCTAAAACTATGATAAACTTCTGAGGTTCTCCAAAAGCTTACACAACTGACAATCTGACAAATGTCATTAAATAATGTGCACCTCATATTTTACAGAATTTTAAATTTAGGCTTATATTTCAGAAACTCTTGACATTCGGTATAGGGAAGTGAACTGAAAGTACCCTTATTTTTTGTCGTAGAATACAGTACAACAGAAAAAAATTGGGGTTTGTATTTAAATTATCGGAGATAGTTGATAATATTCATTTCAAAGTTTTCATTGCTTTCGTACTCACCCTGTATATTGCCAGAGATTGTTCCTAGTTTGGTTACAAATTTTCACCACTGCTTGTTAGATTTATAACAGTGACTCTTCATTTTATGTTATGAATTACTACTAATGATGCATTATTCATACACCTGTAACTGTCATTTTTTTACAAAAATGATAAAAACTCAAAAACTATAAATACTAGGTATAGAGTTTGTTACACAAAATTAACCTAAAATTTTACGAAGAATCCAAAAATGAAAAAAATATATAGGGTGTTCCATTTAAAATATTAAGAGTTGATACCTGTATCAGATATATGAAACGCCCTGTTAATATGGCAGCAATAAAAATAAAAAATTCAAAGAAATTCACAAATATTTTATATCAATCCTTTTTTTCGTATCTCTTATAGTTTCTGATATAGGGGGGTAGTGAATCTTATTCTGGACAGCCTGTACTTATAGCGGCAATTAGACCTGTGTTTCTAAAAAAACCTTTAAAGTAATCAAAAATTGTCACTTATAATCTCCCTAGAGCTTAAATAGTTTCTGAAAATATGTGCCGGACTAGCGTTAATTTGGAGGAGCATAGTTCTCTCAGACACAGGTATAAAGTTCGTGACCTATTTAGCTGTTGTTTTACAATACAATACAATACACAATCCCCACACCGTGTTTATATTCATTGTTGGATGTTCTAGAGTAGTATACTCGATGTTCATCAATATCACAATGGTCTGCCTCAGGCCATCGCATTTCACTTATTCCCATGATTCATATATCTGAGGATTAAACAAGATATAATGAAAAAAGCTCATTAACTTACGAACCCTCTGAATTTATATAATAAAAAGTTTCTTGATTAATCCAATTGAATTTCTAAAATACAATGGCTTTCTAATTTGCCACAGACACAGTCGATTGAGAAGCTCTCTTGAAGGAGATTATTTTTCATTTATCTGTGTTGTTTTTATTCTTAGCTTAAGAGAGAACAAAAAAATGACGTTAAACATTTGAAATGAGATAAGCATGAACCTTTCAAGGTGTGAATGAATGACTACAGTGTAGATAATCCTATTATATCGACTCATTTAGCAGCTTCACACACTGCAGTGGCTGATTACTTCGCCTCCATATTATTCTCATGACGTTAGTGTGAGAATTAGAGCAGTGAGATACAATAGCTACAATAGCATCACGCTAACCGAGACTGCCACCTCAACCAAGTAGTTCTTTGTATAACGAATACAAAATATCAGATTTGAAATGATTGGCACAGATTCAAGGAAATAACTGAAATGTTATATAATGTAATCATACAGTATTGCAGACTAAGAAAACTAATCTCAATCATAAATTCACTATTCCAGAAATTCATCACTGTCTATCAACCCGTAATATCACAAAAAAAAACAATTGTAGCATATACAAGAATTTTATATAAAAAATCACAAATTATATTGAAATATCAACTTTATTAATAAATACATTTTCATGAATTCGCTATATTCGGAGAATATTGGGGGGATCTAACGGACATTAGAAACATATACACAATGATTTTTTTTCATTTTTTAGGTTAATGACACCCAACAATCACAAACATATGCCAATATATCGTTAAAGGTTTGCTAGAGTAACAAATTGACAGTATGTACATGCAATTTAGGCATAATATTTAATACTATATCAGTGTGGGTAACTTTAACTTATTCTATTTTAGATACCTTTCAAGTTCTTAACCAACTACTGTGGACTACTTTAAACTTTCATAAGAATTCTGCTAACCCTTAGAAATGTTCGAATATAACTCATATCAAAAGAAAATTAAGTTACGATTAATGGATATTATTCCTTATGTCTGGATATCGAATTGTAGTTTTACAGCTTCTTCAATCAACCTCTCAATATTATAATCTCAATCAAATCTTCTTTTAATCTCATCTAATTTAAACTAGCTTGAACATTATTTCAAATGCCAAAATATTACGAAAATAATAATATTAACTCTTTCAACATAGAGGTGAATCATAGTCTTTCAGATTATTATTTTAATTACTATTTTATCTCCAATTTATTGCAATTACGAAAAACGCATGGGAATGCTACATGACAAAATCAAACGCCATTTTCTTTGATCCTTTCAATATAATAACAGAATTATTGACATTATCAGAGCTTTGATAACTCTGATAAACATATAATGACCTTTGATGAACTTTGTGCTATGCCATCCTATCTGGTAACAATTTAAACAGCTTTCAGATGAAATTCCAGAAGTTGTTCACTCACCGGCAAAAAAAAACACATTTTCGTGGTTTTCATTTAAGGTTGTAAAGGCAAGAAGTGTGAGTGATCGGAATTGAAAAAAATTTAAATGTGCGTTATTTATCATTCTATGAAATGTGAATATAATCTTTTTGATGAAAGTTAACTTAAAATGTGTGGGCTCTTATGAAGATATGTATATTTCTGATACACTGAAGTCGAAACAATATGGTTCTACTAAAAAAGCGACAAAAAACTGACACTATTTTGTTCAATCTATGGATAATTAGTACTAAATCTTTAAAGGCAATTATGTTGAATGTTTGCGAGATTTTTCGATTCACAGGTTTAAAGGTTGTATTATGCGGTGGCCTACAACAAGGATATTGAGTTAGTCTATCATGCGTAACTTTCGGCAGAGACAACCATGCCTAATTTTAATAATCTGACACTCTAGAAACAACTTAAACAAATAAAACAGATAGTCAATTTAAGTCACCAAACCAAACTGATAAATTTGAAAATTATCTCTGAATACAATAGCTATACATCAATCAATGCTAAATTATGTTGGAAAGTCAATAAAAAATGTCACTAAAAAGTGACGTAATCAAGGCTCATTTAAATACACCAAGTTATCCATTGACCTATTAAAGCTATCAAGTCTCAAAAGTGGCATCGTTTCCACCATATTGAGAGGACTGTTTGACATTCTGACAATTAATTAGCATTCATTGTGTGTTTTCGAGTTTTTGTGTGCTATTTAGGTTGAGAGACTGGTGAGATTCAATATTAATTATTTGTCTCAAATATGCAACAAAAAAGCTGTAGATAAAAAGGAAGCATCTGAAATTATATTCCACATGTAAGTGTAAACAAACGATTGAGTCGTATTTAGAAATTTTTATATGCTTCTCTAGGTAGGAAAAATTATATTGGGAATTGATTATGTTGCTTTATGAATAGGCTTTCAATATAAGAAATAATAAATAACGTTAAAGTATATAAATCAACGTACCACACTAATAAAACTAAATCTCATGCCAGTAGAACCTTTAGTAGCTGCTGGTTTCTCCCCAAAATCAAGTTGCCGTGCACAATTCCTTACAAAGAATATTATGTTTCATTGGTCTGTCAGTCAGCGTCATAATTATATGCGAATTATATCAAAAAATGCAGTTAGCCTTAATTTAGCCGTTTAATAAATTATCACGTTTTTCATTCATTATGTCTTCAAAATTTTAATCAGTATTATTGTGAATTTTCATTACTTTGGATTAATATCAAAGGAACAATGCCGCTAAGCAGGGCAGTGAAGATGTCGCCAGAAAACTAATCCTTGTGGAAGATTGGCGAAGCATTCGATATGCAGCCAAAGGTTTGCAATGCATAAATTACTTGGGTTCGTAGAGCTATTCTGCGATTTCGGGAGACTCAAAGTTACCGACGAAGACCGGGATCAGGGAAAAGAAGAAAAACGAGTGCTAGTGATAACCGATTGCTATATACTACACATTGTGAAATCGTCATTGATTAGCTCTTGCACTAAGAAACAAATTAATGGATTTACGGCAATTCCACATAAGTAAGAGAACTGTAAGATACCTAAAAGAAGCAGGATTAGGTTCTTACATACCCACAAGAGGCCCAGTCTTCCTTCCGTTCCATAGAGTCTCTTTCTTTGGGTTTGGGTAGATATTTCAGTCTATGGGCGTACCGAGATAGTTTTTATTGAAACATTTTGATAGCAAAGGGGTATATAGAAAAGATATTTCTACATGTCGTGCCATATGCGCTATTATAGAAGTAGATAGATAGAAGTAGAATTCTGGTGCATGATTTGGCTAGCACATAGTCCGGATTTAATTCCTATCGAACATGTATTTGATATATTGAAGAGGCTTATTAGAAGTAAACCGGTCATACTGGAAAACCTCAATGAATTATGAATCGCCTTTAAGAAAGAATGGGTGAATATTCCAATAGAATTTATTCAAGCGACCATCATAATTATGCCACGGAGAATGCAAGCAGTGTTAAGGGCGAGGAGGAGGTCTCACCAAATACTAGGAGACTTTCTGAAATCTATTATATACGCGTTAAGCTATAGTCAACAGATTTCAATGATTAGGTATTTAATAATAGTAGTTAACATTGAATTCGATAATAATGCTTTATTTGTTCTGTTTTACTGTTTTATTTGTTACTGTTTTTCTCACTCACAGTAAAATCATATACATATTTGCAAACAGAACTGCTATAGGTGCTTATAAACATAGTAAAGACCCCTTTTTATGCTGGTGAGTGTATTTATGTTAACAAGATTGACCAGTGGTCGAAATTCTACCGTAATTCATTGAATTTGAGTTTGAATATTATTGAGACACTTGAATAGATTTCTTTTCATTCAGTTTATCAAAAAAATGGGGTAGCCAAAAAATGGAACTCGGTCGGAGCTATAAAAGGCAAGTACGTTATCACCATGCTCTTATAGACCATGCGTTATCACTAAACCACCAGAGCATTTATTTTCATTATGCTACACATCGATAGATGTAAACGTACAATGATTATATAATAAACATTGCTTATTAATTTTGGCTTGGAGCACACCTTCGCCATATAAACTTTAACTATGTCAAATCTCCCCTCCCCTCACGTAATAATATAAAGAAACATATATATACATATAACCTCCTTAAGATATTTTCTTTCTTCTCTATAAAATTTAATATTACGCTTATATTTCAAACGCCCGCAAAATGTCAAGCTCTGGGAGCGCCATATCTGAGCTTGGGTTGTTAAAAAAGATTCCAATGAGGCTAATAAAATAAAAATACATAATATAAAACATACGTATTATAAACATGCATGTAAGTTAAACAAATTGCTAATAGATGATGTAGACTTCTCTATTCTTTAGTTTCTTTAAAATCTTTTTTCTAAAGAAAAAAAAAACTATTTTTGTTATTTTATCGGAAAATTTTAACACATTTTCTACTCTTGTCATTAGCGGGGGATGTAATCTTTAAAATGATTTCTCAATCAATAATTTTGATGGAGTATTTAAGGGCGATATGGCGTACCGTAAAAAATCACTATTGAGAAATAATAAACATGATGATGAAAGTATATCTACCAATGGATTTTTGCTGGAATTGTATTTTTTATGTCGATTTTATTCCGATCGTAGATACTCTCAGTATCTTCAGCTAGTTATATTTTATAGAAGTCGAAGAGATGCCAGCAAACCAAATAGTTTCAGTCGAAAACGGGAGGTTTAGATGAAAACAATATTTTGAATGCACTCTGGACATATCTAGGTTTCTCACTTGGCACTCGAACTGAAATATCATTCCAAAAGGCACTATGTAGTCGTAATTCATTTAATAGATTATTTTTGACCAACTTCCAAAAGGATTTATACAATTCGATTGTTTGTCTGTTTTTCTACAGCTTATTGCGCGTGTAGCGTAGTAAGCGTGCTCCTATTTTGATTTTGTTTTAATTTGTTAGAGGAATACTGAGAGTTGGTTCCATCGAACAAAAAATTAGAAATCCAGCATGTCATTGCCCCAAAAACTTTCTCCAAAGGAGTTTTTCTTTTCGGAAATTGAAAAATTTGATACGGCAAATTTCAAGAAGAGTCCATTTCCGGAAACCTTTTAATATAACATTTATCCAAAACTTCAACGTGTTCCGATTTTGAACGTTCATAGATGATATGGTTATATCGTGAAATATTCATAATGTAAGTGAATGTTCAACTAATTATATACCTAATTAAACCATAAGAAATGTGAAATACTTATTTTTCCAAAAAAATACTTTTATTATTAAACTGAAGAATATAAATAATATATATTCTATTCGTGATGGTACTTTTTATCTAGATTCATCTACAACTGCACAACCACAAAATTAACAGTTTCATTAGAATTAATATTATTTTATATTTTTACACATTTTGCAACAGCTAATAAAAGTACTATTTTCTGGTAAAAATATTCATAGCCACAATCTTCTTGCGAAATTAAATTTTAGCATCATTTGCAATGTGAAAAATTGTACTAATGACTTTTGTCAATTTTAGTTACAGTGTTCCGAGTCATATGAAAATAAATGTTAAAAATAACTTTTTGTAAAAACTAGAAACAAAATAATATTACTTGATACTGGTAATTTTGTACCTGGTGCCAGGAGTCAGAAGTATTGTACCTTATCTACGTATAAATGTACAACTTCAAAATTACTAGTACCTACCAAATGAATTAATATCGTTTTGTATTGGCAGAGCACCATCTAATCAAGTCGATCCTAGTTTTTGTATAAAGTAATTTATTTCATATTTTTGAGTGATTCATTAGACATCAAAATCTTTCAGTGATCACAAAATATAGCGGCAACAGTCTCGCCTCCATTGGGGGGAAATATTTATTTATTGGATTCAGATGACCGTCTCTTAATTTTGCACTACCTCTTTTTTTGGAAGTTGGTCAAAAATAACCAACTTTAATAGACTGAATGTAAACATATTTGAAAAAACGGAATAAGGTGTTTTTCTTAATTAAATAATTAAATATTAGCAAAAAAGTGCTCCTTCTAATAAAGTCGGTCCTGGTTGCTGTAAAAAGTTATTTATATTAGCTGAGAAAAATTATCTTGATTTTATTGGTGCTGGTAATTTTAAATTGGTTCTTCATTACCTATGAAAATTGTTGAACGTTCACTTGGATTTGTGATGTCAAAATATGGCGGCGGTATCAATATATCGCACTTTCCTAGTGCGGAAGCCCTTGATTATTTAAAAAAATATCTTTCCTTTAAAAAGACTGATAATACAAAAAAAAACATACAGATCAATTGCATACCTCCTATGTTTTATGAAGTCAGCCAAAAAGACATAACTACTAAAATTATAAAATAAATATACCTATTATGCTTTCTTCCCTAGTATTATCACTCAAATCCTATTAAAACATGATAGAACAGAATATGTAGGTCCTTCTATTAGATACTATTTCATGATGCTTTGTTAATGCCAGAACTAGAACTGCAAGCATATCTATAGCGTGAATTAAACAATAAAGAGGAAGAGCTGCTGAAAAAAATACACTGAAAAATATGATTTAGACTTTACCACTTCTGTAATTCGGAAAGCTTATTTTTTAGAAAAATTTCCAATTTAAATGCTGCTACATATAATCCCTTCTTTAATTTGGCATATTTTCGTTGCGGCCTCCACCCTTTTTGGGTGGAAGAACCTGTTAAATGAAACTCTCAATAATCCTATTTCAAATGAAAAAAGAATCATGAAAATTGAAGCATGTTTACTATTCAAAAGGAGCGAACATTCATAAGAAAGCAGACTAACAGAAAAAAATATAATTGGGTGCCCCATTTAATCCTTCTTCCAATACTATTGCGGCCTATTTTTCAATGTTTTTTATTCCATTACTGTACCTATCGATTAAGATTATCAAACTATGGCTAAATTGGAGTTTAACATTTTTATTTTAGAAAAACATGGCTCCTACGTATCTACCTGACACAAAACATTATTTCACAAACTATCTTAATCGGTGTTCCTCAAGGGTTTGTTTGGGAACTCATGATTTTCCTTATGGTCGTTGTGAAAACTAACATTTCCAAAGCATTTTATCTTGTTACTTGATCGGTGAGGTTTTTCACAATTAACTCATAGAGTAATGGTAGTTTATACCGCAAATGTGTAAACGGGCGTGGTATAGCAAACTGATATTGAATTTCCATATTTTGAAACACCTGCTTTGGAAGGTCAATTTGAGAGAAATAGAGAGCTGTATAATATGATATTATTATTCTTTTAGCCATTAGTACTTTTTTATGTGATGTAATCAATGGACACGTAAAATCCTTTAGCTTTTGAATACTTAGTTTCTAAACCATAAATCAAATGCCTCCATGGTTCCATGTCAGGTTAAAATGATTTACGTTCATCACTAGTCAGTTATAGTTTGAAAGAATTTACTACTTTAAAATATTGACTGAAAACACATCTAAAAATCAAGATTTTTTGTTGTGCAAGCGATGAATTTTAATTTATAATTATTCAGGAAACAATCAGCCATATTCATGAACAACTATAAGATCGATAAAAGATTAGTTTGTTAGTTTCTGTAGTAACGTTAATGACATGACCGTTTTTGTATCATCACTAAGCTAGTGCCGAGTTAGTTTTGCTTATGATTATTTACCTCTTCTGACTCTTCCAAATTCAGTGATGTTGACATTATACAGTGAACACATTTTCTTCAATTCCCACGATACCTATACATAGGTTTGTAATTCTAGTGACAACAATCTATTGAAGTCGGTTCTAGTTTTAGGAAAAAAATATTCATTACACATTTGTTGGTGGTCTGGATGAATAATTCTTCCAATTCAATAATCTTATTCATTTTTTATCAAACGAATACATCTAATTGCTTGAAACATAACACGAAGGAAGAAAACGGTTTGTACATTCGTTGATTTTGTTCATTTGGATGTAACTTGTTTCTCAGGATAAGTAAAAGATTGTAAATTTAGTCTGGCATAACGTGGTGAAAGATTGACGAATTTATCTAAAAGATATGCAATTATTAAATATTTCGCTCTAAATGTGGAGTTTATTGCATGGATCTAGATCTATCTCAAGGCTTATTTGATTGGTGTTAATATTTGTAGGACCGCATTTGAAGGCAAGTCTCAGCTGGTACACTGACGGCTCTAAAACCAACTCAGGAACAGGAGCCGGTATATACGGGGTACAAGAGAGGAACAAGACCTCTCTGAGCCTAGGGATTCACGCCACAGTCTTTCAGGCAGAGATCATGGCGATACAATAGTGTGCAATAGAACTGGTAAGATGGAAGGTGGAAAACCAAAGAATCTTCATTTATTCAGACAGCCAGGCAGCACTAAAAGCGCTGAACTCATATCAAACAACATCAAGATTGATATGGGAATGCTGCAAGACCACCATGAACAGGTTAGGTAGTCACAACAGGCTGACTCTAGCCTGGGTTCCAGGACACCAAGGAATTGATGGCAACATCAAGGCCGACCAACTAGCCAGGCAGGGAGCGAAACAGGCCATAATCGGACCCGAGCCCTCCTGCGGAATTGCTAAATGCCTTATTAAAGGCTATACCCACAATGGGTCATTGACCAGGCATTGCTGGTGTGGCAAGAAACCACAGGGAAATTGACAAGCCAAATTATGCCTAAAAAGCTCCTCAGCCAAAATGTCCCGTGAAATACTAAATCAAAGTGGGAAAAGACAAGAATATTGGTAGGGATGCTAACAAGACACTGTAAGCTTAGGAAGCATATGAACAACATGGGCCTGGACGAGGACGACCTATGTAGGTTCTGCCAGGAAGAAGAGGAAACCGCATTTCACATACTATGCGAATGTAAAACCTTGGTAGGAGTGCGGTTTCAATTATTCGTGGAAGAGAAACCGAAGGCAGATAGCTATGTGAAGGACTCGGTATCTAGACTGCCAAGTCTGTTAAAAAGGATAAACCTAGAAACTGAACTCTAAAGCAACGGAGAACCACAATAGACCAAAACTGGTCGCGGTGGGACAGGTCGTGTAGCCGCTCCAATAACCAATCTAATCAATCTAATATTTGCTCAATTTATTTATTTCATGAAGTAGGTCACAGGTATATCCATGCATAAAAAATCTAACAAGCAGATTATTATGTTTTGAAAAATCAACTCAAAACTATGACCTGAAAAAAGGTACATTTGGTGTAGACAAGTAAGGCAGAAGTAACAAAGTTCGTATTTAAAAGTATTTTTTTATAAAAAGCAGAACCCACATTTATTTGTTAGTGAATGGGACAAAGGACCTTAAGGTCGAGGTGCCCCACAAAGGGAAATGTCCCTGGGACCCGTCGTTTTCATATTGGTGCTATTTGTAATCGTCATTTTGAAGTTGTGCTGTTATAGATAGATAAAAGACTTTTAGCACTATCTTCAAAAATACCAAAATATTATTCGGTCGGTCCTATTTTTTGTAAAAAACATTTATTCCATATTTTTTCATTGTGACATGCTGTATTTCTATTTTTATTTTATAATGAGACCATTTCAGGTCTCATCTTTCAAACACAAAAAGAATCATCGAAAGCGAACACGAACATATGCGATACAAGATGTATATAAAAAAAACGATTTGTATATCTGATCTTTTTGGTAAGTTAGTTAAAAATGACTCTAAGGCTACATTCCTGGCTCCCCAACGCTACTGTTGCATATATTATGAAAGTTCTCTGCTCGACTCGAATAACAAGAAACCGTTCCAATCAATATCAAATATTTTTTTTAATATTGAGCTTATATATTTGAATGATGAAATATTTTTTACTTTCCTACGCTACTATAGTAGCTGTATAAGGAAAGTATTGTAATCGTGTGGAATTTTCGGTATCGAGATTTTTACAAATGTTGACGTTTCAGAGTTTTCTAAGTCTAATAAACATATTTTCAGCCATTGGTCTGTCTGTCCGTCTGTCTGTCTCTCTGTCTGTCTGTCTGCCTGTGACAACATTATTTTGGGAACGGATCGATGAATTTTCTTGCTTTCTTTTTTATTTTGTTTGGTACCAATATCACTCGCCGGTGGCACTGAAGTAGAATCCAGTATACACTGGGTGGTGAGCTATAGCTAAGAAACGTGATTTGCTCAAGACTATATCGCGAAAACGGCACTAAAGATTTTGAATAAACTTGCCGAAAGTATTCTTCTGAGAGTCCTTTACCACCCGCATATAGCGCCATCTCTGAGAAAAAGCACAAAAAAATTGGGCTTGAATAAAATTCCATATTTTCCACATGTTCCTTCAGATTCTGGCTAAACGTTTCATCTTGAGAAAAATGTTACATGACCATTGTTGGTTGTCTTGACATGCTGAAAAAAATGAGTGGTAGCACAATTTGACCAGAAGATTTTTACTTTACTACCGCTATTATTATTCACTGAAATTTGCCTGCGAGCGGTAGGAAAGTCGTGTGAGTGGACACACCAGATTTTTTAAAAAGGTTTTCTCAAAAACCTAGGATTATTTTCTTGTAGGTATTTTCTTAGTTTTATAATACCTATTTTACTGTCCTCTCAAGATTTTATTAATCCAAAGTATGCAACTGCTATCAAACTACGCCTGATTTCTACCTTCGAGAGATATTGTAAATTACGGGTAGATGAAAACAAAATGGTTAATATGAAGCGGAACATCGTATTACCACCAGTGTCATAATTGGTTAGTGGCAGATACCTACCGAATTGGAGTATCCTAATGGCTGTTAAGCGATGTTTTTTTTTGAGAATTTATAGAGGTTTCAAAATTCAATCAATTTAGTGGAAACTCACCCAGGAGCAGATGTTTCAAGTGATTATAATCTCCTTTTATCTAAAATGAAGCCTAAATTGAAAACAATTGACAAAAAATTTAAGTATCCAAAATTGATAGAAGAAAATTATCAAACGATGCTAAATATAACCAACTAGGAAGTAGATGGGTGATAAGAAAAAAATTAAATGAAAAATGGTAAAATATAAAAGACAAATGCAATGAACAAAAATCTTAAGCCAGAGAAGGCAAAAGCGAAACTAGATTGGATGACCAAATAAATCCTTGATCATATGCAGGAGGAACCACAAAAATGAAAACGACAATACAATAAAATATTAAGACGAAAATTTAGCTCCGTAAAGAGAACTAGTTGGATATATAATGTGCAGTGATAGAAAAGCTTGAAAAACAGCATAACAGTTTTAATATGTAACAAGAAATCAAACAAATAACAGGATCCCATCAACCAAGAGGTTTCAAAATTATAACACTTACACACAGAAAACCACTAATAAAAGTGTTCGACAATCTGGAACGTTGGTAAGATTACATTAGGGAATTATTCCACGATGATGGCAGAGAAGAACAGATAATTATACAAGCGATTAAGGGTCCGGCAATTACAAAAGATGAAATAGTTAAAGCCCTTCAATGTCTAAAAACAATAAACCGACAGGCCTCCTGATGAAATCCCGCAAAGCTATTGAGTAAAAGTTCAGAAAATAATTTAGGGGTGATAGTGGATATTTTTAATGACTTATAATATTGCTGAAATACCGGAAGATTAGAACGTTTATTTCCATATCGAAGAAGGCAAACTCTAGATCGTGCGAGGACTGCACATCTTGAAAATCTTTCTACGAATATTCACAGAATACAAATGAACGTATAATAATAAATGGAAGATGCTTGAATAATCTTAGATACCGGTACCATACAGTAGGTTTTCATCGCAAATAGTAGGTACCTATAAAAGGTTTTCAGGTATTAGCAGTTCGTGTTGTATATACCTGTAATGATTATGCAATGAAACTTGATATTAAAAAGACCAAAATTATGATCCTTAGCAAAGACCAAAATATAAATGGAAACGTAAATGTCGGAGGAAAACGGCTCAAAAGAGTATCTACGTTCAGATACCTACGATGCACCTTAAACGAACAATGGGACCACTCCCGATAAATAAAAACAAGAATACAATATTCTGGATGCAAAATATTAGGTAGTAGATATGATCAAATGGGCCAGAGTGATCACCAATGTCCTTAAAAGATAGGCCACATAAAGATGAATAAAATAGCGACTTCTATTTTAACTCTTTTTTTTAATTTTGTTTTACTGAAACCTTAAATATCTTACATCGTTCCTGATTCCAATACCTTGATAATGAATGTACTTAAAATGGTTTCATTTTATTTTATTCGTTTTACTTTTATTTTTCTTATACAAAAAATTACTCCAATATTTAACCGTCTATCTATCTGGCCGTCACATATCGTTGTATAGACAAATTTGACAAGCAGATTGCTCTCTAGCATGTATATCGAAACGAAAAAATAATTTCCGAGTTCATATAGCGTGTAAATTCAATCCAGCATACTGTCCAGTATTGTCCGATGTCATAATCAGCTGGCGTTTCATTGTTAAATTCAAATACAACAACGAACTGTTAGAATTTGGTCAGAAGACTTACTGTCCACAGTAATGGGTTCATAACTAATAGGAGGAGCAGTATGGTGTCACTTAATGGCGTCCGACTTTACTGGCAATTACATTGGATGAAATTTAGAAACACAGGCATAATATTAGATCTGGCATTACTTCTATGGAGATTTTTCCCAAAGATTATTACATAAAAATAATTGGATACAATTTTTTGAAAATTCTCAAACTCATTCGCATATTGTGACATTTTAATATAATAATATCCTAAAATCTATTTAAGCTGTTATTTCTTCCAGCTGCTTTAAGCTGCAGGAGGATTAGGTATTAGGTTAAAATATGCTTATAATACCTATGTTTATAAGAATGGGCTAGGTTCATTAAACTAAGATTTGATAAAGATGCTAAATTGCCTACAAAGCTTTAAAAAACATTTAAGGGTTCAAGTTTCTCTCTATATACCAAATGTATATCCGGTTAGCAATAATTATTTATTTATGTCTAATAACCACTGAAAATTAGTTTAAAATAATAATTAAATTATAATTCCAAAACATATTTCTATTTACAGATATTAACTGATATAGGTAGGCATGTTGTTATTCAAGAACTTAATTATCAAAATCGTTATGAAGCATTTACAAGGATTCCCAGGTTATTTTCATATACCTATCGATCTGAAATATCCAATAATGTTGATATAATCTATATGAAATTGAGATAAACTATTAATTGTTCACAAAAATCCCATGTAAATAATCAATATGACTGATAATTACAACTTTCCAAAGAATTATAGTCAAAAAGTTTATTAGTCCAAAAACTGAATTATAGAAATGTTAAAAATATATGAGTTACAACTTTCTTCAAACAAACCAACACAGGCTCATATTGTTTAACATAATCAATATTTTATTTACCTACGATAAGAAATAATTACTTCCTCAACATTCTGTATTCCAGATGAAAGATTATTTTATAAGTCAAACTTTTGGTTAAAAAATATACAGAACCGTAATGAAAACGGTCGATTTTTTGATGAAGGTAATTCAATAAGGTAATTCTCAAAGAATAATCCTGCAGGCATTTTAAAGGGGAAAATAGTTTTCTAAAAACTCCATTTTATTTCTCAATTGTCTTCTCACAGATAATAATCTACAAAAACTTACGTTTCAATGGTGAAATAGTTGTCTCGGACGCAGCTATAGCAGGGTACTACCACCACGGCCAAATTTATTTCTTTAACAGAGGAAACTCCTACGTTTCCCGCGCTTTATATATATGGCCAACAAACTGAACGCAACTAGCTAGGACTAGCGCGATACCTTCCGGTAGCTTACGATTTGAAAGGAACAACACGAGAGTAGTTGGTCGAAGCTCTCTGGCAGTGGAACTAGGTGAATGTGGCTCGTGGCAGCTCGATCAGCTTCGTGTTTGTGAAAATGAAGCTTTATTAAGGGCGGTAACAGTAATTAGAAGGGAGAAAACGGCGGACAGGTGATTCATGTAAATATATTTTTTGTAATCGCGTATGTGCCTCACATATATTTGTATCTCAAAAAAATTACTTCAATACTATTAGTTTGATTGAACTAAACCTGAAGCTAACTATAAGTCTTATGAATAAAATACCACCAGTCGATAATAGCAAGAAGGCTTCAGAAGTCAATGAGTTAATATCTTTTGTCAACAAATTCTTTTGATATAAAAGGCTTAGGGACTCCTTTCTATCAAATTTCCAGAATAAGTAATGGAAAAGTTATTGGCGGATTGCCAATCACCAACAAATAACAAACGGTGTTATCGAACACAATATTTGATGGAGCGAAAAATTAAAATCGTTTAGTGTAGGCAATTTGCTATGTTTATTCAAATTTGAGATTTGTAAGCTATGTAAGAAATTTCATAGAGAATTATATCTACTATTGGATATAATTTATATATACCTAATACATAAAACAGATTTATTGAATTATTATCATCTCATGATCTCCCAGAACTCGTTTCAAAAAAAATATGAACGACCAGAAAAGTCAGGGTCGAAATACCATTGATTTCAAATATAACTGAATTACGAACAACCCTTAACTAGTACGCCATCTTCAGGAAGATAGCTGTAGTAGTTTTCTCCTCATGGAGAAATAATGGAGGCTACGGAAAATCGTTAGCTGAATAGTTTCTCATTGGTCCGCTAGAGAACACTTAAAGTTCATGAAAATGTACCTTACCTTTAACAACATTAATATTTGAAATTTGTTTGCATGGTTCTGTGTTTTTGACGATAGAGTAAACGTTTAATAGACCTTTTATACGTGGTATTTATAATAAACTTAAGAAAATAGGGTCGAGTTCATTATAACAAAATAATAAGTATTTAGATATTTATTGAGTTATAGCTAGAGTGAATTAAAAAAATGGTATTCTTGGCAGCTACTTGAAATTCCTTACAATATGTACACGGTGATCAAATAAGAGTTCACGGTTCTATATCTCGGTAACTACTAATTGTACAGATTTTTGGTAACAAACTTAATGACTAAAGTTGTCAAGAAAAAGGTTGGAAATTATTTTCAGGTATCCAAAATGGCCACTAGGCGGTGTAATCACTATATTGACTTAAAAAAGTAATTTTCTTCTAATTCTACCGTATTAAGACAATAAATAAATGTTTCTTAAAGTTGAGATAAATTTACCTAAGTCTTTTTTCCCTAGCACTAAAAATACAGTGGTGGGGGGATATCACATATGTTTCTGAATAAAAATCCGTTAATTCAAAGCAGCTGAATGCATCTTAGCAAACTTGGTTTCGTTCAAAAGAACAAATCTACTTATGATTGTAATTTGGAATGTTGCTACTAGAGATCATTTCTTGATATTAGGCCAGAAATTGCGAAATTTTCCAAAAAAAACAAGATCTATTGATATCAGTTTTTAAAATAAAAAGTAATGCCCAACCAAGCTAGTCAAAACCATGCCTCGATATCTGCCACCTAACCTAATATATCAGAGAATTTCTGTTTTAAAACAACCTGAACGTTATCAATTTAGGTAGTAACTTTTAATAAAAATGGACGTATTCATGCTAAAGCGTATATCAACTATACATCCAAATCGGATTTCCTGATATGTGAGAAATTAAAAAATACGGAAAAAATAATATTGTTTAAGCAAAATTACCTTTTTTACTCCATGCCCCCAAAAAGTACCCCTTTAAAAATCATGAATGCAGGAACTTTAGAAAGAAAAGAAATGAAGGAACTGTTTGAATAAAATACCTCCTTATAATTAAGATTATCAGAGGAGTATGAAAGGAGAAATCTCGAGAAATCCAAGGCTTTAAAATGAACATCTTTTATAGTCAACATGCGCCTAAGCATGAATTATACCGTTTTTTATCGACTTCCAGGCGGAGGAGGTATAAAATTCGACTGTGTGATTTTTTTTTAAGTTTTGACCTAACATTGATTACGGATCAAGTGGTTTATATTTTTTCTGGCTCCTAGCTTTGCTAGGTCAACTACTTACTTTTACACCTATATCGAAAAAAGACAGAAAAACAGTCAAAATTTTAGGTATTACATTGAATGAGTGCCTCTCATGGGTGGGTCACATTGCAGAGCTTCGCAGCAGACAGTCTAGCATTATATTTTTAATGCGGAGATTCAGTCGCATCTGTGATCTTAATTTGCTGAAGAATATATATTTTGCAATCTTTCATTCACATATTAACTATGGTATTGAATTGTGGGGCAACTCCACAGATGCAATAAAAAAATTCAAATCACACAAAACAGTACTAAGAATAATTTGCAATAAGTCACACTTCGAAAGCTGCAATCCTCTCTTTATTAAATTGCAATTATTGCCTTTGCCTTCTCTGTTCATTTACAGATAGCTTCTTGCAATCCATTCCTCAAAAACATCGTTTAAAACCCACTTGAATTACTATCATATGAAACAAGATCGGCTAGTCTTATTGATAATCATAAATTTTGATCAAATAAATCTTTCAAGAATACACTTAGCTATAAACTTTATAATATGCTGCCGATATCAATGAAAGATCTTGGAGCCTCAAAGTTCAAGATAAATTTGAAGAGATATTTAATCTCTAAATGTTTCTACAGTGACGACGAATTCCTTGCGGTTAAAAGACACGCTATCACTTGACTTCCCATTGCTGTAACTTTCTTAGTATTTTTTGTTTTTGTACTATTGCTGCAAAATGTCACATCTACAATATTGTTAATAATACCAAATATGTCATGCAATCTAATCACCTTTGTGAAGTTTCATGTTCAGATTAATTTAAGAGTGAACAATTATGACCTGTTTTGTACTAGTCCTTTTAATACTTCCCCCATGAAATTTATGCAAATGCTGTGCAATAATTTATTAAAATATAACAACATAGACTTCTTTAACAGTAGTGTGAAGGAGATTAAGAAATGCTTTGAGTCGTCCATTTGTTGGTTTAGGTTAATGTTAGTTAGATTTAGTTTTTAATGTAGACCTTAGGCTAATAATAGGAACTCTAACATGTAATTACCCCTTATGTGGTGTTTGTTAGATTTATCAATAAATAAATAAAATACTATGACTTCAACATCACATAAAATGTATGTTTCGAAAAATTCCTCTCCCAAAGGCTCCAACTCTCGAAATTTGAAATTTTTTAGAAAAATTACAATTCAAAGCTAGCAGGAAAAAAACATTTTTTTGTCTCGAATATTTTGGAAGGTATTTTTAAGAGAAATTTACATGCTCTTAAATTTTTCCATATCACCATCATAAAATCGAAGAACGTTTACTATGCAAACTTCGCGAACAATAAACAAACATACATTAGAATTGAATAACTTCATTTGAAGGTAATCCAAATAGAGAATTTTTTTAGAAGATATACTTATTAATTTTCTTCACAACTCCATAACGTGTTTAATTGTTAACAGAGATTTGAAATTTGAATTATCATGAAAGTTCAGAAAAAGTTACAATAAAATATCTAAGAATTAAAAATAAAAGATTCAATACAATATTGTTTGTTATACGTTATATGTGTAATATATTTGATATCGCAACTATTAGTCATACGCCGAACGAGCATGTTCATGTCATGGTTTTGAAGCTATAACTCCAACTACATTTGCGTGACAAAATAATGATGTGCGTCAAAAATCGATAGAGACATTAAATATTAACATCTTCACCAAATTAATGGATCATTGATCTTTAAAATAATTGATTATGTTCAGTAAACCAATAAAAGTCTACACATCATTTTGAAAATAGTAAATAAGTTTATTAACCCTAAATCTGCTACACGCTAAATCTAATACTTTAAGGACCGATTCATAATCAAATTTAATCTCCTATTAATTTTAATACCACATAACAAAAAGTTCATATTTTTTTTTTATTGAACATATTATTTATTCAGAGGCTGTTTCAAATTCGACTCTCACCATTGGGATCTCGGAATCTAGGGAATACGAAGATGGTTAATTGTGGCAAAGTTGCGCATTTATGTGCTGAAGAATACACCGTTTAGAAAGTTTGAAAATTTCGAGTAGTTCCGGAGATATCCGGAAAAAACCGAATTTTCGGAAAATCATTTTATTTTTTTCCTGGCTTATTTCTTGATTAATTTCTAAACAAATAGCACATTTACATTGCCACTTTTTGCACTCTTTCCAATGGTGTTACTAGTTTTGTAACTTGACGTTTCCTCTATGTGTAACTATCATGAACTTTTTGATGATGTTGGCCTCCTAAAAATCCGAGAAATTAAATAAATTACTTTTGTAAAGTAGTAGCTTTGATTTTTCCAATCGATGAACGTAGGTAAATGACATTCTATATTATTGTCAATTTCTGAGTCGTTGAAAATAGAGTTCTCCAATAAAGAAAAACGAGATATGATAAAACTTTATTACAAGAATGACAGAAACATTGTGAATACATTGGAAGTGTGTCTTAACAAATTTGTGGAATTGTGTTACCCGACCGAAGCTCGGTCTCCAAGATATTATTCATTAATATAAATAATAAATTATTAGATAGTAGAAAAAATTAAGAAATAGATAGGTATCTTCACATTTTAGGGTTCCGTACCAAATTGGTGAAAATGGGACCCTAATACTAAACTTCTGCAGTTCGTCCGCCAGATTGTCAGTGGGGTGTATTTTATGAACCGTGCGAGTGCTTCTCTCAATTGGCCGCATTTTAAGAGATTTATAGTATAGGTATCACAATAAAATATTTGAAAGAAGAAATCCCAAGATACCATCATGATCAAGATAATAACCGACTGATACAGAACTGAGACATACACGCTATGAATGCTTTCATGTACGTTCGTTAATGTTATTTACCGATCAATGTTATCAATAAAACAGAATAAAACACGTCCAGTAACTAGGGAAAAAAAATTCAAGCAAAATATTCCTGAAGCGTTATTAATATGAATATGAGATATGTTCACACAAAATTATTACAGTTTACAAGACTTAAGTTATTTAGCAAGATATCCGGGTACAAAATGTCCTTAGTCATAATCTATGGAATAATTTTATACTTACTATCAACTCATCTTTGTTTAACTTGAGATATTAGTATAAACGCGTTACGTAGATAGTTTTGACAAATTCGCATGTTTTAACATTGCGAAGCATAGGAGATTTAAATAATATATATGCACAATGCATTTCGAGGAGCAAAAAGGACAGAGGACAGTTACCTTTATCATACAAAATGTTGAAGGAAAACGAATTTAAAATTAGGTAAGTAATTAATGTTAATCGTAAACGAACGTAACCTCACAGTATATGTTATTTAAATCTTAGAGACAGTGGAAAATTAAGGAAAGAAATAGGTATAATAACTTCGAAAAGAGCACACAAAGTGTTTCTCCAGCCGAAAGTCAACAAACAACAAGGCAATTCCCCAGAAGAGATCATAGAAGAAGCTAGTGTCATGAAAGTTCAAGATTGTACTCATGGAAACTATACATATCTATTTTATAAACATTTAACATTACGAATATTAACACTTATGTGGTTTGTTTTCTTAGTGCTATTATTATTAATTGAATATAAATAATGATACAATTTTATTCCTGACTGAACAACTTAACCTCACCATTAAACCATCTCGATATACCTATTCTGATGTTTTCCATTATATACTTCGTAATTGAACATTATTATCTGCTTCTACAGTATCGTGCATTATTGATGTATTGCGAGTGTTTTTTTTATTAAAAACTATCAAAACCAAATGCTCAAGTTAAAACGTCTTCATATGGAAGTGTACCTAATGGATTTGTCCGAATAGTTCAAATTTTCGAATATCGCGGCTGAATAAATAGCCACCGCGTCTGCATAATAGAATGAGAAAAAAAGGTATATTGTTCTATAAAATATGTGATTGATATATCTATACTCTTCGGCATAAGGCTAATTTTATTAAAATGAGTTAATTAAAACAAATATTATATCTAATAGTTTCTACATACAATAGAAGAAGTTTATTTATCAGAAATAAAAGTAACAAATTTCATCTTTCTCCATTTTGTAGATCCGGAGAAAATCTAGAGTGACAGACGGACAAAGAGACAGACACCATAGTGAGTTTATAATAGTTCCATTTTTTCATTAGATCTACGGAACCTTAAAAAGTATCAACCTGCACAAGAATAAAACTCAAAGCTGCTATACGAACAAATTTGAAAAATATAGTAAATATGTATAGGATTGTTTACATTTTGACACCCACATACAGCTCTTATTACGAGAAAAACTTCAAACAAAAAATGTCTCATGATTTTTCATGAGGTATCTTTTGGTGATATTTTTTTAAATAGAACACCCTGTATATTATTAGGTATTTAGATACAATTACTCTTTGTTCTGATTTCAAATATATATCAAATTTGTTAGCATTTGGTTCAGTCGTTTTTGAAATATTTTAGTTCTAAATACATTACTATTTTTAAACTATAACAAATATTAACAATATTAACTTAATCATATCGATTTTTGGAGTATTACAATTTATAAGAGAAACAACAACAACTTAATTTTAATACAAAGCTAATACATAGCCCTCTCTGTTTTCGAAGCACTTCCGAATATTACGTTATAATTTATTATATAGGTATACAAGAGGTACCTAATAAAATTGTGATTTTCTGTGTTCAATTCGAATAACGCGTTATTGAGTTTTACTCTTATTACTTCTAAATTTTCGGGTATTATTATAATACACTTAGTTTCTCAGGTGTCCCCATAAGAATCTGTCACACGGGCTTAGATCCGGGCTATTCTCGGGCCAACGGACGGTTCCGTGTCTCTCTATCTAGACCCGGTATTTATTATTTTGTTAAATTTTCACTTGTAGAACATTGTGGGACGAGGCGCCATTTCGATGCCATATTTAATTATTATATTGTTCAAATGGGATATATTTTAATAATTGTGCTATTTCCGTCTCCAAAAATTTAGATATCGTTCACCAGTCAAGGATCGCTCATATATAATTGGCCCTATTACCATATTATTTAACATACCACACCACACATTAAGAGATTTTCGTCTTTGTATTTTAATAGTCTGTATTTGGTGTGGATTTCCCGTTTCTCAAAAATGTTTATTTTTCCGATTAAATACCTCCGCTGTTGTGAAAATGCCTAAGCATTTCAGCACAATATGCAAGCCGCTGTCTCCTTTGTTCAAAATTTAAATTTTGCACCAAATTCAGAACAAAGAGGACCTTCATTCCAACTAGTAATATAAAACTAAACAAAAAACTATGAATAGATTAATTCTTTCAATGTTGTAAAATGATTTTTAATTTACGCTATTACCGAAAGATACTACATGAAAATTCATAAAACTTTTTTACTCGTTTTTTTCTATCACACGTGATAATTGCTGTTGGTGGGTGTCAAAATATAATGAATAGCCCTCTACAATATCTTATTTTCTTGCCGATTTCCACAATTACTTTATTTCAAATTATCTGACAGACAGAAGTAATCTACGATAGAATTTTATTCAAGATATAAATTCATAGGACACAGATTGATAGCCAGAATGGCCATATTTTTCATTTATTATTTCCGAGTGCAGCAATTAGATACCTCTATCGATAATATTTTTTCTCAATATCCCATTGTCCCGATTTCAAATTCTAATAATATAATAAGTAACAGGTTAAAACCAACTTTGCATCCATTATGTGTAGAATCGCAGTCGCGACTTCGGGCCACCATATCGGTGCTGCTGATGATATCGATTTGAGATGAAGAGAGAGACCGACATTCTCACTCCCGAAAGCTAGACGCGTAGACGACAACACGATGATCCCCCTCCTCCGAGCCGAATTTCCACTGTGCATTCCCATACACACACACACTCTTTCTCTCTCCAGGCAGACATTTGAAAAGTGAAAGGAAGTCCTTGAACTGGGAAATCTGTTATGCAGGAAGAGGTGAAAAGGCCTTGATTTGTTCTAATACTTCAAATTTAATGATACCTCTCCTTCATATTTCTAGACTAGACGTCTCAATGATCATACCAACATCTTCAAAAACGTAGTTATGTTATTCAAATAGCGAAAACATTATGGTATAATTTGCCATAATCTATCAATAAGGACTATTTGCTCAGAGCAAAATTATTCTGCATCGCATCCGCCAAAAAGTTGATCAAAAGTATTTTCTGCACTTTATAGGAAAGAAATCGTGAAGCCCGACACAATTCCTCAAGAAATCTGCAGTCACACAGTTCAGATAATAAATGTGATTATATTGTAACGGGCATATAGAAATGACAGACTTATTTATGTCTCAAGTTTATTTACATACACTATTATATATATCTTATACAAACTATCGACAAGGTGACCCATTAATAAAGGACGCCGGTTATATCTCAGGATCCGTTAATCGGACGTCCGGGACGTAGAGGTAAATCGGCCAAAAGAAACAGCTGGAAAATATTTATAATATAATTTTAATATTAGTAAATAAGTTGCTAAGTCTACCGCTAGATGGCGTAACTCACACCGCGAATTAAAAAACACTGAAAATAAGACAACCTTTTTGTGTTAAAGTTTTTTCTATATCTTGTCAAATAACGGGTGGTTGGAGGGGCAAATGTTGGTTTGAAAAAAACTGGATAACTTTGGTTTGGTATGACCTATTTTGAATAACTTTGTTTCATTTTAAAGCGCTTTTTTGGGCGCTTCTACTGGAGTAATAACATTTCGAATTTGCTTATTTTCCGAGTCGGTAGATGACAAAGTCGCAGATTTTTTGAATTTCTAGAAAATTTCAAATGCGATGGTATATTAATTTTTCATTAGTAAGAAAGAGCGTGAAAAATTAAAGTTACTGATGAAAACCGCAACTCGATATGATTAGTCCTTATAGAGTTATTTAAAAATATGTTTAAACCTTCATTTTTACATAACAAAATTAGACAACACTCTTGAGTTTCAGTAATTTTTATTAAAGTTACCTATATTTTATATAACCTACTTTAACAATAAATAAAAATGTCCATTACCTATGTCGCTCTAGATGGGGTAATTTATGTTAACTGTTATTAAATGAGAATTAAACACAAATAACTGTCCACAGCAGGTTACAGCTTTGTATTGTCCAGGACGGACGACACTTTGAGCACTTAAGGCGTCATTAATATTTTTTAGTTTTAGTTCTAGGTTTCAAGTTATTTAGCACTAGGTTTTTTTCTGAATTCGGTTCTCTTAAATATAAATAAATGCCAAAGTTTTTCGTTACTATAAAGAAACATGTTTCTATTTTCGCTTCTTTTGTTTTTTTTCTGTCATGTCAAGGCCTACCGAGAGTTCTACTTATTATAATTTTCTTGTATAAAGTATTAGGTTGTTGTTGCAGTTATTTATGTTTAATTCTTATTTAATTACACTAAACTTCAATAACACCGTCTAGAGCGACATAGGTAATGGAAAATTTTTGTTACTGTTAAAGTAGGTTATATAAAATATAAATACCTTATAAAAAAAATACTGATACTCAGAGTGTTCTCTAATTTTGTTACGTAAAAATGAAGGCTTAAATATATTTTTAAATAAGTCTATAAGGAATAATCGCATCGAGTTGAGGTTTTCACCAGTAACTGAAATTTTTCACGCTCTTTCTTCTTATTGAGAAATAAAAATACCATTGCATTTAAAATTATCGAGAAATTCATAAAAATCTGCGACTTAATCATAAAGCGCCATCTACTGTATTGGAAAATAAGCAAACTCAAAATCTTATTATTCCAGTAAAAGCGGCCAAAAGAGCGGTTTAAAATGGAACAAAATTATTCAAAATAGGTCATACCAAAAAAAAAGTTATCCAGTTTTTTTTCAAACCAACATTTGCCCCTCCCCCACCTGTTATTTGACAAGATAGAGAAAAAACATCAATACAAAAAAGTTGTCTTATTTTCAGTAGGTTACAAAAAAAATATTTTGCTATAGGTTAACTTCGGATAATTTTGAATAAAACAGTGTTTTTTATACGCGGTGTGAGTTACGCCCTTTAGCGGTAGGCTTAGCAACTTATAAATATTTTGGCCGATTTACGCATTTTTTTTTCCTCCGGTCTTCCAATTAACGGATCCTGAGATAAAGCCGACGTCCTATATTAATGGGCCACCCAGTACAATTTATATTTACTATTTACAAACAAGCGTTATTTTTTTATGTTGCAGGTGGCTCCCTACTAGGTACCCAATTAATTAATTATAGTGTGAAATACTTAAATGGGATATATCCATTATTTTCATTATTTTGCATATACATGAAAAATACTGAAGCATTTCAATTTTAGATTACAAAATGACATCCTGCAATAAAAAATTAAACCCACTTGCCCACACAGTTCCTAATAACGCCCAAATTTTAAATTAATAAGCAGGTGCTTGTGGTACATCATTCAAAAGGTATCTTTATTTGCATATACCCTGTATAAATGTAATTGTTTTCAAAGTTATTGGTTAACTTAGCCAATGAAAATTAACTACCTTATTGTGAAAGTCTTCATAAAATACATAAATTCTTATAAAGGATACGATCAAAATGCTCGTTTTAAACGTCCTAATTTAAAACAAAAATGTGGTCTACCTTTATTAAAATTTTATATTTTATATTTTATGTTTAGTACGGGGATCTCGGATACTATGGCATATACGAAAAAGTCTAAATTGGCAAAGAATTGCAGTTTTGTAGCTATTTTCAAAACTGATTTTAGTTTTACAAAATTTGACAGCAATCAACAGAAATTTCAAAAAACTGATTTTTGGCGATTTCTTAAAACATCCTTCGAAACATTCCTAGCTCCGCAAATACTAACAACTTTAGAAATTGTCACACCTGTCATTTTGTACATATGACATAAGCTTGTGTCTTTTTTTTAAATGGGAACCTTATTAAATTTTATTCCTATAAATTAATAATGATTTTTTTTACGATTCTAGTGATATAGCATATGATAGGATTATTATTAGAGATAAATTTTTTATGGGCATTTTTGTATTTTTTTCTGATTCACGTATTACCTCAAGGTGGTTAGTCTAGTTATCTATGGAAAAAAATCAAACAAAATAAGGCTTTGATAGTTTAGTGACCGTAGTAACAAATAATAATATTGCATTATTTTGACACTTTATTTACTTCAAACAGTTTTTGTGTTAACAATTTAGAATATTGTAGAGTGCAGTGTGCAATAAAAATGCTGAGATGTGTTAAGTCTTATTTTAACAGACGTGTTGACCGTCGTCAGCCATCAATGCCAACTTTTGAAAGGCTGTATGATAATTTGGGAATCTGTGGTAGTTTTACTAAGCCAAAAAATGAAAACAATGTTAAACAAATGTTTGACAAATGTGAATGAATATCCTAGAATGTCCACCAGAGAAATTACTGAAGAAGCTGGTTCTCAGTGTCCCAAACTCTTCATCCTAGGGATCCTGAGCGACGTCTGGAATTTTGTACGTGGTTTAGGAATATGTGTCAGTACGTTCAAGATTTTCCTTTCAAAATATTATGGACAGATTAGAAATTGTGGCATGTTCAATCACCATAATGAACATGTATGGCTGCAAGAAAATCCATATTATGTTGAAGAGAGACAATTTAAACCTATACCCTCGAAGAAGTCTTCAATGGTTTCAACATTATGAAATGAAATATTTCCTAATCCTTGGATAGGAAGAAATGCCCCTGTTTTATGGCCACTGTGCACCCCCGATCTTAAGATTGTCATTTGTGGGGAGCTCTAAGAGTTTACAAACAAACGTATGCTACAGTGGATGAACTTCGAGCTGCTGTAATTGATGCTTTCAATAATATTGATAGGCAATCTCTACGAAAGGCAACTAATTCAGTTTTTAAAAGATACAAAATTTGTTATAATAATAACGGTGAAATTTTCGAAAATATTTAAATAAATTGTCAAAATAATACAACATTATTATTTGTTATTACGGTAACCAAACTTTTTCATAGATAACTAGACTAACTAACTACTTTAGGGTAATACGCGAATCAGAAAAAAATACAAAAATGTCCATAAAAACTTTATATCTAAAAATAATCATGTCATATCTATATCACTAGAATCGCAATAAAATTCTTTTTTTAATAGTAAAAGATAATATGGTTCCCATTTAATAAAACTGAAGTTTATGTCATCTGTCAAAAATGACAGGTGTGACAAAAAAGTTTTCGGATCATTTTATTTAGAATAAAATTTCCCATAACTTTTCTACTGAACATTTTTTTCTCAAGTTAGTATTTGAGGAGCTAGGGACGTTTAAAGAAATCGCCAAAAATACATTTATTGAAATTTCTGTTGAAAGCTGTCATATCTTGTAAGACTAAAATTGGTTTTGAGTGTAGCTTACAAAACTCAATTCTATGCCAATTTAATTTTTTTAGATAGTAGTAGATACTATTCGAACTGTTAAATTTCAAAACAAATTTTGGATATTTATCTATAATTTGCCAATGTCAAATGCTGTTGGTAGGTCAATGAAAAAGTCACTAAAAAATCCCTGTTTAATGATGTAATCTTATTTCTCATTTTAATATTTTATATAATTTATTATATGTATCTACTTGTTCCACAGTGTTTAATGAAGGTTTGGTAAATTTATATTTTGGTAAAGCGTAGAAAATAGAAACGCAAGATCTTCATAAGAGAAAATATAAGGTAGGAACAAATACAAAAACAAGGTTATAAATTCCTTGAAAGTAATATGAAATTTTCTTGAAATTGTTCTTCGCCAAATAAGAAAACAACACGTAGCAGTGTGGGAACAAATAACCATTTGCTTAGAGATACCATTTCATTCTCCTACCAAAATTTAACTGTATCTAACTTTGGATCTAGAAGTGATTAAAGTATATAGGTAATTATATCATTTTGTAGAGGAAAATAACAAAATAGATAGATAGATAGACAGTAATTATTTAGCTATGATTTGCAGAAGTACAATTATAATACGTCAATAACAGAAATAGAGAAAGAACATGCACAGATATTGAATAATTCCAATTATAACAAAACAAAAAACATAGGTACAAAATGATATGAGTAGTAAAATTATCATGTAGCGTTCTGCATATACTCCTTAACAGAGTAGAAAGCGTGCTTTAGAAGGTGACACTTAATGGCACATTTAAATTTGCTAGAATTTAGTTTAGATAAATGATGTGTTAAAATGTTATTAAGTTGATTTAGCAAAGATTTATTAACCAATTTTTCTGATCTGAGTTTCGGACTTTTTTTTAAAATCTTGTATTATAGTCATGAATATGAAATTTGTGTTTATGTATTTCCAATAAATGGTAATATATGTAGAGTGTCGGCAGAGGCATAATGCCCAATTTCTTGAAAAATGGCCTGCAATGGTCAAGATAACCCACATTAGGAATAATTCGAACGACCTTTTTCTGCATAAGAAATATTTTGACTTAGAGCCGTTTGATTAAATAAATCAACTTATTGTTTTTAACTAAGAAATGTGATGATTACGCACTCAGGTTTAGCACACATTGTAAATGAATGAAATATTTCAAGGAAATTATTATTCATTCATAAACCTCTATCATGTCGTTTTAACAATTAGGTATAATAAGTATCTATGGTACGTGCGCCTTCGCCATATATTTAAATCTAGAAATCAAATATGTATGTTTTAATAGCTAATTCTCATTTTTGTTGAAATCTATATAATAACTAACCATTGCTAGTATAAAATAATGAATTACGGCAACTATAAGTAGCACTTTTATCTTCATGTTTGGATTCAGTTATTCCATGATCAACTTGATCATTACCATATTGATCATCAAATATACTAGCTACCAAAAAAGTTAACTTCATACTAACAATAACTTAAGTAACCCACGACCAAGACCTTCCGGTTCTCCCCACAACACTTAACTAACTGAATAACATGATTGGATTGGATATTATTTCTAGAAATGGTATACTTACATATTTTAATTATTAAAGTTTGAAAAACATTATCTTAGACTTCAATACCTTGTTTATTTGTGTTTTTTCTTGTAGGTAGTTAGGTACATATTGTATTTAAGGTTTTTCTTAATATATTTTTTTCTACATAGGTATTCGCTTGTTAAATTTGCTTTAATTGGTAACTGAATGCTTCTCAACCTAATTAAAATTGCTCAATGGTAGGTATAGTCTTTCTGTATATAGATAAAACTACTGAATACAACTCAGGAACTCAAAAAGTAAAGACAATTCAAAATAACAATTTTAGAAAATGATACTTTAGTCTGTTTATACTAGAAAGAAGATATATTTTTTTTAGTTTTTAGTTTTAGTAGTTTTTCAGTTCCCCAAGTCGGTTATATTAAAATATTCATTTCACATTTCACACAAATTAGTATTCTAAGGAAACCAGTCGGTACCACAGTACTTAATGGTGTACTTAACTATAAATGAGAGAATACAGCCAGCCGAAAGTTGAATTTTGTTTAATATAAAATTCATAAATTCTTATTTTTATTTCTGTTCGATATTGTAACGTGAAAACTTACCCGAATAATAAAATACACCCACACACATACACGAATTACAGAATATCGGGAAGAACACCACTCCAGAAGCACCGAGAATATGGGGCCTGGATTCTTCCCGAATAATAACATACAGCAAATAGAAGACTAGTAGCAACTCGAAGCATCGAGAATTTTTTAGGTTTGATATATAAATGCCCGCTTCAATCACAGAGAGTCAGACAGTTGAGTGTATTTCTACAGTAGTGCATAGAACACTGAATATAAATAGAGCACTAAGCGCTAAGTAATGCTGTGAATATAAATGTGTATACAGTTGTGTAATTATTAGTATAAATAAATAAGTGAAAATAAATTGAAACCAGTTTAATTACAATTCCCGTTACAATATCTTTAAGGCATATTCTAACATGAAATGTAGTCAGAAATCGTACGGAACAAAATATTTTCAATGGTATTTTAATTTTGAACAATTAATTAGAATGTTTTGAAAACTTTCATAGGAGGCTATTTTGAAACTAAAACGTCTATCATATCTATTATCGAAATTTATATTGGTCAAGTAAGTAATGCCCGTCGGTATCTATATTCCGATCTTCGCTCGTACTCAGTCTCAAGTAGAAATGTATTTTTTAAGCGATAGACGATGCTTCAACGATTTATACCTACTTCGCTCGTGCTTAAGTATGTTCAAGTCTAGTCGACACCAACCTTGAGGCGAGCTCCGCTGATGATATTGACAAAATGGACACACTGATCCCGTATCACTTTCTAAAATAAATTAACCTAAAATAACCTCAGATTGGTGAATATATTCGGCTTTTTGATTACGTAGATGAATACGTCTACAACCAATTTGATATTCCAAGTTGCAGAAGCTAATAGCAGTATTTCTTTCATGTTCCGTAAGTCGTCGACGTCGTCAGTCCTTATGTATGGCCACTACTGAGCAGGCTTCCCCCTCACTACCTTGAAAGTATAGCCACTAACAAGGGGACCTACAGTTTAAGGTGGACTCCGAACAATCGATATTTATCTTAAGAGACATACCAAACTACAAGATCTGGGTTTTTTTAAGGTGTACCCGACATCCTTACATAATACGCTAAACCGATACAAATTTTCTGAAAAACCATTTTATGAGTCTGGGGACCTTGAAACATAGAGATTTGTTCAAATTAAAATTTAAAAATCAGATCCATTACAATAACTTCCTACTGAAAAGTGAACAAATGAACAACAGCAGCTTATTCTATACCCAGATATTCTTAATAATAAAGCACAAATTGCATTAAACTTAATCACTTTTTGTAGACAACTTAATCCAATCTCAAATATGTCCAGTTTATGTTCGGCTCAATGCACTCGTACTATCTTTCTAGAAAAGCAAAACCACATAATATCCACAACTCGAATTCTAATAAAGACCTTCGAGTATGAGAATACTATTCTGAGAATTCCTCCAAGTCTAATATCCTCCTTAATATACTTAATAAAGTTAGAGGATAACGCATAATAATGTATATGTACATACTGCAGTTCCAAGCTCGCCTTATCTGAATTATTTCCTTGACATTTAGATGTCGAGGGTCTCTGCTTTCAATAGGACAGACAGCTAGACATGTAGAGACATTAGGTTCTCGTATTTATTTGGATGCGACATGCCAAGAACTAAATTAGGAAAAAGCATGTTCCAATAATTCTAGTAGGTAATGCAAAATAACATTAGTTCATTTCTGAAATGCTACATTTCAATAAAATTTGTTTAGGTTCATTCTCTTAACGTCAAATAAGCATATGCATTTTTTAGTGATTCATACATGAGAAGTAAAACAAAATCTTTCACTCTTCGTCTCCGAACAAAGCAAGCTGAGAAATCTGAACAAATGTCAATGCTCAATATAATTCCATGAAAAAAATACCATATAATAATGAAAGTGAAAAAAAAATAAAAAATAAGGAAGACATTATTTATGACAGATATTTATTTAAAATGCAAATTTGGTCAGAACCAAAGATCTAATACAAGGTAATGTATTAGATCTTTGGTTCTGCCTCAATATTTGCCTTCAAGGTTTATCGATTGAGCTCAATATCTCATTATCTCCTGCATATTTTTGACCGAAAAACTAAGGAGATATAAAATTCGATTATATATTTTTTATTTAAGAAGAAGAAGAATACTGATAAATGATACCATTAAAAATAAGAAATTTATGCATTTCTCCGCATAAAGCCCCTCCAAAAGTGGTAGAGAGGCCATATTAGGAAACCGTTTAATTGGACTTTTTTTAAATTCTGTCCGAGTTAGAGTCCTTCGAAACGGGAGCTTTGGAAAAAGTAGCAAATCATTGTACAGGGTGAACATCGTAGAACATTGGGAAAAAAATCGATGATAAAAACGATCAACAGAAACCAGTGGAACATTTGAGTCAGCGGATCAGCCAATCATATATTATAATAACAATTCAATTTACTTCCAATTGTCTTATCTAGGTGGCGTCAATTTTAAGTAAATTATGTACGTATGCAATCAGATTAAATTCTACCCAAAATAACGCATGTTAATATCCTTCATCTAACTCAAAATACAAGTAAAAACGAATAAACTTGGTTAACTAGTACATATTTGTATTATAAATTAAACATAGAGAAATATGATATTTTTGCTTCAAGGATGCCCCTCGCACTTTTCCAGGAAAGTTAAGAGATCAGTTGAATTTGAGATATACGAATAAATGGATCGAAAGGGAAGTATATTCTTACGGTAACGCTGGGTCACCAGACCTTACTTGTGATGTGAAAGAAATTGAAAGATGACATGATAGGAAACGCAATAAATAGCATATAAATTGATACGATGGAAACAACTGTTATATACAGGCTGTCACCGCGAGACCGTTCATTATAAGTTTATTGGCTTCTGGTCAAAATAAAAATTTGAAAATTGAGGGTTATATATAATCGATTGTGGTCTCTTTAACTAAAATAGTTTTAGATTTCTGGTGCTTCTAATTATACCGGAAGTCGACTTCTACTTTGTTATCTTGAATAGAACAATATATATTTTTATATATTTGGATTTACCTATTTTTAATCTTCATGAATAGTTTTACTTTTTTCAATTTGATACAGCCGTTTAGGAGTTATTCAATTTTTTCCAAAAAAAATGCGGTAGCAGACATTTATTCCAAAAATCAGATTTTTCAGTTATAAATTTAGGATTCAAAATTTGTTTAAACCACATGTTGGAGTATGTTTTGCGGTCAAAAACGGTTGTCTACATTGTGGGGTTACTTTACTATGGCACGTTAACTTTTCGAAATTTTTAAGAACCACAACTTGATTTTTTTAAATAGCACCCCCCGTATTTTATTATTTGGTGGTCGTCTGTGGCGTTTAATTTTACATCTCTTATACCCCACATGTTCTATATCTGAGATTGATAATGTAGGAGATGATGAGGTTTTCTTTAAATGCACAAATATTTCGTTGATGCTTACCTAGTATGCCATGCAAAATAAATAATGAAAACAATATCTATACAAATCAAGAAATTCTCAATTTATTTTTTGTACATGGAAAGTGCGACGATATTCTCAGTAGAACAAGTAGAATGTTTAACGAGAGCTATCCACATGTACCTCCAATGACCAAAGGTAAGAATTAATCTTGTATTAAATAGACAAAAAGTGTAATAATTGATGATGAAGAGGGAGATTTGAATACCCTGGTCTATTTCGAGGCGAATACCTATGCCTCAATTCGAACTGGGAGTCGGTATATCTTCAATAAAAGAATTTTGAAGAAGCATCACTTCCGCGATTACAAATTCTCGTTAGTGTAAGATCTTCATCCTCAAGATCCCGACGACAGAGTTAACTTGTGTGATAAGCTATATCATGGAAGTTAAGAAGACAAGAATTTTTGAAAAAAAATATCTGGACGAACGAATGAAAGATTTCCCGTGAAGGAGTTTTTAACAGCCATAATAACCATATATGCGCTTCAGTTAATCCTCATGTGATCCGAGAGAGAAATTATCAGAAGGTGTTTAGTTTCAATGTTTTTGCCTTATGAAGGATGACAAGGTCTCTTACGTCATTTATGACGGCGCGTTAACGGCAGTGCGTTATCTGAATTTATTACGTACCTACTGTGGTTGAAGATTTTCTAGATAATCTGCTTTTAATTTAAGAAGATGCTGTTGGTATCAACTGGATGGAGCTCCGGCCCATTGCACCCAAGAAATCACCTTATTGTTCGAAGACAGGTGGATACCAGACACCAGTGAACACGAGGGAAGAATTACAAACAAGCGTGCGAGCAGCATTCGATAGGCTCACTCCTCAATTAATACGAAGAGCAACACTTGAGGGTGTTTCTTCACGCTAAACATTGTGCTTGAATGCAAACGGCCACCATTTCGAAGATGTATTATAGTTTTTAAATACACTTTTTTGTCTATTTTATACATGAATAATTCTTCCAAAATGCACAAATTTGCTTCCATTCTTCTAAATTTATCTTTGGTCATCGGAGGTTAATGTGGATAGCTCTCGTTAAACATTCTACACGACTAAATGCTCTACTGAGAATTTTGTCGCACTTTCCATATATAAAAAATAAATGAAGAATTTCTTAATTTGTATAGACATTGTATTCATTATTGTTATCTATTTTAAATTTTAATATCTTAATTACGTTGTCGTTTGACTTTGACAATTATTCATTGAGAATGCTTATTTATATTCCATGGCATACTAGGTAAGTATCGATTAGATTTGTGTGCATTTAAAAAAAAACTTAATTGTCTCCTAAACTATCAATGTCAGATTTAGAACATGTGGGGTATACGAGATGTTAAATTAAACGCCAAAAACGACTAAATAATAAAATATGGGGGTGCTGTGTAAAAAATCAAGTTATGATTCTAAAAAATTTCGAGAAGTTGACGTGCCATAGTAATTTAACCCCACAATGTAGACAACCGCTTTCGACCGCAAAACATACTCCAACATTTTGTTTAAACATAGTGTGAATCCTGAATTAATATCAGAAAAATCTAGTGTTCTCTGATTTTTTGAATAAATGTCTGCTACCGCAATTTTTTTTATTTATTTACTCCTATGCGGCTGGATCAAATTGAAAGAAAGTAAAGTCATTCTTGAAGCTTAAGAATAGGTGAATCCAAATATATAAAAATATACAGGGTGTTCCAATCAAAATAACAAAGTAGATGCCGACTTCCGGTATAATCGGAAGCACCAAAAATCTAAAAATACTTTATTTGAAGAGACCAAAATAGATTATATATAACTCTCAATTTTCAAACTTTTATTTGGACTAGAAGCCAATAAAAATCTAATGAATTGTCTCGCCCAGACAGCCTGTATATACCGGGGGGGGGTTATCATGTAACAAACAACTGCAATGTGACCGCGACTATTGCACAATTGTCGCTCTCAAAACGTCGATTTTGTACAGTGTTGCCGCTCATTCAGTGTAAAGCCTAAATTGATGCTCGAATAAAATTATCAAAACGAAGTTGATTGCATGTATTTGTGAATAATTAAGGATTTTTCAACATGCTCTCTATAAAATAGCTATTTTCAGTTATTTATCCAATATTCAATAGAGTGGCAACACTGAGACAACAACGCGATTGCAACTGGTTGCTAAATTTTACATGATACGGGGGCGGGAGGTCCTTTTAAAGTGTTACAAGGTAATATCTAGAAAACTGCTGTTTCAAAAAGAATGAAATTTGGAGTGATGCAATGGGACGTTAGGGGGCACCATTTGGAAACATCAGTGATTTTGTAAATCTCAACACATCTTAGGGGTGCGGGATAACTTTTAAAAATTAAATAGAAAGGTGTAGTTTTCTTTTCAAATTCATATTCTCCAGAAAAAACTACGTTCAAATCGAAACATAATTTACTGTCAATGTCAATATGTTAATAATATATTAAAATAGTTATCTAACAGCATAACAGTAAGCAATGATATACGAGCCGTTGTCATGGTAATGCTCTGCTGACATATTTTGACATCTTTAACAATTTTCGTAAATTGTCTCCACATTTCGAGAGTTATTTTAGAGTCCTTTGATAATTAATGTTCATTTTAATTTTTTATTAACATATTGACATTGACATTAAGTTATGTTTTGATTTAAACGTAGTTTTTTTCTGGAGATTACTGATCTGAAAAGAAAACAACACCTTTCTATTTAACTTTTAAAAGTTACCCACCATCCCTAAAAATTGGTGACAGTTACAAAATCACTGATGCTTCCAAATGGTGTCCCCCATTTCTTTCATATCAGCAGTTTTCTAGATATTAGCTTGTAAAACTTTAAAAGACCATCGGGTATAGGTATATACCAGCAACAGACTACGTCTTTGTTTAGAAAACGATAGAAAACAATACCAACATTTACGTGGACAACAAGTTTTATTGATGAAGATATTAGACATTTTTCCTACTGGTTCTATAATCCAAAATAATTATATGACCTGGCAGTATTATTAATATTATTAAGATTTATTTTGTAGTTAATGACAGGTTGTTTTAATTTGTTAGGTATTTATTTACGGTTTGTCGTACCTCACTTCATTTGTGAAGTTGATAATTTTGTAGTGAAAAACTCTAATATTGCAAATATAGTGCTATATTTTATAAATTTAGTTTATGATACAGGATGAGCAAATACAATACAGTAATACAACATAATAAAATTGTGGTCAAGCATAGCCACACTCTTTGAAAATTTAATTAAATAAAATTGTCGCATTTATTGTTATTTTGTCTTATTTTTAAATTGATGATTTCATGGCCGCAACCCAACGAAAATACAAAATGTGTATTCGTAATCAGAATTAGAACAGCTTTAAAATGAGGTGTCTGTCAATATAGGGTGCCTAAGTGTTAGGTTCGAAGTGAAAAGTTTTAATTGGCGCACTCTGTATAAATAAAATAAGGTGACAGATTATTTGTCTGAGATAATTTGGAATATATTCAACAAAAACCAAGGATTTCTTGACTAATGTAATATAAATTAGAAATTACACTAATCGATTGAATTTTGTTCGTTTCTGAATATGAGAAAATATATCTAATTTGAAAACTGTCTGTTCATTATATCTATGCTCAATTATAATAAAACATGAAATGTAAAGATTAGTTATATAAAAACTTTGAGAATAATCATCTCGTGATAACATAAAATTTCAACGCCATGTTGTGTTCTATAAACACGCTACAGTATCTACATATACTACAGTTATCATTGGTAACATATCTCTATTCAGAACTTTGGCGCTTCCATTACAAACCACCTGTATCATGTGCTGATACGTTTTTCTGCATTATGTACTTTATACTAGAAAGCGGTATTGTATTTTTGTTTCCATCTAAATTTTATTTAAACTTATCGATGTAAATTCATCTGTAGGCACAAGTATCACAAAATATTAATAACATACAGTTTGTTTCACGAATGTTGGCGTCTGCCTTGAAGACACGAAAAATGGATCAATCCAACTGACGGGAGTAAATCAGTGGCGTAACGATTTCGAGCTAAGATATGGCATTTAAGGAAGTTCATATAATTAGAGGAAAAAATATCGATTGATTAAATAAGCAAACATAATATGAAAGATTTATTATCAACAAAAATGCAGACACATAAAAACAAATTTATTGCTTGAGTTATGAAATATAAATTTATGAACCTGAATTATCTGAAATTTCACAATGACTTTGTGACGCCTATGAAATAAAGATTACGTTGCCTTCGGACACACGTGCAGTGCCCTATCATTGTATAAAAGGACATAATCTTGACATACTGATGTCGTAGCTTAGATCGACAAACGTAGTAGAGAATTTCATGATAATGAGATTCGTATAGCGATATGTACGTAGCTCGTGAATGATTACACCCAATAGCCATGATTCGTGAAACAAACTGTAAGCAGGACTTTGTCATATATAAATATTTTTTACCAATAATTGGACCGATTTTATTAGTTGGTTTACTGACAAATACAAAATAATAATAATTCTATAGGTGCTGGTACTTTTGAAGTTGTGCAATTGTAGTTAGATAGAAGACTTTTGGCACCATCTTTAAAAGTGCCAGCACCAATATAATTAATATTATTTTATATTTTTCAGAACACCAACTAATAAAGTCGGTCCATTTTTCGGTAAGAAATATTTATTTCACACTTTTGCGTGTAACGTTAGTCATGAAAATCGTTGAACGTTCAGGAATACCAAAGAAGATAATAACTATACTTTTACCTATGTATAACCTTTGCTTTTACAGTACAAGTACAAGTTATATCTACTTTTTATTATTCAGAGATCTCAGAACATTGTGGCGGAAATACACATATTTCCGACATTACCATTGCTGTAAATCGAAAACTGTTTCTTTTTTGAAAAATGTCCAATTTAAACGTTTCCTATCTCAGATGTTCGAGTTTCGGGAAAAATTGCATAGTCATAGTCAGAGAGTTGAGTGTGTTCATACACTAGTGCATAGAACAGTAAATATAAATAGAGCGTTAAGCGCTAAGTAATGCTGTGAATATAAATGTGTATGTATATAGTCGTGTAATTATTAGTGTAAATAAATAAGTGAGAATAAATCGAACCCAGTTTAATATAAATTCCCGTTACAATACAACCGAATTGTATACCACCTCCACCTTTTTTTGGATGAAAATATACAAATCTATGCTGTTTCCAAGTAAAATAGATTACCTCAAGTACAAATGGAATTTAATTAAGAAAAAAATCATTCATAATATTTACGTAGTAGATGAAAAAACTTCATTGAATGCAATGAAACTGGTCAAAGTGCTAGCTTATATCCTCAGTCATATTCTAGAATATTTTTGTCCAGAAGGAAATAAGCGTTAAAAATAATAAAAAACAGGTCTAGATATTAGATTGACAGAATGGTAGTGGTAGCGACATCTGTTGCTGAGTATTTAACACACAAGCTCCCATACAAGAAGGCGGATCTTAGTATGGGTTCACACCACATATTATTAACACACATCACATGGACGATGGACACCAAAGGATAGCGATAAGATTGACAGATTAACACCGTACATTCGTACACTATAGCAAAGATAATGGAACTCATAGATATACAACGCAATGTATTTATTTGCCAATCGCTCAGGGGACCCAATCTCGACCGTCGGGGGACCCAATCTAGTTTTAAGCGTTTTATTTCGGCCATACGAGTATAGATGTCGCGAAATCGTTCGAAGGCGGCTAGTTCTCGCCGGCAACTTTGCCAGCTCTAGTATTTATAGGCAGATCTAGGATTTTTATCGATAATATTAAAAAGTCTGGAGGAACTCGTAATTTATTGGGAATTAGTATTAGTCCAGTGTTCTTAAATAAATTTTCCTTAACTTTAGTGAAATGATTAAAAATTTAAACAAGATTTTTGATAACTATAACTAAAAAAAATAATGAGATATGTAACTGTAACTAAAAAAATAATAAGATATGTAAGTAAATTTAAAGGAATAATTTTGAAAATCTGTTTATATTACTAAAATGTATATGCAGTTTAAATAACCCGGCGACTTTGCAGATTTTTATAAAATTTTATTCTGTTTTATATGAGAATATACCACAATATAATATTCTCTGTTAGGAATAGAAGTATGTAATAAAAAAAAATTGAAATTTATAATTATGTCAAAAACTACTTTTTGGTTAACATCATATTACAAAACACTCCAGACGCATTTACGACAAATCATCTCAAATATGTTTATATATAAGATATAACTTATTATATTATTAAGAATATACTATCAAAGCTAAAACAAATACATTGTAAACATTTCCAGTTAAGAAATCTATTTAACTAATTAAATATATCTACCATTTGGAACGTAAATGTAGTAAGTATTGAAATTATGTGAGATTTCCTTTCATATTATGGTTTAGTATAGGTATTATCTTTGAATATAGTTGTAGCAGAGTAAAATTCCTTTCTGTGAATATACAAAGACTTTATCATACTGGATTGAAGATTTAGTTATTTTCAATGTATTATAAGCTAAAAGATCTATGCTAAAAATTTCAATGCAAATTTTGAATAGCTTTTTTATGTTGTTTCAAACGTTTTGTAGTACCTACATATGTACAAAAATAATAGAGAACTTGCATTATCTTTGCTGTATATAAGTGGCAAATGTTTATATATTAGAGTATTCTACTAAATTCGACATACAAAAATTTCTTAAAATGTTATTTCTCTGTTTCCGTGTTCTTATTCAATTTCAGAAAAAATCGAATCTTGTTGGCATGTAATATTGTATAAGTATATATAAATATTTATCTAGGTTTAACAATAATATAATTATTTGATTGATTCCGAGAAAAAAATTATACACATACGTATGTTGATTAAATCAGACATACCTACCTAACTTTAGGGCAAACAGAGAGATTGGTTCACTTAATAATTAATAAGTTTTTTGTTGGCATTTTTAATTAACGTTATACCATATAAACGGAAAGCCTTTATTTTAGTTTTAAAATATCTAAATAAAATTAATTAATAATTGAAACAAACACAATAAAATCAATTAATTAGGTTATGAGCGATTTTCATATATGTATATGTTAAATATTTTTTCTACTTGTCTACTTTTTGCTCTTAGAATAAACATTTACAGCCTAATCCTTTATAAATTTTATTGCACCCGGCGCCAGCAAAGATGAAACTAGGTAGGAACTCATTATAGTGTTGTTTTCCTTCCTGGGTCTATTTGCGTCTATGTATTAAGGAATAATTAGGGGCTTCTGAAGCTTTTTTTCACTCACAATCCAATGTGTTTTAATGATGTCTTAGAATTTATTAAATGGTTATTTTATTTATCTAACTTACTATCTAATGTACCATTCAAAAAAGATTTGTCATAATAGATAACTGGGACAAGAAATACTGAAAAAAAAAACAAGATTTTCTACAAAAAAATAATTTGCTTTCGAAAAAATTACACCAAATAACATTTACTTTAGAAATTTTATTTTTAGATTTTTTTTTCAGAAAAAGTACCGAGATGTTATAAATATAGCGGTACACGGAAATAATTCTGCGATTTTTTTCTATCTAAGCAGCTAGTATAATCTAGTCAATATTCCAATAAAACCTGTGATATTCATGTAAGAAAAACATGTCTAGTTTTTGAGAACTATTCCATTTTGATTTTGCCCATTTCTATTGAATTAACATGTTGGATCCCAGGAAAGCATGTCAGAAAAAAATATCCAGGAATACCTAATTGATCCAGTGATGCAGTTAAACATGTTACAGCGACTTCATGGGAAAATTGTTTTAATCATGTACCTAATTAAAATAGAAAACCGTACTCGGAATCGTGTGAAAGCTTTAATATTAATTTGGAAAGTGTAAATTTTGCTCCAATATGTTGATTCAGAAACACAAAGAATCTCTAAATCGGAAAAAACAGTTGTTAATCCTCAACAAATTGTATGATAAAAGCATTACTGCTCACACTAGCCAACATTTTCCAAATGATATTTGTACAAATATCTGCTAAAGATCGTTGTCGCAATTTGACACAACATTTAAATTAAACAAAGAAAAATACAATTTAAAAAGAATATAATAAAGAAAATTTTATCGTCGTGGCGTTGAAATTGGATAGCATATGGTTTTTTCATTATTACTCTGTCAAAAACAAAATAGAAATATTTTATTTTATTTTATTTAAAAATTATGAAGCGCATGTAAGGATTATTATTAGTATTACTATCACTAGAAAGCGGCATTGGCCAATACAGTAGCTTAAGTTTTTGGTTTGATTATAATCAATTTAGGCTAACTTGAGCCACCGTTTTACTTCTTCAATAGGTTTTTAGTTTTAAAATATTCGCATGTGATATTTCTTTTTACTTTATATTATATATGTAAATACTTATTATGTAGTAAATGTTATGTTATAAATAATATGTTATTTTATTTCAAGGAACGAGAGATTTACAAGGGTAGAAATTATTGAAACCTTGAATAAATTTTCATTCAATTTTAAAAGATAAGTAGGTATAAAAATTGAGAATATGAAAAATTTGCGAATAAAATAAAAATAATTTTATAATAGATAATAATGAATTAGCTAGCTAAAATATTTACTACTGAACTTCAATGAAACATTAGCAACCGTAGGACAAATATTCGTCAGAAACGTTTTAACTCGAACAGAACATGTTCTCGAGTCCGTCGCGAGAATAAATATTTTGCTGGCGATAGGACGCCTTGGTCCCTACTGTCTAAAGAGTATGTGCTTTGGCAAACGCGCGCAAAGTCGAGCAGGGTCAAAATAATAATGGTCGTGGCCACAGCAGTGTCTGATTGCCAATCGATTACTAATCAGTAATCAAAAAGTTGACATCATTAATACGACAGCTATCAGAAAACCTTAGTGTAACATAACCTACATTTTGTTTCAGATATTTCCCAATTCTATTATGGACATCTATCGTTCCGTTTACCACATACCTAATCTTTAAACATATTGAATGGAAAATACTTTTTCTTCTTCCATTTTCAATTCATCTAATATGTGTAATTGTAGAATTGAATTATTTCAAATCTTTTGACAACTGTCAGTTTGACAAATGAACTAATTAGTAATCAGTTGTGTCCACAAGCTACACATTTTTGATTACTGATTACTAATCGATTGGTAATCAGACTCTGCTGTGGACACGACCTATGTTTCATCTCCGGCAGAATCCGAGCCGCTGAAAAGAATTAACATACATGAACTTAATGCTCTCGCCATCAACGAATATTTTTTGAACTAAATTTTCGATTGGCAATAAACACCATACCGTTGTGTGTCTATGAGTTCCATTATCTTTGACTATAGTAATAAATACAACAGCAAGTAAGATGAAAACATGTTCATTCTCAATTGAACCTGGAAACTACTGCTTGCAAGGAAGTTAACTCAAGCAATACTACCAAATTTAAACAAGATATTTTTTCCAGTTGTTTTCTATGCAATCTTCGGTTAAGTTGTTAATAGCCCTCGTATGGTAATCGAAGTTAGAAGTTATACAATAAGAATCTCACTTAGAACCAATTCCATTGATAAGACATTCCAATTAAGAATACCTATACTTGCAGATGTTAACTACAGGTATCACATCCAATATTACAGGAAAGACATAAGAGGTATAAGTAAAGCTAGATTTACTAACATCATCATCAAATCAAATAGATGAAATAACAAGAAGGAATACGACAAGGACAATGACTAAGTAGGTACTACACTAAAGGCTCATTCCAAGATAACAAACAATTCAGCGGAATTAAATAACCATAGATTAGTAAGTTTACATGTAGTCTTATTATTTAGCAACATCCATCTGAACATCTTTTTGCAATCCAAAGAAAAACAAATGGGAATCGATAAAACCAATCTTCAAAGCTAAAAAAAGATACCTACGTTCCTAGACTTTATTACATTTCTGTTCAAAAGGTAATATCTATTTCTCATTCAGTGGAACTTACTACAAATAAACCTTTGGTACTACCATGGAAACAAACCTATCGTAGCAAACTATTCAATGGATAAAATATTACACCTATTAATAACAATTTTTTTTATAAAAACAATGTCGATGACATTGTCATTGCATTACCAAGAGACTAAATTACTGAATTATGGGATACTTTTAACAGTTATGATCCTTATATCCAGTTGATTGTACCATTCCTTGATAACAAATGTAGATGGGAAGAAAATAACACAATAATCATAGACGGCATAGAAAACTAATGGCCTCAGGTAGATTCCTCAATTACCGTTCTTACCATGGACAAAAAAATTAAAATTAAAATCGTGCAACAAATGAAAGACAGAATATTTAGTATAGCTGACTTAAAATTTCACAAAAAAACTGTAAAAACCCTCAGACAAATATTCCAAGACAACTTCTATCCCACGAACCTACTCAATAAGATCTTATTTAATATCCCATCAAATTGTCGCGGTTCTCCATCACTTGCTACCTACAGTTCGTTGCAAATCTCTATTCTCTAATATGGTTCCAAGAAAAGACACTTATACATTCTAAGATATTCGAAAATTAGTCTGCAATGGTTGATAATTGATAATTTTAAATAATTTTAAGCTTATGTTCTTATTCGGAAAAGACATCATATACTGAAGCTATACCCGGCCCTGACGATTTCATAGATGCCTTAATTGATTTTTGTAAGCAATAATCTTCTCATAGGCTTTATGAATATTGGAAAGTGCGATCAAGACCGTAACCGTATCCACCAACTGAGAATGCACGGTCGTTTGCCATTGTACGGTCAATTTTCGAAATATAATTCCCGTGATGGCCTCCACATAAACAAATGGCATTGGTCGGATATTTTTAATTTGTTATTGTGCGTTGTATATCGTTTTATTTTGAATGATTTTATTATTCAGCTTTGGGTAATTTATTGTCAACCTTTTTTATGAACGACCTCAATTAAGTGTGAGTAGCTATAGCATATAGCAAAATATTGTAACGTGAAGACTTACCCGAATAAAGACACCCACACAAATATCTGGAAGAACACTCTGAAGCCCCGGAAGCACCTCGATTACTCTCGAAGGAATATATTGGGAAATACATCCAGAACAATATATTAGAACGAACGAGAAGTTTCGAGATAGGAGGTTAAGTGGATATAAACAGTCGATCACGGACGTTGACAGTTAGTGATAGATAGTCAGTCGGTCATAGATCATAGACAGTAGAAAAGTCGTATATAGTCCGAGAAATAAGTGTGAATATAAATGTGTATATAGTCGTGTAGTTATTGGTGTAAATAAATAAGTGTAAATAAATAAGTGAAAATGAATCGTACCCAGTTTTAATATAAATCTCCGTTACATTGGTGTGAGTGTGGAATCAGTGAGTGATTATAAAATTGGATAAACTTTGAGAGACTGCGGTTTCGTGCAGATTTGAGTGTTTTTGAGACTTTCGTTAGACTTAAGTTTAAGTTTAAGACTCTTTTGTTCGTTTTTGTGTTAGTGTGAAGACTCTTTAGTTCGTTTTTTTGAGTGAAGACTTTTTGTTCATTTTTGTGTTAGTGTGAAGAATTTTGTTCGTTTTCGTGTTGAAGACTTGGAAAACTGTATTGACTAATTAACTTTGTTAATAAAGACAATTCAAAATGAAATTAGTGCAGCTAACAGTGAAACAACTCAAAGAACAATTGGTGGAACGGGATTGTGATGATTCCGGTAATAAAGCGACCCTCCAGAAACGGTTAAGGGACACTCTGATTGAAAATGGAGACGATCCTGATATGTTCGAATTCCACCCTCCGGAAGAGCTGTTACTGGAAAAAAATTCTAGAAATAATAATGAAAAATTCGAAGAAATTTCTAGAAATAATAATGAAATATTCGATGAAGTCTCGAAAAAGTTTGAAGAAGTTTCTAGAACTCTTCAAGATTAAATTAAAGATGTTTCCAGTAAAACTGACGAAAGACATGAAGAAATTTCAAGAGCAGTTGACGAAAAAATTGTCACAACAGAGAAGAACATGGAGCTACAGCAACAAAAAATCAAGACACTGGAAATGGCAGTTAAGAATGGTAACTGCAGTGGGAGCCAGACACTCAAAATCGAAGATGACTTAGCCGCAGGTAGTATGAGGGTTCAGCTGCCAAACTTTAATGGAAAGTGCTCCTGGTCAACCTATCGAAAACAATTTGATGCTGTGGCAATGGCTAACCAGTGGACCGAAGAGCAGGAAGCTGTTTCCTTAACTGCTGCTTTACGAGGTGATGCAGCAGACATCCTAAGGTCTATACCAGCTGGCCAAGCAAACTACCATGTCTTGCTTTCTAAATTGGAGAATCGGTATGGAGAAAGTCATCTCCAGCAAGTTTACAAAGCACAATTACGATCTTGCGTGCAATATGCAAATGAGCGTCTGCAAGAATTTGAGGGGGAGGTAGCTCGTATTGTGCGGCTAGCATATCCTACAGCTGCCGATAGCTTCCTTGATGAAATTGCGGTGGACACATTTGTAAATAGATTGAGGGAGAGCGAGCTGCAGAAGGCGTTGAAGCTGGCCAGACCAATATTGCTAGAAGAAGCACTAGCTATTGCTTTTGAGCATGCAGCCGCTAGCCAAACTTCCCGAGGGCGCCGTGTAAAAGCAATCGAAGAAGAAGACCAATCCAATAGAGAGTCCTTTTTAGACATGATCAGGAAGCTAGTGACAGGAGCGCAGTCCAGGAAGAGAGAGCCCAGGTGTTGGAACCGTGGTGAGCTAGGACACGTACGCCGCAGTTGTAAGAAAATGGCGGCACAGTCTGAAAAACTAGAACGCGTCGAGATGGAAGACAAGGTTTGTCCTATACGACGAACAACCGTAAAAAATGAGGAATGGCAGGCCGGACAAATGAAAGTGGCTCAAGAGAACGACCCATGTTTGAGAGTGGTCTTGGAGTGGATGCGCCGTAAGGAGAAGCCGTCTTGACAGGATATAAGTTTGCGAAGCCCGGAAGTGAAAGCATACTGGAGCCAACGGGACTGTCTTGGGTTAAGAGATGATCTGCTGTATAGAACCTTTGAGTCTGAAGATGGCACTGAATCCAGATCAGAACTAGTTGTGCCAAGAAGCAAAGTGCCGGAGGTACTACGTCAGCTACATGATCGAGCCTCGGGTGGGCATTTTGGAATCACCAAGACTCTGCAGAAGGTTCGAGAGCGATTCTATTGGGTGAATTGCAAAGAAGATGTGAGACAGTGGTGCCGTAAGTGTGAAGTGTGAAGCGGGCACCTATGAGGCAGTATAATGTTGGGAGTCCCATGGAGCGAGTCGCTGTGGATATTGCGGGGCCATTTCCTCAAACGGACAATGGGAATAAGTATATCCTAGTAGCCATGGATTATTTCACAAAGTGGACAGAGGCGTACGCAATCCCCAACCAAGAAGCATCGACCGTCGCCGGGGTGTTGGTGAAAGAATTATTTTCACGTTTTGGCGTTCCTCTTGAAATCCATTCGGACCAAGAAAGAAACTTCGAGTCAGCCCTGTCATCTATCGTATCCGAAAGTTACCAAGGGGAAAACCTAGAGTGGTGCACATAAACCGACTCGTACCATACGCTGGATCGAACAACCAGGAGGAAGCACAAATGGCTCTTCAAGAAAAGAACGTTGATGAGCGAAATGTCAGTTTCAACGACTTCATGTCCAACTACGTGGTTAGGAAGAAGGTCAGACTCGGTGTGACAGTTGAGGTTCAACAAGACCTTTTCGAACTACCAGCCGACGTTTCTATTGCCCATTGTGTAGCGGAGGATCTACGTAGGGGCCGAGGAATTGATCTGGTGTTTAAAAGGAAGTTTGGAAGACTAGATGAATTGTCAGCCCAATGACCAAGAGTAGGAAAAGTTCTGCGACTAGCAGATGGTAATCGGAACCTCTTCTATTTGGTTACGAAGAAGATATCTAGAGGAAAACCCACTTACAAGGACATCTGGCATGAACTGAAGAGCCTCAGGAATGAAGTAAGGAATTATGACATCAAGAAGTTGGGTCTTTTGAAAATAGGCTGCGGGTTGGACGGGCTAGATTGTAAGGAGCATGATCGAATATATCTTCCAGGACGCTGGTGTGCAAATTACCGTGTGTTGCTTCAATCCAAAAGGAGTATACTCGGGAAAGACGATAGACAATTACTTCTTCAACAAGGGCGTTTGCCTGGCAGGAACCAAGTGCAGATTCCGCCATGGAACGGAAATCCAGCAAGGTACTACCAAGGATGATTCTGATCGGGACGATCAGATGCTAAGGAGGGGGCAGCGTAACGTGAAGACTTACCCGAATAAAGACACCCACACCCACAAATATCTGGAAGAACACTCTGGAGCCCCGGAAGCACCTCGATTACTCTCGAAGGAATATATTGGGAAATACATCCAGAACAATATATTTCTGAATAATAACAAATACAAGCAAAGAATATACACGGGTAATGGTATAAGTGAACATTCAACGAATTTCTTGACCAATGTTCACTCAAAACTATGAAATAAATATTTTTTACAAGAAATTGGAATGACGTTATTAGATGGTGCACTGGAAGATACAAAATAATATTAATTCTATTGGTCTTGTGAAGTTGGTGCCAAAAGTTTTCAATCTCAATGCAACTGCACAACTTCACAACTACCAGCACCAATAGAATTAATATTATTTTGTATTTTTCAGTGCACCAACTAATAATGTCGGTCCAATTTTTTTTTTAAATATTTATTACAAGAAATATTTTAAATAAATTTACACATTGCTTTTAGGACGCAGTGTATATTATGGTTTGTGTACTTTTCTTGTGGTTAGAACTTTATACTTTGACGATATATTTGTAAAGTTTGAGAACTAGCTAAGTAGTACACATAAACCAAACAATATTTTCAGCAATTTTAGTAGAAATATTATTTTCCTTCAAAATAACCACATTCGGATAGTTTTTCCATAAACTAGTAAAAAACCTAACCAAAAGATATAGGTACAGCATCCTTATTTTACTCTCATCTTTTCAAATACATACATAGAGGTGCACCATATTGTTCCAAGACCTCTGACAAAAGTCCCTTTGTTTGGAAATCGCTGAAATTCTATGGTGCATGGTACGGTCTGGTGTTTGAAGGAGTTTCAGATAATTATTTTTACCATCAGGGCCTTGTTAGGCTGAAAGTTTCGTGCCATTTCAAACAATACGACCTTGTAACAGTGCACTGGAAATTTTCGGATAATCTAATAGAAAAGCTGCATGAATTTGTTTAAATATATTTTTTAAATAATTTATCTTCCAGTTTCACTTTGATCACATAGAAAAGATTTTTTATGTTAGCGCAATTTGTGTACCTCAATTAAATTTTGCGTTTTATAACTTAAAGAGTGTTCTGCAGAGGGAATGAATGCATATAAATGCTCCTGAAATTAAAGAATTTCATTAGCTAATGTACATAAATTAGAAAAAGAATGTAATGATCTTTGAAATGAACCTTAGAATCCAAGTGTTTTTCATAGTGTGGAAATCACGATCTTATGGAAGGTTCAATATTAGAACAATCTTATGAATATTTATTATTTTCTCCTTACCCCTATTATGAGATCATTATAAACTTTGATTACGTTTTTATCAAACTTGCCTTACTTCCAAAAATACACAATTATTCCAATTCTAATGATACCAGTAATTTCTAAGTTTTGTAGTTACTAGTGAATAGAAACAACAAAAGTAGCGGCACCAGTGGAATCAATATTATTTTGTATTCCTCAGTTTACCAACTAATAAAGTAGCTTTTTATATTAATTTTATACTCAATGATTTCTAAATTAAACATTGCTGCATTTTCCTAGTGCTGTAACTCGGGAACCCTTGATTTTTGAAAAGTTATCAAATTATACATTTTTGGGAACGATCTTCTTTCTAACGCCGCAGAAAAAAAAATACGAACAAAAATGCCTTCTCTCCACATTTGAGGGATTTTTGGGGAGGAAGTATATTCTGCAAAAATATAGGATCATCCTCCATCTTTCTAATGAAATTAGAGTCATCAAAATCGGTCTACGTTTACCATGCAAAACGCGCGAACATACATGCATTCAATTTAATTATATACCTTCTTCTTAGGGTAATACAGTAAAAAAAATTATCATCAATGAAGGCAAACGTCTAGACGTCAATAAAATAAAAAGACACATAGAGCTTTCCCGGACATTTTTAATAGAGTAAATGAAGGGAGCCTGCTTTTTGACAGATTCTGTCTCTTGGTATTTTCAATGTTTATTAAGTTTTGATTTCCCATTGATTTCGGCCGTCTATCACAGCCTGTTTCAGCACTAGGGGTGTAAGGGGTACGGTAGGGTAGGATAGAAAATAGTGTTCACCTACCTACCCTACCCAACCTCACCTTCACATGTTGTACTCTGTTGCTACTGACGAGGCTCTAACCACCGAACATCGGCGGGATAACCCTATGTTTTCCGTGTATAGCTCCAACTCCAACAAATCACAAAGAGAGTGTGGGAAATCGCTCTCTAGACTATCCGAAAAGGTCTGATGTAAGGCCCATCGTCGCAGATCTTCTGTGCCATGCGGATACACCAAGCGTCATGCTTGTAGCCAAAGCAGAGGGGGCTTGGCTATACTCACAAGATGGATTGTTTTAGTAGAACAACGTCCGAAGTTAAAATACCCTCCCAATCAGATCTCCGGGGAAGGATGTCTGCTCGAGCAAACGATCGCTTCAAAATTAAATATTTCATCTTCGCAGGATGGAACATCAGAACTCTTCAATATACCGTCACGTCCAATCAAGCCGAACGAAGAACGGCTACAATCAGCCACGAACTCAATCGTTTTAACATTGACATTGCTGCGTTGAGAGAAACAAGATTCCTGCATGAAGGTAGTATTATAGACGGTAGCTACACCTTTTTCTGGAAAGGTTTCCCTGAAGGTTCAAGAAAGATTCATGGAGTAGGCTTCGCTATTAAAAAAACTAGTCTCAAAGCTTCATACGCTCAAGTATCAACTACCTGACAAGAGTTTTATTAGTGTAATAAATGCCTACGCACTAACTATAGATTCACCAGGAAGCCAAGAGCGCTTTCTATGAGCAACTCGAAGGAACGCTTAGCCAAGTTCCCATCGTTTAATTTTACTCGGATAGTTTACCGTGAGATTCGACAAGAAAAATGAGCTCTGTCTGGCCTGGCGTCTTGGGAAAAATTGAATGGGCCGAGCAAACTTCAGTGGCGAGCTGCATCTCGCAACATTTGCCGATTACGATCTTGTTATTGTGTTCAGACAGAAGAAGAAATACAAAGGAACATGGCAGCACCCTAGATCCTATCACTGGCAGCTCATAGATCACGTAATAATTCGGAAGGAACAACTTGGAGAGGTTAAAATTACAGGCCATTACGCACATATAAAACTGGACTGACCACCGTCTGGTACTCTCTAGAATGTCCATTAAGATTCCACCTCAACACGCAAAACCATCCAAAAAAGCGCATAGGACTCAGCTATATCCAGAGAGAATTATGACGCCAAATACGATTGAAGACTTTTCTATGAGTCAAGCGTTGCAGTTTTAGGCACAATTCAGACACGAAAGCAAACAGTGAGTTAATCAAAGACATCCTAGACTCAAAAATAATGCTTTCTAGTCATCGCAAAACAACCCGAATGACACAAATGCAAATAAAATACAGAGGCCAAAAAACATGTACAAAGAGAAATCAGGACAACCAATAAAGCTTGGTGGACTTTGAAAACTGAAAAAACCCAAGCATACACTGACCAACATGCAGTTGCCCGATAAGACACGAAACTAGCAAATTACTAATGGAGGACGCAGATAATAGAGCCAAATCAAAATAGCACTATTCCACAACTCAAAATATGGAAAGCAGCTTCGATCATGATGTCTTGAATCGAGTACCTCAATAAGAGTCCAATCAATCTTAAGACAGAGAAATATCTGCTGAGAAAATCAAAGAAGCATTAAGTCTCTGAAAAATAACAAAGTTCCAGGAAATGACAACATTCCGATAGAAGTTTACGAAAGCATTCGGCTATACGACAACATAACCTCTGAAACTAGATTAGGTACAACTTATACTGGATTACAGAAACAATACCACATTACTTCAGATATGTTAATATTGTGAATTTATTATAAAATTATTTATAAAATAAATGGAGCGCTTCAGATTTCTGCAACTACTGAGGGATATCACTTCTTTCAACATAAGCTAAACTAGCAAAAATAATGGCTTTGAGACTCTCAAGACATGTCGACCAAATTATTCCTGAATCCCAGCTTTGTCCATGATTGTAGACGTAAGCTGCTTACAAGAGGGCTAGAACTAAAACTAAAAACAAGAACAAAATACCTTACTAATCTCCAGTACGCTGATGATTGTGGCCTAACTTTAGACTCTGTTGAAAATTTACAAGCAACCATAGAGACATTCGACTGAGTTTACAAAGCACGAGGGCTGAAGTAAAACAAAAATTTTAAATACCCCACAAAATGTAGAATGAAACGATATCTCCAAAATAAATGAAAAGTTGGTATACGTCGAGTATCTACGTTAATTATCTGGGAAGCATAATGTAACGTGGATAGTTTATCATGTACTTACGATTACTATTCGTTTTGGTATCTATTTGTTCTACTACCTTGTTTAGTTGCTGGTTGTGTATTTTATTAATTAGTTCTAGAATTAGTAGATTTATTCTGTAACCCTCTAGAAACTATAATTGAGGTACACTTTGTCACAGTATTGTCAGTTAGACGCAACAGGCTATCAAATCTGTCCTGTATGGAGAGCTGGCACAAAGACAAAGAAGACAATACGGGCAACTTAAGGGATATAAAGAAGTTCTTCGTGAGTCTCTTATGTAGACGCTCCGAACAACTGGGAATCCCTAGCAACAAATCGGAAAGAATGGTGACGAGTCGTGAACAACTTTTGAATGTCCCGAGTATCGTAGAGTAATAACCTCACCAAAAGACAATAATAGAAAGATGTTCCTGGGCATGCAGTCATTTAATGAATAAAATTATTTGAGTTAAGCCGAGCTTTCCAGAATTTTTATTCTCTTCTTCATGGCAAAAGTCGTGAATTTAGAATAAATTTTAACTCAAAGAATTTTATTCATTAAATGACAAATGAGCAAACTAGGAAATCCTATAGGAAAATTATTTTTTTACTGTTTGTTATATTTTTTAGTACAATTAACAAATGAATTCATGCTTATAGATTGATTCTTAATTAAATTCAAATAAATGGCCTTTCGTCGTAATTGGTGCGGGCAAATTGAAATAAGTATTTCATTTCTCTATGCTTTGCAAGCAAACCCTGACGATTGATCAACATTCGAGATTTTTTGTATTTCATATTAATATATTATATACATAATATAATAGTGTGAAACTACGATGGATTCGTTCATTTAACCAGACTCAGCCACACCAACGCTAGTCCGGTACATCTAGTATAAAATATAATAAGTTATTAATCGTATTTGGCACTTTCCAGTACATTTTAGTGTTATTTATTTTGAAGAGATACATACACTAGATTCTATAGAGACTTGAATAAAACTAATATTTAATAATAACAACGGTTTTAGATTTTTTTAATTTTCGAACTATCTGAATATTCATAAATTCTACCTCACTAAAAATATATGCATTTATCACAAAAACATGACAGTTGGTAATTTTTAAAATTATTTTCATTTATTTTTCTCTTTTTCCATTTATCTGATTTTCAAACAATGAAGGAACAAGAAAAACATGAACAAAAAATAATCTAATACTCCAAATGACGTTGAGATATACCTATACTCATAGCAAAAAACGTACCCAGCAGGAAACAACAACACATTTTGATATTGATCTATTTTATCACCCAGTATTGGGAAGGAAATTCATGTCATAGCCAACATATAAAAAATGCCGTTATCACATGATATAAGGCACACAGTGAAGCCAAAAGTATAATTTGTGATCACGCAAGTGACGTTTCTTCATAATAACTCTTCACCCTTTTCAACAATTTCGACGCGTAATTTTCGGATGGGATTTTAGGTGTGTTTTCTAAGGAAAACCAGAAAAAAATTATTAAAAGTTTTTCAGAGTCCATGATTAAAGTTCAGTTCCTGCTGTCTTCTTCTAACATAAGATTAAATTTCTTATCGACTCGACTGTGCAGGTCCCGGTAGATCTATACGTTGTTCTGTACAATGTACAAGTAACATAGCGCAAAGTTTACACATTAAATTTACAGTTTCTGATAGCCGCTCTTTTAAAACAACTTGGTCGATTAGGCTCAGCGACAAAATATAATGTGATCTTCATACGATTGATATTTTTACTTAAAATTCTTCGAAGAATAAAAAAATTTATAGTAAAAAACATTTTTTAAAACAAGCTAGTACTTGAATGCTTTTAGAAGAAACAAAATAAAAATAAATCAATCCCATCAATTTATTAAATTATACAATTTGTATAATATAAAAGCTTCTCGTGAGATTAGTTGTGTAAGTTTATTTTATGAAGTAAGTATACATACATTGTTTCTCAGAATTACTTTTGTCTATTTCAAGTTACAACATTGTATTCTTGTTTATTTGCACTTTACACAGGTAAAGGTAAATTATTTATTTTCTTATTTTTAGAGCATTTGAATAAAAACATGTTTTTAAAAATGTTTTTAATATAATTTTCTTTTATTTTTAGTTCGTGTGCTTCTCGGCAACCGCACTGACTTGATGAAATATTGTACGTCATCTTGGAGCGTCCACCATATTGAATTTAGTGTGACGTCATTTAATTTTTCGTATTCATCTCAGCAAATCCTTTAATTTGAGACCCATATCATGGGGATGCACAGAAAATAACGCTCAGCTCAATCGGTTGAGAATAACTGCTTTGAAATTCAGTTGTAATATTTGACACGCGACGGGATGTTTTGGCGCAGGCCGTTTTGGCGCCGTCATCAATTATTACAAAAAAAATATTTGTACCTAACATTAATTGTATATACCTATATACAGGGTGATTTTTTAACGTGCTCATTAGCAGATTTTCACTTAAAAATCGAGAAAGAAATACGAAAATTTGAACCTGGCTTTAATCTGGTAGAAGAAGATCTACTTTAGGATTATTTTTATGATATGATAATTGTTTACATCGGGTGATCCAAAAACTAGCTTGAACAAGTGAAATTTTTGAAAAAAAAAAAAGGTTTTATTAGGCATTTAAGATTTGAACTGTACCGATGAGTACCTACTTTTGCTCTCCTTTTCTCGATTTGAACTATACTTGTTTGCCAGCAACAGCAATTCCGTAATAAATTAGTATTTGTCTACACAAAATTAAATTTTAAATTAAGAACTTCTGACGTCTGACAATTGCGACAGCTTACAGTGCACAGCGCGACATAACCATATACGACGATTTGCCAGAGAGTACCTATATACAAGAGAACAGAGACGTATATCCATCCCATTGTCCGACATTGTCGTTCCATGTCGAAAATATAGTTTTGATCTTACTTGAATACTTGAATGCGATAATATAATTAATCAATATTGGATCACACTTGGAGCTTAACAGGCGGCGAGATGTTTGCGATCTAAGTACGAATTCGAAATTTCAAGTCTCTAGACCGTATGGGGCCTGAGAAATCCTGCGGAGTCCATTGATACAAGAAACGAATGTAATAAAAACTATTTAAAAATAGAATTTAAAAAACGTCAAAAAAAACTGCCAAGATTCAATATGTAAAGTAATTATAATTATTGTTCAAAAACACTATATCTTATTCTTATATTTAGTACCTGCGTCTTCGCCCGCGCTATCTCCCAGTGAAAATCATGACGGCATCGGTTTAGCCGGAACGCAGATTAGCCAGAACGGACAGACAGACGTAAAAAATGAAAGGATATTCTATATTCTCATCTATACACGGCGCCAAAATGGCGGGCGCCAAAACGTCCTTGACCGGAAAAAACATACATTGCCAGTTAAGTAAAAGGTTTTAATTACTTCAAACAAGTGAAATTTTTGAAAAAAAAATAAAAATAGTTTTTATTGGGCATTTAAGATTTAAACCGTACCGATGAGTACCTACTATTGCTATCCTTTTCTCGATTTTAACTATACTTATGTATATGTGTTTGCCAGCAACAGTAATTCCATAACAAATTACTGTTTGTCTACCACAACACAAAATTAAACTTTAAATTAACAATAACGTCTGACAATTGCGACATAACCATAGAGGATCTTCCAGAAAGTACCTATATACCAGAAAACGAGAGGTATATATACGCTCCATGCTCGTGCGTAATTCCAGTGACGGATCCCATTGTAGTTCCATGTCGACAAAATAATAATCTTGGTTGAATGAGATTGAATGAGATAATTATAATTACCAATATTGGATCACACTTGGAGCTTAACAGGCGGCGAGATGTCTGCGATCTAAGTACGAATTCGAAATTTCAAGTCTCTAGACCGTATGGGGCCTGAGAAATCCTGCGGAGTCCATTGATACAAGAAACGAATGTAATAAAAACTATTTAAAAATAGAATTTAAAAAACGTCAAAAAAACTACCAAGATTCAATATGTAAAGTAATTATAATTATTGTTCAAAAACACTATATCTTATTCTTATATTTAGTACCTGCGTCTTCGCCCGCGCTATCTCCCAGTGAAAATCATGACGGCATCAGTTTAGCCGGTACGCAGATTAGCCAGAACGGACCGACAGACGTAAAAAATGAAAGGATATTCTATATTCTCATCTATACACGGCGCCAAAACGGCAGGCGCCAAAACGTCCTTGACCGGAAAAAACATATACATTGCCAGTTAAGTAAAAGGTTTTAATTACTTAAAAAAATGGGTTTTGTTTTAAAAATGCTTAAGTGCGATATAGTCTTGCATGGAGAGAGTTTCATATTCAAGATATTAGCTTAGGTTTTTTATGTGAACGATTGGTGGAGCCCTATATTCTATCTTTTTATCAGTCTTAGGCTCAGTAGTTCCGAAGAGGGGAATAGTCAATTACATATAGTAAATTTTCTTCAATATCTCCTAGACGATTTTGGAATTATAGAAAAAACATTTTTGTATTACTCATAATGAGTCTTTTTCTTTAAATTTTCTAATTTGCCACTAAATCTAACCACATTATTTGAATTCTTTTATTTACCATCATGGTCGTATAACCGTAATGGGTTATCTATTTTTGTTTTTTCAGTAGATTCAGAGAAAATAGGCTGTGATAGAAAGGACGGACAGACAGACAGACGGAAACCAGAATGATCTTACAAGGGTTCTGTTTTCTTATTGGTTGTATGGAACCCTAAAAACGAATTTTAGAGCCTTATCTAATTTCAGGGTCAGGGTGGAAACCTAATTATTCATCGAATTTGTTATATACCTACATTTGCCCTTCATTGTATAGCTCAATAAATATCATCAAAATGTATTGGACCAATAAGCTTATCCAAAGAAAAAAATAAGCCTACCATCCTGCTATATCCCATGAAACATCATACAACTTTGGGATTATAATAGTAATAATAACATTTATTGTTAAAAATTTCAACTAGAAACAACCCGCCATTTTGACATATGTACCTTCTATGAAAACAGATAGAATTGTGTAGATAATGGTGCAAACACCACCACATAGTGTTAATTTGTTAATCTTCAATAACAATATTTTTCTGTATATTAACAGTATTAAGCTATTATCAAAATCATTGGGTTATATCTAAATGTTTTATTTGAATCGTAAGAGGAATTCCATTTCTCCAAGTGGAGTGGTGTAACCAGTTAAGAAGAAAGACAACACGAAGTCGTCTCTACAAGACGGAGACGACTTCGTGTTTTCTTTCTTCTTAACTGCTTTATTTGAATTTTTCAGTAAACTGAGCGATTATTGTGATTGAGGCAATAATGTTAAAATATTCTTAAGGCGCCTCGCTACCCAGTGAAAGCGTAGTTCATTATTTCGGTATTATTATCGGTAGAATTTAGGTTTGGGAAATGATAAATCAATAGAAAGAAAAATAAATAATACTTAGATTGGCATAAATAAACTCAGGATATTCTATTTAAAATAGGCAAGCTATTGGGTTTTGGATTATTCAAAATTAAATAGCTGAATTCAAACATTCTGACCAGCCATTTTCTTATATTTTAAATATATAAATATCATAGACTCGTTCCTTAAAATTTCGAATTCATTCATTCATTCGAATTTATCTATATTTCTATACCTACTTATATTTTATGTCTCTAACAAAAATAATGCTCCAGTGACTTTAATCAGCGATTAGTAATCCCTAATTGCTTAGTAATCAGTATCAGTAATCATTGGTCTTATTCACAGCAGTGCCTGATTACCAAGCGCTTACTAATCAGTAATCAAAAAGTTGACATCTTTATTATGACAGCTATCAGTAAACAATTCAGAGAACACTACCATTATAACATGACCCATCTTTTTGTATCTGGTATTTAGCGTTATTGCTATCTTCGCCGTTTGAACCTGATATTTACTGAGCTTCAGAATTACGTACTTAGTTATTTATATACTTTCAGAGAGATAATCTCCATTTGTTGTGAAATATATGCTTACTAATTTTTAATTTGGCTATAACTGTCATTCTAAATTTTCATTTATAACTTCGATAGTTTGGAAATATCTTCCATATTATAGATAATTTATCTGTCAATTGTCCTGGAGTTATTCACGAAGATGAAATGGAAACGCTGGGAAATTTCGCAAATATGCCTTTCCCCATGAACAATGTACTAACAGAAGCCCCAATAATTGCAGGTATCAGTTATAGATAGATAGATAGATAGAAATTTAAATATCTGAGATTTCAAATAAACAAAAAAAACATTGAGAAAAACCAACTATAGCAATTCTATTTTGAGTATCTATTGTATCTTGCACTAAATAATATATATATATATATATATATATATATATATATATATATATATATATATATACATATACAAACAATAAAGTATCTCCTTCCATTTTTAATCGTTTTAAACTTTCTAATAAATAAAATTTGTGAATTTAAAACATATTTCTATACATTCATTGGGCAGTCAACATTAGAGATGTCAGTTTGACAAATGAGCTAAGCGATGCATCAGTCTTCATCATGATACAATCTGGCTGTTCGGAAATACAAACCATTAGCCTGGCCAAGGTTAAAATGGCCGTCGAAAATTGACTGATATATGGACTAAATATAGAAATATGACATTGATAGATAATTTAAGCCTCTATGAAAGAAAGATAAGCTCATGCGCATCTCCAGTGACGTCAGTCCGTGACAAAACGTCAGGTAGAACCATAAAACGCATGTTTCAAAAAACAGTCTCATATTTTGTGCTGGCTTGCAATTTTGGTTGCGGTAATTTAGGGTTTTCTGTATCTAATACATAATGAATTTATGATACATAAGAAAGGAATAATAGATCAAGTGAAATAAAAAATTAATTTGCCAGAATATGTCGATTTTATGTTCGATTCTCCCGTTTTGTCACGGACTGACGACATGCGCGCAGTGGTCTTAAGCGCGTTCACGAACTAAGCATATCTTATTTGTCCTAGTATTATGATCAGTAATCGCTCGTGTCCAGAAGATACTGATTTTAGATTTCTCATTACTAATCAACTGGTAATCAGATACTGCTGTAAACACAACCATTAATACAGAATGCTCACAAAATAACCCTAAATTTCATGGTAGAATTCAAAATACAAAAATATAATATTAATAATGTTACTAGTTATTTTGAAGTTCTATAGTTATATAGACTTTTGTCACTAATTGCGAAAGTACCACCACCAATAGAATTAATTTTATTTTGTATTTGTCAGTGCACCAACTAATAAAATGAGTACTATTTTTGTAAAAAATACCCGTATTTAATATACTATTGATTTTTTCTAAGCTGTTCAATTTAAATGTTACCGGAAATGACCTTCTCTTTAATACTTCTAGGTAAAAAATACAATTTTTGATTAAAAAAAATCTCATATCTAACGCTTTTGAGAAAAGTCTGGAGCAAGAATGACATGCTTTTTTATAAAACGATCTGTCACTAGTACTCTTTAAAATGAAGAAATAATGATCGAAATCAGAGCACGTTTACATAGATAATAAGCGGAAAGTGCTAAGAGTTATAAAAAAAGACAACCGAAGAGTAGATACACGTACCTCCTCCATTTAGGATGTCGCACGAAAATAGCATGTTTTATTTAAAAGTCCTATCTCAACGTCAATATTTTAGACAGGTGTATACATGGTACACGCTGTATAGTTTCAGAGTAAAGCATCCACATCACTAAAATAAGCTGTGCATTAGCTTTTGAACATTTAGATTTATAAAATCGATATCATCCATCACCTCTTCTCTTACTTACCATTCACATGATTCTCGGTAGTAGTATCATTTGTTTTCCCATCCACACCCTTGCTTTCCGATTTTTCAGACGATCCTTCTTGATTATCCTTATTTACAGACTCGTTCTGTGGCGCGGTCTCCTTGCTCGTGTTACAGCCCATTGTTTTTTTTTCGTGTGTTAGCGATGTTTGGAAGGACGGGGAAAGGAGTGTTCGTTTTCCTTTCAACTAATTTGTTTTGGTCCCTTTTGGGTTACGTTCAATCAACAGACTAATTAATAATTAATACGAAAATCTTACAAGTCCATCGCTCTGATTTATTAAAATGAAACCCTTTCTATCAATTTATATTTCGAGAATGTTCGTAAAGATTCCAGATACCAAACGAAATAACGAATGTTTTAAATATTGATAGATAAGTTTTATTCTAAACTAAATGAGTCAGAAGAAACAATCTCTATCATCTAATCAAATCTTGAATGAAGTTTTAAATTCAATAATGATTTAAATTGGAAATTAAACCATGTATTCTTATATTAGGTATCTCTTATTTCAAAATTATCCATATAATTTATTCTTCTTCGAAGTTAAAATAGACAAAAAAATATATTTGTGAAGAATAAATTATTTGAAGATTAAAGAGGAACGTCTGATAATCACTAAAACCAATACTCTGATTTTAATTGGATACACTAATTAAAGGATGGTAAAGAAATATTCTGTATCCACTGAAATATCTATTCGATAATTCCAGTGAAAGATCATTAATTGTCAGAAGTTAGAAAAGCTCCCGGAAACTTATGAAGCTGGATACTAAATTAAATTATTATTTTAAGCTTTGAATGAGTACTGGAACTTGCAAAAGGATTTTCGAATTTGTGGACTGGAGTAAATTATTGGTATAGCTGAAAAAATAGTTGTTGTTGCAAAATTATGAATGAATTTGCGTCTTATAGTAAATTATACGCTTTTTAAAAAACATACTAAAACGCAATATATATAAATAATCACAATACATAGGTACACATTTTTTTAGGCATAACTACCTACGCCAATATAACGCATTGAAAGAGAGCTCATCTATAATCTATATATTTAATATATTAAACACAGGGGATAATGCCCAAATAAAGAGACATATGAGATATTTCTTCTGCCAATTAATTTAGAGCGTAAATTTTATTTAAATGAGATTTAACCAATTAAAATTTAATATTTTCTTACTAACAAAATAATAAACACCTCAAATGACACTTGATTCACTCTCACTCACGAACAATTACACCCTCATTGCGTTTTATCAAAAAAATTATACCGGCTCTCTTCAAGCACCGCTTACGAACCCCTTATTGAATGAATACGAGCAAACAAGAGGGTGTTTCTCCCTGTTCAATTCAAAACATTTCGGCTGTTCGCGTTTGCGCTTCAAGTTTACCATGACTCATTAGATTGTGATGAGTTATTTCCAAAGCATAATGACATTACTCATTTAATTTTATATCCAATATAATATTTCTTTTACTATCAAAATTTCAACCAAATCTTGGGGTAGATTAAAATAATAAATGCATCCAGCAAGTCATGATTCACTCTCAATGAATGTGCAATGTAGGCAACATAAATATCATCACGGAATGAATATAACTGTGAGAAAATTAGATTAGATCATTTGATTACGATTTGAATGAAATAATTAAATAATCTAACTTATAAAATCTATTGCTTATTGTATTTATTTATGTTTTGTTTACATTAAAAAGTCACAGAACTAAAAAAATGTTATGACACAGAACATTTATATGACTGTCAACAAGTTAGGTAACCGTCGACCGTCATCCATCATCCATTGTTTTTATTTTTTATTTACATTATTACATTCGATTCGAGAATAACCCTAATTTTTTGGTATTGTTATTTGAAAAAGTTCTCTTACAAAATAAATTGTAGAAAGAATAGTAAGTATTGTGTATGAATTATTTAAAACTCTTACCTTACAAACTACAAGAATTTCAAGAACTGCACATTTGCTATTCAGTTTCAAAATTCAATATTATACCTATATGGAAATATTTCTTCTCATGTTCTTTTGACTAAAAATCATCATTATGTTGCTCTCGCAGTTTACTTATGTTTTCGTATTTCCAGACAACCGACTATGTACGATGAGCTAAAGGGCAATCTCAAGTTACTCTTACACGTTTCAAAAGTTCTTCATCCCAAACATCATGCTGTTTTGTTTATTATTTATATGTACCTCATATACTATTACAGAACAGCTAAACGCAAGTTAAAGTATAATTTGAAATGTGCTGGAGATGAAATTATACTGCATCACACAAGAAATCATTTTTTCTTTAACGATATCAACAATGTTGTTCTTGTGAATAAACAAAACCTATATAAAAATGATAAATTACTTAAGTTGATTTCTGAGAATAATACAATACGATATGTTTATGTGGTTTCTCAAACAGACATTGCACAAAGTTCCTTACTGATGAATGATGCTCTTTTTCAAAACATTGGTCAGAATGCATCGTCGATTCGAGTGCAATTGCAAAGTCATTGTGATAAACTTGTGAAATTAGCTGATAAGATTGATGTTTCTCTTATTGCCCCTACTGATCTTGGTAGTTCAATTTGTCAGACGATTTTGGGAAAATATTTCAACACTCCAAAGCTTGTTGCCAAAGGAGACATCATAGCAATAGATGTCAAATATTTTGCTGAGGATTTATTTTATAACAATACGAAAATGAATAATGTTCACAAAATATTCTTCAAATGTAATCGAGTATTTTATGGTGGAATAGAAGATGAAAACATGTATTTCTGTGGTATTGGAGAAACATCTATTACACAATCTGCGAACGTTCAAAATTTTCTTCCGAAAAAAATCAATGAGGTCATATATAACCGAAGAGATAATAAATTCAGGGAAATTCCTGTTTGTCCTTATGGTTTAAAGGATTATTTAGATGAGTTACAATTAGCTGTTAAGCCTTTCTTCACAAAACGTAAGTAATTGAGCTCATTTTTAGTTTTAAACAGTTCAAATTTGTCGCCAGACTGAAAATTCATCAAGACAATTGAGATCTTTATTAATATTCTAGGAAAACTCAACTTGAAACCGGTTTTCCTAATACAAGGAGTAACTGGCAGTGGGAAAGAAACCCTTCTAAATTGTTTGGCGTGCCAGTTAGGTGTACAGTTCCATAAAGTAAACAATTCCGATCTTATGGCGAATGTATATGCACAAAACGAGACAAAATTGAGAAATGCACTATTTAATGCGAAAATGGGAGTCCCTGGTATAATAGCGATATTTAATTTTGAGGTAACATCATTTAAACTATCTAGTAGAAGTAGAGTAAGAATCTTAAAAAATAATTTAAGGTAAGGTATATTTATTATAAATATTGATCCAGATATTTTGATGGAAAACTGTAAGTACAGAGAAGGCTATTTCTCTTGTGTCATAGGTACTGTGAAATTTAAATCTAAACATAAAACATAAGGAATAAAAATATACCCTATGGTCCAAAGATGAAAATGTTATTGAGAAATATTGAATTTAAACTTGTATGTATGAATGAAATACACAGGAGTTGGGCAAGATTAGTAGAGATTTCTACTAATCTTGAGAGTAGGGCTTCTTTTTAATATTTATTTGATTTGATGAGCCGTAAAATACTAATTTAGAAAGAACAATGATGTGATGGTAATTAGGGTAAATTTTCGTGTTATTTTAGTCAGTTTTACGGTTTCGTGTGTTGAAGAATCAGTTCTTCAATTATCTAAATGTTAAAACATTAGTGGGTGCACTGAAAAATTCAAAGTAATATAATTGGTTCTGGTACTTTAGAGTTGGTGCCGAAAGTCTTCTATTCAACTACAGTTGCGCTACTTCAATATTACCACCACCATTAATACTATTTTCCAGTGCATCAACTAATGAACTCGGTCAAAATTTCTGTAAAATAACTTTTTTTCATAAATTTTATATATAATTTTTTTTACATAACTGCCGAATATCCTTTTTTTATTCCTTACCAATTACAAGACCAAACCTACAAATGTCGAGGATTTAAAAACACGACTGAGAAATGAATGTAGATTGATTTCTCCCCAAGTGATTCGAAATGTTACAAATGAATTTAGATCCCGTTTGGGATATTGTCAAATAGTCAACGGACAACATTATGAGCATTTGCTGAATTGAAATAATTAAATTCAATTAATTGCACTACTTGTTTGTTAATTTGTATATTTTCTACCCTTTCAAAACAGCTATTAAAAGAAGTGTTGCCATTTAAAAAAATCAAGTGTGACGTCATCATCAATCACGATTGGAAATATTAATTGACGGATCCGAGCATTTTCCAAAAAAAAAAAATAGTATTTGAACTACTGAATTTATTCAGTTACAGACTCTCTGTATAAATGTAATAATTATTTAAATATGTTATTTTTAGAAGTAGTATTGTGATGTATCTTATTTGTTATTTTTTGTAATGAGGTGACGAAAATTCTAATGAATAAATGAACTACTTTATGAAATAATGACAGAATATTTACCATCATATTATAAAAATATTATCGGCAACACTGTGGACAAATCACGGTCATATTTGTATTATTGCGCATGCGCCAAATAGCTCCCAAATTAGGAATCCTCAACTGCAGGATTACCCAATAATAATTAATGAGAATAGACTAAAAAAAATATTTAGTTGCAGTAGAAGAAAGATTCACTTATAATTGCCTCTGCTTTTTACCAACTTTGATAGATTGAACAAAAGAAACACAGCATCATTTTTGTTTTTGCTGCTGTATTTTGGTTAACATAAGAAGAACGATTTGAGAAATTTTCATTACCCATTAAATACGCTGGAGAAAAGAAAATATTTGCCAAATATTACGCGTCCAACAAACAGATGATGATTAAAAATGGTCACATATTAAAAAAAATCAAATCTAAAACCTCCGATTCCCAAGGGGTCATTTTTCTAGAAAATCTGAGACTGCAAAATTAATTAAGGAACCATATCTGGAAAAATTTAAAATGATCTTTTTTTTAAAAAAATACGGTTTTTGAGTTAGAGTAATAGTAGAGGCTAAAACATGTATGTTTCCGCTATGTTGTAAAATCTTTGTCGATAAAAATGTGAATTAAATATTTTTGACAATAAAATAAGTTGGTGCCAAAAGTTTTCTATTTACCTAGAACTGCACGATAGAAGAGTATAATTAATATGGTTTTGAATCTTTCATTGTTTTAACTAATAAAATCGGTACTATTTTTGTTAAAAATAACTAGTAAATACTACTAAATGTTCCGCGAGCCTACAAAATTATGTCACTATCTTTCAGGCAGATATAATGGCGATACAAAAGTGTAAAGAGGAGTTGACAAGATGGGCGGTTAATAATCAGACAGCTAACCAGCACTAAATGTGCTGAACTCATATCAAACAACGTCAAGACTGATAGGGGACTGTCCTAGCCTGGATCTCACAGCAACAGGGAATTGAAGGCAATAAAACAGACAAGCAAGGAGCAGAGCAGGCCATGATTGAACCAGAACCTTCCTGATTGAAAGACATAAGCTAAAATAGGGTAAAATGTGACTCGAACAAAGTAGGAAAACGACGAGGATACTGGTGGGGATACTGACAACTGACAGGACACTGTAGGCTTTAAAACATATGAACAGTATAAGTAGGACAATTTATATATGTTTTGTTAAAAAGGAGAGGTAATCGCACGCAATTGCGTGTGCGAAAGCCTGATAGTGGTGCAGTTTCAACTACTCCGGGAAGGTAAAACGAAGGTAGAGAGCTACTCGAAGTACGCGGTGTCTAGACTAATATGCCTGAGAACCATAAAAAGGTTGTAGTGGGTTACTACGTATACCGACTTCAAAATATTCTAATCTACTTTCATGGGACGTCTAGGAATAGAACTCGTTCGTTAGTTCCTCCATCTTTTATGCCCTCGAATTCATCTCCTTTCCTTATTTCCTTTTTAGTTAAACATCAGCTAATTTAAGGTTATTTGTAGAACTTTGGGAAAAATAACGATGGACAATATGATGAACGTTTAATAGGGAATTTTTCCGATGAACTGAAATGTCTGTTCAACGACAATAAATTCCCACTTATCTTATTCTGTTCCACCACTACTGATGAAATTCCTTCATATCTGAAGAAACATTTCCTGCAAACTTTCAAAATTGATGCACCAACATGTGCTCAGAGAGAAGAGAATTTGAAATGGATTATTGAACAACGCGGTTTAGAAACAAATGTTCCTCTGTGTGATATAGCAAATAAGACTCACGGTTTTCTGTTTGAGGACCTGAAAGCTTTAGTGTATTATGCTGAACAAGAAGGTCAAAAACAAGGAGCGCATGTTGTGGAACTGTTAGATGAAAATTTTAATAGTGCTATAAGTACGTGACATTTAATCAATATTTTTCAACATACTTTAAAATAGTTGTCGCCATTTTTTAAATAATTCTTATCGAATTAAAATATTTCTGTATAGTGTTGATACTAAAACAATATTTAAAAATTTCTTCCAATTTGATTTATTTTGTCAATTATTAAGATATAAAAAAAATGTATAGGACAGTATTGAAATTCTATATTTTTCTGTAATTTCCATCCATTAATCGAGATCCTCATATATTTCCATCTAATAATGATAGGTAAATATAGAGTTTTTTTCTACTTTGGGTAATATTTTGATCGTGACAATGACCCGGTTAATTTTTAATTCAATTGCATCATGATCTCAAAATAAATCGATTCTTCATCCTGCTTGGGTGATTTAGCATTCTATTGTTATATAAGAAAATTCAAATTTACTATACAAAAGGATTGACTGAAACCTAGAGTAATTCCTGAAAAAAAAATCTTAACAGTACACCTACCCTGATTATGATATCACCTCAATACTACTAAAGAAATAATATTTTTTTCCAAATGCAGATTATATGCAGGCAAATTATAATGAAAGCTTGGGAGCACCGAAAGTGCCAAAAGTCCAATGGTCAGACATTGGTGGCTTAACAGATGTCAAAGAGGAAATCATAAAAACCATCAATTTGCCCTTGAAACATCCAGAGTTTGTGAAAAAAAGTGGACTCCGAAGGTCAGGTAAGCTGTTAACATTGAAAATGTATCAACAAATCCTCGAGAAAATAATATTTTCTATATCTCAGGAATTCTACTATTCGGACCACCTGGAACTGGTAAAACTCTTATAGCAAAAGCTGTTGCAACCGAATGTAGTCTGTGCTTTCTATCCGTCAAAGGTCCTGAGCTACTGAATATGTATGTTGGTCAATCGGAACAGAATATACGAGAAGGTACTTATAATTCTTTAATTATCATACTAATCACTAAGTCCTATATTGTTTTATACCATGACATAATATTACTGTGGTATATTTCGCATTTAATTATCTTAACCAATATCCTCTCTAAGCCTATAGCTATACAAATCAACTTTTCTTTATGAATATTACCTTCTCTTGCATAGCAAACATGAACTGATTTTTATGATTCGTTTTCATGTGAAAGCCAACTGCTTAGAGATGATCCAAAATCAATATTTTAATTATTATTTTTGATTCACCTGTGTCTGTGATGCTACTACCGATAAAATAAATATCATTTTATAGCATTCATCATCTAATAAATCTTGTTTTTGACCGACTTTCAAACGGAGGAGTGTTTGCAAGACTGTTGAGTCCCATCGAAAGAAAATTAGAAATCCTAGTGTAGCTGGAGGAGGTAAGGGGATAAATCGAAAAACCGAGCGGGAAAAATTGAAGAACAGACCTTAATCGAAAACTTTAAACAGTTGCAAAAACTTCAACGGTTTCCGAGTTACAGCACTGTAAATGTGCTACCGCTTCTTCAAATCTTTGGCTTCATAGTGAAATCGCTGCATAAAATAACTTTTTTGGCCGACGAACCCCGAACGGAGGAGGTATACAATTCGACTGTCTGCTTTTTTTTGTTCGCGCGTTGTATATAGTAAACATACTTCGGTTTGGATGATTTGAAAGAGGGGACTTGAGAAATGGTCCCATATTCGTAAAAACTCAAATTCGATATCTCCTTCCCTCCGAAAACCACCCTCGAAGGGGGGTGTCTTGGGCAAATTTTCTAGAAAATGGAAAATGTGAGATGCCAGAATTACAGATAGGACAATATCCGGAAACGTTTAAATTGAACATTTTTTCAGAAGAATTACAGTTTTCGAGCTACATTCATTTTAAAATCTCACATATGGGTATTTTTGCTATCTGGAAGGGGCGATTTCTTTCAAAAACTGAAAATTTCTTGATACCAAATGAAAGACAATAAAATTTGTAGCAACATTTATAATGAAACATTGTTTTCCTTAGAGTTACGGTTTTCGAGATAATCGGTGGTAAAATGGTTAAATCTAAAATGCATACGCGTATTTCCATTGCGATGTTCTGAGATCTCTACATAATAACAAGTACAAGCAAAGAATATACGTGGGTGATAGGATAAGTACTGTCTTCTTTGGTATTAGTGAACGTTCAACGATTTTCGTGAGTAAGTATATTACACTCAAAACTGTGAAATAAATATTTTTTACAAAAAATTGGACCGACGTTATTAGTTGGTGCACTGAAAAGTTCACAATAATATTGATTCTATTGGTGCTGGTACTTGTGAAGTTGGTGCCAAAAGTTATCAGTTTAACTGCAACTGCACAACTTCATAAGTAACAGCACCATTAGAATTAATATTATTTTGTACTTTTCAGTACACCAACTAATAACGTCGGTCCAATTTTTTGTAAAAAATATTTTTTTAATAGAACTATTAATTGATGTATTGAAAAATACAAACCAATATTGATTCTATTGGTGCTGGTACTTTTGAATTTGGCCACAAAAGTATTTTATTTAACTGCCTATAACTGCAGAACTTCAAAATAACCAGTACCAATAGATTTTTTTTCAATGAATCAGATAATAAATGTCGATTCTATTTTTTTCAAAAAAATATATATTTATTAAGTAACTCATATAATACCATACTGGAAAATCGTCGACCTCTTCCTCAGGAACGGATTTAGGGGAGGACAACGGGGCACCCACATAATAGAGATTTCTGTGTGAAAAAAAAATACATAATTTTTGTCGGTTTCGTAAATCTGTGCATTTTCACTGTTCAATTTTGCCGTTTTTGATTGTGTAAACACCTTTTTCCTTATGCATTTGAACTGTAATAGTTGGTGGTAGCTTGAACTAGTGTCCGTGCTTGTGCAAAATTTGATAAGACAGTTACTGGCTTAACGGCTTTGTAGAAGAATCTAGTGCAATAAACGTAAATCATTAAAATCATATTTTTATTATTATCATTATATTTTTTTTTAGACTTTTTTGTTCGAAATGTAATTATGAATATCCACTCCTTTGCTAACTCGAGGCCTCCCAGGGCCTCCACACTTTTGTTCCCCGTGACCTCCCACACATCTAATCCAACCCTGTCTTCTCTAAATTTCCGATCTATTTGAACTGACTTTTCTGTATACGATCTTACAGAATTTACAGAAAAATAATCACACCTGAATTTTTATTCCGTTTCATATCTCGTTTGTTTACTACAGTACATTATATTAGTCATCTAGCTGACAACAATTTTTTATGTTACTTTAGAGTTATAGTACAATTTTAATTTTCATAAAACTGACTTATAGTTTTCGTGAGGGCTCGTCAAGCATCGCCATGTATTATATTTTTTGACGAATTGGACTCTTTGGCACCAAATAGGGGAATGTCTGGAGACTCAGGTGGTGTTATGGATAGGGTTGTATCACAATTGTTGGCTGAAATGGATGGACTCAACGAATCAGCTACTATTTTCATTATAGGTGAGATGACCACATATGTAATTTAGTTAACTATGTTTTACCATAAATTTTGTCCTGAAGCTGAACCTGTAAGTAACATAGAGAAACTCGAAATGAGTGACATTTTCTGCAAATTTCTACAAGTCTTGTAAAATTTTTTATTAATTTTATTTTTATGTTTTTCTTATCCTTATTTTTGTTGGTATGGAAACTTATGCAGGATCCTATTTTCAAAAGAAATAATTATATTTTCGATACTTGGAAAAATAAAATTCTCGAAAGTGAGAGAGAGAGAGAAAATATACTTTATTGTCAAAGAAAAAGGTTCTTATTGACAAAGTTAAAAACTATTTCTATAGATATATATATATATATATATATATATATATATATATATATATATCACAAGAACTAAACTACACTACATTCAGACTAATATACTACATTACTAACTTGCATAATACTAGTTTGTGAACTTAGCCACTAACGTACAAAGATATAAACATATTGTACGGACACTTCATTACTGTGGTACAGTTACTTGAAATCATCAGCATGAACCGTGTTTCCAATTCTCAGAGTAGTATTCGTCCAAATTATAAGAAGCTCCCTCGAGCAACACATATTTTACAGAATTACGGAATGTTTTGAACGAGGTAATGATCTTAATGCGTACGGGTAAGTGGTTATACATTTTAATGCCTTCATATATAATTGATTTCCTGACCAGGTTCGAGGAGGGTATAGGCAAAGGTATATTACAGTTTTTTGTCCAACGAGTTCCGTGATACAATTGTGGATTTGCTGAATTATCACGGTTCTTAAAGACTAGGCATACGCTTTCTAGTATGAGTAGGCAAGTTAAAGTCAATATTCTCTGTGAGGCGAAGAGTGGTTTGCAGGATTGCTTGGGAGACGAACATTGACAAACATCTTGACAATTACCTTAAATTTTTGTTCTCTTTATTTATCTTCGTGATAATGATCAGCTGTCTTTTTTGCGAGAGCCGCTTGTTGTGCACGCATTTACAAAAGATATGCGTATGAAATTTAACACGATTTTTTCCAGTCTTCTTGGTGCTGATACTTGAAGTTGGTGCCAAAAGTCTTATATCTAACTACAATTGCATAGCTTCGAAAGTACCAGCACCAATAGAATAAACATTATTTTGTATTGTGACGTTCCATACACAAACAGTTAGTAGCCTGATCCTTCAAAATTTGAAATCAATTTAGATTTTTTTAAAACAATAGCCACAAACGATTTCATTATTATATTTGTATTTCACATACGATTTCTGATAAATTGAGTAAAAAATAAATAATGTAAGGTCTATTTTCAAGACCTCTTGGCTAATCGATGTTAATTATTTAACACTCTAATAACTCATTAAATATAGAGTCACAAAAGAGTCACAAACGCGTCGGAAACGTTCACAAACGATTCACAAAAGATTTGTATCAAAAGAAATTTAAAAATATAAATTTTTCAAATTCGTGTTGGCTAATCGGTTTATGGTCACAAACGATCTGTAATCAATAGAACTTTTAAACTATAAATTTTTCAAATTCGTATTGGCTATTCGGTATTTGGTATTTAGGCGCCGATAAAAAATGATTCAGGTTGATAGAACATAGACATTGTACTTATCTCAAATAAATAGCATTACTTGGGGTCTACTTGGATCTTTAGCTCACCAAGACTATCTGCGTTGAGAAACTTTGATTAATTTTTTGTTTTTTTTTTTTATTTGATCAACGATTTCCTATCAAACTAGGGAAAACATTCAAAGTTGTATTAAAACTTAAGTTACTCTCACTATAGTAGACAGACAATATAACCCTTCACAGGCGAAGAACAAACAGATTATGAATCCAGTGACAAACAATCTAGATACTTTCCTATCTAGATCTCAAGACGCTTTCTGCGTTTGTATAAAACATCCATAAGCGTTGTTAATTCTCTTATTGTTATTTAATAGTAATGATCATAATAAATAAATGATTTTGAATTTGAATCCCACCTTATTTCTAATTTTTACTAAGAAATCTATGATTTTTGTTTTAGGGGCTACTAATCGTCCCGATTTAATAGACCCAGCTCTGCTTCGACCAGGAAGATTTGACAAATTACTCTATGTTGGTGCCTGTACGGATGCCGAATCGAAACTGTCTGTACTAGAAGCTTTGACAAGAAAGTATATAATGTTTTCTATATCAAATAAGATCATTTCTATTATGGTTTAGATACGGTTTTTATTATAAAACACAAATTTTAGGTTCCATTTGAGTGAGGACCTTAAACTTGAGGAGGTTGTTAGTATTTGTCCGAAGAACATTACGGGCGCTGATTTCTATGGCATCTGTTCGAATGCTTGGAATTTTGCGGTCCGAAAAGTTATTCAAAAAATTGAATTAGGTAAGAAATATATATAAATATATGAGGCATTGGTTAAAAGCATGGATGTGAAACATGGCGACTCAGAAAGAAACAAAAGGGGTAACAGAAATTGATATGCGATTAAAAGGGCAATGAGAATTTTATCGAAAAGATACTATTAGAAATGAAGACATTAAACGACAGATGGGAAAACAAGATACGATAATGAATGATATAGAATAAAAACAATATGGTGCGGCGGCCACGTCCAAAAAATTCAAAAGAAAGGATTCCAAAACAGGAATTTGAATGGATAGTAACTACCAGGTAGACGAGAGAGAGGAACGCCCAAGAAAACATAGACGGAAGGAATAAGACGATCGATAAGCGAATCTAATAATATTAAACGAGCAATGCTTATATATTATTATATATATGCAAATTTTATCTCGGAAACTGGTCAATCGATTTCGATGAAAATTCATGTGTATGAGTGTTAGATTGTATTGAATCGATTGGTTGTATTCACATTCACATAAAAAATCGTTTTCAGCAATTAATATTCTTAATTAACCACCCATACAGATTATAACTGATATGCGGATATGAGCCCAAGAATATCGTAGGACATAAGTAGCTCAATGGTTAAGCTCCCGGCTGATTATCTGGAGATCCTCGGTTCGAATCCTGACCAACTCATTTTTTTTTAACAAAACCCAATTTTTCAACTAAAAGGTGTTAATGATTTTTTATAATTTTATCGGAAATTTTCAATGAAAAAATGTTTACATTTTTAATCTAATATATTAAAGAGCAATTCTTGTATATAAAAAGATTCTCGGAAACGGCTCTAACGATTTTGATCAAATTTGATATATAGATAAATAAGGTTCTACTTTTGAACATTATATAAGTGGCTTTCCTGACAGAACGCGAGGGTGTCACCTTCGAGGTCCATAAACTTTTTCATGAACGATTCGCAGATTTGTATGAAAATTTGCAAAAAGGGTTTTAAGTGCCGAGAAATCGATTGGTGTTACTTGCATTTTTAATGGATGTGGCCCTCGAGGTCCACAGCTATCTAGGGAATGGCTCCGCAAATTGCTTTAAAAATTTTAGTACGGGGTTTGGGGGTCGATCAGACGATTGGTGATACAGCTGAGTTCTGGTATGTTTCACATTCATATTTATTTAGAAATCTGTAAATTATGAGCTATGTGAACGATAAAATCAATATTTACCGATCTACCGATCGCAATACATTTTATCTAGAAACTCTGTATCTTGTGTTAACCGAGCAAAGCTCGGTCGCCCAGATATTATATAATTATGTATTATTCACTTTATTTTGGAAATTACCTATGTTACCATGAGACAAACAGATTATTGGGTTCAAAATTCAAATATTTTGGGCAACAGAAAACATAGTCAATAATAACTCATCGCCTATGTGTATGTTTGGAATAAATTTAATAAATTATTTGTAACTAGCTTCCCGACCAGGTAAAAACTTGAAATTTTTAGAATTACTTGAAGTTGGTGACATTGCAATATTAACAAGAATAAAAGCCAGAAGATAATTATGTTATCTTCTTCTATAATATACAATATCATTTTGAAAATGTTGTGCATAACTTTTTTCAATTTATTTTTATATTTTCTTTCAGGACAAGCAGATGTCAAAGAAATTGGGAGTCAAAATGTTATTGTTGGTATTGAAGATTTTAAAACAGCTATTCGAAATGTCAAACCATCAATATCTGAGGATGATTTGAGGTACTTTGAAAAGCTGAAGGTAGAACTGTCATCTACACCTGCATAAAATAAATATATATTGAGGAATGTTTTCTGTCATATTCTTTCTATGACCCCTATTTCCCATTATAATATGCTATATTTTTCATCAACAATATTTGAATAAATAACTCTTAACTGGAAGTATTTTCAATGTAAAATTCAACAAAGAATTCCACATTTTCGTCCTTTTTACAGTATTTGATAAAAATATTTGTGAATTTATAAGGCACAAGATTGCAATACCATCTATCTGCATCATATAATCTTTGTTTTAATACTTATATAGTTTGAAATATTAATGGAAACAACAAAATTATATCTAATACTAGTTTCTATAGGTATATGGTATATCCTATAAGATGACCATCATGTTTATCACATCTATTAAATGGCAGTTAATAACAGTTCACACATTTATATATTCGGCTGAAAAATGGTAGCAGTTATATTCGAAGGAACATATTATTAGCTCTGTTAAGCTAGCAGTGACAAGTTAGCAGAAACAATCGAAACCGGCATGGGGATTTGTTGCTAATTAGTTGCTAAAATCCCGATTTTGTTGCTCGAACCAGTTTTGAGAAAATTGAGTTACTGCTATCTTAACGTGTAAGATAGCAGTGAAACCACTAAAAAATATTTTTTTTCAATTCTAACACCACCTGAATTTGTTGCTGGAAGATAGTATAAAGAAAATTGAAAAAATATTGAAAATAGAAAAAAAATATGAAAAAATAGAAAAAAAATTATAAAAATATATTGAAAAAACGTACTTTACAGTATTTCTTCCTAATGCTACGCTAATCCAAAACTCAAAAAAATAGTAAGTAGTTAGGATATCCACTGATTAACCTGAAATCAAGTATTGTTGTTGAAGCTATTAGAATTCCTATATTTTCTCTCTAAATTTCTAGCAGAAATTTTGTTGCTCATTGGATAAGTCTTTATTAGTGCTTGGATAACCAGCAACAAAATCCAAACAAAGAATATTACCAATAATAAACTTGTGACTGATTTTTGTTGGTGTCGCTATCAGAATACCTCCATTTTCGGTTTTAATTTCTAGCAGCAATTTTGTTGCTCATTGGATAAGTATTTATTAGTGTTTAAATTACCAGCAACAAAATACAAAAAAGAATATTACCAATAATAAACTGGTGACTGATTTTTTTTTGTGTCGCTATGAGAATACCTCCATTTTCGGTTTTAATTTCTGGCAGAAATTTTGTTGCTCATTAGATAAGTCTTTATTAGTGCTTGAATTATCAGCAACAAAATGCAAAAAAAGAATATTACCAATAATAAACTTGTGACTGATTTTTTTGATGGCGCTATGAGAATACCTACATTTTCGGTTTTAATTTCTGGCAGAAATTTTGTTGCTCATTAGATAAGTCTTTATTAGTGCTTAAATTACCAGCAACAAAATACAAACAAAGAATAATACCAATAATAAACATGGGACTGATTTTTTTTGGTGTCGCTATGAGAATACCTCCATTTTCGGTTTTAATTTCTGGCAGAAATTTTGTTGCTCATTAAATAAGTCTTTATTAGTGCTTGAATTGAATTACCAGCAACAAAATACAAACAAAGAATAATACCAATATAATAATATTTTGTTGCTGGTAATTCAAGCACTAATAAAGACTTATCTAATGAGCAACAACATTTCTGCCAGAAATTAAATACGAAAATAGAGGTATTCTCATAGCGACACCCAAAAAATCAGTCAAAAGTTTATTATTGGTATTATTCTTTGTTTGTATTTTGTTGCTGGTAATTCAAGCACTAATAAAGACTTATCCAATGAGCAACAAAATTTCTGCTAGAAATTAAGAGAGAAAATATAGGAATTCTAATAGCTTCAACAACAATACTTGATTTCAGGTTAATCAGTGGATATCCTAACTACTTACTATTTTTTGAGTTTTGGATTAGCGTAGCATTAAGAAAAAGTACTGTAAAGTACGTTTTTTCCATATATATTTTTTTAATTTTTTTATATTTTTTCATATTTTTAATATTTTTTCAATTTTCTTTATACTATCTTCCAGCAACAAATTCAGGTGGTGTCAGAATTGAAAAAAAAATATTTTTTAGTGGTTTCACTGCTATCTTACACGTTAAGATGGCAGTAACTCAATTTTTTCAAAACTGGTTCGAGCAACAAAATGTCAAGCAACAAATGTAAAAACAAATATTTGCTGTCTATGGCTAACTTTCGAACCAAGGCTCCGAAAAAATAATTTTAGTAATAGTTTTCATCTAGTATTTTAGATTAGCTTTACCAGAAAATAGCAGACTATATTATCGTTTTGACCATACTTACAGTTTTCATATTATTTTGTTTTTCTATACAATTTGTGCTTTTATTTCAGCAAAGCTCGGTCACCCAGGTACTATCCATAAATAGTTGAAATGGACATGTAGTTATGACTAGTAGGTATCAGAAACAAGTAATCACTTTTATTTCGGAAACGTCCCTACGAAATATACCTACGTGAATATTAACCAAAAAAAATGTTATTTCATGAAAAAAATCTAGGTATGTACCAATGTAGGTACATTGAAATTTCTAATTAAAAACAATATCAAAGTGCACATAAAATTTGTTTTGCGTCTTGGAAAATTCCAGGAATTTTTATTGTAGGTACCTATTGTAGCTTTATCTGTTATTAAAATTCCTGGTGCATAATAAGTACATATCTGATTTATTTGCAACAATTATCTATGAAAATTACTGTAATAAAATATAATAACTCATTTTAATCTATAATTTATGTTGTTCGTTCTATAGGAATCTTCCAATTATAAAAATGAATGTTAGGAATGAGCTGAAACATTCGAGATTCAAAATTGTTATACACTATAGTACCAGACTATTCTCTCAGCTACATAGAAATCATGTTAAAATTTATTATCACCCAAAGAAAACTAATTAACTGAAAGAAATTAAAATTAACAGCATTCAAATACCTGTAAATTCAATTTTCGTTCAATAATGAATATATTGTCAGGTTATTTGTTTTCTATAAAATAAAATTAGTATAAAAGATATACGTAATATTCAACCTAAAATTTCAGCTTCAACATTAATAAAGAAACAAAATGATAAGTGAATGATTTCCTACCACAGAAATAAATCTTTATCTAGAATAACTGATTCCATGGAATAATTAGGATATTTACAACTCAATTTGGAGGTATGTTTTCTCTGATCTCAATGGATTACAGATAATATTTCAGAATACCTTCGTTTCCATATCGCTACCCCTTCAACATTTTTCTAACCAACAATCATAGCTGTCAAGTCACAGATGACAAAACAAAACAATGAACGAGACTTCTAGAATTTGGGACGGGCTCAACTGCACATATGGATAACCAATTTCAGCACCCATGTAATAAATTTACATTACATACATTTGGGAATTACGATTATTTCAGAACTTTGTATTCATTTATTCGTAAAATTAATACTATTTATTTAGGATATTAATTTTTTTGGTATTCATTGTTCTGAACGCGGCTAAGTAAATAAATAAATATTATTAGGTAGTATTATTGAAATAATAATACGCTTTCGTTTCATCATATGAATATAGGTAAAAACATTTTGAGATTACCAATTCCTTAAATGAAACATACTCATTCTAATAAGTTTACATAATATTCCACATTTTACGATTCGGACAGGAAATAATTTTGATAATAAGTACTATCGCTTATCCCTCCGAGTGAAGAGAGATTAACGGATTGCAACAAAAACTTTGGTTTTGTGAGTCACTTGTACCTACTTGTGTACCTACTGTGAGTTTAGATCATAGTTTGTTTTGCTTTACTTATAGGTATTATAAATGTGAAAGTTTATATGTTTGTTACTTAATTACGTAACACAGCTGATCGGATTGAATCAAATTGGGCACACAGATAGTTTATTACTACAGGTAAGTATCCATTTGAAATTTGGTATAGACATAGAATATTTGTTTGGTTTCATATAAAATTGTATTAATGTGCTATTTATTTTTATAAGAATACGAGCTTCCAAGGGAAACGGCTATAGATATTAAATTTGGTTTCTGTTGTTTGCCCTGCGAAGCTTTTATAAATAGAGAAGTTTTGAGCAAAGGAGTGGCATATTTCCAAGATTTTTTTATGTTTTAAAAGAAATAAGTTTTAAATGGTGTAGCACATTCGCTTCAATTAGAAGAACATAAACATAAAATACAAAAATATGGCTAGCTTGGTTAAATAAGTTTTTCCTGATGTTTAAATTATATGTTGAGTAGAGTAGCCTTGAGCTAAACTTCGCCTTTTGTTATAAGAAAATTTTGCTGCAATAAAGACGCTTCATTGTTATAATTAGATTACTTCATAGAAGTAGCCATTTAAGTTAAAAAGGCATTTATTTCGGTATCGCAAACAGGCACAATTTTATTGAAAAATTAAAGAGAGCCCACGACTTCGTTGATGAAAAAAAACACCTCATTTCCAAAATACTGTTCCATAAGGTGACACGTATTTTGATAAGAAACTTGACAATACGTCTCTGCTAACAACTTGACTGGCGAAGCACATGTCAGATGAAAAAAGTCTCGGAAGTGTCTTTCACGCGTCAATTAGCCCAGACAAATATTTAAAAAATGTTATTTCTGTTATTATAAAATGAAGAAAAAAATCTATTTTAAATCACAGATAGGCACTTTATTTTTATTATATGTATAGATGTAAACAGAAGCGTATATTAAGACTGTCAATATTGTAAGAAATAAAATAAAGGTCCTAAGTATATATGTTAAGCCATGCAGAACTTTTTATCAAGAATAACTTTTTTCAGAAAACGAGTAATTAAAAAGTTTATCATATGGTGCCGACTTAATAGGTCACACTGTATATTGAGGATCACATGTCAGGATGAAAACTACACTCAAGATGGAACAAGCAATACACATTTACAAGATTTCATTTTGGGTATCAGATGACATACTTGAGCATCTCATAATGAACATGCCTAGGTATATCAGAAATAATATCGTTTCACTACGTTCTACAAATTATGTACTGGAACTGTTCAACAAATAATTTTATTGGATATTTTTATGATACGCTTGCATACCTGTATAGAGACAACAAGAAGTACGTCATAATTATCTGAAAAATTTAATCATGATTAACTTCAAAGCAAGTTCAATATATTTTTTGTGAAAGAAGCATATAAGCCTTATAAATCCTCATAAATCACAGAAATCAAAGGCAGTTAAATAAAAACTTGTAATTTGTACTAGGTACTCAAAAATCACAAGATAAATACCAAGGTATCTTGATAAGATTCACAGAAATTCTGTAAGGATCTACTTAAATAAACCGATGAATGCTTATTTCTTGAATATATCCGAGTATTTTGCAAAAAAAACGGCTTAGAAACAGTTTCTTTTCAATAATATTAAAAGAAAAATCAATAGTATTTGTATTTAGATTTAGCTTGCGTGCAGTTGATCCCAGATTCACAGAAATTTTTTAACGATCTAATTTAATAAGCCGGTGAATGCTTATTTCTTAGATATATTCGAGTATTTTGCAAAAAACGGTTCAGTAACAGTTTCTTTTTGATAATATTTAAAGAAAAATCAATGGTATTTGTATTTAGATTTGGGTTGCGTGCAGTTGAGCCCGCACCCATCCTTCCAGATGTTACTTGAAACGTTCGATCGACGTCGAGATTGTTCGGGAATTTGGCGTGTGTGTCGTGGTTTGATATAAAAGGAGGTTCCTAACCGAACGCAACTCAGTGAATATTTGAAAGCTACGAGAAGCATACTACAAAGTACCAACGACTGATTCCAAAGCATTTAAACAGTTTAAACAGCGACATAAGTGATATATCAAGTGTTTTCTCGAAAATTAATTTTGAAGATAGAACAATGGTGAAATCAAAAGCTCCAGCAGTGGGTATTGACTTGGGTACCACCTATTCCTGTGTAGGAGTGTGGCAGCACGGAAAAGTCGAAATAATAGCCAACGACCAAGGTAACAGAACAACACCTAGTTATGTTGCCTTCACAGATTCAGAACGTCTTCTTGGGGATGCTGCCAAGAACCAAGTGGCAATGAACCCCAGCAACACAGTATTTGATGCTAAAAGACTGATAGGCCGTAAGTTCGACGATCCAAAAATCCAACAAGATATCAAACACTGGCCATTCAAAGTTGTAAGTGACTGCGGTAAACCTAAGATCCAAGTGGAGTACAAAGGCGAAAAGAAGACCTTCGCGCCCGAAGAAATAAGTTCCATGGTCCTCACCAAAATGAAAGAAACAGCAGAAGCATATCTAGGTACATCCATACGGGATGCAGTAATAACAGTTCCAGCATACTTCAACGATTCACAGAGACAAGCGACTAAAGATGCAGGTGCTATCGCTGGACTCAATGTATTAAGGATAATTAACGAACCAACAGCAGCAGCATTGGCATATGGCTTGGACAAGAACTTGAAGGGCGAGCGAAACGTACTTATCTTCGATTTAGGAGGTGGTACATTTGACGTCTCAATTTTAACCATAGACGAAGGCTCCCTATTCGAAGTCAGAGCTACAGCGGGTGACACACACTTGGGCGGTGAAGACTTTGACAACAGATTGGTCAATCACCTAGCTGATGAATTCAAGAGAAAATTCAGGAAAGATCTCCGAACCAACCCCAGGGCTGTCCGAAGGTTAAGAACAGCAGCTGAACGTGCCAAACGTACATTATCATCTAGTACCGAGGCGTCAATAGAAATTGATGCTCTTTTTGAGGGCATTGATTTCTATACTAAAATCAGCCGAGCCCGCTTTGAAGAACTGTGTTCTGACTTGTTCCGAGGCACCCTCCAACCAGTTGAAAAAGCTCTCAATGATGCCAAAATGGATAAAGGGCAAATCCACGACGTTGTGCTCGTTGGAGGTTCCACACGCATTCCCAAGATTCAACAACTTCTGCAAAATTACTTCAATGGAAAATCTCTGAATCTCTCCATCAATCCAGATGAAGCTGTAGCTTATGGTGCAGCTGTCCAGGCCGCTGTTCTCAGTGGTGATACAGATTCCAAGATACAAGACGTGCTTTTGGTAGATGTGACGCCTTTATCCTTGGGAATTGAAACTGCTGGAGGAGTAATGACTAAGATCATAGAAAGGAATGCTAGGATTCCTTGCAAGCAGACCCAGACCTTCACAACCTATGCAGACAACCAACCTGCTGTTACCATCCAAGTATTTGAGGGTGAACGAGCTATGACCAAGGACAACAATCTTCTGGGTACATTCGACTTAACGGGCATCCCTCCGGCACCTAGAGGCGTACCAAAGATTGAAGTTACGTTCGATTTAGACGCCAACGGTATCTTGAACGTTTCAGCCAAAGATACTAGCTCTGGCAACTCCCGCAACATTACCATCAAAAACGATAAGGGACGTCTCTCCCAGAAAGATATCGACCGGATGGTATCAGAGGCTGAGAAGTACAAGGAAGAAGATGAACGTCAACGCCAGAGAATCGCTGCTAGAAACCAACTGGAAGGCTACATTTTCCAACTTAAACAAGCAGTTCAAGATTGTGGTGACAAATTGTCCTCGGAAGATAAATCAACCATCGAAAGAGAATGCAGCAGTTGTCTCAGCTGGTTAGACAGCAACTCGCTGGCTGAGAAAGAGGAATATGAGGACAAGCAGAAAGAGCTCACCAGAATTTGCAGTCCCATCATGGCCAAATTGTATGGAGGTGGCCAGCAGAACAATAATCAGTTTGGCGGCGGTGCTGCCGGAGGTATGCCGGGAAGCTGCGGACAACAAGCAGGAGGATTTGGTGGACAGAAAGGAGGACCAACCATTGAAGAAGTTGATTAAATTGTTTAAATTTTGTTACTAGTCCCGTGAATGCTATTAGTAAATTATAGTCAGGGTATGTTTCATTGAAATATTCTTGAATATTTTCTGCTAAATGTGTTCTGTTTCAAAATCCTTCCATCTTTTATTTAATAACATTGGTCTTTAACTGCTGTAGCATTCACTCAAATAAGAAGTACCCTCATTTAATATTTTTCCATCATCAGAAGATTAATTCACCATTATCAGATTATTTCTGAGGATACTTCTTGTTTCTATCCTGAAATAAATAATTCCTGTTGTTTGTGATATCATATAAGTTGTAAAGTGTACATTTTCAATTTTATGATACTGTTATCTTGACTGAATATTTAACAACAAATAAAAAAAACAACAGACGAAAATAACATCTTTTATTTTAACCCTTATAAACAAAACTAAAAAATATTTGAATACGTAATAAATATTTATACAACAATAATAAGATGAGAATTTAAGTGGGACCTCATTTAACATTACATATTTTTATTGATCCGATGAATGATTCAACAGAATAACTAATATTTATTGAGCTTATTTATAAATTTTGTGGATTTCATTGCAAACTCCTCATGCCTATGACAATGAAAATATTTTTTACAAAAAATTGGACCGACGTTATAGTTGATGCACTGAAAAGTATAAAATAATATTACTTCTATTGGTGATAGTACTTTTGAAGTTGTGCAGTTGCAGTTAGATTGATAGCTTTTGGCACCAACTTCACAAGTACCATCACCAATAGAAGTAATATTATTTTATACTTTTCAGTGCATCAACTATAACGTCGGTCCAATTTTTTGTAAAAAATATTTATTTCACACTTTTGAGTGTAACATTAGTCCCGAAAATCGTTGAACGTTCACTATACCATATCAATGAAGATAATACTTATCCTATTACCCACGTATATTCCTTGCTTGTAGTGGTTATTATTGAGATCTCAGAACATCGCGGCGGAAATACGCTTGAATATTTTAGTTGTTACCATTTAACACCGATTTAACTCGAAAACCGTAATTCTAAGGAAAAAATGTTCATTATAAATGTTGCTACAAATAATTATATCTTTCATGTAGTATCGAAAAATTTTCAATTTTCGAAAGAAATTGCCCTCTCCACATAGCAATAATACATATTTAACATGCGTCAATCTCGAAAACCGTAACACTTTTGAAAAAATGTTCAATTTAAACGTTTCCGGATATTGTCCTATCTTTAATTATACCAACTCAGATTTTCGATTTTCGAGAAAATTCGCCCCCACCACCCCTTCGGGGGCGGTTTTCGGAGGGAAGGAGATTTCGGATTTGCGTTTTTATGAATATGGGACCATTTCTCAATCCCCTTCTTTCAAATGAATCCAAAATCATCAAAATCGGAGATCGTCTACTATATAAAAGGCGCGCACGAACCAAAAAAAAAAAAAAAAAAAAAAAAAAAAATAAAGCAGACAGTCGAATTGTATACCTCCTCCGTTCGGGGTTCGTCGGTCAAAAATGGGCTCTAAGATAATCGTACTACCTATACGAATTATTATCGATCAAAAACAGTACTAGGTATTTACATCAAAATTAAGTTCCAAAAGTTTTAACAGCCATTGATTATTACCCAAAAAATATTGCTTGTCTCTGATATTGCCAAATCTGTTGTTTATCTTTAATATATTAGATTATAGTCCACATGCTCATGTGCAAAAGTTTCAAACTCGCCCTTAAGAAATTTCAAAAAATGTTTTTTTTTAATTGGCTTTAGAGAAATTTGAAGACGAATTTTGTTAAATCCGGTTAGTAGGTAATTCTTCAATACTTAATTGGATGCGGAAAATATGGATTTTAGAAACTAGAACAAAAAATCTTACTTTTCCGAGCTTAATGCACAACTTGCTTATTGTTTACTATTACTTCCATAGCAATATGACACACCACATCAAAAGGAACGTGATTATCCTATTAACTAAGAAATAAAAAAACTTTTAAAAAAAGGAAAGGATTGAAAGATAATTATTGCGTATATATTCTTTAGTAAACATGGCTCTAGAATTGGACTTTTATGGTGAAGGGGTAATTCGGGTGGAAAAATGAGGAATTCATCGGTTTTTATGACCTAGCACCAGAATTTGTATTCAGCATTGTTCATGAATTACGAGTAGATTCCTCGCTCAAACTGTCACAGGTTTTGTTCCTAAAAGAAAATTGGAACCTTATTAGAGAAATTCGTAAACTTAAAGCAAATACTTATATACAAACTGCAAATTCGCAGGTAAGTTTTACCTCACAATTACAGATTTGAGGACTGGTAGTAGTTAGTAGTTGTTCATTATGGCAATTTTAGCCCAACAAAATCAGATTTTGTATTAGTCTTCTAGAGCATCCTGAGAAGTATATACCTACTCGCTGTAAAAAAATCCCATCCACCTTCGTTTTAACGAACTTATGATTTTATTCCAGAAGGGGTTGTGGAGGGTGAATTCTTACTAGACAAAATCAGCTGTTATATTAGTCTTTTCGGGCATTTTGATTAGCATATATTGACCAGAAAAAAATCCCATCCACGCACAGGCTGCCCAGAATAAGATTCACTACCATCCTATCTCAGAAACTACGAGAGATTCGGAAAAAAATATAAAGATATACAGGTGTATTCATAATCGAAACTTAGTACGCTACTAAATTAAGTGTGGAGTTCTAACCTTAAATTAGGTTTATGACTTGTATGTCAGTGTTATGGTAATTTAGTGTTTTGTTTTTTATTTTAATACGATACTAGCTAGTACCGAACTAAGATTGGATTATGCATACGCCTGAAAATCTTTGTGAACGTCTTTGAATTTATTATTTATGTTCACAAGGTGTTAAGTATTTCTTATACAGGTATCAACTTTCTTATTTTAAATAGAACACCCTAAATAACTTATCGAGTATCATACCCGACTTCCATACGGGAGATCCGTGGTTCTAACCCCACACAAGATAGGGTTTTTTTCATCGATAAAAAAGTCCACTATCCACCCCGGGGGTACAAGGTCCACTGGTAAACGGCGAAAGCCGAAAGCCGGTGGACGACACCCCTCGCCCCTAACCAAGTCGCATTAAGGCAGCTTGGTGAGGCAAGTCTCACAACCCAAAAGCATAAACACAGAACAAAAACCACGGCCAGCTATAACTGCCGAACACTTTCAAACCAATCCTAAATATTTGAGCTGGAAAAAGAGGCATATAAAATGGGACATAACAGGTCTCAGCGAGGTAAGAAGGAAGAACAAAAACTATTGGAACTTGAATCCGGCAACATCCTCTACTATTGAGGTAAACCAAACGGTAGAACCAGTAGCGTAGGATTTCTAATGAAAAAAAAATGGAAATATAGGATAGTTATTGTATCAAGTATATCAGATCGGGTAGCCAGTCTAAAAGATTGTACGGTGACATCAGCCATTTCAAGTAACTTCAATGCAAAAGTGGGCAAACTAAATAATCAAGAACAGGCTATAGGAAACTTCGGATCTGGAGACAGAAATGAGAGCGGGGAGAGATCACAACATACTAACACATTCTTCCAGAAAAGCCCTAACAGAAAATGGATATGGCAATCCTCCAACGGATTCTCGAAAAATGAAATAGACTAAATAATAACCCACAGAATCGACACGATAAAAGATACAAGCGTTCTCAAAAAATTCCGTACAAGTAGTGACCACAGAATGATCAGAGCAAAAATCGTCCTCAATGTCCTCAAGACAAGCCTCGAAAGAAAGAAATCAATCAATATCAGACAATGCTCAGCGATAGGCTACAACAAGAGGACAGCACTAATTAGTAGATGGTCCCAGACAACCTAACCGACACGAGAAGCTGTCTGAAGAGACCAAAATACTCCTCAAGAAACGCAGGGTCATGAAGACCAATAGCAATATACAGAGAATGGAATAATACACTGAACTCTGAAAAACTATTCAGAAGAAGATTTCTGAAGATATCAAGAATTACCGAACGATTGATTGAAACGGCAATCGAGAACAGAAAAAGCTACAAGGATGCTAAGAAGTCGATGATCACTGGCAAAAAATTGGCTCTTATTAATGACAATATGAGAGTAACAAATAAGGAAGACATAATGAAAATAGTCACCAAATTCTACAGTGACCTATACAAAGCCCCATAAACAATGGAAAAACTATCGACACCTCATAGACGAAGTAGAGAAAGCGCTAAAGAGTATAAAAAACGGTAAAGCAGCAGGCAACGATGGCATAACTTGGAAAATTCTAGCTAATATCTACACTGCCTAAGAATAAGAAAGATACCACAAAACTGGAATAGCGCTAATTACTACGTTTACGTGCAGGATTCATTTCGTTTTGAATCCGATTCGGTTTCAATCCAACACAAATAAATGTACTGTTTACATCTTGCGATCTCAAACCACCTTCGATCCGACATGCGTAGGTAATGGCACCACAGATGAGATTTGACAGTTATCAGAATCACGTTTAGTTATCGTGATCTGTCAAATAAACGTTAACGAGCAAGCAATGGATGGTAAATCTTTACGATATTATCAGTTTGTGCTTATTTTCAATCTGTACTATGTGCTTTCTTTAACGAGGAACAACGTAGACAAAGGTTCTCTACTGTCGGTGCACTGCGCATGTCTCAATCCGAGCCCAGTCCGCATAACCGTTTACATGCAAGTTCAATCCGATTCGATCCCAGAAAAAGCTGGATCGAGATTGGAGCTAGATTCGAATTGAATCCAAAACCGCGCCTGTTTACATGGATTGGATTTGGACTGAAATCGAATTTAATCGTGCATGTAGCCGTAGAAGTTATCATCTTAATCCATAAGAAAGGCTGTAAAGAGGATATAAGAAACTACCGACCTTATAAGTTTACTTCCGGTAGCATACAAAATACTCACTAAAATCATTAGCTATAGGATAAAGCAAAAACTAGAATCTGCGCAACCAAGAGAACAAGCTGGAATTAAGAGTGGCTTCAGTACAATACAATACATTGACTTGGAGAAGGCATTCGACTTGATATATCCCAAAGTCATCATAGAAGCTGGTTTGTCAAAGGCCACCGCGATTTCGTGTCTCCCGTTTAGGATAGGGACTGTGGATACGAGAGACACGGCGGCAAAGGCGGGTCACATCAAGGAATCACTTGAGTTGGACTACTGTGTTTATCTATACTGTGGACTGGAACAACACGGGGCTATATAAAGACGGAGAATACCTTAACCACCTAAGGGTCGCTGACGACATACATAGTTCTAAACTCCAATAGCTCTGAAACAAATCAATGAGATAAACATGAAGTAGGCCTAGCAAAGACGAAGATTATGTACAATGAACTGGTAAACCAACAAAAAATACAAATGAACTACACAACACTGGAAATAGTAGAAGAATACATATACCTGGGAATAATACATAACTCAGGATTTCAACCAGAGATCAACAGACGAATCAAATTACCATTGTGAACGTATGAAAGAAACACATATTCAAATCGAGGATGACACTCTATCTCATGAAATAAGCGTTCGACCAATGCGTACTACAAGTCTTAACATACGGATGCGAAACCTGGAGCCTGAAATAAGATATCATATCACGTAAGGCAAAGATCTATGGAACGAAGTATGCTAGGAATAACTTAGAGAGATCGTTAGAGAATCGAGTGGATAAGACAGAATGCCCAGATTACAGACGTAATCCACAGAATAGAGCTTTTCCACCGACGTCACAAATATGGCCGCAAACAGCTGTTCTGGAGGTCAACAAAGCCACTTTGCCATAAGACACCATGGTAAGTTTCGATTGTTTTCACGAAAATTTTGAAGATTTTACTGCTATATATTTACAACAAAACCATAAAATTCTTAATTCAAGTAATCCTGAAGGTAAGCATTTAAAATTTAGGTAGAAATAATTAAGATTAAGTATGTTATTTCAGGAAATATAATTTGATATATTTCTATTTTGAAAGACCTCTACAGACATAATAATCATTTAAAATGGCAATATGGATTCTATTTATAATAAAACACAGATTATTTTTTGTTTTATTCATAAAATACAACAAAAGTATATATTATAGTAAGATGAAAATACTTCAAAAAAGGTTTCTGTTTCAGATGTCCTATGTAAGTAGATATTTTGAAGGACTGAAGGAAGAATACAGACTTCGATGCAACAACGAACATGATGCCGATCGATTATATATAAACATATGAACATTATAATATGTTAACGAATTTGTGGATATTTTCGAGCAGCAATTTTTCTCACAAATTGACTGCCACCAGATTTTTTTTTCAGATGATAATATGGAGGTACTAAATTACCATTACATAGCATGTTTAAAAGCTAATTAAGCTTTAAAGCTAACTACCCCACCACCAATTGATTATATACAAATAAAAATAAAATTATATTGTTTCGATGAATTCTTATATATTTTGTATAATGAAAAATAAATATAATATAAATGGAATCTTAGAACTATGTTCCTTCTTTTCTAAATGTTCTTTTGCCCTAGTATACCTCTCTCTCGCTACTTTAGGGGTTGTTTTTAATTTGGATCGGGTGAAACCCGTATGTACTGTTGGGATGTAATCCGAGATCTTCTTGTTTTCAAAATTTGCTGGCTTTTCTTGAGATATATTTGGTGAAAACAAATTACACGGCTACCTGAAATAAAATGGTCACTACAAATTCTTTGCCATTTGATTTTGCTTTCTGTTAAATCGTCTCTATATACGGCCTGTATCCAGGATTGCCGACAAGCTGCACGTTGTTGAATTAATCTACCTCTAGTGCCTTTTTCCGATTGTACAAATACATTTTTATCATCGGTTGCGTGTACTGTTGTTTGCACAACCCACAACTCCACAATAATGTGGCAATTGAACATAAAAATAATGTTATTTAAGGGATTAAAACTTCGGTGAGTACCTGCTTTTTAAATAATTAATTACAAACTCTAGTTTTCTCAAACATATAATCACTCTAAAGCAATTCAATTAGTGTTAAAATACCTTATTATTAACCTGAGTGTTTTGAAACTGTATAAAAACAACTAAAATAAAGTAAAAAGGACAATCTTAAAATTCAAACTTGCGATTTGTTGACCTCCAGAACAGCTGATTTTGACAGTAGTTCAAATGGCGCTGACGTCAGGTGGAAAAGCCTTATATAAATATTTTTTACAAAAAATTGGACCGACGTTATTAGTTGGTGCACTAAAAAGAACGAAATAATATTAATTCTATTGGTGCCGTTACTTATGAAGTTGTGCTGATGCAGTTGGATTGATAAGTTTTGGCACCAACTTCACAAGTACCAACACCGACAGAATTAATATTATTCTGTACTTTTCCGTGCACCAACTAATAACGTCGGTCAATTTTTTTTTTAATATTTATTTTACACTTTTGAGCGTAACATCAGTCACGAAAATCGTTGAACGTTTGCTAATACCACTAATATCCTATAACCCTCGTATATTCTTTGCTTGTCTTTTTTACTATTATTATGTAGAGATTTCAGAACATCGCTGCGCAAATACGTATAAGTATTTTAGATTTAAACATTTTACCACCGCTCTATCTCGATAACCGTAATTCTAAGTAAAAAATGTTCATTATAAATGTTGTTACAAATACTATTGTCTTTCATGTAGTGCCCACAAATTTTCAATTTTTGAAAGAAATCGCCCTCTCCACATAGCCAAAATGCACATATTTGAGAATTTAACATGCCTCTCACACGAAAACCGTAACTCTTTTGAAAAAATGTTCAATTTAAACGTTTCCGGATATTGTTCTACCTTTAATTATAGCAACTCAGATTTTCGAAAATTTGCCCCCTACACACCCTTCGGGGGCGGTTTTCGGAGGGAAGGGGATTTCGGTTTTGCGTTTTTATGAATATGGGACCATTTCTCAAGCCTCCTCTTTCAAACGATTCAAAAATTACCAAAATCCGAGTACGATTACTATATAAAACGGGCGAACGAACAAAAAAAAGGCAGACGAATTCTATACCTCCTCCGTTCGGGGTTCGTCGGTCAAAAAGCACTGAAATGGCAATGGGCAGGACATTTGGTGAGGACAGATAACAGATGGACCACAAAAATAACACAATGGTACCCACGAAAAAGAAGAATGCGGAACATAGGCCAGAATAGCCAACAATAGACAATAATGGGCTAAAATGAGAGAACAATATATGAATATGTAAGGAAGGCCAATATGTGAAAAATCGTATGAATAAGGCTGAAAATGATGATGATATATTTTAGATTTTTGGGTTCTACATAAAATTTTAGGTTAACTTTGTGTAACAAACCCTATAGGTACCTAATATTTATAGTTTTCGGGATTTTATCTTTTTGAGAAAAAAATTACACTTGCAGATATATGAATGATTCATCATTAGTACCTAGTCAATCATACTATAAATTAAATAGTCATTATCATAAATCTTAACAAGTAGAGGTGAACATTTGTAACCAAACCAGAAATAATCTCTGGCAACATATAGGGTGAGTACAAAAACGATAAAACTTTCAATTGAATATTATCAATTATCTCCGATTTTTTTAAATGTAAACCCATTTAATTTTGTTTCACTGTACTCGACGTCTAAAAATAAGAGTACTATCTTTCACTTCCCTATACCCAATATCAAGAGTTTCTGAAATATAAGCCGAAATTTAAAATGTTGTCAAATGGTTCACATTCGTTAACGTAGCGAAAAAAAATACATCTTGTTTGAAAGCATTACTTAAAGAATATTTTTTTATATTTTGCTGCTTTTCTCTGTCACAACATTAGGTTCATTTTTTTCTCTTTTTATATTTTATCAAACAGTGATTTAAGTCTCGTTCGATTCGCCGAAAAATTGAATTTTCCGGAATTCTTTTTCAGGGAAGTCTCGCCGATAGACTCTCAGGGATTGTTAGAATATAAATATTTTCTATTGTTTTTAATAAAATGTTCAAACAAAACAAACCTTTTTTGTTCAGACTTCTTTTTCTAAAATGCAGATGTTCAACAAAAGCACACACAAGTGAGAGTCTGACATTTAATTAAACAAACAAGACGTCATTTTTTCCATAACAATCAGTACGCTAACAAATATGCACGTCATATTTTACAGAATTTTAAGTTTCGACTTACATTTCAGAAACTTTTGATATTAGATATAGGGAAGTAAACAGAAATTACCCTTATTTCAAGATGTAGAATATAGTGAAAAAGAAAAAAATGGGGTTTGCAATTGAATAATCGGAGATAAATGATAATATTAAATTGAAAGTTTTTATCGCTTTCGTACTCACCCTGTATGTTGCCAGAGATTATTTATTCTGGTTTAGTTGCAGATATTCATCTCACCTATATTTTTTTTCGTATCTCTCATAGTTTCTAATATAGGGGGTTAGTAAATCTTATTCTGGAAAGCCTGTACATTTTAACGAACTTGTTTTTTTCTTTGAAATTACTAGAACGGGTTTTGAAGGGTGGATTTTTGCCCGACAAAAACAGGCGATTCATAAATGTCATAGAGTATAGAGCATTCTGCAGAGCTTAAATGCACTAGAAAAAAATACTGCTTTTGCTTTTGAGAAACTTGATATTTATTATCACCAATAGATAAAAGGGATTGTGGAGAGTTCCTGGTTAACATAATCGTGTGGCAAATAGCTTCTTCAGAGTACAATCAGCACCATCTAATATTTGATGAGATAAAAATAATCCACAAAAACATGCTGGAATTATCAAAGCCAACCACGGCCAGCCACGAGTTTTGATCATTGTTAAACGACCTACAGCGGCCGGTCGCTCGCCTTAAAATTTTCGCTTACTCATGGCTGAAACTCGTGGCTTGGATACTTTCACACTGATTTATTACTTTGATCTATCAAGAGCAATTTCATTTTTGCTGATCCATCCATGTTTGCGGCAATCATCAACTCTCTGTTTACTATGCTTTCCCCCATGGCACTTCTGGTTTAAAATAAGTTAAGGTGTTATCTGGAAGACATTAAAAAAAAGGCTGTCTCATCTGCATTATGCATGCGTTCCGTGCTTGATAAACTCCTAATAAATGGAGTAAACATCACATAAATCACGTTTCCATTTAGTACAGCCCTTGTAACTAACATAACTGCTCTCTCCACAAGCTTTTCTAAGACACACGCCACACCTTAAAAACAAAAGAGAGACACGTTTTAATCAATAATAATAAAAGACAGTACATACCTCCGTTTTTAATTATCTAGCCAGCCCGTGCTTCCTTTAAAATTTTGTTATCCCAGTTTTTGACTGAACTCCAAGGCTTTTTCTTTAATTAACACTCAGGATATAGATAAGTTCTGCATTCTTGCCGATTCAAACCATTCTAAAACTGCTTTGTCCACATTAGCGTAAGTTGTTTTTTTCAGTCTCTTGGAACTCCCACTTGTACCACCACTTTCGACTGCAGTGGAAATTTTTGTTTAAATTTTTAAATATACTTACAGGAACACTATACTATATTTCACAGTTACATCTTTCTTTCGTGAACCACTTTCCACATTATTTAAGTCTAAATTATTCATCGAAAGATAAAGTTTTTAAAGTACGTTTTGATGACATTTCAACAGGACTAAAACTTGATAGAACGATTAGGCACAGTTTTGTTACATTTATTATATTATAGATATTTATTTGTTACGTATATGTTTATTTTTAGATTTATATTATTCTTTTTACAATTACTCATTTTTGTGATATGTGAACTGATTCTAATAGGTACCTGTATAAAAAACTATTATTACTTATTTTTTTGTAACACAGGCACATATTCCTTAGAATGTAGCAAAAAGTATTTTTTTGTATATTTGAAGTACATATATATATATTTATTTTGTTAATAGATATATTTATTTTCAGATTTATATATTTTTTTCTTACTAATTTTGATATTTTATTTTTTTAGTTTTCTTGATGTGAAAAATAAAAATAATAATGATTTAAAATCATATCTATAAAAAACATTCCATGAAATAACAATTCATCAGGTTGATATATTTAAATGGTCCAGGATAACCTGCTTGGTACTTGGTACACAAAATTCCACTGGTACGATAATGCTCCCTGTTTAGAAACAAAATATTCAGCTAGTATATATCTCTCAAGTCTTTTGTAGTATGTATTCGAAGAGTTATTTGCACCCAGACGTCCTACAGATGTCAAATTGTTGTCTGCATCATTCAGTGAGTGCACAAATCCTGTGTGGCAGTATTTTCTTTCGTTGGGTGGTATGTCTTCTTCTTTTGGAACGCAATTATGCAGTACAATGCACGTCATTTCATGTGCAATAATGGGTGTTCTTAGTCGATGCCACCATTGCACAAAAATGCTTAACGTATTTTCAATCACCAGCCTAGCTCTAAACAGTCGAAAATTAAAAAATATTTTTTTCAGTTAAATATATTCCAGGGTAGGGACAATATTGGTGTATAGTGGAAAGTTCTTTGGTTTCTGGCAATGATCTTAGTTCTGGTATATTATGTTCCATCAAGCACTGCTCTTCCATATGTACTGTTCTGGAAAATATTAGGTACCATTACCATCATGGTTCGACCATTCTCTCCCAATATCGACGTAAGTAAATATGTAGAATGCATCGCATGCAGTCATAAGAATAATGCTGGAAATGAAAATTGGGCAATCATTCAGTTGGAAATTTACTATCAAACAGTAAATACATAAAGGATTTCTTATATGAAAAATGTAAGGTGCCTCGATTTTTTGGGCATTGGATAACGATGTGCTGATATTTCGCCTTTTGTAAAAGCCTTCGACGAACATCATTGGCATTATCAGTTTCTAAACAAAATAAAATATTAGTTTATTTCGTGTATAAACGCTCTCGTGGCAATGGGCTTGTTCAATAAATTCAACATTTTTATTTTATTTTGTTTTATTAGATGTTTAAACTCAAGAAATTGAGGTATCTAACAGCAATTTAATACCGAAATATTAATTTTCTGGTTATTTTTTTTAATAGGTATACCTACCTGTAACAAAATTATCATAGGAGATATTATTCAATATTTAACTTTAAAAATTTCAGCTTCAACATTAATAAAGAAACAAAATGATAGTAGTAGGTAATGAGTGCTGTGGTAATGATTGACCTACCTTATTGACCTTAGCAAAAATTTAGCTTTATCTAGAATTACAGATATATTCCATGGAATAATTATTGTATTTACAACTCAATAATTGCAGAGACAATCAATATGGTAATAGGTATTTACCTATGGAATAATTCTAGAAATCGCAAATCTGATTATGGAAGAATCAGCATCTTATACTCTACCTCTCTTCCCCTCTCGATATCAACAACACGAAACATTAGACCTTACGTATAAGGTCTATGCACGAAACCCGTCAACAAACCACATAACAACAAACAACAGAGATAGAGATAACCAATACCAATAACCAACAAGCATCGCTCATGGCTGTCACTTGTCACAAATACATACAAAGATGAACAATGAACGACCTTCTAGAATTTTGGGACAGGCTCAACTGCACTGAAATAAAGATAACCAATTCAGCGCCCGTCATCAATTTACATCACACATGAGAATTACAATTTTTATTTATTTGTAAAATTTATCTTATTTATTTTGGATATTCAAGTTTTTGGTGTTCATTGTTCCAAACGCGGCTAAGTAAATAGATAAATAATTATTACTAGCTTTATTGAAATAATCGTTTCATATGAATAAAAAAAAACATTTTGAGATTACCAATTCCGTAAATGAAACATTCTAATAAGTTTACATATTCTGCCATATTTTACGACTCAAACAGAAAATAATTTTCATAATACTCCTGTCTATCTCTCACCGAGTGAAGTGAGATAACTACTGAAAGGATTGCGACAAAATTGCTGGTTATCTGATTCACTTGAACTTTTGATAATTTAGAAATTAGAAAATTAGAACATAGTCATAGTCGAGGTCATAGTCAAATTTGGAACACAGATAGTTTATTTATTACAGGAAGTATCTATATGAAATTTGGTATAGATGTGTCCTATAGAACATTTGTTTTGTTTCATATAAAATTATAGTAATGTGTTATATATTTCTATAAGACCACGGGCTTCCGATGAATAGATATTTGATTTCTGTTGTTTGCCTCTGCAAAGAGGGTAGGAGCGTCTAGTTTATAATTAGAGAAGAACTAGAAAGTTGCGGACACAGGAGTGGCATATTCTGTACGTTTTATAAGAAATTTGTTTTAAATCTGCCCCAACAAGTTCTATTGGAACTTTATGGAATTACTTATCGAAGTTAGTTACCTTCTTTAACGAGTAATAATTAAGTTTATCATATGGTGCGTTCTTAATTGGTCACATTGTATATTGAGGACTTGAGGGTCACTTTTCTGGATAAAACTACGCTGTCTCTCATGCTGTACCAAGCAATACACATTTACCAAACATTAAATACACCACATTTCATTAGAATCGGTTGAGCAGTTTAGGACATTAGCTTGTAGCGTGATCGAAAATCATAACACGGTATTTTATTTAAATGTACCTAGGGTTCAGTTGAGAAACGTAGACATTTCATGATGAAAAATGAAAATGCCACATATAAATAATATCGCTCCTCAGATGGGTACGTTATATGAATTATGAATACTGGAACAGTTCAACAAATAATTTTATTGGGTATTTATTCTAATAATATGCAGTTTATACCTGCATACTTAGACACAACAAACCGTATACCATAATTCTTTGAAAAATTTAATCATGATTAACTTCAAAGGAAGTTCAGTATATGTTTTGTTAAAGAAGGATATAAGCCTTATTATTCTTTATGAATCCCTCAGAAATCAATGACAAATAAATAAAAACTTGTAATTTGTAATACTTAAAATCACTGAAGATAAATATCTTGATAAGATTCACAGAAATTTTTTAACGATCTAATTTAATAAGCCAGTGAATGCTTATTTCTTAGATATATTCGAGCATTTTGCAAAAAACGGTTCAGTAACAGTTTCTTTTTGATAATATTTAAAGAAAAATCAATGGTATTTGTATTTAGATTTGGGTTGCGTGCAGTTGAGCCCGCACCCATCCTTCCAGATGTTACTTGAAACGTTCGATCGACGTCGAGATTGTTCGGGAATTTGGAGTGTGTATCGTGGTTTGATATAAAAGGAGCTTCCTAACCGAACGCAATTCAGTAATTATTTGAATTTGGAAGATACGAGAAGTAAACTACAAAGTGCAAGCGACTGATTCCAAAGCATTTAAACAGCGAAATAAGTGATATATCAAGTGTTTTCTCGAAAATTAATTTGGAAGATAGAACAATGGTGAAATCAAAAGCTCCAGCAGTGGGTATTGACTTGGGTACCACCTATTCCTGTGTAGGAGTATGGCAGCACGGAAAAGTCGAAATAATAGCCAACGACCAAGGTAACAGAACAACACCTAGTTATGTTGCCTTCACAGATTCAGAACGTCTTCTTGGGGATGCTGCCAAGAACCAAGTGGCAATGAACCCCAGCAACACAGTATTTGATGCTAAAAGACTGATAGGCCGTAAGTTCGACGATTCAAAAATCCAACAAGATATCAAACACTGGCCATTCAAAGTTGTAAGTGACTGCGGTAAACCTAAGATCCAAGTGGAGTACAAAGGCGAAAAGAAGACCTTCGCGCCCGAAGAAATAAGTTCCATGGTCCTCACCAAAATGAAAGAAACAGCAGAAGCATATCTAGGTACATCCATACGGGATGCAGTAATAACAGTTCCAGCATACTTCAACGATTCACAGAGACAAGCGACTAAAGATGCAGGTGCTATCGCTGGACTCAATGTATTAAGGATAATTAACGAACCAACAGCAGCAGCATTGGCATATGGCTTGGACAAGAACTTGAAGGGCGAGCGAAACGTGCTTATCTTCGATTTAGGAGGTGGTACATTTGACGTCTCAATTTTAACCATAGACGAAGGCTCCCTATTCGAAGTCAGAGCTACAGCGGGTGACACACACTTGGGGGGTGAAGACTTTGACAATAGACTGGTTAATCATTTAGCTGATGAATTCAAAAGAAAATTCAGGAAAGATCTCCGAACCAACCCCAGGGCTGTCCGAAGGTTGAGAACAGCAGCTGAACGTGCCAAACGTACATTATCATCTAGTACCGAGGCGTCAATAGAAATTGATGCTCTTTTTGAGGGCATTGATTTCTATACTAAAATCAGCCGAGCCCGCTTTGAAGAACTGTGTTCTGACTTGTTCCGAGGCACCCTCCAACCAGTTGAAAAAGCTCTCAATGATGCCAAAATGGATAAAGGGCAAATCCACGACGTTGTGCTCGTTGGAGGTTCCACACGCATTCCCAAGATTCAACAACTTCTGCAAAATTACTTCAATGGAAAATCTCTGAATCTCTCCATCAATCCAGATGAAGCTGTAGCTTATGGTGCAGCTGTCCAGGCCGCTGTTCTCAGTGGTGATACAGATTCCAAGATACAAGACGTGCTTTTGGTAGATGTGACGCCTTTATCCTTGGGAATTGAAACTGCTGGAGGAGTAATGACTAAGATCATAGAAAGGAATGCTAGGATTCCTTGCAAGCAGACCCAGACCTTCACAACCTATGCAGACAACCAACCTGCTGTTACCATCCAAGTATTTGAGGGTGAACGAGCTATGACCAAGGACAACAATCTTCTGGGTACATTCGACTTAACGGGCATCCCTCCGGCACCTAGAGGCGTACCAAAGATTGAAGTTACGTTCGATTTAGACGCCAACGGTATCTTGAACGTTTCAGCCAAAGATACTAGCTCTGGCAACTCCCGCAACATTACCATCAAAAACGATAAGGGACGTCTCTCCCAGAAAGATATCGACCGGATGGTATCAGAGGCTGAGAAGTACAAGGAAGAAGATGAACGTCAACGCCAGAGAATCGCTGCTAGAAACCAACTGGAAGGCTACATTTTCCAACTTAAACAAGCAGTTCAAGATTGTGGTGACAAATTGTCCTCGGAAGATAAATCAACCATCGAAAGAGAATGCAGCAGTTGTCTCAGCTGGTTAGACAGCAACTCGCTGGCTGAGAAAGAGGAATATGAGGACAAGCAGAAAGAGCTCACCAGAATTTGCAGTCCCATCATGGCCAAATTGTATGGAGGTGGCCAGCAGAACAATAATCAGTTTGGCGGCGGTGCTGCCGGAGGTATGCCGGGAAGCTGCGGACAACAAGCAGGAGGATTTGGTGGACAGAAAGGAGGACCAACCATTGAAGAAGTTGATTAAATTGTTTAAATTTTGTTACTAGTCCCGTGAATGCTATTAGTAAATTATAGTCAGGGTATGTTTCATTGAAATATTCTTGAATATTTTCTGCTAAATGTGTTCTGTTTCAAAATCCTTCCATCTTTTATTTAATAACATTGGTCTTTAACTGCTGTAGCATTCACTCAAATAAGAAGTACCCTCATTTAATATTTTTCCATCATCAGAAGATTAATTCACCATTATCAGATTATTTCTGAGGATACTTCTTGTTTCTATCCTGAAATAAATAATTCCTGTTGTTTGTGATATCATATAAGTTGTAAAGTGTACATTTTCAATTTTATGATACTGTTATCTTGACTGAATATTTAACAACAAATAAAAAAAAACAACAGACGAAAATAACATCTTTTATTTTAACCCTTATAAACAAAACTAAAAAATATTTGAATACGTAATAAATATTTATACAACAATAATAAGATGAGAATTTAAGTGGGACCTCATTTAACATTACATATTTTTATTGATCCGATGAATGATTCAACAGAATAACTAATATTTATTGAGCTTATTTATAAATTTTGTGGATTTCATTGCAAACTCCTCATGCCTATGACAATGAAAATATTTTTTACAAAAAATTGGACCGACGTTATAGTTGATGCACTGAAAAGTATAAAATAATATTACTTCTATTGGTGATAGTACTTTTGAAGTTGTGCAGTTGCAGTTAGATTGATAGCTTTTGGCACCAACTTCACAAGTACCATCACCAATAGAAGTAATATTATTTTATACTTTTCAGTGCATCAACTATAACGTCGGTCCAATTTTTTGTAAAAAATATTTATTTCACACTTTTGAGTGTAACATTAGTCCCGAAAATCGTTGAACGTTCACTATACCATATCAATGAAGATAATACTTATCCTATTACCCACGTATATTCCTTGCTTGTAGTGGTTATTATTGAGATCTCAGAACATCGCGGCGGAAATACGCTTGAATATTTTAGTTGTTACCATTTAACACCGATTTAACTCGAAAACCGTAATTCTAAGGAAAAAATGTTCATTATAAATGTTGCTACAAATAATTATATCTTTCATGTAGTATCGAAAAATTTTCAATTTTCGAAAGAAATTGCCCTCTCCACATAGCAATAATACATATTTAACATGCGTCAATCTCGAAAACCGTAACACTTTTGAAAAAATGTTCAATTTAAACGTTTCCGGATATTGTCCTATCTTTAATTATACCAACTCAGATTTTCGATTTTCGAGAAAATTCGCCCCCACCACCCCTTCGGGGGCGGTTTTCGGAGGGAAGGAGATTTCGGATTTGCGTTTTTATGAATATGGGACCATTTCTCAATCCCCTTCTTTCAAATGAATCCAAAATCATCAAAATCGGAGATCGTCTACTATATAAAAGGCGCGCACGAACCAAAAAAAAAAAAAAATAAATAAAGCAGACAGTCGAATTGTATACCTCCTCCGTTCGGGGTTCGTCGGTCAAAAATGGGCTCTAAGATAATCGTACTACCTATACGAATTATTATCGATCAAAAACAGTACTAGGTATTTACATCAAAATTAAGTTCCAAAAGTTTTAACAGCCATTGATTATTACCCAAAAAATATTGCTTGTCTCTGATATTGCCAAATCTGTTGTTTATCTTTAATATATTAGATTATAGTCCACATGCTCATGTGCAAAAGTTTCAAACTCGCCCTTAAGAAATTTCAAAAAATGTTTTTTTTTAATTGGCTTTAGAGAAATTTGAAGACGAATTTTGTTAAATCCGGTTAGTAGGTAATTCTTCAATACTTAATTGGATGCGGAAAATATGGATTTTAGAAACTAGAACAAAAAATCTTACTTTTCCGAGCTTAATGCACAACTTGCTTATTGTTTACTATTACTTCCATAGCAATATGACACACCACATCAAAAGGAACGTGATTATCCTATTAACTAAGAAATAAAAAAACTTTTAAAAAAAGGAAAGGATTGAAAGATAATTATTGCGTATATATTCTTTAGTAAACATGGCTCTAGAATTGGACTTTTATGGTGAAGGGGTAATTCGGGTGGAAAAATGAGGAATTCATCGGTTTTTATGACCTAGCACCAGAATTTGTATTCAGCATTGTTCATGAATTACGAGTAGATTCCTCGCTCAAACTGTCACAGGTTTTGTTCCTAAAAGAAAATTGGAACCTTATTAGAGAAATTCGTAAACTTAAAGCAAATACTTATATACAAACTGCAAATTCGCAGGTAAGTTTTACCTCACAATTACAGATTTGAGGACTGGTAGTAGTTAGTAGTTGTTCATTATGGCAATTTTAGCCCAACAAAATCAGATTTTGTATTAGTCTTCTAGAGCATCCTGAGAAGTATATACCTACTCGCTGTAAAAAAATCCCATCCACCTTCGTTTTAACGAACTTATGATTTTATTCCAGAAGGGGTTGTGGAGGGTGAATTCTTACTAGACAAAATCAGCTGTTATATTAGTCTTTTCGGGCATTTTGATTAGCATATATTGACCAGAAAAAAATCCCATCCACGCACAGGCTGCCCAGAATAAGATTCACTACCATCCTATCTCAGAAACTACGAGAGATTCGGAAAAAAATATAAAGATATACAGGTGTATTCATAATCGAAACTTAGTACGCTACTAAATTAAGTGTGGAGTTCTAACCTTAAATTAGGTTTATGACTTGTATGTCAGTGTTATGGTAATTTAGTGTTTTGTTTTTTATTTTAATACGATACTAGCTAGTACCGAACTAAGATTGGATTATGCATACGCCTGAAAATCTTTGTGAACGTCTTTGAATTTATTATTTATGTTCACAAGGTGTTAAGTATTTCTTATACAGGTATCAACTTTCTTATTTTAAATAGAACACCCTAAATAACTTATCGAGTATCATACCCGACTTCCATACGGGAGATCCGTGGTTCTAACCCCACACAAGATAGGGTTTTTTTCATCGATAAAAAAGTCCACTATCCACCCCGGGGGTACAAGGTCCACTGGTAAACGGCGAAAGCCGAAAGCCGGTGGACGACACCCCTCGCCCCTAACCAAGTCGCATTAAGGCAGCTTGGTGAGGCAAGTCTCACAACCCAAAAGCATAAACACAGAACAAAAACCACGGCCAGCTATAACTGCCGAACACTTTCAAACCAATCCTAAATATTTGAGCTGGAAAAAGAGGCATATAAAATGGGACATAACAGGTCTCAGCGAGGTAAGAAGGAAGAACAAAAACTATTGGAACTTGAATCCGGCAACATCCTCTACTATTGAGGTAAACCAAACGGTAGAACCAGTAGCGTAGGATTTCTAATGAAAAAAAAATGGAAATATAGGATAGTTATTGTATCAAGTATATCAGATCGGGTAGCCAGTCTAAAAGATTGTACGGTGACATCAGCCATTTCAAGTAACTTCAATGCAAAAGTGGGCAAACTAAATAATCAAGAACAGGCTATAGGAAACTTCGGATCTGGAGACAGAAATGAGAGCGGGGAGAGATCACAACATACTAACACATTCTTCCAGAAAAGCCCTAACAGAAAATGGATATGGCAATCCTCCAACGGATTCTCGAAAAATGAAATAGACTAAATAATAACCCACAGAATCGACACGATAAAAGATACAAGCGTTCTCAAAAAATTCCGTACAAGTAGTGACCACAGAATGATCAGAGCAAAAATCGTCCTCAATGTCCTCAAGACAAGCCTCGAAAGAAAGAAATCAATCAATATCAGACAATGCTCAGCGATAGGCTACAACAAGAGGACAGCACTAATTAGTAGATGGTCCCAGACAACCTAACCGACACGAGAAGCTGTCTGAAGAGACCAAAATACTCCTCAAGAAACGCAGGGTCATGAAGACCAATAGCAATATACAGAGAATGGAATAATACACTGAACTCTGAAAAACTATTCAGAAGAAGATTTCTGAAGATATCAAGAATTACCGAACGATTGATTGAAACGGCAATCGAGAACAGAAAAAGCTACAAGGATGCTAAGAAGTCGATGATCACTGGCAAAAAATTGGCTCTTATTAATGACAATATGAGAGTAACAAATAAGGAAGACATAATGAAAATAGTCACCAAATTCTACAGTGACCTATACAAAGCCCCATAAACAATGGAAAAACTATCGACACCTCATAGACGAAGTAGAGAAAGCGCTAAAGAGTATAAAAAACGGTAAAGCAGCAGGCAACGATGGCATAACTTGGAAAATTCTAGCTAATATCTACACTGCCTAAGAATAAGAAAGATACCACAAAACTGGAATAGCGCTAATTACTACGTTTACGTGCAGGATTCATTTCGTTTTGAATCCGATTCGGTTTCAATCCAACACAAATAAATGTACTGTTTACATCTTGCGATCTCAAACCACCTTCGATCCGACATGCGTAGGTAATGGCACCACAGATGAGATTTGACAGTTATCAGAATCACGTTTAGTTATCGTGATCTGTCAAATAAACGTTAACGAGCAAGCAATGGATGGTAAATCTTTACGATATTATCAGTTTGTGCTTATTTTCAATCTGTACTATGTGCTTTCTTTAACGAGGAACAACGTAGACAAAGGTTCTCTACTGTCGGTGCACTGCGCATGTCTCAATCCGAGCCCAGTCCGCATAACCGTTTACATGCAAGTTCAATCCGATTCGATCCCAGAAAAAGCTGGATCGAGATTGGAGCTAGATTCGAATTGAATCCAAAACCGCGCCTGTTTACATGGATTGGATTTGGACTGAAATCGAATTTAATCGTGCATGTAGCCGTAGAAGTTATCATCTTAATCCATAAGAAAGGCTGTAAAGAGGATATAAGAAACTACCGACCTTATAAGTTTACTTCCGGTAGCATACAAAATACTCACTAAAATCATTAGCTATAGGATAAAGCAAAAACTAGAATCTGCGCAACCAAGAGAACAAGCTGGAATTAAGAGTGGCTTCAGTACAATACAATACATTGACTTGGAGAAGGCATTCGACTTGATATATCCCAAAGCCATCATAGAAGCTGGTTTGTCAAAGGCCACCGCGATTTCGTGTCTCCCGTTTAGGATAGGGACTGTGGATACGAGAGACACGGCGGCAAAGGCGGGTCACATCAAGGAATCACTTGAGTTGGACTACTGTGTTTATCTATACTGTGGACTGGAACAACACGGGGCTATATAAAGACGGAGAATACCTTAACCACCTAAGGGTCGCTGACGACATACATAGTTCTAAACTCCAATAGCTCTGAAACAAATCAATGAGATAAACATGAAGTAGGCCTAGCAAAGACGAAGATTATGTACAATGAACTGGTAAACCAACAAAAAATACAAATGAACTACACAACACTGGAAATAGTAGAAGAATACATATACCTGGGAATAATACATAACTCAGGATTTCAACCAGAGATCAACAGACGAATCAAATTACCATTGTGAACGTATGAAAGAAACACATATTCAAATCGAGGATGACACTCTATCTCATGAAATAAGCGTTCGACCAATGCGTACTACAAGTCTTAACATACGGATGCGAAACCTGGAGCCTGAAATAAGATATCATATCACGTAAGGCAAAGATCTATGGAACGAAGTATGCTAGGAATAACTTAGAGAGATCGTTAGAGAATCGAGTGGATAAGACAGAATGCCCAGATTACAGACGTAATCCACAGAATAGAGCTTTTCCACCGACGTCACAAATATGGCCGCAAACAGCTGTTCTGGAGGTCAACAAAGCCACTTTGCCATAAGACACCATGGTAAGTTTCGATTGTTTTCACGAAAATTTTGAAGATTTTACTGCTATATATTTACAACAAAACCATAAAATTCTTAATTCAAGTAATCCTGAAGGTAAGCATTTAAAATTTAGGTAGAAATAATTAAGATTAAGTATGTTATTTCAGGAAATATAATTTGATATATTTCTATTTTGAAAGACCTCTACAGACATAATAATCATTTAAAATGGCAATATGGATTCTATTTATAATAAAACACAGATTATTTTTTGTTTTATTCATAAAATACAACAAAAGTATATATTATAGTAAGATGAAAATACTTCAAAAAAGGTTTCTGTTTCAGATGTCCTATGTAAGTAGATATTTTGAAGGACTGAAGGAAGAATACAGACTTCGATGCAACAACGAACATGATGCCGATCGATTATATATAAACATATGAACATTATAATATGTTAACGAATTTGTGGATATTTTCGAGCAGCAATTTTTCTCACAAATTGACTGCCACCAGATTTTTTTTTCAGATGATAATATGGAGGTACTAAATTACCATTACATAGCATGTTTAAAAGCTAATTAAGCTTTAAAGCTAACTACCCCACCACCAATTGATTATATACAAATAAAAATAAAATTATATTGTTTCGATGAATTCTTATATATTTTGTATAATGAAAAATAAATATAATATAAATGGAATCTTAGAACTATGTTCCTTCTTTTCTAAATGTTCTTTTGCCCTAGTATACCTCTCTCTCGCTACTTTAGGGGTTGTTTTTAATTTGGATCGGGTGAAACCCGTATGTACTGTTGGGATGTAATCCGAGATCTTCTTGTTTTCAAAATTTGCTGGCTTTTCTTGAGATATATTTGGTGAAAACAAATTACACGGCTACCTGAAATAAAATGGTCACTACAAATTCTTTGCCATTTGATTTTGCTTTCTGTTAAATCGTCTCTATATACGGCCTGTATCCAGGATTGCCGACAAGCTGCACGTTGTTGAATTAATCTACCTCTAGTGCCTTTTTCCGATTGTACAAATACATTTTTATCATCGGTTGCGTGTACTGTTGTTTGCACAACCCACAACTCCACAATAATGTGGCAATTGAACATAAAAATAATGTTATTTAAGGGATTAAAACTTCGGTGAGTACCTGCTTTTTAAATAATTAATTACAAACTCTAGTTTTCTCAAACATATAATCACTCTAAAGCAATTCAATTAGTGTTAAAATACCTTATTATTAACCTGAGTGTTTTGAAACTGTATAAAAACAACTAAAATAAAGTAAAAAGGACAATCTTAAAATTCAAACTTGCGATTTGTTGACCTCCAGAACAGCTGATTTTGACAGTAGTTCAAATGGCGCTGACGTCAGGTGGAAAAGCCTTATATAAATATTTTTTACAAAAAATTGGACCGACGTTATTAGTTGGTGCACTAAAAAGAACGAAATAATATTAATTCTATTGGTGCCGTTACTTATGAAGTTGTGCTGATGCAGTTGGATTGATAAGTTTTGGCACCAACTTCACAAGTACCAACACCGACAGAATTAATATTATTCTGTACTTTTCCGTGCACCAACTAATAACGTCGGTCAATTTTTTTTTTAATATTTATTTTACACTTTTGAGCGTAACATCAGTCACGAAAATCGTTGAACGTTTGCTAATACCACTAATATCCTATAACCCTCGTATATTCTTTGCTTGTCTTTTTTACTATTATTATGTAGAGATTTCAGAACATCGCTGCGCAAATACGTATAAGTATTTTAGATTTAAACATTTTACCACCGCTCTATCTCGATAACCGTAATTCTAAGTAAAAAATGTTCATTATAAATGTTGTTACAAATACTATTGTCTTTCATGTAGTGCCCACAAATTTTCAATTTTTGAAAGAAATCGCCCTCTCCACATAGCCAAAATGCACATATTTGAGAATTTAACATGCCTCTCACACGAAAACCGTAACTCTTTTGAAAAAATGTTCAATTTAAACGTTTCCGGATATTGTTCTACCTTTAATTATAGCAACTCAGATTTTCGAAAATTTGCCCCCTACACACCCTTCGGGGGCGGTTTTCGGAGGGAAGGGGATTTCGGTTTTGCGTTTTTATGAATATGGGACCATTTCTCAAGCCTCCTCTTTCAAACGATTCAAAAATTACCAAAATCCGAGTACGATTACTATATAAAACGGGCGAACGAACAAAAAAAAGGCAGACGAATTCTATACCTCCTCCGTTCGGGGTTCGTCGGTCAAAAAGCACTGAAATGGCAATGGGCAGGACATTTGGTGAGGACAGATAACAGATGGACCACAAAAATAACACAATGGTACCCACGAAAAAGAAGAATGCGGAACATAGGCCAGAATAGCCAACAATAGACAATAATGGGCTAAAATGAGAGAACAATATATGAATATGTAAGGAAGGCCAATATGTGAAAAATCGTATGAATAAGGCTGAAAATGATGATGATATATTTTAGATTTTTGGGTTCTACATAAAATTTTAGGTTAACTTTGTGTAACAAACCCTATAGGTACCTAATATTTATAGTTTTCGGGATTTTATCTTTTTGAGAAAAAAATTACACTTGCAGATATATGAATGATTCATCATTAGTACCTAGTCAATCATACTATAAATTAAATAGTCATTATCATAAATCTTAACAAGTAGAGGTGAACATTTGTAACCAAACCAGAAATAATCTCTGGCAACATATAGGGTGAGTACAAAAACGATAAAACTTTCAATTGAATATTATCAATTATCTCCGATTTTTTTAAATGTAAACCCATTTAATTTTGTTTCACTGTACTCGACGTCTAAAAATAAGAGTACTATCTTTCACTTCCCTATACCCAATATCAAGAGTTTCTGAAATATAAGCCGAAATTTAAAATGTTGTCAAATGGTTCACATTCGTTAACGTAGCGAAAAAAAATACATCTTGTTTGAAAGCATTACTTAAAGAATATTTTTTTATATTTTGCTGCTTTTCTCTGTCACAACATTAGGTTCATTTTTTTCTCTTTTTATATTTTATCAAACAGTGATTTAAGTCTCGTTCGATTCGCCGAAAAATTGAATTTTCCGGAATTCTTTTTCAGGGAAGTCTCGCCGATAGACTCTCAGGGATTGTTAGAATATAAATATTTTCTATTGTTTTTAATAAAATGTTCAAACAAAACAAACCTTTTTTGTTCAGACTTCTTTTTCTAAAATGCAGATGTTCAACAAAAGCACACACAAGTGAGAGTCTGACATTTAATTAAACAAACAAGACGTCATTTTTTCCATAACAATCAGTACGCTAACAAATATGCACGTCATATTTTACAGAATTTTAAGTTTCGACTTACATTTCAGAAACTTTTGATATTAGATATAGGGAAGTAAACAGAAATTACCCTTATTTCAAGATGTAGAATATAGTGAAAAAGAAAAAAATGGGGTTTGCAATTGAATAATCGGAGATAAATGATAATATTAAATTGAAAGTTTTTATCGCTTTCGTACTCACCCTGTATGTTGCCAGAGATTATTTATTCTGGTTTAGTTGCAGATATTCATCTCACCTATATTTTTTTTTGTATCTCTCATAGTTTCTAATATAGGGGGTTAGTAAATCTTATTCTGGAAAGCCTGTACATTTTAACGAACTTGTTTTTTTCTTTGAAATTACTAGAACGGGTTTTGAAGGGTGGATTTTTGCCCGACAAAAACAGGCGATTCATAAATGTCATAGAGTATAGAGCATTCTGCAGAGCTTAAATGCACTAGAAAAAAATACTGCTTTTGCTTTTGAGAAACTTGATATTTATTATCACCAATAGATAAAAGGGATTGTGGAGAGTTCCTGGTTAACATAATCGTGTGGCAAATAGCTTCTTCAGAGTACAATCAGCACCATCTAATATTTGATGAGATAAAAATAATCCACAAAAACATGCTGGAATTATCAAAGCCAACCACGGCCAGCCACGAGTTTTGATCATTGTTAAACGACCTACAGCGGCCGGTCGCTCGCCTTAAAATTTTCGCTTACTCATGGCTGAAACTCGTGGCTTGGATACTTTCACACTGATTTATTACTTTGATCTATCAAGAGCAATTTCATTTTTGCTGATCCATCCATGTTTGCGGCAATCATCAACTCTCTGTTTACTATGCTTTCCCCCATGGCACTTCTGGTTTAAAATAAGTTAAGGTGTTATCTGGAAGACATTAAAAAAAAGGCTGTCTCATCTGCATTATGCATGCGTTCCGTGCTTGATAAACTCCTAATAAATGGAGTAAACATCACATAAATCACGTTTCCATTTAGTACAGCCCTTGTAACTAACATAACTGCTCTCTCCACAAGCTTTTCTAAGACACACGCCACACCTTAAAAACAAAAGAGAGACACGTTTTAATCAATAATAATAAAAGACAGTACATACCTCCGTTTTTAATTATCTAGCCAGCCCGTGCTTCCTTTAAAATTTTGTTATCCCAGTTTTTGACTGAACTCCAAGGCTTTTTCTTTAATTAACACTCAGGATATAGATAAGTTCTGCATTCTTGCCGATTCAAACCATTCTAAAACTGCTTTGTCCACATTAGCGTAAGTTGTTTTTTTCAGTCTCTTGGAACTCCCACTTGTACCACCACTTTCGACTGCAGTGGAAATTTTTGTTTAAATTTTTAAATATACTTACAGGAACACTATACTATATTTCACAGTTACATCTTTCTTTCGTGAACCACTTTCCACATTATTTAAGTCTAAATTATTCATCGAAAGATAAAGTTTTTAAAGTACGTTTTGATGACATTTCAACAGGACTAAAACTTGATAGAACGATTAGGCACAGTTTTGTTACATTTATTATATTATAGATATTTATTTGTTACGTATATGTTTATTTTTAGATTTATATTATTCTTTTTACAATTACTCATTTTTGTGATATGTGAACTGATTCTAATAGGTACCTGTATAAAAAACTATTATTACTTATTTTTTTGTAACACAGGCACATATTCCTTAGAATGTAGCAAAAAGTATTTTTTTGTATATTTGAAGTACATATATATATATATTTATTTTGTTAATAGATATATTTATTTTCAGATTTATATATTTTTTTCTTACTAATTTTGATATTTTATTTTTTTAGTTTTCTTGATGTGAAAAATAAAAATAATAATGATTTAAAATCATATCTATAAAAAACATTCCATGAAATAACAATTCATCAGGTTGATATATTTAAATGGTCCAGGATAACCTGCTTGGTACTTGGTACACAAAATTCCACTGGTACGATAATGCTCCCTGTTTAGAAACAAAATATTCAGCTAGTATATATCTCTCAAGTCTTTTGTAGTATGTATTCGAAGAGTTATTTGCACCCAGACGTCCTACAGATGTCAAATTGTTGTCTGCATCATTCAGTGAGTGCACAAATCCTGTGTGGCAGTATTTTCTTTCGTTGGGTGGTATGTCTTCTTCTTTTGGAACGCAATTATGCAGTACAATGCACGTCATTTCATGTGCAATAATGGGTGTTCTTAGTCGATGCCACCATTGCACAAAAATGCTTAACGTATTTTCAATCACCAGCCTAGCTCTAAACAGTCGAAAATTAAAAAATATTTTTTTCAGTTAAATATATTCCAGGGTAGGGACAATATTGGTGTATAGTGGAAAGTTCTTTGGTTTCTGGCAATGATCTTAGTTCTGGTATATTATGTTCCATCAAGCACTGCTCTTCCATATGTACTGTTCTGGAAAATATTAGGTACCATTACCATCATGGTTCGACCATTCTCTCCCAATATCGACGTAAGTAAATATGTAGAATGCATCGCATGCAGTCATAAGAATAATGCTGGAAATGAAAATTGGGCAATCATTCAGTTGGAAATTTACTATCAAACAGTAAATACATAAAGGATTTCTTATATGAAAAATGTAAGGTGCCTCGATTTTTTGGGCATTGGATAACGATGTGCTGATATTTCGCCTTTTGTAAAAGCCTTCGACGAACATCATTGGCATTATCAGTTTCTAAACAAAATAAAATATTAGTTTATTTCGTGTATAAACGCTCTCGTGGCAATGGGCTTGTTCAATAAATTCAACATTTTTATTTTATTTTGTTTTATTAGATGTTTAAACTCAAGAAATTGAGGTATCTAACAGCAATTTAATACCGAAATATTAATTTTCTGGTTATTTTTTTTAATAGGTATACCTACCTGTAACAAAATTATCATAGGAGATATTATTCAATATTTAACTTTAAAAATTTCAGCTTCAACATTAATAAAGAAACAAAATGATAGTAGTAGGTAATGAGTGCTGTGGTAATGATTGACCTACCTTACTGACCTTAGCAAAAATTTAGCTTTATCTAGAATTACAGATATATTCCATGGAATAATTATTGTATTTACAACTCAATAATTGCAGAGACAATCAATATGGTAATAGGTATTTACCTATGGAATAATTCTAGAAATCGCAAATCTGATTATGGAAGAATCAGCATCTTATACTCTACCTCTCTTCCCCTCTCGATATCAACAACACGAAACATTAGACCTTACGTATAAGGTCTATGCACGAAACCCGTCAACAAACCACATAACAACAAACAACAGAGATAGAGATAACCAATACCAATAACCAACAAGCATCGCTCATGGCTGTCACTTGTCACAAATACATACAAAGATGAACAATGAACGACCTTCTAGAATTTTGGGACAGGCTCAACTGCACTGAAATAAAGATAACCAATTCAGCGCCCGTCATCAATTTACATCACACATGAGAATTACAATTTTTATTTATTTGTAAAATTTATCTTATTTATTTTGGATATTCAAGTTTTTGGTGTTCATTGTTCCAAACGCGGCTAAGTAAATAGATAAATAATTATTACTAGCGTTATTGAAATAATCGTTTCATATGAATAAAAAAAAACATTTTGAGATTACCAATTCCGTAAATGAAACATTCTAATAAGTTTACATATTCTGCCATATTTTACGACTCAAACAGAAAATAATTTTCATAATACTCCTGTCTATCTCTCACCGAGTGAAGTGAGATAACTACTGAAAGGATTGCGACAAAATTGCTGGTTATCTGATTCACTTGAACTTTTGATAATTTAGAAATTAGAAAATTAGAACATAGTCATAGTCGAGGTCATAGTCAAATTTGGAACACAGATAGTTTATTTATTACAGGAAGTATCTATATGAAATTTGGTATAGATGTGTCCTATAGAACATTTGTTTTGTTTCATATAAAATTATAGTAATGTGTTATATATTTCTATAAGACCACGGGCTTCCGATGAATAGATATTTGATTTCTGTTGTTTGCCTCTGCAAAGAGGGTAGGAGCGTCTAGTTTATAATTAGAGAAGAACTAGAAAGTTGCGGACACAGGAGTGGCATATTCTGTACGTTTTATAAGAAATTTGTTTTAAATCTGCCCCAACAAGTTCTATTGGAACTTTATGGAATTACTTATCGAAGTTAGTTACCTTCTTTAACGAGTAATAATTAAGTTTATCATATGGTGCGTTCTTAATTGGTCACATTGTATATTGAGGACTTGAGGGTCACTTTTCTGGATAAAACTACGCTGTCTCTCATGCTGTACCAAGCAATACACATTTACCAAACATTAAATACACCACATTTCATTAGAATCGGTTGAGCAGTTTAGGACATTAGCTTGTAGCGTGATCGAAAATCATAACACGGTATTTTATTTAAATGTACCTAGGGTTCAGTTGAGAAACGTAGACATTTCATGATGAAAAATGAAAATGCCACATATAAATAATATCGCTCCTCAGATGGGTACGTTATATGAATTATGAATACTGGAACAGTTCAACAAATAATTTTATTGGGTATTTATTCTAATAATATGCAGTTTATACCTGCATACTTAGACACAACAAACCGTATACCATAATTCTTTGAAAAATTTAATCATGATTAACTTCAAAGGAAGTTCAGTATATGTTTTGTTAAAGAAGGATATAAGCCTTATTATTCTTTATGAATCCCTCAGAAATCAATGACAAATAAATAAAAACTTGTAATTTGTAATACTTAAAATCACTGAAGATAAATATCTTGATAAGATTCACAGAAATTTTTTAACGATCTAATTTAATAAGCCAGTGAATGCTTATTTCTTAGATATATTCGAGCATTTTGCAAAAAACGGTTCAGTAACAGTTTCTTTTTGATAATATTTAAAGAAAAATCAATGGTATTTGTATTTAGATTTGGGTTGCGTGCAGTTGAGCCCGCACCCATCCTTCCAGATGTTACTTGAAACGTTCGATCGACGTCGAGATTGTTCGGGAATTTGGAGTGTGTATCGTGGTTTGATATAAAAGGAGCTTCCTAACCGAACGCAATTCAGTAATTATTTGAATTTGGAAGATACGAGAAGTAAACTACAAAGTGCAAGCGACTGATTCCAAAGCATTTAAACAGCGAAATAAGTGATATATCAAGTGTTTTCTCGAAAATTAATTTGGAAGATAGAACAATGGTGAAATCAAAAGCTCCAGCAGTGGGTATTGACTTGGGTACCACCTATTCCTGTGTAGGAGTATGGCAGCACGGAAAAGTCGAAATAATAGCCAACGACCAAGGTAACAGAACAACACCTAGTTATGTTGCCTTCACAGATTCAGAACGTCTTCTTGGGGATGCTGCCAAGAACCAAGTGGCAATGAACCCCAGCAACACAGTATTTGATGCTAAAAGACTGATAGGCCGTAAGTTCGACGATTCAAAAATCCAACAAGATATCAAACACTGGCCATTCAAAGTTGTAAGTGACTGCGGTAAACCTAAGATCCAAGTGGAGTACAAAGGCGAAAAGAAGACCTTCGCGCCCGAAGAAATAAGTTCCATGGTCCTCACCAAAATGAAAGAAACAGCAGAAGCATATCTAGGTACATCCATACGGGATGCAGTAATAACAGTTCCAGCATACTTCAACGATTCACAGAGACAAGCGACTAAAGATGCAGGTGCTATCGCTGGACTCAATGTATTAAGGATAATTAACGAACCAACAGCAGCAGCATTGGCATATGGCTTGGACAAGAACTTGAAGGGCGAGCGAAACGTGCTTATCTTCGATTTAGGAGGTGGTACATTTGACGTCTCAATTTTAACCATAGACGAAGGCTCCCTATTCGAAGTCAGAGCTACAGCGGGTGACACACACTTGGGGGGTGAAGACTTTGACAATAGACTGGTTAATCATTTAGCTGATGAATTCAAAAGAAAATTCAGGAAAGATCTCCGAACCAACCCCAGGGCTGTCCGAAGGTTGAGAACAGCAGCTGAACGTGCCAAACGTACATTATCATCTAGTACCGAGGCGTCAATAGAAATTGATGCTCTTTTTGAGGGCATTGATTTCTATACTAAAATCAGCCGAGCCCGCTTTGAAGAACTGTGTTCTGACTTGTTCCGAGGCACCCTCCAACCAGTTGAAAAAGCTCTCAATGATGCCAAAATGGATAAAGGGCAAATCCACGACGTTGTGCTCGTTGGAGGTTCCACACGCATTCCCAAGATTCAACAACTTCTGCAAAATTACTTCAATGGAAAATCTCTGAATCTCTCCATCAATCCAGATGAAGCTGTAGCTTATGGTGCAGCTGTCCAGGCCGCTGTTCTCAGTGGTGATACAGATTCCAAGATACAAGACGTGCTTTTGGTAGATGTGACGCCTTTATCCTTGGGAATTGAAACTGCTGGAGGAGTAATGACTAAGATCATAGAAAGGAATGCTAGGATTCCTTGCAAGCAGACCCAGACCTTCACAACCTATGCAGACAACCAACCTGCTGTTACCATCCAAGTATTTGAGGGTGAACGAGCTATGACCAAGGACAACAATCTTCTGGGTACATTCGACTTAACGGGCATCCCTCCGGCACCTAGAGGCGTACCAAAGATTGAAGTTACGTTCGATTTAGACGCCAACGGTATCTTGAACGTTTCAGCCAAAGATACTAGCTCTGGCAACTCCCGCAACATTACCATCAAAAACGATAAGGGACGTCTCTCCCAGAAAGATATCGACCGGATGGTATCAGAGGCTGAGAAGTACAAGGAAGAAGATGAACGTCAACGCCAGAGAATCGCTGCTAGAAACCAACTGGAAGGCTACATTTTCCAACTTAAACAAGCAGTTCAAGATTGTGGTGACAAATTGTCCTCGGAAGATAAATCAACCATCGAAAGAGAATGCAGCAGTTGTCTCAGCTGGTTAGACAGCAACTCGCTGGCTGAGAAAGAGGAATATGAGGACAAGCAGAAAGAGCTCACCAGAATTTGCAGTCCCATCATGGCCAAATTGTATGGAGGTGGCCAGCAGAACAATAATCAGTTTGGCGGCGGTGCTGCCGGAGGTATGCCGGGAAGCTGCGGACAACAAGCAGGAGGATTTGGTGGACAGAAAGGAGGACCAACCATTGAAGAAGTTGATTAAATTGTTTAAATTTTGTTACTAGTCCCGTGAATGCTATTAGTAAATTATAGTCAGGGTATGTTTCATTGAAATATTCTTGAATATTTTCTGCTAAATGTGTTCTGTTTCAAAATCCTTCCATCTTTTATTTAATAACATTGGTCTTTAACTGCTGTAGCATTCACTCAAATAAGAAGTACCCTCATTTAATATTTTTCCATCATCAGAAGATTAATTCACCATTATCAGATTATTTCTGAGGATACTTCTTGTTTCTATCCTGAAATAAATAATTCCTGTTGTTTGTGATATCATATAAGTTGTAAAGTGTACATTTTCAATTTTATGATACTGTTATCTTGACTGAATATTTAACAACAAATAAAAAAAAACAACAGACGAAAATAACATCTTTTATTTTAACCCTTATAAACAAAACTAAAAAATATTTGAATACGTAATAAATATTTATACAACAATAATAAGATGAGAATTTAAGTGGGACCTCATTTAACATTACATATTTTTATTGATCCGATGAATGATTCAACAGAATAACTAATATTTATTGAGCTTATTTATAAATTTTGTGGATTTCATTGCAAACTCCTCATGCCTATGACAATGAAAATATTTTTTACAAAAAATTGGACCGACGTTATAGTTGATGCACTGAAAAGTATAAAATAATATTACTTCTATTGGTGATAGTACTTTTGAAGTTGTGCAGTTGCAGTTAGATTGATAGCTTTTGGCACCAACTTCACAAGTACCATCACCAATAGAAGTAATATTATTTTATACTTTTCAGTGCATCAACTATAACGTCGGTCCAATTTTTTGTAAAAAATATTTATTTCACACTTTTGAGTGTAACATTAGTCCCGAAAATCGTTGAACGTTCACTATACCATATCAATGAAGATAATACTTATCCTATTACCCACGTATATTCCTTGCTTGTAGTGGTTATTATTGAGATCTCAGAACATCGCGGCGGAAATACGCTTGAATATTTTAGTTGTTACCATTTAACACCGATTTAACTCGAAAACCGTAATTCTAAGGAAAAAATGTTCATTATAAATGTTGCTACAAATAATTATATCTTTCATGTAGTATCGAAAAATTTTCAATTTTCGAAAGAAATTGCCCTCTCCACATAGCAATAATACATATTTAACATGCGTCAATCTCGAAAACCGTAACACTTTTGAAAAAATGTTCAATTTAAACGTTTCCGGATATTGTCCTATCTTTAATTATACCAACTCAGATTTTCGATTTTCGAGAAAATTCGCCCCCACCACCCCTTCGGGGGCGGTTTTCGGAGGGAAGGAGATTTCGGATTTGCGTTTTTATGAATATGGGACCATTTCTCAATCCCCTTCTTTCAAATGAATCCAAAATCATCAAAATCGGAGATCGTCTACTATATAAAAGGCGCGCACGAACCAAAAAAAAAAAAAAAAAAAAAAAAAATAAAGCAGACAGTCGAATTGTATACCTCCTCCGTTCGGGGTTCGTCGGTCAAAAATGGGCTCTAAGATAATCGTACTACCTATACGAATTATTATCGATCAAAAACAGTACTAGGTATTTACATCAAAATTAAGTTCCAAAAGTTTTAACAGCCATTGATTATTACCCAAAAAATATTGCTTGTCTCTGATATTGCCAAATCTGTTGTTTATCTTTAATATATTAGATTATAGTCCACATGCTCATGTGCAAAAGTTTCAAACTCGCCCTTAAGAAATTTCAAAAAATGTTTTTTTTTAATTGGCTTTAGAGAAATTTGAAGACGAATTTTGTTAAATCCGGTTAGTAGGTAATTCTTCAATACTTAATTGGATGCGGAAAATATGGATTTTAGAAACTAGAACAAAAAATCTTACTTTTCCGAGCTTAATGCACAACTTGCTTATTGTTTACTATTACTTCCATAGCAATATGACACACCACATCAAAAGGAACGTGATTATCCTATTAACTAAGAAATAAAAAAACTTTTAAAAAAAGGAAAGGATTGAAAGATAATTATTGCGTATATATTCTTTAGTAAACATGGCTCTAGAATTGGACTTTTATGGTGAAGGGGTAATTCGGGTGGAAAAATGAGGAATTCATCGGTTTTTATGACCTAGCACCAGAATTTGTATTCAGCATTGTTCATGAATTACGAGTAGATTCCTCGCTCAAACTGTCACAGGTTTTGTTCCTAAAAGAAAATTGGAACCTTATTAGAGAAATTCGTAAACTTAAAGCAAATACTTATATACAAACTGCAAATTCGCAGGTAAGTTTTACCTCACAATTACAGATTTGAGGACTGGTAGTAGTTAGTAGTTGTTCATTATGGCAATTTTAGCCCAACAAAATCAGATTTTGTATTAGTCTTCTAGAGCATCCTGAGAAGTATATACCTACTCGCTGTAAAAAAATCCCATCCACCTTCGTTTTAACGAACTTATGATTTTATTCCAGAAGGGGTTGTGGAGGGTGAATTCTTACTAGACAAAATCAGCTGTTATATTAGTCTTTTCGGGCATTTTGATTAGCATATATTGACCAGAAAAAAATCCCATCCACGCACAGGCTGCCCAGAATAAGATTCACTACCATCCTATCTCAGAAACTACGAGAGATTCGGAAAAAAATATAAAGATATACAGGTGTATTCATAATCGAAACTTAGTACGCTACTAAATTAAGTGTGGAGTTCTAACCTTAAATTAGGTTTATGACTTGTATGTCAGTGTTATGGTAATTTAGTGTTTTGTTTTTTATTTTAATACGATACTAGCTAGTACCGAACTAAGATTGGATTATGCATACGCCTGAAAATCTTTGTGAACGTCTTTGAATTTATTATTTATGTTCACAAGGTGTTAAGTATTTCTTATACAGGTATCAACTTTCTTATTTTAAATAGAACACCCTAAATAACTTATCGAGTATCATACCCGACTTCCATACGAGAGATCCGTGGTTCTAACCCCACACAAGATAGGGTTTTTTTCATCGATAAAAAAGTCCACTATCCACCCCGGGGGTACAAGGTCCACTGGTAAACGGCGAAAGCCGAAAGCCGGTGGACGACACCCCTCGCCCCTAACCAAGTCGCATTAAGGCAGCTTGGTGAGGCAAGTCTCACAACCCAAAAGCATAAACACAGAACAAAAACCACGGCCAGCTATAACTGCCGAACACTTTCAAACCAATCCTAAATATTTGAGCTGGAAAAAGAGGCATATAAAATGGGACATAACAGGTCTCAGCGAGGTAAGAAGGAAGAACAAAAACTATTGGAACTTGAATCCGGCAACATCCTCTACTATTGAGGTAAACCAAACGGTAGAACCAGTAGCGTAGGATTTCTAATGAAAAAAAAATGGAAATATAGGATAGTTATTGTATCAAGTATATCAGATCGGGTAGCCAGTCTAAAAGATTGTACGGTGACATCAGCCATTTCAAGTAACTTCAATGCAAAAGTGGGCAAACTAAATAATCAAGAACAGGCTATAGGAAACTTCGGATCTGGAGACAGAAATGAGAGCGGGGAGAGATCACAACATACTAACACATTCTTCCAGAAAAGCCCTAACAGAAAATGGATATGGCAATCCTCCAACGGATTCTCGAAAAATGAAATAGACTAAATAATAACCCACAGAATCGACACGATAAAAGATACAAGCGTTCTCAAAAAATTCCGTACAAGTAGTGACCACAGAATGATCAGAGCAAAAATCGTCCTCAATGTCCTCAAGACAAGCCTCGAAAGAAAGAAATCAATCAATATCAGACAATGCTCAGCGATAGGCTACAACAAGAGGACAGCACTAATTAGTAGATGGTCCCAGACAACCTAACCGACACGAGAAGCTGTCTGAAGAGACCAAAATACTCCTCAAGAAACGCAGGGTCATGAAGACCAATAGCAATATACAGAGAATGGAATAATACACTGAACTCTGAAAAACTATTCAGAAGAAGATTTCTGAAGATATCAAGAATTACCGAACGATTGATTGAAACGGCAATCGAGAACAGAAAAAGCTACAAGGATGCTAAGAAGTCGATGATCACTGGCAAAAAATTGGCTCTTATTAATGACAATATGAGAGTAACAAATAAGGAAGACATAATGAAAATAGTCACCAAATTCTACAGTGACCTATACAAAGCCCCATAAACAATGGAAAAACTATCGACACCTCATAGACGAAGTAGAGAAAGCGCTAAAGAGTATAAAAAACGGTAAAGCAGCAGGCAACGATGGCATAACTTGGAAAATTCTAGCTAATATCTACACTGCCTAAGAATAAGAAAGATACCACAAAACTGGAATAGCGCTAATTACTACGTTTACGTGCAGGATTCATTTCGTTTTGAATCCGATTCGGTTTCAATCCAACACAAATAAATGTACTGTTTACATCTTGCGATCTCAAACCACCTTCGATCCGACATGCGTAGGTAATGGCACCACAGATGAGATTTGACAGTTATCAGAATCACGTTTAGTTATCGTGATCTGTCAAATAAACGTTAACGAGCAAGCAATGGATGGTAAATCTTTACGATATTATCAGTTTGTGCTTATTTTCAATCTGTACTATGTGCTTTCTTTAACGAGGAACAACGTAGACAAAGGTTCTCTACTGTCGGTGCACTGCGCATGTCTCAATCCGAGCCCAGTCCGCATAACCGTTTACATGCAAGTTCAATCCGATTCGATCCCAGAAAAAGCTGGATCGAGATTGGAGCTAGATTCGAATTGAATCCAAAACCGCGCCTGTTTACATGGATTGGATTTGGACTGAAATCGAATTTAATCGTGCATGTAGCCGTAGAAGTTATCATCTTAATCCATAAGAAAGGCTGTAAAGAGGATATAAGAAACTACCGACCTTATAAGTTTACTTCCGGTAGCATACAAAATACTCACTAAAATCATTAGCTATAGGATAAAGCAAAAACTAGAATCTGCGCAACCAAGAGAACAAGCTGGAATTAAGAGTGGCTTCAGTACAATACAATACATTGACTTGGAGAAGGCATTCGACTTGATATATCCCAAAGTCATCATAGAAGCTGGTTTGTCAAAGGCCACCGCGATTTCGTGTCTCCCGTTTAGGATAGGGACTGTGGATACGAGAGACACGGCGGCAAAGGCGGGTCACATCAAGGAATCACTTGAGTTGGACTACTGTGTTTATCTATACTGTGGACTGGAACAACACGGGGCTATATAAAGACGGAGAATACCTTAACCACCTAAGGGTCGCTGACGACATACATAGTTCTAAACTCCAATAGCTCTGAAAAAAATCAAACATGAAGTAGGCCTAGCAAAGACGAAGATTATGTACAATGAACTGGTAAACCAACAAAAAATACAAATGAACTACACAACACTGGAAATAGTAAACACGATCATATTCAAATCGAGGATGACACTCTATCTCATGAAATAAGCGTTCGACCAATGCGTACTACAAGTCTTAACATACGGATGCGAAACCTGGACCCTGAAATAAGATATCATATCACGTAACGCAAAGATCTATGGAACGAAGTATGCTGGGAACAGAGAAAACATACCTCCAAGCTCTGAATAAGTAAGAGAAATCGCTAGAGAATCGAGTGGATAAGACAGAAGACCCAGATTACAGACGTAATCCACAGAATATAAATATTTTTTACAAAAAATTGGACCGAAGTTATTAGTTGGTGCACTAAAAAGAAAGAAATAATATTAATTCTATTATTGCCGTTACTTTTGAAGTTGTGATGATGCAGTTGGAGTGATAAGTTTTGGCACCAACTTCACAAGTACTAACACCAACAGAATTAATATTATTCTGTACTTTTCCTTGCACCAACTAATAACGTCGGTCCAATTTTTTTTTACATATTTATTTTACACTTTTGAGTGTAACATCAGTCACGAAAATCGTTGAACGTTCGCTAATACCACTAATATCCTATAACCCACGTATATTCTTTGCTTGTCTTTTTTACTATTATTATGTAGAGATTTCAGAACATCGCTGCGCAAATACGTATAAGTATTTTACATTTAAACATTTTACCACCGCTCTATCTCGAACACCGTAATTCTAAGGAAAAAATGTTAAGTATAAATGTTGTTACAAATACTATTGTCTTTCATGTAGTGCCCACAAATTTTCAATTTTTTAAATAAATCGCCCTCTCCACATAGCCAAAATGCACATATTTGAGAATTTAACATGCCTCTTACACGAAAACCGTAACTCTTTTGAAAAAATGTTCAATTTAAACGTTTCCGGATATTGTCCTATCTTAGTTATAGCAACTCAGATTTTTGAAAATTTGCCCCCTACACAACCTTCGGGGGCGGTTTTTGGAGGGAAGGGGATTTCGGTTTTGCGTTTTTATGAATATGGGATCATTTCTCAAGCCTCCTCTTTCAAACGATTCAAAACATTATCAAAATCCGAGTACGATTACAACATAAAACGGGCGAACGAACAAAAAAAAAGCAGACAGTCGAATTGAATACCTCCTCCGTTCGGGGTTCGTCGGTCAAAAAGCACTGAAATGGCAATGGACAGGACACTTGGAGAGGACAGATAACAGATGGACCACAAAAATAACACAATGGTACCCACGAAAAAGAAGAAGACCAACCTAATAATCTGTGAGAAGACCTACATAGGCCCGAATAGCCAACAATAGACAATAATGGGCTCAAATGAGAGAACAATATATAAGTATGTAAAGGAAGCCAATATGTGAAAAATCGTATGAATAAGGCTGAAAATGATGATATATTTTTAGATTTTTGGATTCTACATAAAATTTTAGGTTAACTGTGTGTAACAAACCCTATAGGTACCTAATATTTATAGTTTTCGAGATTTTATCTTTTTGAGAAAAAAATTACAGTTGCAGATATATGAATGATTCATCATTAGTACCTAGTAATTCATACTATAAATTAAATAGTCATTATCATAAATCTTAACAAGTAGAGGTGAACATTTGTAACCAAACCAGAAATAATCTCTGGCAACATATAGGGTGAGTACAAAAACGATAAAACTTTCAATTGAATATTATCAATTATCTCCGATTTTTTTAAATGTAAACCCATTTAATTTTGTTTCATTGTATTCGACGTCTAAAAATAAGGGTACTATCTTTCACTTCCCTATACCTAATATCAAGAGTTTCTGAAATATAAGCCGAAATTTAAAATTTTGTCAAATGGTGCACATTCGTTAATGTAGCGATTGCTATGGAAAAAAATGACATATTGTTTGTAAGAATTACTTAAAGAATAATTTTGATATATTTTGCTGCTTTTCACTGTCAAAACATTAGGTTTTTATATTTAATTAAACAGTGATTTCTTAAGTCTCGTTCGATTCGCTGAAAAATTGAATTTTCCGGAATTATTTTTTCAGGGAAGTCTCGTCGATAGACTCTCAGGGATTGTTGGGGCAATATTTCTATTGTTTTTAATAAAATGTCCAAACAAATCAAACCTTTCTTGTTCAGACTACATTTTCTAAAATTTTGATAAAATGCAGATGTTCAACAAAATCACACACAAGTGAGAGTCTGACATTTAATTAAACAAACAAGACGTCATTTTTTCAATAACAATCAGTACGCTAACACAAATTTTACAAAATTTTAAGTTTCGACTTATATTTCAGAAACTTTTGATATTAGGTATAGGGAAGTAAACAGAAGTATCCTTATTTTTAGATGCAGAATAAAGTGAAACAGAAAAACATGGGGTTTGCATTTGAATAATCGGAGATAATTGATAATATTCAATTGAAAGTTTTTATCGCTTTCGTACTCACCCTGTATGTTGCCAGAGATTATTTATTCTGGTTTAGTTGCAAATATTCATCTCTGCTTGTTAGATTAATGATATATATCATAAATATATTTATATATCTGCAATATTTTTTTCAAAAAAGACAAAATCTTGAAAACTAAAATACTAGTTATAGGGTTTATTACACAAAGTTAACCTAAAATTGTATGTAGAATGCAAAAATTTCAAAATATATAGGATGTTCTATTTAAAATAAAAAGTATACATGTATAAAAAATACTAAACACATAGTGAACATGGCAGCAATAAAATAATCCAAGAAATTCACAAAGATTTTACCTCTACCTATATTTTTTTCGTATCTCTCATAGTTTCGAATATGCTTACCCCCATGGCACTTCTGGTTAAAAAAGTTAAGGTGTTATCTGGAAGACATTAAAAAAAAGGCTGTCTCATCTGCATTATGCATGCGTTCCGTGCTTGATAAACTCCTAATAAATGGAGTAAACATCACATAAATCACGTTTCCATTTAGTACAGCCGTTGTAATTAATATAACTGCTCTCTCCACAAGCTTTTTAAGACACACGCCACACCTTAAAAACAAACGAGAAACACGTTTTAATCAATAATAATAAAAGACAGTATATACCTCCGTTTTTAATTATCTAGCCAGCCCGTGCTTGCTTTAAAATTTTGTTATCCCAGTTTTTGACTAAACTCCAAGGCTTTTTCTTAAATTAACACTCAGGATATAGGTAAGTTCTGCATTCTTGCCGATTCAAACCATTCTAAAACTGCTTTGTCCACATTAGCGTAAGTTGTTTTTCCAGTATCTTGGAACTCCCACTTGTAACCACCAATTTCGACTGCAGTGATAATTTTTGTTCAAATTTTTAAATATGTATTAGAGATACTGTACGTGCAGGAACACTATAATACTATATTTCACAGTTACATCTTTCTTTCGTGAACCACTCTCTACATTTTATATAAGTCTAAGTTATTCATCGACAGATAAAGTTTTTAAAGTACGTTTTGATGACATTTCATCAGGACTAGAACTTGAAAGAACGATAGGCACAGTACTTTGTAACATTTATTATATTATAGATATTTATTTGTTACGTATATGTTTATTTTCAGATTTATATTATTCTTTGTTACAATTACTCATTGGACTGATTTTTGTGATATGTGAACTGATTCTAATAGGTACCTGTATAAAAAAAAACTATTATTACTTATTAGATTTTTTTGTAACACAGGCACATATTCCTTAGAATTTAGCAAAAAGTAGTTTTCTGTCTATTTGAAGTATATATATTTATTTTGTTAATAGATATATTTGTTTTCAGATTTATATATTTTTTTTCTTACTGATTCTTGTTATGTGTTAACTGATTTTGATATTTTAATAAAATCTTTTAATTTTTTAAAGTTTTATTGATGTGAAAAATAAAAATAATAATGACTTAAAATCATATCTATAAAAAACATTCCATGAAATAGCAACTCAATCAATTCATCAGGTTGATACATTTAAATGGTCCAGGATAACCTGCTTGGTACCTACCTACTTGGTACACAAAATTCCACTGGTACGATAATGCTCCCTGTTTAGAAACAAAATATTCAGCTAGTATGTATCTCTTAAGTCTTTTGTACTTTGTAGTATGCTCGGTAGTATGTATTCGAAGAGTTATTTGCACCCAGAAGTCCTACAGATGTCAAATTGTTGTCTGCACCATTCAGCGAGTGCCACCATTGCACAAAAACGCTAAAAGTATTTTCAATCAACATATTTGACAGAATTTGCTGTTAGACTTCTTGGGCTCTTAAGCTGGTTTATAAAGCTTTTAAAAATAACTGTTGGGGTATTTCTGATGCTGCAGGTTAAAAAGCACAAGCGTTTCATACCAAAATCTGTCAAAAATGTTGCAGCGCTTGTTTAGCTAGATATGTGTTGGACACATGCATTATTCAATATTTACTTTTAAAATTTCAGCTTCAACATGAATAAAGAAACAAAATGATTTAGTAGTAGGTAGGTAATGAGTGCTGTGGTAATGATTTACCTACCTTATTGACCATAGCAAAAAAATTGCTTTATCTAAAATTACAGATACATTCCATGGAATAATTATTGTATTTACAACTGAATAATTGCAGAGACAATCAGTCTGGTAATACGTATTTACCTCTGGACTCTGGAATAATTCTAGAAATCGCAAATCTCCTGAATCTATCTCTCTTCCACTCTCGTTATCAACAACAAGAAACCCGTCAACAAACCACATAACAACAGAGATAGAGATAACCACCAACAAGCATTGCTCATGGCTGTCTGGCTGTCACTTGTCACTCTGTCACAAATACATACAAAGATGAAGATGACAGAACATAACAATGAACGACCTTCTAGAACTTTGGGACAGGCTCAACTGCACTGAAATAAAGATAACCAATTCAGTGCTGATCATCAATTTACAAAACACATGAGAATTACAATTTTTTAGAATTTAAAGTTTATTTATTTGTAAAATTTATTTTATTTATTTTGGATATTCATGTTTTTGGTGTTCATTGTTCCGAACGCGGCTAAGTAAATAGATAAATAGGTATAGTTAGCGTTATTGAAATAATAAATTTCTTTCGTTTCATATGAATATAGAAAAAACATTTTGAGATTACCAATTCCGTAAATGAAACATTCTAATATGTTTACATATTCTGCCAAATTTTACGACTCAAACAGAAAATAACTAATATACTATACTATATATAGATAATACTCCTGTCTATCTCTCACCGACTGAAGTGAGATAACCACTGAAAGGATTGCGACAAAATTGCTGGTTTTCTGATTTACTTGAACTTTTGTGAATAGTCTCTTTTTTGGCCTTCCTAATATTAAAAAAACGGCTGAACGGATTGTATCAAACTTGGAACACAGATAGTTTATTTATTACTGGAAGTATCTATTTGAAATTTGGTATACCTAGATGTGTCCTATAGAACAATTGTTTTGTTTCATCTAAAAAGTGTTATATATTTCTATAAGACCACGGGCTTCCGATGAAGACAGCTATAGATATTCGATTTCTGTTGTTTGCCTCTGCCAAGCGGGTAGGACCGTCTAGTTGTCTAGTTTATATTGTGACGTTTAACCCTGTGCTAAACGTTGTGGGGTGAGTTCACTTGAGTAATACTCAAAGTTCGCAGATTGCTTCTAATGGTTTATTTCCAAACACTCAGTACACGAACTTCTATTATGGTACAACTGTCACCACTTGTCACCTTGACAATCTATACTGTCACTGTCTTCACCGACAGAACTACTATTAACCTCTGATCGCACAGACTGACCGTTATCAACTGACTTTATAAGACTCACTGCCTTCATAAGACTGACTCTGTCCTGTGATCGACAGGGCTTTATATACCTGAATCATGACATGACATTCATCGAGAATGTTCTATGATTATCTAGATGCACATAATTAATGTTCTAGATCCTTGTCAAACTGACAATAGTATGACAAATTGTACCTCACATATAGTTTCTGGAAGGATCCAGAATAAATCTTCTATAATTCTAGAACTACATAATGGAACATACAAACAACAACTATAGTAAACAAGGTAGTAGAATGAATAGCTAATAAAAGAATAACAACCGTAAGTACATGTCCACCTATCCACGTTACAATATTTAGAGAAGAACTAGAAAGTTGCGGACACAGGAGTGGCATATTCTGTACGTTTTATAAGAAATTCGTTTTAAATCTGCCCCAATAAGTTCTATTGGAACTTTATGGAATTACTTCTCGAAGTTAGTTACCTTCTTAAACGAATAATAATTAAGTTTATCATATGGTGTGTTCTTAATTGGTCACATTGTATATTGAGGGCTTGAGGGTCACTTTTATGGATAAAAACTACGCTGTCTCTCAAGCTGGACCAAGCAATACACAAAGATTAAATACACCACATTCATTAGAATCGGTTGAGCAGTTTATGACATTAGCGTGAACGAACATCATAACACGGTATTTTATTATTTAAATATACCTAGGGGTCATTTGAGAAACGTAGGCATCTTATGAAGAAAAATGAAAATGCCACATATAAATAATATCGTTTCCCTGATGGGTACGTTATATGAATCATGAACTTTGGAACAGTTCAACGAATAATTTTATTGGGTATTTATTCTAATAATATGCAGTATATACCTGCATACTTAGACACAACAAAACGTATACCATAATTCTTTGAAAAATTTAATCATGATTAACTTCAAAGGAAGTTCAGTATATGTTTTGTTAAAGAAGTATATAAGCCTTATTATTCTTTATGAATCTCTCAGAAATCAATGGCAAATAAATAAAAACTTGTAATTTGTAATACTTAAAATCACTGAAAATAAATATCTTGATAAGATTCACAGAAATTTTTTAACGATCTAATTTAATAAGCCGGTGAATGCTTATTTCTTAGATATATTCGAGTATTTTGCAAAAAACGGTTCAGTAACAGTTTCTTTTTGATAATATTTAAAGAAAAATCAATGGTATTTGTATTTAGATTTGGGTTGCGTGCAGTTGAGCCCGCACCCATTCTTCCAGATGTTACTTGAGACGTTCGATCGACGTCGAGATTGTTCGGGAATTTGTCGTGTGTGTCGTGGTTTGATATAAAAGGAGCTTCCTAACCGAACGCAACTCAGTGAATATTTGAATTTGAAGGCTACGAGAAGCATAATACAAAGTGCCAAGCGACTGATTCCAAAGCATTTAAACAGTTTAAACAGCGACATAAGTGATATATCAAGTGTTTTCTCGAAAATTAATATTAAAGATAGAACAATGGTGAAATCAAAAGCTCCAGCAGTGGGTATTGACTTGGGTACCACCTATTCCTGTGTAGGAGTATGGCAGCACGGAAAAGTTATGTTGCCTTCACAGATTCAGAACGTCTTCTTGGGGATGCTGCCAAGAACCAAGTGGCAATGAACCCCAGCAACACAGTATTTGATGCTAAAAGACTGATAGGCCGTAAGTTCGACGATTCAAAAATCCAACAAGATATCAAACACTGGCCATTCAAAGTTGTAAGTGACTGTGGTAATCCTAAGATCCAAGTGGAGTACAAAGGCGAAAAGAAGACCTTCGCGCCAGAAGAAATAAGTTCCATGGTCCTCACCAAAATGAAAGAAACAGCAGAAGCATACCTAGGCACATCTATACGAGATGCAGTAATAACAGTTCCAGCATACTTCAACGATTCACAGAGACAAGCGACTAAAGATGCAGGTGCTATCGCTGGACTCAATGTATTAAGGATAATTAACGAACCAACAGCAGCAGCATTGGCATATGGCTTGGACAAGAACTTGAAGGGCGAGCGAAACGTACTTATCTTCGATTTAGGAGGTGGTACATTTGACGTCTCAATTTTAACCATAGACGAAGGCTCCCTATTCGAAGTCAGAGCTACAGCGGGTGACACACACTTGGGCGGTGAAGACTTTGACAACAGATTGGTCAATCACCTAGCTGATGAATTCAAGAGAAAATTCAGGAAAGATCTCCGAACCAACCCCAGGGCTGTCCGAAGGTTGAGAACAGCAGCTGAACGTGCCAAACGTACATTATCATCTAGTACCGAGGCGTCAATAGAAATTGATGCTCTCTTTGAGGGTATTGATTTCTATACTAAAATCAGCCGAGCCCGCTTTGAAGAACTGTGTTCTGACTTGTTCCGGGGCACCCTCCAACCAGTTGAAAAAGCTCTCAATGATGCCAAAATGGATAAAGGGCAAATCCACGACGTTGTGCTCGTTGGAGGTTCCACTCGCATTCCCAAGATTCAACAACTTCTACAAAATTACTTCAATGGAAAATCTCTGAATCTTTCCATCAATCCAGATGAAGCTGTAGCTTATGGTGCAGCTGTCCAGGCCGCTGTTCTCAGTGGTGATACAGATTCCAAGATACAAGACGTGCTTTTGGTAGATGTGACGCCTTTATCCTTGGGAATTGAAACAGCTGGAGGAGTAATGACTAAGATCATAGAAAGGAATGCTAGGATTCCTTGCAAGCAGACCCAGACCTTCACAACCTATGCAGACAACCAACCTGCTGTTACCATTCAAGTATTTGATGGTGAACGAGCTATGACCAAGGACAACAATCTTTTGGGTACATTCGACTTAACGGGCATTCCTCCGGCACCTAGAGGCGTACCAAAGATTGAAGTTACGTTCGATTTAGACGCCAACGGTATCTTGAACGTTTCTGCCAAAGATACTAGCTCTGGCAACTCCCGCAACATTACCATCAAAAACGATAAGGGACGTCTCTCCCAGAAAGATATCGACCGGATGGTATCAGAGGCTGAGAAGTACAAGGAAGAAGACGAACGTCAACGCCAGAGAATCGCTGCTAGAAACCAACTGGAAGGCTACATTTTCCAACTTAAACAAGCAGTTCAAGATTGTGGTGACAAATTGTCCTCGGAAGATAAATCAACCATCGAAAGAGAATGCAGCAGTTGTCTCAGCTGGTTAGACAGCAACTCGCTGGCTGAGAAAGAGGAATATGAGGACAAGCAGAAAGAGCTCACCAGAATTTGCAGTCCCATCATGGCCAAATTATATGGAGGTGGCCAGCAGAACAATAATCAGTTTGGCGGCGGTGCTGCCGGAGGTATGCCGGGAAGCTGCGGACAACAAGCAGGAGGATTTGGTGGACAGAAAGGAGGACCAACCATCGAAGAAGTTGATTAAATTGTTTAAATTTTGTTACTAGTCCCGTGAACGCTTTTAGTAAATAATAGTCAGGGTATGTTTCATTGAAGAAATATTCTTGAATATTTTCTGCTAAATGTGTTCTGTTTCAAAATCCTTCCATCTTTTATTTAATAACGTTGGTCTTTAACTGCTGTAGCATTCACTCAAATAAGAAGTACCCTTATTTAATATTTTTCCATCATCAGAAGATTAATTCACTATTATCAGATATTTTTGAGGATACTTCTTGTTTCTATCTTGAAATAAATAATTCCTGTTGTTTGCAATATCATAAAAGTTGCAAATTGTACATTTTCATTTTTATGATACTGTTATCTTGACTGAATTTTTAACAACAAATAAAACAACAGACGAAAATAACTTGTTTTATTTTAACCATCTAAACTAAAAAGTGTTTATGCACATAATAAATATTTATATAACAATAGAATAACTAAATAACATTGCACTTGTTAAATGGGCTGTTAAGATACCATTAATTCGTACCTACTATCCGATCAAGTATCAAAAACTATTTTATTTATATCAAAATTAACTTCTAAAAAGTGTTGACAGTCTTTGATTATTAACCTAAAAATTGTCGACTATTCAATTTATAATCTGAATTACTATTAATGATGAATCATTCATTTATCTGCAACTGTCATTTTTTCCAAAAAAAAGACAAATTGTCGAAAACTATAAATACTAGTTATAGTTTTTTTACACAAAGTTAACCTGAAATTTTATGTAGAACATTTAGGCTGTTCTATAATAAGACAGTTTAGAAATATTAAACACCCTGTGAACATGACAGCAACAAGAAAAATGAAGAAATTCACAAAGATTTTACCTCTATACTTTTTTCGTATCTCATAGTTTCTAAGATAGTGTGGTAGTCAATCTTATTGTAGACAGCCTGTACATTTTAACGAGCTTATGATTTTTTTCTTTGAAATTACTAAAAGGGGTTGTGGAAGTGTGGACTTTTGCCCGTCAAAATCAGGCGATATATAAATATTATAGAGCTTTCTGCAGAGCATATATTCGCTAAACAAATTACCGCTTGTGTGCATTTTGAGAAACTTGATATTTATTAGCACAAATAGATAAAAGGGGTTGTGGAGAGTTCCTGGTAGACATAAGCGTGTGTTATATAGAATCGCTTGATATTTGGTATAGGGACAGAAAGTACCCTTAGTTTTAGTCGTAAAATGCAATAAAACAGAAAAAAATGGGGTTGCATTTGAAAAATCAGAGAGATAGTTGATAATATTCAGTTCAAAGTTCTTATCGCTTTTGTACCCACCCTGTATGTTGCCACATAGGTATTGTTTCTGGTTTGGTTACAAATTTTCACCTCTGCTTGTTAGATTTATGATAATGGCTATTTTATTTATGGTATGAATTACTCCTAATGATGATAATAATTCATATATCTGCAATGATTAAAATCTCGAAAACTATAAATAGTAGGTACAGGGTTTGTTACACAAAGGTAACCTAAAATTTATGTAGCAAAAAATCTAAAAAATTATAGGGTGTTCTAGTTCTAGTGAGAATAAAAAAATTGATACTTGTATCAGAAATACTAAACACGACAGCAATAAAAATAAAAAAAATCAAAGAAATTCACGAAGATTTTATCTTGATATTTTTCTCTTATAGTTCCTGAGGCAGGGAGTAGTGAATCTTATTTTGGACAGCCTATAAATGTGTTCTGCATGGAAAACGTGCACCGATTATTTTTCAGTAGGAAAAGAAATGTTGAGAAACGGTCCCTTTTTTGGTCATTATACTATATTGGGGATGGAGGGGACAATTTTTTTCAAAAATTAAAATCAGAATTTCCGGCCACTAGGAGGGCGCAATTTTGTTTATGAAATCACCAAACATAAGTAAACCTTCCAAAAATTTCTTGAAAAATGAAACGCTCAAAAATGTAAAATAAATATTTTTTACAAAAACTAGAACAGACTTTATCAGTTCATGCTCCTCTGAAAAATATGAAATAATGTTACTTCTATTGGTACTGGTGCAAAAAATCTTCGGGTAGTAATAAAATGTTCAGTATATACTTCAGTTTGGTAGAGGAAATATGTGTGTATAATCAGTATTTTATTGATTTCCGGACAGTTTAAAATAATAAATAATCAGTAAAATATAGCAAATTGTACAGCAAGATATTTAAAGAGGCCATTAGAGTATGTCTAGTATTTTATTTGATTTTGTACGGCTTGCAGTGCACATTAGAGAATTGTTAGATGCACGGTATATTTCTCCAATTCGCCCGGTAAAAATAATAAATGTTCAGTAGCGATGTTTGTCGGTAAGCAGCTACTATAATTGAAGTTAAGTCATCTTCCCACCACTTATGCGCCTGTTCAGTTTGGTTTGGGGCTTGCACCTAACCTAATCTAACCTACCAATCGGTAGCTCGAAAACCGTAACTTTATGGAAAAAATGTTCAATATAAATGTAGCTACAAATAATCTGGTTGCCTCATGTTTTCAATTTTCGAAAGAAATTGCTCCCTCCATATAGCGAAAATACACATATTTGAGATTTCTACATCGCTGTAACTTGAAAACCGTAAGTCTTCTGAAAAAATGTTCAATTTAAACGTTTTTGGATATTATCCTATCTTTAATTCTGCCATCTCAGATTTTGATCTTCGAGAAAAATTACCCACTCCACCCCTGTCGGGGGCGATTTTTGGAAGGAAGGAAACTTCAGATTTGAGTTTTCACAAAACCTCCTCTTTCAAATGAAACAAAAATCATCAAAATCGGAATACATTTACTACAAGTGAAATTTTTGAAAAAAAATTAAAAATAGTTTTTATTGGGCATTTAAGATTTAAACCGTACCGATGAATACCTACTATTGCTATCCTTTTCTCGATTTCAACTATACTTATGTATATGTGTTTGCCAGCAACAGCAATTCCATAACAAATTACTGTTTGTCTACCACAACACAAAATTAAACTTTAAATTAACAATAACGTCTGACGTTATTAAAAAGCAGACAATCGAATTGGGTTTGGGTTCGTCGGTCAAAAAAACGAGCTGCAGCACTATGAATGGGCAAGATTGCTTCTGCTTTATTGTGAAATCGGCGAAATCGGTGGATACTAGTAAGCGTTCAACAACATGGATATAATAAAACACTCAAAAAATGTGAAATAAATATTTTTATGAAAAATTACAACTCTATTTTACCCGTACCAATAAAATTATTATTACTTTATATTTTTCAGTGCAACAACTAATAGTTTATTATATATTTTTCTGTGACGGAAAAAACTATGATTTAAAATTGAAAAAATATCACAATTTATTAAAGTCAGAAAATTATCGAAATGAAATTTGAAATTTTAAACTGATAGGCTGTAGTACCTACTTATAGTGACAATTAGACCAGCGTTGCTAAGGAAACCTTTAAAGCAATCAAATATCGGTCAATATAATTCTGTGATTTGATTTAAAAACTGCGAACTTAGTGGTCGTTTGACAAAAAAATTACGAGTTCTCTCTGACTCCACCGGAGTTAGTAGAAGCAGCAAAAGTAGCGTCACAAAAATTATTGCCAGCTAAATAGCTATATTTATGTGTATACAGTGGTTTCGAAAAGTAACGAACAAATTCATTATTTCACAAATTGAGAGTTTTTAGAAAAAATCCTCTGGCACGTCAATTTGGTTTTAAACAAAGACACTTTTTGACATACGACTTATATTTCTGACGTAATCGTTTTTCGAGAAATTACGTCATCGACAATTTTTTTTAAATGGCCACACTCAATTTTGACCATGCCATTTGAAAGAGCATGTCATTCTATGTACAGATCTTGAAAAAATATGTTTGTCTGACGGTAGCCTTAGCGACCGAGAATGTTTTTTATTACTGTCCAGATAAAAACTTGAAATCATACTTTTTTGTTTTTTTTATATTTCTTATCGATTTCTTATCTTTTGTTGAGCAAAATCAGTGATTTTGATTCGTTTATTGAGTAGGTAGTGACTTTGTCATTTTATAAAAAAAATGGTGAAATTAATCATCATTAAATTTAGTCAAATTAAAAATAATAATTTTATCATTTTTTATATAACCTACATACGCTAATGTAATTATATTGATATATTGACGATGTGTACGTAGAATGACACGCTCTTTCAATTGGCATGGTCGAAATTGGGTTTCGCCATTTATAAAAAGTCGATAACGTCATATCTCGGATAACGATTATTTAAAACAAAATCGACGTGCCGAAGATATTTGCGAAAGACTCTCAATTTCGGAAATCATGAATTTATTCGTTACTTTTACGAAAGCACTGTATATACCCGGGAAAAAAGTGATACTTTGTCACCTGTCAACATGTCAAACTTTTTTGCCGTCACAGAAAAAGAATATTTAACCCATCAAGGCGCATGTCTATTTTTGACCGACGAACCCCAAACGGAGGAGGTATACAATTCGACTGTGTGCTTTTTTTTTTTTGGTTTGTTCGCGCGTTTCATATAGTAATCATACTCCGATTTTGATGATTTTTAATTCATTTGAAAGAGGAGGCTTGAGAAATGGTTCCATATTCATAAAAACGGGAATCCGACATCTCGTTCCCTCCGAAGGGGTTGGAGGGGGCAAATTTTCTCGAAAATTGAAAATCTACGTTGGTATAATTAAAGATAGAACCATATCCGGAAACGTTTAAATTGAACATTTTTTCAAAAGAGTAACGGTCTTCGATATAGAGACATTTTAAATTGTCAAATATACCTATTTTCGCTATGTGGAGAGGGCGATTTCTGTCGAAAATTGAAAATCTGTTTGCAGTACATAATTAATTGTAGCAACATTTATAATGAACATTTTTCCCTTAGAGTTACGGTTTTCGAGTAAAATCGGTGTTAAAATGGTAACAACTAAAATATTCAAGCGTATTTTGCAGCGATGTTCTGAGATCTCAATAATAACAACTACAAACTACAAGCAAAGAATATACGTGGGTAATAGAATAAGTACTATCTTGATTGGTATTAATGAACGTTCAACGATTTTCGTGACTAATGTTACACTCAAAAGTGTGAAATAAATATTTTTTACAAAAAATTGGACCGACGCTATTAGTTGGTGCACTGAAACGTATAAAATAATATTAATTCTATTGGGGCTGGTACTTGTGAAGTTGGTGCCAAAAGTTATCAATCTACCTGCAACTGCACAACTTCAAAAGTAACAGCACCAATAGAATTAATATTATTTTATACTTTTCAGTGCACCAACTAATAACGTCGGTCCAATTTTTTGTAAAAAATATTTAACCAATAAGTTGGGTTTTTTCTGGTAGGTGCTGATGAATGATGTGAAAAAATTAAACTTATTGAAAAAATCTAGGAGGACTTCTAGGGGTTGTAGAGGGCGGTAGGTACAGCAAGCCCTGACCACTAGGGTTATTTATATATAGCTGTTGGGTGATGAGAGATATTGCTTCCACGAGAAAAAAAAACTTTTTTTTAACAGAACAAAGTACAATTGAGATTAGTTTTCTTTGGCAGGGGGAGAAGAGAGTCTTTAAATTTTTTTTTGATGGAGAACCAGGCTATTGTCCCTCACTTAATAAACAAATAAGGTTGGTACTAACTCGTTTCGCTTTGATGGTGACATTTCAGTAATTCTTGATAGAGAAGAAATTTGCACTGGTGGGACTTTTACTTACCCACTTATCAATGGTAAACTAAAGGTTACTATGTGATTTCCCGGTATAATTGAACTATGTTGTCATAATCCGATGATTTTTAGGCTAAACTTTTTATACCTAGCGCTCCCAATATCAGTATCAATAGATAATGATGAGATATTGACCTATACTTATTGGATACTTACTACAGAAAAACTTATACAATACACAATATACTTATTACAAGGGATTTTGTGGCTTTATTTTTGGTTTTATGCTTGCATGCTGAGGAATTTTCACTTCTTGCTGCCGTTAGACTTGATAGAAATCAGTATTATTGAAAGATATGCACGTATATCAAAAAATTATTCACCTACTATGCTCTTGAAAGATATACTAAAAATTACAAATATATTGCACACAGAAGTATCAAACAGAGCAAACGTGTCTGTTTGCGTTCTTTATATAATATTTGGCACCAAAACCTATTCTAATGTTTTTGTGATCTAAACTCAATGATGAACTAAGATAAACAGAGCATAAGATTGAAGGTAGCCCTCTAATCATCAAATTCTGTGCTAGTGGTAAACATTGCTACCAGGAGGCGTTAAATGGTTTATTTCCTGTAAACAATAACATTACTAATAATAATACTGTTAACAAAACATAATATATCTATTATATCTATCTTGTAGAGAATTTAACTCTATATTTTTCAGGCGATAACGTTATTCCTGGTAAAGGAATCCCAGTAGGTTTTTCACTGCCTGGTAATAGCTTCAATTCATATTTTACCAAAATATTGACGAAAAACATGAATATACAATTTCTAGCTAGAATTTCTCCAAGGCATCTTCTTTTTCCTACGATAAATCAAGACGAATTATTTCCAACAAAACTGACAAATAAAAAGCGTGTCTTCTTAAATTCGATCCGGTATACTAGCCCAGTACTGTGTGACATATCCTGTTTGTACATTTTTGATATGGGTCAGTGCCAGCAGACATGTATTGAATTTAGGAACACACCCAATTAGACATAATGATTTTAAATCGAATACTCACCTAACCCGAAAGGTATTATCCTCTCTTGAGTAATGAGCTCCCCACTGCCATTGAGGAATCTTTCAGGTCTGAATGTTTCTGGATCACCCCAAAACGTCTTATCAAAATGAACAGAATGTAAACTAATTAATACTGTTGTGTTCTAAAAAGGAAATATCTAAGTAATTCATAATAATTTGATAACATGTGAATGTTTAACCTTTGGTATATTATATCCATCTAAAACTGTATCTTTTAGCACTCTTCTTGGGCCACATAGTGGGGCAACTGCGTAGCACCTTTCAATTTCTAATAATACTGCTTCTAAATAAGGGAGCCTAAAACATGCTATGAATACTATTTTCATTTCATAATAATATTTTCAGAAGTACTTATTCCGACATATAAATGATGCATTCTGGAATGCAAACACAACGAATGACCAATTTCTAAATTTTGTCTCTGTCATAGTGATTGTTTACTTAGGTATCATAGATAAATTTAAGTTAACTTAATTTTATAGGTAACTACACAGTCTGATTTATATTAAACTAATTAAACTTTCTAATCAGATGCGTTATTTTCACGTGATCAATCTTCGCTAGATGAAATATATGATTGCATCCAATAATTCTTCTCAAATACCAGAGAAAAATATCGTTTCTACTGATTCGTTATATTTATAAAACTTGATAATAATGTAGTGAATTATCGGATACCTTTGTCTATCCGCATAACTTATATCTTCGTTCTCTTCTAAATATCTATCTAAGCAATCATGAACCTTCCTTTGAATGTCGGGGTAGAGAACCATTACTAAAAAAGCGAAATCCAACGTATTACTGGTAGTTTGCGAACCAGCAATGAATATATCAAGGCACACCATTATTAGTTGATCCTCTAAAACAGTGGCAAAGATTAGAAGGTAATATTTGACAGTAGAGTGTATTTATAATGGTTACAAACTGATATTTATACAACTTTCTCTCCATCTAATAAACAGTGTCTCTGAAAGGCCTCTACAGAATCCTGACATACTGAGATCCGAATTAAGCAATGTTGCGTAGATTGGGCATACTACGCTTCTGTATTCACATGTTGTAAATTGTTTTATTTGTTATAAAAAGAAATACGCAGGTACTTACACTATTGTGTAATATTGAAAACGCAATCCTCATCAAAATATTGTAATTTTGCTAAATAAATGGGCTTATATAGTATGAAGGTTCAGCAAATAATGATCAAAGTTTAAAAAAAAACAATTGCCTTACTATTTTGATGGAAATTTTCAAATTTTCTTGTTATTACATTTCTCAACTTTGCAAGTCATGCTCGAATAAGTTCAATTGATTTTCAAGTTTTACATGTTCAGTGGGAAAAGATCAGGAGACTTAACCGGCTAGGGAAGAACTGCTGTTGTATGAAGTCTGGAATTATCCTATTCGAAAATTGGGTTTTCTAGTTTGTTTCTGATCGGATCAGTAACCATGGTCTAATCTTTACACGTGCATTTAAAAACAAAATAGTAAGTAAAAATATCAGCAAGTAGGGGACATGGATCAATTAACTAACTCAGAGGCACGAGTGCGCACTCTCTGTTTAATGGATAAAATCGCAATTAAATAAGCAAGAGACTAGCAAGGACAAGAGGCAACTGAAATGTCAAAGAAGAAGAATAAACTAACATAACACTTTTGAGATAGACAGCGACAGAACCTCACTCGCCTATTGTGCCATATGGTGAGCAGGAAAAAGAGAGCCCCCATTGATTAGAGCGCCTTATAACTAGATCAGCAGTAGCTGTTTCGCCCTCTGCTCAAAATAGGCCAAACGGAAGCTTCTCTGAAAGTGCGCAGGCATCATTTTAAACATTTTTATTAGACTTAGCTAATTCATTCAACCGACCAGAACAAACTGTTATCAGTATTTACATTCAGTACAGCATGTTATTTTCCAAAGATTTATGTTGTATTTTTAATGTATCAAAGTACTTATACTTTTCCATAGGCGTCAAACTTTCATTTTTTGATAATTGGACTTCTCTTATGTCCATGGATGGAGAGGGTTTGATTGTAAAATTTGAGTTACTAAAATTAGTAATTAGTAGTAAATACTACAAAAACGTACTCTTAATAGGAATCAATAACTCTTATGATTTCTGTGAAATTTGGATGTGAATAATTAGCAGTAGGTTTTACAAAAAAAAATAAGTTACAGGAATAGAAATACCTACATACCTATCATAAAAAGTTCACCGTTTCTAATCTTCAGATATGTATATAGATTTATATGACGAAGAAATTCAAAAAGTACTTCTTGCATAATTCTTTACTATACTTAGGCAAATAAAATTATGCTAATTTAAAAAAAAAAATGGCGAATAGGTGAATTTCGGGGTTTTTAATTTTTATGGAAACGGCACTCTATCTTGTTTAGAAACAAGAATAAAAAAAAATCTACTCAAAAATCTATATACAGGGTCCCGACGATTTAATAGGGACAGTATTACTATTTCATAAACGGTGAGAGATAGAACGATGGTTAAATTGAAGCAAAGTTGCGTGAATTAGACCACTTCAATATTCCGGTTTGCAAATTTAAAAAAAATCAAAGGTTCCTAAAATATTTGTATAAAACATATAATAAGTGTTGTCATGGAGATTAAAATTTGTATTTTGTTTCCTCATCATCATAGCCTACCACATTTGAAAATATTTTTAACATTTTTCTATGTCTTTCTGGCTTTAAATGTCAACATATTATATATCTTTGTAAAGAAGATTTTTTGTTTCATTTAATGGTATAAAACACAAATATGGCGCCTATTGGAAAAACAAAACTTGTATAGCATATCTCTGAAAATAAAAAAGATAAAATATTTCTAACAATTCCATCACTCTTGTCTTAGTGCATTACTTAAATATGCAAAATTCCAGCTTTCTTCTCCAAATATTAATTGAGAAATTAAATGAAAACGAAATGGATGATTTTCAGTTTTTTCAAAATATTTCAGGAACCTTTGATTTTCTTTTAATTTGCAAACCGGAATATTGAAGAGGTCTAATTTACGCAACTTTTCTTCAAATTAACCATCCTTCTATCTATCACCGTTTAAGAAATAGTAATACTGTCCCTATGAAATCGTCGGGACCCTGTTTAAAAGTTGAATTTCGGGGATGCACTCATTTTATAAATAAAATCTTTTGACTTAAGCCGAGCTGTCGAGCGTGTATTCTCTTCTTCCGGGCAAAAGTCGTGAATTTAGAATAAATTTCCTAAAAACAGTCAAAATTTCATAGCAATCAATTACAAATGACCTTTGGTTGGTCCCATTGAAAAAAAATAAATCCAACAAGTCCTTCCCTCCAAAGGAGTTGGAGGAAGATATTTTTTTTCAAAAATTTAAAACAGCAAAATTAAAGAACAGATCATACTCGGCAACAGAATTATGAATATGCAAGATTAGTGCCGCTTACAGCCAAAGACCAAAGAAGATAGTACGTTGCTTATGCTTATTCAGAGATTTAAAAACATTGCAGAAATAAAAATATTTCAGACTTTATCACTGCTGTAACTCGGAAACCGTACAGTTAAATCTTATATGGTCTCCTCTTTAAATTTTCGTCTCAAATTTTAGATTTTGCCCCTCCACCCACTTTGGGAGAAGTTTTTGCGAGGTAGGACATACTGAATATCGATTTTTACTTCAATGAGACCAACTCTCAGTCCTCTTTCAAATGAAAAATAATCATGAAAATCCCAGCTATTTAAAGGCGTGAACTGCCATACAAAACAACAAACTGTCGAGTTGTATACCTCCTCTGTTTGGAAGTCGGTTAAAAATTGGACAGACTTTATTAGTTGGTGTACTATCTTTCATTGAGAATAATTCTTTCTTCTAAATCATAAAAAATCCTGAAACCACAATTTTATAAACAGTATCTTACAAAAGTAATCAAATCTTCTCAAAAGTACCTACCATATTTTTATTGCAAATGTAAATTTTATACAAAACCCTCTTCCCATTCATTGGTGTAACAATTTGAGATATGCAATTGAGAAACGTCTCTGGAAACATATTTTCTATAATTTTTATACAGATTTTTTAGCCGTATCAAACTATGCCAGTGTTGCAAATCTCAAAGAAACCCCGTAAGGTAAGTTTTCTGGAATCGGCTTATTTTGATCTCAGCAATCTGAGATAGCATTCTGTTTAGACTATTTAGAGACACCTTGTATTCTAGTATAAGTGGATAAAATTTATTGTTACATATTATGTTTACCTGTAAATGTAAATCCAGCATTTTCTTTTTTCATTTCACCAATGAAACGGTAAATAAGATCATCGTTTCGTCCTTCTGTATAAGTCTCATAGTGCTGTTTAATAGTATCCAGCAACAGAGATCGCAGTTCACCATTCAGTCTTTTTATAATGTTGTAGCCCGTTTTCTCCGGAGCAACAAATCTTAACCAAGGATGATTGCTCAGTGTACCTCCAGACATATCGAAAGCCTTCGATCTGATTTCTAACAGACCAAGTAATTTCTGCAAGCGACTGTCTTTTCGATTTATTCTTGAACCACTGGTCAGCGCCCACAAAATATTGATCACTGCTGGAGCAAGCATTTTCCCGATTTGCACATCAGAGCTATTCATCTCAAGGATATTCAGAGTCTCTTCGATTTCCTCCTGCATTATCGTGGCCATATATTTTTTTCCAAGTCCAAGATTTCGGAGATGTGTAACCACAAAGCTCCTTTGTACTTTCCATAGCGGACCATCCGTACATGTTACACCTTAAATTAAATGGGTTTTAGTTCATAAAACAATATGTAACGATATTTTTCTAGAAAAAAATTGGACTGACTTTATTGGTGCACTGAAAAATATAAAATAATATAAATTCTATTAGTACTGGTAATTTTCAAGTTGTGCAGTTTTATTTAGATAAAAGTATTTTGGCACCAACTTCAAAAGTACCAGCATCAATAGAATTAATATTATTTTGTATTTTTCAGCGCACCAACTAATAGAGTCACTTCAATTTAAAAAAATACATTTTACACTTTTGAGTGTAACTTTAGTCACCAAAATCATTCAAGGTTCACCAAAGAAGACAGTAAGTATGTTCCAGCACAGTAAAAGAACGGTTCTAGAGCTGACTGCTCATGAGCAGTACAGAAAATGTGTTCCAGCAGTAATTCTCGGAACTAGTAACTTGGAATTAAAAATTCTGCATTCCAGCACACCAGAATAGAATAACAAAATAGTACTACAACGGTTCTTATGGTTCCACCTTGGGACTCAAAGCTTGTTTTGTCGAAAATAATTATTTAAAATTTTTCATATGGCATCATTGAAAAGTAATTTTCGTACAGGAATATTTTATAAGCATTACATTATGTAATATTTAGAAAATGTCATAATACATTTTTCATATTTATAGTGTTCCGGTTAATTTTCCTCACATTTCACTTGTTACCACTTAAAAATCTTTGGCAAAATATTTTCCAAAGATTTTTAAGTGGCAACAAGTGAAATGTGAAGAAAATTAACCGGAACAGTTATGGTTGGCTGTCTCTACTTTTAGCTGTATAAACAATTTTATTGGGGATCTGTATTACTTAAACTTGCAAATAATTTAATTTCAATTTCTGAATCCAGGTTTTTGTAAAAAACTTCTACCAATTCAAAATACATTAATGTTCAAATCTGTCAACCCCAGTAAAGAGAGATAACCCCAAACCAAGGATTAGAAACATAATTTTTGCCCAAACTCTTGAAATTCCCTAGCAATTCTCTTGAGAGTTCCAGCAAGACAGGATTACAGATTACAGAACAATTCGAGAACGAGAACTGAATTGCTTGCACATGCGCTGTACAACAATTCAAATACGTTATGGACGAACCAAAAGGAGGTCTGTTAGTCTACATGTTTTTTGTATGGATATTCGCGTCTTTTAAATAGTAAACGTGCTTATTGAAAAATCTACATTCAACATGACCTTTCCCTCAAAAAGTTCTCCTAACGGATGTGGAGAGGGTAATCTTTCTAGAAAATCGAAAATTTGAGACGACAAAACTAAAGAGACCCTATCCAGCAACGTTTACGTTGGACATTTTTTAAAGGTTCATAGGTTTCCGAGTTACAGCAGCGGTGAAGTCTAAAATATGTGTATTTCTCCGGTGTTTTGAAATTTCTTTCTAGTATCTGTCTGAAGATAAATAGAAGAAACATAATAAACACTTCTGTGTAAACTACTTAGTCATGATACAAGTTAAAATTTCGTGCCTACCTACTTTTACAAAGTTTGGTAAGAGCATTTAAGGTCGTATAGCAGAGATAAACAAATTTTGATATGTACCTAATGTAAGTTATTTTTTGTGGCAAATTATAAAATTTAAATAAATATTTTTTCCGAAAAAATGGACCGACTTTATTAGTTGGTGTACTGAAATATACAAGATAATATTAATTCTATTGGCACTGGTAATTTTCAAGTTGTGCTGTTGTAGTTAGATTGTAAATTTTTGGCACCAACTTGGGACCAATTCTCAAGTCTTATATCAAATGAAAAAAGAATCATGAAAATTGGAGCATGTTTAATATTTATAAGGGTCGAACATCCATGAAATCCAAAAAATCTTCAATACGGAAAGAATCGTACTCGACCGTTTTTTATGTCATTGAACGAGTAATAAAATAGCTCATATAATGTTTTTTCCAGTTGTTGCTTCATTATTAGGAATACCATTAGAAATAAAAGATAAGACAGACGCCACATTCCCATAATGTAAAGAAATATTAAACATTTTAAGCCAACCTTTTCTAGTTCCCATAGATCTGAGTCGTATGAAAAAATTGTCAGGTCTCCCTTCAAACTCTTCTCCAAGCAGAACTGTTTTTACTGTGTGATAGGAAAAAACCGTAACAACATAATCGTGACCTAACTTTAGTCCTAGCACATTGGTATTGTATTGTTTAGCTAGCTCCCACATTGCTAAATGCTGACCCCCAAATGTTTGGCACAGCTTTTTTAGTTCTGGAAGATTTCCCACCACTGGTAACCATTGTGGCCCTAAAAAACAAGTTATTTCCTTTTTATATCAGATACTTAATGAGTATATTTGTGATACGGTTATATTAAAAAAAGGAAGGAAGACAATAAAGTTGCTCAATAATTCTTCTTATTCATAAAATAAAACAATTACAACAAAATGTATAACATTACATAGGTTAATCATGAATTTATATTAAACAAATTTTACCAATTCATTGACATGATTAATTTTCAGAGATAAAATAGTAAAATTTTCGTATAAATTATTTTACATACATGTAATATGCATATTCAAGATGATAAATCTGTATAAAAAACTTTTATGTTTTTCCAGTCACTTTTGTTTAAATCTTTCTATCTATCAAATTGTTTGATATATAAAGAATGAAACCACAATAATTTGAGTAGACTGGCAGATAATAAATTGAAGAAAATCTAATTACTAATTACATACCCTTTCTTCCTTTAATTATTCAACAAAAAACAATCTAACTATTAGAACTGGCACTGTTCAGAAGTAAATAATTTTAAATAACATATGAAATTAAAAAATAATTGATGGGTAAGATAAGATTTAATCACCTGGTGGATAGTTGAAGGGTCTTCTATTCAATTTAATTACATAAGCCACAATTAATAACACAACTACCGCTATTAATACGACGAGCATTTTCAGCACGTGTTTGTACGATAAGGAGGCCAAAACCCAAATCGTCGTACGACCAGAGACACGTACGACGCGTTGACAATCGCCTCTGTTGTCCCAGTGCGGTGACTTAAGTGCCTTCCTTCAAAATTGACTACCGATAGCGCATTATTAACCAGCAACGTCTGTTGTTGACAGGTTCGACTATAGGTAGAAGAATTTTGTATGTGTGCTTGCAAACGCAAATTAATGAATGTTATCTTGAAGTTTATTTATATCACCGCATATATAAGGATCAGCAATTTCCGTATGTATAGTTCGCAGCAAGTAGAATTGACTCGCCCAATTGAACTAGTTTATCATCGATTGATCATCTGAAACCTAATAAAAAATAAATGATGTATAAAGAAATATTTAGTTGTAGTGAAATCAAGATGTTAAGTAAATCTATATACAGGGGTGCTGCAAGCTCCATATCTTTTGTTCTATTTAAGCTTTCGACTTGATTTTTCTTTAGAAAGTAGGTCGACAAATGAAGCATATTTAAAAAAATATTTTTATCAGTATACAGGATGTTTCAAATTAAGATACACAATTATGTTTTCTTTTTTTAAATGGCAGCCCCATATTTTTGTTAAATTTTTAAATTTGTCTAAACATTGTCAGTATAATATATCATAGACTTATCTGCAATCGTTTCTGACTTACCTACGTCAATTTATGTGTCGGAATCACATCTTTAGTAACATTCAAGATAACCAACTTTCATCTATACTACTCTACTCTATTAGATTCCTAACGCCAATGTTCATCTTCTTAATAAAATTTGAACTCAGCTTCGATGTTGCATTGCCCACTACGATTTTTTGAATATAGCAAATAAGTAATTGCAATAATTCGATTTTTTCAAATGCAACACCCTTTATATTATTTAGCCATTGTATGGTATTTTTTAAGGGCTCTCTATCAATATATAGTTTGTGGGGTCTAATCTTTAAAGTTTGTGAGATTTTTTACAAAATAAGAAATGCTGATGGTTTGTTCTAAAAAAGGGAAATCGAGTTAGCCACTTTCGTAAAATTTGACAGATACTAGATACATATACTAAATAATTACAGAGGTCAGATTGTTAAGAATTAATTTCTTTAAACTATAATTCGTGAATATGATATGACAGAAATGTTTTGTTAGCAAGCAGAATCAAATGACAATAATATCCAGAAAACTCCATAGGCGTTTTCATTCAAAAAGGTTAGAGATCGGTTTGAACTCACTGGTAGCGTCTTTTATATTAAAAAGGAAATTATAGTATTATAGGTGGTCGGATCACAAAGCAAGATGAACTGCAAATTTTATTAATTCTGCAAGAAAATCCTCACTCAAATACTAGGGAAATAGCATTAGAAACAGATATTTCACAAAGTAGTGAGAACAGAATAATAAACCATAAGTTCCAACCATAAGATGTGAACCTACGTCAGGCATTATTGCATGTAAAGAAAGTAGTATTTTCTTTAGGTTAATTAGGTATTTTGGCGCACTGTATGCTAAGATCACGGGAAACGTCACGATACGTCAGATTTTGTATGTTATCTTTTTAGAATGAATATCGCAAAGGAATTGTATTATTTGAAGAATAAACTTTAATTGTCGTTTTTTTGATTACAAGTGAGAATGTTTGTTACCTATTTGTGTAATATTGTAGTTATTGTAAAACTAAAATAAAATCTTTGATTACACAGCAACGCATTGAAGTTTAATTTCAAAATAACATTATATAAGCGATTTTGCGAACAGAGTTGTATTTTGTATCCAAATGTATGGTATTATTGACGAAGATGATAATATTTTGAATAAAATTATGTTTTCTGATGAAGCAACATTTAAAAATAAGAGGTCAGTCTACAAACATAATATGCACCAACAGCGATGGTCGCTGAATGTTTGAGGAGGAATTATTGGTGATTATATTATAGGATCCTATTTTTTCGATAAATTGCTAAATGGTGAAAGATATTTACAATTTCTTCGCGAACATCTTCCCAAGAATGCTAGAAGAAGTGGATCCGAACACCAGAAAGACCATGTGGGTCCAACACGCTGATGCTTCAGTGCATTACAATAGAATAATGCGAGAATTTTTAGATATGTCTTATTCGAATCGTTGAATAGAAAGAGGAGGTACTATCCCTTGGCCCGCACGATCTCCTGACCTCACTCCTATAGATTTCTTCTTTTGTGGGTACGTGAAGGAAAGGGTTTTCCAAGATCGTCTAACAACTAGTGAAGACAAGAAAAACAGTATAAGAAGCCTTTTTCTTGAATTTTTTACACTGTTTCCTGTTACTCACCCTTTCTTGATAGTGTGGAGATTTTTTTCCCTTGGAATTTACTCATAAAACTTAATTTTTTTACATTATTATTTTCAAAGTATACTGATTAAGTCAAATTTTAGGACAGCGGCTTACTCGATTCCTGTTTTTTACGAACAAACCATCAGTATTTCTTATTTAGCAACAAATCTCGCAAACTTTACAGATTAGTCCCCAAAAAGTATATATTGACAGAAACTCCTTAAAAATACCATCTAATGGCTTAATAATGTGCAGGGTGTTGTATTTGAAAAATTCGAGTTATTGCAATTAGTCATTTGCTATTTTCAAAAAATTGTAGTGGACAACGCAACATCGATGCTGAGTTCAACTTTTATTGAGAAGATGTGCAATTGCGTTAGGAATCTAATAAAAAAAGTCTTTTAAGTTATCTTGAATGGTGCTAAGATTTGATTTTTATTGTAGGTCGATGCACGACGCCATTCTGACACATAAATTGACATAAGTCAAAAACTATTGCGGATAAATCTATGATATGTATTGCATTATATTGACAATGTTTAGGCAAATTAAAAAATGTAACAAAAATATGGGGCTGCCATTTAAAAAAAGACAAGATAATTATATATTTTACATAGCTTAAATAGTGCAAGCACCCCTGGGTCACCCTGTATATATAAAAGCGAAAGGTCACTCACTCACTCATCACGAAATCTCAGAAACTACAAGTGCTAGAATTCTCAAATTTTACATGGAGGTTTCTTTTAGAACATAGGTACTCACTAAGACGGGACTTTGCAAAATTCAACCCCTAAGGGGTAAAAAGGGGTGTCAATGTTTGTATAAAATTTCTATAGCTTTAATAGTACGGTTTTGACTGTGCATTAAAGATATTTAAGGAAAAATACTATGGGGGCTTTTATTAGAGCAACAGAAACCAAAATAACAGTTTTTTTGATTTTTTGACTGTCTGTCTGCATGTTTGTACAAATAAACTTTATGGAAAGTATCAAGTTTGCTACAAAAATCAATCTCCTAAACAATTCGGCCAAGTTCGTTATTGGGCATTATAGGGTAAGAAGTTTCAAAATGGCAACCATACATAACATTTTAAAAAATTATCAAAATTGGCCGTAGCTCAGATATCATCATAGGTTATAGACATTCAGTACCTGCAACTTTTGTTCGAAGCAATTTTTCATAAAATGCACAGAAAAAAATAATAAACAAAAACTTGGTCTGCGTCGGACCAGACGGTGGAAGTTATACTTCTTTGGCTATTCGCACAGACCCACTCTCTCTCACACACACAGGATATATAAATGAAATATAAGACATTTTTCTCTGTTATTCAATATATTTTTCTTCAATATATTATTATGAATGACTTCATTATTATACAATAAACCTATATATTGTTGCGTAAGCGGGTTCGCAGATAAGTGAGACTAATTTAGAGTTATTAAATTAACTCTATTTACACTCGAAATAATATAAATTACAACTTAACTTTACCATATCCTCACTAAATGACTCGGACTATTCTATTAATCACACTGTCTTTTACATTCTGTCCTTATGCCGACAATTCTCCCATATATATATCCGACAAAGGCTCCAGATCATTCGAGCGGCTTCTGGTCTTTGATGCGAAAGCCGCCACTGGACGTTTCTCGAAATCCCTTTGTTGTCATTGTAAGAGTAGATGCCGACATGCTGCCGTCGCTCTCTTTGTCAACGCCGCTTTCGATATTTCCAACCACAGTTTATATCCCGCGCTTACTTCAAACGGATGTCGCCACTTTGTAGCCAATACCGGCGGCTGTTCCCCTTGCACGTTACACTGCTCCCTCCCTTAAAGCTGTTCGCCCCGAACAGCTTCTTCCGTTTGTCTCCAGATTATCTGGATTATCTCCTCTATACGGACTCAGTCTTTCCACGTGCACTACTTTTGGCTTGGCTCTAGGCGAAAGTTGGATCCTGTACACCAAGTCATTAATCTTTTTGACAATGCGATATGGTCCTTCCCAAGGTCTTTGCAACTTCGGACTTATCCTCTCCTTCGCTGTGGCTGGTACAACCAAACTGCATCGCCTTCATTAAAAGAGTTTAATGACTGCATTTTGTCAAGTCTCATCTTCATTTTGTCGCTCTTCAACTGAAGCTTTTCTTTGGCGAAATCGTGATCCACTCTAAGTCGCTCCTGTAGGTCAGCTATATAATGTGGAAGAGACACTTCGTCTGCCAAACATCAGATTTACGGGGAGCTTCATTTCTCTTCCAGACAACAACATTGATGGTGTATAGCCAGTAGATTCATGTTGGGAACTTCGGTAGGCCAGGAGAAAGAGAGGTACCAGTTTATCCCAGTTACGTTGGTGCTTATCCACAAATATTGAGAGGTAATGATTGATGGTCCTATTGTGCCTCTCAACCATTCCATCTGACTGGATGAAGTGGGGTTGTTCGTGTTTTTCGTATCCCCAGCAACCTCATTAACTGCGTCCATACTTCGGATTCAAAATTTCTACCTTGATCGGTATGCAGCTTCAAGGGTACTCCGTGTTTGGAAACCACGTTTTCCAGAAGGGCTTCGACCACTGTAACTGCTTCCTGATTCGGCATCGGCACTACTTCTGGCCACTTCGAGAAATAGTCCATGGCAACCATGATGTACTTATTTCCAGAATCTGTCGTAGGAAATAGTCCTGCAATGTCCACCGCAATTCTTTCCCAAGGTTCACCTGACAGTTGATCCAATAATATCGCTCTTTCACACGTGCCAGTGTTCTATTTACTCCAAAATGGCCTCCACTGCGACTGCCATGCAGTTCACGAAGTACTTCAGCTACCATCGTTCGGGGTACAACGGTTTGATACACAATGCTCCTACCATCTGGAATTTCCCATTTACGAGTGATTAATTCATCCCGTAAGCACAACGAATCCCACAGAGCCCAGTACCCCTTGACTGTCTGATCAAATCTGGATATTTCTTGCCACTCAGGTCGTCGCTTTTGGTCTAGCCAGCCCCGTACTATCGTCAAATCTTTGTCAGCGATTTGTTCTCTTCTAAAGTTGTCTCTGGTGATTTCGTCGGTATTTTCCGTTTCCTTATTCCTAATCTGGATTTGTTGGATATGTACAACATCCTTGTCTATTTCTCTTTGTTCCTGCCTTTGACAGAATTTACAGGAACTGCCACAAGGTCTTCGTGACAAGCTGTCAGCGTTGGCGTGACTTCTTCCTTTTCGGTGTTTAATTTGAAAGTCTTAACTCTGCAGTTTCTCCAGCCAACGCGCTATCTGTCCCTCCGGATTTTTGAAATTCAGCAGCCACTGTAATGCAGAGTGGTCTGTTCTTACTAAGAATTTTCGTCCATAGAGAAAACTGTGGTAATGTTCTATGGATCGTACAACCGCTAGCAGCTCCTTCCGGGTCACACAGTAGTTTCGCTCTGCTTTTCCCAACGTTTTGCCAGAATATCCAATTACAGCTTCTTCGCCATTCTGTATTTGGGAAAGAACAGCTCCTATTCCACTTTGTGAAGCATCAGTGTCTATCACGAACAATCCTTTGTCCAAGGGATATGCAAGAACAGGAGCACTGGTCAAACGGTTTTTCAGCTCAAGAAACGACTGTTGACATTCTGGTGACCAGTCAAAGTGGGAGTTCTTTTCAGTTAATTGATGTAGTGGCTTCGCAATTTTCCCCAAATCCTTAAAAAACCGGCGGTAGTAACTGCTGAGTCCCAAAAAGCTTCTAACTTCGTGCTTGTTCTTTGGTCTGGGCCAATCTCGCACTGCCTGGACTTTTTCTGGATCGGTCTCAATTCCTTTCGATGATACGACGTGTCCGAGAAAGTTGACATTTTCCTGGCATAGAACGCATTTCTTTGGATTCAGCTGGAGATTAACACTTCGGATCCTGGCGAATACTTTCTTCAGATTCGATTGATGTTCGTCGAAATCTTTGCCAATCACCATTACATCATCCAAGTACACCAGGCACGTCTCCCAAATTAGTCCTCGCAGAACTAATTCCATTAACCTTTCAAAAGTGGCAGGCGCATTACATAATCCAAACGGCATGACATTAAATTGATACAGGCCATTTCCAGCTGTAAAGGCAGTTTTCTCTTTCTCTTCCTTGTTTAGCTCTACCTGCCAATAACCACTTTTCAGGTCCAGAGTTGAGAACCACCTGGATCCAGCTAAGGTATTCAAGGTATCGTCAATTCGGGGTAATGGGTAGCTGTCCTTCTTCGTTACATCATTTAACCTCCTGTAATCCACACAGAACCTAGTCGAACCATCCTTCTTCGTCAACAGCACAACTGGCGATGACCGAGGACTGCTGGATTCTTCTATGACGCCATCCTTCAGCATTTCTTGAACCATGCTGTTAACTTGCTGTTGTTTTACAAAAGGAAGTCTTCGTGGAGGTTGGCGAATAGATACAGCATTTCCCGTGTTGATCCGATGTTCGACTAAATTTGTTCGCCCTGTAATTTTTCCTTGCACGAAAACATCAGCTTCTTGCTTTACAAACTCGATGGCCTTTTTCTTTTCATGTTCGCTAAGATGTTTCCAGGTCTTCTTGAAACTCTCCATTAGCTATTGGGACAAATGTACATCTTTTGAAACGGGTTCCTCTTGCTCACATCTTGTTACACGGGAGACTGGCGAACAGGTACTGATAACTTCCCCTTTCTTCAATGTCATTCTGTTTACAGATAGATTGGCTACCCTCACTGGAATAATTTCGTTGGAATTAACTAAGCACCTAGCCAAAAGAGCCTGTTCTCGTTTGGTTCAAAAACCATAGTGTTAATTCCTGCAGTTGTTTTTCTAGGTGCGCCTTCACGATCTTCTCACTATATCCAGGTATTCGTGTATCTTCGGTGACGATTATTTTAATAGGACAGTTCTTGTTCTAAGATGCTAAGAAAAATATTTCCTCGTTGCCCACTCTCAATATTCTGTTTTTAAAGTCCACTGTGATAAAATTGAAGGTTTTCAAAATGTCTAAGCCTAATATGAATTCATCCACTATGTCGGCCACGATTACATTAATCTTTACTTGTGCCTTGCCAATTTCCAAAGTGGTGGTGGTCTCTCCAAAAACATTAATCAAATCTCCTTTTGCAGTTTCCAGTATTGGCTTGATGTTGTGCTGCACGATAGATTCTTTAGAAACCATGTCGGGGCGTACCACTGACCTTGTTGCCCCCGTGTCGATGGTCAAATCACATTTCTTGCCGTTGATAATACCTTGGACAACGAGGCTCTCGCAGCTCTTCTTGATGGAGCACAAATGTAACTTGGGGGCTTGATAATCAGTGGTCGCCAGCGTTCGCCCCCTTACACTGGCGTGGTGGAGTTTTCCTGAAGTCGGGTATTCTCTCTCTGAACATTTCGTTCTTCAGATCTGGGTCGTCGCCTGCAGTTTCTACTTATATGTCCCTCTCGGTTGCAACTGTAAACTTAATCACTTTTCTGTATCCGGAATCCTTGCTTCCTCGAGAGCAGAATTTCTGGAACATCGCCTCCAGCTTCTTAAAGAAATCTGCATTGTCTTGTGGTTCATCTGATACCCTGACTTCTCTTAATTTGCTGCGACGATTCATAGAAGTGTTTTTGGCAGCTTCGTATTCCAGTGCCTGGACAACTGTTTCGGCTAAGGTGTTATGCCTACTTAGTCTCAACGCTTGCTGCATGTCGATATCTCGAACTCCATCGATGAAGTACTGGACACTAATTTGCTCGATAAATTCGTCCGGGGCCTGTGGATAAGCCAATCGCATCATGCTCTCAATACTACTACTGAATTCCTGCATTGACTCCGTTAAACCTTGAGTTCTGCTCTTCAGCTGACTCTGATACACTTGGCTAAGATATTTGTTGCCGTATCTTAGTTCCAAGGCGCCCGCAACAGCCGAATAATCAGTTTGTTTGGCTTCAGGAATGTTTTGAAGTATTTCAAGCGCCTATCCTCGCAAAGCCAATAGCAACGCCGTTGCTTTCTGCTGATGATCCCATCCATTCGCATCGGCTGCAGCCTCAAACTGACGTTTGTACATAGCCCAGGATATATCGTCGTCAAACTTTGGTGGTTTAAGTTTTTCATTGGCTGTTGTGATCGCCGACGTGTCCAATTTTCTACTTTCGTCTTGGTTGCTATCTCGCATTTTCTTCACTTCTTTCTCTAGTTTTCGGTACTTCTCCTCAAACTCTTCTCGAACTGTCCCAATTTCTTCTCGAACTTCTTGTTTTACAGTCTCGATTTCTTGATGGACATTTCGGAACAATCCTGCAATCTGCTCGAAATCTGTCTGTCGTAGCTCTTCTTGTCTTCTCGAAAAATCAGAGAGTACCTTAGCTAGTTGTTCCTCCTTTTTCTGTTCTTCTCGCAGTCTTCGCTCCTCCTCTTCTCTCTTTTCTTGTTGTCTTCGCTCCTCCTCTTCTTTCTTTTCTTGTTGTCGTCGTTCCTCTTCTTCTTTCTTTTCTTGTTGTCGTCGTTCCTCTTCTTCTTTCTTTTCTTGTTGTCGTCGTTCCTCTTCTTCTTTCTGTTCTTGTTGTCGTCGTTCCTCTTCTTCTTTCTTTTCTTGTTGTCGTAATTCTTCTTGTCTTCTCGAAAAATCGGAGAATAAATTGGATAGTTGTTCATTTATTTTTTATGTCTGCTTCCGGGTGTTCACCATAGACAAAAGCCTCTTCACTGACTTATCCCTCTTCTAACACCAAATTTTTGCGTATGCGGGTTCGCAGATAAGTGAGACTAATTTAGAGTTATTAAATTAACTTTATTTACACTCGAAATAATATACATTACAACTTAACTTTACTATATCCTCACTAACTATCTCGGACTATTCTATTATTCACTTTTACATTCTGTCCTCATGACGAGAATTCTCCCATATATATATTCGACAAAGGCTCCAGATTATTCGAGCGGTTTCTGGTCTTTGATGCGAAAGCCGCCACTGGACGTTTCTCGAAATCCCTTTGTCGGCATTGTAAGAGAAGATACCGACATGCTGCCGTCGCTCTCTTTAGATTTAGATTAGATTTAGATTTACGAGGGGGTTACATTGCACTGCGACCATAAGGTCTATTGTGCCCCCCACCTGAGTTGCACACGCCTATACGCGGTCTACAACTCGCCTTCCAGTTCCAGAGTTCTAATGAACTCCAGTATCTGGGTTGGCTTCAAGGAGGATACTTCCTCACTACTGCAGGTTGCTAGTCCAAGGCACTGTTTGCGTTGGCTAGCAATGGCGAGGCATTCCGTCACCAGGTGATCCGGAGTTTCCTCCTCTTCCCCGCAGAATCTGCACTCGTCATCCTCTGCTAGACCTAATCTCATTAGATGCTTCTTGAGGCAACAGTGTCCTGTAAGAAATCCAGTGAGTAGGTGTAGCTTGTTCTTGCTGAGATCCAAATATCTTTTGGATCTTGCAGTATCAAAGTTTTTTAAAAACTTTTTGGAATGATCCAATCCAGGGGTATCCCGCAAGAGTGTTTCTCTTACGGTTTTTTCCTTCTCCAGAAACTCCTTCTTGTAGGTGCTTTTATCTGTGCCACAGAAGGGTTCTGGGCCAGTAAATGGAGTTTGTGCTCCTTTCCTGGCAAGTGTGTTGGCCTCCTCGTTGCCTTTGATTCCCGAGTGGCCGGGAACCCAGACTAAGTAGACCCTGTTGTTCTTGCCTAGCTCATTGAGCTTCCTTCGGCACTCCCATACCATTTTAGAGTCAATGGTATGAGAGTTCAGTGCTTTAATTGCAGCTTGACTATCAGAATGTATTGCAATGTCACATTTCTGATAGTTTCTTTCAAGGTTCACCTCCACGCATCTCTCAATTGCAAGCAATTCTGCTTGAAAGACGCTTGGGCAGCGGCCTAGCGCAAGTGAGCATTAGGTGCGATTCCCAAACACTCCAGCGCCTGTCCCCGTCGTGGTCTTAGAACCATCAGTGTACCATTTGATGGTATTCTTTTTGAGAGCTTGGGTTGTGAGCCCCCTGTCCCAATCTTCTCTGCTACTTAGCACCGTGGTGAAAGTTCTCTCGATGCTAATTTTCTTTGTCATTACATCACTGGGAAGGTTTGCTGATGGGATGTGTTTGGACAAAGAGGACCAAGCTCTCTGATTCCGAATTCCCACCATGTCTGAACCTTCCCTAGATAGTCTTAGAATGGCCTCATGGGCCAATCTGTCTATCACTAGATGGAGAGGTGTGAGATCTGTGATGATCTCTAGTGCCCTGGTCGGGCAAGTTCTCATGGCTCCAGTGATACAGACACAGGCTAGTCTTTGTATTCTATCGAGGGTTTTCCTCGTATTGCTCTGACTTGCCTTGCCATGCCAGGCTATTGACCCATATGATATTATCGGTCTTACAATCATGACGTACATCCATCGCAGTATTTTTGGGTTACATCCCCAAGTCTTACCAGTCAGATTTCTGCACGCCATTAAGGCCTTTATTGCTTTGCTAGCAGTAGCCTCAATATGTTTGTTCCACAGAAGCTTGCTATCTAGTGTTAATCCCAGATATTTGACTTCAGCCTTCCAGCTTATTGTGTCTCCACTTAAAGTGAGAGGTTTCATATCTGGAAGTTTCCTTTTCCTAGTAAATGGAATAATTGTGGTCTTGGATGGGTTTATGCTAAGCCCCACTGACAAGCACCATTGCTCAATAGTTCTGAGGCCCTCCTGCAATAATTCGCATAGGGTGTTCGCGAATTTTCCTCGGACTATTAGGACTATGTCGTCGGCATAGCCTATACATGTGAAGCCAAGCTCCGTGAGTTTGTGGAGTAACTCGTCTACTACTAAGCTCCATAGGAGGGGAGATATTACTCCTCCTTGAGGTGTTCCACGAGTAGCTTTAACAGAGGTGGTGTGATCACCTACTTGGGCCTCAGCTATTCTCGTCTTCAACATCTCATACATCCATTTGATAATGGTCTTGTTCACTCCTCGCCGTGTGAGTGCCTCCCTGATTGACACATGTGTGGTGTTGTCAAAAGCCCCAGATATGTCCAGGAAGGAACACATTGCGATTTCTTTATTGTTCAGAGAGCTCTGAATGACCTCAGTTAGCTGATACAGCGCGGTTTCTGTTGAACGCCCCGCCCTGTATGCATGCTGTTATTTATGAAGTGGTTTGTCCTTCAGAATCTCTGTTCTTATGTAGTTGTCCACTACTTTCTCCATCGTTTTCAGTAAAAACGATGTTAAACAGATAGGTCGGAAAGATCGGGGATCAGTCCCATTTTTCTTCCCTATTTTCGGTATGAAGATTACTTTGGCTCTTTGCCATATGCTAGGTATAAAGCCCCGTGCTAGGCAGCTTCTTGTAATCTTCAGGAGATGGGGAAGGATCTCCTCCATTCCTTTCTGTAGGAGTATTGGGAATATGCCATCTACTCCCGGCGATTTATAAGGTTGGAAGGTGTTGACTGCCCATTCCAACCTTTGTCTTGTAAATATCTTCTTAGCAATACTACAATCTTCCTTGCGAGGATTCTTGGTTTGGATTGCTACGTTAGTACTACTGAGGGGTTCACTTCCAGGGAAGTGTTTTTTGAGAAGTAGAGCAGATCGCTCCTCTTCTCCCTCAGTGTATGTCCCGTCTGGCTTCTTGAGCGACATTAAGGGGCTGATTGCCCCTTTTGCCATGACTTTTTGCAATCTGGCTGCAGTAGGAGTCGAAGTGATCTTTTCACAAAAAGCTTGAAAGTGAAGCCTCTTGGCCTTCCTGATCTCCTTATTGTATTGTGTGAGCTTCTCGGTGTAGCCCTGCCAATTATGGTCTCTTTTGGCCCTGTTGAAGAGCCGACGGACCTCTAATCTGAGGTTTGACAGGTTTTTGTTCCACCAAGGTGCTTCCTTGCTTGGTCGAGCTTTTGAGAGTGGGCAACTTGATTGGAATGCCTCCGTTATCGCCACACTGACCAGTTCGACCTCTTGATCCAGATCTCAGTGTGGGTGTTTGACCCCATTACTTTCGATATGTTCCAAGTTTTGCTTCAGAAGGGTCTTATATTTAGACCAATCTGTATTTCTAGGGTTACGAGTTGGAGACAGTGAGGTTACTTCCCCCGCAATCCTAAACTCTATAATCCTATGATCGGAGAGAGAGGGTTCCTCCATCACTCTCCAATCAAATACGTTATTCCTGGCAGTAAAGCTGGCAATTGTTACGTCCAGCTTCTCTTGCTCTCGTGACAAAAGTGGGGGTTGTTCCCACATTAAGGGTTTCTAGATTATTAGCTAAGAGATATTCAAGTAAGCACTCACCTCTAGGGTTGTTGTTCGTGCTTCCCCAAATAACATTGTGCGCATTGGCATCACAGCCTATGATGACTGGCAGTTGTCTGCTATTGCAGTATTGCACTAGCTCTTGAGCTTCTACTGGAGGTATTGCAGTATTGTCTCCAGCGAAATAAGCAGATGCAATAACTATGTCTCTGTTGATGCCCCCAGTGTTGAGGTGTACTAGAATTGGAACTAGGTCCCGAGTCATGAATTCTGAAACACATGTGTAATTAATGTTGTTTCTTGTGATCACACAGGCACGAGGGGACTCCTGCCTCTGGTCATAGATCAGTTTTGAATCTTTAGATGCCAAACCTCTAATTTGGCCTGCTTTGCCTGTCCAGGCTTCCTGGATCAGTACAAAATCCAGTTGGGATTTCGCAAACAGCCTTGCAATCACTGCTGAAGCTCCCTTCGCGTGATGCAAGTTCACTTGCGCCACCTTGGAGAAAGCGATGAAGGTGCTGTAGTCTGGGGTGTAGGGGCTGGGTAGTCCAGCCTCTAATTCCCCCCCTCCTCTCTTTCCTCCTGTCCCTCATCGGGATCCATCGGGAGGGTAGTCTCCTTGGAGCTCGAGCGGGTATCTGGGTCTCGGATTATGGCCTCGACCCCCGCATTGGTTCGCCCTTCCCCCAGGACTGCAGATGATTTCTCTGCCGCCCCGGCTTCTTTGGCAGAGCCAGCAGCGGCCTCGACCAGACCTGAGCTAGCTGTTTTATCCTGCACACCGGAGTCCGTGGATGTGGAGGGCATCTCCGCATCTTTTAGACCTCCCGCAGGATTATTTTTCCGTCCTAGCCCCGAGACAGACACACGTCCAAACCTAAAGTTTAAGACGCATCCTTCTGCCTTCAGGGCCTCTCCTGATTGGTGATCGATCCCAATCGTGAGGACAGTACCGGTTCCCTCCTTTTTGGAGTTGAGAACTTTCCAGGCTCCGGTACTGAGCCAGGTGTTCTGTACTTCGACGAGTCGGAGGATCTTCTCCGTCTCCATTTCGAAGCTTCTTGGGAATTACACCGTTACAGTGACGGGTTTGGGGATGTTTTTCTCCTCCACCGCCACTAACTCGGGTCCTTCCCAAGACCTCAAGGCCGGCACTACTCCAATGAGCCAGTCCGCCGAATTCTGAGAACCGCAGTCCACCAGCATCATTCCACAGCGGAAATGTATACCGGTGAAGTGCATTCCCTTCACCTCTCCACTGCACATTTCTCCCACTAGAGTATCCTCCAGTGTTGAGAGCCGCTGTGGTTCCAGGATTACTCTAGGGTAATCCTTGGGTATGATACCCACACGAATAGCCTTTACGGCCTTGGCAGCTGCAGCGTATCCAGTGGCATGCCCGGTTTTTGCTGCAGCTGTTTTCGGCTTTTTAGGCTGAGGCCGTTCCGGAGGAGTGATATACTCCGCGCCTCTCTTTCCCGTCCCTTTTCCCGTCGGTGTTACCTTCGGGGTCGGGACAGTAGGTGGTGTGGAGTGTTGAAGAGCCTGTTTTCTGGCCTCCTCAGGTGCAAGTCCCTGATGGAGGAGTCGCAGGTACTTCCGCACTCCTGCTCCACTGAGTCCCTTTCTCAGTGGATCGTCTCTGCCGCCCGGCTGTCCGAGTTTCGGCAGGTCGAACGGCAGACGATTTCTTTGCCGTTTGGCGTTTCCCTTTTTTACAGGAAGCCCGGATGAGGAGGTGGAGGCTTTCTCCATCTCTCCTCCGGTGAGTTTGGGTTGATTTGTCTTTTCCATATTGTTCCCACGAGTAGCTGGGGACAAATCGGTCCACTCCTGCAGAGCCCCGCATGCAGGAGTAAGGGGTTAATACAGTGGAGTTCCCCCTTGTGCTCCAAGGTCGAAACCAGTAGAGACCAGTCCTCTATCTGACCATGCATCCCTCGGCCTGGTTTCCCGCCTTGGATTTAGAATTTTTGATGAGGTTATTTCCTCTTGGTCCGGGCGGTTAAGCCAAGACCCCCCCCGCATCACTAGCCCGCGAGACATGACCACAGACGACCAGGATGCGTTGGTTTGACAGGGTGGTTTCGAGGTTAGCTCGAACGCACACCTGGCATCGTTGTACCTGAGTGCAATTCCCTTAGCCACGACACTACAGCTGAGACAGGTGAAGTTGGTCCGCGGCAGGGTATTCGTGGCTGCCAATTGAGTTTTTAGTCTCAATGAGCCTTATTTCCCCGCAGGCCCCCTTCTCATATAAAAGTCATCGTCAGAGGCCGCCTCTTATCCGCCACCTGGAGACGCGCCGGGTTAGCACTTCACGCCTCCCAGATGCTGATTGACAACATCCGGACCCGGGTCGCTCTCGTTGTCAACGCCGCTTTCGATATTTCCAACCACAGTTTATATCTCGCGCTTACTTCAAACGGATGCCGCCACTTTGTAGCAAATACCGGCGGCTGTTCCCCTTGCACGTTACAATATTATTATCATTATCAGTAATTTCTTCTCCATCTTGTAATCACACACAGACAGACAGGCAGCTGAAAATCAATCCTATAGGAGGTATTACCCTTACTTATTTGTATACCAAGTTTGGTGTTGATCGGTCAAGTATTTTCCGAGATATCGTGTTGACAGACACACAGACAGACAGCTGAAAATCAATCCCATAGGAGATAATACCCTTACGTATTTGTGTACCCAGTTTGGTGTCGATCGGTTAAGTATTTTCCGAGATATCGTGTTGACAGACACACAGACAGACATCTGAAAACCAATCCCATAGGAGGTATTACCCTTACGGATTTGTGTACCAAGTTTGGTGTTAATCGGTTAAGTATATTTTCCGATTTATAGTGTTGACATTTTTACAGACAGGATGATCAAAACAATAACTACCTCAAAAAAAATTCGGTAGTTGATAAGGAAATTTAATATATAATTTAATTATTAAACATTTCTCTAAAAACCAGAACGTACAAAAAAGTATACGAAAACGTATAATCGACGATTTTTCTCATTTAGCGTGAACCCGGTTTCTCTACCAACACACCATCCTAACGAGCCCAAAGAAGTATAATAACTTAATAATAAAAATCTATGGATGTTCAAATTTCCATTCAATGATTTTTGAGAAATTTACCTTTCCGCTGGCTGCAGGCCGTTTGGACTTTTTATTCATACGAAATTTCCACTTGTAACATGCAGTATTAAATGAAAATTGGAATTTTAGAATAGCAGTAGCCAAAGAAGATAGCATAACATCGTATAAATAAATTTGAGGTCGATTTTTTACGTGAATACAATACTTCCCTTATTGAGGGAAGTAAAAATATATTCTTAGGCTAATTGGAAGAAATTATTCGTAGCTAAAAAATAATAGGTTCTAAAATGAAACAACTATTCTTTTAATTAAAACTAAAATATATCTTCTGAAAAAGAGGAAAAGAGGTAGAAAAATTTCAAGCCAACAACTACTGTAAATATTGTGTAACATAAGTCACGAAAATCGTTGAATATTCACTAATACCAATAAAGATAGTGCTTATCCTATTATCCACGTACATTCTTTGCTTGTAGTTATTATTATTGAGATCTGAAAACATCGCTGCGGAAATACGCACAAGTATTTTAGATGTTACCATTTTACCATCGCTGTAACTGGAAAACCGTTACTCTAAGGAAAAAAATGTTCATCATAAATGTTGCTGCAAATAATTAGGTCTTTCATGTGGTACCCACAGATCTTCAATTTTCGAATGAAATCGCCCTCTCTACACAGCAGAAATATCTGTACATATTTGAGAATTTAACGTGCCTCTAACTCGAAAACCGTAACTATTTTGAAAAAAATGATCAATTTAAACGTTTTTGGATATTGTCCTATCTTTAATTATACCACCTCTGATTTTAGATTTTCGAGAAAATTTGCCCCCGCCCACCTCCGGCGGTTTTCGGAGGGAAGGAGATTTCGGCTTTGCGTTTTTATGAATATGGAACAATGTCTCAAGCCTCCTCTAAATCAAAAATCACCAAAATTGGAGCTCGTCTACTATATAAAACGCGCGCACGAACCAAAAAAAGCAAATAGTCGAATTGTATGCCTCCTCCGTTCGGGATTAGTCGGTTAAAAATAAATCGCAACTGTCCACCCGTCCAAACATACCAACAAGTGGTGCAACATCAGTTTGTCTCAGTTCTTTGATGCGGAGTCAAAAAACCGACAACCGATGGGACACCTCGATGTTACGGTGTTACTCTGTCGTCCAGACTTGTTACTCGGCGGCGTTACGATACGAAGTTTTGTTATATCTCTGTACCCATTTTTGTTTCTTATTCTTCAAGTAGAACATAACTTCTTGGCTGCAATCACAATTTGCCTCCATCGACTTCTATCTAGCATTGTTTCCTGTTCATTTTCAATGCCCATCTTCCGAATATCCGATAGAACATTGTCTCTCCATCTCATTTTAGGTCTTCCCGGTGGTCTTCTAATCGTCGGTGCTTCCTGCCATGCTATTTTCAGCATTCTGTCATCCGGTGATCTGTGTACGTATCCTGTCCATCTTAATCTTTGTGACTTTGCTTCTCTCACAATATCTCCCTGGTATAATTGTTCTAACTCCGCGTTTGTTCTTATTCGATATCCCGGGTTGGTCCATATATTTTTCCATACATCCGTACACCGTACTACCGGTCTTATAGTAGCATGGTACAAATTTAGTAGATCGCGACATTGTTCTCGATTGGAACAGTTCTCTTAGTGTATAATAGCATCTATTGCAGCTCTGTATGCGGGCTTTTATTTCTTTATTCATGTCGTTGTCTGCGGTGATGACTGTGCCGAGGTATTTGAATTCTGAAACCCGCTCAAAATTGTAGGTGTCAATAGTTACATTTTGCCCTACTCGATCTCTTCCCTGCCTCCGGGAATTATACATGTATTTTGTTTTGTCTTCATTAATACGTAGTCCTACTGTGCCTGCCTCCTTATCTATTTTTTCAAACAGCTCTTTTGTTTTAATGGTTGTTTTACTGACAAGATCTATATCATCTGCAAATGCCAGTATCAGGTTTTGTCCACTGCTTAAAAAAACTTCTACGTCGATGTTAACCCGTTTTATCGCTGCGTCTAAAACGATATTGAATAATATTGGAGACAGACTATCACCCTGTTTTAGGCCTTTGTCCACCATAAAGTTTTCTGACATGTTGTTCACAACTTTAACACAGCACTGGCTACCCTCCATGCACACTTTTGTAATATTGATGATTTTGTTTGGGATCCCACATTCTGCCATTGCTACCCATACATGGTCTCTTAGCACACTATCATTTTTGTTTACGTTTGATATTGTTATTGCATTAAAAGAGAATTTGAAGCATTATAGATTGGTACTCGTAAACACCAAAATATTTTTGTATGTTATAAACTCTCTTGACGCTTAGAAGTTCATTTTTCAATAAACCTTCTAGCCGGCCAGGAATTTGGGATATCACAGAATATATTTGTAACAGATTATACCACGAGCAAATAATGATTGAATAACATTTCCGAGATAATGATAGCCATTATTGCGTGTAGTATAATCTTCTTTATTTGCGACTAATAGGTATGTATATAATTCATGGAGTTTTACAACTAAAATATTCATTTTAATACAAATCCACAAACACTAGGTACTAGGCATAAATTTTCTTACACTGTGATTTGACGCTGACACTCTTGAATTTGTTTATATTGTTTCCATGGTAGTATTTAATTTGAGACATTGTGATTGGCTTGCAAAAGAGGATAATGACTATTAATCCATCTTCATTATTCCCTTAAGACAATAATATATAGTATTTTACTGCTTAAACCACAAGTATAATAGTAACCTTTGACTATCACTTGCGTACTTTGATGTTTCACATAAATTTTCAATAAACGTAATACGATCGTTGTTCTTTTCGGTCGTAGGGATAGAATACAAAATTGATTACCTACTTTTAGGAGAAATATCCGATCTCTTTACTTTGTCTATGAACAGCATTCCTCACTGAATTTATGTCATAGGCAAAACAATAAACTGCGCTTACACAGGTCTATGATTCGCATTGAAAATCATTAGCATGAAATATTACCTATAAATCATATACATCACAATCTGCGTCTGCTCTGATATATTTTCAATAATAACGTCTACAAAATATGATTTAAAGCATGGTCATACGAGTCGATCAGACAATTGAGTACCTACTTTTAGGAGAAATATCAGTTTTGTATCTTTACTTGTTTCTGGACGGCATTCCTCACTGAATGTATGTCTTGGTCAAGATAATTCATTTCGCTTGCGCAGGCTTATGAATTGCATTGAAACTCATTACCATGAAATATTGCCTATAATTCTTATGAATCCGCGTCCGCTCTGATATGTTTTCAATAATAACTTCCACAAAATATGAATAACAGCTTACCAAGACAATTAAATCTAAGCATGACTTTCTTCAACTATACCGTCTCGTATTCATATATTTTGCAACATCTACCTAATATCTAAAACGATACTTTTGACATGTTCACTTTGCCCTACGGGGTTTTTGATTACCTATATAATAAATTGACTAAAGATAAAGACATACTTTTCCAAAGAAGCTGTACGTGCACGGCTTATCACCCAACAGTCATCCAAATCTTTGCCACGTTCTCTTCTGCTTAAGAAAAATTTCGATGAACGATATTGGCACGAATTGACCTCGTTCACGCACTCCTCACAAACATGTAATTCCAATATTCCAGCTTATGGAAAATTTCAATGTGAAGGAAAATTTCGTGGTCCAAATGTGAGATTTGTTTTTACACTTAAACTAAGGCATTTATTTTATTATGCAAAATCAGCCAATAAACCCAACATCTGAGATTTTAATTATTTATTTCTTATTAGTAAAGTAACTATGTGTATTCTGTTATTAGTTACGTTAGATTATCTACATCAATTGTGTCTTAGATGTTATTTGTTCTAAGTAGAAATATTTAGTACACTAAAAATATAGGATCCAATTTATTATGCAAAATCTCCCGACTAACTTAACTCCTGAGGATTCAATTCTTCATTTGTAGATACTTATATAAAATATTAATAGAAAGAGCTGAAAATAATGAAAATAATTATATCAAAGAAATAATAGTTCTTGTGGAAGCTCAGTCTTTTCTTGGAATGAGTTTCACTTTAAATGGCTTTGGTGCAATAGTAACTCCATCATAGCCTTCAAGATCAAGGGGATGGTCTTGGCCATTTTCCAAAGTAAAATTATGTAGTACAGATGTGAAAAACAAATAAATGTTTGCCTTTCCTAGTGATTCCCCCAAACAACGCCTCTTTCCTGAAAAAGGTACTAGTTATTGAAATCAAAAAAAATCACTGATGACATTTTCAAATAATTGATTCGAGTGAGTCGAGTATAGGATGGAGAAAAAATTTAATAATTTTGTGAAAAACACTGACTAAGCATTATTGAATTAATAATGCCATGGCTATTGAAAATAACATAATAACATTATGTTCGATTGTTAAATGGTAAATGGAATAGTTTGATCTAAATGTTTAATTCATTTGTGATTTTCCTCAAAAAATAGAGAGATACAAATAAGAAAGCGACACAAAAAGCAGAAATGATACAAAAATGTTTGACATAAATTCACAAATAAAAAATCACAAATTCATGTTGGCTAACTAGTAGGTACCTATAGGCTGCTAAGTTGGGTATTTTTTATAAATTCTTCAAAACTTTAAGAACGTAAACGCGTCATTTGTGGCCAAAAAATGATATCTGTCAGGATTATTAATTGGTTTAAAAGTATGTATCTATTGTAACGATTTTTTATTCGATTCCAATCTCATGAAGGTTGTATAGAACCGGTTGTTTCCGTATCACCCATATCTCAGTGGAGATGATGTCTCTTTTTTCAGAATTTTTTTTCTCTTTTTGAATCTGTATGGCTAATATATCAAAGCTAAGCAATTACCATTGAGGATAATCATCATCATCATTCAAGGAAGGCTACTTTTACAATAAACTTTAAGGTATTGGATATGTCCACAAAGGTATAAAAACGGAAAAATAGAAGTGGACACTCTTCCAATTAAAAAAATAAGCACTAAATCTGGAATGATCTTTATATTGTTAAAAATATGCATTATTTACTTAATGGGTAATAAACTAAATGTATCTACGATTCAATAAAAGATGATTTGATATAAATCTTAAAGCTAGTTATATTATAACGAAGTGGAAACACTTCCGAATAAAAAAATAAGAACTAAATCTGGAATGATCTTTATATTGTTAAAAATATGCATTATTGACTTAATGGGTAATAAACTAAATGTATCTACGATTCAATAAAAGATGATTTGATATAAATCTTAGCTAGTTATAACGTTTGGATTGATTTTTGATCGACTTCCAGACGAAGCTATACAATTTGATTCATTGTTTGCATTTAGGTAAATTTCTTATAGAAATGTACCTATTGTACCTATTGCTATTGTTCACACTTTTGAATATCAAGAAACTTTCTAAAAAAAATAAGTTTTATACTTTCGTAAACAAAGACTTGTACGTATTTAAAGTAATCAGCTATTTTAAATCATTATATTTTGAAGATACATGATTGCTACGGAAACTATAAACGCATCGACAACAATTGTTCTCAATATTCTGCAACCTATATTTCATAAAATATTCTAGAAAGGGATAATGCAAGACATAAGTTAGTTACGTGTAGATGGTATGTGAACATCGCTTATTTTAAGATAAATTGTATCAACTACGTTCAACTGAAATATGTATCAGTATTCATTTTATATTCAACAACACAGCTATTTAAGTATAATACCGACTCCAAAATTGAGCCCTAGAGAACTTCAAATAATACTCGATAAATGAATGAATTCGATATTCATACTCAATCTGATTGAATATCAGTCTGTAGCATCTAATCATTTATATATAACTATATACTCACCAGTTCCAAAAGGGATATAATATTTCTCATCAACAGTCAATTCACCGTTCTCATCCAAAAATCTCTCGGGTCGGAATTCGTTTGGATCATTCCAAAACTTTTGATCCATATGAACGCTATATAAACTAGTGAGAATTACAGTACCTTCTGGCAGCCGGTAGCCACAGAGTTCAGTATCTTTCATGGCCCTGTGAGCGATTCCCAATGGAGCCACGCTCACTCGTCTTTGAATTTCCATTAGGACAGCTTCAGTATATGTCAATCTATAACAAACAAACATAAAATATATGAATTCAGAGCATCCTGATCTAAATTTGTTGGTGACATCAAATAGGGTAACGGGTGAGTACTTCATCCTGTTCTATGACATATTTTTCTCTTTTGTACCCCAAAGTATATAAATATTTTTTACAAAAAATTGGACCGACTTTATTAGTTGGTGCACTGAAAAGTATAAAATAATATTAATTCTATTGGTGCTGTTACTTTTGAAGTTGTGCAGTTGCAGATAGATTGGTAACTTTTGGCACCAACTTCACAAGTACCAGCCCCAATAGAATTAATATTATTTTATACTTTTCAGTGCACCAACTAATAAAGTCGGTCCAATTTTTTGTAAAAAATATTTATTTCACACTTTTGAGTGTAACAGTAGTCACCAAAATCGTTGAACGTTCACTAATACCAATGAAGATAGTACTTATTCTATTACCCACGTATATTCCTTGCTTGTAGTTGTTATTATTGAGATCTCAGAACATCGCTGCGGAAATACGCTTGAATATTTTAGTTGTTACCATTTTAACACCGATTTTACTCGAAAACCGTAACTCTAAAGGAAAAATGTTCAATATAAATGTTGCTACAAATAATTATGTCTTTCATGTACTGCAAACAGATTTTCAATTTTCGACAGAAATCGCCCTCTCCACATAGCGAAAATAGGTATATTTGAGAATTTAAAATGTCTCTATGTCGAAAACCGTTACTCTTTTGAAAAAATGTTCCATTTAAACGTTTCCGGATATTGTCCTATCTGTAATTATGTCAACGCAGATTTTCAATTTTCGACAAAATTTGCCCCCTCCACCCCCTTCGGGGGCGGTTTTCGGAGGGAACGCGATGTCGGATTCCCGTTTTTATGAATATGGGACCATTTCTCAATCCTCCTCTTTCAAATGAATCAAAAATCATCAAAATCGGAGTACGTTTACTATATGAAAGGCGCGCACAAACCAAAAACAAAAAAAAAAAAAAAAAAAAAAAAAAAAAAAAAAAAAAAAAAAAGCACACAATCGAATTGTATACCTCCTCCTTTTGGGAAGTCGGTCAAAAAGCATGCAAATTATAAAATAGTAAATTGGAGCCACGCTATATAATACAGCATACAACACATACTACTTTATCGGCTTTTTCAAAACATAAAATTCCATCTTTGTAATCAAAAGGCTGAGTACCTACCACACATATATAATTATAGGAAAATTATCAATCTCTGGAACACCGCAGAATATAGGGCAGATATGCAAAAATATGTATGAAAAAAATAAATCACGGCTAAGAAACAAGACACACACCCATGGGAATGCTCTCATGCAACAAACCCAGAATACGCCATAATAGTGATGGAATAGAAAACCTAATAGACCGGTTGGTTAAATGTATGGGTGCGACCCTCAAGGACCGGTTTATGAATTTTCTACATTCGTCGTAGATCCAAACTTGGAAATCAAATGAAGACAGTCGATCACATTAGGGTTAATAGAATATAAACGATTTTTTATTAAGATACTTCTAGACATAATTTGCATAATATATTATAGCTATAGTGTTATATTACTTTTTTGTTTTATTTTTACCTATTTACCGTATCCTACTTTAACTTAAGCTAGTAGAGACTCGATTATTCGGACGAAGTGTCGTCGTCAGTCATCCGGATAATCGACCATCTTAATAACGGAATAGATAAAGAAAACCAAATTCTTTTAGGTGTTTTATCATATGGGTATCTTTTTAGGGTATTATAAGTTAGATGTTTATTCAGATCAATAAAAACAAATGAGTAACAGTCTTAAATTTTCAGAATAAAAAAGTTTCTTCACTCTCCAGAAACTATTTCATTTTTTACCGTTATTCTCGCGGTCAACTCAAGGGCCAACTCTTCTAGCGACGTCGCGTTTTAGAGCCACTTATCAAAGAAGCCGTACGGATTGGTGCTTCAAGATAGTTCTTTAAGCAACGGAGCACATGGGGTTGGCAGTCCATATAATCAGTATACCTGCGGTCCTGATAATTGACCATCTCCTTTAATGCTTACCTTGTCTTATCATTTAGAGTTGGACATCGATTTCTTCCAACTTGTATATCCATTTCCTCTTGAACTTTCCTCTGTATATCCGGATATTGTACCATCATCAGCATGGCAAAACCTAATGAATTGCTTGTTGTTTCAGCTCCTGCCATAAAGAGGTCTAAGCATAACGACATCAATTGATCATCTAAAAAACATACGTATCAAATTAAGATTAATTTAAGATCATTAAGGGAAAAATTAAACCTGTGAATGTAGAATCGTTTTTGACATTCATTTTTAGAAGAAAAGCATCTATGAGGTCTCTGGGTTGTTGTAGATTTGCTATGGTTCTGCGATGCTGCGATATTGCTTCCTAAAAAAATAAAGTAATTGGTCATTGGAATTTTATAACGCCAGTGTACCTACACGTATTTGCTGACATATGCAAGTGAAAACAAATGTTCACAGAAATTCCGCTTTTACGCCCATACCCATTCATATTTCAAATAACTTCTACAAATGCAACGGAGATTAGAACAACTAATAAAATATGTAGATCAAGCTGCTAAATATCTAATTTCACGAATTTGAATTTTCTGCTGTTTTTTTTAAATTACATATGGTTAAGGTAAATAACAATCTTTTACAGCCTGCTAAGTAAAAAAGTTTGAAAAATTGCCCGAACGCTGCCCCAACCCCCGCCGTAAGTAGCAGACGATATTATAAATCAGTGGCGCAATCATGATTACAAATTTTGAAATTGCGTAACAGGCTAAGTATGAGTAAAGCTACGATGGATTTTTACTATTTATTTATTCATAATCATATCATATGTACAGGGTATTTCGGAATTGGGGAAATGGGTTAGTCGAAACGGATCTGATAAATGGCCACCACGATCTCCTGATTTAACGCCATTAGATTAGTAAATCTTTAACTTTTAAAATTTTGGTAATATAAATATATATAAAAAATATTTTTGAACATAATATGTTTATAAGAACTTTTTTGTTTATTTCGTGGTGGAGAAGACATAAGTACCTAAAATAATGCCCAGCAATTCCGAAACATCCTGTATACAGTGTGTCCAAGATAAGGTAGAGATAGCATTGTTATTGAATACGAATTTTTTTAAATGGGGAAAAAGTTGGGCAATTTGATGATCTTTTATATCGTTTTCACAAAAATTTAATAGCTATTTTTTTTTGATATTTTAGAGAAATACTGATTTTTACACAGAAGAGCTAACAGGAAACGGAAAATACTTCTTCGCAGTAATTTATTTAGCTCTACAGAATGGCCTTCACAATATTATCGTAAGAGGTTTAGTTTTTAAGAAACCATCATCAAGTTTGTTGTTTCTGATGGACTGAAATAAAAGTGCTCCCTGCATTAGGCGGCACTTTTCAGTAGGTAGCAAGTCAACAAGATATCACATGATATGCCAATTTTAAGCATTTTCAGAAAATACGCCTTTTTGTGTTTTTGAACACTTTTATACGTTTTTTTTTAGTAGTTGATGGTTAAAGAAAGATGGAATGATTGTTATTATTCTAATAATGAAAGTGTTGAATATTTTGATATTATTTTGACCGACGAACCCAAACAATTCGACTGTCTGCTTTTTACTTTCCTACGCTACTAAGGATTTGTATAAGGAAAGTATTGTAATCGTGTGAAATTTTGGGTATCGAGACTTCTCTAAATGTTGACGTTTCAGTGTTTTCTAAGTCTAATAAACATATTTTCAGCCATTGGTCTGTCTGTATGTCCATCTGTCTGTCTGTCTGTCTGTTACATTATCTCGGGAACGGATCGGTGTATATTGTTGCTTTCTTTTTTATTTTGTTTGGTACCAATATCACTCGCCGGTGGCACTGAATGTGAATACTGTATGAATTTTCCACATGTTTCGTCAGATTCTGGCTGAACGTTTCATCTTGCGAAAAAATGTTACATGGCCATTGTTGTTTGTCTTGACATGCTGACAGGAGTTTTTGGTTTTTGAGTTACGGCGTTGCTAAAATCTCAAACGTGTAATTTGCTATGTGTAGGGGGCAATTTGTTTCGAAAATTGAAAATCTAAGCACACTACATGAAAGACCATATTATTTGTAGCAACATTTGTAATGTACATTTTTTCCTTAGAGATACGATTTTCGAGTTACAGCAGTGGTAAAATGAGATGTCTATAATATAATAACACTTACAAAGCAAAGAATATACGTGGGTAATAGGATAAGTACTATCTTTTTTGGTATTAGAGAACGTTCAATGATTTTCGTAACTAATGTTACACTCAAAAGTGTGAAATAAATATTTTTTACAAAAAATTGTACCGACGTTATTAGTTATGAATCTAACTGCAACTGCACTACTTAACAGCACCAATAGAATTAATATTATTTTGTATTTTTCAGTGCACCAACAAATAACGGCGGTCCATTTTTTATATTTATAAGTTGTGAGCTTTTGGGTATTGTCGAAGATTGTTCTGGATCCTCGACCGCCAAGTCGGTCATCTCTTGATATTTATCTTTGCGAATAAATCAAAACTATATTTACCAACGTAAATTTCAAACATTTTAGAATCATTTCAGTGGATTCCACCAGATTTCTCAGTCTGACGATGTTACACCTATAATTAGAAAATAATGCTCATTTATTTGAACACCAAACGGAGAGTCATGACGATTGAAAATATTACTACAAAAAAAATAGCTATTTGATATCAATAAATGTAGCAAAACCTATCAAACTTGTTTGCCTTTCTACTGTTTTAAGAACAGTAACGTCCATTTTAAATAAATAAAAAAAATCATGAATACTCGCAAATCAGAATAATAACAGATATAATGGTTTTCTACATGAAATCATTTCTTTCTTTTCAGCCATCGACTATTAAAAAAAGTCTCATTCAAACTGCTCAAAAGCACAAAAACCACTTTTTTGAAAAATCAGTTTTTCTCTGAAATCTCGAGATCCAAAATATTTATAATATTTTTCCAGTTGAACGGCATTCCTATCTATTGATGTACTCTACTGGACCCGAAGACACCTATGACTTGGATCCCTCTGCTGCAAAGCTATACTGCTTCTTCCCGCGGCTTCTCATCTATATTCTCTTTATAAAAGAAGACTGATGCTACTGTACAGGTCTTAAAGCAGCAACGAAACTTTAAAGTTTTTTAGTTAGATTTCCAACAGTGGATAAATAACCAGAAGCAACGCTGGCGATAAGAAACCCCAGGACAGTGACAAGCTAAAATATTCCTAAGAAGCCCTTCGGCCATCCTACCATGCGAAGTTTTCAGCCAGTGTCGAGAAACGATGAAGAAACCGATGCTTAGGAAGCACATGTATAATATTAACAGCCTATGTAGGTTTTATCAGAAAGAAGATGAATACGCCGTGCTTATACTTTTTTATTGCGAAGTTCTGGAAAGGGGTGCAGTTTAACCTACTAATGGAGGAAAAACCACAGACCCTGATAAAAAGGATAAAACTAGATATCGATCTCTAATTAAATGGAGATCCACAATACATCTCAAAAGGCACAAAGGGATATCACTAGAAAAGCCTATCCACCTATAATCTATAATTACAACTTGATGTGATCTCATACATTGGGCATAAGTAACTTGATGGACCTGGTGGTGGATTATCTATTAATTAACGATGTGAGAAGAATTTGCTGCTTGCAATTTCTTGTAGCATTTCTTAAACTCATCATTTTTTGTACAATGTCCAACTCACCTCTAAAAATTCCCACATTCTTGTCAACACATCCATAATTTGATTGTATCCGCAAGCGTTAGGGGCAAAATATCTTAAAAATGGTAGCTGATTTATGAGCCCACCAGTCATATCAACTAGACGGAAAGCATCGTGAATAATTTCCAATAGTTTTCTCAATCTTTTGTCATCATGGTGAAATCTCTCGCCAGCCATCATGGCCCAAAGGACATTCAGTACTGATATATCGAAGATGTTGTGCATGTATAAGGATTCATTGCAATTAACTTGTAGCATTTCGATGAATGATTTTGTTTCTTCCTGGATTTTTTGTTCCATTTCTTTTCGACCAAAACCAAAGTGTCGCAGGTGTTGTAGTGAGAATTTTCTTTGTCGCTTCCATAATTGACCATCCGCAAACACGATTCCTATACAAATAATCAAAATAGAAATAGTTTGACCTAAAATACTCAAATAAATGTATCCATACCAAGTCTTTTTCCGAATGTTCTCAATCTAAAGAAGAATCCATCAGGTCTTCCATCAAAATCTTCTCTACTGAGAACCTCTTTAACAGCATCAGTTCCAAATACAGCAACTACTAAATTTCTACCAAATTTCATACCCACAATCTCACCATAAGTGTTGGACATTTCTTTCCAAACAAGATGGTGGTACCCTAAGGCCTGCACTCTTTTTCTATAGAGTAGAAAGTTTCCCACAATTGGAAGAAAGCCTGGACCTATGTGCACAAGTAAATATAAAAAATAGATTTTTAGAAACAAGTATACTTATTTATCTATTGGAAATAACTGTATATCCATTTAAGGTCTATTGTTTAATCTAAAAGATAAACTATTTTCGTCTTACATTCACAAACCAAAAAAAACCGATGGATACAGCTAAATTTCACGGATTTTAATTTTTCTATCACTTTGAGGGAAAAATGCTTCTAAAAAAGTTGCAGGTACAGATTATATCTATAGCATAAATATATTTTTACTGACATCAAGTCAATGGCTTCTTTTCTAGATTTTTATCCTGTTAACGAACTCTAGCGAAATATTTGTACGATCGATGTTTATTCCAAATTTAGGAAATTTAGTAATATCTATAGGAAATTTACCTAAAATGAATGAAAAAACATAACACAAATCACATACAGAGCTGAGTTACTTTCATTAAAAATTATCTGTATTAAAAAAATATTTTTTTTCTATATCACTATGTGATGCGCTGAGTTTGTGTTCGTCCGGGCTAATTTCGGAAACTACTACGGATTTTTATACTGTTTCCGATAGAAAAATTCAAAAAAGATAATTCAAAAAAACTTGCAAAAGTAAGATGATATTTGTGATTTAAGTCGGAAAGAAATCGTCCGTCTGGGATCATTAGTGGGTTACCTAAATAATAATGTATACAAGAAAAATTGTTCACCTTGAAAAGTTCTAAGAAATCCGCGACTAACAATAAGCATTTTTATAATTTTCAAATAAAATAATTTTGCTACGGTACATTTATCCATATCTGTTAATGAGCTAAAGTATTTGATCTATACCAAAATAAGATATTTCTTAAAAATTCGGCACAGGAACACCAGTATCCATCACCCAGAAGTCATCCGACTATAGTTATCAATAAAACTAAAAGAATCAACTGGTTTAATTTTAGTCATAAATGTAATCCTGTGATACTGACATGATTATTACCCACAAATTACACATTAAAGTTAGCCTTATTTTTAACTTTAAATATCTCGAAAATAATGAATAGGTATATGTAGGGATGGTGAGTTATTCACATGGAAAGTAGTAGAGTATTGAAAATTTATACACCAGTGGTGTAGAATAATGAAAGCGTCAACCTCTCCCATGTCCCCCATCGTGCGCCTCTGATAGTAACCAAATAGAATCAAAGTACGTGGCACAAATTATTTTTAAATTGTTATTCATATTTCTCCACATGATTTGAATCAAATTTGCATATTTTGAGCTCAAGACATTTCCAGTTATTAATATTATCCTTGAAACACTCTATAGGAAAAAAATCCCTTTGAGGCTTGAAGTAAGACATTTTTAAAAACAATATGTTTATTACATGGAGCGTTTTGGATTTCGTAATTCCATCGGCAGTGTCACAATTACACCTTCCTATTTGAAAAAAAAATTAGTTATAGCTGATTCTAACCGTAACATGTTACTAGATAGTGAGTAGTATCCATAAAATTTTAAACTCTTAACCTTAATTAGTCTCAGAGATATGAATTTTTAAATTGTGCTATTTATCTGTCAAAATTTTCAGAAAATAATTAATATCTCATAAAATATTAGCTATAAACATAGTCATATTTATAAATTGACATTATTTTTCCATTTTGATCTGAAAACTAAACTAAAATTATGCACATTCCATAAGAAAAAACAAAGTTGTGTACTATTTAGAAACACCCGGTATAATTGAAAATATTTTAATATTGTAGAATGTTTAAAATAAGACAGTGTAAGTTATAAACATTTTTCCTCTTAACAATAATACCTTTTATATATGTATGCACTTATTATTAATTAGCTTGGAAAACTGCATTCAATTCCATGAGGTAGTTTTTGATGCGTGTACAAACATAGAAAGACAGACAGAGGCGGTAAAATAAAGCCTATATTTCAAGTTACAGGGCAGCGCGCGCCATATTTAATGCCTCAAGCAAGTAAACTTTTGGAAGCAGAAAATTTAGTGACGCGTCGCTTTGCGTCACCAAGTGAGAATCCTCCACATATCTGTAAATAAATTTTGTTCGATTCACGATACATCTATGTGTGTAATTATATTTTTGTTCTTTTCAGAGATAAAGTTGGCGCTATTGTTTGAATAAAGTTATTCATTTAACTTCTTTGATTTTCCACGAAGTATAAACCAAAAAGTTTATGTTTCTTTTATTAAGCAACGGGGCCATACTCTATGGCTGCAATACATTATTCTTTACATAATAACCCAATAAACTCAGATAAAATAACATGATCTCTGTCAGATATTTTTTTAATACCCTCTAGTAAACTACTCAAATTTTGTTTTTTATAAAATATTCCTTTCGGTGTTATTAATATCACTTTAGGTAATATAGAAATTTCTGATATAACACAACGAAAACATACTTGTCATAAACACATTTCTGAACAATTTTATGAGAATTATCTGCTGATCATACCTTCTTCTACTTCTTGTTTTGCCTTCTCGTATTGGAGATTGGCGTTCCAAAATGCCGTGATAACTTTTGATGCTGCGGCTCTAAAAAATCTCCACTGCTGTATTCTTTCCATACCATCTCCTGAGGTCCTTTGTCCATGAATTCTCTCTTCGTCCCTCAGATCTTTTGCCTTCAATCCTGCGCTCTATAATAAGACGTAGGACTTGATAACGGCCGCTCCTTATTATGTGACCTATATATAGGAGCTTCTGTTCTTTGATCGATTTTAATAGTTCTTGTTCTTTGTTCATCTGTCTTAGCACCTCCGTGTTTGTTACTCTCTGTTCCCAGGATATTTTCCACATGCTACGGTATATGTAGATACATTTCGAAAGCTTCAATTCTTCTATCGAGTGATGGGCTTCAGCACCGTACAGGAGTGCCGGAAAGATGTAGTAACGCATTAACCGCATTTGTAGGAAAATTCTTCAGGCTTGTTCGATTTGGGAGCGAGAAGCGATAATACGCAACCTTGTCTGACACCTCTCTTAATGGTCACAGCTTCAGACGTAACGTCGTCGTCTCTGATCTCAGCTGTTTGGTTCCAGTATAGATGCGCTATGATGCGTAAGTCTCCCTCGTCTATGCCAGTCCTTCTTAGTATCTCTACAAATTAATGATGAGATACACAGTCAAACGCATTTTGATAGTCGATAAAACATGCGTACACATCCACATTCACATCTCTGCATCTTGTCTGAACCAAACTGCATGTTTCCAACTCTTTCGCATTTTGTGTAAATTCAGATGTGTATAATTCGTAGAAAAACCTTCAATACATGAAGCATTAAGCTTATTGTCCGATATTCATCACAACGAGAGACGTTACCTTTTTTTAGCAAAGTGACAGTGACAGCACATGTATATGCTGTTGAAGAAAGATGTAATAAGGCCTTGGCTATCACTATCATTTTGAGCTATTATGTTTAATGTCTCAGCAAGGATTTTGTCCGGATCAAATGCTCTTCCATTTTCAAATTTTGGTCAAGTTGGTGCCAAGAGTCGTCTATTTAACTACAACTATTGCACATCTTCAAAATTATCAGTACCAATAAAATTTATATTATTTTGTATTTTTCAGTGCACCAACTAATAAAGTCGGCCAAATTGGTTGTAAAAACTATTTATTCATTTTGCTATTAATGTTTTGTTGTTCATTGTTTCACAACTTGTTTATTTTAACTACTAAACTACCAGATTATTAACGACTACAAATTTATCAAAAGGAGATCGCGCAGTTACTTCCCAATTATTCCTGTGGAGGTATCTGCTGGATTAGATAGAATACATTAATAATTTTAAAATTTATAATTGTTTTTTTACATTCTTTTTTCATACATGTTATTTTTGTCATTGAGATATCTCCGTGATATTTAAGCAAGATTTGAGAAACATACATTTTGGCCACAATAGGGGTAAGTGCATTTATTAGACGACTTTTTTGTGATGTGGTGAAGATGGGTTTGTATGACTTCTGTCCTGGGTAATACATTACAGTTATATATTATTATAATTATAAGTATGTTCCTCTTTGGTTCATTTTATTGTGAATTAAATATGAACTATTAGTTTAAATCAGGCAACAGCCTACCAGCAAAAGGGTAAAAAAGTAATAATTCTGCCTGCAAAAATTCAAAATTGTACCCATCGTATTTATTTGGAAGACATTCGTCATTCATACAACGCTACATTCATTTCGTGCTCTCGAGAAATAATGTAGGTAACATTATCCCATAAGAGCCAATCCAACGTAAATGTAATCAATATTTTTTACAAAAAATTGGACCGACTTTGTTACTTACTGTACTGAAAAATAATATTAATTCTATTGGTTCTGGTAATTCAGAAGTTGTGCAGTTGCAGTTGAAAACTTGAAAACTTTTGGCACCAACTTCTTAAGTGCCAGAACCAATAGAATTAATATTATTTTGTATTTCATTTTGTTGTTTATTTCACACTTTTGAGTGTAAGATAAGTCAGAGATTTCAAAACATCCCCGAAATACACATATTTCAGAGTTTACAACTGCTGTAACTCGGAAACCTATGATTTTTTGGAAAATTTCCAGATCAAATGTTGATGGATATGATCTCTTCTTTAATTTGGCAATCTCGAAATTTCGATTCTCAGAAAAAAATGTCCCTTTCTCATGACTGAAATACATATTTCAGACTGTAACGCGGAAAGCTATGATTATTTCTTAAAATGTCCAATTTAATCATTTCTGGATATAGAATTTTCTTCAATATGGTCACTTCGAATTTCTGATTTTCAATAAAAATTGCCCCAACCACCCCCTTAGCGGGAAGTTTTTGAGGGGAAGGGCATGTATAATATTGTTTTTTTTTCAATTGACCAATTCTCAATACTCCTCTCTCAAATAAAAAAACATCAAAATCGAAGAACGTTTACTATGCAAAAGGCACGAACAAATATCCAAAAAAAAACATGCAGACATACAGTCGAATTGTATACCTCCTTCGTTTGGGAAGTCGATCAAAAAGTATATAACTGCGCATGTGAAGTTTTCACTTTCTTTTGCCAGTAAAGATTTGTGGGCGCACTTCAACTATCTGTTATTATTAGTATACCTTATGTCCTTATGCCTTATACCGTCTACACGATGGTCCAATATTCTCTATAAATTAACAAAGATGTTAAAAGATCTCTTTTCTTTTCCCTCACATGCACCATGCACACACCCGCAAAACCATAGGAAGATCTGCACAAAGAGGAGAGGCCGATCAGGATTTAGAGGTCCATTAAGCTAGCACAACAAAAGTGGCACACATCAATAAAATTAGAGTACTAAATTCAAGTATATTTAGTGCTAATTTAGTACACAAAAAAATAATTACAACTCTTCAATTTTTGAAATTACGAGCAATACTGCTCGCTTAATATTAAGTGAGCACACTTAAACTGAATTTGATCGAATTTGAGAAAATGTGATTTAAATAATTTAGTGCTAATTTAATACACTTGAAAATTTCTTATAACTCTTCATTTTTGAAATTTGTAGGCAAGTGTGCTAACTTAATATTAAGTCAGCACACTTAAATGAAATATGGAGAAAATCCAAAATTATTTGTTAGGAGTAATTTAGTGCTAATTTAGTACTCAAGAATAACAATTATAACTCTTATTTTAAAGAAATTATGAGCGTTTGTTTGTTGTTTAACTATTCTATTATGTCTGGACAGATATTATGCATCGCCTGTGACCATTTCAGTATGAAGTGGAAATTCCATATCCAAGGAGGTATCTTTTCTCATTAGGTTGCATAAACAAAATTTTATTTATGATAGAACTTAGAACTTCGGTTTTGTGTTAATAAAAGCAAGTGATTTTTTAAGAAAAATCAAAATGGTATGAATTTTTTTGCAGTTCATGGTTATTGCCGTTATAGAAATAAGTCTTTAAAGTAAAATTTATAGAGATCCATATAGAGAGGCCCAGAGCTTCTAGCTTTTTTTAGTTAGACATATATCTACCTATGTACTTTAAAGTTGATAATTGTATAAGATTTGTTATACTTATTTTATGTTGGTTGTGAAAATTAATATTGTACTTAAAAAATTAATAATTTAATCCAGTTTATTGAATATGATAATATCAAAGAGAAGAAACTTCCTCGAAAATCAAATGGCTGGTTCCCTACCTCGTGTTATATCTAAATATATGACTGCCACTCTCCACTCTTCTGGCAAACACATATGATTGTCACTATATGGCCTTAAAATCTAGATTTTGCACAATATTTTTATATGTACCGCACAGCTGGTTATTTAATGTAAAAGTGTAGAGTCTGACTATGGTTTTGTCAATTTTTTTACATTTCACAGGTGATATTCTTAAATTATTGACACTCAGATACTGGAACTATTTAAGTACCTATTTGATTTTTATATAAATATCTGTAACTATTTAGCAAAAACTTTAATATATCTCTATTACTACACACATTTATTCTTATTATGACTTGTATTGACCCCTATATTATTAATTTAGCAATTAAAAAAATAAGCCTTATAAATAAAATTAGAAAATTTGAAAGCCAATTGTCCTGATTATTCCTGCCAAAGAAAAATTCAAATTTCTGAGCTTTCAACCGCTGTTTGTAAATTTTGATTAACCTAGGATAACCTAGTAGAAGTTTAGCAGTATCAGTAAAATGGACTATACCTTCCACACTTACTTTCATTAGAAGGTTAGAGAAATTTTCAGATCTGACAATAAGGAAAATTTAAATAAATTGTACCTAGGAGTTTACCAGACTATATAATATTACGATTAATAAAACTAAATTTCATATCTTATAAGTGTCCTTCTTGAACTACCTATCTCGATTTTCGAGAAATTTTCCACCTACACCCCCTTCGGGGGCGGTTTTCGGAGGTAAGGGGATTTCGGATTTGCGTTTTTATGATATGATATATTTCTCAAGCCTCATCTTTCAAATTAATCAAAAATCATCAAAATCGGAGTACGTTTACTATATACAAGGCCCGAAGAAACAAAAAAAAGCAGACAGTCGAATTGTATACCTCCTCCGTTCGGGGTTCGTCGGTCAAAAATAAGAGATAATATTATTTTCATTCAAATGTTACGGTCACTTTAAATTAGAGAATATTTAATTTTACCCAAATAAACAAGTAGGCACTTAATCTGTTATTACTTATTTGAGAAGGTCCATCACGAGATTATTAACCAGAAGCTTTTCAAAACAACAAGATGTGTCGTCTTATTTCAATTAGATTAATTCATGGAGATGATCTAAAGTTTAGAAAGAGAAATCTGATGCAATCGGCTGTTTGAACAGAGTTGTATATTGCAAAATTTAACAATGAAAACAATTCTTCTTGTAGATTATTTTGGTAATAAAAATATTTTCAGAATTTACCTTGGCTGTATTCCAAATAATAATCTTAACACTAGGTATAGGGTTTCGACAGTTATGTTTTTATATTAATAAAGTAGGTAACAGAATAATAAATAAAATAAATAAAATAAAAATATACAGGGTGCACTATTTAATAAAATATATTTTTGAATTATTCTGCTGTATTAGTTCACGCAGTATATTTTTAAATTATTCGAGCTGATTACATAATCTATTATTATTTGAAACTTTTTTATTTAAACCTATCTGCAATATAAATATGAGTAAGTTACGATACTTTTTGTACACACTGTATAAATCGTATAGTTTATCAAAATTTAAAATAAATGAATTTTTATTACCAGGTGGGTACTTTGGTGGCTTCTGCATATCCATCAACAAGATGAATACTATTAGTATAACCACGCTACATATCAATATGAAGATCATTACGGCGACCTTACTCTTGCACTGATATTAGAAGACTGTTGTCTGTCTTGGCCCATGGCCCAGTGAGTTTTTTTAGTTTATTTAAATGGGACTGGTTTACCACAATGCAGCGGTAGAGAGCTTTCTGACCCCGCGACCCTTCTTTTTAAATACAGTATAAATAAATAGGTATCATAGGTTCTCTCTAAACAGAAAAGGAACTGATAATATTATGTACAATAGAAAATGAGTAACAATTCGTATCTGGTAATCGTGAATACAACTAGTGAAGCAGTTTAACAACTAGAATTTATTTGAAATGTTTATCAAATATATTTTACTTAACAGTATTTGAAATTATCTCTGACTGGTAGATACCATAGAAGCAACAATCAAATATTTGGGTACCAGAACCCTTCAGCCTTCTACCTTACAACACGGAAAATAATAAATGTGAGTAATATTATAAGGAATGTATTGTAAAATTTTCGATATCCTGTTTTCTACAGAGTTTTACGTTTCAGGACCCTCGAGTCTAACGACGATATTCAGTTCAAGGGAACGGGTGTATTGATTTTGTTCTTTCCTTTTCTTTTTGTAGGGTACCAATTAACAGAACCCACTCACCTATAGCACAAGATTAAAAAACACCTCTAAGGATTTTGATGAAACTGATCTAAGTAGCTATTCTCCTGATCACCCTTGATCATCCTCTACAGGCGCATCTTTTATAAAAGCGAGGGAAATTACACCCAAATGAAATTTTTATCAGTTTATGCATTTTCATTCATTTTTACAAAGTGAGGACATCATTATTACCTAACTGGCTAGACATAAAATGGCTTAGTAAACCACAGTCTTCTATAAAAAAAAACTTTGCAAAACAATTATCCATTTTGTGAGAGTAAAATTGCAAAAGAAAGACCTCGCAAATTGCATAATATTGTTCAGGAGCTTTGTATCCAAAGCCCAGACCTGCGAAAGAGAAAAAGAGAAATCACAAGTTAATTAGTAAGTTACATTCATCCGTTTTTTTTTTCATCAGTTTTATCAGAGTTTGGCTTTACAAAATAACAGAACCCCAGCTTCAGCTTCAAAATAAGGAAATTTAGAAGCAGAGAATGTCAGTGACCATGATGTTTAGATGGCATAGACTAACTTTTGAAAAATGTTCAGTGGAAACTTTTCAAGTAAATTTAATAATATAATATTTGGGATTTTCAACCCCCGGTGCAAATAGAGGGGTGTTATAAGTTTAAGTTGTGTATCTGTGACGATGTCGTGGTTGCTCCCTACGGAACCCCAAGGATCCACCTATGAAACCCCAGGATTCCGTGAAATGCATTTTAAGAAACTTTGTACTAGGATAATCGCAGCTTCCATAGTTGAGTACAGTTCAATAGTGTGAAAAAGAAATTTACAATAAATTCATTATTTGTTATCTGTGGGAGAAGTCTTGAGCCCCAGTATATACTTACTTTGTATAGTGTGAATTAAGTAAACATTGCCGTTCCTGGATATAAGCATACGGTCTACAAACGTGAATGTCACTTGGACGAGAATCGCACAAGAACGTCGAAGTCGAAGGACCAATAAAGCCACATAACAAGGTGTTATGTGAATAAAGCGAACCTGAAGCCGAAGCCAGAGGCAGCGGAATAGGCGGATAGGCGTTGTCTTTTGAACGTGGTGAATGACCGCACGCAAGCGTGCCCCTTCCTTTACATAATTTTATCACTCACTCTTCCCCGCGCAAATGTATGTTCGTGACTCTTTACTTGAACATTGTTGTGAAGCATCCGAGTGAAGAGTGCAGCTAATCGATGTGTTTGTGCATTATTTAATGAACATTGTACATACTTAGGTATATCTACTATTGAATTTATTTCCAACATAAATGACAGATATGAGGTGTTATCCAAAAACCTTTTTAATAGACTTCATTCAACTTTACAAGAGTTATCCTTGTTTATGGAAAATCAAAAGTAAAGAGTACAAAGATCGGCACAAAAAAAATATGGCTTATCAAGTCTTAACGGAAAAGCTGCAAGAACTTGAACCCAATGCTACAAAAGATACAGTAAAATGTAAAATAAATAGCATTCGCGGCAGCTTTAGACGAGAAACAAGGAAAATTAATAAATCTAATCAATTAGGTGATAAATACGAGACAAATTTATGGTATTACGATTTACTCCTTTTCACAAAAGATCAAGATATGAAATTGGATTGCGAGTTGGCCAGTAATTCGAATGAAAATCGGTATTGGGAAGGAGCATATACAAGCGATCCAGAATCAGATGTTGAAAACATAGTAAGTTAAATTGAAGTTTACATTATTATTTTAACATACTATAGTTTTTATTGCAAAATAATAATTTTATTTGATATAATTTTAACGCAACAAAGTTATGAACATTTATATACTCGCTAGAGGTATTTCAATAATAATTATTATTATTATTCCAGAAACTTGAAAATATGGAATTCAATATTGAAGTCATAGATGGCGACATTAACGAAGAATCCACAGATTGCGCAGATACAGATACATTGTCACAGGAAACACATATGACAGACACACTGAGCGTTCCTGTAAAACGACTATCACCTAATTCTGAAATAAGTGACTATGAACAACATGATATCAATTCAGCTTCAACATCAACAACCAGCTACAAGAGAAATCGTTCATCCAGTTTCCACAAAGAAAATAATGAAATAATCCATACCACAGTAGATAATAGTCAAAAGTCACAACCACAACGTGTTAGTACAAGAAACAATGAAGATGCTTTCGACATTTTTGGAAAACATATAGCGGTAAAGTTACGAACATTACCAAAACTAACGAAATTATACACGGAAAAATTGATAAACGATTTACTATTTGAAGCAGAAATGGGCAATGTTAATAGCAATACAAAGATTGTTAAGTTATCTTAGGCTTAGGAATAAAATGTATATTTATGTTTACTTTTTGCCTAGTACTCTTGACAAAGTTTCAATGCTTCGAGAGTCGATGGAAATCCATGTGGTTTCTGGACTTATCTTTCCTCCCAGGGAACCGTGCGAAATACCTCGCAAAATTTTAGCTAAATAAGTCTATAGGTAGTTCAGTTGCTAATGCCGACGGACAATATTAGATGTTTATAATTATTGTATACTATTAGAATTTCACCAATTGTAAAATCATCTGATAAAGGATTTAGCCTGAATTTATATATTAATTCGTGAAGAGAATTATTTGGACCCTATTTTAAGAATAATGCCCTCAAAGAGGAATATTAGATTTCTAGACACCATACTGAAATTTTTATAGCAATCTGTGGAGTCATTCTCGGAAAAGCTAATCTGGACCTCGAGGGTCACACCCAATAAATATGAAAGTATCATCAATCGACTTCTGTACCCCGGAAATTATTTTTTGCAATTTTTTTTATCTACATCTAAATACAAACTTAAAAAGTAAAACCTTATCTTAATTCCAGATTAAAATCAAAATCGTTAGTGCCATTTTCGAAATTTATATACAAGAATATTATATTATTATACAATATCTGGGCGACCGAGCTTTGCTTGGGTAACACAAGATTTAGAGTGGGTCTACAAGGATGTTTAATCTTAGTTCAGATATGTGCATACCTATTTCTAGTTAAAATGTATAGCGATCGGTAAATATTGATTTTATTGTTCACATAGCTCATAATTTACAGATTCGATCGACTCCCAAACCCCGTACTAAAATTTTTACAGCGATTTGCGGAGACCTTCCCGGAATAGCTAATGTGGACCTCGTCACATCCATTAAAAATGCAAGTAACGCCAATCGAATTCTCGGCTCTTAAGACCCCTTTTTGCAAATTTTTATCCAAATCTGCGAATCATTCAAGAAAAAGTTTATGGACCTCGAAGGTGATAACCTGGCGTTTTGTCAGGAAAGTCACTTATATAATGTATATAATATTGTTCAAAAGTAGAACTTTATCTATATATCAAATTTGATCAAAATCGTTAGAGCCGTTTCCGAGAATCTTTTTATATAGGTACAAGAATAATAATAATAATTGCTGAAAACGATTTTTCTTGTGAATGTGAAAACGATCAATCGATTCAAAAAATAAATAAAATAAATAGATAGCTGTCATTGTGTTTTTTGAATAGTTTCTAACATTAAATTTAAAATTTCATATAATAATATATTGTAAGGAATTAGGCAAACAACACACGCTAATGCCGTTTTGTACAAGCTTGAAATTCCCAAAAATCATATGCAATTAGTATATCTACAATAAAAAACTCAATAACATTTGAATTTAAAAAATAATGAATTATGGTCGAATTTCGACCACTGGGCGACCACTAGCATCTATTTATATTAAACGAGCAATGCTTGTATATATATAATGGAAGTACGGCAGTACTAGTTATATAATACAGTAATTCAAAGAGAATTGGGAATTGATTTGGGGCTTAAATAAGTAGACTCTTTTTGCTACCCAAGCTTTCGGTAAAATTTATTACCTTTTTCAAGGAGTGCAGTTGAGGATAATAATTTTTAACAAGCACAGACTAACACGGAAAGGAGTATCGCACATAATTACACTTACATAACTTACTACACAAACAGATTAAAATTAAATTAAAAACGTTTAAACTTAAAATGGACACGAAAATATAAGATGTTATAAGGTTGGTGGCAAAAAAAAAAAATTTTACCACCAACCATGTAACGACTTATATTTTCGTGTCCATTTTAAGTTTAAACATTTTTAATTTAATTTTAATCTTTTTGTGTAGTAAGTTATGTAAATGTAATTATGTGCGATACTCCTTTCCGTGTGTTAGTCTGAAAAAGGTAATATATATATATATATATACAAGCATTGCTCGTTTAATATAAATAGATGCTAGTGTTCGCTCAGTGGTCGAAATTCGACCGTAATTCATTATTTTTTAAATTCAAATGTTATGGAGTTTTTTATTGTTAAAGATATACTAATTGCATATGATTTTTGGGAATTGCAAGCTTGTACAAAACGGCATTAGCGTGTGTTGTTTGCCTAATTCCTTACAATATATTATTATATGAAATTTTAAATTTAATGTGAGAAACAATTCAAAAAACACAATGACAGCTACCTATTTATTTTATAATATAATGCACTGAACCTAATGTTTCGACTTAACGCCAGTAATATTACTTTGCCATTATATGAAGAGAATACAGCCCTTTCACAAAAATTACTTCAGATTCGAAACCTTTTGTATTGTATTAGTCTACGGTTTTGCATGACAAAACCTGCGTGGTATATGCATTAATCCACTATCAAGAGTATTAAAATTTATTGAAATGACATTAAATGCACCTTTAAATGTATACCTCAAAATAATTACATCACTTTGTATACACTATTCACAATATTTAAATTTGCGTGACACCAGGGTTGTCATTCACGAATAAAACAATCTGACAGCCCTGACTCGTTCATTTCACATTGCAATTATAATAATAATAATATTTATTTCACTAGTTAAAAAGTACAATGCAGAAGCCAAAACAATTACAGTGTACAATGACTAGGGTTCGTTCTGCAACACACAATACACGTAAACCATATTTTTTTATTTAATTCAATATACTAACTCATAATACTTACATACATCAAAATGCACTACTTCACCATATAAACTTTCACTATGCCAAATCGCTTACTCATCCGTGCACGTTTTATGCTTTAAAAATCGTCTAAAATCGCGTATTAATATATAGATAGTCAATTTAAGTACCCAGTTGTATTACGTTACAGGTAAGTTGCTTCGCCTAAAATTTACAACATTGTAAATGATTATAGTCAGCTGATTCCATCTTAAGAGGTTATGCTAATCATTTCTCACATTTGACGTTTAAAATATTTGACCTAAATAGACGATCTTGTATTTTGATTGGTTTGGTGTGGACAAGTAGCATCATAAATAAATACGCATTATAACTGCAAACATGAGAATGCCCCTTGTAATGATTCTGGACGTTAATAATAAATTGAATTGACAACTCTATAAAACTTTACTATTCAAACTAATAAATTTCACCTTTTGTTTTTTGATAAATAAAATTGAAAATATTATAGTGGATACTCTTCGACAGAAGAATCCCAACAATGTTCAAATTTAATGTACATTTGAGACAAGTTCCCGAGATAATCTGTTTATTCATTTCCTCCTACTTGCGTCAAAATTGAATGTGACCATTGTTGTTTGTCTTGGCACGCCAAAAATAATGTTACAGTCTAATAATACCATTAAAGGTCTCAACGGTGACTCAAGACCTAAGCACAGCATATATAAAAAGATATTTACATTAAGATGCCCATTTCTAGGTCCCATCAAAACTTCAACGTTGATCAACAAGAAATCAAGTTGAGCAACCCAGTTAACCAACATTAAAATAAGAAGAATTTTTGGCCCTTACAGTGTTTAATAATACAGTTAATTTATGTTCATAACGGGGAAAATTGAGGATTAGTTCTGACTCCTTTTTAGAAGTTCTTTGATATGTTGGTAACAAATGTAACAAAAACATAAGCACCATCTGAAACTCAGATAGTCCCATAACACGAACCAAGGATCCACCGCTTTCGAAAAATGTCAGTCAGGATCCCACGAACGACATCGACTCATGATTTTTTCTCAAATAACCTAATATGTTCAGGAATAGTGTATCATAACCGTATGGGGCTGTGGTTTTTCATTTTTTGAGGATTGGCAACATGAGTAGAGGGGCGTTTTGTAACCCGACCGAGCATCGCAGGAATACGGTAATACACGTATGGAGAACGCACGCAATTACGTGTAGGTAAGAAATCCCCACGTAATCTGATTCCTACTTGCAAAAGGAATGATAATGCTATCTATTGAAATTTGTCTAAGCTCTATCGTCTGGATATGATGCCTGAGACAAAACTACAGTGGGCATACTGGGTCACACCAATTATCTATTATCATCTACCCAAGAAATTAAGAAACACAATTTCGGGCAAATCAATGTGAGACACCGAAAAAAAATTAAACAGATTATTCAGAACAAGGGGAATGCTAAAAAGGTGATTTTGGACTCATTTGTTTCGGATGTTTTGAACTTTATTATTATTATCATTTGACGCAGGGGTGCCAAAGCGGGTACTTAGGCCATTCGGCCCATTGTGCCTCTCCCCCTTGCTCCCCAGACCTACGGTTCTCCAATTATCCCGACAACCTGGTCCAGATATCTCAGGATTGCCGCAGGCGGGGTACGTCTGATGTTGGTCAGATCCGGACACTTCAGTCCTAGAATGGCGTTACGAACGTCGGATAGAGCGGGCCATTCTGTGAAAAGATGCTTCACTGTTTCTTCCTCCTCCGACATGTCGGGTAATCGATGACACCCATTGTATGAAGGTGTTTCTTAGCGCAGCATGCCCGGTCCAGATGCTTAGAAGTGAGCGTAGTTTGGCCCGAGCCAAAGCTAGGCAGTCCTCGGCCCGTTTTAGGCCTGGCTCCGCGATGAAGTTCTTGCTCTGTCGACAGCCCGGAATTGAGTTCCACCTCTGACAGTGTCGTCTGAGATGTGTGTCCTCTTTAATGAGGTTGGCCATGATGTGCGGGGTGATGGGTACCGCTGGTTCGGGCCCACACATTGTTCCCGAGGAAGCAGCACTCGCCAGCTTATTCGCCAAGTCATTGCCCTCATTCCCATCGTGTGCTGGCACCCAAGCTAGTTCCACCACATTTTCGTTCGCTAGTTCCGACAGTTAGCGGTGGCAGTTCAGCGTGGTTCGCGTGTCCTACCTGCCCATTTCAAGCGCCTTTAAGGCGTCTTTGCTGTCTGTGAAGAAGCGTATTACTCGTCCTCGCACCTTGCTCATGCAAATCTCATTAGCTCCTCGAGCTAGTGCCATTGATTCCGTTTGTAATACGGTGACATACTTCCCGAGCGGTTGTTGTAGAGATAGTTGCAGGTCTTGGCAGAAGATTCCCATGCCTATACTGTCCCTCTTCTTAGACCCATCAGTGTATACGTCATCGGCGGCACAGTGCGTGGTCGGTTTCTTCCAACAAACGTGGTATTTGCATTTGCTGAATAGGGGTGCAATGCGGTCTGAGTTTCGTAACGTTCCCTATTAATATCGACCCTTGGAAATGAGTTGACAGAAGTGTTTTGTCTGTGTCTATAGCAGTGTCAGTATAGGCACCGTCCTCCTTTCTGACACAGCCCACTTGTCTAGGATCTTTGGAAATCACCTTAAGCAGTCGGGATGCTGCAGGTCTGTCTCTTTACAGAAGCTTCTCCATGATTCAAGACCCGAGCTCTACAATGTGGCGGAGCCAGGTCTGAGCTGTCCTCTTCTCAGAGGCGAGGCGTGCTCATAGGCACTCATAATCCGCACAGTAAGTGCGTTGACTCGCTTGTCTAGGTCCTTTGCAGACGTTATCTGAGTGGCCGTCCCATCATTGAGACTCCAGGTGCGTTAGGTACGCTTCCCTGTCCGTCTTCCTAGGATTCCGGTACGGCTCTTTTGATGTCTTGAACGCTAAGAGTCTCATTATTATCCTTTTGTGGTCAGAGCGGGGGTTTCGGAGTTGACCCTCTATTCCACGATTTTTAGATCTCTTGTGTCGCGACTGAGACGAACGTGGGTTCGTTCCCTCGGTTGAGAATTTCCAAATTTATCCCTAACAGGTATTCTAGTAATGCCCTACCTCTGCTGTTGCAGTCTTCGCTGCCAGAAGCGTAATCGTGGGCATTTGCGTCACACCCTACTATAAGGTGTTTTCTCCCCTGCTTGCAGAAGTCGACCAGCTTCGCCAGCTCCTTGCCGGGGGTGGCTCTGTGGCGTCTATTGGCAGGTAGGATGAGGCTACAATCACCTCTTATTTGCCCTTTCCGAAGTCCAGGTGCACTTGGACAGCCGTGAGGTCGCGTCCTGAGAGCCCTGTCAGTAGGATGGCTTCTGTATGACCTGAAAGGGAAACACATGTCCTTGGTCTTTCATTAATTGCTCTTCTTCCTTTCAGGAACCGTATTGGTCCAGACCGACTACGTGTAGTCAGTCTGGGTATCCCCTCGCCCCAGGAGAGCCCTTTTTACTGTGATCCGGTTTGTCGAAAATACCCCTTACTAGGAAGTCTAGGGCCTTCTATTTCCACGGGGCTTAAACATCTCCACCAGCGTCAAAGTCCTATAACCCCTTGGAGAGGAATGTTTTGAACTATCCCCCATGTTCTCCTGATTTGGCATCTTCATATTACTATCTTTCACCTCCCTGGAAGCATATATGAGTAGAATTAAGTTTTGATCCGACGAACACGAACAGAAAGAGGTTTTAAAGAGGGGGAAGGAGCTGGCGGTATAAATCATCGAGAAGGAAAAAAGAGAAAAGCTGAAGATGACGGAGTTGAAACTGCCTGACCTGAAGAGAGAGCTCGAAGAATATGATGAAGACATCCAGAGGAAAAAAGGATCTACAAAACCGTTTTACAGAAGCTCTCATTAGAGAAGGTATGGATCCCGACACTTAACAATTCCATATCGCGGGTTTCGAAAAAATACAATAGAATATGAAGCAAGTAAGTGCAAAATGTCTGGAACAGTAACTAGAACAACAAAAAAATTGGAACAGAGACTGGTTGAACGATTAGAAGAAAATTCTAGAAGTTTGGAATATAAGTTTTTAGGTAATTTAGGAATCCTAAAAGAACAATTAGAGAGTAGAGAAGTAAGGAGGCTGGTGTATCAGAGGAGATCCCTGAAAAAAAAATTGGTAGAAACGGGAAAAAATAAGAATTAAACCTCCTTATTTTGTTGGAAACAAATCGTAGGCCAACTCTGCGAGGATAAACAACATATATTCTGCTGACATTATCACCACCAGAGCGAGTTAATAACTAGTAGTTTGTTAGTAATTTGGAAATAAGATATAGCCAAACATAGTTTGAGCAGGTATTCTACTCTCAGTTGAAGAGGCGCTGCCAACAACCAAATGAATCACGGCAAGAATTTGAAGCTTATATTGCTCGTCTCGTTCGTTTGGCATATCCAGTCACACCAGAGAATGTGATTGAACGGTTGTGTGCATTCTTGGATTACCTTCGTGATAAAGAAACCAGCTGATGCAGTTGTGCAACACAGACTCGAATTCGAAGAATTTAAGAAGCTATGACAAAAAAAGAAATTCGTTGTGGGAATTGTGATCCATTAGGTCATATACGAAGTCAATGCAAGGAGTTGAAGGAAAAGAGAGCACAATCGTCGTCGAAAAGCTAAATCGTGTCGAAGAAGACCCGTGTTCAGTATTTTTCATCAAAAATCGCTCAGGTGGGATCTATCAAACATCAGGCCAAGTTTGTGAATGGTTTAGTTAATATATTGACTCTCCGTCCAAGTGGGTCGGAACAAAACCTCAGAATGCCAAACAATTACGCCATCGACACGGCATATATAATCTGGAATGGAGGCTTAAAGATGCACTCAGAAATCTATACGCAGCATCCCTGCCCCGAAAACCTGACCAAGACAAAACTTTCAAGTGCTTCTCGAGGAGTGTTGCTAGCAATCACTTCATGAGAAGTGGATTTACTACGCGCTTCTGCGACTGGCGCTTTGTCCATAGGGCCAGACTTGAAGGCGTTCCACTAAATGCCACCAAGAGATTTGGAAATGGAGACAAACGATGTCGGAGGTACCAGAAACCTAAGGAAACTCTTCCACATGTCCTCAATCACTGCAGAATTCACTCGGCAGCCTGGCAAAGGAGACATAATGCCGTCCAAGATCATCTGGTGAAAGCCATCCTTGAACGGTTGGGCACCGTCCAGGTCAATAGACAGGTCCCCCACGTTAACTCCAATCTCCGGCCGGACATCGTCAACATCAACGAATCAAAAAATGATGCTCCGAAACTATCATCTAAGGCGGCCGCCGTTGAGTTGGACTACTAGGTATATTTATACTGTGCCCATGTGCAAATTTGCGCGCACTTGCTAATACTTTAAAATCGAATAAGCAATAACCATCACAGAGTAAATACCCAAAATAACCACTGAATACTAATAAATCATAACTATAACATAATGCTAATGTATGTCTCAAGGCGCTTCAGCTAAGGAAGAAAGAGCTATTTTTGTGCTCAAATAATTACATCACAAATAAAGCAAATAATTAATAAAAAAAATTAAGAATTGACTGCTAATTTTTGCATATGTTGATGCTAATTAGCAATTTATCACATATTATATTGTTATAAATTTATTTCAATATTGTGTTGATGCTAGCTTTATATACGAATGTCGAGTGTGACGCCACGGCGTTTTCTTTTGAAGAACCCCTCAAAAAGTACCGTCTGACGACAAATAGCTGAAAACGCACCTAACGGCGACTCTCTTATAAATATCTTCATGAACTATTAGTAAGTAAAATAAAAATCATTTATAATTGATGGTGATTTATTTCTACAAACAAGTCACTTTGATCCACATAAATTATATTTACAACCTTTCAATCACACAGCTTAAATAAGTGAATTTTTATATATAAATATATTTATATTTCAAGATTAATAATAAGCTCAGGGCCTTATAATGCAATACAAGAAAAATGCATAATATTTTATGTTTAGAAGAGCCTCTTCTATTGATTATAATGAATTTCATCATTCAATTTGAATGATGGCGCTCTGCCTATAATAAAAGAGCAATTTTCTGGTACTCCAGCCAATAACACATCACACGGTGAGGTACCTACTTGGAAAAATAATAAGTAGTAATTTCCGTGGCACAACATAACAAGTTAGCAGCCCTAGCATTGGTTAATATAAATAGAGTATTTGATAAAATGTTATTTTTTCAGTTAATCATTCACTATTATTCTGTTTCATAGAATTCCGAAAATATCATTTAACCAATTCATTTTCTGAAACCAACACTGAGGACTGCACCATCTACTAAGAGATGAATGTTCTTTAATGCAAACATATATACAACTATATTTCGTAACTTGCAAGAAAACCGTACATGATATCCAATTCATTCAAACAAAGTTTAGTAGTACGATTCATTATTAGTCATAAAATTGTGACTTCCCAACACCAACTTATCCTTTTCTGCATAGTTAAAAAACACTTCCACCAGTCAATCTGACATCATAATAGAATATCAGAAACTGCGTTTTCGAGTAAAATAGATTAAAAATGAATCAACATTTCGAAACATCAACTACATCTTAATTTATCATAGATTGAAGTTATATTTCTAGTAAATGTTAATTAATTTAGAAATGTTGTCAAGATAAGCCTTAAAAAATGCTTTGGCCAACCGATCAAGCGAGACGAACAAGCGGTTGACAGACGTTTGAAACTGTGGTACATTCCAGCGTCCCGTACCTAAATTTTGCATATCTTCTAATGATTGATCGACTTGGATAGATTAGAGGCCAATAACATAAATAAATATGACTTAAATGAACAAATGCGTTATGTCAAGAATAAAATAAATATCACCATGTATTTTTAATGGAAATTTCTAAGAGATACCTCTTTTTTAATTATTTTATTAGCTGCTTCACTGCAGCTCCAAATGCAATGAAATTAAGAATTCTAGTGGAAGTGGATCTCTGTTATTTGTTTGGTGTATAAAATAATTCTAAATAATATATTATTGTCAATTAAACAAATGGTACATTTTCATCTGGTTGTGATGACCCTATTAAAAAGTGTCATATTATTATGAAGAATGTGATGCCTGCGCAGCGCATATCAACAAGAAGAATCACATATAATATATAACATTCACAATATAAGATTCGCTATACATATCACATTTTCGGTAAACTTTTACAAAAATAAAGCACGCTAAATAGAATTTCAAATGACCAACAATGTGTGATGTGTAAAAAAATACATTTTTCCTTCTCCCATATATAATCAATAACAATACTCACTAATCAATATTTTACATTATGTACAAACTCTAATATCACAACTTTATAACAAAAAAATATTTCGATAATCATGTACGGTTTTCATAATATTATAGTTGTTTTTTTATTGAAGATCTCATGAGCAGTGCTTTTTAAGTTAGCTTGCTATGTCTGCATAATAAAAAAATCCGATAGAGCCAGCATCGTGATTCAGATAACTTTGCTGGAATTATTAACAATTAAAAATTGGGCTCCTTTCTTTTTTTATTGAAGATATCAAATAATCATAAATGTATTCATAATGAATTTTCATGATTATCTAAACCTTTTTCTAAGCACAGGTGGCTGGCTAGCCTTCTTATGCACAAAACCATGAACCATTCAACAGTGACTTTGGTTTAGAAAGGCGCATTCCACAGAATGTAAAAATATATATATTTATATCTTTTGTATGTATAACTTCTAATATTCAGGTAAAGCTTCATATAAAAAATAAAATTATTCGAATATGGATAAGTTAAAACACGAAAAGAAATAACTCATTGGTAAATAATTCTACATCCCAAGTCACTGTGTGTTTACATAATAATATTTTTTAAATATTAACCACCTTAGAAAAAAAATACATACGAAAAAAACAACGACCACAGCACCTTTTGCTCACAATTAAATGAATAACATTCATATATAATATATATATATATATATATAATTAAATTAATTAATAGTAAAAATTATTAAAAATCTATAATTACAATAATATTACAGCTTGTTAGTCCATCACCAAAATGTTAAGCTACACATCCTAAAAAAAGATAGTGACACGTTTTAGTGCTGTGCTTGCACACACTCATTCTTCGCATACTCATTCGCACAACTTTTACATCACAAGCTTAAAAAGTTTACTATCTAAACTAGTATAATATGCCCATTAATCCCTTGGGAGCACATTGGAATGTGTCATTAAAAAGTCCGAAAATCAACATTCATCATACTCGAACATAGCTAACATTTTTTTTTGATTCGTATGCAACAAAAAATAAAATAAACTTAAAATCATTGACAAAGTTAACCATTTTAGAATTGAACAAAAAGCATTTTGTTGTAATAATTTTCTTCTTGAGCTAGCTCAGCAGTGAACACAAAAATTCTTCGATAACAAAAAAAAACTTTCAAGCGATCACAATTCAAACTTTATAGAATATATCCTAAAAGTTCACAAAAATGTTATGATTCTAGAACGATAATAGAATATTGTAAATTGTCTGCTCTTACGGGATTATTCCGAAATTGTACCAAGAAGCAAAAAATCTAATGAATTCAGAACAGCTTTCAAATGATAAAAAGGTAAATCGTTCATTATGGAGAAATAATAAATTATAAAGAACATCTGAGTCGTACAACCGTAATAATAATTCAACTTTTAGTACACAGATTCTGTAAATTCCATTATATTTTTTGTGTAGAAATATATTTATACAATGTGCCCAATAAAGCAATACATATCTACATCACAATTAAGGAACGTTTTGGTGATTTCTTTTACATACAAATTTCATTTTGAAATTTATCAGATTGAATAGTTCAGTATTACAAAGCTGCACAATCGAACATTTATGGGTAACCTATTGTGTTCTGTGTTCTTATCTATTTTCCTGTGTTGTTTCTCAACAGAGTTCCTATCATATTGTTCATTAATATTACAGCTGCTTTTAACTTTGGACAAGACCTTAGGACCTAGAAAATGAAGATATAATCTTCAAGTGTTATTAGCAAAATTTAAGTCAAAATCTAAAACTTTCAGGGCCCATTCTATAATAATTCAGGAACAACTTCCGGAAATTTGATCGAGATCTTGATATTTGAGGTTTACTGGTACTTGTCAAATTTTATGTGGTTACCACTGAGCTACCTTGATTCAATAATATGTTTAAATTTGGCTACTCATTACGCATTACTTGGCCGAGTACTTGGAAATAAGTAAATCTGTACATGCCGGAAAAGGTGAAGTAGTACTAATACTACCAACAAACAGGTGTCAATGACAGATTAGGTATACGAATCAGAATTTTTGAAGACTAACTAGCAAGTACCTCAGTTGATAAGTAATTCGTACTTTGCCATGTAGTGCACCATGTCGTGTATACCCTATGGCTTTATATGTAATAATGAATAGCAAGGAAAGTTACTTCAGAATAAAGAATCAATGTCATTTTTTCACACTCAATTAGAAACAAAATACTTAGATGATCTTAACGCTGACAACAACAAATCCGAAATATTTCCATAACTCGTATAAATATGAAATACCTATAAAAGTAATAACGTTAATAAAACAACGACTATAATGTGTGTATATCTGAGCAACGGATCTGTGGTCAATGTTTATATAATATATCTATCTCTTCATAATCCCATCTATCTCTTGTCTCTACACAAATCCTTAATTTTATTAAAAAAATATGTGGTTGCTCTTTGTACTTCGTAAAAGGCATCAATGTCAACAACTACGATGAGATTTCCAGTAGTAGTAGTAGTAGTATAACCTATGTACAGTGTAAGCCGGTATATTGCACACAGATATGGTAACGTTGGGCGTGTCATCACCTCCAGGAGGGTTGTTATTTCCTTTTGGCGTGCAACATCTCCATGAGCAGCGTCTGCGTCGGAGCGCTGCCATTGCAATGTTTATGATAGAGATATTCCTCGCCCCGTGCCGCCAGCTGATGGATTTCTGGTAGGAGGGCTTGCATCTTCTGGAACTTATCCTAGAAATAGAAAATTTATAACCATGATGGAAAGTTAACAAAAAACTGCTGAAAAAGTGTAGGTATTCCAAGATAGGGATGTGATAAAATTAGGATTTCAAAAATGTTATTAGATAAGGATTCAATTAAATATGGAAAAAATTGTCTATTTTGAGGGTCTTTTATACTGTCATGTGTTTACAAAAATTTGACAACTCTATTTGTTTTCATAATGTAAGAAAAACTGAAGTTCACGACATGATTTTCACCTCTACAAAATGACGTTTACAATATCGATCGATTCAATAAAAAATTATATGAAGTAGGCTATTGCGAATGAGATCGATTCCTCAGAGTGTCTTTGCTTGAGTCAAATGACAATTAGATGCCATAAATTGACATGTCAAAATGAGTGTGTTCGTGTTAAAATAATCACACAAAATAAATAAAACAGTATCAGGCGTATTCATAATCGAAACTTAGTACGCTACTAAATTAATTGCGGAGGTCTAACCTTAAATTAGGTTTATGACACGTCCATCAAGTTAGCAATACCAAATTTGATTTTCAATTAAACGTTAACTTAATTAATTGTCGTAAATTTGTCGTAAAAAACTCAATTTTGTCGCGCTAATAGTTTTTAAGTTAAGCACTAGTTCTGCTAACTTGACGATCATGTTAGCAGTACCACTCCTTCAAATTGATCAAATCGACCCAAATTTCTGCATATATATTACATTAATTTGTCGTGAAAGAATCGAAGCTCTAAAATGATTATTTATAATTTTTTTATCATTTTCATCGTGGTACTGCTAAGTTGACGGTCAATTTAGCAGTACCACCCCTTCAAATTAATCCAATCGAGCCAAATTTTCGCAAATGTATTGCATTAATTTGTCGTGAAAAAATAAAAACTCTAAAATAATTATTTATAACTTTTCATCATTAACATAGTTATTATGTGTATCTCACGTGTGAGTTACCAAATTACCATGATCATCATCGTCGACAGATTCAATAGACGCAGCCATGGAAATATCAAAGCTTTTGTCCATTGTTGATGAACAACTTCGGCCGAACAATTTATTTTTTATATCATATCTATTACTCAACGTTATAAAATGTAAACTTGTTGGTTTCAACTTATTGTCCAACTTTTCAAGACAGTGTCCGTTGCTGGGACGATCGAATCATTTCTGATAATTTCCTCTCGGAACGTCAATATTGTTTTGATTAATGTTTCACCAGCCACGGAAGGAGGTTTCCCACGTTTCGTGGTCATTTTTCGCGAGATATCAATATTAAACGATTTCCGCGCACTATATAACCGGTAAAACTCTTATAGTTCGAACTAAAACACCGTTAGAAAAAAATATGAGCAAGTTTCATGTCTGGAAATTACCCTCATTCGTCGACTAGACGATTCTATTCAGCACATATAATCTCTTTTGTATCTATTTCCTCAACATGATTCATATTAGTTCCATGATCACCGACATTCAACAATAGCATGTATTGCTCTAACAAAAATGCGTTTGAACCTAACAGAATCATGTATACCTTGTACTTGTAACCATGGAATGCCCATGCTAGAACGATTTTTGTCTCAACTCGTATTATATCTAAGGTAAAAGCACAAATGCCCGACAGTGAACTAAGGGATGACACAGTATTGAAATAAGAATATTCATTGCTATAAACTTAACTGCTAATGTAAAAGATACCTTGGCCATCTATGATTCGAAAGACAAAACTTACATCCACGTAACATGGCTGGATTCAAAATGGGAGTAAGTTGAAGAAAGCAATACTAGCAATAATTTCTAGAATTTTTTTTAAGAAGTTGATATTTTGCAGGTACTTTATCATCTACTTTTACGATAGGTATGTCCTATTATTCGACGTGGTTATAATAGGTTACGATACTTATTTACATACTACAGCAATGGCATTCTTGTTTCCAATTGGTAAATAAAATTTACAAGATAGTGTTAAGAAATTAGTGGAAGACTTAAATTTGGAAACCTCTTTCAAGGGTGGTAGATCTGGGAAAAGGAGGTATAAAAGCTTATTAAAACGTCATCCAGTTCATTCGATCAAAATTTCAGTGAAAATTTGGTAACTCACTCGTGAGATACACATAATAACCATGTTAATGATGAAAAAAGTTATAAATAATTATTTTAAAGTTTTGATCTTTTCACGACAAATTTACGATAAATTAATGTAATACATATGCAGAAATTTGGATCGATTTAATCAATTTGAAAGGGTGATACTGCTAAACTTGATCGTCAAGTTAGCAGTACTAGTACTTAACTTAAAAACTATTAGCGCGACAAAATTGAGTTTTTCACGACAAATTTACGACAAAAAAGCGACAATTAATGAAGTTAACGTTTAATTGAAAATCAAATTTGGTACTGCTAACTTGATGGACGTGTTTATGACTCTTATGCCAGTGTTATGGTAGGATAGTGTTTTGTTTTTTATTTTAATACGGTACTAGCTAGTATCGAACTAAGATTGGATTATGAATACGCCTGTATGCTGTATGCCTCTTATGTTGGAAGATGTTTAATGATATGTCAGTCATTGCTGCACATTGCTCTGAAGATTCGGAAGTTGTTTTAGATTCAACTTCAACCTGAATTAACCAATTCATTTTAAAGCTATTTTGTACATATTTGTCTAAAAGGCCAAAATTTAAATTAGATAACATTTTCCACTAACAAAACGCTTTTTATGTATTTTGACCGATTTTGATGATTTTTGATTCATTGGAAAGAAGAGGCTTGAGAAATGGTCCAATAATCATAAAAACGCAAATCCGAAATATCCTTCCCTCCGAAAACCTCCCCCGAAGTGGTGGAGGTTTAAATTGAACATTTTTTCAAAAGAGTTACGGTTCTCGAGTTAGAGGCACGTTAAAATCTCAAATATATGTATTTTTGCTACGTGGAGAATTGAAAATCTGTGGGTACTACATGAAATACCTAATTATTTGTAGCAACATTTATAATGAACATTTTTTCCTTAGAGTTACGGTTTTCTAGTTAAACCGGTGTTAAAATGGTAACATCTAAAATAATTATGCGTATTTCCGCAGCGATGTTTTGAGAGCTCAATAATAATAAGAATATACACTCAAAAGAATGAAATAAATATTTTTTACACAAAATGAAACCGATGTTATTAGTTGGTGCACAGAAAAATACAAAATAATATATATTCTATTGGTGCTGGTACTTGTGAAGTTGGTGCCAAAAGTTATCAATCTAACTGCAAAACTTCAAAAGTTACAGCACCAATAGAATTAATATTATTTTGTATTTTTCAGTGCACCAACTAATAAAGTCTTTCCAATTTTTTGTAAATAAGGCGATGCTTAATGGAAAATGATCTCCTGACTTTTATGTTTAGGGTTATATAAACAACTTGTCAAATACTACATGTAATTTTCAAACGGAGCAAGAATATCGTCATCGTCAACTGGTTTTATAAGAATTTCAGAGTTAAGACAATGTTACCTATGCTTAGAAAATAATGGTCATTTGTTAAAACATCTCATGTAATTAAGATTGTAAATACTACTATGATTATTATTAATTAGTAGGTATTATATTATACTGATAAGTGCTCTAGCGGCCCCTTTGTCAAAGGTTATAATAATCAGAGGAAATATTGCCATGAAGAAGTTGATTTACTTTTTTGTTAGCTCTTCAGCAAACACAAGAAACCGAGGTATGGTGAAAATCATTTTTTTTATTTCGAAAACCTAAAGAGTCATAATAATGTTGTAAACACGATATAAAAACATCAGATTGTTCAAATTTCTCCTCATTTAACTGACTCTATATCTAGTACTGTTTTCTAGATACTAATGCATCCTAATCTTCTAGACACTATAGGTATAATTGCTTTAATAAATGAAACTTAAATTGAAGGCAACCTATTACTAATATGAGGAAAGTAATCAATAGGCTTTTATATAAATTGGAGAATAAAAGGTTTACCTGAATTTGTGGGTAACATGTCACCGTATATTCGAGAAGGGTTTGTTGGACTGTCTCATATCCTTCTTGAACGTGTTTTCGATTTGTTATACCTCGTACATCTAGAAATAGATAAATTATAAGAAATAGACAATCATATAATGTCACAAAATGTTTCGATCTTTTTCCTCAATACTCGACTCGTCACTTGGAGTAACGAAAATGAATTCCCAACTCAACAACATAACAAAAGAACTGAATTGAAACTAACCGATTTTTTTCTGAATATAACTTCGTTGAACTGTTCCAGCCTTACCAAATTACCGAATAAATAAGCAACATCGAGTGATCAAAAAAAAATCTTCAGTGTGCTTTTTTAGTATTTGATATAATTTCATTACTAGAGTCACATCACAATTAATTACCATTTCATAAAAGAATGGAACATGTTAAGTGCTTCCAGACAACGAAAATGTTATATGCAGATAATAATAATTGAATTTTCATGTTATCATAATAACTGTGATTTTTCTGAATTTTGTTATATCTGCCTTACTAATTAAGCTGTATAATTTTTCTCACAGTCATTTTGCGTTTCATGACTATAAGAATAATGATTTCAATTGACAATGAACAAAAAAGGGTTCAAATACATCAATTAAAAATGTATAAAGGTAATGTTGCTTATGCACATGCCACAGAATAATGAGACGAGTTTTTTTTAAAACAAGCCAATCCAAATAATTCAAACGAATAGAAATTGATAAATGAAGAATACTAAGACCAATAAAGTATTATCAATTATTTTTAGGGATGTGCAAACAGAAGTTGGCTCGTAGCTAGCGGATAGCTAAATTTCAAGGTTTTTAATTTTTATTATTCACTAAAAAATAAAAAAAAATTGTTTGGACAAATCACATCTATAGCTCCAAAATATGTTTGATGATGTTTATTCAAAATAAAACACATATCAGATCTCGTCGAATATGATATCATTGGACAAAATTTCTTGTTTAATGAAAATTATAAAACAACAGTTATTTTTTTGACTCGTAAGATATATAAGTTAAACAAACCTGGATTGAGAAGTAGCAAAAATTTGATACATATGTAGTCGCTGATGTCGAATTTCAATTCTAGTAATTTAGCAGTAATTTCATTGAAATGATCAGCTAGACTGGGTACACCAAGCAATCCTAAGCTAAGTAAATCGAACTTTTGACCATTGTGCAATGTCGTCTCATCAGGCAAATTGTTGTGCATACGATGATGTATGTGATCCAGCACCAACATGTCGGACCAAGAGTTCTGTAATAGCTTCATCTGATCATCCACCTGGAACAGTTTACAATAATATTGAGTATTAGAAAACGTTGTTGCTTGGGGTTGCATGGGTGAAATATTTATAGATACATTTTGATCCAGAATTTATGTTCGTTTGTCCACCAGATGATAGAAACGTTCAGACGTGATGGATGATGTGTGGTGAGTAAGTTTAGGATTTTAGGAATTCCTCCAGTGGCCATATGGGCGAACTATAATAGTATGGATATAACAGTCTTAGTAAAGTGGAAACTATTATTTCTATAAGAAAAATTGCAAATTTTAGGGTCAACTTGCCAGCAGATGTTGAATAAAAATAAACCATAAAAATGCATAACAGAAAAAAAAAGTGGCATGTACGAGTGAAACTCACACCGATGGTTCCGTACTTCATAAATGAAATCATTATTAAATATTTTTTCATTAACATAGATGTAAATCATCATCATCATCATTTTTTTTAAATATATTACTGGTTTTAAAAAAGAGAACCAAGCTGAGAATTAAACTTGAGTCAACAGAATTGAAAGTTGACTGTACTACTGCTGTGGCTAAAAGGCATTCTCAATTCAATGAGCATATTTGTTTTCGTCAGGATGACATATTTTTTGGACTCACTCATGAAGGGTTCCGTACCATCGTATGAGTATCATGATTGAAAAGATACAGCCCCCCTCTAATTTTTATCTTAATTTTATTTTCATTATTTGTTTTTATAGTAGCTATAGTATTACTTACTTTTTTCAAATTTAATGAGACTACCTTTTACGATTCAAAATATACCGCGATTGTTAAGGTCGAGCAAAAAACGCCGAAGAAATAACGTTAGGCCCCCTTTATTTTCAATTTTATTCTATTTGTTGTTAACGTGGCAATAGAAAAAAACATTCCGTAAAGATTTAAACACTCTATCTATTACGATTCATGAGACAGACGGACGGGCAGCGGAGGCTTAGTAATAAATAATAAATCCTAAGAAATGATTTTCTGAATTCAAATTCTTTTCAACTGGTTTAAATACAAAGATCATTTTATGGGCGACCAAGTCATCAAACTATATCCCCCATTTTTTTCTGATTCGACGTTGCTATCTTTGGAAATTAGGGGCAGAAAATCGGATGGACAAAAAAGTTATCTTTCAGGAACGGAACCCTGAAAACAATTGTAGAAGCTTTCTAAAATAATATTTATATATTTATAACATATATAAATCTACCTTATCAAAATTGTTTATTTTTATTCTTATATATTAACATCATACTATTTTTGATTAAAGAAATCATTTAATTCCAACACCTACTCGATAGTATTACATTCTTCCAGGTATAGAATTCGATAACATCCTTTTTTTTGAATTCGGTCGAAAAAAAAAGAAAAAAGAATGATAAGAAGTAATGAATGAAGAAATTTAAAAAGACACAAATGTTAAGGTGACAGAAATGACACCATCGATTTGAACAGTGGGTCCTCGTAATTTTCAAGATAATCGCACCAAGAATCACAGTAGAAAATTAGTTTTCTCGGTCCTGTCCACAGCAAGTTGACAGTTGCCTAACAGATTTATTTATCCACATAATAAATACATCTCTATACATCAGGATAATGTGAAATAATGTATTTCTAACTGTGATTCATCACATGTAGTTGTTAAATAAATAATCGTTCTACACCAAGTCCGAGACAAAACCAGACCCGTGTGAACTTGGCCCAAATTCACAATTCGTTTTCACTTTCAATTATTTGCTCATTTTACATAATCTTTGTGTACACAATCTTTTCGTTCTTTTTTATTCATCGCTCTTTCTCTTACATCGTCACGCAATGAGAAACTAGTTCTGCAAAGGACGGTGTCGAACAATAAGGATTGACCTAAATAAATATTTTTTATAAAAAATTGGACCGACTTTATTAGTTGGTGCGCAGAAAAATATAAAATAATATCAATTATATTGGTACATTGGTAGCATTGCAGTTGTGCAATTGTAGTATTGTAATTAAATAGAAGACTCTTGGCACTTTGGCACCAACTTCACAAGTATCAGCACCAATAGAATTAATATCTATTATTTTATATTTTTCAGTGCATCAACTAATGAAGTCGGTCCAATTTTTTGTAAAAAAATATTTGTTTCACACTTTTGAAGGTAACATTAGTCACGAAACCCATGTATATATGAGAACTTGAGAACATCGACGCGGAAATACGCATATTTTACACTTAACCACTACGGTAAATCGAAAAACCGTAACTCTATGGAAAAATGTTGGCCGTCTCAGATTTTCAATTTTTGAAAGAAATATCGGAAATACACACATTTCAGATTTTAACATTGCTGTTACTCGAAAACCGTAATTTTTTTGAAAATATCTTCAATTTAAACGTTTTCAGATATTGTCCTATCCGTCCTATTTTTAATTCTGCCATCTCAGATTTTCGATTTTCGAGAAAAATTGTTTTTGGAGGTAAGGTGATGTTGGATTTGAGTTAATTTACGCTTTTCAATAAAAAAAAGAATCATCCAAATCGGTTAACGTTTACTAGGCAAGACGTACAATCATACATAAAAAACAGACATATAGTTGACTTGTGTATACCACCTCCGTTTGGGAACACAACTAATTAACAAACAATACTTAATCACAATATTAATCCAACAGAACATTAAATTGTATGATATACCTATCTACTAATAGATTGGAAGTTAGTTTTCAGATAACAAACATTTTAACATTATTTTTCTTAAACTCTGATGAATTCTTTTGTACATAACAACCACCAAATTTTTATTTTATGAATAATTTATGTAATTAAAGGAAAACGGTGTGGGCTCACTTTTTGAATTTCATTTTTATTTCTCTTGATAAGCAAATAAGTACCTATACTACAAAATAGTTAAGTAAAATTTGAAATTTAATACAATCATTGTAAGATTTGTAAGTAGGTAGGTCAGTGAAGTTGGCGGTGCACTTTTCGTGGAGAATAAAACGAATAGTTGCTTAATTTTCCGTTAATTTACCGTTAATTATCCGTTAAGTCAAATATTTTGCCGTAGCATTATTTTTTGAAAAAACTTCGCGTGAAGTTAGCGGTACACCTGGCAAAAAGCAAAGAAGCGAATGTGGTCGACCAACATCAATGATTGGGCAATTTGCCGTTAATTAACCGTTAATTATCTGTTAAGTCAGATATTTCGAATTTTTCATTTTTTCCAAGAAAACATAGGTGTATTGCTAACTTCGCGTGAAGTTAGCGGTGAACCCCTGTAAAAAACGACGAAATAAAATGCCCAGGGAGAAATTAACAATTGTGTAATTTTCAGTTAATTAGCCGCTCATTATTCGTGAAGGGATATATTTTGCTTCTCTATTTTTTATTGAAAAAATGAGGTGCACCGCTAAAATCACACGAAGATGGTGGTGCACCTCCTAAAAAACAATCAAGCGAATGAAGTGGACCAGAATTAATGATTAGGGAATTTGCCTTTGAATAGTCGCTCATTATTCGTGAGGTGAGATATTCCGCTGCTCCACTTTTTATTGAAAAAACATATTTTTAAAAATTTTACTTGTAAAAAGTTGTTTTTTTTACTTTACAAGATGGATTTCAAACTTTTGAAAGGTTTTTACTGTTAAATGTTTAAAGTCACAATCTACTTTTGCCTATATTTTGTCATAAATGAAAACCTGAAAACTTTACAATATATAAAAAATCAATTGAAGTCCTGAGGCAGATAATAAGCATTATAGAAAGCTTGACGTAACTAAAGAGTTAGCAAATGCCATTCTTACTGTAACCCCAAATAAAGATAAGATACCATAGTAGATACCATGTATGTACATATTATATTTTATAACTACAGATATATTGATATACCTAATACGAATAAATTAATTTGATGGTTTAGATAATTTTCTACTGAGTTTTTACAATAGGTTCATAATTAGGCGGCAATGTCGGCAATGAAAATTGATTACGAATTCAACATCTCCAGGAATGTAATTACCAAATAAGGCCGAAAACTATATCAATACATTTTGAGCTCTATGAAATAGCGAGTGTATGCCTCAGTTTATAGACCGTAAGTGTCTACATGTGAGTAAAGAGCTAAAATGTGTCGATATTGCAAGATGAGCCTAGGTTATTCTAAATCCCTCTAGAAATTCCCTGAAGGACTTGTGTGAATAGGTAATAGATAGGAAATCGGCAACCACAGGACTTCAAGTGAAAATTATTTGACAAAGAAGAAATATTTAATTCTTCTCATTACCCTTGTAGGATAAATTGTTGAAATCAGTTAGATGAAATAGAAAAATACGAAATAATATTAATTCTATTGGTGCTGGTACTTTTGGAGTTGGTGCCAAGAGTTTTCTATTTAACTACAATTGCACAACTTTCAAATTTTAACATCGATGAAACTCGAATACCTACCGTAGGTCTTTTGAAAAATATTCAATTTAAACATTTCTGGATATTTTCTTATCTTTAATTCTGCCGTCTCGGATTTTCGATTTTCGAGGAAAATTGCTCCCTCGACCCTCTTTGGGGGCGGTATGAAAGGAGATTTCGGATTTCAGTTTTCATCAATATGGGACCATTTCTCAAGCCTCCTCTGTCAAATCATCTAAATCGAAGCACATTAGTTACTATGCAAAAGTTGCGAACATATTATACCTATATATAATACTTGAATAATTAAATAGGTAAAATTGACAAAAGAATATACATGTATACCTATTATGAATGAAACCATTTGTGACTCTATTTTTCAAGAAATATAAATACGTAAGTACTTGATATTTGAAAGGTTTTGAGGAATCCACAAACGATTCACATTAGAAATGCATTTAAAGTAATTAGAATGTGGAGAATTTTAAAATTATTCAATAATATGAAGAAAACATTATTTCCTCATTTGCAGTACGGTTTCCATTTAATTAAAAATCTCTTGTTGATGGTTTTGAATCGTTGGTAATGAAGAATTTATTTATTATTTCTGCTTTTGTTTGTATTTTCTAGAAAAAAGAGTCAACATCTTCACAGATTAATAAATATTATAATAGATTCGATTCAATTTCAAATGGCTGGTGTGACCAACTTTTTTTTAGAGTTCCAATACAATCAGGCATGTTAATAATACATTTCTTATCAAGGCGAACTGTCTAGCTAGAATGTGAATGCACAGAGATAGAAAGTATGAAATTTTAATTGAACTTTGAGCTTTTTCCCCGAAAGGCCCTTTGTAAGGATGATCCAGAAATGTACTTTAGACCAGACTCAAGTTTCATAGAACAAACAGAGCCAATTGCGCAGCAACCATTGCGAACAAGATATTCATCTTGTACTATACGCATAAGGGTGTATGGGAGAAGTACCTCACAAAACAAAAAAGAAAGCAACAAGAATTGCTTCCGTTTGTGAGAGAATCTTGGCAAAGAGACAGGCCAATGGTTGAGATTATAATTTTTTTGGGCTCAGGAAACTCTGAACCGTAAACGACTGTTAAATACTGGCCATCAAAAATTTTACACGATTACAATATGTACTTTCCTTAAATAGTTATAAGGGGTAGTGGTAAGAAAGTAAAAACGTGTTTTTCAATCGATGCCAACAATCAATAACTATTAAGTCACGTACAAAAATTAAATTTCTCACAAAAGATTGGCAGGTAATTAAATATATCGAAAAATCCAGTAAAAAATTTCATGTTGAAAGCTTAACATGTGCCACTCTGTATGCGCCTAGTTGTCTATTGCAAAGTTGCCGCTTTGAGCACCATCGTCTACGAACAAGTAACACAACCAACCGCACTGTCCGCATCTATATACCTACTATTAGTTGTGTTGGAAGGAAGTTAAGTAAGCCACTGCCAGTGGGTCAAGACCAACGTAATATAACTATTGCATAACTCGACAAGAGCATTTAATTCTATGGCAAAAATGGAGAGTGTTCCCGATACAACATGGGAACAATGGAATGTTTAGCTTTCGATCTCTACAATGGTTATTTAGAATACAGAGCATTTCGCGATTCACTCTTTAACGATTATGCGTGGAGATTATAATGTTCAAAAAATGCGTCAGTATTGATCCAGTCAAACTTGAATTTGTGTGTTTGGACAGAAAATTCTGAAGACAATGTTAAATTAAATATTTCAATCGGATTTTTGTAAAGAAGATATTGAGAAATATATTAATGGAAAAAACTTATTTTTTCGCATATAACAAACTGTTCACCTACACAAAATTAAATTCTATTTATGTTGAACATAGTTAATAATACAAATAATATAAAAGCTACAGAATGGAGTGGGTACAAGAAACAGGCACGGCTTCCATGAATTATTTAAATGTTGGCTGAATTTGGTAAACCAGCATTGCTCAATATCAATGTTCGAGTTGGATTGTTATCTGGGTCGGGTTTGGCATTTTGTGTTCGTTCAATCGTTCACTCGATTGCATACTGTCTCATCAGTGGCGGCACATAAGGATACAGCATATTGTTGTAATAAAACAAAAATACAACCAACCGTACTCATAATCGAAACTTAGTAAGCTACTAAATTAAATGCGGAGGTTTATGGCTATCTTGATTCTGGAACACAAATATATGGTAGGACAGTGTTTTGTTTTTTATTTCAATACGGTACTAGCTACTACCAAACTAAGATTGGATTATGAATACGGCTGTATATTATTTATATCTTGGTGAATATGGAAATAGTAGGTAATTTGAATAATTAATTGAATAAGTCATTTGAGATGATAACATAGAATAGATAGGTGGAGAATTAGATAAAAAAGATAACCGTATCGTGTAATACCTAGGAACGCACCATGTTCATGGTCCATGAAATAAAAATCAAATTAATCTATTTAAAAAAATAACTATTTTTTACGGATCTCGTAGTTAAAAATGGTGCAAGTTAAAACTATAAAAAATCTCATAAGCAATTTTCAAGTAAGTAACTCATCTAAAAGTGATTTATAAATAATAGATATAATTGTAACAAATTTCGCTTCTTAATTTCATTAGTGAAAATTGATATTTTTGGAAACGGAGATTAAGAAAATTCAATATTTACACGAAAAGCAAAGTTCCACAAGAGTTCATATAATACACATTTTTGGGATTTTTCCGACTATCTAAAATGTTTTTACATGTACCTACCCACGCACAAAAAAACAGTATATAAAGGAGTATTTTTCAATTTAAATAACTTTTTCTTAAATGCAGATCTATTTATATTGCTTTAATCTACAAAAATCATTTAAACCCAATTCAACAATTAATTTATAAATGCCTAGGTATACTAAGTAGTTGTTGTTCTAAGTTGTAACGCAACCTACGTCATTTTGTTTTAACTTAGGTAAACCTGTGGCAATCGATGGTAAACTAGGACAAGCGTTCCTCGGTGTTGAGTGGATCAAGGATCATTTAAATTCGACATGGATCATTTGAATTATAAAAAAGATTATTACTGAAGGTTGTTTTTAGAATAATCTCCGATAGTTATTTGTTGTAATAAAAACATCATTTTATTAAATGACAAAGGGACTGTTTTATCATTTTTTTAAATTAAAAAGGAAGATATTTGAACGCGGTCCATTATTCATAGATTTTAATTCTTACGGATGGGTCAGTAATTGTTATATTGATATAAGTGTAAAAAATAAATTTGATTCGAATGCAGATAATATAAGGGTCTTTGGGTTATTCCTGTATTGTTTTCTTTGTTATGAGGGAGGCCCACACAGTTAATTTGCAGAACATAACCTGTCAATTAATTTGATTTTTTCAAGAACTCCCCAAAAAGGAATTTTACAATTCCATTAATTATTGTCTACAATAATTTTGATGATTCTATGTTCATTCGAAAAATGAGACTGTTATCGTCACAAGTGGTAGAGGAAGAACTGTTTGTCGTTTAGATATCGCCATTAAATCTGCTATTAAAAAAATCAGGGTGCCACTTGGAGAGTTGTTGCTGCCTACTAAATTTTGAAATCACTGAATATACAAAAGAAAAATATATTTTTGATGTTTTAGATTACTGAAGTAAAATAATAACTTTATTCCATCATTTACATTCTCCATATACCTTTATTCAATTTTATTGATCGACTTAGAAAAAAACTTGATTATAATGATTCTACTTAATTGTAAAAATCGTACGAATTTTGAAATTGGCGCAAATAGTCTTTCTTCTACATATACTTAGCGGAAACTTACTATCTTGCATAACTTCTAAACGAAAAGGTAACGAAAAAAGCTTATGGTCTCACGAATTTTCGTTCCATTTTTCCCTCTAATTACCGACGATAGCAAAGAAAAAATCTGGTGAACATATATATAACTGATTAGATATTTAAAAAATATCTGGCGTGTTCACTCGACGACATTCCTACCATAAAAAGTCAGGTTGGAAATATTAATTTTCATCAGAGCATAACATAGAAAGCAAGAAAGAAAAACATGCCGTTATTCTAGTCAAGTAATCCGTTTTTCAGCTATAACACAGGAACTATTGGAACCATAGTGCTCTTGTGCCACAGGAGGGCACTCTTGGTATCCAACAAACAAAAAAAGAACGCAACCCAATTTTGGACTCACTAATTTTGTAATTCTAGCAGATACCAAATGAAAGGACATTAGTTTATATTCTTCAATAGATTTTGTTATCAACATGCAAATATTGAATTTATTTTAAATTAATATACTCACTTTGAGATCCTTGAAAAATATTGAATTTCTTGCCCAATCAACTTGAGAAAATAAATTTTGGTCTAACACTTTACACATAAGTTCAAATAAGTCTACTTCGCACTGGTTATATGTTTGATTTTGCAATAGTCCATATAATGAATTTTGCCATTCCCGATCATCAATACCTTGAATAAAGTCCTTTAGAAGAGGTGACACTTTACTAGAGGGCGGAACACTGCTGCCCGGCGGTACGACAGTCTCAAATTGGAACACTTTCGGACTAAGTGAATGCGGCGATGTGGTGGTGGAATTCGCCTGACCCCACAGCCTACTATTGTTTTCCTGGTTGTTGCTCATCACCAGCGAATTCGTCGGCACGCCGACAATTTGAAGGGCGGGCTGTTGTTGGCTGCCCTGTTGTACCATTGCCGAATTCACCTGGCCCAAGGCAACGGCTATGGGACTGGGCGATGAGTCAGGTGATGACGTTAGCGATGACACTTGTGGTATCTGGATCTCCTGCTTGATGTGGATGTTGCCGAATGGCGACGTTCCCGGCTGATTGTTGTACATATCGCCGCCCAACGAGCCCCGCAACGTTTGAGCGGCCAATTGTCGCTGTCGCATTATTTGTAACTTTCGCGCTCGATCCCTTTTATACATTGGTCCGAATTTATTTCGACCACCTCTCATCCGATCTGCTCGTACCGCTGAAACAGAAAAATATTATTAAGTAAAATAGCTTTTAGATCTTTTTTTCTACATGCTAGTGCTAAATTAACATTGTGGAATAACGCAAAAAATGTGGCGAACATGAATATTTGCTCGAATTGATTGGACCTACATTTAGGTATATAAAATCTGAAACTTATGGCAACAATATCACTAAATAGCGTATAAGCCTGTCTTTAATATCAATATTATGACACAATAAAGGTTGAGCAATACCTATTTATTGTCTATGGGGGGGCTTTTATTTAAACTTCCGACATCCTATTGCAGTGATTATCAAAAATCATGTCGACAATTTACCTAGTAATTGAAAAGACTGAAAATAGAATAAAGACTGACCAATAAAATTAATAAATATATTTTTGCCGAAAATAGGACCGATTTGTAGTCGTTATCGCAATGAGAAATACAAAATAGTATTAATTATATTGGTACTGGTCATTTTGAAGTTGTGCTTTTAAAGGTAGAGATAATTCTTTTGGGCATCAACTTCACAAAAGTACTAATACCAATAGAATTAATATTACATATGTTTCAGTGCATCTCAACAAGTAGGTACCTGATTAAACATGAATATCATCTATTTGAAATAAAATTGATCTAAATATTCAAAGCTCACATTTATTCATACGACTTATCGTATAGAGAATGTAGACAGTTTTCAATCATTCATGTCAATATGAGTTTTTCGTTTTTCACTTTCAGTTTTTCTCCTTCAAATATTTTACTCATTATAAAATATCTCATCAACCAAAAACAATCAAGTATCTATAAGATATTTATTTATTAATAGATTGAATGAATATTGCACATTCAACTTTTTTCGAACATAAAATCATAGACATCACCAAGCTCTCAACTAATATATATCTATCTCATTTACTCAACTTGAACAAAAAATAAAACAATGTAATAAAATGTTGCTGGTATGTGGTTCTTTCTTTATTCGAGATGTATATTAAAGACAAGGCTACATTTAGTTTTCCAGAAGATGTTCAAGTATATAAAGCCACAACATGGAACAGAACACACACAATTATTATTACACGAACAAGGAGTGAATACTAAATGATGTGTTTGTTGGTTGGCCTTGAGAAAGTCTTCTATAATTATCACAAATAAATTCACACGCACAGTCTTCATCATCCATTCAAGATAGTTATTCGGTTTTTAATTTACGCAATACTTCATTAAATTCAGTTCTAAGAGCATAAAAAATAACCCAAGTGCGTGTTACGAAACTTGTGTGTAATGTGGGGGTTTGGTAGAGTTTGCAGATAAAAGTTAATTATTTTTTAAAATTTAAAAGGCGACATACATGTTCATTAATATGGCAATTCTAGATTTACCTAATAAATTAAAGGTGGACATACTTAGTGTAACATAAAAGGTCACAGAACACAGTTTTAAACTGGCTCAAACTACTGCTCGAACACCCTTCACCCTTGAGTATTAAGTAACCTTAAAATATATAATCAATTAGTTCGATGCTATTTAGTAAACGAAATGATAGATGTCCATAATATCATTGGGTAATAGCAGAAACAAAAGATAGGTTATGTTATATTATGTCGACTTTCTGATTACTAATCGGCAGACTATGTCAATTCTGTGGACACGACCAATACTGACATAGTCTGCAGATGAGCACGCTGCTCTATTTTCGATAATATTACCTGTCATGAAATGTAAGTGATAATTACCGAATAAATAGAGATAAAATAAATTAAATCATTATAAAATTCTTCTGATAGTGGGTGCACGTGTAGATATGCTGTGCAAATTATTTCAAGACAAGACAGACAACTGGGTTACACAATGTTAAAAGTATCCCATTTAATCCTTATCTCTTTCTTCTATCTTCTATTTCAACAGCCAACATGTTCTCGGCATTTCCTTATATACCTATTTATTATATTTGCAACTAATTTTAAATTGACATTTGAGACTCAGCGCGCTGGTTATAAGATCTATGTAACCCACGATATTTCAACACTTAAATACATAGTTGCTAAGCAGTAGGGCCATACATTGAATACAATTTTAAAGGTGATTGTTGATGTTTTACAAAATAATAGCCAGGACACCAAATGCACCTAGGTCATTTTAGTTATTCTATTCTCACATTTTTTTTTCAACATACCTCCATTTTGTACTTCTTAATAATGGAAATACTGGACGAATTTGAGTCATATTCCGTCCCAATTTGGTACACAAATCAGTCGTATCATAAGGAAAGTCGGTAAATAAGTGTGATGGACCAAATGAAAGCTGTCTAAAATTAAAAGCAAATTTCGGAATGTGGTCCAATAATAGTAAGCTAAATGCCGATGGAAACATATTTGATATTTTGCGGACTAAATTCTACATAAATCTGTATGATGTCGTGTAATCGTACTTTAATGGCACAGCTTTGCTTTTGCACGCGAATATTCATGTCAATTACAATACAAATGTTAATAAATATGTAATTATAAGTACGTCCCAAACAATAGACCGACGTGGGATTATATGCATCGGAAATGAATATGTGAAGTAGTATACCGAACCTAAACAGTCTTGGCAAAGATTATCACGCTACCTGATCAAGTAGGTCATCCACAACACAGTAACGTAGTAGGAGAACTTCAGAACAAAAACATCTGGGAATATTGACTTATAATATCCCTAGAGCTTGAATAATTTCCGTAAATTAAGGTGGATTTTTTTAAAACTTCCCGAGGCCCTAGCAGAGAGAAATTTTCTTAAAAAAACTCGCAACTGAGAAAAAAATTACGGAGAATAATTCAAGCTTCCGGGAGATTCGGTACGAAAATTTTATACCCAAAAGTAAATATGTACAACTTTTGACAGTTTATAAATAAATATTTGTCAAAAATAATCTATGCTTGTTATTCTGGCATCTGCACGTGACAGCTGTCAAGCCAGGGAAATAATCAATTATAAATTTTGTGGCAGAATGTTTTTTCGAAAAATTCAGGTTGTCGCCATAGTAACCTGTCAAAATAAAAGCATCTGATTGGCTTAAAACAACAGGTATCAAATTTTCATTAGAATTTCTGAGATGAACTAGAAAACAGTTTCTCAGATCTGGTTCATAATTATTCAGAAAGCAAAAAGTTTAAATTTATTGACATAGGTACTCAGGAAATTGAAACCAACGGAAGACAACCTATGGAAATATGGAATATGATAATCCATAAATTACTTTATCACCCATTGCTCAAAATATTTACAAACACGAAAACTGGAACAGGAGTGAAAAAAATCAACGTGCCACTTAGGTGATACCAAGTGTTTTGATAATAAACCAGAATTATTCGATAACTATTATTGCTAGTTCCACGTAAATATTTTTAACATGAAACAATAATTTAAAGACATTTATGGATAAATTTGCAACCACACTACTGAGCATTGCGTACAGTAGGTACATTAGTTATGGGTTTTCTGGAAAAAATAAAATGGCATAGCACGCAGGAGCGCCTACATAGCAGGTTGGACATAATATGTTACATGAATTACAATGGAGATAATAACTTGTGACATGAATTGTGAGAAATTAAAACGACAGTGGAATAACATAGCGCAACACATATCACAGCATATAAAAAATCGAGCAAACAAAAATAGGGACAACACATGATCATGTACCTCAATAAAACACTTTGTTTAAAAATAAACTCTGCAATTTTTAATAGAAAGAAAATTTGCGGCTTCAATAACCCTAGGTATCTATCTCATTTATAATAAATCAATCATGAAGTCAACTTTCATTTACAGAGATATATAAAGCCATCATAGTGTATGAAAATAGAAACCCAGCTCATATAGTTTCAGTTTTACGAGAATTACCCAATGTAGTAAATGTTAAGAAACAATGGCGGACGCCAAAGTATTTTGTAATCAGCTGAAAAATAATTTGAATGTCCACATGTTTAGTTTAGTAGACGCACCAATTTACAATTTTGACGCAATAATGTTTTAGTGTTTCGGAATAGTGCGTGGAAATTCAATTTCCAACTAATGGTAAGTAAGTACTTTCGAAAATATAAGAAACAGGTCATTGTAATTATGTAGATGGGTAGTAGTTTATGATATTTTCACTTTGAGAAAAAACAGGACCGACTTTGTTGAAACCTCTACTTGATAGCAGGTAATGTTTGTTAATTTTATTGGTACATATTACGATTACAATCTCAGGTACCTTTAACTCCGAAATAACAACGGTATGGTTACGACATTCAAGATTCTACTTCCCAGTAGATCTCAATTTGAACTCAGATAAGGACAATCAATAAGGGTTCTGGCCTATGTGAATATAGAGAAAAGTTGAATTTCATTATATACCTAAATTAAATTGATTGTAATTTACATTTCATTGCTTTTTTCCAACAAAGTTACTGACGAAAGCTGAGAATTTTGAAATTCTTCTATTTTTTCAATTGATAAAAAATGATTTTGATAAAAAACCTAGTCAGGATGTCAAATTAATAAATTAATTCAGTCAGTGTCTGGGTAGCAGGATCCACAATAAGAGTAAATCTCGAGGTAAATTTTAACTAGTACACAGATCGCTCCAAAACTGATACTGCTGGCCAAGTCGAACTAAAAGCGTTAAACTCATATCGGGAAATGTACTTGGTAAGGGAATGTCGCATGGCTCTTAACAGAATAGGTAGTCAAAACAAACTAACCCATGCCTGGGTTCCAGGGCATCAAGTAATCAAAGGCAATGATAACGCCAAGGAAATTAATCCGAATAGCATAACAAGGGTTAGAAGCTTTTGCAATATTTTTATTGAATAAATTCATCATATTACACCTATATGCGATGATGTAATGCAATACAGGATGAAGTATTTGCTCAGCGTGTAATTGTGTTCATCGTTGGTAGTAATAGTATTACCTATTTATTTACTGTTGATGAAATTTATTTACATTTGAACATATTTTTACAGTAGAAATCTTCACAACTGAAATTACCATTCCTAAAAAGCTCTTAGCCCAAACTTTCACGCGAAAAATGCACAGTCAATGTCGAGAAACAAAAAAACTGGTGGGGATGATAAAAGGGCACTTCAGTGCTGGCTTAGGTTTAAGACTCACATGTCAACACATGTATAACATCGGCCTGGCAGATGACAGCCTTCTGCCACATAGAAGAGGAAATCACAATGCACATACTTTTTGAGTGCATTGGCCTGGCTACAGCTTCGCAAACTCGGGTAATAAATATCATCTAAATCGGAGTACATTTACTATGGAAAACGGGCGGACAGCCAAAAAAAAGCAGTCTTACAACCGAATTGTATACCTTCTCCTTTTTTGAAGTCGGTCAAAAACCGAAGTTAGTGAAGGAGTCTATATCTAGGTTAACAAGTCTGCTAAAAAGTATAAATCTAGATACTGACCACTAACTGAATGGAGAACCACAAGACATCTGAGAAGATCAAAGTATGATAGAAGTAAATAAATATTTTTTGAGGGGATGGGCATGTCTAATTGAGTTTTTTTTTTGGGAGCAATTCTCAATACTCCTTTCTCAAATGAAAGAAAAATGATCAAAATCGGAGCAAGTTTACTATGCCAAAGTCGCGAACATCCATATAAAAAAACATCCAGACATAGAGTCCGTTTGGGTTCGTCGGTCAAAAAGCCCTCCATCTACAATCTACCGTACATATATGTACATCAGACATGTTCATAAAAAATATTGTATTCGACTCTAGGGACTATGGAGATTCAACATATTTTTTTAGAAGAATCCAATGTAAGACTCTCACACCAGCTTTACAAAATATAATGTAACATCCCCTTGTTTCTCTCTAATTCTAACGTGACCTAGTTTTGGGCACGTGCCTGGCAACTAATAACTTGCCCAGTTTGCACGTACGATGATTATAAATATGCAGAGAGTTATTCGCCATCGCTCTATTACAGCATTCAAATTAGCCCGAGCTGAACTATGAGAAAAGAAAAGACATATAATTTGCGAAATAGGTGGGGGAGAATAATCAGTTTGATGTCAAGCATATGTTACTACTATGTAGCATAAGTTTAACTACTAACGAGAAGGCAGGAAGTTCAGATGTTGCTAATTCACCACAGGTGGCTGAAATGGTACATACGAACAGATAAAACTCATGGTTAAATAGAACTCAACTAGCAGAAAGTGGGTGAGGTTCGAGAAAATATCGATAAGGATAGTTTTCCAAATATGTAGTTTTGTTTTTGCCACAGTTGGGACATAATGCGAGCTAAATATTTCAAAATAATCTTAAAAACGCTATTGCAAGATCAAAAAATTCATGAAGTTAAGTATAAAAGCAAAATTTGTTGCTACTCCTAGATGGAATTTACTTTCTGTTAGCAACGATACAGTAATTAAGAAATAATAAATGAGAAAGACAGCTTAAAAACAAAACGTAATAATTTTGGCCAGGCAAATCACTGAATTGAGAGTCGAAGTGTGAAAACGGGGAAAAAACCTCTTTAATATGATGACGCATATTAACTAAATGTTTGTGTTTGTGAAATGATCTTTCTACATTTATTATTGACATATAACATTAAAACGGGTTTTTAGATATTGATGTTTCTTATGTTTGTAGTCTCTTTGCCAACCCGACATCAATCGCATCGTAGTAGTACATTTCGCAGCGACCTAAATTTACACTTAAGTGCAATTCGACATACAGAAGCCAGATGAGATGATGAGAGTTTCATAACAAAATGTATATACATCTGCAAACATGCCATGCTGAAGCCTATATAATTCAGATAAATTTAAACTTACTAGAGAATTAGTGAAGACCAAATTTTCATTTACAAATTGGATTGGTGTAAAGTGCGCATTTTCTAAGAATATCTTGTGGCTAATATAAAGGTACATGCAATGTATTTGTCAGTTTATTGATCGATCTTTCTGAAATTGAAAATGGCTCAGACAAATCACATTTTCTATTCAACTTCAACGCGACTAGCTTATAATCTAAAAAGCCAAAAAAGAGCGAGAAAATAAATTTTCATTTTCATATTTTTAATATTTACAGAGAATGTTTCTAGTAGTATAAAAAGATATTTTCAAATTACCTAAATTAGGTATTTCAGAAAATTCAGCGAGAAAGTTCTCAATTCATAATCTTTGCAACACCTTCGTTGAACCTTACCACCTTACTTCACCGCCCTAAACCGGAAAGTAAATCAGATTACGCATGCTCGTACTCTCTAAGACATTATAAGACATGATGAGTTGCGGCAATTTGGGTTTTTCTATACCTAATAGATAATTAGTTCATGATATTTGTGGCTTCTGTAATTTAATGCCATCCATCATGATGGAATAATAAACACAAAAAATAATTATACTTGAGAACAAAAGTATTCAAATATAATGTGTTATGCATATTGAACTTATCTAAAAGTTTCAATAATTTTATTATATTTGTAGATTATTATATAGCTTGTACATACATACAAATGTAAACTGTGAGTATGACAATGACAGAGAATGCGAAACCTTAATCAATTTAAAATAACAACTGCTGGTTCATAGAATAAAAAATGTCATATTGTTGAATTGAAACATAATATGAGCAGCTCTATTTTTCCAAATCAGGTGTCCTACACATAAGCACAGAGGCGAAACTTACAATCAGCAAATTCGTAAATTCTACTCGCCTTCGCCTCATTGTGACATATACCATAATCATCCTTCACTGAATTTAACATATATATTGACACATTTGTAGCATGAACTAATATTTATTATCATTAATAAGTACAATTTTATTTAGTTCAAAGATAGAAATTCTTCACATACTGAAACACAGATTTCCAATATAAGTTGTCTATTATATAGTACTGCAAAGAATGTGGCTAATCTTCTTAAATGCGACAATAAAACTCATCCACTTCCGGGGAATAACTTTATGTGTTGCTAGGTTATTTTTTTGAATATCCAAATAAAATAAAGTACGTGTAAGAATAGTAGAAAATATATATTTTAAAGTCAGTTCACTTGCAATGTATTAATAAAAATATCTGTGTTTTTTTCCTTTCTTCTAGCTTAAGGTTATTTAAATGTATCATTCGGGGGCTACAAGAAAGTGGCGAATGGTGATAAACTGATAAATACGGCAAAATGGCTGGAGTTTCAAATCTATTTTATGATTTTATTACATCGTCCGCTCTTTCGAACTGTTCAATATCAAGTGAACCGATCGCCGATCGGTCCGTATGGCTGAATACTCCACAAACCGAATAATGGTCTAGTTACCAGTTCTTATAAAAGAATGTAGTGAGAAAGAAAGTAATAGTTGTAAAAGCATAATCGAACTTTAATGCTCTTATTACCTTATATGGGTCAATGTCGCGGTTATATCATGATCAAGTAAGAGTAATAAGAAAGTGACTCGGTCGTAGTGAAAGGTCTAATGACTTCAATGAATCTTGACTTAGATTCTACAATGATATTATGTAATCGAAGATCGGTTTCCACAGGTAACTAAGTTTGATGCTTACTTGTTTATTTCAATGTTTCGGAATGTAATTTTAAATTTATATATCGATCCATTATGTTTTTTTTGTTTAATTGAGTATTTATTAAGGAAAATTGTTTATTTTCAATGTCGACAACAAAATCGAAAATATGTTGATATTCATGAATCATGTTTACCAAAAGTATACCGGAGTGGATGAAATTTTGAAAAGTGAATCGAACATTCAACGACAACAATCCCCTTCTTCAAAATTAAGCACAATGACCAGTCGCTTAATGTGTGTATCTAGATTATCTACACATCCATGATTTCTCTTTAACCCAGTTTTTTCCGCTATTTTTCCGGCTATTCTAATAACTATCTTCATCTCTGATGTTTCCATAATACCTATGACGTATATTTTTTACGTTTCAGGTCTTGTCTCTGCCGTGTTTGTCAGTATATATTTCTTATAGCATTTTTGTAAATTAGGGCTTTTGCTTCTTTTGGCAGACGTTCGTTTCAAAATATCGTGTCATAAGTTATGCGCACGGGTTCTGCCTCCTGTTGCCTCAATACCTTCTTATCTTCCATCTCGCCAACTACTAATTTATATCTCAGAGATTTAATTACGTATGTAGTTATTCTTGGGTCTTGATCCAAGATTCTTGAACATCGATATTGTCATACCCAGTGTTTTAGCGAACATATTAAACGAAACCTTTGAAAATGATCTTCATTTCTACTTCTTAGTTTTCGATTTTGTCCTCTCTCTTGTCGGTATAGGTACTGCAAGTTTGTTGTCAATCTTTGCCTTTATTCTTTAATAATTTAATAATTTCTTCATAGCGAAAACACAATATTCTTATTTCGATCAATTTACATTAAATTTATCTTGTTGATTGTTCGGTCACATAAAAATCCTTGTTGTTCGTAAGGTAGAGTGATTTGGTATTTTAAATGTATTCCTTTGTAGCACCTGGGTACATTGTTATCGCGTTTCATGAAAAGTAGGACTTGTTTACCACTCATTGGGAACTTTTCCACGTTAAAAAAATATTTTTTAAAAACCATCGACTTATAAATCTATCGTTTGCGTACGCGAAGTTAGTCTTAGACCTTTTCTATTTCTGAGCTTATTTAGTGCCTATATTACGCCGGTGTCATCTAATGAAATACTATTATTTAGTCGTAATGTCTGTTTAAGACAAAATGTTTCCCTGGGTTTCAGGTAGTTTTTAGGAATGAAATAAGAGGAACCTTCAACGACAAAAAATTCTCAAAGAAAGTACAATAAACAATAATCATGCATCATAATAAATGATAAATAGATATGGCAACATTGCATTTTAATTACGTTAGCCGACCCAACAACCTACATCACCGATCGTCTCTCGTGTGTTACGGCATACCCCGTTCGAACATTTCTATATTTTTCTCTTCTATCTCATTGTTTCTTTCTATATTATGAGTCAACTTCTCTCTGTCTGTGTGAATGCTTATTAAAACGACAACTGCGAATTGTGGGACATGTGGACAAATTATACGCGGTATACATACAAAATACAAATATTTAACCATATCTACCACTTTCTGTTTCATTCGAATTCAGTTTTAGAATTTATAATACAAGATAATCGGCTGGTGTATTAATATTAGAATGTTATCAAGCAAAATGCTGATTTTCAAGACGGGTTATTTTCAAGCATAAAGTACGAATATCACAATGCAATTTTTCGCTACATCTAACCTGGAAGGACAATTTTCGATCATTGATTTTCGTGACGAGAGAATAACTCTTCAAATTGTGTCATACTTGGAGCAAAGATTAGAAACTTAGCAATTCTTCGAAACCATGATTTACTTTACCACAATATTAACAGGCAGTCTACGTCATGATTCTCCCAATCAAATCATCTTTTCAAACTAGAATATTTAAAAACTGACGTATTCTACTCCTCCCCATGATTAAATTTTGTCGATTGGAAACATTAACAACATATTACTGTTATTTCATTCGATTTTATAGTTACCTAAATAGCAAAAGAGATTTCATGTTCCGCTAAACCATTGTAACTTTGGGAATTGGCTCATAAAGTAAGTAATAATAAAACGAAATAAAATATTATACGTTTTTGTCACACTAATTCAGAAAGTTTATAATAAATTTGTCGTCCGCACACAATAGTTTGAAAAATGTGATTTCCGCATTTAACTCCGAACAAAAAACCATTTAATAAAAAAATAACTTTTCAATGGCATTAGAATAATTTAATGTATTATACAGTATGACAAATTTTAACCATTCCCGTGATTTTATTTTCTGTGAAAAATGTCTTAGTCAAACAAGCAGACACTGAATGAAATGTTCCATAAGTGTTCCCGCTAAATTAATCATTGTGACTACCTACTTAGTTTTTCAATTGTTTTGTTGAACAAAAATAATGTATTTATTATAATCGATAGCGAATAAGCAATTATTGAAGAAAATAGAAAATAAATCAACAAGCGAATGCTAAATTTTTCCTCATTTTTTGACCAAATACGTATGCATTTATACGTATATTCGCCCGTTTTTTCAATGGCAAGAAAAATGCTAATGCTGAGACTTACAGCATGTTCCTAAATACAAACCATTAGCCTGGACAGGGTTAAAATGGCCGTGGAAAATTGACAGATATGCAGACTCAATATAGGAATATGACATTGACTGATGATATAATTTAAGCTTGGTCAAGCTAATAGTTTGTATTTAGGAACATGCTATTAATGAACTTTTCAAAACCCAATACCTCATACTCCAAAATATTTCACCAAATTGGAAGCATTTTTTTTAAAGAAAGTTTTTTCTGGGAAAATAAAAGATCATTTCCTGCCATACTTAAGTCAGGTATTTTTCAACACTGTTTCTGAGGAACAGCACTTGGAGAGTGTAAAATTGTTACAGCGATATTTTGAAATTTTTGAGTTTAGGTGAACGTTTGTTCAACGATTTTGATAACTACTAAAATGTGAAATAATTTATTACAAAAGAAAGACGGACTCTGTTAGTTTGTGAACTGAAAATTCAAATTAATTTTAATTATTAATTAATTGTATCGGTGTTGGTAATTGTGAAGTGGTGTAGCTGTGAATAAATAGAATACTTTTTGATTTTTTCATCGTATAAAGTCGGTAAAAAATATTCATTTCACATTTTTTTGAGTGTTCCAATAGTATTGAGGATTCTTGAACTTACTCTTATATTCAGTGATTTCAAAACATGGCGGTAACAATCCTGAACAAAATGTTCTAAATATATTTTTTTAATGCTTATAGATAATATTTCCCATTTTCTCTCTCTAAAGTAAAAATAATGATCAAAATCGGTGCACGTTTACTACGCAAAAGGCCCATATATACAAAAAACAAGCATATATATAGTTTTTCGCCTTCTTCGTTATGACGAAGTCGGTCCAGCTTTATTAGTTCGTGCACTGAACTATACAAAATATTATTAATGCGTGGCAGTGGTCTTTTATCTACCTTTAACTTTTCTCCGCCCTTTCAAAGTTACCGGTACCAATAGAATCAATATTATTTTGTATTTTTAAAATTATGAATATTATAAATTTAACAATCCAGTAATTTTCAACTCTCATTTGGTAAATTTATTAGCTACACTTGTGGATTTTGTTACAGCTATTGCCGTCTCTCGATTTATCAAAAACCTTCTTTCATCGCTTCATTGATGTCGTCTCGCCAACTTCGCCTTGCTCTTGCTTTGCTCTGATGGTAGGTACCAGGTACCCACTCCAATATTTATTTAATCCATTTGTGTTGCCATAAGTTTATTTTTATTAGCTTTTTTAACGTCACATAATTTTCAACCGTATAGGTTAAGACTTTTGAATCGATTTTTTCAGGTACATTTGTTTCGTTGTATTTTCTTGTTCCACAGAATGAAATTCAGTTTTCTGGTCACTGCTCTGCACTCTGCCTTCATTGAAACGTTCTTGTATTTCACTCGCTGTTGCCTTTCTTATTAAAAAAAATATTCCTATACAATATTGTGCTTCATATCCTTTATTCAGTCTGTATCCAAAGGTATTCGCATTTGGATAACATTCATGTGGAGGCCAGCAGCTTCATTAGTTTGAGTTTCTTGACCATAAAACTGAGATTATCTTCATTTTCGGTAATCAATCATTATCCGGGTGTCTGTGAAGAACAGCATGAATAGTACCTATATCATCTGCTACTCGTAATCCCGTGTTTCTATATTTTTTCAGTAAGATTATGTCCATATTCTAAAAAGAGTGGGACAACAGCAATACTTTAGCCCTTTTGTTGTTTTGAAGGAGGTAGGCAGTTTGTTTTCGGCTTTAATTCTTTTTAGATATAATAAGATAGTTTTCACTTTCATTTCAATATACCTAGAATTAAAAGATATTAGGTAGATATGTATACCAAAAAAGGGAACAAACAACCACATGAAAAAAATGATATACAATGTGGTAACAACACACTATAACATACTTCATAGACTACGCGGGCAAGTAGGTCGTTTTGTCATGTAATTGCGCAAAATGTAAACTGAATTTCAGCTCCATCAACCGTGAACAGTTAATTATCAATGGAATCGGAATGAGTTTTTATTTTCGATAAATTCCAGTGATAGATACATACTACATAGGTGCTTTGAAATGTTGTTTGAATTCATTTCGAAAGGCTGCACTACAAAACTTCAGATACAATGAGAAATCCTATACATAAGGTAAATATTACAAGAAATTCGGTAACTTACAATTTATATTTTGAGTAAAATATAAATTGCTAAAAATGATGTTTCTCTTTCAAAAAGAGAATAAAGCTGTATGATCTTCTGGTATGACGTATATTTAAAATCAGTCATACTACATATACCTATGTAGAACAAATTTCTGTTAATTCTTCTCAAGTTTTCGAAGAAATTATTATTGTTTTTGCAAAAATTATACTACTACTACTTACTACTACTAAATGTCTTATTTTGCAAATTATGATCAAAGATGTTTTGTAAATGAATTCTTCCAAATAATAGTACATAGGTACTCTTGTAATTTATTGTTATAATTATAGATATCATATATCTGAAATCATTTAAAATAAAAATAACATATAAACAAACTGTGTGTGCATCATTTTTTCTTTTATGTACAATCCTCAGGCACAAAAGACGACCTACTTTTATTACTTACATTATGGGAAACTTTTTTTTGCTACTATCCCACTTTATAAAAATATGGGCACCGTATGGTATATTGAAACTTCTCCATAATATTAGCATTAACTCTGACATCGAAAAAAAAATGTATTGGCTAGAAATGTAATATGTTTTGAGATGAGACTGCTTACGTAATACGACAATGTATATTATAAGAGGATGAAGCCAACTCACTAACTAAAACTAACAAGTAGTCGTTGGATGTTGTTGTTTGCGGGGCTCTAGAATGAAATAGACAAAGTTTGAAGTGTCCAAGCGAGACCATTTCACAAAATCCCACGCTTTTTAGATTGAAATGATACTATTTGTATGTTATATGTTATGTAACACTATAAAAGCAATATTTTTTAATATGTATTCTACGTATTCTCTACAGTTGCTATTAGAATATGTTGCTACAATGTAGGTATAATATATGAAAATACAAAAAGATATTTTATATGAATATGTTGGAAGGTCTGTGAATAAGACAAAAAAAAATATCAGAAAAATAAAAGTTCCCTGAGACCACAACAAGACAAATTAAGAACAAAAAGTACAATGTTAGCATTATTATTAGGTGTGAAATAAAATTCTATGATGTGGAACAAGGTCGCAAGTAACATTGTTGAAGAATAACGCAGGCCATTTCGACATTAATTTTACTGGGATTTATTACTGTACACTGTAAATATCACGATATACACTATTATTAGTAACCTTATGCTACAAGTGGATTGGCTACAGACCGAAATCAACAGAACACGTCTTCGTATTATATAATTAAGCATAAGGCAAATAGATGTATATAAATCACGATTGTCAATCACATTGGTCCCTTAGGCTACTTTCAATTGATCCACATTTGATCAACACCACTTGCCGTCAACTCATTTGATTTCAGACGATCAACAGTTGATCATTATTTCTTCAACAACACCCCTCAGTTTGGTTCTTGTTATTTTCAGTTCCTATTCTCACTTCAAGATAGAATATTGTAGTGAAGAATTCATCGTAATCTGTAATCAGTTTATTACTTTTAAATAAATAAATGAAACAATGGAAAAAGCAGAGATCATTTGGATTCATCCACTAGTTCCTCGCGTGTAAAGAGTAACTTAACAATGAATACTGGCTGTGGTGTTGGAATGTGTTGATCTTCTGAAACTATGCTTCGTTTCAAACCACTTCAGAACCTCTTTCAGACATGACAGAAAAAAACCTCTCTGTCTTTGATGCATTTACTACAAACATTTATCTGACAGAAATAAATTCGCATTGTGGCCATTTGTAAACTATAGGAAATACGTTCCAGATTTACATTTGGAATGAAGCCCATGTAAATCGAAATTAATGTGTTTTTTATTATTTAGCATACACAGTTACAATAATAGGATTTCTGGAGAATTAGTGCGTTAAAATAAAAAATACCATCAAAGTTGAATATATTGGAGTGAAATATACTATATTAGTTTTTTTATGAGAATAACAATTTTTATGCTTTTGAAAATCGTGTGGGTTGAGTGGCTAATTAGCTCTGTAACCTGTAGGTTGACTGGCATACATTATTATATTTATATTTGGCAACGCCGCAAATGTCTTCGGTATAAAACATAACATAACATTTCAGACCAGTTCTATCTACTCGTAACATGGTTTTAATGGTGGTTGGCATAGTTGTATTTTTGTTCATTATATTATTCCAGGTAAAGCGAATAATAAGTGATTCTCTAGAAATAAAGAACGCATTCATATTATTATCTCCATCATACAACGTACCTTTTTTTTCGTAATTAAACTACAATTAAACAAAGAAGAAATAATAATAGGATCAAGAAATTTTGCTTCAGTTTTTTATCACAGAAAATTCTGTATTACACTTTTTCAATTTTGTAAAAACGAATAGGTAATGTTCAAATGATATAAGGTAGGTACCTAATATTAAAATTGAAGAAAAAAATACAATTTAAGATATAATCAATAATTTAAAAAAGCTACCCCTTCATTACGTACCTAACTCTTATCAAAGCGGACTTGAGATGTACCCTACCCAGTCTTCAAAGCATAATAAATAGATAAAGACACAAGAAAAAATCTGTTCCCTGTTCTGCGCATTATTTGGTATGAAATTAATTGAGGAGACGAGAGTCTGACGATGCGTCCATCAGTGATATGCACCTTCTCATATATCTCTATCAGGTTCAATCAGCGGACTCTTATCAATTCCAATTTTGTATATTGGCAACGTTACACGTGTGACGCAATGCAACTTAACCTAACCTGTAACTTGAAAAATAGAGAATGAGGCAATTCCCATCTTTTTACCTCGTGTGACAGCATTTTCATTTCGAAAGCGCACAACCAGCCTTTTTTACATTTTACATTTTAATACATATAGACAAAAGACGAATTACACAGAATCAAATTTCATTGTTTTGGAAGAAATTTCGAATGTGCTCTTTAAATCTTACTTATTCACAGACACAGCTAATGATATACATATTTACATAATGAAGAAACGATTCTGGTTACGTTGGACGAAATTTCTGCAACGAAGCGGGCCTATTCAACAATTATATATATATATATATATATATATATATATATATATATATATATATATATATATATATATATACAAAAAGTGAAAGCAACAAGCCCGGTCGGATTTGTGCTGCTGTATAATGTACGAAATGTGTACGAGATCGATTACGAAATTTGACATATTTATAGCGCAAGAGAGAAGATAGTAAAAGAAAAGAATTGAAAAAGTCTTAGAATATGTTTTTATTTATTTTATATACAGACAGAATTTGGATTCTACATAGCACAAGAAAAACTGAATGCAGAACATTTTTAATCATATATACAGGGTGTTCCTCAATGATATGCAAAATATAGTTTGTTGATTAAACTATAGTCCCAAAATGTTCCGTTACTAAAATACGGTTTTTTTAGTTTTGGAAAAAATATAAAAAATAAGAGTTTTCAACTCTTGGATGTCAATAAATCACCAAAAATATAAGTATGTTTGTATTTTAGGTTCAGCTACCTAGATTTATTTCACAATAAATAATTACAATATTATTTTTGTCAAACAAATCGACGGTTTTTATTTTATTCCTCAAAAACGACGCATTGCAGCCCAAAAACTGAAGAGGGCTATTATATGTCAAATTGAGGGGGAAAAAACAATTGGCGTAACATTTTTTTCTTAAGAAATATCAAAGTCCGTGCTCGTAGGCAAGCCACTGTTAAAGCTAGAAATTATGTTTTTATTGAAAAATATGTGCCTTTATTAATAGTCATTGCTTACCAAATTTTATGAAAATTCCAAAAATATTAATTAATTTCCTTTTTTTCTTAAACTTCAACACCCCGTATTTTAGTAATGGAACATTTCGGGACTATAGTTTAATCAACTATTATTAATTTTCAATGTATAATCAACCCTTTAAATATTCGCATATCATTAAGAAGCACCCGGAATATTATGAAAAAAAACTCTAAAAGTTCACACAATCACCTACCCAGGGCAAATTTAAAGAAAAAAGTCATTTCTATTTTTATTTGTATTTTCTATAGTCATTTTTCGGAAAGCAAAAAATGTTGAACATTATAAGGAAAATAGTAGATTGTGTTAAAATTGGTAATGAGAGAGTAACTGACAATTTTAATATTCATTGAAGGATGGGTGTGGTATATATTCCTACGAGGCATAGGCGAGTAACGATACCCCTGCTATTGCGATTGTATCAAGAAAATAAGTTTCCCCTTTTTGATCACGTGTAGGAGAATACTTAGTTTCTACGTGTCGTGATGATGATTTTTTTTAAACCCCGTTATTTCGAAGATACAGGGTGAACACATTTTGTTATCAGCCACATGCATGGCCTGCTCGATCCCCAGACTTAAACCCCCTGGATTATTACGTAAGGGAATATCTGAAGTCATTAGTTTACGCTACTCCAGTGGAGAATTTGGACGGCCTGCGAAATCGGTTAATTTCGGGATACAACACAATTAAAAAGGCCCTTGTGTGTTTGAAAGAGTTCGGCAGTCAATGACGACAATATTGAATGCTTGTATCCAGGTCTGTATTGGTTCTATGTCTGATTGATACCCGAGTCACAGCGTGAATAAAGTGATGAAATTTTCGCACTAGTGTGATAAAATGAGAAGAAATCATCAATGCTGTAAATATTAAGTACTGTCGCCACGTTATAGTGCTCAAAAATTAAAATCAACAGAGTTGAAGATGGTGAGTAAGTACTAGAAGATTTCTTTAAAAAATTGTTCCCAGCAAATATAAATAATACGAAAAAATGAGCAGATATGTAAAACTAAAATTAGAACTAAATAATAATACTTAGCACAAATGATATTCTCACAAGACTAAAATTTTGTAATTAATTGATTTTTTCAAAATAATTTTCTTAATAACATAATCATTTAAAATTTTATATGTTTTTTTTAATTTATCATTTTATAAATAAAATATTGGTATGCTGTGATATTGTTAATAAACGTCTATGAAGCGGCAGCCCTTGCATTAAATTACATAAGAATGTGTAGTAGCTTTGAGCTAAAGACCGAGACGGCTCTGAAGAGAAAGCCGTGTTTTGTACCTTCAAATTTCGGGCTTTCTAGCCATACCTATTATAATGATGTACCGTTATGAGACATTTAAGGTCAAGGCCCTTTTCGAAACTAAAATCTGGATTGACGCCATGGGAATCCTTTCAATGTGAACAAAGAAAAATTAAATATTTTTCAGAAAAAAATAAAACCGGCCGTTATTATTTCTATTGGTGATGGTAATTTTGAAGTTGTGCAGTAAATAAACACCTTTGGCACCAACTTCAACAGTACCAGCACCAATAGAATTAAGTAATATCATTTTGTATTTTATTTATGGGTTTCACTAGTTACCAAATTTGTTGATAATTCATTTATATTCAGCGATTTCACAACATAACAGTAACAATCTTGCGCATTCATAGTGCTGTATCTCGGAAATAGTTTCAAAGATTTCCGGAAATAATGGTATCTTCTTCAATTTTTGCCAAATAAAATTTTTAATTTTGGAGAATATTTCATGTGGGTGTCTCTTCGTGTATATCGGTCCATTGTGATAAATTTAGTAAGGGTCAGAAGACAATATCAAGAAGAAACAAAGCGATTATGTATAACAACAAAAGTTATAATATGTACTTTTAATTTTTTGTAGTTATGTAAGAATTACTGCTGGCTTGTTCAATATAAAATTAAATAAAAACTTTTCTGTTTATTTAATTGTAAGTACATATGTATATAATATATTTATTTATGTGTATATATACATGGTGACTCATTCAACCGAAACAATCTACTATCGATCTACAAATAAAGTGGTGTAGCCAATAGGGAATGTATTCTATTAAAAATTTGATTATTTGTTGCAATAGTGATTTTAATCTTGAAAATAAACTATTGCAGTCAATAATATATAAATCAGTATTAATCAATCGGAAACAAATATAAGAAATAAACTACACCTACAGTGCTTTACGAAGATTGAATTGAAATAAGATGTTCTGATACGATATTAAGATCAATTTAATGACATTTGCAGTGTCATACTTATTTTATACATATTATGGAATTTTATTACGACGCCTCGGCATATATCTCTTTTCGCCCTCGTATTTCATACTGAATCAGAGATCGCACATGTTTTGAATTTTTAAGATTTCATTTTAATATGGTATTTATACAACATAGTAATTTATTAATCACTTATTTACTCCTTCTGCAAAACAAGAAAGTCATAGTTTTTGCTCTTTATTTTACGTAATTTGTAGGGAAAGAGGTCCTTGATTTGATTTTTTCAAATGTGTTTCGGAGGTTCTGTGAGTGTTTGCCTAATTCATAGACAAAATTTTCAATAATTTGAAACGCTGCACTAAAGTTTTACAATAACATGGCAAGACGAAATATTAATACAATCGACGCAGCTTCCTATAATTTTGGCCCTTATAATCCGTAGTAATCGCCTATTCCGAAAGTAGCTTTCTTTGAGATTATTTCGATCAACTGGTCCTCATCCTTTGTACGGGTATTCGAGCTGCAAATCAAACCAATTCCAAACTGTCAGACGCATACGAATTTCAATTTTGGTCTTCTAAAAATGGCAGTAGCTTAGACCACTATTAAACTTTGTTCCTGTCTCCTAGAACAACCTTTCAAAATTTAAATGCTTATGCTCATAACTATGGAGTTTGGGTTTGGTTTGATTTGCATCTCAAACATCCTTTATATCGAGGGTTATCTGACCAGTCGGCGTTTACCCTAAAAAAATCTCTTTTATTCTGAAAATGAGCAAATAACTGAATCTTTGATTGATACAGAATATAGAAAATATAAAATTAAGGAGACATGTTGCGAATTCCCAAGAAAAAGAATGTTTACTTTTACTAGGACGATCATCTTAGTTTTGACAAATGCTATGTGTTTCTTGATTCGAAAATTCTGGATAAGAAAATAAATGCCACAATACATATAATTAAAATCGGGAATTTTTACACAATAATTTTTTTCTACTTTTGACTCAATTTATTATCAAGTCCAGGTTACAACATTACTAATATGTAAAATTCAAGCAAAATTTCAATTTATCCATCTAAAAGAGTCGTTTCAAATCCTCCAGCAGTTCACCTTGAAAGAATCGTACATAGACACACCAGTATATAATATAAAATACCTACTATGACTATGTAATGTCGGCAGTTAGATCACTTTTATAGGCTTATATACGCTTTTAACTATACCGCTACAGTTATTTCTTTTTCTTACTAGCTTTACCTGTTCACATTTATATAATAGTGATATTGTTCAGGTAGGCCTAATCTATAGTCAAAAAATATATTTCTTATCTTAAGTTATAGGAAAAGAAATATAATTTGTTTTACATTTGTGATTTCAGAAAGTAGAGAATAATTTGGATGCAATTTTTTAAAATTGGTCACACATTCAACATGATCAGCTCCTTACTCCGAAGGGCTTTAATGGTTTAAAGTTTAAAGGAAAACAACTCTATATGGGTGTTTGTGACAAATTTTCAACGTCGGACTAGTTTCCTTCGATTTATAATTAAATAGGAACGTGCTGATTAGGTTTTCAGCTTTTTCTTTAGAACATTTTCACACTTTTTTGTTATTAATTTTTCTGCAAATCTGAAACATTGATCAAAGGGAATTATGTTAAGGGGCGTGATCGAAAGTAGTTTTTGCAAAAAAAATATTTAGAAACATCAACAAAAAAAAAGAAAACTAAATACCAATTAATTTACTTATGTATTTTTATAAATTAAATAACCTGGACCCCTCATGTATGTTTGACAGTTTGACGTGTAAAACTACAGGGAAGTTCATAGTGTGACTTGTGAACCTCGATGGTTGCACCCATTAAACTGTTCTAATTTATATTCTAATCTATAGTGATATTCTGGTTCATGTTAGTTTTCCCACCTTATGCGTTTAAATGCCGCTGTTTTAAATCTAGTGAATCCCTTGAGGTAATTAATAGATTTATTCGAAACTTTCAGGTCCTTAATAATTTTATTAAATTTTATCATGTTAAAACAAAGAAAAACTGAACAAATTTATACTTAGTATTTTCAATGTAATTTTACTATGGTTTTGTAAGTCACAGATCACAGACCTCAAAAAACATTTCAGAAACACTTTATAGTTACTGGTATCGATTTCTGAGTTAGTTTTAGACCAATTTTATTTAGCTTATTTTTTCCAATATTTGACTTTTCATTTATTAGCTCAGTTTCAATAACAAGATTAGAAAAACAAATACCTAGCTGTTGTACGTTGTGCATCTAACTACTTTATAAAACTTTTTGTATACCTACAAAAAATAATCTTTACGTGATCTGCAAACACGATGTTATCTCGAGACTGTCGTTATCTTTTATAAAGACGTATAATATATTGTGTAAATAAACAAACTATTGATAAAATCAATAAGGGGTTCCTCACGACAAGCATCAATTTTGGTTGAATAATAGGCTCCTTCATTCACAAGATTTGAAAGAATCATGATAAAGTTGGTACCTTAAGACGACAGACATATCATTTATGTATATTATCCAATATTTATTTTAATATTAAGTATTGAACAAAATAGCTCCAATGGTGAATATTTCAAATTTGACGGATTATGCCAAAATTTGCAATGATCATCATTAAAATATCATCATTATTAATTACTGTTACGATGGATCGAAATTAATTTCAACACACAGACGTAATTTCGATTTCGTCTGGAACTATTGACTCGGATAAATTTTCAATATTACACATTAGATACACACATAAATAAATAGAAACATTTTCGACCATTTGCTATCTATTAACATAAAACATTAAGTTTCGCTTAGGCAGCAGGACACAAGAGAGTCGTTTTCTAAAATTGCCCAACCGTTGTGTCTGTCTATGTTGTAAGATTGTAAGCGTTTTACATCGATATGTTTTGCGAGATTGCGTGAACTTCCGAATAAATACATGTGTTGTATGTTGAGAGTGGAAGAATGAATTTATTTGTGTGGGCTTACGATGTTTAAGAGAATAATTATTTGAATCATGGGAAATTTTCAATGGTGACAATAATAAGCTTATTAATACTTATACCTACAAGAGATTTCTTAAAGAATCGTATAAATTAAATATATAATATAATAAATTAGAATCGGAATATAAACAGTCGATTTTTGTTGATATTTTAAAGTTTTTCTACATGAGACTGAAATATACAGGATATGTCAGTATACGATACAGTGTTATAATTTCTTTTTAATACCAACCACCCATTTTTCATTGCAGAATTAGAAGGGGCACGTCTTTATGCGTCCGGCTAGCTAGATCGCCCGATTTGAAACTTCCTGATTTCTTCTTCCAGAAATACCTACAAACTCATTGAGATAAGCATACATGACACGACTTAGACAATTTAAGAGCACGAATAGTCCAGATGTTATCCATAACATTCAAAATGTAATGCTCGTCTCGGTCATTGTCAGATTATTAACTGTGTCAATGTATTTATAAATCTTGAAACAATAAAAATTGTTTGAGTAAACAGTGCCCAAATACCACGATTCAAAAAAAATATCTTCAATTCAATAAGTACCATTATCATATGGATCGTTCAGTCATTCAAATACAGATTAGATCCTAGGTAAAGGTACAGGTTAGCAGCTACATTATTCCCGGAAACATTTGTTTTTTTATACAAAACCCACGACGATTTATCATCATACTCAAAGAAAGAGAGATAGTAATGAGTTATGATAATGAAAGGATCTTTATATTACATACTTTCTCTTTTTTTGGAATGGAGTAGTAATTTTTTTGAAGTTAATAAAACCCTTATTTCTAGTAAGAAATCTATTTCCTTTCAACTATATTTTTACGAAACAATTTTGGTGCAGCCATTGTCTGTCAATGTGTTCGATCCTTGCCTAAATTGTCATCCATTGTGTGAACTGAGAAGAATATTTAAGAAGCAATACTTGAAGCCATTGTCAAGCAAATATAATTTTTAAATAGTTCCATGTTCCATCTCACACTTTATGCTCGGATGATCTATTACAACAGAATAATAAATAACGGATTACTACAGTAAATTTGCCGAACCCCCTGAATTATTATTGTTCTTCAAAAAATATACCTTTTACACACACATACAAACAACAATTGCACATTTTGAACTGCCAAAAGAAGCTATAACAAATAACAAATTAGAATACATATATTTTAGAGATTATACTAGGTACATACTTTGGCAAACCTGTTATGTCTGTAAGGCTTTTATTTTTTTCACACACCTGGTGAATATGTACATTTGTATGTGTATATTGGATGTGAACATTGTTATCCAGTGTCCAGCATCTTTTTCTGTTGGTAAGGAAGACAACAACAGCTATTATTGCCGAATATCAGGACTTTTTTTTCAATAGTACTTATTGTTGTCTGGTATGATGAAGCAGACATTATAATACAAAATAATGGGCGCCCATTTCAAAAATTGTCATGCCAGATGGCGCAGAGCAATTTGCATGGATTTAGAAACGAACTAAAGAAAGGTTTCAGACAGTTAAAAAAACTCAGGTGTTAAGCTTCCGTATAAAATGTTTTGGATCCAGATCCAGAATCATAAAGTAAATCTGAAGGTATTTCAATTTAAAAAATATGAATATTAACGAGGTAGGTTATGAGCTTTTCATAATTTCCTAACAGGATAACCACAATATAGAGATTCATTAGAAACTAGTGTTCTTGTAACTATAGGTACTTACTTAGTACCTAGTTTAACTGAGAATTGTGATTATCTACGTCATCAGATAGGGACTTTTCACTGATCTTCCAAAATCATTTGCCGTTGCGAATGCATAGATTTATTGACGTCTACATACATGACAAAGGGTCAAGTTTGTAGGGTTATGATTCTTATTATCATTTAATTATAACGTTACTTATCAGTACCAAACCGATCGCAAGCTCGCTTATTTATGTCAAATATGTCGAATGTGACAAAACTTTTAAAGAAGTAATCAAAATCAGCTTATTTAAATTAGTGACAATTTTTAGATTCACAACGATGAAAATGTCAGGCGTACTAAATCCCCTGTGACGTAATACAGCTGGTTACTTAAACTGACTAGAATAAATTTTCCTATATTCAGAATTATCTTAATGTTCAATTATTTGTTTGAAGAACAATTTAAATAAAAAAATAAGAGATGAATTTAAAAGATACTGTAGGTTCCAATTATGTTGTATTTCCTTGTTTCATAGATATTTCCCAGTTTTTTATCTCTTAATCCTAAACATTCTCATGATGACTAATGCTCATCAAGGTGTTTAATGTTCTTACATCTAGAGGTAGGAAACTCTATATATACCTAGCAACATTGATATAACATTTATTTGATTCCAAACCAATTATTGTGTCATTCGAGAAACTATATGGGCTCGTCTAATAACCTATTTCAAAATATCCAAGCAGTAGGTACGTCCCACCGCCGATCGTAGTCGAAGACAACGTGAAATAAAAAAAACGGAATAGTTATGTACCAATATATACCTATAATATATATATATATATATATATATATATATATATATATATATATATATATATATATATATATATATATATATATATATATATATATACACGTTGCAAAGTTCGAGTTGGAGTCGACTTTTTCTCCCAAGATATGCCAGTTGTATTTCATATGCCATTTCTAAAAAGAGATCACGATTTGGTAGGAAATCAAAGATTTCATTCTCTATCTTAAAGAAATAATCTCATACCTTAATAGGGAATATGATCACATTATTTTTATCGGCAATTCGATTTTTTTGGTAACAAAAATTAAAGGATGACATTTAATAATAAATAAGCGTTCATGGTCAAGTGTAGGTACTCATTTATACTATTTTCATCAATAGTTTCGGCTAAAATAGGCTGTGACCGACTCCAATATGATCTTTTTTAAGGGTTCCTTTTTTTCATTGGTTGTACGGAACCCTAAAAGGATGGAAAACTTTATAGATAAGATAAATCTGCACCATAAAACCTAAATCTAATAGTCCTTCTAAATATTTACATTGAAGTACATACATCACATCTTCTGAAAATAAATGTGTAAACATATAAATAAAATGTCGTGGAAAGATATCAATGTTTGTACTACAAAAACACGCCATTTTCATACATAATCATAATAATAATGTGAAACAGCTCTCGTTAATATTATACTCAACGAGTCTCAAATAACTCGCAAGTTTCAAGCGGAAGTAATTTTGTCATAGCCACGCAAATTAGAAAACATGACAGGATAATGTTTATTGTGGGAGATTTCAATTGCATTCTAAAATAAGCTTTGCGCGGAAACCAAAAGTTAACACGAGCCTGTTGCTTATTTCATTTGAGTTTGAGTTTTTCATGTTTGTAAAATCTACAGAAGACTTCTGTGTAAAATGATTTAGAGAAAATATTTAACTAAGTAGATCGGAGAGAAGATCTCCAATATTGGTAAAGTAAAAATTTCGATAAGTTGAACTGACCTTATTTGAAATAGATTGTTAAAAAATGAAGTTTCACATAATAAGACCATTTTTGATTAGTTCAGTTTCTCAAATAGTAGGTAAGTAGTTACTCAAAGCAGAAGGAGAACACAAATGCACGAGACGATATTATGAAGTTTTAATTAATATTTCTAACAAAGATAAAATTCAAACCAACTTGTATATTAGTGCAAACAAAATTTTGATCATAAATTGGGAGACTTTTTTTTCGTTTGAATAAGAAAATATTGAAAAAAACTCTCACAGCAGAAAAAGGAAAGATTTTTAATTCCATTTTTATAGAAGTCAAGGTTGATTCAGTTAGAATTTTTTACAATTTTCGAAAAACAATGTCAAATTATGACAATACAAAGGATGATTTTGATAATTTATATTTCAATATCAACAGAAAACATAGTATTTGTTTGACATTATTCAAAAAAGCTGTATACCTATCAATAAAACCTCTATCTTGATTCAAAGCAATGTGGTTTCGATTACTTTATATTATTAAATTTATTGAAAATAAGTAGGGACAGGAATAAAATCTTAAAATTCAATTTATGCGATTGAAGATAAGATACCTATGTGTTGTTGTTTTTTATTTTACTTCTAATGAAACTTTTCCCAAGCAGCATTTCGGGAGGAAAATAAGTTCTGAATACAATTCCTACATGAAATAAGGAAAAAAAGAACACTTACCCTCAAGTTTCATCCCAACATCTAGACACTTCTGGAACCTGCAGAATGGACACCGTTTCCTTTGTGTTTTATCAATATGACACTGTCTTTCCGCCACGCACGTGTATACTTTTTTGTTTTGAACGGTTCTTTTGAAAAAACCCTTACATGACTCGCATGTAAGCAGTCCATAATGGTAACCGGACACTTTGTCCCCACAAACGGGACACAACTCCTCGATGCCGTCCTTGGTATCGGGAAAGTCGGGCACCCCCGTTATGGAACTGGGAGCTCCTGTGACCTGGTAACTGGCACCCATGTCGATTCCGGATATAGATCCAGATCCTGAAGAGAAAAGATAAGTTGTGTCAAGGTTACTCATCGAATGGGACATCATCATAGAGTGTTGATGATAGGGCATTCCAGAGATCTGTTGACAGCTACTTGAGTATGGGGTAGATGATGGGGGCGGTGAACCGTATAAAGGCGGTAATGGACTAGAAGCTTGATTAGCTACAGGAGAATCGGCCGAGTTCGCATTGAACGGCGACATGTTGAGAGACATCAGTGTTGAATGATTCTCCATGTCGAGTAACATTTCACATTCAGTACAACAATATTCATTCAAAAATTTTATTAGGTGTGCACTACCTAAACGTCATATTATCAGTGTATATATATTTTATAATCCAAAAATGTAATATCGCAGGCACAAAAAAATCACAGTTAATCCATAAGTAATCCAAAAGAAAGAGAAATGCAGCAGCACAAATGAGATAATAACGCACACACGTTTGTTGTTTTAGCACACAAAGTAGGTTGAACGAAAACGAGAGTAGTCCTTGGAAGACTGAGGTAACAGAACAACAATAATAGTAGACACGCACCTCCGGCAACCAAGAAATGTGTTCGACAACTAACTTATCCGGCCGAATGACCAACGAGAGAACGAATGAACACACAAACGAAGAAACCCCCGACAACACGACGTGCTGCTTGTTCAGGGGTACAACAGAAAATGATTAGGAGCCCATGTAATAATGTAAGTGAAAGTGAGACTCGGGACTAGTGACCTACTTTCGAATGAACCAGGTCTATGTTAGTGCTGTGTTGTGAAGTCATACACAAACACACACACACACACTTACAACATCGCACGCTATCTGAGCGCTTGTCGACGACAAGAGTGGGGAGTGGAGACGACGGACGACGACGGCGGCGGCAGTTGAAGAGGAGCGGGGAGAGATGTCGAAAGAGGCGGTAGTGGGGATATACGCGGCATGGCCTACTGACCCACATACGCTTGGCGCATCATGTGCACGAAGACACGGACGATTGCTGCGGGTGGCGGGACAGGGTATATTCAGTTCGGACAGACCCTTCTACTACTACATCACCACACACACTATGTTGCCAATTTCACAATGAACGCTTAGTTTTTATGATTTTTCGGTAAATTTCTTATAGAAAAGTACCTATGCCATCGTTCTCACTTTTGATTTCGAAAAAAAATCTTTGGCATGGAGTTTTGTCAGTAAGATACCTAGTCCAAAAATAAGTCATTTCGAAAGATTGTATAAATATTTATATTGGATTAAATGTTCTTGAATCTTCTTGATATTCTATGAGACGGGCCTTGGCTATAAGTATTCAAAAAATACAAAATTAATGTGAAATTCTTTTAATTAAAATGTTTCGCCTCTGGCCAGAGGCATCATCTTCTTTATTTCACAGTTTTTTTTGTTTGGGTTTTATACATTCTGTTTTGAAATTCAAACAAAATGGAAATATATATATAATTTTTAGGGAAGATTCTTGTACCTATTACAATCGTTCGTAATTTCTAATTTCGAAAAAATTTCAGCAGCATGGTGTCATCCACATTATATAAAACTGAAAGTCTGAGGGTGTCTGTTTGTGTAGGTGTATGTGACGTATTGGCTCACTATCATCCGAGATATCCCAACCAAATTTTGCACACGTTTTTATCATACCTTGAGTAAATGGCTGTCAAAATTTCAATGTCCGTGGGACTCTATGTAGTGGGCTCCGTACCTGAAAGTATATTGTATATTTCTGAACTATATGGCTGGATTTTTATGGTCTATTTTACCATGTATGTATGTAGGATCTTATTAGAATGATTTGGCAGTGGCCGTAAGTTCCATACCTGTAATACCTAAGAAGTATCTCTGAGCTCTATGGCTGAATTTTCGTGGATTCTTCGTTATATTTGTGTGTAGTATGTCATTGGACTGTTTTGTGAGAATCTTTCAGAGCGAGTGGGACTTAAAAACTTATGTAGGAGAAATTCTAATGCTATTCTCTCTTGGTGCATGTCTGTGCATGGATCTAGATTGGTGTTCGAAATGGTTCCAAGTGCGAGTAGGATTCTGAGGTAGAAGGTCCATACGTAAGACTTTTTATGACTTTCTTAGCACAATGTACCAAAGTGTTTGCCTCGGAAGTGCCGGGTAAAACAGCTAGTATATCAATAAAGAAGACCAAAAATATTTTTTTTGAAAGTTATATATATATATATATATATATATATATATATATATATATATATATATATATATATATATATATATATATATATATATATATATATATACGGGATATTACGAAATTTGTAAGCACGATAGAAGCCGCATTTATAAAGATAATAAGTTCAAATTTGCTTTAAAAATCGGTAGAGTTTATTAATTAAAATGGCGGGCGACGAGACTTGAAAAAATCTAAAAAAATAGCCGTTGACTGAATGTCATTGAAAATATACATATGGGAAATAATGAAATTTGTTAAAATTTTAGAGGCCACATTTATTGATATATCAAGCTCAAATTTGCTACACAATTCAGTCGTGTAAATAGTTTTTTTAATGAGCATGATCGGACTAGTTGTATCAAAATGGCGGTCGTCCAAAGTTCTCAAAAAATTGCCATTGAAGAAATGTCTTGAAAAATATTTAGAATACATATAAATAAACAATAATAAAAATTGTAATTTACCTATCCGCTGGCTACGAGCCGTCGGGATTTTTTTATCCACTGACTACTTACGTGAGAAAAAATAAGAAAATTTATTTTCGAATTATTTATTTCTTTCATTTCATTTATGTATTTGGTTTATGTTATTATGAGAATGAATTAGCAAACCATGAATTGACATTTCCACAAGTGTAGACAATGTTCTTGATTATCGAAAGATAAGATATGGAATCAAAATTTATATTTTCTAATCATCTACTCAATCAGAATCTAACAATAACATAATTGATATACATTTTATCACAGTATTGCATTATTCTGTTCAGACGCAATTTTTTCTAGAATATTTTCAACCTCACAGTAGGAACTGTAACGAGACTTATGAGGTAGCTGAAATACAATAGTTTTTCGGATAAGGTCAGCTTATGCGTACCTTTATGAATAAGTTGGTGCCAAAAGTCTTCTATTTAGGTACCTACAACTTGAATTTTTGATTAAACCACCTAATAAAGTCGGTCCTATTTATTGATCCATATATTTTTTTATCAGGTATTTGTGTGAAAAAAAATCTAAATTAAAATGTTGAAATTTATGTCTTTTATGAAAATCAAACTGACTATTATTTTATAGGATTTATACTACACTTACACTAGGAGAAATAGTGAGTTACACTCGCACTTTTTGTATTTCTTAGTTTGAAGTAATGATTTACAAAAAGTACGTACTGTGGTCAAACTTCTGCTGTTTTTATCAAATAATTATATATATATACAATGTCATGAGACTAAAACAAATTTCCTTCAATGATACAGAACTTGTTCAAAATCACAAAATACGTAATATGTCTTACTCATCATCTAAATATTTATCTAAATTTATGTATTCATTTGCTAAATTATCTCAAATTAAAGTCAATAAGTTTAAATAACTTTGTATATTCCCAATAAAATCGATCCATATCAAATTTATACAGGCATTTACCTCATGTTAGTAAATAAAATAGACCTTCAACGCGAAAATCATCCATCGATGTTATCTCATTATTTTATTTCAAATGAATGCAGTTGAATATGCATTCATTTATTTTTAGATGAAGCATAAACTTAAAAATATCCTTGAGTTTATTTTTATATCCATTGATTCCTAACTTTAATTTTAAAGGAAGCAGTAATAATAGTAAGATTATCACTTGGGTAGCGTAAAACTCAAGGTTTAATATACAATATTATTTTATGTATGTATTCAGTTTATCATTATAGTTTTATAATACAACAACAATTGAAAAATTGGTTTTAGCTAAATTGAAATTTTGTTTATTAAATATGTTATGTACGGGGTGTCGGGAAAGTTCGTACCGAAAATGATAGTACATACTTGCTACATGCTACAGTGGGAGCCAAAATAATGTCAGTACTTCATATAAAAGAAATGTCCCTACCGAGCTTCGTAATTATTAGCCATGAAACTGAGAATTTGAAAAATTATTGAACATGAAAATTTTCAAAAGTAGCTTCGTCTATTGTTCTTGATTTGTATTACTAGAGGAACCAGGCAGACGTTGTCCTGCCTCAAACACCTACGAATAGCAATTGCAACGACATCGTCTTTTGTCAAAATTTCTCTTTACATAATATAAAAACACTAGTGTATCCAAACGTAAAACTGTTTCAAAATTCCACGTCAATTTTTGTATAAGCAAATGATTTACTGGAAGAAAGTTGACCATAAACCTTCATAACTTTTCCTAGATCTAAAAACTGCAATTATAAAATCTGATAAACTTGATACATAAGACTTGCTTTGATAATTTAGTAGTGATACAAGCTGATATTCGCAAAAAATAAGCTAAAAATGCTAAAAATATAAAAAATAATTCAGTATTTATTTATGTGGAATTCATTTACACTGAGGTCAAAAAGGTTGGAGATCCAATTTATTTAACATTCAACCTTAAATTTAAAAAAAATGTTCGGACCCGTCGATTATGATGAGTATGACTCAAAAAGAAAGATTTCACTTGTGATACTTTTTTTATTGAAACACCCGTTTTTTATTTATTTTCGGATTGTACGGAAAATTCTGATCACATTTCAGTAAGAAAAAGAGAAATAAATTTAAATTCAAATATAAATGTCTCAACGGCAAAATTATGTAATGTTATTTTGATAATTGTAGAATTCACCACCAACAACAATTCTGTTCTTAATGTTAACAATTTCAGTAAATTTGATTTTGTTCAATTTTCAATATTAAGTACAGTTTTATCGAAAAGAATTAAGTTGTGAAACATGAAATGCAATAAAAAAATCGTAGAATCCGAAAAAACATCAAACGGGGGTTTCAAGTTTAAAAGACCTAACTGTATATTTGAGTCTTATATTCTTTTCTTGGGGAAACGGGTGAGATATTGAAGATTCCAACAAGAAAATATTCGTGATGACGGGAATTTCTATCCGAGAGATGTAATGAATTTTAAATTCGGTTTCGCCGTTGTAAGACATCCGTTTGCCCCAGAATTTGGAATTAATAGTTCGTAACGTGTTCTTCAATAATCGTAGTGGGATTATTTTATCATGGAAGCTTTTTGCCGAGCAATTTAATAATCATACAAATTTCAAGGGAATCAGTTCAATGAAGTAACCAGAAATAATACATAATATATTTATAATAACTTGACATGGGATAATAGCTTCATGTAAGAATGTATTTGAAAGGAAGAATTTCTTTTTTTAAGTAATGGCGACTTGAAAGAGCTTGAAAAAGTCATAAAAATGACAATAAATTTTTCAGAAAACATTCTAAAGTAAAGAGTTGTTTGAAAATTCGATTGTTTCAAAATAAGCAAATCTAATATTTCTATGTAGATCATTGGAAATAGTCAACCATAGAACTTACTATAAGCTAATTTTCAACAATATCATCTCAATAGCATTTTTATATTTTACAGCATAAGATTAGTTTATAAATTGTTCAAAGAGCAGAAAAGTACTTGATAAATACGAAAATACTGACATATTCATGGGATCCCAACTTATCCATTTTACGTTCAGAATTTATTCGACTCCACAAAAATACCTATCAACTGCCAGTTTTCGAATAAATAAGTTTTGTGGTTTTTGTCTGGTTTTGTGGTGCAAACTCATAGTTAAAAGAAAACAAATTAGAGCTCTCTTTTAATTCCTGAAAGCCAAAAGATATTTCATAGAACATTTTATTAACATATTTAAATTTTAGGCTAAGTATAGATATAAATCAAAATTAATAAATTAAGAAACACGAGCGTCAAAACTAATAAATATTGAAAGATCAGTTGCAAGTTTGCATAAAAATTTGAAGAAAGAAAAATTTTCCCAGATGAAACAAGTTTTAGAACGAAAGTAATGTATGCACACAAAAAAACTTGAATATATTCGTGCAATTGTGTCAAGGGCGTCAATGCAAAAGTTGGCTCAATTAAAAGATAATGTGATAAAGTGACCTAGATACAAAATAAATAACACAGCATATACAATGTTTTCAAACATGTTAATAATAATTATTATAATAGGTAATTTCAATCATTTTAAAATTGATCGACAAGGTCGACTGAAATCCTAAAAATATTCTCAATTTCATATGCACAATGTTTGTAGAATAATAATTAACGCAAAATTTGCGTGTACCTCAAAATACATATAGAGCGAGCTCTTTTAAATTTCCTCAAAGAACATCATATCAGTGTGGGCTTTAAAGCGGGCAATTTTTTAAAATTAATTGATCTTCAACTGCATGAGTTTGAGTAGAATGATTTGACTACAAGTACATATTACCATTTTATAACATGTTGGGACAAATAAAAAGTTAAAATTAGTTCTGGGCAAAACGACAAACCCAACTGGATCGCATACCCTTCAAGATAATGTGCAATTTTTGAATATGGGTCAACACCATCGTTTCCAAAATTAGGTCACCTACTTTCTTCCACGACTATTATATGTTATACCAGCATATCACAGCTGTATCCCTGGCCACAAACAAGTGCAATAAATAAACCTTATTGTTTCCTACAAATTCTCGTAGATTTTATTTGTTCCTTGAATTTATTAAGATAAATGGTTCTAGATATTTTCTAGTTGAAAAGTTTGATATAAAAATATGGCAACCTCATAAACCAAGAAAAAGGCTTGGTGAGGTGATGGGGAGGAAAAAGATTTATCTAAAAAAATTAAGAAATAAAGATTCGTTCTCATAGATTTTGTTAAAAGTTTCTTAAATCATCTTTAATATCTTCTAAACAGTATATTTTGAAATTTTATGTTAATTAATGCCTCGTCATTATTCCCTAAGTTAATATGGTATTAGGTACCTATACTGCTAAAACCAGCACCACCAAGTATAATACTTACATATATTAGTAGTAGTATATGTAGTAAATAAAGGATATATTTCGAACAATGATACACAAAAATACTAGAAAAACATAAATTCTTTTATTTTTCTAATTTGTCTCACAAAATGAACTCCCGGAAACAGGATTTGTTATTTTACATGTATGCTATACCACCACCACGATGATCATTTTATAGGTATAAGTTTTCGATCTAAAACTTTTTATATAAATAACCTACTTATTCTACATAACGATATATTCATTATTTTTAGAAATATCTACATTTGAACATAATACTGGTTAATTACTTTGATTTTAATACGTAAACGTAAGACAAATTGTCTTAAAGTACTGCAGACATAATTTCTTAAATATCTAAATAAAACAAACACACTCAACAATAGTTCAAGTATTTTCAATTTCAATGAAACACCCTGTATAATTACTTAACGTTGAACAGTAGTCGTGTCCACAGCAGTGTCTGATTACCGATCACTTAAGTGATCAGTAATTAAAAATCAGTATCTTGTGGACACGACTGATGCATCGCTTAGCTCATTTTTCAAACTGACATTTGTCAAAATAATTTAATTCGACAACTACACCTATAAGAGGAACGGAAATAGGAAATAGGAGAAACAAAAGATAGCTTAAGTTACACTGTTGTTTATTGATAGCTGTTATATTAAAGACGTCAACTTTTTGAATACTGATTACTAAGCGATTGGTAATCATATAGATACGGCTGTGGAAACGATCATTGACATTTCTTGTCATAAAATCATCTATGACATGTCGTTCGGTAGAGGCTATCAGTTTCATTTATCTTTTTTACCGACTTCAAAAAAAGGAGAAGGTATACAATTCGGTTGTATGTTTGCTTTTTTTCTCTCTCATCGTTCTCACATAACGCCGTATAGAAGAGGAACTAACATGCTTTTATAGCAATATTTTTTAAGGAGGTGATTTTTACCTTATCTTTTTCGACATACTACCCTTAGGCTAGGACGACAAGTAAATTCCAGGTATCAACTCCAAGTATCGGCTAAGTCTTATGATCAAAATAATACTCAATGATTGTATAATATTCGACTACATTGAATTAAAATTATTGTCGGAAGAGAAATGAAACAATCTTGAGCAGAATCCAACCCAAACAACGCAGCTATGCAACTTTCAAAACAACGAACAAAACCACACGATCCTGACTGAGTGTGTGTTTGATAGTGTGATGTCATACCTTGTTGCCGAAGAACATGCGTGCTGGTTTATGGTTACGTAACACTATTATGGTGGACTGACACCATTCCCAGATTGATTCCCCACCACCATCGTCGACGTCGTGGAGAGATAGAAGTAGTGGTATGCCGCGTCTATGATGATGGCCATTGGAAATATACTAAAACCACGACTATACGACTACTACATACCTTCCTACTAAATGACTATGCCGGTGTTTATGCTGATTATAGCATGGCAGTAGATACTTGTTGTGTTTATTTAGATCTATATTTAACTGGGTACTAGACTTATTTTAGTTACTAGATATTGAATAAATAAAAGAATTTCTCATACCGCTCACCAACGAATTCCAGTATTTAAAGAAATTTTCTGATTAGTTTGTGTGATCATTAATTTCTTTCACCGTGCTAACATGAACAACATATTCAATTTTGACGTAAGAGGAGACGTTTAGCCAGAATATAAATTAGTTTTAGTTTAGTGAATTTTACAGTTCATATAAGCATACATTTTTACCTAATTATTCTCAGAGACACTCATTATAGCCGGCGATTAAAAAGGTCTAAGCAGAATGAGACAAGATTCATCGAAATCATAGGAGCCGTTTTTGTACCATAGTCCTGAGCAAAACACGTCTTCCATCTATTAATTGGCAACCAGTGTGAGCAGGACGGTCAATCTGTGTCACGGATAAGCTGTATCGATACTCAGCAGAACAAAAAAAAAAGAGACTAATAAAATAGATCCATCCTTTCTCAAATTAATCCTGGGTCAGAAAAAAGAATGCCTGAAAACTGAAAATATGTTTTTTGGGACCTCTGAAACGTAAACTTCTTTTGAAAACTGGACACAAAATATTTAACACTTACTTTCCTTACTTATGTTATGGATGTGATGGATATGAAGTTATGGAAAATCATAAGACGCCACACTGCAATATCAGTTTGAAAAGCACTTACGTACTTAGAAGTATTTACAAAGAAAATCTAATTAATTTTTCAAAGAAAAATCAGATTATTCAAAATGATTTTTATATTCCCGCTGAGATTCTGAAAACGGTCCCTACGTCATATTGTGCAATAAAGGCTAGCGCTGGTGCCCTGTACACTGTACAGTTGGCAATTGTTTTTTTTTTTCTGACAAGATCAAAGAACATATAACTTCCAAAAACGTTTAAATTGGACATTCCAAAACAATCATGTGTTTCCAAGTTACATCACTAAGAGTGTGAAAGATTGTTACCAGTTTGAAATTACTGAATATAATTGAACGTTCAACAATTTTGATGATTAATGAAACACTTCAAAATTGACAATTGACATATTATTAAAAAAAAATACCAACTTTATTAGTTGGTGCACTAAATTCTATTGGTGTAGGTACTTTTGAAATTGATGCCAAAAATCGTCTATCTACTTATAACTGCACAACTTCAAAATTACCAGTAGTATTAGAATTAATATTAATTCGTAGTTGTCAGTGCACCAACTCCTAAAGTCGGTCCTATTATTTGTAAAATATCCCCTACTAAATATTTGTCAAAGTTTGGTCCACTCTGATAGGACTGATATGTTCGCAACTAAGTGATTGAATGAAAGCTTTTTAAATTCATTGTATTTCAAATTATAGGAATAATTACGTCAACAAAATATGAACTACCGGCGTCTTAGTACTATCTAATATCGTTAAACCATTATTTTACTTACATGTATCAGTACATAATTTCAATTAGTTTCAAGAACCCAATTCTAGGTAATATCGCGAAGTCAAATATGGCGGAATGTGAGCAGCCCAAAACGCTTTAATTTACCAAAGAATGGAAATGAAACATCACAATTTCAAAAAGCAAGAAAAAATGATATAAAAATAAAATAATCACTAGAATGAGAGAAGGTTGCTCCATATCGTTGTACCTACAATTATGTACCAGACCTCCTTATTTATTTGCGTACTTGCCAACAACGACTAATATAAGTAATAAGAATATAATTTTTTCATACTAAAGTTCAATAATTTTCTGCTCATTATCTTTGAGATCCAGAACAGTATTAAGTACTTACATCTGAAATAAACCGCTGAAACACTTCAAAAACAAGTCGAGGTTATTTGTCATCAGGTTGAAAGATAAAAGTCAGAGGAAAAATATTCTATATATTATTTTTTGACACCATTTCAGTTTTTATTAAGCAACTCCACCTAATAAAATTCGTATAGTTACTTTTCAAATACAATAAGAATTAATGTAAGAGACCACGAAATAATTGCTCTACTTTTCCTATGATTTTGATATGAAAACCTATGATTTATTTTAAACGTTGCCGGATATGGTCCCCTTTCAAATATTCCAATCTCAAATTTTCAATTTTCAAAAAAAATTGCCCTTCCACATATTTAAGATGTTACTTACTACTGCTTTAACTCGGACACGTATGATTATTTTTTTAAATATCCAATTTGAACGTTTCCCGATAATGGAATTTTCTTTAATTCTACAGTCTCGGATTCTCAATTTTTGGGAAAAATTGCCTCCACCACTCCCTTTGGGGGAAGTTTTGGAGGGAGGGGCATGTCTAATAATGATTTTTTTTCAATTGGACCAATTTTCAATAGTCCTCTTTTAAATGGAAAATAAATTATCAAAATCGAAGCACGTTTACTAAGCAAAAGGCGCGAACGTCCATAAAAAATACGAGCAGTCGTTGTATACCTCCTCCGTTTGGGAAGTCGGTCAAATACACGGACTATATGTGCATATCTACATTATTAGATACAGGTTGTCAAAATAAATCATTGTTTTTAAAAGATCTATGATAATTTCACTAAAATAAATGTCCCTAGACGAGTTGCTTGTTTAAATAGACCATGTATAAATAATGAAGACTTGAATTATGAAATGGAATCGATTGATTCCAAATGACGAAATAGAGATTCGAATGAATATTTATTCTCTCTTTTCTTTGTTATAGAATCTAGACAGCATATTTGAAATCAAAAGTAGATTTACTGTATAATCATCAATTAATTAATTACTTCATTAATTCAAGACAGTTATGTATTATGGACGAGTTCTAATCAATAATTATTCTATTTGATAATCGGATAATAAATTGGAACACATACATTGTATACATATTATTATGGCCTTATTGCTTTTAGCGACATTTGTAAATTATAGTGTACCTACAAATAATAATGCATTCAGTTAAAGGCGTTAAGGTGGGATTCTTGTTAGGAAATAAGCATTCATATGATTCTCAAGTACTTATCTATAAAACCTTTCAAACGTATACATAAATACATATGTACACTATGAAAATGATATATTTATGTATGTATTTGTAACTTGAATAAGTGTAAATATCGAAGTACCCAATTATATCGCATTCTAATTCTATCAAATTACAGGTGGAATCAGAAATAAAATAATTCTGTACTTTTACATAATATATGTAGTATCTCGCAATTCTGATAATATGCATCTTTAAACGTACCTAACCTCAGTACAGGTTCCTCAGAAATAGTAAAGGATATCAATTCAGTGACATGTTTCCAGAAATAATTTTGATATAATTCAATTCCAAAATATAATTGTTATTCGAAAACGTTTATTTTACACTTTTACACTTAAATGGAATCCGTTTATTTAGACTATTCTTCTATGATTGGATCATCTAACTCTAAAGTTCTAAAAGATTTCAACAGTTTTTTTCGTTCAGTAAATTCGGTAAAAGACGGGCAAAAGAGCCGCAAAACAAATAATAGCAATTCAAAATTTTATACAAGAGACAAGCTGCTACATAAATATGGAAATAACATTTATTTGAAACTTATATGCATACCTATAGAGTTTCTACATTCCATTACTATTGAATTGATAAAATCGTCTGCTATTAAGCTAAGCTGCTAATAACCTCGACAGAAACACCAAGCCAGTTTTTGATTACCAGTTTTAACATTGCTTGTACATCCGTCACAGTCAGTGATTTCAAGAAGAAGTAAAATGTCCTTGGCTCTTGTTCCAATGACTTCACATCATTTAGAAGTTACGGTACTCTTTTAATAACATGAAAACAACACTTGTGAGCGATCGCATTCTGAATTCCAATGGTTTTGTTACATATAATAGTAGCCAAAAATTATGGGATCCGATAAATGAAATAGATGAAAGTAAATAAACTTTAGTTTTAACGTCAAAAATCTAGCATATGTAAATTCTGAAATAACTATGCATGTAATGAAACCACTGAAATTACATTCAGAAATCAAAGACAAATCGGGATAAGAGGTTTAAGATAATGCACAAGGAAAAAATGACCTAGCAGATTTTGACAAAATTAGTAAAAAAAACTTTAATCATCATGGATAATATAAGATTACTTTTATTCCAATAATGCAACCGGTTTCCTGAAGAAAGAACAACAGATGTCACCACTTATCTTCTGAATTAACGTTGTAACCATATCTGAGCTTAATTAATTATGTGTATGAAATGATCAATTCTTTATTTCTGCTAGACAAAAGAATCAGTTCTTAAAAAAAATCCCCCTCCACTCCCTCTGGCGGTATTTTTTGGGATGACAAATTGGATTCTCATAAGTTTAATAATGGGACCATATCTCAAAACCAGTGAAAAAACATTCATCAAAATCAATGCATGTTTGTTATGCAAAATGCACGTACATATATATAAACAAGTGACATTTTGAAAAAAATTAAAAATAGTTTTTATTGGGCATTTAAGATTTAAACCGTACCGATGAGTACCTACTATTGCTATCCTTTTCTCGATTTTAACTATACTTATATATATGTGTTTGCCAGCAACAGCAATTCCATAACAAATTACTGTTTGTCTACCACAACACAAAATTAAACTTTAAATTAACAATAACGTCTGACGTCTGACAATTGCGACATAACCATAGACGATCTTCCAGAAAGTACATATATACCAGAGAACGAGACGTATATATACGCTCCATGCTCGTGCGCAATTCCAGTGATGGATCCCATTGTCGTTCCATGTCGACATTATAATGATCTTGGTTGAATGAGATTGAATGAGATAATTATAATTACCAATATTGGATCACACTTGGAGCTTAACAGGCGGCGAGATGTCTGCGATCTAAGTACGAATTTGAAATTTCAAGTCTCTAGACCGTATGGGGCCTGAGAAATCGCTGCGGAGTCCATTGATACAAGAACCGAAAGTAATAAAAAATATTTAAAAAAGGAAAATATTCACTATTTGGCAAACAAGCACCTCATTTACACAATGATAAATAGCCTGTGCAAATATAAGTCTGATGAAAGTGAGTCATTTCAAATGAAAAGTGAATCTGTTTCCAATACTTTTATTCGCTGTTCATTCAAAACATTTCAATGGCTGCGTGGAAACGAAAACGACAAACAGACATTATAGCTGTCTGGGTATTTAACAAAAGAGAGTGAAAGTGATATTTATTATTTGTCAACATCCATCCATGATGTAGATAGTAGTAGTAGTAGGACATCCATTTTGGCTTCGAGGTTGAAAGGCGAAAAGTTTTTGGTCGTCGCGTATACTTGCAGATCTGGGTCAACGTGAATTAAAACAGAAGCGTGAGGTGGAAAAGTGATTATATCTAAAAAAGGAAATACATATATCCCAACAAACTCTTTTGACGGGATGCTTGTGCAGCAATCAGCAATGTATTCTCATTAACTATTTGGGCGACGAGTGTCACTTCCATATTATTATTCACTTTTAGTTAATGGGTTAGAAATAACTTTATTACATTATTAGTGAGATATGCAAATTAGACAAATTGAATGCATTTCACAAAAAACTTCATGACATTTACTTGGGAGAAATAGTATGTAATGACAAACATTACCTATCCAAAATTCCAGAGAGACTGACTAGCAGAAACAAGCCTTGATTTTTTTTATCTGGACTCTTAAGCGGCCTACAGAATGTCAGTATTATTGAGCAAATTATTTCACAAAAATTACCATATTTAGTTTTATGTAGATTTCATTCAAACTCATAATAGTTAACATAGTTTTTGATAAGATGGATCAAGCAGCTGTTTCCCGTGTTTTGGTAAAGTATTTAAACATAAAATAGGACATATTCATAACAAAGCAATATTAATTCTGTTGGTAGTGGTGCTTTTGAAGTTATAGCACCGTATAAAGAGTTCTTTATACTGTACTTATAGGTAGATAGACTTTTGGCACCAACGTCAAAAGTAGTTCATCGTTCATCACTCTTGGGTAAAGGTAAAATTGGATTTTGGAAAGCACTCCACTTTCCAATATTAAAAAAATTATAAAAATTTAAGCACGTTTACTATGTAAAACGGGCGAACACGTATAAAATAAATATTTTGTACAAAAAATAGACCTATTTTATTAGTTGGTGCAAAGGAAAATAAAAAATAGAAATTATGATTATATAATATTATATTATATATTATGATTTTTGACATGGTGTTTTTCATTAAAGAAGACAAAATGATTTTCTTTTAGGATTATATAAACACACATATAGAGTGATCCAAAAAAAACATTCGAAGTGTGCCATGTAAAACTGGGAAAATTTCTACGCATATCTTGACTTAAATCATCGGAAATAGCATAATATAAAATATATATTTTATCTAGTATTTTATTAATCAATATATTGATCAACATTGAAAGAAATATGCAAACCTGAAGTAATATAACAAAAATGTAAAATGTCTACATGGCCATCGAAATATTTTTGAATTTCACTTAGCAAATCTTAATAACATTTGCAAATTAATTAATTGATTAATTTTCAGACAGTTCATCAACTCTCAGATTCAGTTCATTTGAATCATTTAGTAATTCTTGTTGTACATAGAAGCTCCTAAAAATAGATAAATTGCTGCAGATGTAAGTTAATCTTAATTAAATATTCTGTAACTTTTAACGTGAATTTTATTTGAATACTTTTCAGTTGATTATCTATCAATTAAAGAGCAAGTGAACTATTATTTCGCCTTTTAGATGTTGTTTGAAATATTTCCAAATTCTTTTTAAAAATGAATAAATTCAGCTTGAAAATTAATCTAAATCATTTTTCCACATTTTCACGCACTTATGGACAATATCACAAAACACAATATTATTTACAAGTACCAATAGAATTAATATTATTTTGTATTTTTCTGTGCTCTAACTAATAACGTCGGTCCAATTTTTTGTAAGAAATATTTATTTCACACTTTTCAGTGCAGTATTAGTCACGAAAATCGTTGAACGTTCACGTATACCATTACCCTATGGAAAAAATGTTCAATCTAAATATTGGTACAAATAGTCTGGTCTTTAATTTGGCTTTCTCAGATTTTCAATTTTCGAAAGAAATTGTTCCTTCCACATAGCGAAAATACACATATTTCAAATTTTAATATCGCTGAAACTCGAAAACCGTAGCTCTTTTGAAAAAATGTTCAGATTAAACATTTCCGGATATTTTCTTATCTTCAATTCTACCGTCTCGGATTCTCAATTTTCGAGAAAAATTACCACCTCCACCCCCTTCGGATTTGAGTTTTTATGAACATAGGACCATTTCTCAAGTCTCCTCGTTCAAATGAATCAAAAATCATAAAAATCGGAGTACTTTTACTAAAATGTGAATAAAATTAAATACAAATACATATCTATCAAATTCATAAGCGGGAGGAACTCGCCGAGCATAGAAGGCTCCCCATGTGAAAGAATCAAAGATTCCTACCAATATATTGTACTTTATTAAATAATTTTATTTATTTAAATAACCTGATAATTTCCCAAAAGATTCAATTGAAACTTTTTTGACTAATACTTTAAAAAATCTATTAGTGCTTAACAAACAACACAATGCGCCAGTGGGTATCGTGATAGGACGACCGATCAAAATTCATTTAATAATAATGACAACAAACCCATAGTTATATTAATCATTCTAATAAACAATAAAATGGTTCTTTAAGGCAATTAACGATCACATTTTGCAACACTATCTCAATATAAATATAACGATCATGAGTTATATGAACATTGTAATTATTGTTGGGAGCTTTATCTAAATATGTTATCGAGAATCGCCCACTATATAAGTTCGTTAAGTTGCAGCTCAATGTTCATTGTTCTAACAACAGTTATTTTTCTTTTTCGATTTAACTGATTTTGGATTTGTGTTAAGTAATACATGGAAAAATGTATCCATATGTATTACAAAATAATATTTTTCATGAAACAGTAAGAAAATGCTCAAAAATAATCAATAATATTTAACAATCTGAATACTAATTAACAGGATTTAAAGGTTCCATTGAAAAAAAATTGTGCAAGGCAAAACTAAAGTCTTACGGTTTCGCTTTTGTATCTGTTTTTCCGTTCTACCCAAATATAAGTACAAGAAACTGAAAAAGTTGTGGTGGTATAGTTTCATATTTTGTATAGAAGAAAAACATAACAGAAAACTCATCATTCGTTTATGTGGTTCACACTTTATTAATATTAAAATATATTTATTTTAATAAACATTCAAAGAAGTAACAAATATTAAAATCTTGTGGATAATAAATACATAAATAAGTGATAATATAATTTTTTTTTCTTCAGGTTTGAACACTTATGAAATGAGGCAACAGTATTCAAATCAAACACTGGATATAGCTCTAAAGCCTGTTAACAAGAAAGTTGAAACAAAAAACCTTATTACTGAATCAGGTTAATTTGCATTGATTGTAATTATCACCATATTTGATTACCTATATATAAACTTTATTACTTTAGTATATTCACTATGATCTCAATATCGTAATTTTGGATTTATTTTTCACATTTCAAAAGGGATTCTTTTACTTTAACTACTTCCGAAATATTCTGTTACCAAAATTCCAAGCGAGAAAAGGTTATTTGTTATCGCTTGAATATATCGTTCCATGGATCTATTTCTTGTATCCTTTGTATAGTAAAAAACCTGTTCCCAAAGAGAGTATCTCCAAGAATAGTAGTTTCTCCCAAAATTTATGTTAATCATTAACCCATACATAGAAGAAAGAAAAAAATACCAACAATTAAAGGAAGTCTAGTTGTACTGTAATGATCAAATAGAAAGAAGAAAAAAACATAATAGCAAATTGCATTCTTCGAAATGACGTCAACGCTGTTCTAAGAAGGATAAAATGTTTATTGGTGATTCAGTACTTACAGCTTCATTATAGCGACTGAAATGATTTTCATTTGGAAAATATAAAATGTATTATGTGAGTTATTTTTTCGAACTAAAATTATACAAAATTTTTACCAATTGAGAAAATTTGAAGACCAATCAGAATTGCAGAAAAAATACGGATCAAATATATTCTAAATTAGATCCGACTTAATAAAAAAGACATCTTATCTTATCTTATTATAATATAGTAAAAAAATTAAGTATGTAAATATCGTATAAAGATGAGCGGTGGGTAAGAGCTGATTTTGAATGACAAAATATCGACAGAAAAAATTAATAAAAAGATAGGCTAGGGGCTTATGTATCTTCCTGCAAACAACATAACGTTAAAAATTTACATACAGTTGAATCGTACAACTCCTTCTTTTTGGTTGGTTTCGAAGCAGTAGACAATTTAAAATTAAAAATATTTATGATTTATAAAGCATTCGAAAGAGAACCTAATGAACGATTTAAAAAAAATAGTTTTTAATAATCATAATCCAAAAAATAAAGAAATTATTGAAACTGAACGCATTCTAAAATAAAATTTTAAAAAATAGCAAAATCCGTGAGAAATACAGCGTTCAAGAGAGCTAGGTATGCTCGATTTTTTTTAGAATAGCTAGCTGCGCGTGTGTAAGGCCTTTTCAGATACTATCTACATATTGGAATTCCTCAATTCCATAAGGAATTTGATTGAAGTTGGTCGCATGCCATAATGAGATATGGTTCAGGTTCAGTAGGTCAGCTTAGTCGTCTGGTGGGAAATATGAGACAAGAACTAGGGCACAAAAATGAGCAAAAAGACGACAACGCCGACAACAGGCGTCACGACGCACTTGCCCCTCTATGTCGACATTGACTTTCTAGAACAAAAACAGAGCAGCACGAGTACTCCAATAAATAGCTTGTCTTTATTGATTGACCCCAATTTGATATAATAAGAGGTTTCCGATATAATATGCCCTTGACCACATTGATAATCATGAAGAAAGAAATTTCTCGTTTATAGAAAAATAGTAATTCCTTCAAATTTTATTCAATTACCAAAGGAATTTTGCATCTAAAATCAATTGTTTCAGTTGTGGAAGATGTTTCTACAACGGATAAAAAAATATTCATGTCATGATAACGTCGCAGGGGCTTTATGAAGACATGATAATCAAAAGAATCGCGTGATAAGAAACGCAATCAAATTTAAGAATTGACATGCTAGAGCGTTTCACCTGTATTGTAGTTAACTAGTACATTATTTCTATCCGAAGTTATAAGCGTTCTGCTGGAGTTTAGTAGTTAAAATTCTGCTTAATAGAGTCTGAGAGACTGAGGTCTTTATAATCGGATGTAATTTTGAATTTAGAGTGTGCAAGTGCAATTTCAACTAAAAAAATGTAAATAAAAAAAATAGCAAAAATAAGAGCAAAATATTACAAGTAGTAGTTAACTTCATACAGTCCATCTATTACGTTAAATTCTAAGTGTTAATAATTTCAACGTATACACATACTTTTTATGCAATGATCGTGCAGACAATCTACGCATTGTAATCACATACAATTATTTAATTTTCATTCACAACAATGGCCAATATTTCGTTGTTCTGTTTGTTGTAACAATATGAGCACAACCTTGACATATTTTTCAACAGAATAAATTTATCTTGGTAACTCTGCCTGTGTATGCGTATCTATATATTATGTGGAAGTATAATTTTTTTACAAACAAAGGAAAAAGTATGTATTTATGCTGCGGGTTTCAATACTTTTTTCCAATGCAACTAGGTCAAATTATATTTATAAATGGAGCACAATAATTATTATTTGAGAATAATTATGTATTGTTGTGACTTTATTTTTGAATTCACGATTTTTAAAGAGTAAGTTCCGAAAAATACACTCCGTATGTATGTAATTTTGGTTGTAGTCAAAGTCAGCTTATCTGATCATCATCTTCATTATTTCAAATAGCATAACCTATATTTTATTTTATTTTCTGAGAGAACATCTAATGTGAAGGTACTTTTGTTCTATATCCACACCAGACCATTCTTAAGATAGATAATAATTATTGAAGTGTTATTTCCGGGAAGACAAATAAAAAAAACATATTTGTTAATCTATTTACAATGGGAAGGATTAAGATAACTGGTATGTATGAACTATACACATAAAAGACTGGAATACTTCAAGATATCATTTCTGTTTTTAGATAAAAATGGAAGGTATCTGTTTTTGCAAATTTCAATTATTTTACAATCAATGCAAATAATCAAAGAATGGGGAATCAGGAATATTCTACTCTAGTCGTTTATCAAATAATATACAGTACAGTACAGTGAATTATTGCAAATCAAACATAACACTTACTTTAACCCTCTTCATAATTGTTTACATTTGTCTAATTTCGCGGGAAAAACACTTCAATAATCAATATCCTAAGAATGGTCGTATGGGTATAAAATATTAATAACAAAAGTACTTTCAAATTAGATGCTCTTTCAAAAAATAAAATATAGAGTATACCATTTGAAATAATAAAGATGCGGTTAGATGTGACAACACTGCAATGCTCCAAAAATCTTTGATACGATAAATCTCAGTTGATTATTACAATCAATATTTTAAATTCGTATGTCTTGTAGATCTCCAAAAATAAGTCACGTAAAGATAAGCCGGTTTGTGAAATCCATAGCAGTTAAAGTCTCCCTGCTACTTCATTCTTCTTGCGATGTCCATGTTGTATCTTATTTTATTATATTAAACGACTAATTCTTGTATAGGTACAGCCAAAGGGAACTCATTATTTCAATTGTTTGAAACAAATCCTTGGACGCGTCAATTTTATACCTTTATTGAACGCTTTTCGAGCCACAGTTTTTACAATCCCCATTTTTGAATAGGAAATAGGTGCTCGTGATCCTGATATCATCTAAAAGGTCTCGTAATTCTCTATACAAAAATTTTATTGTTTTTGAAATTAATTCCAAAGATTAATATTTGAAAAATCGTTGGGAATATTTGAAAATATTATTTGTTCAATTGAAATTATTTTTCAGCAATTGCATTCTGTTTTGGTTCTTAATCGAAATGTTTTGGTTATTTTGTATATTCATCTTTTATTAATTCTCTGTTCTTTCACAATTATGTAATTTCTTTGGCAAACGCTTGATTATTTCTAATTTTAATGGGATTTATGAGTGCTCGATTTTTTTTAATAATTCTGGAATTTTTTATAGGAAAATAAAATGAGTGATGTTAAAAACCATATAACTTGACATAATTCTGTTAATTTTTCTATATTTTATTATTTGTTTTGATGTTAGGAGAAAACTAGCTCGGTTTAGAAAGTTTTTTAAACTGTAAGAAATGCAACATTACTCAGCAATGGTATCGAAGGGTGGCTTTTCTTTAAATTTCTCTAGTTCTTAACATTACATCGCCATCATCGAGATATTTTATCGATTTGAACGTCAGTTCGAAAATTCTAGAATAAAGCCTTTTAGTCATCTTGATTTTAAGGTATATTAACTTTTTTTCTATCAAAGATCTCTATTTGAAATTTTTTCAACGATTGGTCTAGCAATGAAGAACATTTTAAAAATATTTTATCTATATACAAGTTGTCCTAAAGTAAGATAAGCAATAAGTTATTTTTTTTTTAATGGCAACCTCCCATTTTTAGATTTGTCACTACCTAGATTGTTACCCCCAGCTTTGTTAGACACATATGTAAATTTGATTGTCTTTTGTCAATTTTTGTGTCAAATAAACAGTTTTTTATAAAAATTAGGATCGACTTTATTAGTTAGTGCCTTTTTCTGAACAATCCCCAGACTTTACTCCCATAGATTTCTATCTTTGGAGATTTGTGGAATAAAGGGTTTCCAGAAATTGTTCAGCAACTGCATAGGATATGGAAAAGAGGATCACAGAAGCATCGGATGCTTTCTAGAAGATAAGCAGCTTGTGTGAGACAAGATGGTGACCTATTTTGATTATTAACGGCTAAGAAAACCCCACAAACTTTATATGGATAGAATGCTCTTAAAAAATGCTATGTAATATAGGGTGCTGAAAAAGTTCATTATTGCCATAGGTTTTTTTTAATCGCGTAAATTCGTTTTCGACAGGTTACTTTTAAATTTCAGTTTTATACAGTTTAGAATGCCTTCTTTCCTATAACAAAGTTTCAATATGATTCACCGTTTTGTAATAAAAAAAATATTTATTTTCCATTTTTTAAGAAGGTGAGATAGAGCGAATGTATTATTTCACTTTATTTTTTTCACTTAAACATCCCGAAAGATGTCATTAAAAAACAATTATATTATAAAATAAACTTTGATAAAAATGTGTATAAAAATTAAAAGCGATTAATCGTTCCGTTTTTTTAATATAAGATTCTAAGGTGTAGTATCTCCAAAAATTTCGTATTATACACTTATGATTTTGGTAATATTTGGCAACAGCGCTAATCTTGACTAGATAGTAACACAGGGTGAATATGAACCGGAAAAAATAACAGAATTGATTCAAGTAAATTTTGTATTATGCGAAATTTACAAGAACAAACAATTTATCAACATAAAATCATAAGCAATAAAATTATTCATAGTAGCACAACCTGTGACTTCTCAAACGATTTTATTCTACATCTACGAAGGTTTGAAAATAAAAGATAACAACAGAATAAAATTAAAAAACATAAATATTGCGAATATTTATGATTTTCCTGAAATATATTCTTCAAAGAAACGCTGAATATTACTAATACATGTTCCGTTCTTCGTCATTTTAGTATTGTTAGGTGACGTTTGCCCCGATAATAATTTGCCAGGATTATCATTTTTATAAGCTTCTTTTCTCTAATGACAGCTCAGTAACTAACCTTGCTTTTATCAGTAACTTGACAATTTTACGTTGCCACATTCCGCCTCTAATGAAAAATATATCAAACATAATGTGAAAAATGAACTGTACATAGTCAAAAGTTTTTGACAGATGTTATCTTTGAAAGCATAAAAATTAAGTAAGTAAGTACAAGAAATAAAACATTAAAAATATTGTCGTATTTTCTATTGAAGATGTTCTTATAAAATAAATATATAAATATTGACATATTTTCCAAAAAAATTGACGCATAGAACCTCATACTTATGTCACTGACTATCTCTACCTTAAGCTTAAGCAGTCAATCAAAAAGTTGGTCTAGTTGTCATGAATGGTTCCGGAGTTATGATTTTTTTTGAGGGTCTAGGCACCAACCTTTTCTGACACAAAAATTGGCACAAGTCGAAGACTATTACTGGTAAATAATACACCAATATTATTTTTAAATAGGACTGACTTTATTAATTGGTGCACTGAAACATACAAAAGACTTTTGGCACGAACTTCAAAAGTACCAGTACCAATAGAATTCATTTTATTTTGTATTTTTCAGTGCACCAACTAATAAAGTCATTTTTGATAAAATAATTCTTTCTCATTTTTTAGGTGTATAGAAAGATAATACTTATTTCAAAACATAGCGAAAGTACACATGTTTCAGACTCTAGCACGGCTCTAACTCAGAAACATGATTTTTTTTAAATGTCCAATTTTGACGTTGCCGGATATGGACACTTCTTTGATTCGAAAAAAAATGCCTTCTTTACCCCCTTTGGGAGAAGCTTTTGAGGGGAAGGACATGTTGAAGTTGGAAGTCGGTCAAAAATAACAGCACATCAAATATGTTTCTAACCCGACTGCAAGTTTGGAAAACTTTTAGTTAACGGCCAATATAAAACACCCTGTATAGCTTGCCATTTTCTGAAATTTGGCAGATCCTAGTATTCGTAGAAAATCTAGGTCAAGTTCGTAGCTGAGCAAAATACATTAATCTTTGTTTCGCCAATTATTTGTATCCAGAAAATTTAAAAGTTTACCATACCAACTGGGGACGCCATCGGTAATTTTTTCATAATATTTTATCTGAGGAGATTCCTTCCTTCTTATCAATGATGTACCTTCCATGAAATTGCTCGAGAACCTTTGGGATATGCAACTAGAGAGACTGCTATTGAAATGACAGTTATCTCAATAAAAATTATCAATCGTATTGTTGAAGTCGTGTCACTTTTAAGTAATATTAGGAGAAATTCTCAAAACATAATATATTATGTACTATCTATTATATTTCTAGCTGATCTGGAAATTTGGACAATAGACATAATCAAATTCGGAATCTGAAACCACTGGAAAACATCAGTACACCCTGTATTATAAGATAAATTTGAAAGGTGTGCGGATCATCTTTAAATTTATTATAATATACCATCCGAAACCAGAGCTAATAATGCTTGAGTTCTCTTTGTATTCCTACAACAACTGTTCGAAATATTTGTGTCAAGGATTTCTCCGCGCACTGCCTCTGCCATGATAGGAGGCTGGTAATATTTTAAACTGTTTGGTAATACTGTTTTTATGAAATCGTAGCACCCAATAAACCAAGAAAAGAAGTAGATGAAAAGAAATGCACATTATACGAACTGGTTTTTTGGTACTACCATAACGTTTAGGTGAATACGTGATACTAGAATAATTAAAATTTAAAAACAGTTTTTCACAGGTTTGATAAGTACATATATGTGTCCAAACTTCCAAAACTATACCAACATTTTATGGAATAAATAGTCAAAATGTCCAGAATATATGGAATTTGTGTTAATTTACATAGATTAACGAGACTCAAAATACTTATCAGAGCAGGAGAGACTTGTGACTTACATAAATCTCAAAGCCAAGGCCGTATTCGTTGCTGATGCTTTTCTATGTTAATGGACATTCAAACCTATCAAGTGAGCGGAAAATGAGTTGTAGAGACGATAGATACATAGACTATTCAAGAATCAAATTGCTGATTGTCAGTAACTGTTTGAATGAAGTACCTATGTCTCTGTTTGGACAAATCAAGCTGTGTTCCTAAATTAAGTTTATTGTATTGAGTAACTGACAAGATATTGAGCAGATAAATTCAAATACCCTAAAAACAACTTCCAACTTGATCTGCAAACTCCTGGGCAGCGTGCAATGTACACGGTTGATTTCGATCCAGATGAGCAGTGCCTGGTATCGGTTCATGACATCACTCTATATTAGCTCGTATACTGGATTGAATTGAGGACACGCAAAGAATTGGGATTAGAGTCTGTGAAACCAACATACAACTATGAGTTAATTAACGTTTACAGAATATCGGCAAGAATTAAAAGAATTCAAAGAATTTCAAATTATTTGTTTTTCTTTAGTAAAAATTGATAATTTTTTGATTTTATTATATTCTTAATGATTTTTATAACAATACAGAGGTGAATTTGACTTCATCTTTATAAAATTTCGTCTTAACCGTGATTTATCATCCCTCCAGTAATAGCTCTACAAATAGTGTCAAATGTAATCATAATGTCGCTCTATAATTTTTAAGAAAAAAAATTTGACTAGTGCGCTCCAAAATAAAACAATGAAATATTTTGGCATTTGTTATTCTCCAACACATAATCTCGAAATCGTGTCAATCACCGTATAATATGTTACGGTTCATGATTGTCCTTGTCTATGGTTTCCGACAAAATAAAACTATTTAAATGTTTCCAATCTGTCCCAGATACAGATGTAATTTAGGTATAATATGTGAAAATTTGTTCTTTCATGTTGCATGAGGGATATATTATGTAATATATTTTTTAATCATGTTGGAAATTAGGTCGATGGACAGAAAAAAATGACAACGGAAAGTGAAAGAATCCCACTGATGAGCATCTTTAATTATGTATATCAAAAATATACAGAGATGATAAATCTATATTAACAGGTTTTTCACAAGAATGTGTACCAGTTCAAAAATTACACAATAAGCTCACAAACAAATTAAATAAATTGTCTTTGCATCACTTAACTCTTTGCAAAAATCTCGTTTTTTTTTGGCTATCAATAAAAGAGATTAATTTTTATCTTCTAACATACGCATTAATAGTTCAATCTAATCGCTTAAATAATGTTTAGGATCTGGAACCGTTTGCGTAGATCCAACAATAAAAGCAAAAATGACCTGAAAATACCAACAACTTTTTAACACCTGATAAATGTTTCGCAAAAAAGGTTACAGATTTACCCCTGGTGATGCCAAAGCAATTGCCGAGTATAAGTAAAATTGTTGTTTTGTGGTTTTTTTTTTGTTAATTACTTGAAGATGAAAATATTGTAATAATGAAATTTATTTCTTGTAATGTTTTGGTTTCTTTTTATGCCCACTTACAAAATGGATTAAGTGAATCAAATATATTTCCTTAAATAATATGTGTTCAAAGTTACTAAGTATCAACATACGCTTAAGGATAATATGCAACAAAATTGGTGAAAAGTTTTGTGGGGTAAAAAAATTAAGGTAAAATAGCTATAGCCTATAGTCGAGTTTGGGAATTGTAGGCACTAATTACCAAGAAAGCATAAAAAAGACGACATTGTTGCTTGGTTGTGATGCGAAGTATTTTATTATTAGCTATTTGAAACATTTAATGCAACCAAATAGTTATAGAAGTAAGGTCAAATGGTGTATTTGTTGGAGTATCTTCCTGCTAATAAAATGCACTCAATAACATCAATATTTACTCAAACAATACATGAAAACGCATGATAGGTATGAATAGAAGATATTTATATGGCCCGCGCATCTCAAATGACGCCAGTCTGTGACAAAACGTCGGAAACAACCATAAAACGCATGTTTCAAACAAGATTCTCATATTTTGTGTTGGCTTGCAATTTGGGTTGCGGCAATTGAGGTTTTTCTGTACCTAATATTTAATAATTAATTAATTTATGATAATTTTTGCAATATAATGCCATACATCATGAAGCAATAATGAATCAAGATGTAATAAAATATAAAGTTAATTTGCCAGTATATATCAATATTTATGTTCGATTTTCGCGTTTTGTTACGGACTGACAACATGCGCGCACAGCGGTCTTAAACGCGTTCACCACCTGAGCATATCTAGTTTGTCCTAGCATCACGATGAAAAAAAACGGTGCGTACAGTTTGGTTCCACTGATAAGTAGAAGAGAACATTAGATATTTTTTTTTTAAAAAAGAGAAATTCAACCATCTAACAGCGCAGCCGAACAGTCTGTGGCGTATGATTCAAGCTGCAGAAGTCAGGCTTCTTTTATTGCTGAAATAATTACGAGTATTGCAAACGTGTTCACAAATTTTAGTATACATCCCTACCCTTCAATATATATGTAAATTTTGGATATCTGCATCCGACTTAAGTATCTTCAACAGTAGCCTGCTGGCCCCATACTCTATGACATTTTCTGTACGCTACTGGAAGATTCAGGAGAACAATGAAACGTCATCATCATTTTCGAGAATTTAGTGCCTACTGCTTACCTATCTATAGCAGTGTTTTCATCTACAGATGAAAGTTTATAAAAAGAGATATAATCTAAATAGGTACCTAGTCAATGTTTGATTTTTTCCGGATATGACGTCATTGTTTATTCACTCACACAAACTAATTGCATATATATTATTCATAGGTTTTTCACACCAGCATGACTACTATGAAGTAGACAGATACCAGAAAGTTCTTGAAATTTGTTTTGACTTTTTGAATGGATGTTTCCACAAAATATGTTACAGCCGGTCCACGATAAATATTTTATTGGAATACAACAAAATTTTCTTTATACCAACCAACAAAGTTATTATGGTACCGATGTCTCCCAAACACCTCAAGCGTGAAATTTGTTTTCGACAATAAACTGCCACACTTCTCAAGTAAATTATTCTATCTAAAAGTGTGACGGTTTTTAATGTAAACAACAGTCAACAAGCTATTCGTTGAACGATTGTTAGTCGGATATGGGTTAAAATGGCGAATACGTCCAACAATTTAATGTTGTCCCATAAATCTTACAAGTTGTAAAAGGTAGATCACCAAAGGTATTGCCTCTTTTGTTATATATTTCTATTTTTTGCTTCTCAATCTTTTGTGATGTAATTGGAGTAGGTCATAAATCAGGTAGTCTTTCTGATAAATTGCAGGTAAAGGTAGAAGAGTTCCAGAGGATTTTTCTATCTTCAATTACAGGTCATATAAACTGATGTTCATTCTGAGTTCTATTTTTTATTAGCAGTACTAAATCTGTAATGGATGGAAGTTATTCTCAGAACTATCAAATAATATTTCACTCTGCACAAAGAACCTGTTATTTCGAGAATTTGTCTGCTTATTCAAAATTCAAAGCAAATTAGGAACAGGTATTATTTGAAACATTATATTGTAAAGACTTATGTCGTACAAGACATGAAGTATCAGTTATTGATAAACAGAAGTCAATTGGTACTACAAATTCTTGATGACTTTCATAATTCAACATTTTGTTTGATACAGTTTGATATAAGTGGGTATAAGGTTGTGTTTCCAGTAGGAATAAGATACATTTTTTATTCTTTCAGTATATCATGTACTTTATATACCTACGAAACGATCGATCGTTGTAAGCATAATCTGACGACTGAGGGGGAATCGAATCTTGGATCATAGATCGCAACAAGCCCATACATTCTCGATTGATCGTAATGATCTGAAAACTACTATGGTCTCCTACATCGTCTTCGATCAATTGAATCGTTAATTATGGTAACATATACAATCCATACGTCGTTTCGAAGCAGTTAAAGTTTTTATATTGCTATTTTGCAACACAAACCAATTTTGAAAGCCAGAAAAGTTTCGCCTGTTTTATTACGAAGGGGAGAGGGAGGGACATTTTGATTAGTTGAATATAATTTTGATTTTTTTCAAAAATGCTTCTTCCCAAATGATGAATGTATAAATAACTTACTAGGACCAACCTCACTACAAAGTATTAAATAACAACACATAATGTAGGAATCATAAAGATTTTGAAGTTGTTTCCTAGAGATATGATGTATCCACTATAGAAGAATCTTTGCACCAACTTAAAAATCTTTATGATTCCTACATCATGTCCTGTTATATTAATTATACTTTTAAGTGCATCATCTAATGAAGTCGGTTCTAGTTTTTTTGTTAAGTTATGCATTTTTTAAGCGATCATAGTAGAAACTCACACGCCTCTTGGGCAGTATATTTATAACACAAGAAAGTGGAAATGAATACTAAAAAACTATACAAAATGCTCTTCATCTTCTCTCATTTCTCATCGTCACTAATCTAAATGATCCAAATAACAAATTATTATTTATAAATAATAGTGGGTAGTAGGTATTAGTAAAGAACATAAATAAAAGTCAGGAAAACCGTTGTGATCGAACCTACAACCAAAGTCCATGTAAGGTAGACTTTGCTACAACCATCCATATGTAAGTCTCACAGCTTATGCTGTACACCACAGCATCTATAAAATTTAATAAGAATTCATTATTTACTTCACTATTCATAAATATATCATGAGCCATTTTATAACATTTATAACTTTAATAACTTTTATAAAAATGGATGGAATATTCAAAACTATAAAAACTATATAAAGGAATATTGTACGACAATAATTATGATTAGCAACTGCAATTTCACGATCACATCATACTCGTTTTCATACGTTCATACTTCATACGAAAAGGCCAATATTTTAAAGGTCCTCAGCTCCTTCAATCATAAGTTCCGTCAATGCTAAACCGGAAAAAATCGAGTGCATATAGGTTGGGCCCATTGGAAAATAGCACTCATTAGTGTACCTTTCTGTAGCTGTAGCACATCTAGGAGACATTCAAAAATATTGCATGTGGAAAGGTGAAATGTCAATGGTTATGTACTATATAACAACCAATAATATTATACGTAATGAATGATTTATACACCCTGCGGAGGTTTATAGACTTTATAGAAATCGTTACTTTATAGAAATCGTTATTGTAAAGTGATCATTTTCAGAGATCTAAGTTTGAAATAACACTCGAAATTGAAGCAATAATGCCGTTGGATAAATACATTTTTTACATTGTTATAGATCATGAGAAAGAACATATCTATATATGATGATGAAAGGATCAAAATTGAAAAAGAGACTTAGGGTGGAATTCATAGACGTCACTCAAACTCAATATCTACTACACTCAATTTGAGGAAATTTGAGTGTGAGTGATGACCTAGCCTCAAATTGGGATTCAGAGATATGAAAATCGTTGTTCCTCAATCATAACTCAATTTAAGGGTTGGATCATGTGGCAACACTGTTTTTAATGAGTGCATCCATCACAGAGCATTGAAGTATCTCTTTGTTCTTTGGTATGTGTAGATAACCATGAACTATAATTTATAATTACCCTGCCATTCTGTCATTGTCAAATTGAATTTGAATAAAAATAAGAACTTTATATTTGATATGGCGCAAAACCAGAAAAAAGATATGTCAGCAATTGAGAAATGCTTATTTAAAAGAGCTATGTGTCCGCTATTCAGCAGTTATAGAACAAATTAAATAACTTTATTATGTGGTTATAAATTGTAAAAAAACAGATGAGCCACTCTATCAGAAATCAGAAAAGGGAATAATATTTCCATCGAATCTATATCTTATAAAACGTTCAATATTACTAAATTTCTCAAAAGGATTGTTGTAATCTCTCAAAATTGTCTAAAATTCTCATTGTGATTTCAAAATATAACAAATACTGTTTTACCTTGGAATAGCTAATTAAATATTCCACATAATCAATGAAATCTATAAATTCCTTGAAATTATTCATTTTCAATGACTGAATATACTGTACACATTTATTTATTTTAAATATATAAATTAATATTAAACGCAATGAACAAAACCAGAATATTTTACAAAATTATGACAAGCTCAAAAAGTGACGTTAAACTGAAATGAGTGCCAAAATTCGACACCTTAATTTATACTCAATATTGAGAATCATTTGAGGGGCCTTTTGAGTGTTGTTTCGTTCTTGAATCCCAAATTTGAGTGTAGGGTTGATTTGAGTGGAATTTGAGGGTGAGTGGAGAAATAGTGACGACTATGAATTTGGCCCTTAGTTACATAACGTCAAACGTGACAGTTGACAAGAATTTTACAATAGAGGTTTTTTTGGTTAGAATTATCATAAACAGTAATACTTGATTGGGTGTGGATACCTCTAGAAACTTCGGAAGGTGTTTTCATGGACGATTTCTTATGTTTTATAAGATCACGAACATATTGAAAAGGAACTCAATCAGGTTGCAATTTGAGCTTATCTGCTGTAATTGGTACACTTGTATTCTGTACGGAAACAAGTGCAAGTTAACCTGGTGGTTTGGTCTTAGAGTCACTATCGGCACTTCCTTTCAATGAATATGTTCAGTAAAGTATTTATTTATTTCTATTTATCATCAAAATTGATAGTCTGTTTGAAGAGTATTGTTACATGAGATGTTTCTGAGAAAACAGATCAGAACAAAGAGAGAAGAAAATTTCATTAGCATTTATTTCAACGATTTGTATCCAAATTATGAAATACATATTTGAATATTAATGTTTCAATACATTATCACCTTCTTTGTGAATCCAATACTAGCAAAACGTACGACATAAGTAAGGATGCCTTACTGGGTAATTAATCCTTATGGTAAGGAGTGACTGTGAATATGGATGGACCATGGTTTCGGAACGCTGTTGAAAATCTCTAAGTAAAATTCTAACTCAAAGGTGGCATTAAATTTTGCATAAAAAAAGAAGCACACACAGAAACTATGAAAAGGTCTAGTGAACATTTTTGTGTCAGCATTTAGATACTTTTTATTGAACATTCAAGAACATCGACTTTTAAAACCACAAATAATTTATATAAGTTTAAACTATATTGCGAAATTAACCAGGTTGAAAATCGCAGTTTTACAAATCATCAATCAATCATTATAATTGTAATATATATGTCATTGTTTTGTAGGTTATGTTTGTGGAATTTGATTAAGTACCTAATGGATTACTTGTTGTTTCAAGTTCATACTATTATAGTTTTTGTTAAATATTTGGAAACATTAATATGACAGTGAATATACCAACCAAATATGAGTGGTAATCAGTTGATTCTAATCAATTCTTATTTTACAGCTTGATTTCACGGTTTCCGGTAGACATGTGACGTATTACGACTGGTTGAGAAAATTCAATATATAGGCGTGCTATAAAATAGCATGAAATGTTTGGTCCAAAGCCAATTCGTAGTCATAAAATTAAAAATATTTCTTATTTTGAATTTCCTGAAGAAAACAAATTACAATCAGGAGTAAAATTCTAGAGGTTCATTACTTTACTTTGTATTATAATATCCATAAAGTATATAATACACCAAACATCCGTGTGAAAGCTTCTTGATTATTCAGTCTGGTGAGTTTTTCCATTTCAACGACATAAAAATAAATTTAGGCCATGCACGTGGCAATCCTCACACAGACATACAAGAAAGAAAAGGGCTGTGCAGTACACACCAAAGCACAAAGTCTCTCTCTTATTAAGACACGATCGTTTTCTTTTTCTCAGAATTTTGTTCGTGCTGGTTGCTCAACCGTAACACAGGATTGTACCGTAATTACTTGTAAGCGTAAACCTCAATAAAGAAGAAAAAGAAGACAATAATAATAATAATGATGGGCGATGACTGTGAATTACAGGGACGAAATAATTCTTTTTTTTCTCAGATTGTTTCAATGGTCTTCCTTATTTCATTTGGAACTTTTCAAGTAATGAAACAAAGTACATTCCATACTCTCTACATCATACCTACTCAAGAAATTTTGCTGATAACGAGTTATAAGAAATATACCTACCACCAGTACGAATGCGATCTAATAGAGCCAAACTATCAACATATATATATATATATCTTCCTATCAATAGAGCGTCCGTACATTGACGAATTGCATTTAATAGAGCGTCCGTGGTAATTGAGCGTCCGTATACGGACGCTCTATTACACATCAGTGTAATTCTGGTCAAGATGATCATCTTAACCGATGGAACAAAAATTGGAAGGACGCTCTATGCACGTCCCAAGAGATTTTTGATTGATATTCGAATATAATTAGTTCGATATATCAGGCGCAGCGCGGCGCTAAAATATTCATTTTGAATACATTAACTTTCATTCCATCGCGTATTGGGCGTCCGGCAATCTGGCAACAACGAAACACATGAATTTCATTTCAACGACTTTTACACTCATATATGGTCTTCTGATATATATTCGAAGCACTTATAAATTATTCGTTTGTGATCATGTGGATAAACCGGGTGCCATTCGAATCACTAGAAGAAAAAATCGCTCTAGATAAAAAAAATTCTTTGAATTTTTTTTATTTATAGTATATATTTAATTTTTTTTTTAATCATTATTCAATGTATTGGGAACAAAGTGAACTAACAATACGAACAATATTGACGTACTACTACTGACAGACGTTTCATTTAAAATGGAGGACATAAACTCTATCGTATCGTATTCCGCGAGGATATAGACTAATAAATCATATTTGACAGATTTGTATTCATGGTGGCATTTATACTGAGACCAATTTAGATTTCTATAACATTTGTGTAAAAGATCTTTGCGCGAAGATAGATGCAGAATTAACACAGCTTAAAAATATGAAAATTAGTTTTTTTTGTGCCTACAGATCACCGGATGGTGATAGTAATTTTTTTTAATATTATCTGCACAGAATATTATCAGAAAAAAACTCCAATAATAAGGTACAGGCTGTCGGTGACTTTCAATTATAGTTTTAAGACTTAAAACCAGTGACAATAAATTAACTGAATGCAAACATATTTTTTATCACATGATATGCTAGAAAAAGTTTTTGTTGACACCAGCGGATAACTAAATCTAGAGAAACTAGAGTCGATAATCTGTTCACAAATTTAGATGATAACATTTTCATTCTTGAAGTCATAGAGCCGCACTTGTCCGACCATAAAGGAATTTTATCATGTGTCGACCAATGTCAAAAAAATCTATCTCAGGTTTCACAGCTGCATTAGATGAAATGATCTGAAATATATGCCATTTAGATCCAGAAACAAAAGCTGCTCATTTAGTTTACTCTGTCAGATCTTTAAACATCTCGTTTTCCATAAAAAAAGTTATGTATCCCTGAAAATAACTTTAAAATGTTGAGATTTCTACGTCCCTAAAGCTGGCAGAGCAAAGTGAGTAGAATCAAAAATACAAATCTGTTGTAGAGCTAATTAAATGCTGTGTTCCGAAATTAATTGCTCTTATAGTTTTTATTTTTGGAAAATGGCTGCTTTGCTAGCTTTAGACTAAAGCTAGCACAGCAACCTTTGAAAACTTACTTTTTTAGAACTTCTTTAATAGTGCTGTTAAGGTTAATTAATTGTTAATTAAGTGCTGTATTCCGAAATTATTTATTCTTATTTATAGTTTTTCGGAAAATGGATACTTTAAAAAATCTATTATTTCGGGATAATCTTATTTGGTCCTTGTAGAGCTAATTAAGTGCTAATTAACTGCTGTATTCCGAAATTAATTGCTCTGATATTAAAAAAATTGCTGCTTTGTTAGCTTTAGATCTAAAGCTAGCAGAGCAACCTTTGAAAATCATAATTTTTCAGAACTTTTGTTTTAGCGATTGTAGGGCTTATTAAGTGCGGTACTCCGAAATTAATTGCTCTAGTAATTTTTTGAGAGAGAACGTTCTTTTAAGACAAATAAAAATGGCAATTTATCTATTGTGGGGATATTTATAGCTTTAAAGGTACACCGGGCAACTTGAAACTACTTAATTTTATGTAATCCATTTTTAATTCCCTTTTAAAATTGAGATTTTAATGTTTTTGAATTTATTATCTCTCCCAATGAAGAAATGTACAATTCTGATACTAAAAAGCTAAGGGATAAAACTTAATTTTTGTAGGACCGGACGGTTTTCGATTGCTAACCGTATATGTTCCTATGACTGTAAGATAGGTTTACCGGTGGATAAGTTCATTACTAACCACGTCGGTAAGTACTTTTCTTACGGATATAATTGTATTGGCCGAAATATTATAGAAATTAATTTCGGGGAACAGCACTTGATTAAATAACATAGGAAATATGTAAATTTTATTGATTTTTTATAAAAAATACCTCAAATAATGGTTACCGATATAGTTTATATATCGGGTGTATAGATTATATGTTTTTGCTCTGATAGCGACAATCTCTGCCATTTTCTAAAAACTATAAGAGCCGATAATTTCGGAATGCAGCATTTAATTAGCAATTAATTAGCTCTACAAGCACGAAAAACGTATTTCTCGAAAAAGTGTTTCTTGAAGCAAAGCAGTCATTTTCCGAAAACTTTAAGAACAATTGAGTTTGGAATACAGCACTTAATTAGCCCTATAAACACTAAAAGAAGTTCTCGAAAAGTTGATTTTTAAAAGCTGCTCTGTTAGACTTAGATCTAAAGCTAGCAAAGCAGCTATTTAGAAAAAACTATAAGAGCAATTAATTTCGGAATAAAGCAAATAATTAGCACTTAATTATCTCTACAAGCATCAACTACGATTTTCTAGAAAAAAATAATTTTTAAAAACAAAGCATACATTTTCCTAAGAACCATAAAACAACAATTAATGTCGGAATACAGCACTTAATTAGACCTTAAGCACTAAAAAAGAAGTTCTCAATGAATATTTTTAAAGGTTGCTCAGCTATCTTTAGATCTAAAGCTAGCAAAGCAGCCATTAAAAAAATGTAAGACCAATTAATTTCGGAATACAGCAATTAATTAGCACTTTATTCGGTCTACAAGCACCAAATAAAATTTTCTCGGAAAAGTTGATTTTTTAAAGCAAAGCAGCCATTTTCCAAAAACCATATGAGTAATTAATTTCTGAATAAAGCAAAACTTAATTAGAACTTAATTATCCCTATAAACACAAAAAAAAGTACTAAAAAAATATTTTTAAATGTTGCTCTGTAAGCTTTAGATTTACAGCTAGCAAAGCAGCCATTAAAAAAAAACTATAAGAGCAATTCATTTCGGTATACAGCAGTTAATTAGCAATTAATTAGCTCTGCAAGCACCAAATTTGTAATTTTGATTCTGCTCACTTTGCTCTGCTTGCTTGCTTCAAGGACGAGACAATTCTCCTGATATTAAAAATCTTAAGTCACAACTAACCCAGGTTCATACTATTGCCGAAGTGACCAGGACGCTCGATAGCTTCGAATTACTTAACATTAACAAATCGAAAAAAGTGGAGTTTAATAATAAGATAATATCTGAATCAAAAATAAGCAAAAGTCAGTCTGGGGAATATTAAATACAAATTTAGGTAAAACTAATAACCTAAGGAATGAGAGCAATTTATCCGCTGTGGACTTTGCCAACTCTTTTGAACATTGCATAAACAATTTAATGCAAAATTCTGCGAACTATATTGCAAATCCCTTCGATTCTTGCATGCAAAAAATAGCAATAAACCATTTGACTTCTTACCTACATCCAACAAGTTAATCAGAAATATTGAATATTGTTCATAAACTGAAAAATTCTAGAGCCGCAGATAAATAAAAATGTAGCGATTTCTTTACCGAATCTATTTAATCTTCGTATGAGTACATGTATTTTTCCAGATATTCTCAAGGTTTCCAAAGTTACACCTATCTATAAAAAGGGAAATACTCTCAGGTAACTGAAGCTGAATGTAGATAAAGATTATCCAAGAATGGCATATTTTGTTATGTTTCATAGCATAGCGTATGCCTTGATAATCTGGAGAAACACATGTCACAGCCCCAAAATATGCATTGCACAAAAAAAGTCATTCGAATAATAACATCCAGCAAATATGATGATCACTGTAAGCCATTGTTAAAAAATTGAGCATCCTGCAATTACCATGTTGCTGCATTTTGCAGTGCCTGCTTTATATAAAAAACATGCCAAAGAATCCAGCACAATTATGTTTACTCTTATAATACAAGAGAAAAAAAACTATATCTGTCCTCCATTATTCAGACATAGACCCATAATTCCTATAAATTTCTGGGCATAAAATTGAATAATGCTTTGCCAAACAATTCAAAGATAATAATATGTCTTGTGCATCACTCAAAATTAAGATCCGTAAATATTTAACATAACACCGTTTTAACTTCTTAGATGATTATCTGGAACATGTTGTAAGTACATTTATGTAGGTAATCCTTTTTTACCCTTTTTTCTAGATTGTTATTACTATTATTTTCTTTTTTTAACATGTTCATAATCCTTGTCTTGAATTAAGTTATATGTACTTTGTCACTTGTATGTTTTTTTATGTCTTCATCTGAAGCGTATTTTAATTTATTTTATTTGGTGTGATCTATATCACTATCCAGGACGAAAGTATACGTGCCTAATTGTTTACATGAAATAAATATTTCTATTTCTATTTGATGTTGGAGACAGAAATAATGACAAAAATGAAAATGAGTTTACATTTTAAAATCATTAGCATCTACAATTCCATTCTGTATAATTGAATTATAGAATATATGACAATTGAGTAATTATAATAAAGTTTAAGGAACAAAAAGTCAGATGAAATACTATTCGGAGAAACAACCAATGCTAGGCAGTCGCTGGTAGTTTCAAAATACGAGAAATATATTTAAAATCACATTTCATCATCCCATTCCACTGCACATTTGGCAATAGCGCCGGACGCTGTATTTACGGTAAATGAAATAAATATACACCGTATGGACGCTCTATTGTTTGTAAGATTGAAATTATTATATACATTGGACGCCCAAACGGCTATAGAATGAACGGAGCTCACATTGATGGCGAAGTGAAATATATACGGCAAGGACGCTTCATTACATTCATATATATATATATATATATATATATATATATATATATATATATATATATATATATATATATATATATATATATATATATATATATATATATATATATATATATATATAAAGAAGTCGGAATATTCATTTTCTCCTGTTTCTGAAAAAGCAAACGGTTCAACTAAGAGAAAGACAACTTTTGAAATATAGCGCATCTGAAAAAACCTACTGACCAGGTACCTACTTAGCTAGTATTTTGCAGTGTACCTTTCTGGAAAGTTCATGGGAAGAAATTTTAAATTTTCGGATTTTATCCACAGTTTTGATAAGAACTTTTCATATTATCGATTGTGATGAAAAATTTCCCTGAATACAACTCGGAATTTTATTTTCATTTTATATCAATGTGCTACAAGAATTAATAATAAATTTAGATGCACAGTTTCTCAGCATTCTAAAAAGCAACGAAGACTTATCCACATTCACCTGTAATGGAAAACAATTTTCACTTTGTCTTTCAACATCGGCTTATTCAATACAATATAAATGTCAAAATATGATATTTACGACAGAAAGCCATACACGATCGAGGAAATTGCTATAGGGAAGTATAAATATGCAGTAGGTAGATAATAAGCATAGATTTTCTAAAAGATCGAAGTGTGTTGTCGATTATAGATAAAAAAGTAGGGTGTTGAAAAATATACTTTTTACAAAAGTCTCTATAACTGGATACATATTTCACCGACTTCCCAACGGAGGAGGTATATATAAATTCGACTTAGCATTTTTTATATGCGTATACGTGTTTCTATAAGTATAGTAAACGTTCTCCAATTTTGATGTTTTTTTTTGTTGAGAAATAATCCCTTATTAAACAAATTCAAAACCCAAAATTTCCTTCTCCCAAAAAGTTCCAAGGGACAAATTTTTTTAAAAATAATTTGATACGGCAAAATTAAAGAAAAGAGAGAAAACTTTTAAAGGGGACATTTGAAAAGTACGGTTTCTGAGTTAGAGCAGCGGAAAAGTCTTATCTATTATTTTTTTACCATAATTCCACATTATTTTCATCTGTCATAATTTGATTGAATTAAACCACATACTGAAACCATATAAAATTATTGTTATTATTATTATTATTATATTAGGTATAATTATTCTCTAAATCATCCTTTTTAGTGTATGTCCAGTTCCGTAGGAAGTCATATTTTTGACCGATTTCATAAACGGGAGTAATACAAATTTAGTGCAAAAGCCACATTTGACGATGGACGATATGACGTCACTTTCGGTTAAGTCAAAAGGTAATTGAATTTAAAATAAAATATCCGTAACCTACTTTGCAAAAAAAAATCTAGATAAATTTGTAATCACGGATCATCAAACTTACTGAGTAGGCACATGATATTTTATTTTCTCTCTTCTAATATCTCATGTCATGAACCGGAAGTAGCGTCATACTTTATTCATAGGGCAAAATTAGTGTTTCTCAAAGGTCTATGCTAGTAGGTACTATTTATTCACTTTCACAAAAAATAATCAATGTATCTTATTCATAGTAACTACTAATTGATATTTCCTTTCTTGATAAATGGTTTATTAATGTGGACGCTTTTTTCAGGGTAAATGTGCTTCGATTTGGTGTTAGTGATTTTTTTATTTTAAAGAGGATTGATGAGAAACAAATTCCTACAAAAGGAGGTTACGTTATTTTCTGAAATGTTCATGTTTTAATTCTTACTTTAGGAGTATAATATTTATGTAAAATTGTCCTATAATAGGGTAACTGTTGGAAAATGAAGCTATTATTATTATTATTATTATTATTATTATTATTGGCTTGAATTTAGATTGAACGTGCCTTTCTTTTTATGTGTCCGAAGTGGTTCCTTTAAAAGAGTTTAATTTCTTTAACTAAAGAAATAATAAAGTGAATAAAATATTAAATTTTCATAAAACACGGGGCTACAGTTCGAGATCAGTGAACCAATGAGCGGTTTAAGAGATAGCCAATTTTTTACATCTAGGAGTAAAATATTTGTTGGCCGCTTTTTTTTGTAGGTGATTATATAATAAACTATAATAAACATAGCTGTTATACCAAAGTTTACAGAATTCTACTGTATTCTTTGGTTACACCTCATACACTTATTAACTTCAACCAATTCCAAAGGGAATCAGCAAACAACATCTAGGTACATAACAATCGACATATATTTGAACCAGTTAGAAATAAATAGGCGTTTCGATTGATGTGTGCTTTTTCTTTGAGCATTTAATGAGCCTTCAATTATTAATAAGTTTTTACAACGATCCCGATCTGTTTACTACGATTTTCAGCCATGATCTGCTAACTTCATCAACTTCATCAAGTAAGCAGATCCCAAATTTTCAATAAAAAATAAGTGGGCGTTTCGAATGATGTGTGCTTTTTCTTTGAGAATTTATTGAGCCTTTAATTACTAATACGGTTTTAAAAATATCCCGATCTGTATACTATGTTTTTCGGCCATGATCTGCTGAGTTCGAACTTTGCCCGAAAAAAAAAGTTTTTGATTTTTTTTTTAAGGCTTTTGACTTTTTTCAGAGCATTTAATGAGCCTTTAATTACCAATTAGGTTTTATAGCGATCCCGATCTGTATACTATGATTTCCGGCCTTGGTCTGCTGAGTTCGATCTTTGTTCGAAAAAATAAATGAAAAAAATTAAATGAAAAATGAAATTTTTTTCAATAAAATTTTGCCTTTTTTCAGAGCATTTAATAAGACTTCAATTACCAATTAGGTTTTACAACGATACCGATCAGTTTACTATGATTTTCGGTCTTGATCTGCTGAGTTCAAACTTTGCCCGAAAAAAATAAGAAAACATTTTTTTCTTTAAATATTTTGCACTTTTCCGTTAAGCATTTAATAGTCCCTTAATTAATAATAAGGTTCTGCAACGATTCCGACCTGTCTACTATAATTTTTAATTAGGTTTTTCAATGATTCCGATGAGTATACTACGATTTTCGGCTATGATCTGCTAATTTTATCTAAAGTTAGCAGATCGTCAATTTCAAGAATTTACTTTGCTCTGCTAACTTTATGGACATTATTTTTGAACGACTTCCCTAAAGGGTGGGAATGAATGTTTGTTTTCATGTTTTATGTCATATCATTTCTTATAGTAAACGGACACGAATGTTGATGATCTCTTTCCATTTGAAAGAGGATGGCTGAGAGATGGTCCTTTAGCCTTTAATTCAACTCAGGGTTTGATCAAGCTTATTGTTGCGAATGCTTGAAAATAATAACTATTTTTCAAAAAGTAATATTTTCTCATGTTCACCTTATAGACATCAAATCATTTCTGGAAACATTTGAAATTGAAAATTTCTTGATAATTTCGCGTTCTTGCAGTAAAAATCATAATTATTCCGGAAAAACCTGGCTATAATTCAAAATATTGGCACAATAATGTTGTGTATCAATATAAAAGCACGTTAATGCATTGGTTACCCATTTGCATAACCCAGTGTCCAGAGTGCCCATCTATTTAAACAAATTAGTGATCAACGATTTTTTTTTACATCTAAATCACATTTATATCTTGTCTTTATATTATTCTCTCTTGACTGTATCAAAATTATTAAGAAAATAATAATTTGCTATTTGAGTAGGTAGGTAGTGGGTTTATTGATGAAAGGTTTAGAAATTGACATTGTGAGTTATTAACTATATCACTAAAGATTCTGAAATAAGTAACTTTCCAAAAATATTATCGACTTTGGATGGTGCACTAAGAAGATCTAAACAAGATTAATTCTGTTGGTGTTGGTATTTTTGAAGTGGTACAATTGTTGTGGGTGAAAGAGAGAATTTATATTACCTACTTATTCCGATTTTATCGTGCGCTAAGAAGTCGGTCCTTTTTTGTAAAAATATTTATACACAGGGTGTCGCTAAATTAGCCTGCCAAACTTTACCAGAGGATTCTAAGTTTAAAAATAATGCAAAAACTTCCAATAAACATAGGTCGAAAATGTTCGTTAAGGTAGTTGCAACCTTTTCAACGTACGCGCTTGAAGATGGCTTTTATTCAATATGTTCAAAACTAATGAATATAATGGAGCGAAATTTGTTTGGTCACCAACATGACAGGCTAATAGAAATTTCAAAATTTTAAATAGGGATGCATCAAACAAGGATGCGTTGGGGCAAAAACTACACTAACTTTCTTGTATGTGGCTTTTTCTAAATTTTGTCGTAACCTCATCAAAATTTGGAATCTTCTACTACAAGCAGGTAATTTTAACGAACTTTCGATTCAAAAGCTTTACTGGTTGTCCCAAAGAATTTGAGATCATAGTAGCCATGAAAAGACAAGTTTTGCGTTGACTTATCTGAAATTTGGTGACAAATGTAGTGTTTCCAGTTTTTTTCAGGCGCCTACGTTAAAAGGGCTGCACAATCTTTAATGAACATTTTTCGACCTATGTCCATTGGAACATTTTGCATTATTTTTAAAATTAGAATTCGCTGGTGAAGTTTGATAGGCTAATTTAGGGACACCCTGTATTTGACTGTAATACATTGATTCATATTACCTCTAAGAAAATTCTATATTTCGCTGTAATACCCGACTTCAGATTCAGGCGACAACCTTTTCCAACCAATTTGATTAAATTATAAGGCAAAACGAGAATATCTAATATCTACAATCTCCGGTAAGAGATGTATGTAGGTACTTCTAAACGTTTCTCTCTGCACAAATAAATAGACACCGTTTTATTGTGATTCTTAAAATTCTCGTTAGGCGGTTAATTTGCACGACCAATTAAGAAAAAATCTTGAGGCGACAATATAGTCCTTGACACACTTCAAAGCTAAATGGTCGAGAAAGGAGAGAAAACGGGAATCAACAAAGCGGAAAGGAGAGGACGAATCATCCAAGAGCCATTTGCTGTGTGATTCCTACATGATGGTTAAATTGAGAAGAAGTCCACAGCTATCATACACACTTCGAAAAACGGAAGAGGTATACAATTCATCTGAATGTTTGCTTTTTTATGAAAGTTCGCGAGATGAAAATTAATTTCCAGCGACAATGTCCCGCCATGTTTTGACATCACTAAATATAAGTAAACGTTCAACAATTTTCATGAATAATGAACTACTCAGAGATGTGAAATAAATATTTTCCACAAAAAAATAGTAGGTAAAGACTTTATTAGTTAGTACGTTGATTTTTAAATACATAGTTTAAGATTGCTACCATTATGTATAAATATAGATATAGATAATGAACAGGAAAATAATACTTTGGTAGGTAACTATTATTGCAAACATGGTATATCTCAAAAGTCAATTAAAATATATATACAGATAACACATAATATAAAAATCTAAACATCGCAACTTCAGAGTTATGATTTTCACCTGTGTTGTTTGTCAAAATACAAATGATAATATAGGTCTTATTAAGAAAGTGAAAAAAAATCCTCTCAAGATAATCAAAGCTGCACAATTTAAATCCTGTATATTCAAAATTATTTTGAATATTATCCGATTTTTCTTTCTATATTCCGAACAGCAACGGCGACATTGCACTTCCTTGCATTAATCAGCCACCCTGTATGTTTCAATTATATTACCAATAGAATAAATATTATTTCAAACATTTCAGTGCTTCTAGCGAAGCTGGCCCTATTTTTTTAGGTTAAAACAAGTAAAATTTACTTAAAGTATTTATTTACTGAGGAAGGACTTGTTTGTTTTTTTTCAAAAACTGGACCGACGTTATTAGTTGGTGCACTGAGAAATACAAAATATTATTAATTCTTTTGGTGCTGGTATTTACGAAGTTGGTGCCAAAAGTTATCAATCTAACTGCACAACTTCACAAGTACCAGCACCAACAGAATTAATATTATTTTATATTTTTCAGTGCCCCAACCAATAACATAAAAATATTTATTTCATACTTTTGCGTGTACCTAACATTACTCACGATAATTGTTGAACGTTCACTAATACCAAAGAAGATGGTACTTATCCAATTACCCACGTATATTCTTTGCTTGTACTTTTTATGATTTGGAGATCTCAAAACATCGCACAGGAAATACGCATAAGTATTTCAGATTTTCCCTCGGATTTTATCATTTTACCACCGCTGCAACTCGAAAACCGTAACTCTAAGGAAAAAATCTTCATTATAAATAATATTCATTATAATATAATAATTTGCTCATAGCGAAAATACACATATTTGAGATTTTAACATCGCTGTAACTCTTTTGAAAAAATGTTCAATTTAAACGTTTCCGGATATTGTCCTTTCTTTAATTTTACCACCTCAGATTTTCGATTTTCGGGAAAAATTGCCCACTTCGAGGGTGTTTATTGAAGTGAAGGAAATTTGGGATTTAAGTTTTTATGTTTCTTTCAAATGAATCAAAAATCATCAAAATCGGAGTACGTTTACTGTTTACTATATACAACGCGCTAAAACAGACAGTCGAATTGCATACCTCTCTAGCGTTTCCTGATAAGGCAATATTTATAAATAAAAATATATTTATATTACACAAATACAAAATATAATTTTGGCCGAAACAAAAATTCGGTACGTTTTCAAAATAGAACGAATATATTTATGGTCTCTTTATATATTTCAATAGAAAAATCGTATTTCACATTCCAATTTGTCACAGATTATCCACCTGACGAACTTTCAATTTTACAGTCTTCTTTGACAATTTGTTAAAATATTTTGACTACCTGTCGCAACAATCAGATTTACGACATACTATTATATTGTGAAGGTGCACACATAATATTTTTATCTCTTCAGGTACGTAGGCGCACCAATTTACTGTACCTTCCTTCTTCCATTTAGGCACGCTCCACAAAGAACGTTCGTGCGCCCTATTGCCATTGTTACCGGTTAAATTAAAAGTACAAGTAAATTACAGCTAGCTGCTTTTGTTGACACACATCAAGATTTATGTCACTAGGTGTGGACTGTATATATATCTCTCTTTTATTGACTCCTGACAACACCGCCGTTATATAAACGTTATTCTTCTACAGACAATAATAAGATTCTTGATTTTTCATGCCATAGAGAAAACATGTAAATACACAAATATTTCAACAACCAAAATACTGGAATAGAATTTCAAAAGGATGAGCACAATCGAAGTGTGCCATGTAATATGGGAACATGTCTTTACTTGAATCGTCTAAAATTGCATAATATTAAAACATCACTTGTCACCGTTTGTAGCAGAAATATTTCATTGAACAACATTGAGACAAATGCACAAATCTGGACTAATGTAAATGATGATAACAAATATTTAAAATGTCTTAACATTTTGAAATGATTTAAGTCAAATGATATTTTCCGAACATAGGGACTGTTAATCAGTTCTCAGTTTCATTTAAATCATTTAAAAGTCCTTATTCTAAAGCTCCTAAAAAGAGATAAATTGCCGCAGATGCAGGCAAAACTTATATTTATCTGTAACATGAATTTTAATTGGATTAGTGTACAGTAGAGACTGGCTAATCCGGACCTCAGTTATACGGATTCTCGAGTATTGCCAAATTCTATATGGCCATAAATACGGCCAAGTATGCCTTTGCGCCTACCTGAACGCAAGGGAGCTCGCGAGTAAGCGCGATCGTGTGTATGCTGAACTGATGCCGAGTCCCCGCCGCTAGGCGCGGCGTGTCGCGATCTGGCGATTCCTGATTTTCTGATGAGGCTCGCAAGTAGTTTTCAACATGTGTTAGATGTGTGTATACTTCTGAGTGCCAAGCCTCCATTTACAATTAGTTCTTGTAAGAAGCACTGGACATTCTGCTGTTTTTGTGTCGAGTAAAATAATAATTTACTACAAGAGAAAAAAATTAACTGAATTCATAGAGCTGTACAGGGGAAATAAATGTGTATGGGAAATGAAAGCTAAGGAACACACTGAGAAAAATAAAAAGGATACTGCGTGTAAAGTTTATGTGGAAAAATTAAAAGAACTCAATCCAGATGCTGTGGCAGAAGATGTGAAGAAAAAAATCAATTCCCTAAGAAGTTGTTTTAGAAAAGAATAAAAAAAAATGAAATCAGAAGCTAGAACATGATCCGCTATTTGGTGGTCGAACAATTCTAATATGCCGTCGATTGCACCCATACAATTGGGAAAATTCCATTTTTCTTCAAAACCGTCAGCTATTTTATTCTATTCATTTTCAGTTGTTGGAAACTGCAATAAATGCAAAAATTTACTCAATGACACATTAATATTTTAATGATGGCGGATCGTTTAAAATAAAGCGATGGGCTCTCAGTTTACATGAACCTGTGTACGGAAATGATCAGATTTGCTCGCAGACATGCCTCTTCAGGTATGCTTGACCGTGTGTATGGCCATTATGCATATAAGAAATACAGCAGTATTTCGCGCAGACTGTTGAATAAAGAGTAATAAATAAATACATAAATAAATAATAAACACTGTTTTGTATTGATTTTAGTAATTTAATTTTTTTATTGATTTGATAAACACCTAAAATAATGTATTAACCCTATAAATGAACCCTTATTGACAAGGTACCTACCTAATCAATATCTATACGTAAGCGAAGTATGTTACTATTTTTTTCTATAGAGTTGTACAAAAATCGGTTTCCTTCATGTACCTTTATCCAGATGCCTTAAGACAAAAATGTGAGGCGACAAAATTAAAGAATAGACCAAATCCGGCAACGTTTGTATTGGACATTTTTGAAAAAAACTTACGTTCCGAGTAACAGCAAAGTTTACATAACACTAGTAGAATAGTATTCTGTAAACGTGATTACAGCAGTGGTAAAGCCTGAAATATGTATATTTCAATGTTTAGAAATCTCTGAATAAATTACCTAGTCCAATTTTGAAAACTAATGATATATTTGAAATTGTGAAACCGACTTTATTAGGTGGTGCACTGAAAAATATAAAACTAATATTAATTCTTTTGGCGCTGACAAACTGCAAAAAGGTAACTGAATAACAGTTCTTCTGCATTCTAAGAAATAGATATGACATATTCATGGTAGTTTCAGCTTCAGGTCGTTTAAATATTCTAGTTAACTTCTAAAATATACTAAATAGTTTAGGACCAAATGCGGCTGTTATATTTTATACTAGAGATTCCTCTTTTTCCTCAATACACAATTGTTTACAACAATAAATGAGAAACAAGGATTTTTGCATAAAATTTGATTTCTAAAATCTTCTTCGACGTGCACTAGACACTGAAGAATTTAATAGAAATCGGATCAATATTATTGGAACCCATAAAAGATGAACAAACATACAAATATTTACTTTCGTTTGGTCAGACAATTTGACAGCGGTGCACAGAACAATTGACCAATGTTTCATCCTAATCGGGTAAATGTTCTAGGTTCTAGGAACACATACAATATTTTTTCTCAGAGAATCAATACAAAAAATATTCATTTTTGTATAAATGATATTAAATGAAATAACATGATGGGTACATAAAAGGTATTTCTTAGATCTTCAGAATGAAAATACAGCAAAATCGTGTTGATCCTCATTATATTGACTTTATTTTTATCATTTTGACTCCGCACGTGGCTCTAAGAAATAAGAAAGCATAATCCAAATAAAGCAAACATATATACATCACTTTCGCTCGTCATAGTACACTAAATCCACATGTAAAGTTGATAATATATATCTTAAGCGCCATCTAGCTTCAAATTGATCAACTTTCTGGAAAGCACGCGCGGCAAAGCTCAAAACTGATACAATTATTGCATATGGGTTATGCATTATTTATGAAGGTTGGTAATTTATTTATGTAAAAGTTACGGTGTGTGCCGCAGCATGAGCAAGTTGAATATGTCTATGTCGAGAAGAAAATTAAGTTGAGTTACATCAAGCAACAGTTTATTTTTATTTTGAGAATAGATATAATAATTGCAAGTATATGATAGTATCGTGTTCCTTTTTTACTTACTTTTAATAAGAAATCATCTAAAAACATTAATAGGTATTCTAATTAAGTAACTCAAAAGTTTATATAATAAGGTATTAAAGAATAAAATAGCGTTTTATGAAAGCCGTGATTATAATCAATTGCAAGAAATTTATTCTAATTCAATTTGCAAAGCAAACTCACAGAAATTCATTTCATAACTAAACAGAGAAGTGATAACAGTCGCCCTTAGTTACCGATCAATTTGATTCCTCTCAAACAAGGTGCTGACGTAATCAAAAGTCTGTATCATATTATTTTGCATGGATTTTTGAATAATGTCAATCGGAACAAAATTCAAAATCTTTCAAATGGACTCAGTTCTATATTTATGAACCTAAATACGTATTTTTCACACTACAAATTATTGTTTGGCACTGAAATATACTAGGGAGAAAGTAAACAAAAGATATATAAAATATAAGGAACATCAAAAATAGATAACCCGGTTTAAAATTAGAACACATGTTATTGTTGAAATATAAAGATGTGAACAAAATTCATATTTTGACCAACATGAGAATGAAGTAGTCAGTTGATTGCTGATGCGGAAAGGAGTTTTGCAATCATCCTAGTAGTAAGTCGGAAGGGACAGACAAAGAAAAACAGGAAGACCAACACTATAATACTACCAATACTGTTACAAAAAAAGAGGAACTTGCAAGCCGCCGATTAATGATGTGGAGATTCAATTTACTAAATAAGTTAAATACCTGGGGGTAATCTTTGAGTTGTATTCAAAGACAGGCTTGTTTAAGTATCACAGGAGCGTCGGAGAATGACTGCCGGCCTGGAGGTAATACTAGATCAATCTTTTTTCAGGGAAACGCCAGATTTTTCAGTCGTAGATTACTACAGTGACCTTATACATACGAACGAATATTGTAACCTGATGATCTTCAGGATCTCAAAATGAGTATAAAAATAATCAACTATCAAAATTCTTTACTACAAGAAAGAAGAAAGGTTATCAAAACATAAGTATTTTTCAGTGCCAAAAGTTTTCAATCTAACAATTGCACTACTTCAAAATTACCATTACCAATTGAATTTATATTATTCTATTTTTCATTGTACCAACACCAACTAATAAAGTCGGTCCAATTTTTGTAAAAAATATTTATAAAATTCTATCTCTGGAGACCTTTAACTCTGAAACGAGTTTTGCTCACTCTATAGTCACCAGATTTTATTTTCATTAGTTCTAGAACAACGTGTATATTAGATTTAAAAAGAAGAAACATTTTTTTGTCCACAGTATAGAAAATATTTAAAATTTAGAAATTTCAATAAAGGTATATGAACCGCTAATATAGACAAAAATATTTCAATATAAAAAAAATTGGACCGACTTTATTAGTTGGTGCACTAGAAAATACAAAATAATATTAATTCCATTAGTGCTGGTACTTTTGGAGTTGGTGCCTACAACAAAAAACTACAACGGCACACTTTTGAGTGCAATATTAATCATGAAAATTGTTGAACGTTCACTAATACCAAAGAAGATAGTACTTATCCTATTACTATGTATAAGTTGCTTCCTACATTTAATTTCTTCTTCAATTTTCCAATCTCAAATTTTCAATTCTCGGAAAAATTTACCCCTTCCACATAGACGAAACACATATTTCAGACTGTAACGCGGAAACCTATGATTATTTTTTTAAATGTCCAATTTAAACGTTTCCGGATATGGAATTTTCTTTAATTCTGACGTCTCGGATTTTCAATTTTCGGGAAAAATTTCCCCCACAACACCTTTTGGTGGAAGTTTTTGAGGGGAAGGACATCTCAAATATCGTTTTTTTTAATGGGACCAATTCTCAATACTCCTATCACAAAAAGTCGCAAACATACATAAAAAAAACATGCAGACATACAGTCAAATTTTATACCTCATCCGTTTGGGTTCATCGATCAAAAAGCCAATGAGTCGTAATCTACTCAGCCATTTAAGTTGCATTTAAAGCACATCATAATATTCTGTGCTTAAAGCATGAACAAACTAGATAGTCACAACAGAGTACCTTAGCCTGAGTCCGGGGCACCGAGGAATTGAAGGCAATGAAAAGTCTAAAGAACTAGCCAAGCTGGTAGCCAGCTATGATGAGAGATGAACCTTTCCGTGGAATAGCTAAATATCAAATGCAACAGTGGATAAATAACGAGACGCTGTGCTGATAGCAAAAAAAACCTTAGGACATAGATAAACTACATTTTTTTTAAAGAGACCTTCGGTGAGACTGTCCCGCACCCTACTGATTCGAGAAACAAGGAGGAAACTGGTGACTGGTGGAGATGTTAGCTTAGGAAGCAACTGCCCTAATATTGGTTCGGCGGATGACAACCTCTGTAGGTTTTGTCAGAAAGAAGAGAAACGCGCAGTTCCCTTAAAGGATCACCTATTCTGACTTGAGGCTAATAAGCCTGTTAGAAAGAATAAAACTATGGATATTTATTTTAGAGCTGAGAATCAAAAAATCGATAGCATATTGAACTTTTCGCAATACATTATGTTCTTCCGACCCTCTTAAAAATGTTATGTGGCAGGATAAATAAGATCATTTTCAACAACATTTATATCGGACGTTTTTCAAAGGTTCAAGTGTTTCCGAAGTAAAGCACTTGAAAAGTTTTTAGAAACTTCCAATGTTTCTGATGACTAATGAAACGTTCAGAAATGTAAATAAATAACTTTTTTACATAATTAGACGCAAATTCTTTTATCAACATATAACTCATAGTTTACCTCTTGAACATCTTTAATATTACCAGTACCAAGATAAAAAATGTTAACTTATAATTTTTCAGTGCATCATGTAATAATGTCGATTTTAGTTTTGGCAAAAAGATATTTATTTCACGTAGATTTTACAATATATGGCATATGGTATTTCAACATTTTTCAATTATTAGCATGCAAACCGACTCTACCTAATCTTCATTAATTATATATACATACAGCCTGAATTACGTTGATCAAGCCAACAATTAAATCACCAACAATTAAAAATAATCATACACATTACAGCGACATATTTATTTATAGAATATGTATATCGGCATCGAAGTAGGTCTAGTTTAATATGCCACTAGGTCGCAATGACCCGTTTTCCGAAACTATTTTATATTTTCCTTGACTTGGTACATAAGCCGATGCCACCATACGCGCGTGAACGAGTTTTTTTTATCGATATGCGGCGACTCTCTCGCATAATCATATAGTAGAATTCTATTTTCAATCGTAACTATACATAACATTTATGTAGTATATATAGAGATATTGCTATGGTATTATTTTCGATTTGGCAAAACTCAAAATTCAAGCATCAAAGCTCCTGCTAACATGCGCATACAGATGAATTTCCAGAGAATGATTATTTATTCAATAATACAGTCCTTGTAACAATTTCCAAACTGCTATTTGCCTTCTGGATATATACATATAATACATGAGTATATATTTATTTATGTGTTAATTGAAGAATCATTTCATTATACATAAATCTGGAGCTTCCATGTGGCTTATACTTTATATAACACACAAATGAATTGATTTATAATGCGTAAGTTTGGCTTATCCATGGGGTAAAATGTTTTTTGTTCACTGGCTAGAGTTCTTTTGAAGAATATTTTCGCGTTGCACTTGGAATATACTACCAATACTTTTTATTCCACAATAGGAAATTATTGTAATTTGTAATGTTTCCGATTTTTTTACATCTTGTTTCAAGCTTAGCAGAATTGTATAAAATAGTTTTTATGAATAATAAATATGTCTTGAGTGTGTACCTATAAACGGGCGTTTGTCACCAATTTTCATCTAAACTATTTCGAAAATCAGAAATATTATGTACGTTGGACTAGTTTTATTCGATCCATAATTAGGTTTTAGGTTTACATCATATACTGGGGAGAAATTTATTGTTAATTAGAAAAATTGAATTAAATTTTAAATTGATTATGTTCTATAGTAAGAAGATTTGGTACAAAAAAAATAGTATATAAATTGAGCGTGTTCTATCAAATATGTAGATTAAAAATAGGGACATTCAAACAAAAATAGATGAAAGTATGAATTCAATGTATTTTATGAGATTAAACTTTTCACTTTTTAACGTCGCCTATGAGCATGAGCATTTAATCTGAAGTTCTACTGGACAGTTCATAGACCGCATGGGTGGTACCTATACAGCTAGTTGAAACTTATAATAATTATAGCTCGAACTGTCAGAGGATATATATATATACTGCATACATTGTAGAAAATATGTAGATGAGAACAAATTATATTCATACAAAGAAAAACCGGCCAAGAGTGGGTGGATAAGGGGGAAATTAATACTCCTATTATTTTTTTAGTATGTTTAAACTATCAAAATGAAAATTGACTAAAAATATATTATTTTTTTCCAGACTGAACCCCCCCAAAAACGTTTAGTTACTATACTTCTGTGAGTGGATCACCTAGAATGGCAAAAGTACAAAATTTCAACCATTTTCGCAGATAGATTAAAAAAATAAGGTATTTTATCGTATGTACCGAACCCAAAAAATGCAGTACTTAATTCATAACTTCACAGAAACTGGATTTCACGAATTATAAACAAATAAAACTAAAGAAAAAGAAGCGGTACCGTCTAGTGAGTCTAGTACTTTTGACCATATGCAATAGTTACTATGCTGGACAAAGATTTAGCCGATTCAGCTCTGCGATCACAACAGTCTGATAGAAACTATTTTATCTGACTCTGACCTCAAGATATATGGTTTTATCAAAATTTCGAGATTCTACTAGAAAATTGGTAGCATGCATATTTTACCGTGAAGCCATACCAATATCAAGTTATTTTGACCTTGAAACCCTTTAATATGTAGCATTAAAAAGTATACAGAAAATCACAATAGACGTGTAGTTAATAAAATGGGTAGAAGCTATAATTCTACAAGAAAACAAATGTTTGGAACAAGCTCAATCCAAAAGTCAACAGTGTTGAATGACGAAAGAAGATTCATTAATTTTATGCAACAATGTTGGCGCATCGTGATTTCTGAATATAAATTTGTTATAATGATATTTTGAATTCATTCTAGATTTGCTTTGGTCAAAAGTCCATAAAGAAAATGCAAGTATTTGTTGAAATCGAAAGTGGATGATGATGCCATCATGAAAACAGCATCACTTTTGCTACGCCTCTGTTAAGTAGGACATCGCTGTCAGGCAAGCCATTATATTAATAAAATCGAGAGTGATCGCGTGGTTTACCTGATTTGGTGTGACTTCAATTTCTTACCCCTTCCTTAAGCTGCTGCTCGGTTGGCCTACTAAACTACTAACCTTCATATTATACTTTATCCAAGGGTCTTTTAATCTCAATTTGTTATCAAGTTGAAAACATCTCAAATTACATCAGCCCATTACAACAGACTTGCTTGCAGAATTTGCTTTTTGAGGATACCATTCCTCAAAAAGCAATTCCTGTTGGAATCGAATATTTGCAGTCACATAATTTCAAACCTTGGTCAGGTTTCAAGTTACAAGGGTTAGAACTTGTCCCTAAATAAATTACTTGACAATATGGAGCCTACACTTTATTCTGTGTAAAATTTAATTTGATATGAGATGAATGAACTAAGCTCAAATGGCGTTCATTGTTCTGAACACAACTTCTTAAAATTGTACTACATCGATATTGTGCTGGAACTTTCAGTCTGGAAGCTTAATTTTCCAATTAACAGAACTCATTGAAGGCCGCTTATATCAAATTGTAGGCACGAAATAAATCAAATTGTATTAATTGCATACCCGATGAAGACTACAACAATAACATTTTATTATCAGTTGGAAAAATTCTTTATTAAGTGGGTTTTTACATACATATAGGTATATTAATTTCTTCAAATAGATAAATAATTATAACAATCATTATATTCAGGTTGAGATTTGGGCATTTTTTTCAATGTTGATCAATTAAATATGTATTTCAGTTCCAAACTGTGACAAAAGTGATGTTCCCATTCCCATATTACATTCGAATGAGTTATGGTGTAGTTGGACTTGGAACTTGGAAGAGCACTGGGCTTTTAATTTAGTGATTGTAGGTTTGATTCTAAGTTTAAGGTATAGTAGAACCAGAAATCTAAGGTCGTAAATCCATATTAGCCAACGATCTTCATTATTACCTATTGTTCGAAATATAGATAAGCAATACAATACAGATATCTCATGAAATAGTTTGGCATTTGGCATAACCACATTCATTATCGTGATGTTTATAAATGTTTTTGTGTTATATATCATAATAAATTGTATATACATAAACAATTCTTAAGTATATTCAAGCGATTTTTCGTAGTAATTATCTTAACCCATTATTCCTACCTATAAAACAAATTTTAATGGATAGGGCAGGTACAGCGCTACGTGGACTGCTTGCTGATAACTCGTGTTTGGTGATTTACAACCTTCTTAGATTTTTGGTCGCACTATTCTTGGTGTAAACTGTTTGACAGAAGTGACTCAATAGTGTTCAAACTTTGAAGAATTACGGTCAAATTTCGACTTCTGAGCAATCTTGTTTCTAATTGAAGTTCATATTTGCTCCTAAGTAAAGATTTCTTCGAAAAAGTATTTCTATTAACTATGCTTTACAGAGTTCTAACGCTATGAATATTATTCACTTTGCCCCCCCAAAAGTAGCTTATTTTCACTTCTATAACAAATTTATCTTTTTGATGTCTATGCTTGTATCTATGAAGTTCGTACCTACCTACATACTTATCATTTTTTATGACAAAAGTATGTTACATGTACCTTTTATAAAAAGTACACCCTTGTCTCAATATTATGTCACGTAAACACATATATAAATAAATTAAACACATATATATATATATATATATATATATATATATATATATATATATATATATATGTGGGTAGATATCACTACTTGATTGGGATTACAACCATGTTGGCACACTAACCCAGTGACAATGATACCACTTTATTATTTTCATCGATGTTAAGGATGTCAAGGTTGAAAAAATTGCGTCTAGGTGCAGTTAAGGCCATTCAGTTAAAAGTTATTACTTATTTATTTACGGGGATTTAGTATTGTATTAATAATTGAAAATGTTCATTCTCAAGGTTACACAATATTATAATTGCAAGGAAGATACATACATTATATCTAATGATATGAATTTGTATATTTTTTTTAATAGCAGTATTATTGTAAGAAATATAGGAAATACAAGTGAATAAAACACTTATAAACGAAAGATGTGAAGATTTCTGATGTGAAATATTTTCAAATATCAATGACTGATCAACAGTAGATAATAACTCGGTAAGCAAATACTCCAACTCGCATTGAATTACATAAGTGCTGGTAGTTGCAGTATGATTGAAAATGTATACAATACAAATATTGCAACAAACTTCTAAACCTTATGTTTTTATTCCATTCGGTACAAATCATAGTTGAATCAAAAGTAGAAAGTAGAACCGCGGAACAGTATTTGTCTAAAAAGAAAAAATTAAAAGCTTTCTTAATTTTTTTTACACCTTAACGCTGGTTAGGGGCAGTCGGATTTATTTTCAAATTAATACATTTCTTCCTTTAGGTTTTTATGTGCAAAGATACGTAAGTAAGTTATTTTGTATCAAGGATCAACTTATGACGTATTTTAATATACAAAAATACATTCTAATCACAAGGTTATTTATTATAACAATATAGGTTCCTTGCAGCGTAAATCAGTAACTACCTGTGATCATGGCACCTGATTCTCGACTTCACAAGAAATATTTTACCTTAATGATGAATTATAAGAAGAACATGTATTTTCAAACTAATTTGGAAATTCCTGAGACCTGCATTGGAAACCTTCCTAAAAACAGATACGTCTCTGTTTCTCTATTTGAAATATTCAAATATAAAATTTCTGAGATAAATTCTCAACTGGGCTGTGATTTTTGGAAATGGTTGAATACCGGATGATGCATTAGCAATCACCTTTCCAATGGACAGGAAAAATAACCACAATTTTGACCGTTTAAAATGGAACAATTATCTAGGAGTTGAAACAATATATTAAATTTCCACTATTATACAGCTGGAAATTTAATATATTATTTCAATTCCTATCTAATATGGATTTCCATCAAGTATCAGCCAATACAGTTCTATTTTAACAATTATCCTTAGCTTAGCAAACCAATATATATATTTTTAGAACATAACCTGTATAATGGTATATATAATCTATCCCTCTTCTACCGTTAAGTGTAGAGTATAGTATAGAGTGTATAATGGTCTAACTCAAATAATGCAAAATTTTTGTCAAAATTAAATATTTTTAGATTATTTGTAGCAGTAAATTACTGTCTACAAAAATTTTAATAGAGTAGACGAAACCGTCAACGTCGCCTCGTCTGCTTGCTTTCATGTAGCTTTATATTTTTGTTGTATGTAGATCTAATAATACATTCAATTTATCTTTGCTGGCACCGACTGCATATACATTATTAATTATCTTTTCCACTCTTATTATGTGAACAAGAATTTAATTGTCTTTCTGTATAAATATATTACTTGTTTGTTTTGAAGTCGTATAATTTTATTTATGAATTTAAGTCATTGATTTATTAAAAATATTCAATACATTATGCAGACAAATCATAAAGATTTTAGAGTTGTGTGAGATATAATAGATGAATATAGTAAGTTCACCTTTTAATCCCCGTATTTCATGTTAACGGTACACCTGTTACTTTTGATAGTCGTTACATTAGTAATTAGAACAATAAAGTAGTATACTAAATTTTGGGAATATGTGCTAAGATAAAAATAAAAAACTGTATGCACGGTGTAGGTGAAGTGATATCATTTTAGTTTCGTAAGTGGTTTCTAGAAAACTCTTCGTCTCTATAAATAGTGAGTCACTGTTTGGTACGGAGAAATCATCGGTCCCCGTACATCTTCAAAAGCGAGGCTGGCCGCGACTATATCGTCAAGGGGTATAAGGTCAGAATTGTATGATATGGATATGGACAAAATATGGTTTTAAAAACGACGCTATGTGCTACACGACACTTGCAACTATGGACACCTTGCATGAGCGATTTCCGGACAATTGTTACCTCGCACAGCGCAGACGCAGAACCCCTTTAGACTTTTGCGGGGCTAAAGTAAATCACAGCTCTATGCCAACCAATGCAAACCATCCAATGTCATAACCCAATCCATCATCCAAGTAGAGCCCGATATATAATCCAGAGTCATAAAAAATTGGACCTTCCGGATGACAGCCACCGAGCAAAGCCGCGGCTATTCTACATATTAAAATTGCATCAAAAAGCCCTTCAAATAAGAAAATACAATGGCGTTGATATCTCATTCATAACCATTTTTTATTCACATTTAAAGTTTGGAAGCCAATCACGAAAAAACCTCAAGTATATTGAAGAATAAATTCTGCAGTGACTTTGCCATTTGCTATTATATTTGTTATATCTTCTATAATTCTTAATAATTTTAGAAGAATTTATTCCAGAAACTATATATGTACATTTTTCATGTACATGTTTCTAAACTTGATTATTCTTCTCATAGCAAAATAACATCTCAGGTTCGAGATAACATACTTATTATTACTTATCAAGTGGCTGACCCACATTTTCAAAATCTCCATTGAATCATTATTATTATTATTATTATTACGCGACGCGTAATATCGTTAAGATCTCACTGAAATAAACGTCCTTGACACACTTCCCAAATAGAATCGGACAAAATGGAGAGGAAAAAATCCAAGCCTATAATGAATGATACTTATATCAGATCGACTGATTGACGACTAAATGTTTTATCGATATCTGGTCTACTCATAGCATACATACGTACACACACACATACATCCATCCATACAGACACATCGACAAACAGAAACACACACTTTAAATGGGAATGAAATCGAAATTTATTTCACTCACGCTTAATCTGCTCTCCAACCTAGTGACCCACTTACCCAGTGACATTGGCATCGTTTTCATTTTCATTATTCTGCAATAACAACAATTCGTCTGATAATATTAGATATATTTATGTAAGCAATTAAAATTGTTAACAGCTTTTTTATTTCTTTAAGTATTTACTTACTTTGTGTTCGTGTGTTGGTGTTATCTGAGTGAACAAGTCCTATCAGTAGAGCTTGGCTATTCCCGGTTTCATTTTTAGATGCATCTACTTGAACCACATTGTTTAGTTTCTCAGGTTTTATTATATTGAAGGAGAACAATTATTAATAAGTGTTATTTCTTCTATGGAAGATGATGTCATCCCTTATTCCCAAATTAAAAAGTCAGTGTTATGTTTATTTAAATAAATAACATTTTTCATATTATTCAATCTAATCTGAATTCTTTATAATGATTATTCCAATAATTCCATTACTTTTTCTTTGAACTTTCTATTAACGTAATTTTCTTTTGAGCTCTAAATTTTAGTTTTGTCATAGGAAATAAACATAAATGGTAAATATTTAAGACTTCAAATCCCATTGATTTCTTGACAGCATCCCCAAATACGAGAAAGTCAAGGACTAATGATTTAGAAAAATAAAACTTACTAGAACGCGTTCGGAATGATAAACGCTATTTGTGGTGAGATGGCATCTCTTTTATGAAATTTGAATATATAAGACAAATAGAGTAAAAATTAAACTGTGTTTCTACCAAAAATAGTTATTTTTGTATTTAGTGCGCGAAATGCTACTTTGGTGATCCAGAACTGAGATCACCAAAGTATTTCACGCACGAGTTGCAAACATTTTTTCTTCTTACAAACGTCAAAACATGGAGAAATTAGCTACACTTCTAGCTAATCCGGGGGGCGATATATGTAGTTTGAAGAGAAACGGAAGACAGAAGTCTTCGACCGTGGCCGAAAAGTACGTGGAAGATTCTATCAATAATAAAATTCAAATATCAAATAAAATTTTAGACTGTGAAATTTCAGGATCACTTGCTATCACCTCTACGGCAATTGCCACCACGTCTTGCAACCCCCAAATATTTATATATTGTTATTAAAAGTCTTTAAATAATATAAAAATTCTAGTTTTCAGTATGTAAATACGATCTATATACCAGTTCTAACCTCTCCGAAAAACTTGAAATGGGTATTTTAACAATAATTCAATAATTAGATCAATTTGTATTAGTACCAAATTTCAATTTATTCGCTCGGTAGATAGAAAAAATCCGACTGATATTATAAGTTACTCCCTAATTCGTCGAATGAACAAACCCTTAAAAACAAGTAAATCTTCAACTAAGAAAAGAAGAAGTAAGGAGTATATAGGCTTATAGTATTTTCTAATTGCTTTCATTTGTGATTCATGTGCATATGCAAGTATTTTTTTTGTGGAAAGTTATACATATATCGGTAGTGTTAGCAATTCTTTATTTTTAGGAAACCCGATACAAGAAAATTCCTTGCTAATGTTATTAATTGCTAAATTAATTTCTTTGTGTATACATATATGTGGGTCCCTCTTAATCAAGAGACCTTTCAAACTAGAAATATTGATTCAAAATAGGTTCATGCGTTTGAAAGCTATAATGCCTTAGACACAGATCGTGTGTATCTGTCGACTTACTTACAAATATTTGAGAACACTCTCGACCATGTAATCTATCAAGAATAAAAATCTAAATAAAAATTAATTCATCCATTTGGAAGCTACGTTGCCTCAAACAGACAATCAAAGAAAAACTAAGAGCACCCTCGACTTAAAAAAAAAAACTGAATCAAAATTGGTTCAACCGTTTGGGAGTTACGATGCCACTGGCAGATAGACATATGTGTCCATGATAATCTCAATCTCAACTAGCTAGAAAACACACTCGATCAAGTCACCTTTCAGACAAAAAAAAGAAACGAGTTCATCTGGTTAGGGGCTACGATTCCACAGACATCCTCATACACCTAAAGCTTATTACACCCCTCGGTTTCCGTCGACTGTTAATAGAGGGAGGGAAAATTTATAACATTTTTAAATTTCAGCGAGGATTCTAATTAGTTTGAATTAATACTGATCTTGTTATTTCTGAGTGGGTTGACATAATTTCATTCTAAAACCTAGAATGTATAAATTATTGTATGTATCTTCAATGGATTGAAAAAAAGAAACATACCGAATGATAGTGCAAGAAATGAACTGAGAATGTTCAGACAAAATATGGGAGATAATAAAAAACAATGAAACGAAGAACCAATATCTGATACATAACATAGGTAGGTACTATACTGATTATAAATTAAGAGAGTAAAATCGATCTTTGACTATCCTAAATGGGGCCCACCAAATGATTTGGCGTCAGTGTAATCCATAAGCGAGCTCACAAACTGATTTTTCGCGAAAATGGGTCAACTGCTTGTCTGATAGCATAATGAAGTATGTATGTATAATAATACCGTATACGTAATGTGTAATGTACGATTATGTTTACGCATTTTCAGTCGCTATGGGTTGATGAGTAGTAGTAGTAGTTATATATGTATTATAGCAAGTAGTTAGTGTATTAGCTGTAGCGACCTTGGCACCATTACATCGATTCGATATATAGCTGCTTCAAGTCAGATTCCCTCTCTATATTTGACATACTAACACACTGACAGTGACACTGTTCAAATCTATGTATGACAAATATTAATTCACTCTCACTTTTCTTCGTGGGAGAATCCATAAAATGAACAGAATATTCAAAATATGTGCTTTCGAATTTGATATATGTAATGTCTTTACTTGAGTCAAATCACAATTGGATGTAATTTCATGAATGAATGTGGTACATTGGATGCGTTCAGGCAGCGAAATGGCTACAATGGCATCAACAGATAATGAATGATGTTTCAAGATTCTTGAAGTTGAAAGTTAGTTAAATTTGTTACGAGCAAGAATTATTTTACAATTTTGTGCAATCTATTAGCTATTAGTAAACAAATTAGTTGAACGTTCACATATGTTAACCGATATCACAATAAAGCGGCGGCAATCATGCAGTTTTATAGTGCTGTATTTCGGAAACCAGTGAAGTTATAGAAAGATTTGCAATTAAAAGATTGCCAGAAATGATCTTATCTTCAATTTTGTCATCTTAAATTTTCAATTGCTAAAACATGCCCCTATCCCCTTTTGTGGAAACGACATGTTGGATTTCATTTTCTTAAGGGTCCTCTTTCAAATGAAAAGAGAATCAGCAAAATCAAAAAACGATGATCCGAACTTCGGATAACAAATGAATCTTGAATTATTATTTTTTTACTATTCAGTCAGTTCATATTGCAATAAAGGGTTTTTTTCAATGTTTTTCAAACACTTCTTCAATGAGTGCCGTACTCGTATTCGAGCGTTGGCGGCGGCTTCTCTGTCTTGAAAGTGTTACCGCGGACAAGGGGACCTACAGTTTAACGTGGATTCCGAACCACCGATATGTCTCAAGATAAATCTTAAGGCACACCCTTCCAGAGAGCTGGTTTCCCATTGCCTTGTGAGAAGAGGAGAATGCAACGCGACAACAGCTATAGCTTGAATACCCATCGTGTGGGGTTTCGTCACGATTCCTGACGTCATCTGCCATTTTACGCATGTCGTAAATAATTTAAATTAAATTTTAATTTCTCACCCCAAAACACTGACATATTTGTAAAGGGGCTAAATCACTTTCAAAAAGACATGTTTGACATTAAACGTCAAAGAGAACAAGAACAAACGTCAAAATAACAATCAGCCGATCTGATCGAATAAATAGTGTACTGAAAATTAAGGGTTTTATTTGATAAGACTGAATAGTTAATTAGGAGAAACGAAATTCCTCTATTTACAACAACAACAAAAAGCAAGAGAAGGAATTTCACTTGGAATGAGCATGGAATACCAAGGATCTGTCCAGATGAAACCCATGTGTTACGGAGTGTGAGGAATAGTTAAATGCACTTCAAATAAGTGGGAAAAGGATGGATCAATCTAATTCCCTATATAAACTGCAAATCTCATACGACGGGCAGATCATTTTCTCCTAGAGACTTCGTAGAGTGAAAATCAGTAAAATTCGAAATCAAATTATTCCCAGCTGAATCATCAAGGAAGAAGAAGAGGACATCTGTAACCAGACCAGACTGCACGTGTCATCGATAAATTTGGTATCAAATTATATTGCCAGTGGCGTACCAAAACAATTTAATTTTGGGAGAATAAAATTCTGGAACCGGAACGTTGTGTTTTCTTGTTATTTTGACAAAGCCGAAAGGATCCTGAACAGCAATTCAGTTCAATATGTTTATGACGTTAAAATTTTATTTCACCTAGTTTACAAACGAAAAAAAAAAGAGATAGACAAGGTATGACGAAACCCCATTCGATGGGTATTCAAACTATACGCGATTCCCTCAAACTAATTATTACAAACTAAAATTCTATTTTATTGTTTAGTAGGTATTTCATTTGAGGCAATGAGCTATTTTCCAATAATTAATTCATTATTTTTTTGCGTAACGCCATTTCATTTATTAACAGAAATGTGGTTCAATCGTCATATAACAGATGTCGTTAGGTCAGTTCTTAAAGCTTTTAATTAATATACAATGATGAAATTATTGTATTATCATGGAATATCAAAATTACAACTTATTGAGACATCCATAAGAGGGTAAGATTAGAAATAAAATATTCCTTTACAATGCAATCTTACGAAAGCATGTTTAAAAGGAATTATAATATTATTTTCAATAATTTTATTTTATGTAATTCAATTTCAATTCAAGACACACAGGCATCTCAAAAAGATAAGTCTATGTTAGAAAGTAGGAGAGATTTCCGTGTTGACAATATTCATCAACTATTATGTACAAATTACAAACAGTTTTCCTCTGCTGTTACAAAATGCTTTTCGTATACTGTATACCAAGCTTCATTTGGATTTCACAAAAACTTTCATGCGTGTCGGTTTCGAATAGTTCGATAATTTCCAAAAAGGTCACACAACAAATTATATACATTATACATCTTAGAGGAGGCAGTGGAAAAATATACGCTTTTAAGAGCGATAATTCAAGTGATCATGAAATATCGAAGGTTACTTTTGATGGCATACTCAGAGTGCAGAGATTCTTCGAAAAAATAAACGAATTAAACCATGCTGTCAAATTTCCCTTGTATTCTTAACAATATTCTATGTATTATACGCACGCACACACCCATTCAACTGTTCGATGTATTTCTTATTCTGCCATATTTTCAATAAATACATGCCACCTACGTTTTGTTAGAGATTTGTTTTCCAAGGGCTCTGGCGCAGTTAGGTGGTAGGTATATGATCAATTCAATATTATTAGTAAACTTTCAACACTCTTAACCAGTTTCTTCCTTTTGATTGCAAACTTTTCGATTTGTTTAAGTTTTGCTTTGTTTTCTGTACACACATTGAAAATATATTGCATGTCCTCTTATAGTATGTGGACCTTATTTCTCTGTGACTACTTAGTATCTCGATTTTCATTTCAATTTTGTTAACTATATAATTTACTGCTTCTGACGTTTTGGGATTCGTATGAACTGCTGCTGGAACACTCTTTATATTTTCTACTTCAATGGTTTTCCATCAATTTAAAACCAAAGCAGCTGAGGCACCAAGAAGTAGATTTTAGTAAATGCTGGGTCAAAGTACCATAGTTTGGAAACTTCCTGCATTCCTGTATCCCGAATCACCATAAGGATATTATCAGGCATTTTTGGGAGACTGGCCCGAAACGATAGCTTTTTTGTTAACACACCCTTATAATTCGATTCTGTACTAAGGATGAAACTTTCACTAAGTGTATAAAAAAACATAAGATGATTTATTCAATGCCCCAAAACTTCTCCTACAGCATCGAAGAGCCAGACTTTAATTGCTCAAAAATGCGCTAACTGGATCGTTAATCAATATAATAATCAACAGTCGTAATCATAATCGAAACTTAGTGCGCTACTAAATTAAGTGCGGAGGTTTATGGGTACCAGGACACACAAATGACAGAACCTTCAATCCACGGTCGTAAATGAGAACTGTGCTGCAATCTAACTAACCTAACATTAAATTAAGTTTATGACTCGTATGTTGGTGTTATGGTAGAATAGTGTTTTGTTTTTTTTAATACAGTACTATGTAGTACCGAACTAAGAATGGATTATGAATACTGCAAAGGTTTTCTGAAAGGAGCAGTGGCTCTATAAGATCCAGCATGTATAATAAAATTATCAGGTTGGCTCCATAACGGTAAGGGATTTGATTTTTCAAGCGTTTCGTACCAAAGTCAAATCTTGAAAGACGTGGAGTGAATACTCAAAGGTGAAAGGGAGAAGATATACAGGAGGATGTCATTCCATTTCCACTATTTCACTGGAAAAGATAGATCTCTTTAAAGACTTGACAATGGTCGTTGTCAGGTGGCTAGAACCTCCAGCCTGCCATATAGTCATTTCATTCATATTTAGGATAGATAGATAGATAGATAGGATAGAAAAAAAGTCAAATTTGACCAAGAACATGAGCACCATTCACCATCAGGGAATTTGAAACGGTATTATGAGGAGTTATATACAGTGCGTCCATAAATTAACGCAACAATAATATAAGAAATTCCAGAAACAGGCCAATTTTTTTTTATTTACTGTTTTTCAAATTATAATCTAATATACATGGTGAACCACCTTCGCGTGATAACGTCATCACCATTTTTTTTAAATGGAACACCTCATTTTTTTAAATTTCCGGATTTCCGTTGATGAGCTGATTCCAAAAGTGTATAACACGTTACTTCAAATTGGTACAGGGTGGGCAAACAAACAATAAAAATATTGAAGGACTTGGATCACTAATAAAAGCTGTTAGAAATTATACAGGGTGTTTTTTAAAAGTTTATCAAATATTAAACAAAAGAATAAACGTAACCGTACGAACATTAAATGAAATTACGAATTGTTATACATAAACAATACGTAATTTCATTTAATGTGCATACTATTACGTTTACTCTTTTGTTGAATATTTTGTAAATAACTCGAAATTTTTGTATTTTTGCACACCCTGTATGAATTTGAAGCAACGTGTTATACATTTTTGGAATCAGCTCATCAAAGGAAATCTGGAAATTGAAAGAAATGGGGTATTTCATTAAAAAAATGGTGATGACATCATCACGCGAAGGTAGTTCACCCTGTATATTAGATTATAATATGAAAATAAGAGTAAATTAAAATCGAACTGTTTCGGGAATTTCTAATGTTATTGTTTATTTAGCTAATAATGAATTTATGCGTTACTTTGTGAACGCACTGTATATTTATTAACTTGAGACATTGATAATGGTTTTCCAGAAATATTTAGCATCAAGGAAAGAAGTGGTAACATTAACATTCTTATTGCAATTTGAAAAAAAATGGATTCTTATTGTTTTTGGATATTAGACTAGCCTTATTCTGTATTTAAAAATGCATAAGTGATTTTTCCCAAATTTACAGTCTCAAATCAACATAATAGCTAATTATTTAATAATTTCATAAAGAGACATCCCTAGAAATAAGTGTTCAATTTAAAAATCACAGTTTCTAACAGATCTTGCACAAGGTCGTTTAATGTTGGTCTCTGGGTGTACCTACACAATATTGTACAGAGCTGGACAAATTCGAACGGATGATAGGATTTTCAATGCATATTGCCCCCATATGTTGAGAAGAATCGACCAGCGAGACGCATGTTCGCTTCTCGCGTTCGGCGTTCGTGTTGTGTTGTACGACTCGACTTGTGACTTGTACGTTGTACGGTTACGGCTGTACGTTGTACGTGTGTTAGTACGAAATTGCCATCGAGGAGTGCGTATGTGCATCTTACAAAACCTACTCAACGGACGTTCCATTGCATGAGAGAAATAATTTGCTGCAATAAATGTAACAAATCATTTCTCTTCTAAAAATAACTGTCGACTTCTTAATAAAAGAAAAAATAAATAAAACATACGCTGATTTCTGAAAAAATAAACTAAAATTTTTATACGAAAGTGAAAAACAACTTCCGAAAAATAAATTAAAATGTAAAAAAAACTACAAATCTAATGTAATAGGTTCAAATAAACCACCTTGTTGTGCCAAGTAATAGCCAAATCAGTGAAACAGTAGAGTATTCAGATGGTTGACTCTTCTCAACACATCGGGGCAATATACAATGAAAATCCTATCATCTGTTCGAATTTGTCCAGCTCTGTATACGAATAATCATCAACTTATTGTGAAAATGTTATTTTGTACAGATCTCACGTTAAAACTAATAACTGATATAGACATAAAATGCATTTATTTAATAGCAGTTGTCAAGATGAAATTTGAATCTAAATAATCCAGCATCACAACTTTAAAACTGATATAACTGTTGAGTAAAATAAGCTACGGCATTAATTTATGCCGAAATCGATAAATCGCATAGCCATTGGCTATGACTAATGAGCATTAATGTGAAATAGTTTGTTTAGTGAAATAATTATACGAGGTTGAAGAGAAAAGAGACAACTGAGACCTTTATAACTGTTTGAAAACCCTCGTTAATTAAAAAAGTTTTAGATTATTTTCATTTAAAAGGAGACAGATAAACTGTGCTTTTTAATGAATGCCTCTATTTGCATTGTAAGAATGCACCGATTTTAACATAGGCTTAAGCTTTACTATAAGTAGAATTTTTAATACAAAATTTCACTCCAGCAGAATATTGACGTTAACATTGGATCCAAGAGTAATAGAAATAATGTGATAATTATTTGATTTTGTTGCGTAGTAATGTAAAACGGTGTTAAATTATGCCATGTGTCAACGTCATATTCCACTGGTGTGCCCAGGTGCCATATTATAAGGCTTCATAAATGGAATGTTTGTCATTAATTAATCAACAATACCATTTCAATGTTATCTTATAACAATTCCGGGTATGCCTTAACTTTTTTCAATTCTTCATAATATTTTAATAAAAAAGAATAATTCAATTTTAGTTTAAGAATCTATAATACTGAAATATAATTATGCAAATAGAACAGATTCCTGAGATTGCAATTATAGTCTATTTCAAGATCATAAACTTACTGCTAAGTTATTAATCGAATGAAACCAGCCCTTACGATTCCGGATATATTTAAGACAACACTTTTTTTACAACTAGGACCAACTTTATTAGTTGGTTCCCTGAAATAAATATTTTTTACAAAGAACTGGACCGACATTATTACTGCACTGAAAAAATACAAAATAATATTAATTCTATTGGTGCTGTTAATTTTGAAGTTGTGCAGTTGAAGTTAGATTGATAACTATTGGCACCTACTTCACAAGTACCAGTACCAATAGAATTAATATTATTTTGTATTTTTCAGTGCACCAACTAATAACATCGGTCCAATTTTTTGAAAAAATAGTTATTTCACACTTTTGAGTGTAACATTAGTCACGAAAATTGTTGAACGTTCACCAATACCAATGAAGATAGTACCTTATTCTATTATCCACCTATATTCTTTACTTGTAGTTGTTATCACTGAAATCTCAAAACATCGATGCGGAAATACGCATAAGTATTTTACCACCACTGTAACTCCAAAAACCGTAACTCTAAGGAAAAAATGTTCATTATAAATTTTGCTAAAAAAAATTAGGTCTTTCATTTAGTAACCACAGATTTTCAAATTTCGAAAGAAATCGCCCTGTCCACATAGCAAAAATGCAAATATTTGAGAATTTAATTTAATATGACTCAAACGCGAAAACCTTAACTCTTTTTAAAAAATGTTCAATTCAAACGTTTCCGGATATTGTCCTATCTTTAATTTTATCACCTCAGATTTTCGATTTTCGAGAAAATTTGCGGTTTTCGGAAGGAAGGAGATTTCGGATTTGCGTTTTTATGAATATGGAACCATTTCTCAAGCCTCCTCTTTCAAATGAATCAATCAATATACAACGCGCGAACAAACAAAAATATTTTTTACAAAAAATTGGATCGACTTTATTAGTAGTTGCACTGAAAATACAATAATATTAAGTCTATTGATGCCGGTTCTTTTGAAGTTGGTGCCTACAACAACAAACTACAACGGCAAAACTTCAAAATTACCAGCACCAATAGAATTAATATTATTTTGTATATTTTGTATTTTACAGTGCAATAACTAATAAAGTCGGTCCAATTTTTTGGAAAAAAATATTTGTTTCACATTTTTGAGTGTAACATTAGTTATGAAAATTGCTGAACGTTCACTAATACCCAAAATACGCATATTACGTATTTTAGAATTTACCATTGCGAAACTCGGAAACCGTAACTCTTTTGAAAAAAAAAATCAATTTAAACGTTTCTGGATATGGTCCCCTTTCTAATTTCGAATTTTCGATTTTCAGAAAAAATTGTCCCTTCCACGTAACTGAACCACATATTTCAGACTGTAACTCGGAAACGTATGATTATTTTTGAAAATGTCCAATTTAAAAATTGCCTGATATGGAATTTTCATCAATTCTGCCGTCTCGGATTTTCAATTTTCGAGAAAAATTGCATCCTCCACACCCTTTGGGGGCGGTTTTTGGAGAGGAGATTTTGTATTTGATTTTTCTCAATATGGGACCATTTCTCAATTCTCCTCAGTCGAATTGTATACCTCCTCCATTCAGGGTTCGTTGGTTAGAAAAAATTAATGAAATTCAGCTGGTGCTGGTTGTCTTCTATCTACCTACAACTGGACTGTAACACAGAAACCTTTTTTTATAATGTCCGATTTAGATGTTGCTCGATATACCTCTGCGTAATCTCTTTGTTAAACCTGTCGTCTGAAATTATCGATCTTAGCACAAAAAATACCCCTTTTGGGAGCAGTTTTGAGTCGAGTCGGCCCAAAATTCAACAGGCCCATTTAGCAACCATGAAAGGTGTAATCTAATATTTTCAATCAAGAAGTTAAACAAAATGAGACAAGCTTCCTGAAATTGAAAAAAATAGGAACTTTGATAAAGCCATGTACTATTTCTCAACAGAAAAGCTACAATTTTTCATTCCTTAATAGGTAAATATAAATAATATAATACACCATTACACAAATTTCACGTAATATAGTGAAACAGAATACATACTCCAAAGAAACTGAAAGTGATCACTGTCACTTTTACTATATCGAATTTAGTTGACTCACAGACAACAGAGACAGTGACACACATTTGCAACATGGAAAAACTCTCACTTTTTCACTCTGAAAATGTGCGTCTAGGCAAATAAAGAATAAATTAGAGTCCATGATTGTGTAAGATGATTGAAATATAGGAACATTTTGTTCATTGAAATTAGTTTAAGTAATATACAATATTTCATCAATTTATTGGCTAATTATGAGATGTATCGCGAAACTAACGTGAAATAATCCTTACCTGTATTAGAAGTGTTACAAAGTAGACAAGAGCGTAGAAGTTAATTTGAGTATACAAGAACACTTCGGCATCAGTATCAATTATTATGATATGAAAGTTGGTGCTGTACCATTAATATTTATACCAAATTTCGTCAAACAATATTGCAAGGCTCAGAAAAAATGTTTAATATTATTATATTTTAACATGTAAAGTAAAAAAATCCCGGTGGCTCGTAACTAGCGGATAAGTAAATTTCACGGTTTTCAGTTTTTGTCAATTTTCAATCACTTTTAGAGAAAACTGTTTCAGACACAAGTTGTAAGGACGGATCATATCTAAGTATATCAATGGGTATTTTTTTAGAGATATTCTTAACTTTGGTTAGCTACCATTTTGAAACGATTAGGTCGATCATGTCCATTTACAAACTCGACTGAGATATTTGTAGCTAATTTGAACTCGATATCTTAACCCTAGAATGCCAACGTTAAAAGTATATACGTTAATGCCAACAATACGTAAATTTTACGGATATTCCTAATATGTGTATAAATTTTGCGTCCATGGATGTTGGTGATGTGGAGGCATTTTTAACTTTGTATTTTTCTTGTAATTCAAATATTTTTTATTAGTGTGAATCAATACTTCAGAAAGTATGTCGTCAGTAAGGAAAAAACTGAATGCAGTGATAGGTTCGATGGAATCTTTGGCTTCGCCTTTTGGATCGGGTCTGATATCAATGATATTCTTCTTTTGGTTTTCTGTATTTCTTTGGGCATTTCTAACAATCTTTATTAAACAAAATATTTGACGTTACCTCTTCTGAGACTGGCTTGACTCGAGCAATAATAGGCAGAAGAGCTTGAAAAACCATATTGCTCGAAGTCGACGCTTGTAATTTTGTTTTAGCATAGGGCCACACTTCTTATAAATCTTTCTTGTATTCGACCTCATTGATCGGGTCTGGAACATTATTTTTTGTTTGTAATTGGTACAGTCATCCCTGTCCTAGTCCCATTCAGTTTCAAATTGATTTTCATTATCTTCGATGTTACTACAGTCGCTAGCTTTGTTCTGTCATTTTCTGATAGGAAGTTTTTTGAGCTTAAAATTTGTTTTGCGCTAATATTCAACTAAAATAAAAAGACAAAAACAGAAAACCTGAAAAATAATCTGAGCAATGAGTACACTATTGCCAACAATACGTAAAATATACGTATAACCACCATAAAAATTTGCCTACTATACGTAAAATTTACGCGCGGACAATCACTATTTATTCTGTCAAGTACTAGCCACAACTGCCACATCAGAGAGGCGTCGGCAGCATAATTCTGTGGTCGTGGAAGATGCACTGCTTGAGTGGCAGAACAAGGATACCAACAATAGGCAAATTATTTCAGATTCAACAAAAACAATACGTACATTATACGTAGGTTAGCAAAAATCTATATATATATATATATATATATATATATATATATATATATATATATATATATATATATATATATATCTTCCTATCAATAGAGCGTCCGTACATTGACGAATTGCATTTAATAGAGCGTCCGTGGTAATTGGGCGTCCGTATACGGACGCTCTATTACACATCAGTGTAATTCTGGTCAAGATGATCATCTTAACCGATGGAACAAAAATTGGAAGGACGCTCCATGCACGTCCCAAGAGATTTTTGATTGATATTCGAATATAATTAGTTCGATATATCTGGCGCAGCGCGGCGCTAAAATATTCATTTTGAATACGTTAACTTTCATTCCATCGCGTATTGGGCGTCCGGCAATCTGGCAACAACGAAACACATGAATTTCATTTCAACGACTTTTACACTCATATAGGGTCTTCTGATATATATTCGAAGCACTTATAAATTATTCGTTTGTGATCATGTGGATAAACCTGGTGCCATTCGAAACAATAGAAGAAAAAATCGCTCTAGATAAAAACCATTCTTTGAATTTTTTTTATTTATAGTATATATTTAAATTTATTTTTTTTTAAATCATTATTCAATGTATTGGGTGAACTAACAATACGAACAATATTGACGTACTACTACTGACAGACGTTTCATTTAAAATGGAGGACATAAACTCTATCGTATCGTATTCCGCGAGGATATAGACTAATAAATCATATTCGACAGATTTGTATTCATGGTGGCATTTATACTAAGACCAATTTAGATTTCCATAACATTTGTGTAAAAGATCTTTGCGCGAAGATAGATGCAGAATTAACACAGCTTAAAAATATGAAAATTAGTTTTTGTTGTGCCTACAGATCAACGGATTTTGATAGTATTTTTTTTAATATTATCTGCACAGAATATTATCAGAAAAAACTCCAATAATAAGGTACAGGCTGTCGGTGACTTTCAATTATAGCTTTAAGACTTAAAACCAGTGACAATAAATTAACTGAATGCAAACATATTTTTTATCACATGATATGCTAGAAAAAGTTTTTGTTGACACCAGCGGATAACTAAATCTAGAGAAACTAGAGTCGATAATCTGTTCACAAATTTAGATGATAACATTTTCATTCTTGAAGTCATAGAGCCGCACTTGTCCGACCATAAAGGAATTTTATCATGTGTCGACCAATGTCAAAAAAATCTATCTCAGGTTTCACAGCTGCATTAGATGAAATGATCTGAAATATATGCCATTTAGATCCAGAAACAAAAGCTGCTCATTTAGTTTACTCTGTCAGATCTTTAAACATCTCGTTTTCCATAAAAAAAGTTATGTATCCCTGAAAATAACTTTAAAATGTTGAGATTTCTACGTCCCTAAAGCTGGCAGAGCAAAGTGAGTAGAATCAAAAATACAAATCTGTTGTAGAGCTAATTAAATGCTGTGTTCTGAAATTAATTGCTCTTATAGTGTTTATTTTTGGAAAATGGCTGCTTTGCTAGCTTTAGACTAAAGCTTGCACAGCAACCTTTGAAAACTTATTTTCTTAGAACTTCTTTTATAGTGCTGTTAAGGTTAATTAATTGTTAATTAAGTGCTGTATTCCGAAATTATTTATTCTTATTTATAGTTTTTCGGAAAATGGATACTTTAAAAAATCTATTATTTCGGGATAATCTTATTTGGTCCTTTTAGTGCTAATTAAGTGCTAATTAACTGCTGTATTCCGAAATTAATTGCTCTGATATTTTAAAAATTGCTGCTTTGTTAGCTTTAGATCTAAAGCTAGCAGAGCAACCTTTGAAAATCATAATTTTTCAGAACTTTTGTTTTAGCGATTGTAGGGCTTATTAAGTGCGGTACTCCGAAATTAATTGCTCTAATAATTTTTTGAGAGAGAACGTTCTTTTAAGACAAATAAAAATGTCAATTTATAATTTGTGAGGATATTTATAGCTTTAAAGTTACACCGGGCAACTTGAAACTACTTAATTTTATGTAATCCATTTTTAATTCCATTTTAAAATTGAGATTTTAATGTTTTTGAATTTATTATCTCTCCCAATGAAGAAATGTACAATTCTGATACTAAAAAGCTAAGGGATAAAACTTAATTTTTGTAGGACCGGACGGTTTTCGATTGCTAACCGTATATGTTCCTATGACTGTAAGATAGGTTTACCGGTGGATAAGTTCATTTCTAACCACGTCGGTAAGTACTTTTCTTACGGATATAATTGTATTGGCCGAAATATTATAGAAATTATAGAAATTAATTTCGGGAAACAGCACTTGATTAAATAACATAGGAAATATGTAAATTTTATTGATTTTTTATAAAAAATACCTCAAATAATGGTTACCGATATAGTTTATATATCGGGTGTATAGATTATATGTTTTTGCTCTGATAGCGGCAATCTCTACCATTTTCTAAAAACTATAAGAGCCGATAATTTCGGAATGCAGCATTTAATTAGCAATTAATTAGCTCTACAAGCACGAAAAAAGTATTTCTCAAAAAAGTGTTTCTTGAAGCAAAGCAGTCATTTTCCGAAAACTTTAAGAAAAATTGAGTTTGGAATACAGCAATTAATTAGCCCTATAAACACTAAAAGAAGTTCTCGAAAAGTTGATTTTTAAAAGCTGCTCTGTTAGTCTTAGATCTAAAGCTAGCAAAGCAGCTATTTAGAAAAAACTATAAGAGCAATTAATTTCGGAATAAAGCAAATAATTAGCACTTAATTAGCTCTACAAGCATCAACTACGATTTTATAGAAAAAAATAATTTTTAAAAACATTTTCCTAAGAACCATAAAACAACAATTAATGTCGGAATACAGCACTTAATTAGACCTTAAGCACTAAAAAAGAAGTTCTCAATGAATATTTTTAAAGGTTTCTCAGCTATCTTTAGATCTAAAGCTAGCAAAGCATCCATTAAAAAAATGTAAGACCAATTAATTTCGGAATACAGCAATTAATTAGCACTTTATTCGGTCTACAAGCACCAAATAAAATTTTCTCGGAAAAGTTGATTTTTAAAGCAAATCAGCCATTTTCCAAAAACCATATGAGTAATTAATTTCTGAATAAAGCACTTAATTAGAACTTAATTAGCCCTATTAACACAAAAAAAGTACTCAAATAATATTTTTAAATGTTACTCTGTAAGCTTTAGATTTACAGCTAGCAAAGCAGCCATTAAAAAAACTATAACAGCAATTCATTTCGGTATACAGCAGTTAATTAGCAATTAATTAGCTCTGCAAGCACCAAATTTGTAATTTTGATTCTGCTCACTTTGCTCTGCTAGCTTCAAGGACGAGACAATTCTCCTGATATTAAAAATCTTAAGTCACAACTATCCCAGGTTCATACTATTGCCGAAGTGACTAGGACGCTCGATAGCTTCGAATTACTTAACATTAACAAATCGAAAAAAGTGGAGTTTAATAATAAGATAATATCTGAATCAAAAATAAGCAAAAGTCAGTCTGGGGAATATTAAATACAAATTTAGGTAAAACTAATAACCTAAGGAATGAGAGCAATTTATCCGCTGAGGACTTTGCCAACTCTTTTGAACATTGCATAAACAATTCAATGCAAAATTCTGCGAACTATATTGCAAATCCCTTCGATTCTTGCATGCAAAAAATAGCAATAAACCATTTGACTTCTTACCTACATCCAACAAGTTAATCAGAAATATTGAACATTGTTCATAAACTGAAAAATTCTAGAGCCGCAGATAAATAAAAATGTAGCGATTTCTTTACCGAATCTATTTAATCTTCGTATGAGTACATGTATTTTTCCAGATATTCTCAAGGTTTCCAAAGTTACACCTATCTATAAAAAGGGAAATACTCTCAGGTAACTGAAGCTGAATGTAGATAAAGATTATCTAAGATTGGCATATTTTGTTATGTTTCATAGCATAATAGTGACCGTATGCCTTGATAATCTGGAGAAACACATGTCACAGCCCCAAAATATGCATTGCACAAAAAAAGTCATTCGAATAATAACATCCAGCAAATATGATGATCACTGTAAGCCATTGTTAGAAAAATTGAACATCCTGCAATTACCATGTTGCTGCATTTTGCAGTGCCTGCTTCATATAAAAAACATGCCAAAGAATCCAGCACAATTATGTTTACTCTTAAAATACAAGAGAAAAAAAACTATATCTGTCCTCCATTATTCAGACATAGACCCATAATTCCTATAAATTTCTGGGCATAAAATTGAATAATGCTTTGCCAAACAATTCAAAGATGTCTTGTGCATCACTCAAAATTAAGATCCGTAAATATTTAACACCGTTTTAACTTCTTAGATGATTATCTGGAACATGTTGTAAGTACATTTATGTAGGTAATCCTTTTTTACCCTTTTTTCTAGATTGTTATTACTATTATTTTCTTTTTTTAACATGTTCATAATCCTTGTCTTGAATTAAGTTATATGTACTTTGTCACTTGTATGTTTATTATGTCTTCATCTGAAGCGTATTTTAATTTATTTTATTTGGTGTGATCTATATCACTATCCAGGACAAAAGTATACATGCCTAATTGTTTACATGAAATAAATATTTCTATTTCTATTTGATGTTGGAGATGATAATGACAAAAATGAAAATGAGTTTACATTTTAAAATCATTAGCATCTACAATTCCATTTTGTATAAATTGAATTATAGAATATATTACAATTGAGTAATTATAATAAAGTTTAAGGAACAAAAAGTCAGATGAAATACTATTCGGAGAAACAACCAATGCTAGGCAGTCGCTGGTAGTTTCAAAATACGAGAAATATATTTAAAATCACATTTCATCATCCCATTCCACTGCACATTTGGCAATAGCGCCGGACGCTGTATTTACGGTAAATGAAATAAATATACACCGTATGGACGCTCTATTGTTTGTAAGATTGAAATTATTATATACATTGGACGCCCAAACGGCTATAGAATGAACGGAGCTCACATTGATGGCGAAGTGAAATATATACGGCAAGGACGCTTCATTACTGTTTTTTGAAAGGACGCCAGAATGATACCGAGATGTATATATATATATATATATATATATATGTACATATATAAAATTTAAAAAAACATTTTGACTTTGACATATAACATATAACCACGCTGTTATTTATTTCGAAATTCGAAAGTGCAAACCATCGCAATAAATAGGTACGTTTCTATACTCACCGACAAAAAAACGGCACTTAAATTGTTTTAATAATTTCAATATAGCATAACTTTTTTATTTTTGACTTTATTGCAATGATATTTCGCAGAGCGACAGATCTATTTATTAAAATTATGCTGTAGTTTGTTCTGAGTTTTTGGTTACTGAAATGTTTATATACCAGGGTAAGTCAAAATGATGTACCGTAAATCGAGCTATTCTTAAAGTACGGCAACATATTCATTATTATTACATACATTATTATCGACCAACTTCTAATTAAGTGATGATTTTACCCACGTCTGCAATGGTTAACAGTTAACACCATCTTAATTACGATTTTAATATTGACAATGTCACTGACAAAATAATCTAAGAAAGTAACTACTAGCTAACTTGATTATTTTACGCTGATTATTTTTATCCACATTGAAAAAATGCAGCGTTTCAATTAAAAATGCGTAGCTCCTAAAAGAAACAAGATAAGCTGATGGCTGAAAAAAACGCTAGGAGTACATCCAGCTTTATCGTAACATGTGTAAACAAGGTTCTCTGGCGTGTTATTTGTTGGCTAGACTGAGGGACTCTTCCTTATTAAAAGCTCTTCGGCTATTTCTAGCCTATCTCCATGACCAACCATCCAGTGTATGTTTTGAAGGGCACACCACCACCAGCATCAAATTAACTCTAGCTTCAGAGGGACTACCTAGTGACGTGGACACCTTGCGTAAGTTGTATTATCGCTACCACAACGCATATGGTATTGGCTCAGCCGAAGTGGAAGCTGATCTTGCTGCCTTCAGGTCTTTCTTTTCATCCGAGAAACTTCAACAGCTTCAGAAAATTAGGGAGAGTCATGGCAAATATTTTTCTACTGGCTCTCCAAAAAGGAATCAAAATTTTTAACTAAATTGACGCGAACAGAGGATCAAGCACCCTCTGTAAAATTGGACGATGGCAAGCTTAGTGTTTTTCTTATTAATATTCAGTCCTTAAGACACAAAACAGATGAATTATTTCTCTTATTAGAAGTACTTAATTTTCCAGAAATTATTGCCATAACTGAGCATTGGTTAAATGTTGATGAGCCTGTGTTTATCAAAAATTACGCTACAATAACTAGATTCAATAGAAGTAATTTATCTCATGGAGGTACTATGATAATGTCTACAAATAGCGACTTTTCGGCTGTAACTAAATTCGATAATCTATTGTCTGAAAAAGTATTTGAATTTTTCATTGTCTATCATAATGCTTATGATCTTTATATTGTTTGTATTTACAGAACACCTGACGCTGACTTGCATATATTCATTCAAAAATTACTGAGCTTGCTTGAATCCCTGCCTTTAAAAAGCAAGTTAATTTTATGTGGCGACCTTAATATTGACTTTTCCAATGTGTGTGCTGCTCAAGAATCTCTTCAGTCCATTTTCGACTCTTTTGGCATAATCATGCATGTTGACTCACCAACCAGAATAACTAAAACTAGTTCTAGTATTATAGACTATGTCGTATCATCTTTCGATCCAAAATTCGTTGACTGTACTGTCCTTAATTCAGGTTTCTCGGATCATAAAGCAATACTAACAAAATTTTCGACTAAATCTAAGTGCAAAAATGCTTCGCACAAATTATGCCGTATTTTTTCTGATAAAATTTTTCGTCATTTCAAGCACCTATGTCTCACAACAGACTGGTTTGTCCTCTCTGACGATGTCAATATCGAATTTCCTTGATTTATGAAAACTTTATCTAACTTGGCATTCAAATCCTTTCCCCTTAGGCCTCTAAAAATCAAACAACATAAACCCTGGTCTACTAAAGGCTTCCGTACATCTGCAAAGAACATGCGCTCACTATCCTACATAAAAAAATCATCGGACAGCGTCTTCTACCATGATTACGTAAAACGTTACAGAAAAATCTATCATAAGACTATAAAAGCTGCCAAGGACATTTATTATAATAGGAGGCTGGCCAATTCCGGTAATGTTGCTAAAGAAATGTAGTCTATTGTGAATGACTTAAGAAATAAGACCTCACCATCTAACACAATCTCTATTTCCCCCGAGAACCTAAATAATTACTTTGTAGATGTAGCAAAAAATTTAAAGAACACCATAACTCCTTCCGATGATCCCCTCTCATTTCTCCCTAAGGCTAATATCAATTTACACAGTTTCTTCTTTACACCCGTAGTATTAGCAGAGCTTAACAGTACAATTAATGACATTAAAAACAAATCCTCATCTGGGGCTGATGGGCTTACTCTGAAAATGTGCTCGAACCTGCCGGAATGCACATTGAATCATTTTATTACTTTAATTAACAAATCATTCCAAAATGGAGTTTTTCCAAACTGTCTTAAGACGGCAATAATTGTTCCTCTGCATAAAGGAGGAGATAAAGATCAAGCTTCGAACTATCGCCCAATTGCACTCCTTCCCACATTATCAAAGATCATCGAAAGATTGGTTAAAAAAGGCTTCTATCTTTTCTCTTTAAATATAATATACTCTCTACCCATCAATTTGGATTTTTAAGTAACAAATGCACAAATGATGCCATGTTTTCCCTCTTTAATAATGTATACTCAAACCTGATCAACCATCACTCTATAGCAACAATTTTCTGTGATTTCTCTAAGGCTTTTGATTGCGTAGATCATAATATATTAACTAATAAATTGGAGTACTACGGTTTCAGAGGAGTGTCTCTCGAATGGTTTAAGTCGTATCTCAACAGCAGGAGTCAGATTGTGAGGGTTGATACGTCGATGTCTTCTTGCAAGCCAATTGAATATGGAGTGCCTCAAGGTTCAGTACTGGGCCCTATTTTGTTTCTGCTTTTTATCAACGACATTGCTAGTCTGAACATTAGCGGTGAAATCTGCCTCTTTGCGGATGATACTAGTTTCACGTGGAGCAACCCGGATATTACGACACTTCATAGGACTGTATCTAGAGACTTAGTCACGAGTAAATCTTGGTGCGATTCAAATCTTCTATGCCTCAATGTTTCTAAAACAAAAGTTTTATCATATAAAAGTACATTGCAATCTTTTGTACTTAATAACACCACTATTGAGGCCGTTGAATCTGTGAAATTCTTGGGGCTTATTGTAGACAACCGCTTGAAATGGGACTCGCACATCGATGCTTTATCAAAAAGGTTAAGTTCTGCCTGCTTTGCGCTGAGATCAGTTTCCAAGGAGCTCAACTTGTCTACTTCTAGAACAGTCTATTATGCCATTTTTGAGTCGCATCTCCGATACGCCCTTCCATTCTGGGGTACGTGTTGTGCAACTCAATTTGAACGTATTTTTAAACTGCAGAAGAGAGCTGTTCGGTATTCACTGAGACTTAGCAGTAGGACTCACTGCCAGGATTACTTTAAAAAATTTAAAATATTAACTCTTCCGTCCCTATTCATATTTGAATCTGTATCCTTAATCCGCAAGCACGTATCTTCTATTCCAGAGAGGCCATCTCACAACTATCCGCTTAGAAACGGAGCATGATCTTTATCTGCCAACCCCTCGCTCAGAGTTGGTTAAAAGCTCTATACTGTACAATGCAAAAAATGCACAATCATCTACCATTTGAAATCAAATCCATAAGATCTTTTCCTGAATTTCGAAAGGTTTTGAAATCATACTTACTGGAGAGAGCCTTTTATGCAGTAAGCGACTTTTTTGTTAAAAATTGTTAATACTTAATATTAAGCTTCTTACACCCACTGGGTTAGTGAATATTATTTGATGTTTGATATCCTAAGGGTCTTTTGTAATGTAAAATCATCTGTCACACGAAATTAAATCTATAACGGCTTATCCCAGATTCAATTAAATACCTACTACCTAGGATAATGCCTTTTATGCAGTTAACGACTTTTTTCACTAAGGCACGTTTCTGCTCAGCTCACGCACTGGTTTATTGTTTGTACAAAATTTGTTTTTGTTTTGTGATTAAGTTAGTGTTTACCTTCTGACTGAATTTACAGCTGTATATTAACTTACTTTCTAACCGAATATACAGCTGTAGGTTACATTCTGATACTTATTATCTTATATTTTTACATCTTTATATTTTTATATTTTTGTTTTATATTATATAAATTTATTTAATTTTAATTTAATTTTTAGTTTTGACTTTGTTTTGTTTTTGTATTGTTTGATTTTGATATTTTTATTTTGCTTTGTCTACAAAATTTATATTTTTTCGACAATAAAGCATTTCTCTCTCTCTCTCTCTCTGTTTTTTCCACAGGACGTTTTAAACTTACGACTAAAATTATAATTTTGACTTACCCAGGTATATAAAAACATTTAAGCAACCAAAATTACATCAGAACAAACTGCAACGTAATTTTATGAATAGATCTATCGCCTTGCGAAAAATTATTGCAATAAACTCAAATCTAAGAAAGTTTTGCCATATTGAGATTATTGAAAAAATTAGATGCCGCGGGGAGACTACTGTCGGAAAAGCTACCTTATTTATTAAACTTTATATTTCAAGAAAATAATAGGGTGTCATATGTTGTGAGAAATTATGTTACAAAGCAAGAGCTGACAGGTGACGGTTAAGTTTGAATCGAGCATAAAAATACACTTAGATGGATGAGATTATAATCCTAGACTAGGTACTTTGTTGAGGATATCAATCTTATGTATTATATATTTTGAGAAATTGAACCAAATTAAAAGTACACTTTCAATTCATAATTGGGTTTACTTAAGCAAGGCAAAATCACCTTCGACCAAAGTAACTCTAACACAGGGCAACATTGATCCAACTAAAAAATTAAAGAAGTTGTGTAAAAAATACGCCTAGCTTCTTAAAAAAAACAAATTGAAAAATTCTAAAATGTGGGCCAATGTACCTACTAATTACCCTGTACATTTGTAAGAAATTTGCCAAAGAATTTCTGAAACGGAATTTAGGGCCAGTTTTATAAAGGACATTTCAACCGTTGTTTGGTCAGCCGCTGGTTGAATTAAAATCTACGGTTGAAATATTTGAGAAAACTGATGCTACAATGAAAAATATAATATAATCTGGTACTGGTAATTTTGTAAGTTGCAGATAAGATTTGTCGTAAACATACCGGCACTTACAGTATAAATATTGGAATTGGAATTTTTGCCCAATTTAATTTTTGACGTAGGTATAAATTTTTTTTAAATTTTCAAGTAAAATAAAATCTTTATTTTGGAGATTTTCAAATTTCAATTTCACAACACTCCTCTCTCCTATGAAAAAAAGAATCATCAAAATCACTGCACTTGCGAGCAAACATAAAAAAGAACATACAGTCCTATCTTCTTTGTTTTTAGAAATCCGTCAAAAATGGCTATAACCGAAAATGTTCGCTTATAATCTCCCTAGAGCTTGAATAATATCCGAAAATTTTTTCGAGGTGCAATTTTCTTTAAAAAATTCGCAATCGAGAAAAAGTTTACGGAGAATAATTCAAGCTTGCGAGAGATCCGGTAAGAAAATTTTATGCCAAAAATTACTTTTAAAAGTAAATAAATATTTTTATAGTTTATAAATATTTGTTAAAATAATCTACGCTAGTTATCCAGCCAGGGAAATTATCACTTATTAATTTTGGAGCTAAATCACGTGACCGAGTTTTTTTTCGGAAAATTCAGCTTGTAGTCACAGCAACCAGACAAAATCAAGGTATTTAATTGGCTTAAAATAACAGGTATAACATTTTCGGCAAAATTACACATCCACTTCCTTTGAATCACTCGATTCTTAAGTAGGTCGCCCAAATATAAAACAAGAAATATATTACTCGCATACCAACACGTTATTATTTTTATATTAATAGTAAACATTTAGGAACAAATATTTGTCATTTCTTGAATAATGGCCTTGGAGCGACGATTGTTTCGCAATTTGCAAAATGTTATTTTTATTTACATTCATCATTTTATGGGTGGAAAAATTTTATTTGTGTCAAGGTTTCTCTTCATCTCACAATTTGTTTCTAATGTAAACCAAAAATTATTGATTACATTTTCGTGTTAGAGTTCTTTGCTTTTTTATAAGTAGAATTTTGATTCAAAAGATTTTAATCTCCATAAACTTTATCAAACGTTCTACGGATAAGTTTGTAATCAAATTGATCGAAATTTGCAACAAAGAAGAAAATCTGCCACAGTAACGAATCTTTATACTGAAATTGATGATTAATAGATGCCTTTGTTTGATCTTCATATCGATCGTAATTAACGGCTATCAGTGTTTATAATATTACTAATCCTATATCCCCTGCCTCCATATATGTTTAGAGGTTGCTTATTCTGGTCTCCACCATCGCTAGTATAGTGTTCAAATAAGGATTGATTATCGAATACGACTCGTCCGTAGTAACGGAAGAGACGGCAACAAGCGAAGCGGCGCGTCAAAATGATGCTCACAACAACGTATTATGGAGTGAGACGGATGACTTAAGGTACGGACACACTATTAACACTTGTCGTCGTGTTTACACGACACGTGTGTCATGCTGACATTTTGATGTTTTTTTGAATTGTGAAGAGTCAGTGTCAGCTTTATCTTTGTTTTCTAATGGTGAACGAAGAGAATATAAGAATAGATTAGTTGGAAATGGTAGCCGTTACTGCGGCATTGTCCATAATTTCCTGGGAATTTCATCGACCTAATCTGTATAACCTTTTGATGTAAATTCAATTTACTCATTAAGGCCTATTGATTTTATCCGATTATGCATTGGACGCTTTTGGTGTACGAGAACTATACAAGAACTTTTCTATTTCTGATACAGGCAGTGCAATGTGTCCATAGAAGAGATAATAATAAAATTGAAAGTAGGAAACGCCAAATTTTTATTTTCTCTACATGCTAATATGTTTAATACATTCCTAGGTCATCCAAAAAGGCACTGTTGGCTAGTGCGGTTTGTTTGTGTTCGTTTAATGAAATTTACAAAATATAAATACTAACACTTTTTTTTTGCTTTGAACTTCCCAGAAAAGTACGTCCTTTCGTACTTCTTCAATCAATTTTTCATCCATATTTTTCATGTATGCGGCAAAATAAATACTGGCTGATGGAAGAACACTCTGCCATTGCAGATATTAAAAACACGCGTTATGACGTGTTTAAGCGTATCTACGGTCTTTAATAACACATCATAAGAATATGTATGGCTCTATTTAAAATAAAGTGATTGATATTTCTACAGCACGAGTTAGTGTGTCCGTACCTTTAGGCAGGGCGGCGCGAAACGCAGCGTTCGGGCCCGACGCGTCAACTTTTGAAAGCGGCCGGGAGCTTGCTTTGACGCTCATGAACGCCTGCCGACCTGAAGAGCTTGCTGTAAAAAATTAACTACGGATGTGGAAAAAAATGATAGATATTATTTTCTCCTGAATAAGAAGAACTATATGCCATGGCGAACAAGAATTATAGCAATCAAAATAGAGGGAGAATATGTATATGGATTGGAATTGGAAAGAAAACTAACGAAAGTGTTCACTTTCTGTTGCATTTACGTCTTAAGAGATCCAACTACACAAAACCCAAAATTTTAAAGAGTTAATATGTATTTATAAATTGAAATTATTTGAAATGAAATCTGTTTGGGAAAAAGTTATGATTAAAAGAAGAAAAAAATAATTGTTTCGTTTCTGCTCCGGGCACATTTTCAACAACTGTTACGCTGAAAAGGTGACATTCCAGTATAATTGTTCATTGAATAGTTAAGAATCAGTTTTAAGAATATTTCTGACATATGGTTTGACAGTTGTCAAAAATGTTATTAACAAATTCCTTTTTCAAAAAGCTTTCCAAAGAGGTGACACAAGTGGTGTCTTCTAATTTGAAAAAATAAAGTTGCTTAGGGCTGTGCCCTCTCTTTGGTGCCCCAATTTTTTTTACATGACGAAAGCGAAGTCCATAAAAAATCTTTGAGGACGTATTTTCTGATTTTCGAAAAATCTTATTCCCAGGGACGCTATAAGCAGCGTTCCATTTAAAATCCCCACATGTATATTTGTTTTGAGGACAGGTACCTAATGCTGTTAGATATATGGAATTTTCTAACCAGCCTTGAGATCCCGACTTTATGTTAATAGTTTCTACGAGATATAGGTATGTTTTTCAATTGGAGTACTTGTATTTTTATTGTTTCCTTTTTATTTTTAACATCTAATATGAGGATTTATTTCTTATACTGAGAAATAGGTACCTAGCCGTAATATCAATTAAATCTTTTTTAATGATATCCTCGAAGCATTTTTAAACTTCTGATTCCATTGAGATAATTTCAGTTAGTTTTCTAAGAATTTATGCAGTTTTGAAGGTTGACTGATAAGGAAACAAGACGGAAATTTTGCTCATATTACAATAAAAAAAAGTCAGAATATAGAATTCTTCATCACTCATTTCAAACCATCCATTAATGCAAATCGGAAAAATTGTATCCAATTCATCTCTTAATTAGAACTTTCTTAGTAGCTAGCAAATAAAACATGTCAAATCTGTGAATGAATGATCAAGGTAAAAATATCACCACGTGATTATTTGGTTTACCATGGCCTACTTCGAGGCTGACAAAAAATCTTGTTTTACCGATTGTTGATCAGTATTGATGATTAATTGACTCATACCACAAAAAATATTAAATAAATATGTAATTACTACTAGATCTGAGATTTTGATTTAATTTTAATTTGATTTAAGAATAAAGCTATGAATTTATTGCCGAAAGTATGAATTACAGATCAATGTGATCAACTCATTGTTGCTAGTGTCAAAGAAATTTTAAGTTTTTTTATGAAACAAAAGCAACATTAAGCTGTAATTCTGAGAATTTTCATTCCAGTGATTTCGAGAACTTTAATCGTAGTAATTGCTGACGCTAAATCTAATCTAAATTAGTTAGGCCGTGTCTATTGTAAACTGAATTTACCTGATGGTCGTTTTTTTAACCTCCAATGCAATGTTGGTCTTGAACAAATGAACTTATTTTGATTGTTTTTTTTTGTTTAAAATATGAATTGATCGAGAGAGTTCCTAGCTAGTTTTCTAAAATTGAGTTTACCGTGTATATTTGTCTACGAGTCCTGAGACAACGTAGCTCTCAAACGGATGAAACGACCATAGGTATGTATATATTATATAGTATAAAGTGATTGTTTGTCGGTACGCCATATCTCACGAATTACTTTATCAAAATTAATCATTTTATTTTTTATCATCATTTTGAAGATGAAAAACAAATAAATTATTTGAAATTTTTGTTTTCATTAAGAAATATTTCTAAAGTTTTTATGAAGCTAAATAATGTGGAAGGCGCTATCTATTGACAATCTTTTCAACTAACATGGATGAAACTTTTTTTGATTAGAAGTTAGTAGTAACTACAAACTTATTATATATCGCATAAAATAATATATAATAATTATTTTCCAAACGTGTAATCTCATTCAGATGTGTGCGAAATATTCACAATACCTAGTTTTAATTTAGTTTTTCTTTGAAAGGTGAGTTGATTGTTTATTTTGTGTTTAACTTGTGAATCTGTATGTCTGTGGCATCTTATCTCCCAAACGGATGAACCGATTTTGATTATTTTTTCTTTAAGTTTGAAATATGACTTGATTGAGAGTATTCTCAGCTAGTTTGTTTGATCCAACGGTTTTTAATATATATAATATATTGGTAAAAATCTATGAAGAGATGGAAGTTTGGATGGCAGCTATTTTAAAACTTTTATATTGATCATGACCATTACCTGTCTCATTCAGCAATATATGTTGACCCTTGTATTCCAGAGAAAACTCGTACCAACAAATTAAACTGAAATATCTGTTTCTCAAGAAAATCCATCACTCATTTTCTTACTAAAGACTATCATCAATCTTTAGAATATTTTAAAGTTTCTGGTCTAGACTCGTAACATTTTGTTCAATTTAAATTTGAAAATTTAATAACAGTATTAATATTCAAGGACTACCTTCTATGCAATATATCAACCACATCCAGTCCCTAGAGGAAAACACTTATATATATGGGTAAGTCGTCACGCGTCTCATAACAACTTGGGAAGAAGGACGGCAAGGCGAATAAATCGGGTCAGTAGGTCAATCGAAACCCACCCCACGACACAACTCTCTCTCTCTATCATGATGGACCTGCCCGGGCGGCCAAATTGGGATTAAGAGTTATAATAGTTGGTGGCAGCAACACACTCTTGAAGAAGGGAGAAATTTCTCTCCCTCTTGCACAATCCCTCAATGCCATAAGATGTTCGATGTATTGTACATACCTATTTATTTGTATCCAGGTATCTTAGATAAAATTGATTTGGCTTGCTTATGCTATCGAAGAATGTGAGCAATGTTGCTTCTACACAGTAACAAGAAAATACTCATAGCAATCATATTATATTTCATGTCCTGCCTTTTGTATTCTGCCACAAGCTCAGTGCTGCAAATGGTGGTTGGTTATTTCATGTGCTCTGTTTCTAGATATTCAAATATTTTCGTATACAAATCTATATAATACCAATAATATACAATACTATTTTTTTGATACCTGATATAGGCCAATTATTTCACTTCAACAAAGAAGAAAGTATTAAAGACATGATTACGGTGTTGCCACATTTTTGAAGGGACCCGAAAATATATAACTAGTTAGTTGCGGATTTTTTGTTGGAGACAACTTAGAAACAGCTGATGTAGTTAACTCCAGATTTCGATTCCCCTTAGATATCTTTATTATAAGGTTAATAGTATCTGACTTCACAGATAAGTAAGACATAGGTACATCAGATGCAAAAAAACAGAATTTTAGGATATAAGCCGAAAACAAAAAACGATAATTTTTGATGTCATTGAGTTAATTTCAAAACAGAGTTCGCCATCGAATATTTTCTATTTCTGATAGTTAATAAGTTATTGCATAAAAGAACCCAATTCTCCCCACCTGTATATTAATAGAAATTTAATACTTTTAATTATTAAATGAATTTGTTAACTGCAAAGTACTTTCTTATCGCATTTTGTTTCATTTATTAACTATGAATATGTCGTTCAGGGGAAAAAATTAGACTTATAATTGAGTAAGCAATTTAAGGTCTTATTTTCATACAATCATTGTTTAAATAACATCAGAACCGATTCTTTATTAATGCTAGCTAAATTTATTGGAGCCAAGTCATCATATAGGTATGCAACATGTTTTACATTCATTCAAAATTTCAGATGACTTGCTAAAGGAGCTTCTCCAAGTTTATGTACCTACCTGCTTTTTTGATTTTGACTTTTTCACAAATGGGTTTGTTCTAAAATAATGCATTCCTCGGAAATTGAAGAGATTCAGTAAAATTTCATCTACGGGAAATGATAACTGTTTTAGTATTTGATGTATTTCTCTTTATGCAGATTAAAAATTAAAATTTATGGATTAATAGTAGATAAATAATAAGTTCCGATAAGATCAATATATTCAGTTGGATTCATATTACTCTATTTATAGTAAGATTTCATTTCAGGTCATAATGTCGAGATTTTGAGTTCGAATCACAGATTTGCACTTATTTTCAATCTTTATTTAGGTAATTTATTTTGTAAACGATGGAGGGAGAGGTATATAATTCATTTATTGTATGTTTGTTTACTTCTTTAAGTTCCTGTAGTTAAGTACTACAAGTACCTATATAAGGGTAGATGATATCAATGTGAAATTTTCGGCGTCCGGTTTTCAACAGATACCTACGTTTCAGTGCCCCCTGCATAAAAAAATATTTGCAGCCATTGGTCTGTCGGTGTAAAGATTCTATCGGGAATGAATAGATTTTGTTTCGCAGGTTAATAGTATCGAATGACTGTGGCATAGAATGGACAACCTGCTTATCTAGCTGCTGCGCAATAGCCGATAAACATGTTTCGCTCAAAACCGTAGTGCGAAAACGGCTCTAACGATTCTGATTCATCTTGACTAAAACATTTATCTGAAAAGCCTTTACCACCCACTAAAAGCAAGAAAAAAGTTACGTTGAAATATATTCTCCAAATGTTTATTCATATTCTGGCTAAAGGGTGTTTACCACGTCCAAATTTCCATTTTTCATTTTTTTCCATTGCTGTTTGGCTTGCTGAAAAAGATCTTCACGCCTTGAAACTTTGGAATAACTTCGTATTTTTGACCAACAAACCCAAACGGAGGAGGTATACAATTCGAATATCCGCTTTTTTTTTGGGTTGTGCGCGCTTTGTATATATATAAAGTAAGTAAACGTACCCCGATTTTGATGATTTTTCATTCATTTGAAAGAAGCGACTTGAGAAATGGTCCTATATTCGAACAAACTCAAATCCGAAATCTCCTTCCAAAAAACACCCCCAAAGGGGTTATGGCAGCAATTTTTCTAAAAAATCGAAAATCTGAGTTCGCAGAATTGAAGGCAGGAAAATATCCGGAAACGTTTAAATTGAACATTTCTTCAAATGAGTTACGGTTTTCGAGTTACATTGTTGTTAAAATCTCAAATAAGTGTATTTTCGCTATGTGTAGGGGGCGATTTCTTTCGAATATTGAAAATTTGAAAGTACCACATGAAAAACCAGATTATTTTAGCAACATTTATAATGAATATTTTTTCCTTGGAGTTACGGTGGTAAAATGGTAGAATATAAAATACTTATGCGTATTTCCGCCGCGATGTTTTGAGATCTCCACGTAATAACAAATGCGCAACTTCAAAAGTACCAGTGTACCAGCACCAATAGGATTAATAATATTTTGTATTGTATTTGTTGACCAAATAATAACTTTGGTCCATTTTTTTGTAAAATATATTTATAATTCGTTTGTTTCTTGAGCGTTTTTATTTCGATTTAGTTGTTTAACAGGCCATTCATGTAAGATACCAAAATCGATTATTCTTATTATATTAAATTTAGTCGGGCCTGCTGTAAGGTGTAGTACACAAAAGTTCACTAGAGCAGATCCGATTTATCCAGTATTGAATCAGATACAGTAATCTTAATCGGTTAGTTTTTTGTAGACTATGAATTTTAATAAAACTAATAGGACTTTATTCACTCAACTATGGGTAATAGCTAAAAGTGCAAAATATGTATAAACTTATACAGGGTGACCTATCGACAAAACAGTCTAGCAAGGTTAACGGATTTGTCTGTGAAAATGAGTAATGGAATGTCAAACATTTGACTGGTCATCGTGTTTACAAATAGGTTTGTGAGTAAAAAATGTTTTTAAACGAACATATCAGTGGACAATTCAACTTTATCAGTAAAGTAGTTGACGTGGATACTTCGTTATTTCTGTGCGATTCGATAAAAATCGTTCAAACTATTTTGCGGAGAGAGTTGAAATTATTGAATTGTATTATACAATCAATGTGCAAGAGTAGCAGCAATTTTGTTTAATGAGAGATAAGCAGATAGACACGTACATCATAGTTACATTCTAGAATTGGAAGTAAAATTCCGTCGAACTGGTTCAGTTGCAAATAAAAAACGGAATATTGAAAATACGGTGAGAAATGAGGCAGTACCAATATAGCTGTTCTGGGTCAAATTAGTATGAGCCCTACATTAAGTACCAAAAAACTTTCTGACGTAACGGGAGTTCAGACACGAATCCAAGCATGTATACCATGAGGTCCAATACTCAACATCATTAAAAATTGGACTGGTATTTTAGGTGATCGCATAATTGGATCATTTCTTTACCGGGAAATTTAAATGGACATACGTACTAATCGATACAATTAAATTAATATTTCTCGGCAACCCGCATCATAAATTTAAAAAACGAAGTGCCATTTGAAAGAAAATTTAATGTCCTTTCAAACGATGTATCACATAAAAATAAGGGTGCAAGCCGCCCCCGCTAAGGAGTTGACGTTGCAGTGTCAGAATTGATGTGTAAATATGTCCCCCTGAAAACAAAAGTATACGGGTCCGAGGATTTTCACATACATAGCCGTAAACCTTGCTGAACTGTTTTCGATGGGCCACCCTGTATGATTAATCAGGCGAAGTGTCACTGCCAAACAGTTTTTTTCAACTCATTTGCATTTTTTTCAAAATTTAAAGCTATTTAGATAATTTTCAATATATTTGTGAGAAAGTTCTTTTTCGTATATTATTTTAATACATGTTATATTCAACGGCATTTTAAAACTAATAAAGTACTCATAACGAATTAATGTATTTTGAGATGCACTTCCAATTTTCTAATTCAACCCAAAAAATCAACCTCAAGAATCAAAATGCTTTTATTTTTACGATACATCCGTACATTCGTTTTTTCACTGGAAGTGCAGAACGCCAAAAATACAATAAAAATATACTTGATTGAGATCCTGCATCACTTAAGCATAAGATCCACATTATCTCTGGAACGGATAGACCAATCTTCTTGCTTTCTTTATTTGTTTTGTAGGGGATCGAGACCGCTCGGCCGCTGCTCTCACTAGTTGCTAGTCAATATCCGAAAAAAAAGGTTTTGTTCAAGACTGTCGCGCGAAAACTGCATCAACGATTTATATTATACTTGTCCAAAACATTCTTCTGAAGGCACTTTACCATCATCTCAAGGCAAATACCGGTGAAAAAAACGGAAAAAAGTTATGCTCAAATAAACTGTCATTTTTTTTAACTCGTTTTTCATATTTAGGGTAAAAAGTTCGTCTTACGTCAGGCACGTTGAAAAAAAAAATGATCGAAGACGATTTTCATCAGGGTTACTTAAGTGGAAGAGCTGATTTAGTTTCTACTGTTTCTGCTGAACTTCGCCTATTATCTTTGGTTTTGTTTGTATATTAATCTTTTGTTTATTGCGCATTTTTGTTTGCGAATAAAGACTATTATTATTATATTCGATGGAATTTCAAAGTGGTAAGAAAGTCTTGTAAGTGGACATACCAGTTTTTTTTTAATATTATCACCAAACTCGAAGAAGAAAATTACCAAAATAAATCTATGAGAAAAAACAAAAGGAATTACAAAAATTCAACCTGATTATAAATTATAAGATCTTACAGTGAAAAGAATCCAGTAAACTCAAAAATAGATTCGTACACATCGCAAACAACATGGGTGTTCTATGTTATGTCGGCATGACAAAAACGCCACCCGAGTGGTAGTTAAAAAAATATTAACGACCCTGTTGGCACTTTCCATCGTTAATATCTCACCGTATTTCACTTTCAAACCTCTTCAACTCTTTTGATGTGAATGTAAATTGGAATCTATATACGTTACACATACATCAGTATTTGGTTTTACAAATGGGATTGAACAAGAAATTTGGGTCATTAACAGTCTGCAAGGGGTCATATAATAAGTAAAGTACTGTCTGGGGCTAGTTTCACGCCTTTTCGAAGTTTCTCTTACTTATATTGATCAATCAGAATGTTACCTGCTCTTAAAATGGCCCTTAACATCAACTGAAAAAGCACTTTCAGGCACAACTTTATTTTTTTTCTAAAACTCTTGTCTCCATTATACAAATACTTTCATGTGCTCAGTATATAGTTATTTTTTGTAAATATTGTACATATAAAACATTAAATAAAGTATAGAACTTATAATTAAACTAACTTAAACAAGGGAGAATTTTAACAAAATGTTCTATCCACTTAAGCTCAACAGAAGAGGATAGGTCAGAAACTAGAGTATCTAAAAGTCTATGCTGAGTACCCGGATTTCTTTGGCACAATTAAATAAAGAGAAAAACCTATCAATAAAAAACAAAATAAAGAAAATGCACATTTATTTTCATGTTTTCCCAACATTGTTATTTAAGTATAAGTTCAATATGAAATAAATTTGAAGGAAAAATAAGATTTGCGTCATCCACAGGAGCTAAATATAAGTATTTATTGAAAAAAAAGCTATAGAATAGAAAATATAATAAATAACTTTTTATAAAAACTAGGGACGATTGAAGGAGTGTTTGAGCTGTATTAGTAGTGAAATTATTAGTATTTTTCATACTTTAGTGTACCAACTAATAAAGTCGTTCCTAGTGCTGGTAAAAAATGTATTTGACATTTTTGAGTGTATTACTTGTTAATCAAAATCGTTGAATAGTAAATTCAGAGATTACAAAACATAGCGGTTATACACATATTTCAGACTGACTTTACTATTGCTGTAACTAAGAAATCGTAAAATTATTTGAAAACTGTACATTTCAAACATTGTCGGATATGGTCTCTTCTTGAATTCGCCTATCATAAATTTTCGATTTTTGACAAAAATGCCCCCTCCACCCTCTTTGGGGACAGTTTTTGAGGGGATCGAAATGTTGGATTCGATTTTTTCTCTCATCCTCTTTCAAATGAAATAAAATTATCAAATCCGGTTAAATACTATGCAAACTGCGCAAACGAACATAAAAAAGTGGTAGTCAAACTCTCACACAAAGGGTTCTCTACCATTGTAACGGTTCATGAGATACACACAGCTGAAAGACGGAAGGACGGACTTAGTATTTGCTGTTATAGCGATAATAGAAAAAATACACATTCACTGAAAATTTTAACTCTCTATCAATTACGGTTTATGAGATACAACCCACTGATAGACGGACGTTTCCACAAAACTGGTGCGGAACCCCCAAAAAGCACACAGTCGAATTGTATTTCTCCTCCGTTTGGGGATGCGGTCAATAAAAGTTTTATTTAAAGGTTTAAGTCAATGTTGCCATGTAAAATATTCGATTATCCTGTACCTACTATTCCCTTGTTCTTTTTTCCGGTATTCGGTTTTGAACATTCAGAACATGAATATAAAAAATATATTTCAAGTCATTCTTCTGTTTGTCGATCTCGGTAAACGATAGACCAATTTTTTTTGCTTTTGTTTACAAACATACCTACAGACAGACAGACATATGCTGTAAAACGGAACCTATATTTTAAGTTAGCTAGCAATACATCGGCGAAAATTGCATTCAATTCTATGTACCTGGGTAGTAGGTAGTAGTTTTTGCGTGATGGGTGTACAAACATACAGACAGACAAAAAATCTAAAAACTGTTGGACTATTAGTAGTATTCTGTGAATTTTGTGTATAACCTAACTTTTATTACCATCAGAATTAGTAATGACGGTTCTATTTTTCGTAAAAAAAATATCTATCTGATTACCTATATCCTCGGCGAATTTCTATTCAGATGATTTTGTTTGGTATTACAGAAATTTTGATTATTTCGTATAGTATTGTATTTTGGAGTTAGTTTTAGAAGATTCTTAATTTCAGCTTCTAGGCATCCAAGATCTCTCCAAAGAGCTTCTTCTATGTTTCAAGTATGCAAGTACCTATAAAAATTGGGAAATTGTCCGTTTCATCAAAATGACACAATGAAAGTCACTTTGCTTCAGCTATTTCAAATATTATTCCGGACAAATAATCAAAAATTTGAAAAAATGCTTCTTTCGGTTGTGTTGAAGAGCAAAAAACCATATGAACCAAGCCAAAAAGGTCTGTTATAAAATCACAGAAGGACATTTCCATTTTGTTAATACGTATCATATCAAGTTTTTTTTTTGTGAAAGATATAATAATTGTATATAATTATTGGGAATTTGGTTCTATTACTTCAGTTGCAAGGTTGTACGAAACGGCATTAGTGTGTGTGTGTTGTTTGCCTAATTCTTTACAATACACAATACATATGAAATTTAGTTAATAATAATAATAATGTTAGTAACAATTCAAAAAACACAATAAAACAATGCATTGTAATGTTTCGACTCAACACCGGTAATATTATTTTACCCTTATGACAAAATGAAGAGAATGCCCTTTAACAAAAGATTCGAAATGTTTTGCATTGCAAAACCTGCGTTGTAAATGCATTAATCCACTATCAAATCAAAAGTATTACAATTTCTTGAAATGACATTATGTATAAATATATCTCTCAAAATAATTACACTTTGTTTATTTGTATACACTAATTCACAATATTTAAATTTGCGTTTGACCAGGTTGTCATTCATGAATAAAACAATCTGACAGTCCTGACTCTACGATACACATACATGTATCAGAGACAACCATCTGCTTATATCATGCCTGACTCGTTGAATAGATCAGAGAACAAACGTCTCCGTTCTCTGACTTCACATTGCAATTTGGTCCGTTATGCAACACACAATACACGTCTACCACGTAAACCATATTCTTTTTTATTTAATTATTAAATTATATATAGTATATTAATACTAAAACATAATTCATCAAAATTTTAACTGTATGCACTACTTCACCATATAAACTTTCACTATGCCAAATCGCTTACTCATCCGTGTACGTTTTATGCCTTAAAAATCATCACGTATAGATTCTATACTTTAGTAAAGATAAATAAAATAAAGAATTTGCCAGCTATAAATGTTTTTTTTTAGTCTAAAAACCGTATAAACCAAATCAAAAATGTTCTGTTCCAAAATCACAGACAAACATTTCCATTTTGTCTATATTTTATGTATAGATACCCATATAGATTATTATTATATTATTGATAAAATTAATACTATATATTAAACTTTATTACAGAAAAATAAAATGAAAAATTTGCTAAGTATAACACAAGTAATAAAACGCATATGTATATAGTCATAGTAGATAGTAGAAGTTGTAAAGTTCCAAAATAGAATTACATATTTGTGTCGCCCTTGGAATATAGTAGCCTAAAAGACATGCAACTACAAACAAAATGTATTTTTAGAAAACACCTCCGGAACTTGGCACATTTAACATTTCGTAGACTGTAGACCTTGGGATATATCTGTTGGCTACAATAATTTAAAATCTGCATCCCGTAGTAAGTAGACAAGATTCTGGATTGGAGACGTTCTTCAACAAAGGAAACAATCTACTCATGCTCGGGACTAATGAAGAGGGAAATCAGTGAGGTAAGAAAACAAAATCAACAATAACACGTAATAATAAAGAAGTTTCTGATAAAGTTCTAGAATATTTTCTGGGCACAGCCATAAGTGATGAGTTAAAAATCATTCAAATAATTAATAATAAACAAAAGGATAGGAAATTTTATAAGCAAATGATGCCTTCAGTTTGAATATAGGTATCCAATCTAATAATTTCAAAATCAATTTTATAGAGGCCTTCCACTCAACGAGACGATTAATAATTGCCAACTCAAAGCACTAGGACCAGGGGTTTCAAACAATTTTGTAATGTAATAACCAGTATGGCGAATTATGAACAGCAGATTTTCTGTCGAATTTACTAAAATAGGTTAAAGATTACATCAAAGTGACAGGCACCTCATGACAGATTGACAACGAATACTGCTCCAAAATTAATTGTTAGGCGTACATTCATATTTAGTGAAATAAAATAAATAAAAGACCCAATAGTTTTTCTAATAACATTTATTTACTCTTTTATTTTATTTTATTTATTTTATTTTATAAATTACAATAATTACTCTAAAATGTGAACAGGTGATTAATAAAAAAAATATTGACAAGTAAACAATGGTTTGCAGCCTGTTGACTTATTTGATTTCAAAATAAGAAAACCTACACCGACAACATCTAACATCTAAGGCAGCTATACTAAAAAGACGCAGAAGCACCCGATGTTACTGTGTAATCCGTACTGGAATTATTCAGGAAAATGAAAGGCAATGGCCAGTAAGGAGAATAAAGTTTGAGGGTAATATTCTTCCGTAGTTGTTTAAAGAAAAAACAAATTTTGAATATTGGTCATAGGTCATTATGAAAGCTAATTTTTGAGGGCTCTTCAAGATTGGGAATTAGTTTTTCCCTCATCCATTTTTAAAAAAGATCACAATTCATATTATCGTGGTAATCGGCGCTCTTTGATGTGGACGAAAAAACTAAGCTGGCTTCATTTACAAAACCACTAAATGAGCAAATTGTAATACTATAAACCTCTTGCCCGAACCATAACCTTTTTTTCTTTTCACTGATTTTACTGAATCATCTTGCCATGATTAAGACCCACTTCCATTTGTAAATACCCAAGTTTTGTCAAGAAAAACTACTTTCCTGAAATTTGACTCGTAGTTTTCTACATATTTCCTTAAAAACCTTCTTTAGATGCATTTCTTCTTCATTTTTGAAATAGTTCAGCAGATTTAAGATCACTTCTATCGCCTGTGGATGCAAAAAGCTCGCAAAACATTTTGTTTTGCCCTATTCTTATTATTAACTGACATCTGTCAAAATAAGTATGAAATTATTTCAAGATGAATACTTGGCAAAAAAGACAGTGACATATCAAATTTCGAAATGTTGTTAAGTACATTTTCGTAGCCTCTGGAATTTTTATGTTTTTTTCTCTGTTATTCATGAAACACGGATGTCATCGTTTTTAACTTAGAAAAGGGAAAACTCGTGCGTAGTTTTTAAAGTACGGCTGTCTGAATGACGTTATTTTTCCTTGATCCGAGTAACAAAGCACTACATTAGTATGTCGTAGATAAATTCATAATGCGCCTCGTTTGTTTCTGGCCTCGTTAAGTGGAAGGCACTATAGTATAAACAGGGTGATTCATAAAAGGTGCGCAGGACTTAAGGAGAAGATAGTTTGTCCAAGAATATGTTTTTTTTATAATCATGTGTTTGTAAACGCACCGTTTTCGAGATACGGGGGGTCAAAGTTGAGAAAAAAAAAGTTTTTTGTGAATATCTTTAGAACTGTTTGAGGTACAGCGCTTATCTATTGCACATATTTTAAACTTATAAATACCCTTATTTTACGGTGCAGACATTTTCTATATCAGTAGCGTATATTTAGGGTATATTTGGTATTTAAACCCCACTTAATTCTACGACATTGATCAAAATAAGGTTTTGTTTGATTTTTCAGACGCGCCAATGTTTTATGATCAAAAACATAAAATAAAAAATTACCAAAACATTTTTTTTACATGGGAATAACTAGCTTATGAACACAAAGTATTTGAAGAAAATAAAATAAAAAATTTACGTTTTTGATCATAAAAATTTTTTTCTTGAAAACGGGTACGTTTTTGTTATAAAACATTGGTGGTTCTAAAAAAATAAACAAAACCTTATTTTCACCCGTGGTTTACAAGTTAGAGGGGTTTAAATTCAAAATATACCCTACATCTACGACACTGACTTTTTCAAAAAAAAATGTCTACACCTTAAAATAAAGGTATTTATAAATTTAAAATGCGTGCAAGAGATGAGCGCTATACCTCTAATAGCTCCAAAGATATTCTCAAAAACTTTTTTTCTTAACTTTGATCCCCTGTATATCGAAAACGATGAGATTGCAGACCCATGTTTATAGAAACTTTTTTTTCATATTTTTAGACAAACTATCTTTCCCTAAAGTTCTGCGCACCTTTTATGAATCACCCTGTATATATTGGTTTTCAGATTCAATGTTCTTAAAATAGGAAGTGAATGAAAAGTCAAAAGAAAATAAAACACAGACATGAAACGTGATCTTCATTGAGAACAGAGGAAGTATGGAAGATGCTTAAACATAGAAAGTGCATACAGACCAAAAAAAGGTTCCACTGAAAGAAAGAGAAATATAGTTCAAAAACCTGACAGACAACACTAACAACCTAGAAACTCATCCACAGGAAGCGGAGGAAGAAATGAGAAAGGGAACATCAGTCACAGAGGAAGTAAAAAAAGTGAAAATGAAAAATCTGAAAATAGAAAATTTCCAGGAGTAGATGATATTCCCAATTAACTCATAAAATATGATGGTAAAGAACTATCAAGAAAATAACTGAACTACCTATTCAATAAAATAGTTACCACAGCCAACATGCCTGCAAAATGGCATACAAGTACCATCATACCATTTTTTTAAGACCAAACAACCCGGAAAACTACAGAACAACCTTGCTCTGCACCACACGAAGCTGTTCTACAAAACTGTCAAAAGCATCCGCGAACATAAGATAGAAAACAATGATAAACAACATGGATTTCGGAAGAACAGATCAACAACTAATGCTCTGTTCATTATAAGACAGGTAAAATATTTGTATTGAATAAAATTTGAATCATATTACAACTATCAGCGATAATGTAATCTAATGCGGGTTGGAGTATTTGCTAACGAGTAGTTGTTTTCATCTTCGGTAAGTACGGTAATATTACCTATTTATGTACAGTTATTTATTTTTTTAAAACATATTCACAGTAGAAATCACATCTTTTCATTTTGATAACCCCGTTGGGTTCAGTCTTTCTCTTATCAACTTCCCAGAGGTGCTTTGAGTTCCTCGGGCACATCCCGAATCTCGAGTCATATGTATAGCTGATGAGTTCTAAAAATAATGAAATCGCAGCGATGCTACACTTAATTCATCTAGGATATATGCCGAATGAAATAAAATCATAAGGGTTAGAAGTTTGTTGAAATATTTTTGTATTGAATAAAATTTGAATCATATTTCATATTGCACATACCAGCGATGATGTAATCCAATATCCAATGCGGGTTGCAGTATTTGCTCACCAAGTAGATGTTTTCATCGCTTCATATCTTCCTTTTTGATTATGGCGAAATCTTCATATTTCGAGTTCGGGCTCGAACTGTTCTGGGATAATTGAGCATAGTCTACAGTTCTAGAAGGGGTGCGGCAATAGTTCTGGGCTAACTTTGAACCGCACCTCTTTTTGATTGTACAATAGTTCTGGAGTGTTTTTCAAGTTCTGCTAACATAGTTCTGGAGTTCCTGATGATTATTTAAAATATTCTGTTTTGGAACTTTTTTTTCAAGATTAAAATAATCCTGTTTTGTTCTGTTTTTTAAGGTGTAAAATATCAAGTGTTTGTCCAGTTCTACTAGGATATTTCTACACTGCCTGCTGAATATTTAAAATACATCTGTGTGCAAGTATTAATTGTAAAATATCTAAAAGGAGTCCGGTGCGTTATCACACCTTAAAAAACAGAACAAAACAGGATTATTTCAATCTTGAAAAAAAATAGTTCCAAAACATAACTATTTTAAATAATCATCAGGAACTCCAGAACTACGTTAGTATAACTTGAAAATCACTCGAGAACTATTGCACAATCAAAAAGGGGTGCGGTTCAAATTGGAACCCCTTTACAAAAAATATATATTCCCACCCCAGAACTATTGCCGCATCCCTTCTAGAACTGTAGAACTATGTCAGTTATTCCAGAACTCATGTTAAAAGTAAGGGTGCTAAGTTTTGGGGTGCCAACTTTACGGCGGTGTTGGAATATTTTCTATTATTAATGATAACTGCAATCTACACCCCTATAATTAGGTATTCTAGATTTAAGCATCTATGTTACACCTTGTAAATTTAAAAATGTTTTCATATTTCTTATATTCTTTTAACCAAACACATGTCGTAGTGTTGAATAACTAGATATGTATGAAAATAAAAAAATGCTTTTTCAGTAATGGCGACGCAAGAGTTTCAGTTGACAAAATGGTATATATAGGGTTCTTTGTTAGGCATATTCTACTACATTTAGCTATTTTTAAACTCAAGGCGAAATCTGAAATACCGCGGCAGAACTTTGAATATATACAGACATTATATTGAGAGAGAAAGAGGGAAATATTGCAATCAAGTCGTTCAACTCTAATTTGTAGTATTTGTTAACTTGTAGAGGCTGCTAAACCCAATACATTCAATGGGAAATGAAGTGTTGAGGACTGAGGAAACAGTTTTTTTTAATATTGTCAGTGGATCAAGTCAATAATATCATAATACACAGTATCATTGATATTCTTTCAAACTTCAGATAAATGCATCTAGTTATAATGATTTTATACTTCCAAATTTCCATAAAAATTTCAAGATTAATATTGTGGTGAATAGATTTTTTTGAGGTCCACTATACAGAGTGATTTCTACACATCTTTACGAAATCTTACCACATGTTTCTGATAACATCAAGCCGATTTTACCTGCATACAACGATGCCCCTAGTTTAGGCACTATACGATCTTGAAGACTAAAATTGTATTTAGGGTTCCTTACCTACAACTTGAAAAAAGGAACCTACATCGTCTCGCAATTCTTTTCCCAATCTCTCCTCCCCCTAATCTCCGAAAATAGCAAAATTGAACTTCTGAAAATCCATTTTTACTTTCCTACCAATACCCTAAGTAGTCTTGTAAGGAAAGTATTGAAATGGAAAACAAAAATCGGTGTTCAGTTTTTACAGATGTTTAGGTTTCGAAGGTAGAAAACTAATTTTCAGCTATTGTTCTGTTATTATTTCGGGAACAGATGGACGAATTTTGTTGCTTCCTTTTATGTTCTGTCGGATATCGATAAGACTCGCCGTGCACAGATTTTGGGCATCCTGCTCTTACTGGTTGCTAGGCAATAGCTGATAAAAGTGTTTCGCTCAAAACTGTGGTGCGAAAACAGCTCAAACGATTTCGATGAAACTTGTCTAAAATATTCTGCTTAAAACCCTTTACCAAGTCTGGCTAAACGGTTCCTCCCACATCAAAATTAAATATGACCATTGTTGTTTGTCTTGGCACGCTGAAAAAGTGAATGGCCACACAACATGATCAGACGATTTTTAGTGTGGTAGGAAACTCTTGAGAGTGGAAAATATAATGTCATCACCATGAACAGAACATAATCCAAAGCATAGAACATAATACTGAATATTCTATAGAGAGCGCGTCATCATAGAATTTAAGCAGTGCAGAGTGTGGCGAACGGTTTGGACGAGTGACCGATAAGACTGGCTGTCGCATTGCATTGTCCTCCTCTCGCAATGCTTCTATGGAAGGATATATCTTGAGATTCACCTTGAGAATTATCGGTGGTTCGGAATTCACTTTAAACTGTAGGTCCCTTTGTTTGTGGTAATACTTAACAAGGCATAAGTAGTAAAACCATATTATGACAAGTATAAACAAATAATTTCTTTATTCATGCATATGGATTCATTTATTTGTTATAAATTCATGGTTTCTCCTATAAAGTTCTTGTATTCACTATGCTTTCCCGTAGCGTAAATGTACGGCTCATTTGATTTTGCTAAATTGTTATCAAGTTGACATAAATTATCAGCGCAAGAAATATATATTTTTTTAAATAATTTTCCATTTATAATTTTTAGGTAATTAATAAAAATTCGTAATTTATTTTCCGTAAAAAAATGTGTTTTTGGACTCGAACTCTTGACAGCTGCAGCAAAATTTGGATTATACTAATATTCTCTCGTATAAAAAAACAAACTACTGGAAATTAATAATCAAAACATGTCATAAAAATTGTTCAAATACGTTTTGTATAGCCACCCATGGCGAATCATATCATATTTACCTACTACGTTAAAAATAACGAGGACACGAAAAATTACAGAAAATAAATGGGAATTTTGATTATCGAAATACAAAATTTTGTAAAAACTATAAGTGAAATTGAATTTTATTACAAATGCCATATTAGTAAGCAAACTTCTTAAACAATATTAAAACTTTTTATCCATGGGCGTAGAAATTTGAAATGGGAACTTATATATGGATATTTTAGTTTTATCCATTTTATTCTTATAAATAGGCTTGACAATAAAACAATATGTGTCATTCATCGAAGAACAGGTAACTAATAATTGCGCTCAAGGCTCTGGGTACAGCTCAACCTTCTCACATTATCACTTCTATGACAGGCTCCAACACTAGAACAACGAATTTGAGCTTCCCTCCGCCATTGTTCATATTTCCCAAGCCTGAGAGATAGATCTAAAGCCACCCCACTCTTGACGGTTCCTTTGCTATATAGTATTACGTGGAAAGCTCATCACGAACTAACGATTATTATTCGGATTTGGAATCATAACTTCATAGAAGTCAAGACGGTAAAGTCGGTGGCAAAGTGACACGTTGTGACAATATATATTTTTTACAAAAAATTTGATCAATTTTATTAGTTGGTGCACTGAAAAATAAACAATAAAATTAATTCTATTAAGAATTAATATAATTTTTTATTTTCCAGTTCACCAACTAATAAATCGGTGCAATTTTTCTAAAAAAATATTCATGTCATACTTTTGAGTGTAACATTAGTCATGAAAATTCTTAATAGTTTACTAATACCAAAAAAGATAGTACTTTATTATCGATGTATATAAGGCTTAGCTTGTACTTGTTATTATGCAGAGATCTCAAAACATCGCGTCGCAGCACAGGTAAATATTTCAGACTTTACTGCTGTAACTCGAAAATCGTAACTCTTTTGAAAAAATGTTCAATTTAAATGTTACTACATATATATATAATCTTTTCTTTAATTTGGATCGTAGCTCTTTTAAAGATATTTTCAATTTAAACGTTTCCCGATATGGTCTCATCTTTAATTCTGCCGTCTCAGATTTTCGATTTTCGAAAAAAATGCCCACTCCACCCACTTCGGGGGCGGTTTTTGGAGGGAAGGAGATTTCGGATTTGAGGTTTGTTAAATACGGGACCATTTCTCAACTCTCCTCAACAAAAATCAAAGAACGTTTACAATGCAAAACGCGCTAAGAAAAATAAAAAAGCAAACATACAACCGAATTGTACACCTCCTCCTTTTTTGAAGTCGGTAAAAAGTACTATGACGCAAAATTTTATACAAACAGTTACAACAACATTCAAAAGCCGACGCCAATAGAGGCTAATGCATTGTCAGCTTCACTGATATTGGTTGTTTGGTGGTTGGATGGAGCATGCATTGATGCATTCTGTTTGTGACTTAACCACAAGAACTCTTTTTTCGACAAATATAATAAATTGCTATCGCTAATTTTTTTGCTGCCATTTAACAATGTCTGCGAACAAAAATTTAGTAAAATTTCTGGAGCCCTTTGTAATCAATAAAAAATATCGAATGTAACATATAACCACAGGATTATGAACCGTATAGACCAGAACAGAATTTGCTAACACGATTGATGTCATATCTATAGAGCTGTGACTAAATTTGGTAAAAATATAGAGCCTGAAGATCTCGTTTTTGGGCATATGATAAAACAAGTAATATCAAAGCGGCGGCCGTCTAAACTTGATAGAAAACTTACACTGACGGACGAGTTTGGTGTGTCTAGGAGCTAAGGCAAGTAATGAAAACCAAACGAATTCGACATTTAAGAGCGAATGTTGTATCTGGATTGTCATTGTCAGTTTCGCCGGTTTGCTCACGTGTAGGATGCATTTTTTTTAAATACCTGCTCTTGAAGTACAATTTGAGAGAAAGGTGAAACAGTTCAAATTACCCTTTCAAAGTTAACAATATGATATTATTGTTCTATGAAGCAGCAATTGTTGAAATTGATTGACTTTTGCATTACCACAGGCGCATATCAGAGCCATGAAATATAACATGTTACAATAATCATATTTACCTAATATAATAATTAGTGAAAGTTGTCAACCAAAATTATTTAATTCCATCTATAGTATAAATTAGATTTTGAATACCTACTCTGGTTTGAATGCATAATTTGAGAGAATAGTAACGACGTAAACTCATAAACTGTCTGTATTAGTTATACCTATATGTCTTTCTGATTCCGGAAACTGAGCATGCTCAAAGTCCTTTACTTGCTGTACTAGAAACTAGAACACAAAGTAAATCATGTTACTTTACGTACTATTGTGGTCAAATGATAAGTTATCGTCTGTGGTGGATCTGAGCATATTGCACAAATCTTGCTTGTTTGCTTGCTTCAAATGGTAACATTATAATGTACTGGCATTTAGTTTATCTCCCATTATCATTCCGTGAAGTTCATTTTTCATCTTCTCCAATTCATAAATTTAATTCAAACACTGTGTAGGTATATCGAAGACCATATGTAGCATAGTTCTTCTCTGAATAAATTATCCGATTGGAATAGTTACTTCTCTTTCTTGGAAATCAATGACTAATAATTATTACATACCTACTTATTTCTTTTCAACGTCAAATATTAATTAGCTTTCGACATTTTTATCCAAAATCTAAAAGGTTATCTCTCATTATAACTTATCTTCTATCAAGGCGTTATGCTTTAGGTATACAAAAGAATGCATAATAGGTACTTAGATTTAAAATATGTACCATGTTCATCATTTTAATATGTTATCAATTCAGTTGACACTATGGAGGATTCTCAATTCTATCTAGGCAAATAGGTACTTGTGATTTTGGTCTAGCTCACCTTATAAATTTAGATTCGCTATGCCCTAAATCGTAGTTTGAAATTCAAGCAGTTGATTTTTGATGAAATTTAGGACTAGAAAAAGTAATGTCTAGTTTCATTAGTTAATTATGAGCAAGCGCATTTCCTATCACCCTACCAGATTGCATGGAAAAAACTGACTGGATTGCACCTGATCTTGAACCTGACCCATAACGGAACCTGTCTACTAGGGTGAGCTTTATAGAAGACTAGATTGAAACGGGGACTAGGTCAGAGGGCGTGCTCTTGTCTAGCTTACGGAAACGGAAAGATATTTATGCAAATCAGATAGGAAGACCAAATAACAAATACAAGAGGGAAGAGGGTAGGGACTCGAGGAACAGTGCATAACGAGATGTCAGTTAAAATAGGTTCCACACAGGTATTACTGGAGCGGGCGTAACCTAGGCCAAGATTCCAAAGCACAGTTGCCATTATCAAGTCCTACTAACAGACTAAACGATATCCCATCACAATCTTAGAGCCGGATGTCAACAAGACCAGGAAACCAATTTCACTTGTTTCGCTTTCAATATCACTTTCGCATATAATATAGAATAGAAATCGACGAAACAAAAGTGAATCTGAGACAGACGCAAGCGACGGTATTTAACAAACGAAAACAGGTTTGTGGAACAGTGAGGCACGTAAATAACAACACAGTTTCCGATAGAAGTTAACCTGTAAATTCGATATGACATGCATAGGAAATTTACCTCCTGAATTTGATGTAAAAGGCACTTGCAGCTCAACGTTGTCATTGTCTGTAGTAACTTCCAAATCCACTTCTGCATTCACAACCGAAACTGTAGCTGTGCCGTTTTCATTTTGAGCAGTAGATGCGGCAACAGAGCTAGGAACGCTCATACTTGTCGCTTCTTCGAGCATTGTTTATCGAAATACGCACTTACCCCGTAATGATAACCGAATTTACAACGCCTCAAGGTCCCAATAAATTCTGACCTTCAAATTCGCGCCAAGGTTTCACAAATATCTATTTCTTTCGCGACGTAAAAATCGAACGTTGTATAAATGTAGGTCTCTAGGCCACTTCGCTTACACTTTGCATTTCAGACAGACGGGACTGCTTTGTTCAAGCTACCAACTGTGTTCATTAGCACTTGCTTTCTGTCATCGAGATAGAAAAAAAATGTTACGAGAACATCCGAATGCATTTAGAGCAAATATAAAAAAAACTGCAAACATTTTAGGAAACAATTGCAAATAGTTTTATGTAAAATATTAACATTTGAACGCTCAATCGACTTTATTGATTTAAAGTAGGTCAAAGTTGTTTATGCATTCTGTGGTGCCTATCGATATTACATAACTATCAATCGAATACAGGCATCATTAAGGATTAAATATTATATTTTTATCGTATTCCATTCGAAATAATTAGAAAATTGAATCTTTTTACAGCGTTTCAATAAAATTACTTGCTTTGCGCGTGCGCTGCTATCTTTCAAATTTTGGCGGTAATCATGGTGGTGTGGGGACAATTTGAATAATGTATGGAATATCCAGTATTTACTCATTATTGAATTTAGAGCGATGACAGAACGATATCTCAATAGATTTTGATTATTATAAATCATGATCGATAATTTTCTTTTTAAATAAATTCGTAATGAAATATTTTCGAGTTAAAATTCATGCCAATGACGCAACATCGAATATAATCAGTCTCTCTACTTTTAATGCACCTAATATATACTCATTCTGCAAGCAATTCAAAATTTATATGATAGTTTCACGAAAAATAATCTGTAATGCACCCACTACACTTTTGTGCATCAGACAATATAAATACCCCTGCCAGCTGATCCGTTTGACAAAAGTAAAGATCCATCATCCACATGTTTACGAGAATATTTGTTTTATTCGAGTGATATTTCATAAAAAAATTAAACAAACTTGTGTGGTAAAGGTAAAAAATGTATGCGATATTATATTATTTAAACCTTTTAATATATATTATAGTTAAAAAATATTCTATATACAAAATATATTCGTCTACTCATAAAAAAGTATCATATAAAACTAAACCTAACTAAGCGTCTTAGCTCTATCAATAATAACCCTGGAAATAATCATTCTTTGAATTTGTGCCGTTCCCTCATAGATTTGATAAATCTTTGCATCTCTCATCAGTTTCTCAACCGGGTATTCACTATTGAATCCATTACCGCCAAAAACTTGTACAGCATCTGTGGCACATTTATTAGCCACATCGGCAGCATAGCATTTGGCAATTGAGGCTGCCAATGTGTTTCTTTGGCCCTGATCAACCTCCCATGCAGATTTCATCCATGCCAATCGGGCGGTATCTACACCGACAGCCATATCGGCCAAAAGAAAAGCAACAGCTTGATGGTGACTGATGGGGACACCGAAGGCTTTGCGTTCAATGGCATATTTGGAGGCCTCGTCCAGACAACGTTGTGCAAGTCCCACTGCCCCAGCTGCCACCTGGATGGAGAAATACCTGTGAGTAATAACACAATCATCTTGTTTTATATATTTACAGGAGGTCTAGTTTTGTCGAAAGTTGCCATTGCTATCTTAAATCCTTCACCTTCACCTCGCAAGACATTTTCCTTTGGTACTCGTACATCCTCGAAAGTTATTCCTCTGGTATCAGAAGCTCTTTGCCCCATGTTCAATTCCTGTAATAGTTCATTGTATAATACATAAATATATTATATCAATAGGCAATATGGATGCATTGGCTCAGACTTTTAGAAAGATTACAAGAAGAAAAACTGTGAGAAGATTAATAGTTTTGAGCAAGTCCTCTGTTTTATGAGCTGCAGCTTTTTAGTACAATTGAAAAATCATGAGACAGATATTCAGTATGTACTAACTTTTCTGCCAGGTTGAACCCCTTCCCATTCTCTTTCTACTATGAAACCGGTGAAGGCCTTAGATGCAGGGGCTTTTGGATCGGGATGAGTACGAGCTAGGACAAAGTACCTAAGATAAAAAAAAGTTATACAATCACAAAAATGAAATAGTTAGCATGGTATTACCAATTGGCAACGCCTCCATTAGTGATCCACATTTTTTGACCATTCAAAATATAATCATCACCTTTTTTTACTGCTTTAGTCTTTATACCACTTACATCTGAACCAGCACCAGGTTCTGTTACACCATACGCTGCAACTAATGGCTCTTCAATTAGACGGCCAAGATATTTTTTCTTTTGTTCGTCATTTCCCGCCACTAACACTGGTGTTTGCTGTAAGGAATTATAAATTTTCTTTTATTATCTCTTTTAAATATTCAAATAGGAAAATTTATTGTATTCAAATAGCCAGTAACTTATCAAATTTTAATGATTAAAACTACGGTGGTACAAACCAAGAACGTATAAAAGAGTAACGATTTAGGACATTTCAAAATTAAACAATATCAAATATTATGGTGAAGTTCAGTCGAGCATATAATTTATTGCATGCAAAATTCTATTTTCCACTTTGCTGTTCTTTAACTGAATCACAATTATGGACCTTATTGGGGCTAATTAGTTTAATAGAGGAGAAGCTGTCACGTAATAAGAGAGGCATCGGTTCGACCATATTGATATGAACTTTCTGTCATTTTGACGAACAGTTTGCGTTAAGTTATTCTTCCGAGTCTTCCTGTATTATTACTAGCTATCGAGACAGCATTGTGTTTGAATATTAATTATTTCTCCCACAAAAAATTAAATGTGTTGTGCTTCTGGACGTTGTTGCAACAGATACACTGTAGGCAACAAAAAATTCCGGAATTCTATTTCACAAGCAAGGATAAACAAATATCGGAGTCGTATTTAAACATTTTATATAGGGTAGAACGAATTATATGGCAAAAATATATTGTGAATTATTTGCTGAATTGACTTCGCACCTACTTGATGGAATACGAAATAAAGTGTAAAGCTTAAGGCTGAGCATGTATAAAAACAATAAAATTAAATGAATATTTTTTAGCCTTATATTAACTTAAATCCGACACTGTGCAAGTCTCCATATTGGTACGATCTTTATGTTACTGAAGTGATAACACTTTGCATTTTATTTCTCAATTGCTTTTTTCTGAAAACTTTAGCCATGGCCATAAGGAATTAATGAGTTATGGTTTTGAATTCATAGAAGAATCACAGAAAAAAAACAATTCCAGTTTATCTAGAATTTCACACTTTTTCCGTGCATCTTTTCAATGTTTTCTCCCACGAAAAGATTTATTCGGACTATAATAAATAATTAGAATAATAATTCAGTCTAGCCGTTTGATGTGATGCGAACATCATTTCATTTTAATTTGGGAGGTACATCCGATGAAAAAACGGAACCGTTATATCAACACTCTAGTGTTCATTTGTCCGTCTATCATAGCCTATTTACTCCAAATCTACAAAACCGAGTAAGTTTAAATTCGGTATTGATACAAAATTAGGGGACCGTGAATTGTTAAAATAATAGAATTTAGATTCTGGGGTGTAGCTTTTTGGAGAAAATTAGAAAATAAAAAGAAAAATCTTCTTCAAATATATTAATATAACGATTTAAGAATGAACACTGGGAATTCCGAAGTTGTTAGTGTACAGAAAAACCTATAAAAAATCATAAGTAACACGGAACCCGATTCACAAGAGCCCCACTCATATTTGATCGTTTTCTCAATATAGATGATACTCACACCTAAACCACTAGCTTCTAAGGCAGTCATTATTCCAGTGCAACCATATGCGATTTCTTCAGCAATGACGCAATCATCAAAGACTCCAAAACCCATACCACCTTAAGTGGAAGCAGAAATAAGTTGAACGATAAGAACAAGAAATAAAATCATTTTTAAATTACCAAATTTTTCAGGTATATGTCCATTCATTAATCCAAGGGCATGTGCTTTCTTGACAATATCCCACGGATATTTTCCAGTCCTGTCATGTTCAGCAGCTACAGGTATAATTTCTTCACGAGTAAATTTTCTTGCAAGATCTTGGAACTCTCGCTGAGTGTCACTGAGAGCTAGAAGGAGCAGCTTTTACTTGATTATACAGATTATTAAATATATTATAGAAAAATAATCAGCGGTCCCAACAACTTCACTTTTTCGTTGAATGAATTAAGACTGTTACTAAATATCATGTACCTACTTACATGCGCATAGGGTAACTTATTGGCTTATTTAACGCCTAAAAGTTTTTTAAAGATAGGTCCGTAAAAATTCTTTACTGATCTTCTCATAAAATAGCTGAATAAGTTTTATAAAAAATATTTTGGAGCTATAGATATGATCTGTCCCTACAACTTTTATTGTAATTTTTTCCCCTAAATGATATAAAATATTAAAAAAAACTGAGAAATGTACCTATTCGCTGTTTACGATCATCAGGATTTTACTCAAATTCGTATGTTTTGATTTGTCTCAAGTGTATGCACAAAGTACATTTTAAATTTCTTCGCCATATAAATTTATATATGTGAAGATTAGACACGGTGATTTTTTTTATGATAGGTATGTAGGTATTTCTATTCGTATCCAAATTTCACAGAAATAATTGACTCCTACTAGAGTACGTTTTTGTAGTAAATTAGTAACTCAAATTATTTTTTTTAAATACCGTGAAATTTATCTATTCGTAGGCGACGAGCCAGTTTTATTTAGAAACGTTTTCGTCTCTTGTAGCTTTATTGTATATGCGATATTTATCAAGAAAAATTACTACTTTCAGTAATTCGCTACATAATACTATTTTTTTGATGATCTAGAAGATCCTGCGTTTTATTTGGGTAATCTCTGTGTTGTTTTTAATTCTGAATTAAATTAAAAGTCCTTTTGCGGCCTATGTTGATATAAACTTTTATTCATAAAATTAGCTAAAATAAAATCAAGATAGGTATCAATGATATGAACAATTACTTATTTAATGACTGTTAGGTAAATAATAACATAATATATGTCAAAGAATGCAGCAAATGGCGCAATTATTTGTAATCAGAGATAGCCTACACAGATTGTATTGGTTTGAATTCATATTTGTCCTTGGCTTTTCATGAAATCAAGAAAAAAACTGCTATTTCATACGCTCTTAAATATTCTAATTTAAATAGAATCACGAAGATCATGATTAATATTTACATTATTTCTAAAACAAATTAAATTTACCAAAATTATATCCATCTGAAGAGGTCGAAGACTGGCAGTTTTGAAGAAGTACAGTTCCTCTGTGATGAAGTCGTAGCAGAACCTTTGGAACCTGATGGTGAAAATAGGTCGAATAAAGATGATCTTAAATATAATTCATAATGAATTTACCTTTTGCCAGCTAGCCATTTCAAGAGTAGATTGATAAAAAGACAATAATTATACATGGAATGGTAACTGAACTTTGTTGTAAAATGCTCTTAATTAAAAAAAAAGTTTATCAATGGACTACGAACTTTCCCATTTTTCAATATTAACCAGAGACAACAAATATACCATAGGGAAACATCATAAGACTATAAGACGCACCATAGATAATTTAAATGAGTGTCGCATGTATGTATATATATACTATATACTGAAGACGAAGACGCACAACTATAACTATAAACTATTGATGATTTCAAAATGGCAACACAACAAGTGTTGTGTTGACCAAATGTCAAATTCCTAATGCCTGATTGGTGTGATTAAACGTTCGGGCTAGTGTCGTTAAACACAACACTTGATATGTTTTGTATGTCGAAATCATCATAACTTATACATAGGTGATTGTATTACTATATAAAAAACAAATAAGAAAAATTAGCTATAACTAATGATTGCATACTTATTAAAAACATAAGTGTATTTACTGCCTTTGTCTAAACAAAGTGGGATTTTATCTCATTTATTCAAATTGGTAATATGAAAATTCTACATTCCTGATTTATTATTTTTTAACATTTATCTTTGTTCGTTCAAATATGAATTGTTCTCACATATTTTGTTTCTGTCAAAGCGTTGGCGAATATGCTTCTGTGTATTTCTAAGCTTATTTGCACATGATCGAGTAGTATCGAAGACTTATACTGATGACAATAGGTCGGTCAAAGATTGTTTTATTCGTTTATTTCATATCCTCTTTAAGGAAATGGCCCTGGACGGCTGGACACTAGATTTTGTTGGCTGAATGGTTGTCTCTTGCGGAAACCATTAGAGCATACAATTACCAACGAGACATCGCATTCGAAGAGCAAGTGAAGCCAAATTACCAAATGAGCCTAAATCAATGGCCGCCAATGGACGTAACACCAGAGACAACCATGGTTGTCTCTAGTAACACCATATTCTTTTTCGACAGCGACTCTTGTATCCAAGAACCTCGCATTTCACCGTTGTGTTAAGATAAAAAAAATCGTAGTTTTCATTAAAAAATAGCACCAAAAATGAAAATCAGAATAAGCTGTAAACACCAAGGTGTGGACGAAACTATTGGCACAGAATATATAACCAACTATGGTCGCGTTCATCAGAACGTAGCGCTCTTAGAGCGATTAACAATTTTCTGCTGAACGTCATGTTTTGTCCACTGATCGGATAGAGCGCTGGATGAGCGGTCGCCATTTTTTCGAGCGGAATTAAATCCCGCTACGCTACGATCAATCGCTGCATCATTTGTCATTTCTGTCAAAATTCAAATAGTTATGTTCTATTCTGTTATTATACCGATTTGCTTCATAAAGTAATAATAAATAGTTAGGATACAATGGAATAGTTTCAAAAAACTTTTAATTTCTATTGCGCGGCAACCGTTCCCGTCCTTGCCAGACCTCATGAGGTTCTATGGGCTGTAAGAGTTCCACAGCTCTATTCATTAATCCACCGATATCTAAACCGTCGTCTCCGCAATTGCCAATGCAGCTGGGATAAGATCCATCTCAATAACAGATGGAAATATTGGAAATGGCAGAACAGCTTTCACGTTTCAGTATCCTTTATTTGGGTTTATTTAGGGCCTAGGTTCTCACCAGAAAACTCAAACTCGACATAATTGTAGCACCTAAAACCTAACCTCCTTCATCTGTGATTGTAGCATGCGCGCATGCGCAAGAATTATTCGCATTTGAATTTGAATGTCAAAACGTACGTTCAGCAGAATAATTATCTGATGGAGCGCTTGTAAAAATCGCTACCTCATGAAATTGTTCTGATGAATGCGACGTATATTATGTGCTAATGGCAGCCGACTGAAAATTGGCTTCACTTTCGTTTCACGGCGGCGATACAGTGCAGCATCTCCTGTCGTATACGCCGTATATAAATATTTTATCTATGCGTGTACGCACGACTTTTCCCTACTAGCGGAAACCAATTATAATGTTCTCTGATAGTGACACAGAATAATATGAAAATTCTTTCGACGAATAGAAGAAAAACCATATTCTTAAACTTCTATACCACTAGCATTGTCGAAAAAAATAGGCAAAAATGAAGCCAAAGACCTGGAGATAGCTGGCAATATGCGCATGCGTCATGAATTTTTTTGGCTAAGAGGAGGGACGTGTCATTATGTTACCAATGTGTGTGGACTCAATATATAATAAGGCTGTTCGAGTAGTAGTTTGGGACGGTTTGATAACTGTTTAAAATGCGCATGTGCGGTTTGAAACAATTTCCAAGTGGTTTGGGATTTTGTTGCTCGGACACCAATCTGCAGTTTGCAAACTACCCCTTCCACTTTCTTACAATTTCGTCGTCATAGAACAAATGACTATGCCGATAGATATGTTTTATGACCAAAGATAAGAGAGAACATCAATGAAAGGCTGATGAACAAAACACCAAATCAGTTAGTTTAGAACTGTGGTGTGTTCTCTGAAAGGATTTCTCCAACAACAGAGAACACTATACTCTAAGAAGAAGAAGACGCTTCAACTGCGCCTGTCTCAAACTGAGTTTGAAAATCATCAAACTACTGCTCGAACATCTTACTAGTAGTTGGGAATAAATAATTTCATCGTAAATTGAAGTGCGCAGGCGTCTGATGGTTTGGGACTGGTTTGAACCGCTGCTCGAACATCCTCAATGAGTATATCCATGAACAAATATAGGGAGGCCAAGTAACACGAGTAGTGGGGGTAGCACAAAAAACATTGGGTTATCGTATGACATTTCGGTGTGTTGCGCAAAATCACCAAGCGAATCCTTATGTAGTATGGACGAAGGAAGCTTAAATACAACAACAGACACTCAGTGAATTACTGCGCAACATACCAAATTGACAACTTATCACGGGACGTTATTTCAGCCACTTCTGCTTATAGAACAGGATACAGAGTTAGTTACCCTTCCTTTATATATTCTTGAGTATAAGTACAAAGTACCACAATTGGTAAGGATTTTTAACATTAGACAAACATCACCGAGCACTGATTTGTGTAGTTGTTGCAGAGAACACGACCAGAGAACAGACGTCTGTGTTCTCTGACACTACAGTTGTATCATGTTCTGTTAATTTAAATTCATTCAAATTTCCTGCTACCTAAGAAGCTCTGTAGACAGGAGATTCAACTGTCTATACAAAACCATGTGACGCGCTGACTCCGCAAATGACTGCAGGGTCGTGGCCCAGTAAAATCGGGTATGTGCGCTACGTTAGTGCGCACGTGTCATTTGCCTTTGATGTATTTTTAAATTCAAATTCATGTCAAAGCAAATCTTATTGTTTGACGTTTCGGTGTTTATTAGTTTTCAACTTTATATCGGTATTTTTGTTAATTGTAATGAATAGTTAATAGTTACCTGCAGAATTCTCAAAAATATCTTACGTGGTTTGATGCTCTCGGTCATCATTTCAAACATATCAAAAAAGTAGAGCGGCTATGAAAAAAATATTTATTTCAGATCTGCATATCAAGGACAGATGCTTTGATCCAAATAATTCTGTAACAATATTGAGAGACGGTGTTGAAGAGAATGAGATTAAGGGCAAATTGAGCGAGAACTACAATACTAGTTTAGAACCTGTTATGAAATGCGCAATAAATATATTTGGATCGTTTTTTTAAATTTGGAATCCCATAAAGACAAGAAACACTACTTAAATATACCTACTTATTCAATATCCTTTCCAACGAAACTACTTTCATGAGAATAGATAATTAAAGCAGATGTTATTTCTATAACAATTTTCGTCATAAGCGTTATTCTATCCAAACGATTTTCACATATTATAATACAAGAAGGTCATTTGCAATCTGTTCATATTCCGCCCTAATCTATTTACTCTATGTATTCCGCATAATCACCGCTGTACCAAATTTCAAGTCACTTCATAGACAAAAAAGTCGCCCACTTTTCAATGATACTTTTAAAAGTTTTCTGGAGCCTGTTTTATATTGCAGTTCAGCGCGCCTTGTTTCATGTACACTCAAGTCTACTTTCAAATATAGCATGCTTTACAAGCAATCATCAATAGACAATGAGGAATGTAATTTTCTAAAAGCTTATGTTGATCTTCACGCATTCTGAAAGCTCAATTATCTAACCTTATTTGAATTTCACTATTTCACTTCACAGAGAGAGGAGTCAGAGAACATAGATAAAATATATAGATACGGAGACAGAGAAGACACATGGAGGTGCGCACTTTCGTTATGCTCAAACCCGATTTTTAGGCCACGACCCTGCCGTCGTTCACAGCGTCACCCCCTCCACAGGTGTTATATCGTCTGTCTATAGAGCTTCTTACTGCTACCTCTTGCCCCCAATATGGCGGGTTTTTGAGACAAGACTGGAAACAAGGAGAGTAAACTTCCTATGCTTCTCTACTTAGCCACATGAGATTACAGAGGTTGCATATCATAGCTTGGCCTCGTGTACGACGAACATTGGCGAACTACTTGACAATTACTTTAAATATTTGTTGTCTTTATTTATCTTCGTGATCATGATCTGCTATCTTTTTCAAGCGAGAGCCGCTCGTTGCGCACGACATAGTGTGCAAAGACGCATTTATAAAATATATGTGGACGAAATTTTACACGAATTTTAGGGCGAGTTTATTCTCCTATTTCCAATCTTCTTGCTTTGAGAGATACAGTGACTTTAAATATGGGGGTTATCTCTGCTGCTAGTATCTAGGGCCGTGACCCATAGATAAATTCCCTCCGTGACCACAGCATCACCTGCTAGCTAGCGACAGCTAGAAAGTTATTGGAAAACTCACTTGAACACAACTTTGGTTGAGCCTGGACTCCCATTCTCGTGCATTTGTCAAAATATTTGTCAATTAAATATTTTCCAAGTAGAGTGCTCTGAGAGAATTCAAATCGAAAACGCCATTAGATAACGTTATCAAATTATCAGTCCGTATATCTGTCAATTTTCCACTGCTATTTTAACCCTGGTCAGCTTAGACTAGGAAAGATTTCCTAGTCTAACCTGGCCAGGCTAATGGTTTATATTTAGGAACACGCTGTTTGTCTATACGTGTTATCTGTGTAAATGCAACATCTCTTATCTATGCGTGTTATACAGAACGTCCACACACAGAACACTGACTCCAAGTGTGTCGTGTGTGTTATGTGTTGTAGTCTATGGGAGGTAGTGTTCTCTGAGTCTGTGTACATGTTTATAGATTTAATAGCTGATTCAAGGATGTTAGGGTCCATTCAAATAGAGAAAAGGCAACCGCGTCATCAGCGCAGAAATCAGTTTTGGTCATTTTGTCTCGTTGCCTAGCAACGATCAGCTGCCGACATATTTCAGTGGCGTAGCATGGGAAGCGTAATTTGGACTGTTTACATAATTCAATAATACAACAAAAGTCTTTTAGTAATTTGTCCGTTTTTAAATTTGTCTGACAAGGAAATATTGCATATGAGTTTCCCGCGTCTGAAGATATGGCCAGTTCTCACAGGAAGGCCACAAGTTTCAAACGATGAGTGGTGCATGGTATCTATAGTCACTTTTCTGTTTGTCTACGTTCCGTTGGGTGCGTACGAACTGAATTCGTCCTCCACATTCCCCACATTCCTGTTCGGTAGAGTGTGTTGTTTTGAGAATGCAATTTTTGTGTATAACGATTTATTATATTTTCTGGAAGGTGAGTTTCCACACTTTATATGTTCCACACATTGATTTAGAACATGCCACCTATGAGGCTCGTTGGTGTGAAAGGGTTGGTAATTCAGAGCCAAGTCCATGAAATTATAAATAACGTTGCAACTTTTATGCAAGACGAAGCTGAACGGAGATTTCATATACCGCTGAAATATAATATGTAGAACAATCTGGTTACGTGCACTGATGTAAATAAACGCTTTATTTTGTGTGTTTTCTACCTTATCCTGACATTTCGTCCCACTCGCCAGATGTTTGTTTGTTGGAAATGTACACCGTACGACATTGACGTGACGTCAGCACTTCGCGCATCTTCGTGACGTAGGTGGCCTTTTCTCTAAGTGAATGGACCCTATAAGGAGGATAGGCGACTCCGGGGAGCGCACTATCGCGCTATAAGCATGAAACGCTATGAAAGGTGTTTTAAGAGACATTTAGCGTATGGCGCAACCATAGACATCTGAACACCTAGACCACGCATAGCCTCTTTCAGAGCGATCCAACATCTCAAGACCATTATTCTTCTGGTCCATAATGGTTCGTGTCCGCCCGATACGATTAACATATTTGCCAAACTTCTTATTTTTCATGACAACTTCTGATTTATAAAGTAATAATCAAATACACTCAGACGTAATTAAAAGGTGGTCGTTGTAATAGTTACAATTGATTATTCAGACACACCTGCAGATTAAATTATGTACTAAATTTATATTTTACAACACGAAATAATTATTTTTCATTTGTGAAATAAGAGGATCGTCAATCGATATCGATCGACTGAGTTAAGTGCGGCAACACAGGAATATATAATTTAGGCATCCGTATGAATTCGTCGACTTTCGTCGCTAGTCGGAATATTGTCCATTCATAATTTGAGTGCTGCTACTACGTTTTACACATTTATACGCTTCTACACAGGTACACTGTTGCCAAAATTTCCTATAGGAAAATTTTGTCTCTCTCTTACACATGGAAAATACCAAAACAATTCTCTAACAATAACAGATCGTCTTTAGATACATGTTATGAATGAAATGCTTGGTCTAGGTGTTCAGATGTCTATGGGCGCAACGAAGCTCTCCGAACAGTTTTCCCGCCCAATGTTGACAGGCCATTTAAATTTCAATTTGAGATTGTCAACGGAAAAAGTAGAAATGGATAAGAGAATTTTGTCTGGAATTGTAATTTGTCTTCGTGAACTTCTTGATTCTAGTTCATCTTCTGAAAGTGATGCTGAGGAGAAAGATCTAGTGCAAATTGTGCCAAGTTTAAGGGGCCGAAAAAGGCGCAGAATTCATAGGATACCTAATTTCGTTGAAAATGTTATACCAAGGTGGTTACATAGTGATTTTAAATCACATTTTCGATGAGTTTCTTTCATTGAAATCATTCAATATTGTCATATCAACTTATTTGTTTGCATCCACCGATTAGTAAACCTTTTTTCTTATTTTTTTTATATCAGTATAAAGAGGGAAACATTTGAATACACACTCAACATTATCGGACAAAAGCTTATGCGACTATATCCAGGTACAGGTATGATAAGTCCAGAGAAAGAACTTCTTATAACTATCTGGCGGATAGCCACTCCCGATTCTTATAGGTAAGTTAGTTTGTCTCTTTTTATGATAACTTATTTTGTACCATTAACCGAGTTTTTGGTTCAGATCAATCTGTGAAAAATTTGATGTAAGTCGTGCAACGGCTTTGATGTCAGTTCGAAGAGTAACTAATGCTCTGGTTGGTTTAGCTCCGTTTGTTATAAGGTGGCCAACGGGAGTTCGTGCTGAGGCGTGTTGGAGAGGTTTCGAAATTATAAGTGCGTTTCCGAAAGTTGTCGGTGCTATCGATGGAACCCACATACATATTCCTGCGCCCCACATGAATCCAGAATCGTACATCAATCGAAAAGGACATCATTCAGTTCAACTTCAGTTACTTAGGTGTATAGTTTTTAGTCACTGATATGGAGATAAAGCATCAAACATATATACCTACTTGTAAATTTTTTTACAGGCAGTATGTGATCATAGAGCCCATTTTATCCACTGCCTTGTAGGTCACGTCGGATCAGTGCACGACTAGCCAGTCTTCCGACTTTCCGAAATACAAGATTTCCAGAGAATTGTCACCTGGTTGGAGATTCCGCTTACAAACTCCATGAAAATTTATTAACACCCTATCGAGACAATGGCCATCTATCCCAGCGCCAAAAAAATACAATTTCTGCCAATCTTCTGCAAGGATAGCTATTGAGAGGGCTTTTGGTTTGCTCAAAGGCCGCTTCCGGAGCCTCTTGCATTGCTTAGCAATGACCAAAACAAAAGCCGTGGCAGATTTTGTGCTGGCTTGTTGTGTTCTTCACAACATCTGTTCAATGCAAGGGGATGAGTTGCACGTGGACCTCGTACAGGACGAAAATTATATCCCAAGTAATGGTGATGTAGGTATTGTTAAAAATGCCCTTGCTAAACGCGATATGATCTGCAAAGGATTGATAATAAGAAATATCTGACCATACGGATAATTCAATATGAAGATATTATTTAAATAAAATTTATTTTGTATCACCGTTTTTCTATAACCCTTCTCTAATGTAATTAAACTGAGAATGATGTAAATAATAATAAAACAATTAAATAAAAACATATTGAGTAAAATAATAAACTTTATTATAGATGAAACTATGATAGAAATAAAACAAAGAAACACTACTAACACAAATAAAAGATGACTCAAACTAAAACAAATAAATAAACTAAACGACGATTCTAAAAACAATAAGAAATGTATAGAATAAATATGAATTCTAGAGCTTATCAAGAAGAGCATCCAGCTTTTCAATAATTAATGCTCTCTGCTTATAATTTTCTTTATGTCTCTTATTTTTATTCTCTTCGGCAATTCTTCTACTCTCTAGAATTGCACGGGCAATGGAAGAAACTTCCTCCGTTGCTGGTCTCTTCCGGGCACGAACACGGCTAGTTGTGGGTGACTCAGTACAGTTATTACTATTCTGGACACTCATCTGTATTTTAAGATTTCCACAGCTGGAAGAGGCTAGTGCAGGAGGTTCCATGAAAGGCCGCTCGCCCATCAGAGATTCCATTAACACTAAATAGGGCCACGAGCGTGGGTTATTCCCATATTTGGAATTGTGGTATCTGATAGTTTTATACGTCCTTTTCATTCCATTAAGTTTGGACAAACATTGAGGCCCTGAGACTGTATGGCCATTCTCACATAAAATTTCAGAAATTTTCTCCCAGCCTTTTTTTTGGGAGAGTTTACCGGTGGCGAAGTCAACTTCAAACTTCCGGTATCCTTCCACAGGCAAGAGAATTGACGCATTCGACCATCTAAATAAGTTATTAAGACTGTCATTCGAATTTGGTTTTTGGTCAGAATTCGGAGGTTTGTCATCAGCTCTTGATGAGTCTATCATAGACTGCACAAACACCATATCTAGAAAAATAAAATATGTATGATATGTATATGATGACTCAATTATATGATTACTAGAAAATATTTACTATTTTATTTATGCTCTATCTAACAAACTAACTAGGCTTGATTCAAAAATTGGAGTATAAGTTTCTGATAAGCCTTATAAGCTATTTTGCTCTGGGCCGATGATAACTATAGCAAATTATTTCTCAGGAGCTCTTGAAATTATACTTAGTTTCTTTTTTGCTAATATTATATCTTCAGAATATTCAGGCCCAGTACTTAGGAATATAAAATATCTTTTTATTATAATATGCTTACCAGTTTCACAACGTTTCACATCTTCAATACTTAAGTAAACTTCTACAATGCCTCCAAATCCATCTCGCACACTGACTAAACATAGTTCTTGCTCTGACATCTTTTCATCAAAATTCACTGCCTGCTCAATCGTTGTTGAAAAAGCTTTTAGAACTTAACTGTTCCAAAAAACTAAATTTATTAAGCCAGTTAAGTTATTAGGAACCAAAATTACGTTCTTAAAAAAGATTTATTTGATTCTTTATAACTGACTTATATAATGTAACTTGTCACAATGGTTATGATGCCTGTACAAAATTATAAGTGAAGCTCCTCACAAATGGGAGCGGCTTTATAGTATTTAGTTGCAAGCTCAGCGTCTAGACATTTACAATGTTATGATATCTAGATGATCGTTGCACTGAGTATAAGGAATGCATTGACTATCGGAATTTAGGCATATAACTAGCCTAACTATATTTATAAATTGAAGTTTCAATTGGCGCCAATGGCGGATAATACACTCAGAGCACATAAAAATTCACACAATATCAAAATTTGGTGACCTGACAACCGTTTGGAGAGTGAAGTTAGCGCTTATAGCGTTATTTGCATCTCGTGCCTCACCTCGTCAGAAATTGCGAAAATAGCGTGATCAATGACGTCACATGCTTTCAATTTGTGACGTCACGAACGCTTTCATAGCGCCACATAGCGTCTCTGCGAACGGCCAAATGCAACTATTAGCGCAAATAGCGCGCTCCCCGAACACAGCCTCAGTGTATCCCACTGTGTTAGGTAATATGCTCTCTAGAGTCGACAAGGTGAGTGTGGCCCAAGGTTTCTAAAAATTCTTGGGTGTGGCCTAACTTCTCACTCTCTCGCACGTACCTCAATCTTTCTCTGTCATACTGCTTAGCCCAGCAACCGCTTAGAAATATTGACATAATATTTCAATATGTCTTTGGTTTGATGAATACAATTTTTTTTTAACGTGGGAAACTGTGAGAAATCTTCATCAATTTGGGTTAACTCGTGAGAGTTCGCCCAAACCGCCTATAGCCCACTGGCCTAGGAGAGTCCCTCATGGATTGCGCACATGAGGGGACTGTCAGATTCTTACTGACTAAAACTCACAAACCCTTTTACCTACTCTGCTTTGCCTTGTCCAAGGCTTCGAAGCTTCGTCCTCGCGGGTGCTCCACTCCAGCACCTCCCTTCGCTTCTTGTAGTGGTTCGCTTTTCTGGTCCTTGCTTCTCCGACCATTTTTTCACTTTTCCTGCCTGCAAAAGATGTCTTTATTATTTTATTCTTACTGTATTTTACTTACTAGTCCTCTATGTAGAGTTGGTTTCGAGGCCTTCTTTTTATTTTGTCGATGGTCCTTCCATCGTAATCGACAAGCTCTCTCAATTCAGCGTTTGGGTGTTCTCCGGCTCTTTCGAACACTTTCGCCGCTCTTTTTTTCATGACGTCAAGTATTGGCATCCAGTTCAGGTCTTCATATATTTCCCTATTTCTTATATATCTTGGCGCATCCAGCGCTGCCCTCAGCGCTAGGTTTTCTTGGGCTTGGATCCTTTTTCTATTTGTTTTTGTGGTACAACCCCATACCACGCTGGCAATACAATATTATAAGTTACAAGCCATTTTTTGCGATCCACGATCTTATTCCTATTTGACACTTAAATTTTAATCTACTATAAAAATAATGTATTCTTATGAAGTTGTGGCTTACGGGCCCGTTTCATTAGTAAATGACTGGCTGACTGGCTGGAAGTAAAGAAATCACAAAATAAATTTGAACTTACGCGATGGAAATTATTTAGAACACCCGAAGGATTAACATTTATGTGGGGCCCCAATAATTAATTCACTAGAGAGTAAAATTTTTGATAAGATCAATAAGACAGCAACTGAAAGATTATTTTGATCACATACCACCTCAGTTTTAACGGATTTCATTATCTCATTATTCTCATATCAACCACGAAAGACATTACGAATTCTTGCTTTTTCAGACTCAAATTATGGAATTTGTAAATTATTCTGAGGGAAATAACTTTTGCTTTTAGGATTTTTTCGCGAGTTCCCGGTGATCTGCTGTCGGTAATAGAGCGGTTATACCCCCACCTTAAAATAAACTTGAAGGTAATGGTTATGTTTATCGCGAAAATGGCCCGGTTATCAAATTATCAATGACGTTTAGTTTTTTGACAAATATTTTGTTTTGTAGTTTTGTTTACTTGTGGTATTGATTGATAAGTTTTAATTTCCACTCAGACTAAATTACCAGATGTAAAAAGGAGTATTCTTTCACCTTATCAGGATAAACGTTATTTAATTCAATTTCAATTATTTCTTCTTTCTATGATCAACAAAATGATGCGAAAAAATAAATGAAATATGAATAATTTTAACCCAAAACTCATCAAATACAAAAAGATAGGCAGCCAAGTTTAATTTTTTGACAGTTTTGGAACTTTTCTAATCTATAACCGCCAGTTACCATGCTCAAGAGAATGGGAACCAAATCAGTGCCCGTTTTATAAGATTAGTGACAGAATATATTCCCCTATTACCGTTTTTGTCGCGGAAACGCACCGGGAAGTACAATTCGGTTCCCGCTAGTTCACCGGGAACTCGCGAAAAATTCCTATTTGTTGCTTTTAGTGTAAACCTTGCTAGACTATCTACTAACTAGTATCATAAACATTAATAAAAAATGTATTGTGGAAGATACGAAGTCGAGTAAATAGGTTAGGTTTTAGGTTCCGTCTTGGCGCAAACATAATATGAATATGATATGAATGACATTTCACTGGTCACCGACATCATCTAACAGCGATTGGCTCGACTCATTAGTAGACCCGCCCACCGACTCGACAATATACGGCATGCTTTCTCAAACAGTAGTTGATTATCCTTCTTATCATCCTTGAGCTGGTTATAGACAGAGAGAACAGAGAACATATAATGTCAGTATACATGCGACAATCCCTAGACTTTAAGTGACAATCACTTATCTATATCTATGAGTCTATGATACAATGTATGTTCTCTCTGGTTATAGATTATAATTATAGAGGTAGTGTTCTCTGGGTTATAGCGTCTGCATTTTGATATTTCGATTGTTTTTCTAATTTTCTACCTTGTCTTTTCTTTTCGAAAGAATCAAGATTTATAGTTTATCTGTGATTCTATTGAACTCTTTAGAATATTTTGCTTATGCTGTGTTAACTAATGATAAAAGAATTCTAGGCTGCAATAAGGTATATCTGTTTCTATATCTAAATACTCTGCTGCCCATACCAACCCATTTAAATCTGAAATACCGAGAAAGTCTTTTTTACATTTCTGATTCTGATACTATAAGGATACTATTTGATACGATACATTTTATTTCATGCAGATGGCGCATAATATTTTAATAGTTACGAGTTAATCTAATTTTCGTAGGCTTTCGAAGCATGAGTCGGAATAGCAATTTTTCTGAAAATGAAGATGACCCTGAACCTTTTGATAGTTCAGGGAATGAATTTAAACCAGAAAAGGTGATATTTCGTCATGCCTTACTTCATTTTTATTACTATTGAAATGTATTTCAGGCTCAAACCAACAACCGCCGGGTGTCTCAGCGGTTGAGCAAAAAACCAAGAGTAACAATTGTTGAATCTGCTAGCAGTGATGAGGATGACTATGTCGCAGAGCCCAGAAAAAGAAAATTTAGGCGGAATAGTGTTAATAGTAATCGAACATTTTCTGAAAGTAATTCAAATGTTTCTGATGATTTGACAAGTGATTCAGTTACTGAGAATAAAAAAGCTTCGCCAACGGAAACCCTAAACTTCACAACTGTGACTGTTCCGAAAGGTCTAGTTGCTAGAGGTGGTCATAGAAAATTTATACCAAAAACAATTTATTCCGAAGATTATGCTGTATGTATATTCAACGTGTTTACTGCAATATTCTGTTGACTACAGAGTAATATAATAAGATACGTTTCAGACTGGTTCATTCGTTATTCTGAAGAAAGATGCACAAGTAGGCGATCCCTCCAAGCATCCATGTATATGGAGAATCGATGGGAAAGCACTTCTTCAAAAGTATGAAGCGTTCGATGAAGATGGCAAAGTGAGACACAAGAATACTTCTATAGTAAGCATAAAAGATATTTGGTATAGTTGACAATTTCAAATTGATATTTTTGCAGTATACTGGTTGGTCTCCTATGGATAAGGATTTATATGCACCTGTAACAGTTGACGTTGTTCATCATAGTAATCAGAACCTCACTGTCGAATTGAGATGGGAAAAATTAAAAGAAATTATTGTAGATAGCGATTAAGAGGAGTTTTTGGTTTATTAAATCTTGTGAACGAAACAAGGCATGCATTTATATTACCTAATACTATTTTTTATTGTCCAGAATACATGATTAGGAACAAAAAACTTTAGAATGACAAATATCCAGTTTTGATTCATTGTCTGATAGTTTTTTTTAATTAAGGGTAATATGTAAGTAAGTGTTGAATATTGACATCTATGTTTTATCCCTATGTTCTGCTACACGATTCTAAATACAAATATTAAAATTTGGCTACGTTTTTTTTTTGTAATGTTGCTAAACATTGCAAAGTTTTAGTTATCTATGCAAAAAGTTATTCTGTCATGCTGTTTTAAACAAACAAAAATTGTATTCAAGAAAGAAATACGACAAATATATAATATAGTGACAAAAATTATAGTTAAATAATTACGCAAAGAAAATAAGAATTATATTCAACTACCCTTTTAATAATTGAACTACCCATTTATAATGGACGTAGGGCTACATAAGATAAACGTAACATTTTTCTATTTATAACGTATATAACGTAAAAACTCAGTTGCTACGCATGCGTGAAATAATTTGACGGCTATAGTTCATCTGTGGGTTTTCTCTAGTGTAGGTATACTAACTTTAACGCCATTGAGTTGATAATGCAGTTATGGGTTTTGTTATTAGCAATGCGTAGAGTACAATAAATATTGTGTAAAAGAACCTAGGCGATGGAGTGTGCGTCCAGTAAACAAGGATCAAGAAAAAAAGGTGAATACCGACGTTTAACATTCAAGTAAAACTTCATGATGAAGAATGATTCTGTAAATATACAAGAATGCGAGCCGATACTTATCAACCGACGAATAATTCAACCCAAGAAATCCAAATCCCCTAAAAATGTTCCTAAATTTCCCATAAGCCGCACGTAAAGTTGAACATTGTCCAACTTTATGTCCGCCTAACGTTCGGCCGTAAGATCTTACGGTCTACCGTAACACATAAGTGTAACGTTCGCTTATTGTGAACGATCCCACTTATTTTCCAGTGTTCAACTTTATCTATTACGCATATCATAGGCCTTACGTCCGTTATAAATGAGCACTATACAGCTTTTTGAATACCTTCTAGGTCTTTGAATTTTATACGGGTAATGGAATATTTAATGCAGTCTATATAATTTCGGAAACATTATTTTTTACCTAGGGTGAATGCCAAATCTGAAGTAAGAATAAGAACATTACACAAATTATATTTTGCGATCGAAGTTTTGGAAAAAACTATTGAAATAGCCATTAGTTGTACTAGAGCGCTGAATAGATGAGTATTATCGCTGGCCGCCATTGTGTGTCCTGACTGTCACAACAATGGTATAAATAGAGCGCTTGCTTACATAAGTCCGGACGAGCAATTTGGTTCCCGAGAGAAGCATTCAACGGAATTGCAAATTCTAAGGCTGGTTGAGTTTGCAGCCGAAGGAAGACAAGACAAACAAGTCACAGGAATCATCCTCTTCGATATAGAGAAAGCCTACGATACAGTATGGCACGATGGCATGATTCACAAAATGGAAGGATTTGGGATTTCAACAGCGATGGTTCAATTGGTGGATTCGTATGTCAGGGGGCGTAGTTTCCAAGTTAAAGTGAAAGAGAGCAGATCAACGCCCAGACAAGTAAGATCTGGACTGCTCCAGGGGGGGTTTTGTCGCCAACATTATTCACGGTGTATACGGCTGACTCACCAAAAACAAGAGGAGTTCTAACTGCGCAGTACGCAGATGACACAGCATTTGCAGCGAGAGACCGGAATCTCAAACGTGTCAGATTCCGACTATAGAAAGCCACAGACAGCCTCTCGAAATATTGCAAGAAGTGGCGAATGAAAGTAAATGCGCAGAAGACGCAGGCAATACTAATTGGAGGGACAGAGAAAAGAGAGCAGGCAAAGATCCAGATGGAAGGCCACCCAGCAAACTGGTCAAAGAAGGTGAAGTACCTAGCAGTAACACTTAACAGAAGGTTGGGATGGGACGAGCACACAAAGGTGCAAATAGGCAAAATAAAAGCGGTAAAGAGTTCGCTAAACCCGCTCCTAGGGAAAAGAAGCAGCAAGCTTGCATTAGAGATCAAGCTCAGGATAATAAAAGGAGTGCTGCTGCCAATAATGACCTATGCCAGTGTGGTTTGGGGTGCACCATCAAGGCGAACAGAAGAAAGATTCAGGCCCAAGAGAATTTAGCGCTAAGGAAAGCGCTGGATGCTCCATGGTACATGAAGAATAAGACCATCTACGAGGACTTGAAATGGACCCCGATCCTGGAGGTGATGAAGAAAAGGGCTGAGAAGGTCTTTGAAAGGGCAGCGACTCATCCAAATGAAGAGCTAAGGAGAATGGTCGAGTACGATGGTAGGACGCTGGACAAATACAAAAGAAGACCGAGGAACCAGCTGTATTTTGAGGACTGGTAAGTCGAAACAATTAAGATCAGCACTATTTGCAATTTTTTTCAGTTAAAAAACGGAAGTATAGTCAGAGACGAAGGACCAAGGACGAGAACCACTCGATGAACAAACAAAGCGAGCGGGAGGTGCTGGGGTGGAGCACCAGTGAGGATGAAAGCCTCTAAGCCAAGACCGGCAAGGCGTGTAGGGTTGGTGAGTTTTAGTCAGTAAGAATCTGACAGTCCCCTCATGTGCGCAACCATGAGGGACTCTCCTGGTCGGTGGTGCCACGCGGTTTGGGCTGACTTTAACGAGTTAACTCAAACTGATGCAACATTTCTCACCTTTTCCCACGGAAAAAAAGCTTACATAAGTACGATTGAATTTGCAAACATGTATAGTGCGGGACAGGAATGAAGTCGTGGTATTCACACCTAAATCCCGTTCTCTATCACAGCTACGGACACGCAACTCGGTCAACTCTCGGTACCTACATTTAACAGTGTAAATCACATGATAAAATCTGATCTAGTACTTTCTTTAAATGGCCATGGCATTGGCAACTTTGCCTGAGGTCCGGTACCTACTGTACAGGGTGAGCAAATTTCGTTGCTTTTATAGGATAACTTGGTTACTATTAGAAAGAGAGAAAAACCTATGGCTTAGTCTCGATCTCTTTTTTGGGTTGAACTCATGAGGTAAACTTTTATATTAAGGAAAGTAGTGTTCGACAAATTATTGAGAAAACCAGGGAGTTCAACGTTAGGATGCTCATATGTTTTGTGGACTACAAAAAGGCTTTCGTCAAAGTTAAATGGTCAAAGCTATGGACCATCCTCATCGAAATAGGAACACCTACACATCTTGTATATTTAAACCAACAACGATACAAAGCAAATTCAGCGACAACACTCAATCCCATACCTTCTCAACTGCGGCAGGAGCAGAGAACACTACGGCAAGGATGTATCCTTTCTCCGCTCCTATTTAATATCTATAGCGAGCATATTATGAGAGAGGTCTTAGAGAATTGGGATGGTGGGATCGCAGTTGGTGGTAGGAAAATCAATAATTTAAGATACGCCGACGATATATATATATATATATATATATATATATATATATATATATATAATATATAAATAAAAGTAAATGTTGTTTTCCACAATTACCCATTCACCCAATATTTCTGTTTCCCTTCAAGTTTACAGTAGATACTTGCAAATTGCATTCAAATTGAAAATTGAAACAGCAACAGTTCAAAAATTGGAAGCGGTCCGGTTCCCATTATACAGGGTTTCCGTACAGAAGATTCTGACTAAACTGTTGGGGCTATCAAAAAATGTTTCTTACAAAACTTATCTTAATGTGTACATTCTGAAGATATTTTCCAAAATGGCACACTTACGATTTTACCGGTAATCGACATACAAACTTTGTTATTTTAAAAGGAACACCCTGTATATTTTTAAATTTATAAAGTCCTCGCTTAATGCAAATAATACTTTGTTAACCTTACATTTTATCCAAAACGCACCGTTTTAGAGAAAATGGGCGTTAAATGGTTAAAATAGAAAATAAGTGAATATAGTGTCGTCCGCCATCTTGAACAGAGAAAACATATCTCCAATACTCCAATCTTGAATAACTTTGAAACGAAGGAAAAGAATGCGGTTTTCAGCACACGTTAGAGATAATAATGGCTTACTCACTAAATATTGAAACAACCCTTTATGTTTTTATTTATTTAAATACACCGTTTTATATTTGTTTGTTGAAGGTCCAGCTGTTATCAAATTAAAAGATATATACATATTCACATAACCATTATTAACGTGAAATATATAGTCTGGAAGGACTTATTGTTTACGTTGAATCAAATCATCTTTCTCAAAATACTTTAGGCCATTTTCAAGAGTACTGTTTGCGGTCCTACGGAAAAGGGATCGTTATGACGATTTAGAATCGTAGACCGTTTTTTTATGTAAGTACTGAAAGCGTCCACGTTGAAGCATTATTTTATTTACTGCTTATTAAAACTTATGGAATTCAGGGTACAGAAACACATATATTTACGTACACCTCCTTAAGCTTGTTGACTGCAATCCCTTTCCAGTAAGTATTCTTCTGCTTTACCAAAACCATATTAGAAAGGTTTGTTTTTTATAACTGAAATCAGACATTTCATCAGCACACTTTGAGCGCAATCGCGTGATGCAATAAAAAACTCAAATATCTGAAATAATGGGTGGCGAGATAGCCTCCACTCTAAAGAAAACTAAAAAAAATATTTTTTATGTCAGCACACGTTGGCACAATGAGGACAATTATTAAATATGTGCATGATATAATGTACCTATGTGTATCGTGCTATACTATTTCCCTCTTTGTTATCCTGAGGCGGCCAACTTGATCGACCACAAATTTAATTGTGTACAGATTTCAAGCTGTTATGGCACGGAAAGTGGAACTGAGTTTCTTTTTAGAAAAACCTTTGCATAGGCGATTGTATAGCTACAAATCCATCAGCCAATTAACTGCATAGCTAGTACATAGAAATATATTGACCACCAAGTTCTTGGGAACAGATTTTCTCTTGTCTCTGTCACTCGGATAAACGATTCTCATTCTCTATCAATGGCCAATGGTTAAGGAATTCTCGCACTGAGAAAATTTCCTCCAAAGATCTATTGAAACTATGGCCGGCTCAGCCGGTTGTGACATTACGTAAAGAAAACAAAAAGGATGGCTGGTAATAGTCAGTTTAAATTTTTCATTGGACGTTAATACCTCAGCAATTCTATTAATAATAGAAAGTTATAATATGCTTTTTATGGAATCATTTATTTATAAAATAATACAAAGAAATAGGACCGACTTTATTAGTTGGTGCATTTAAAAATTCAAAACTAGATGGTGCTGCTAATTTTGGAGTTGTGAAGTTGTATATAAATTAATTATATTTTGAATTTTTCATTACACTAACTAATATGTAACTGGTCCTATTGTTTTGAAAGAAATATTTATTTCACATATTTTACTGTTTCAATAATCATGCACTTCTTTGGGGTGATTTATAGAGGAAAGCAGATGTTGGATCTTAACTTTTTCAAAGTGGTACCATTTTTCAACACCCCTCTTTTCAAATAAAAATTGTCAAAATCGGTGCATGTGTAATATGCAAAAGGCGCCGAAATACATAAAGAAAGCAAAAAACCAATTAAATTATCTACCTCCTCTTTTGAAGTTGGTTAGAAATAATACAAATTAATTAATTTAAAAATATCTGTTAGTAACACACTTATTTTAAGGTTCCATAGGAGCAACGGCATAATTTCCCGTCAAGGGCGTATCCAAAATTTTCTTTCTCATTATGATGTACAAAATGCCACCCAGAATGATTTCTAAAATTGCCACCAAAAGGCACATAAGCCAAGCAGGAATCGCACTGCCACCTACAACAAACGAATCATAAGTATAAGAGTTTCTTTTCGAGAATGAGTAATATATACAGGGTGGGGCAGCTGGCGGTATTTGGTGGATCGTGGGTGATCTATTAGAGATAGAGCAAAACTGTTTTTATAAAAGATGTTCATAGTTAAATCGACTACATTTTAAAAATATTTTCAAAGATGGCCGACTTCCGGTTGTACCGGAAAAATACCATCACTTCGTTATTTTAAATGGAACACCCTGTATTTGTTAAGCATTGGAGAGCACAAGTCTGAAGATTTCGAAAATATTTTCAGTTTTCTGAAAAAAATTACAATTGCAGCATCTCAGAAAAATGGCAATAACATGAAAATATTTCAAAGTGTGGATTTTTGTAATTAATTAAGTTGGAATCGTTCCCTTATTCAAGGTTGATTTGAAAATTCTAGGACATAGGGTTGCTCTGAATTGAATTTTTGATTTAAAAAAACTTAAATAAGAGATAACTCGATTTTTTTAAATGGCATAGTACTAAATAAATTGCAATGATAGAGGCAGCTTCAAATTCTCTTTTGATTTTATTAATATACGTATTGGTACTTATTGTTAATAGTATCACCCGAATAATAAAATACACATACACAAATATCTGGAAGAACATCCTGGAAATCCAGAAGCATGGAGAATATACTGAACTGGATTACTCTCGAAGGAACATATAGGGAAATAACATAAAGCAAATGGAAGACTGGTATCAACTCGACAAATCTAGGCTTTTAGGTTAGACATATAAATAGCCGCGTCAATTACAGAGACAGATAGTCATAGTCAGACAGTTGAGTGTGTTCATACACTAGTGCATAGATCAGTGAATATAAATAGAACGCTAAGTAATACTGTGAATATAAATGTGTATATAGTTGCCTATTTGTTACTGTAATATGTGAAAATAAATCGAACCCAATTTTAATTATAATTACCGTTACAATAGTTTTGGAGATATTTCAATTTTTTGTGTTTACCCTTTCACGGAATATGGCGCGGTAGTTTGGCGTTGAAACAAGTGAAAAACAAATGAATCGATGGTAGACTTGGTTTTTATTTTCGGTGAATGCTACAGGAATTGTTTATTGGGTTCAAGAGTTAATTAAGAAAAAAAATCTGGACTGAAGACATCCACAAGAAACCAGGTTTTGGAGAGTATTAGGAAGATTTCTTACAACGGTAACTGTGAAATACTTTTAACACTTCTTTCCGAAACTAAACAATAACAATAAACCTAACATTAAAATTTAAAAATTACATAAAAAATAACAAGTAAATCGTTTTCAGCAACTGTTCAAAGTGGCCACCTGCGTTCTGCAAACAAAGAAGAATTTGTTCACGAAATGAACGTTGCACCTGCCCACATGTCCGGTGTAATTTGTCAAAAAATTGAATTATGCGAAGCTGCATGTCCTCACGAGTTGTAGGCGGTACTTTATAAACATCACTTTTCACATAACCCCACAAGAAAAAATCTAAAGGGTTTAAATCAGGGGATCTTATTGGCCTCCTCTTTATATCCATCATTGCTGGAAATGTTTATTGTCGCACAATGATGCTGAACTGGGTAGCTGCTCCATCCAGTTGCAGCCACAGGTTTTGGTTGGATTAGTAAGGGGATATCCTCCAACAATTAAATTAGATTGTTGTCCAAGAAATTGCGAAACATTTGGCCTGTCAACGATCCATTAAAGAAATGTGGGCCAATTATCTGGGTGCCAACAACCATACATGTAAAGACCATCTAACAGATTGGTTTGACCCCGAGAAAAGGTGTAGATTCGTGTCGGAGTAGTCATAAAAATCGTGGCCATTACTACCCCATTGTTATGAAATGTCGATTCAACCGTCCATAAAACAAAAAAATCCCGATGGCCTATAGTCAGCGGAAAGGTAAATTTTTCAAAATTCATTGAAGTGAAATTTGAACAACCTTTTTCATTGGTCTACATACATGTTATTACATAAAATTGTCGTATGTGTCATAGACTCGCGGTTAGAGGTTTTTGTTTTGGCTGTTCAATATATAGAGCAGACAGGGTTCGAGTTCCACTTCAAGGCAGATTTTTTTTTTCGCCTATTTCTTTTCAATAAATATACTATATATTTTTTTAATCAGGGTCTATATTAAGATCTCCAGAAAATGTACAATTACATCAAATTTATATTGAGTGTTCATGTTTTATCAATATTTTTTATTTTTCTTTATTAATTTTTATTTTTTTACCTGTGTATTTTATGAAAAAATGCTTTGAACAAAAGTTGTAGGTACTGATTATATCTATAACTTAAAATTATTTTTGATGATATTTACAGTACGGCTCTTTTTTGATAATTTTTTTAAATGTTTGAACGGTCGCCATTTCGAAACTACTTACTCGATATTGCCCAATAACGAACTCCACCGAGATATTTGAGAGATTGATTTTTGTAGCAAATTTGAACTTGATACCTTCAAAACTGCGACCTCTATCGTGTTAACAAATTTCGTAATATCCCATATATATATATATATATATGTTAGCGGCATCTAACTTACACCACTGTAGAGACTGATTTGCTGACTTTGCGAAGTCAGGACAGGCGAGCGCAGGAAGTGTGAGAGGCGCACTTCGAGACTCGACACTCTCATCGCGCCATCAATAGCGGAGAGACCTACTGCGTCACATATTATGAATATAGACCAGTTGTGTAATAAACAAAGTATTTTGTGAATCTAGACTTTTATTGAGGGTAACTACCCCTACGTTTACATCAGAAGTGGGATTGTTCCGTGTCCACCCCACAAATAATACGAACTATTTAAGAAAAACAGTGTCCGCTCAAAATGGAGGCTGAAAATAATGCAAACGGTGCCTTGCCGGATGTTGCATCAAATTCGGTTATAGACGGTACGTCACCAAGTGTCGAGCGTTGTGAACTTCCAAGTGCTTTGTCAAGCGTCGAACCTAATTCTGAAATTCCAAAAGATATACAGTGGCAAGAAACTTTAATTAATTTAATCGCTGCCCAACAACAACAAATTGCTGAGCTAGCGAAACAAACAAAGATGGCGATGATGTCATCGTCACCTTCTCAGCCAACGACAACGCCCATCCTTCCCGTAGTAGATGGTATAAGTGCGCAAGCGTCAGCATCAATGCATGGCTACACAACATTCAAACTAACCTTCTACGATCCGGATAACAGCGCTTACGCAATCCACGAGTGGTTAGAAGATGCTACGAAATTAAAAGACGAATTACGCGTCAGCGATAATTTAATGATCGCTAAAGCGGGCGAGGCTTTGAAAAATAGAGGATATCGATACTGTTGTGACTGGCGACCAATCCGCCGAACTTGGGAACATTTTTGTGCCGACCTCATTACGGCTTTTCCTGACAAAGAAACACCAGGGGCTCGAGCATTTAAAGCTGCCACGCTGCGAAGCCGTGATTGTGATTCTCTTTGTGATTATGGGAATCAGAAGCTTCGAAGTATTCACAGGTTTTATGAAAAATTGCCTTGGGATAAGGTACTTAGTATGATCGAGTATGGCTTAGACCACGCCGAAGCACGTGCATCGCTGCATATACAACTGCCGCAATCTGATCGCGAAGTCATGACCATACTGAGCGAATTTGATGCAAGACGCAATGCAAAACGGCCCCTAGATGTAGAAGAGACGCTCAAAAGAAAATACCGGTTAGGGGACAGCCGAGAGTTAAACCATGAAACTTCAAAGAAAGTATTCAGGATCATATTTCAATTGTGGTCGTCAAGGGCACCAAAGTAACACTTGTCGTAATAAACAAGAAACTTCAAATGAAGTTCAAAAGGACATTCCAGGTTCCTCCAAAATCCCAGCTTGTAACCACTGCAAGAAAATCGGCCATATCGAAAGTGATTGCTGGTCTAAAAATGGGAGGCCCAAAAAGACATTTTTAATTAAAAAATGACGCCATCTGAACACAACACCAATGGCGACATTATTGTGTAAAAACAGTGCTCCTTCTTTTGTATATCTGGTTGATAGTGGTGCAGACGAATCAATTATCAAACACTCTGTAGCAAAAACATTAAGCGCGATAATCAAAACAGACGATAAGTGCCGTGCTTTCTCAGGATTTGGGGCACAAATTGTTTATGCTATCGGCGTATGTGATCTAATAACTGCTATGCCGACAGTAACTTTAGAAATTCGTTATGCAGTCGTTCCGGATATTGTTATTCCAGGCAACATTGACCTTATTATTGGATGGGATGTGATCAGTCGACCTTGTTTACAAATCCAGAAAAACGATCATGGTCTCGAGTTACATCATAACCTGCTCAACATTTCTAATGTATTAACTTTGAAAAGTGTAAATAATATTGTGATTGATCAGCTTGAATTGAAAGAGGACTTAAAATTAAAAATAGAGAACCTCTTATTGTTCTATAAACGTAAAACACCCGATCATATTACAACCGGTGAAATGACAATTAACTTAAAAGACACTACTCCAGTGGCGTATCGTCCTCGTAGATTGGCTTACCAAGAAAGAGTGCAAGTTAAAAGGATAATTGATGACCTTTTGAATGTAGGAATAATTCGTGAAAGTCGATCAGAATACGCAAGCCCCATAGTGCTAGTTTCGAAAAAGAATGGTGAGGTTCGAATGTGTGTGGATCTGCGTGATGTCAACAAGAAAGTAGTTAAAGAAAGATATCCATTGCCTCATATTCAAGATCAGATCAATTCCCTCTGCCATGCCAAGTACTTTACTACATTAGACATGAAGTCCGGCTTCTATCAAATAAGAATAGAAGAAAAATCAAGACACGTAATGGCCTTTATTACACCAGATGGGCACTATGAGTTCAACCGTATGCCTTTTGGTTATGTTAATGCTCCAGCGATATATCAGCGCTCCATCGATAAAGCATTAGGTAATTTAAAGGGAACAAAAGCATTCGTGTACCTAGATGATGTACTGGTACCTTCAACGAGTATTGAAGAAGGATTACAACACTTGGAGGAAGTACTGAATGCTCTATCTACTCATGGGTTTGCGTTAAACTATGAAAAATGTAAATTTTTTGCCCGAGAGACTGAATATCTTGGCGTTATTCTGAGTGCTGGTTCAGTGCAACCCAGTCGGCGTAAAGTAAATGCTTTAACGCAAGCACCTATTCCGACCGATGTTAAGAGTGTACGACAGTTTATGGGACTTGCCAGTTACTTTCGCCGATTCGTTAAAGGATTCTCAGAGTTAGCTGCACCAATAACAGCTCTGTTACGAAAGGACTGTGTCTTTAATTGGTCTCCTGAGTGCGAACAAGCAAGACAATTAATATTAAATAAATTGACCGAGTCGCCGGTATTACGAATCTATGATCCGAATTTACCTTGTGAGTTGCATACAGATGCAAGTTCAATTGGACTAGGAGCTGCTCTGTTGCAAAATGAAAATGGTGTAGTTCGCCCTGTTGCTTTTTTCAGTCGTCGTACAACTGATTATGAGACACGATATCATTCGTATGATTTAGAAACATTAGCTATTGTTGAAGCTGTTGAACATTTTAGAGTTTATTTGTATGGAGTATATTTTACCATATACACCGACTGTAATGCAGTGCGTGCTACTGCTCTAAAGAAAGACTTACATCCTCGTGTCGCGCGTTGGTGGGTCAAATTACAGGATTATGACTTTTCGATCGAATATCGACCTGGAAATAAAATGGCTCACGTGGACTATTTAAGCAGAAATCCAATAGACAATGAAAATATTTTAAAAGTGTGTGCACTTAAGACAATAGCTGCGGATAAAATATCCAATATGAACACTCTGCGAGAATTCCAGACAAATGACACTTTTTGTTCTGAAATATTTAATGACCCAAATTTTAATGTGGAATATACTGTCATAAACAATATAGTTGTAACAAACACGAAGACCCCAAAGTGTTTTGTGCCAGTTGCTGCCCGATTGTTAGTGATGCGGCTTTATCACGATGAATCATCGCACGTCGGATGGTACAAGTGTATTTCCAAAATGAGAGAAGACTTATTTTGGCCGAAAATGGGACAGTGTCTAAAAAAGTACATTAGAAACTGCAGAGCTTGTGTTTTGGGAAAATCGCATACTGGCCGTAGAGCAGGAAAGTGGCAACATGGAGATAAACCCGACGATATCCTACACACATGGCATATTGATCACGCTGGCCCTTTGGTTAAATCAAATGGAGCCACCCAAATTTTGGTAGTAATTGACGCATTTTCAAAACTCTGCCGTTTAATGCCAATACCAAAGAAAACATCAGAAGATTCTATCCGTGCACTAATTTCCATCTTTGATGAACTGGGAACCCCGAAAAGAATAATTGCTGACAGAGCAGCTGCATTTACCTCGATCACGTTTCGAAATTTTTTGAGTGCACGAAAAGTAGAACTTCACCACATTGCTACCGGAGTTCCGAGAGGCAACGGTCAAGTCGAACGCCTTATGCGGACAATATTCAATTTAATGCGAGCAACCCTGACAGCCGAAAAGGAAAATAAATGGACCATCGTACTTCCTGCTATAGAAGATAATATAAACTCCACTATTCATTCAATAACGGGTCATACACCCAAAGTATTACATCATGGTACAAATCCGAGATTATTGGCTACTCAACATTTTTTAGCTGACGCACCGCCGAGTGATAACTTTGTTGATCCAGACAAGGCAGTTGCCGAGGCTCAAGAACGTTTGAAAAATAGTGCCAATAAGCAGGCTCAGCACTTTAATGCTTCGCGCCATCAAGCGAGCTTGTTTACAATTGGAGACCTTGTGGCTGTGGAAGATTCTCAGCTGACTGGCGGCGGAAAGCTGAAGCCAAAATACAAAGGACCATTTACTGTCCGTGCAGTTCTGCCCAATGAGAGATATGTGCTACATAAGCAAGGACTGCGGACCACTGTTGCCGCTCATGAACAACTACGTCCATGGCCTTCTATCCAATAATAAAATAAAGTAGGTAACGATTCTTACAATTTTATTGACAGTAAAGAAATTTTAATTTGGCAAACAACTAAAACTTGGCTTGAGCTCGACTACTAGTTGAGTAGAGTAATAATTATAAAAATAATAGTGATTCTATTTTAAAGTCAAATAGTGGCAATCCCACGAAAAGACTATAGAAAGAGAAATATAGTGGCAATCCCACGAAAAGACTATAGAAAGAGAAATGTAGTGGCAATCCCACTATGCGCATTAAAAAGAGAAATCTGAAACAATTCTTATCAAACAAAGAGAATTTGTATGAAGTACTAAAATGTATTTTGTAATAACAGGCACACTATGTAATGAAAATATTTTAGAATGTCTAAAATATTGAATATGATGGTAACAATGGCAGTCCCATTATCAACTGAGAAAAATATATTGAGAATAATGATATTTTAGAGTATCTAAAATATTTAAATGGAATTATAATGGCAATCCCATTAGCAGTAATAAGAAAAATGTAATAATTCTTAACAAAGAGAATAAGTATGAAGTAATAAAATGTATTTTGTAGTAACAGACACAATATGTATTGAAATTATTTTAGAATGTCTAAAATATTGAATATTATGGTAATAATGGCAATCCCATTATCAACTGAGAAAAAGATAAAGAGAATAATGATATTTTGGAGTATCTAAGATATCTAAATGGAGTTATAATGGCGATCCCATAAGCAATAAAAAAAAAACTGTTCCTGCTTTCTAAATTTCAGGAATGGAGCGAGGACGCTCCTATCACAGGATGGCCGTGTTAGCGGTATCTAACTTACACCACTGTAGAGACTGATTTGCTGACTTTGCGAAGTCAGGACAGGCGAGCGCAGGAAGTGTGAGAGGCGCACTTCGAGACTCGACACTCTCATCGCGCCATCAATAGCGGAGAGACCTACTGCGTCACATATTATGAATATAGACCAGTTGTGTAATAAACAAAGTATTTTGTGAATCTAGACTTTTATTGAGGGTAACTACCCCTACGTTTACATATATATATATATATATATATATATATATATATATATATATATATATATATATAAATATATATATATATATATATATAAATATATATATATATATATATATATATATATATATATATATATATATATATAAACTTTTGAACCAAATATTTTCTTGGACTAACTCATAGACATATAACAACATGCCGTTGAAATTTTTTCGAAATTCAAAAGTGTGAACGATCGCAATAGGTACATTTCTATAAGAAATTCACCTAATTATAAAAATCAGATTCCTGACAAAACAACAACAAACTGACAAAAGTTTATCCTTGCCTTCTGATCTAATTGCACTTTGTACGGATGTTGTACTTTAATATTCGACCGATTGATCGAGAACTGATCTCTAGATTAGAACTTAAAATTCGTCGACGTTCGGGTCTTTGATAACAGCAGCTAATTCTCGAAACTCATTGCCTTCCTTAGTAACTGTTTTTTCTCGAAGAGGAGTATTGTCTTTCACACTTCCAGTGATAACAAATCTTACGAACACCATCCGAAAACTGCTTTCTTGAGGATGTCTTCTATCCGGGGCCCTTTTTAGATAAACTCTTGAAGCCAATATACAATTCCTGTGGCATTCACCGAGAATAAAAACCATGTCTACCATTTCTTCCGAGAATTTAATTTTCAAAATTACACGAGCAAAAACAAACAATCTTCGTAAAAATGTTTCTAGCAACAAACAATTTGGATTTGACTATATTTGACATATAGAACGTTTGTTTTTCAATTGTTTCAACGCCAAACTATCGCGCCATGTTTCGTGAAAGGGTAAACACAAAAAAATTGAAATATCTAGAAAATTATCAAAAATAAGTGCCAATACGTATTAATAAAATCCAAAGAAAATTAAAATCCGCATCTATCATTGTAAGGCTATGCTAATTGAAAAAATCGATTTATCTCTGATTTAAGTTTTCTAAAATCAAAAATTCATTTCAGAGCCACCCTATGTCCTAAAACTTTCTGAATAAGGGAATGATACTTTTCAAGTTATTGCCATTTTTCTGTGATGCTGCAATTGTCATGTTTTTTAGAAAACTGAAAATATCTTCGAAAACTTCAGACTTCTGCCCAACAAATGCTCAACAAAGTAACCTTTATTTTTCAAAAGGAAATTTAAAATAACGAAGTGATGGTCTGATTTCGGTATAACCGGAAGTCGGCCATCTTTGAAAATATTTTTAAATAATATTCGATTTAACCACGTACCATTTTTATAAAAACAATTTTGCTCTATCTCTAACAGATCAGCCATAACCCCCCAAATACCGCCAGCTGCCCTACCCTCTATATATTTTATCGACAATTAATTAACTTCAATTTCCAGTAGAACTAGGTGATATTCATAACATTATTAGTTTATCGCATTTCAAACAAGCAACAAATATTTATATATTATGCTGGGAAATTCCAGAACTGGAACGAATAGTAATTATCAATTTGTCACTAATTTTTCGTATAAACTTTTTCTGTATTGTAATTGACGAATTATAAAACTGGGCGGAACTTAAGCTGATTGGTAATTCAAAATTGATACTCACGTAAATATGTTCTTGTTAGTGCTTTTCTTCCCCTGAGAATTTGTCTCCTGGCTTCAACTTCTTCAGTAAGTAGACAAAGGAAAACTAGAATTGGTAGGTACACAAAAATTATAAATCGGATATTCATGAAGAATTCGAATTTACTTACGTGCCAAAATAGCAATATAATAGATTCCGCTTTTGAAAAACTTCATTTTTGATTGAGAGTAGGTTCAATATTTTTCACTTACGAGTTATTTACTATTAAAAGTATTGTCAGACGTTTGATTCATTTTGGTGTTATCTGTACTGATAAACATTATCAATTTATCGGAATATCGCCACGTTTGTTTACTCAAAATCATTGGAAAAGATGAATCACACTTTTTCTGTTCATCATATATAATTTGTAGTTGACTTTTAAATTTAATAGTAGAATGGTCGTTGTAAATTCGTCATGATAGGATATACCCATAGTAATCAAAACAATGATTTCTGTGGATATATCTATTATATGAAATGATGGTAAAGGTTCAGCTGACCCAAGGCGGCTATTTTGGCACAGTTTTTGAACAGTTCCTTAGAGAAATATATTAGGAATCCATTCATATTTTTTTTGCTCAACAAACTCCCAACGAGCTTATGGGAGGGTGGTATACATAGAGTGCTAGGTAGAACAAATAGATACGCGTAGATATGGATGCACCCGGAGTGTGTAAAATAGTAAAGTGTTGGCTGAATCGATATCTATGCTGGGTGGCAATACCAGAAGTTAATTTTGGGCAATTTATTTGTCAAAGCCATAGTTTGTCTTTGGTCGAAGGTAAATGTATGAAGACAAATGAAAGACTATTCAATGAAATAATATATTATTACGTTTTTGTTCGTATCTGCCTACGAGTGATCCTCGAATCTCACATACATTTTCTATATATCGCAATTAATAATTGATGATAGATTTTCATCACAGAGCTAAAAAATATGATTACTACCTACATACCTACTAATATTGAAATAATTACGTCAAGTCAGTTCTCATTTTTCGTAAAAAACATTGCTTTATTAAAGAGAAAATTCAAATCCTTCTAAGCCACTAATTTAAACATAAAGACGTTCAGGTTTTGAAAAACTTTTAGACATATAAAGCTAAATAGTCCATGTTCACGCAGACGTCATTTGATATCTTGGACCTGGAATCGGCTTGTCTAGGATGCACACTTTCAACAAAATATACAACAGTCCTCCAAATGTTAGTTGACCCAGTGCTACCAGAATTACTACAACCCATGCTGGTATGGCAGACTCACCTAAAAAATAGTCAGATTTCATTGGAATCGATCAGTAGATAAATTAAAAAAGTCAATAACAATCAGTATACATCTTAAGGTCTCCTGTGACATCCTTATCGGATGAGTCTGTAGGTTTAGGTATCTCAAATTTATCGAATTTGCCATACAAATCAAGGTGGTAAATATCTAAATTGAGTGGCTTTGATAATCATTTATAGGTATAATAGCCCACACGAAACTCCAGGATTTCCTCTACCAAATCCTCATAAACCCTATCAAACACATGGAAAGGATTTTCATGAAGGAAATCATCCAGAAAAGGGTTCTGAGGACGCAAATCGTATATGAATTGGCTATAAAAAGAAGCATTTAAGCCAATAATGCTTATTAGTTTTTTTTAATAAAATCATCTTTGCAAATTTTTGTTTAAAATGTAACAATTAACTCAAGATATTGGTTAAATGAGAATCCTCATTGGATTCATGAAGCATATACTCAGCATCCACAAAAGTTAAATGTTTGGATGGGAATTATAATAAATATTTTTTACAAAAAATTGGACCGACTTTATTAGTTGGTGCACTGAAAAGTATAAAATAATATTAATTCTATTGGTGCTGTTACTTTTGAAGTTGTGCAGTTGCAGGTAGATTGGTAACTTTTGGCACCAACTTCACAAGTACCAGCCCCAATAGAATTAATATTATTTTATACTTTTCAGTGCACCAACTAATAAAGTCGGTCCAATTTTTTGTAAAAAATATTTATTTCACACTTTTGAGTGCAACATTAGTCACGAAAATCGTTGAACGTTCACTAATACCAATGAAGATAGTACTTATTCTATTACCCACGTATATTCCTTGCTTGTAGTTGTTATTATTGAGATCTCAGAACATCGCTGCGGAAATACGCTTGAATATTTTAGTTGCTACCATTTTAACACCGATTTTATTCGAAAACCGTAACTGTAAGGGAAAAATGTTCAGTATAAATGTTGCTACAAATAATTATGTCTTTCATGTACTGCAAACAGATTTTCAATTTTCGACAGAAATCGCCCTCTCCACATAGCGAAAATAGGTATATTTGAGAATTTAAAATGTCTCTATGTCGAAAACCGTTACTCTTTTGAAAAAATGTTCCATTTAAACGTTTCCGGATATTGTCCTATCTGTAATTATATCAACGCAGATTTTCAATTTTCGACAAAATTTGCCCCCTCCACCCCCTTCGGGGGCGGTTTTCGGAGGGAACGAGATGTCGGATTCCCGTTTTTATGAATATGGGACCATTTCTCAAGCCTCCTCTTTCAAATGAATCAAAAATCATCAAAATCGGAGTACGTTTATTATATGAAAGGCGCGCACAAACCAAAAAAAAAAAAAAAGCACACAGTCGAATTGTATACCTCCTCCTTTTGGGAAGTCGGTCAAAAATAGGCTTGTAGGCTCATTTTTTTATATACGGAAACTTGAATAGTGACAAGTATCTAAATTTACTGAATAACCAAATAATTCTTGCAGTTACCACAAAATTTTTGGTTTCAACAAAATCAAGGGCCTCTCAACTATGATCGACGGGTTAAGGATTTTTTGGATGCGAATTATCCAAATCGATGGATTGCGCGTACAGGATTCATATATTGGCATGCTCGTTCTTCGGACCTTAACTCATTAGATTTTTTTTGGGGTTATCTAAAATCATGTTTACGTTAGAAGACCGATATGCCTGAAGGAACTGAGATAAATAATTATTGATGAATGTGAACTAATACGTGGAAAATTCTTAGAAAGAGTGAATAACGAATTTATTAATAGGCTTGCATTTTGTCAGGAGGTGAACGGCGAGTATTTTGAACATTTGAAGTGATTTTGTTTAAATTATTATTCTCATTAGTCTAAAGTACGTAAAGTTATCTAATTCTTTAATTGTAAAGTGATTTATTTCTTTTTGTATAAATTATTTCTACAAAACTTAGTATGTACAAATTCGAAATAAAAATTCTTTTAATATCTGAAAAAATATACAGGGTGTCCCATCGAAATTAAAAACGTTGAGGGTATTTCAGGTGAAACAATAATTGTAAAATCATATTTCGTTTTTTTTTATAATTGCACACCGTTTCTCCAAAATATAGATTCTTTTTTTTTCAAAATACTATAATCTAATAATGTATCTAAAATTTATGAACGTATGCTAAAACGCCTCCGAACATTGGGAAAAAGCGCAAAGATTCATACTATATATATATAGCTGACCCATGCCATGGTGCTCTACCATTAACCCGCAATGTACCAACGCCGAATTCCTACGACTGAATTCAACAATCGAATACGTTTTAAATAGGGACCTAAAGTTTTAATCCTATTCTAAAATTCTGAATCATTCTGAGCAATTGAAAAACTACCCAAATTTATACCTATAGTAGCTTTTCATAGGTTTCAGTTAATTTCACCTAATCGTATAACAATTTCAGTGTCCGGATTTCAACAGATATTTGCGTTTCAGAGTCCTATTAGTCCAATAAGAAATTTCAGCCATTGGTATGTCTGTCTGTGTTTGCCAAGATTATCTAGGAACGGATGGACTGACTTAATAGATATCTACCTAGACAGATGTTTCTATCAATGTGTAAAGGTAATAAAATGTAAAAACTTATTTATTAAAACTAACACATCATTTTATATATGTACATTCATGTTTACTAACTTACATCCTCTACTATTTACAATTATTTTATTCAATATCAATAACTTGGGACTTGGGGTCCGATTGAACTGAACTGCGAAGTATTTACACTCTCAGTCAATATATAGACGAGGCAAATCACAATTTTTTAACGTATTAGAGAAAAATATTTTGAAAAAAAAGGGCCTGCACTAACAGAATTAACCTTATTCTGGATGTTGCAGTGCCCTAATTAATAATGATGGTCCTATTTTTGTAAGAAAATTATTCTGTGTTTCATTAGTCATAAACATTGTTTAACGTACAATTACTTATATTGAGTGATTCCAAAATATGGTGGTAAGAATCTTGTAGTTTCATTGTAGGTAGGTACTTATTGTTATGTCCAATAATTAAACGTTATTAAAGTTATTATTAACTTAATTATTGTTTCTTTAATGCTGTCACATAAAATATTCTTTTTTCGAACAAATTTACTTCTTCCAATCTATTTGGGAGAGGTTTTTTGGCGGAAGGAGATGTTGGATTTATTTTTTTTAATTGGGACCATCTCCCAACGCCCCACTTTGAACAAAAAAAAACTAATCAAATAAGAATAACCCTCCAAAATCAAGATGTAAGGATGTGTAATTATTACAACCCTAACATATACACAAAAAAAACTCAGTCAATATCAAACACTTACGCATATACCATCGTGTCAATGCTTTTCTTCCTCTCAAAATTTTCCTTCTGGCTTCAGCCTCTTGAGACACGGCCAAAAGTATTACTGAAAATCAGATACATTTTAATTATTATTTAGACCATACTTTAAGTTGCTTACCAATAATAAAAATCAAAACTCGTGAAAATTTTCGTGTGAGATACATCTTTTATAATCATATGCAGAATGTTAACTCCCATAGAATGAAGAAAATTTTACACAATGCTTTATCTGTGTTTGTATTAGGTACAGTCAAAGTAAATATTACACTTTTTAATAAGGCTGTAATAAACATATTTCTCACCACATGTAACAATTACTAGAGAGTCTTATTAAAATCAGATAAGATAATGATGTACCTATATCTACGTAGTATTAACTAATGACAAAATAAAATTAAAAGAAATCCCTTTAAAATTATTCATGAAAAGATATCGAGGGTGGAACTGGTTTCATTTCATATTAAATTTATAGCAACATGCTGACAAGGTAGAGCATTTTTGTGAACTTAATAGGTAAATGGTAAATTTGGTAGAAAATATCAGTTACAGGTTGATTCTAAAAACATTTTTTTGGAATTCTCATGATAGTCATGATTGTCGAATACAAACTTGGGCTTTGGGCTATCATTTACTATAAGGTTGTTCGAGCAGTAGTTTGGGACGGTTTGATAACTGTTTCAAAATGCGCATGTGCGGTTTGAAACAGTTTCCAAGTAGTTTGGGATTTTATTCTGCTCGAACCTCGAACCAGAGAAAACATACCTCCAACCTCGAACACTAAACTGCGGTTTGCAAACTACCCCTTCCACTTTCTTACAATTCCTAGAACAGATGACTATGCCGATAGATATGTTTTATGACCAAAGATAAGAGAGAACATCAATGAAAACTTGTGGACAAAACCAGGATTTAGTTTAAGACTGTGGTAGTGTTCTCTGAAAGGGATTTCACCAACAACAGAGAACACTGTACTCTAAGAAGAAGAAGATGCTTCAACAGCGCCTGTCTCAGAGTCCGACTAGTTTGAAAATTGTCAAACTACTTACTGCTGGAACATCTTACTAGTAGTTGGGAATAAATTATTTCATCGTAAATTGAAGGGCGCAGGCGTCTGACGGTTTGGGACTGGTTTGAATTGCTGCTCGAACAGCCTTTATATCATAGCGGATCTCGAGTAGTGTCAAGTGTCAGACTCCGCTCCCGCCAGAGAAAACATACCACCAAGCTCCCGCTCACGCTCGTATTCACCAACAACTATTATTCCTCTATCAGTTGGTTAATATACTTATCAGCCTGTTAAATAAGTGTTTGGTATTCAACAAGAAATTTTCATCCTTATCAGGAAGTTAAAGTTAACAGCTTAAATTCGGGCTGATAGAAAGATAACAAGTTGATAAATTATAAGAGTGAGGTTAGTTTAGTTGGATACTACCCGCCTTTTCGGAAACTCAACTCTGGCGACTCGGGTTAGTAACCCCGCTATTTTTTTACACAGTAAAATTGAACCCGGGTCACAACTCGATCCAGTTTCCGAAAACACCATTAGATTACGATAAATAATACGCAAAGAAAATTTAGTTTCTTAATACTTATATATTAAAATAAGATATTACCATTTGAAAGAAATGGACAGGTTCGATAGAATTAATTTTAATAATTTATTGAGTTCGTCATCTGATAGCGACGATGAAGAAATCACGCGCGTTAGGAATGTAAAAATTCGTAACAATTTATTCGAAGAACTTGACGAAATTGAGTTTAAAAGAAGATTCAGAGTGAATAAACAAACTTTCCAGCAGTTAGTGAATTTATTAGATAGAATTGTTGAACCAGTCAATGATAGAAATAAGCCCATATCAAAGATTAATCAAATACTAATTTGCCTAAGATTTTATGCAACTGGATCGTTCCAAATAAATATTGGAGATCACTTCAACATTTCACAGCCTACAGTCTCCCGTATTGTCACAAATATTTCAAGGCATATTGCAGGCTTAAGGCCACAATTTATCAAAATGCCTGAAACAGCTGAGGAACAAAGGGAATGTGTTTTAAAATTTTACAACATTGGAGGGCTTCCAGGGATTGTAGGTAAGTTTTTATGGAGTATCAGGGCCTCTTCTCTAAAAGTTCCATAATGGTATACTTACAGCATAACCAGCTTTTATTATTATATACTGTCAAAATTTGTTGTTTCTCTTATAATAAAATTCTCTAATTCAGTATTTGTAACTGTTTTCAAGATTTCTATTTTCAAATTAGCAGCCTCCAGTTTTTTATTAGCCAAACTGTCTTTAACACTGGCCTTTTCTGCTTTCGGTGTTTCCTGTAATTTTCGTTTTAGATTTTTTTTTTTGGTATTCTGGGAAGTGTACTTTCTGTCCCTGTTTCCATTTGAATATTGCCTATATCTGCAAGAGCAGTTGTATCGAGACTTGTGCTTTCATTTTTTTCTACACCTTCTCGTTCATCTCCGTAAATAATTAAGATTTCTTCTTCGTTAGCCGTAATAGTGCTTGGAATGTCTGTACTAGTACTAGGAATACTAGGATATTTTGGAATGTGTGCAAACAAGTTGCTTTTATTGTCAGCATTGCTATCATATCCATGCGTAATAGAAAAATAGTTATCTTTTATTATGCTCAACACCTTCTCATCTGTTGTGGTTACTTTAGGTATGAAAACACCCCCACCCGTCTTTAATATCTCTACCTTAAACAATGTTAAGAAATTGGTAAAATCTTATGGCAGAGAATGAAATCCTAACCATCCGGTACATTTCATGCTATTATAAAATCCCGACCTGTAGGTACCTTATTTTCCTATGTTGTTTTTTAACGAGCTAACCCAAATTTCCAATCAAAAAAGTAGTCAAGAATTAGAAAAATATAAGAAAAAGAAAAACATATAGCTTGGGCACAAAGCCGGGTGAACTGATTACTATTCATAAAAACGCTCTAAACCAGTACACCATCTTGTGGTTAACGGAATGTTTACCTAGCACAATTAATATTGTGGCTTGACTGGATAGGGTCTGGCATTTTTTAAATATATAATTCGACGCCCTCTTTTTTCCTTTTTCCATTATTATTGAAATTCACGGAATAAATTTCTAATATAAATACTTATCAATTTGAAAACGTAAATAAAGAATGTTCATGGACCAAGTTAAAATGTCATTTTACATACAATACCAACATAAATTTCTAGTGACTTTCTTTTACCAGTCTGTTTATTAACCGAACGTCAGTTTGGTGTAGTGAATAGCATATTTTCTTAACAGTCTGGTTAACGGTAACCTGCTGTTACATATATGATTGTTAAGACTGACGTTGGTGAATACGGCTGTCAGTCATTGACAATTGAAGAGAACCCGTATAGGCTCGTAGGGGTGTTGAAATTGTTCTCCAGGGATCGTGCTTGTTCTCTCGATAACTACGAGTATGGACGTTGGTGGTTCCGTATATACCGTGCGTCCATAAAGTAACGCATAAATTCATTATGAGCTAAATAAACAATATTATTAGAAATTCCCGAAACAGGTCGATTTTTGATTTTAATTTACTGTTTTTGCAAATTATTTATTACAGGCAGAATCATCTTCGTATGATAACGTCACCACCATTTTTTTTAAATGGAGCAACCCATTTTTTTCAATTTTCGGATTTCCCTTGATGAGCTGATTGCAAAAATGTATAACACGTTGCTTAAAATTGGTACAGGGTGGGCAAAAATACCAAAATTTCAAGTTATTTACAAAATATTAAACAGAATAAACGTAATAGTACACACATTAAATGAAGTTACGTATTGTAATACAACTACTTTGATAAAATAATAAAAAACACCCTGTATAATTTTCAACATTGCATCTAACAGCTTTTATTCGTAATCCAAGCCCTTCAGTATTTGTATTGTTTGCCCACCCAGAACCAATTTGAAGCAACGTGTTATAGGTACATTTTTGGAATCAGTTCATCAAAGTAAATCCCGAAATTGACAAAACGGGGTGATCCATTAAAAAAATGACGTCATCACACGAAGCTGGTTCACCCTGTATATTAGATTATAATTTGAAAAAACAGTGATAAAAATCAAAAGAATTTCTAATATTATTGTTTATTTAGCTAATAATGAATTTAAGCGGTACTTTATGGACGTACTGTATATATTTTATCTATGGTTGGTGGTGCTCAGTGATTTGAGATGGATGCGTATCTCTAATGGTTCTCAGTACACACTTGGAAGTATGTTTTCTCTGGTACACACCACGAGGCTGGATTCTAGAGGGGATTTTAATGCATGGTACCTTCGCACTTCGCGGCCCGCGCACGCGACATTGATATGTTGAACATTACGGATACTTCTGGAAGATCGTCGCCTCTTTGTATGTTGGAGAATACTTTACAAGAAAGATCAAAATGAAATAATGAGTGGGTTATATAAATTGTAAATGTATTCAAACAGTACCCAGTGCAAATACTTAAATTAAAATATCCTTTATTCAAATTACAAGAAACATTGCAGTCTTGATATTAACAATATAAAATAAAATAGGAAACGTATATGGCAGAGGATATTATTATACATGATGACATGATGAGTTTTTAGTGTGTCCACGGTCGATAACTGTTATTACAAAGGATAAGTACCTACATATATTAAAAATAACTAACTATACAGGGTGTCCCACGGTCATGGCCTATTAGAAATTTCTGGAAAATGACAAAAGCTACCGATTTGAAAATTTTATGGCGTCTATTAGACAGTTTAGACTATTTTTAGAAAATATTTTCATAAAAAAAACACTTTAAAAACTTTGTTATTTCAAATAGGATACCCCGTATGTCGATACATTTTTGAAATCTACACAAAATTATGAGTAAAATGGATTTACCTTTCCCTATACTTAAATTTAATAGTTTTAGAGTTATTTAATTTCATTTGTTAAAACTCGACAATTGCGAGTAGACCGAAAATAACTTTTTTGTAATTTGATTGACAAACATTATTTTGAAGATTTCGCTATAATTTTTCTTAATTTCCTAATAAATTATTAGAGAAAAATAGATGTGAAGATGACAAATTCAAACGTTAATAACTTTCTTATTTCGAATAGAACACCCTGTATTTTTTTTCACTATCATGTGCAGTTGCAGTTAGATTGATAACTTTTGGCACCAACTTCACAAGTACCATCACCAATAGAATTAATATTATTTTATACTTTTCAACTAATAACGTCGGTCCAATTTTTTTAAAAAAATATTTATTTCACACTTTTGAGTGTACCTAACGTTCACTAATACCAATGAAGATAGTACTTATCCTATTACCCTTGTATATTATTTGCTTGTAGGCTTGTTGTTATTAGTGAAATACGGAAATACGCTTGAGTATTTTGTATGTTACCATTTTAACACCGATTTAACTCGAAAACCGTAACTCTAAGGAAAAAATGTTCATTATAAATGTTGCTACAAATAATTATATCTTTCATGTAGCATCGAAAAATTTCCAATTTTCGAAAGAAATTGCCCTCTCCACATAGCAAAAATACATATTTAACATACGTCTATCTCGAAAACCGTAACACTTTTGAAAAAATGTTCAATTTAAACGTTTCCGGATATTGTCCTATCTTTAATTCTATAATCGATTTTCGAAAAAATTCGCCCCCACCACCCTTTCGGGGGCGGTTTTCGGAGGGATGGAGATTTTGGATTTGCATTTTTATGAATATGGGACCATTTCTCAAGCCTCCCCTTTCAAATGAATCCAAAATCATCAAAATCGGAGCTCGTTTACTATATATATCAAAGGCGCGCACGAACTAAAAAAAAACAACCAGTCGAATTGTATACCTCCTCCGTTCGGGGTTCGTCTGTCAAAAATGAGTGGTAGCACGATTTAACCAGAAGATTTTTACTTTCCTACCGCTATTATCGTCGCTATGTAAGGAAAGTATTGTGATACAGTAAAATTTTTCATTCACTGGAATTTGCCAGCGGGCGGTAGGAAAGTCGTGTGAGTGGACACACCAGATTTTTTAGCATTATTATTCGCTTAAACAAATTTACGTAAAATCATCAATTTCCAAACAAAAATTGTGGTTCCAGAAACTACAAACGACGTAGATGTTAATAGTGAAATTTATGTTTTATTTGTAGATTCTAAAGAAACTTGATGATGATGTTATTAGAATGTGAAAACCAAATCTGTTATTACTAAAATGTAAACTAAAAATAATTGAAAAACAAATAAATTCTACTACAAACATCTCCGTCGTTTGTAGTTTCTGGAAATTTATTTTACGTAAATTTGTTTAAGCGATTAATAATGTTGAAAAAACTAATGTTACTACAGAAAACTACTAACGATTGTTAACACATTCCCGGAAAATGCCATAAATACATTAAAAATTGTAGGAGTAAATCATTTTTTTTTGATTTTCAAGGTTTTCTGAAAAACACTAACAAATAAATTTCACTACAATCATCTATGTCGTTTGTATTTTCTGGAAGTACAAAAATTTTATTAAATATATTTTATGTAAATTTGTTTAAGCGATTAATAATGTTGAAAAATTTAATAAAAAAACTAATGTTACTACAAAAAACTACAAGCGATTGTAAACACATTCCCGGAAAAATGCCATAAAAACATCAAAAATTGTAGGAGTAAATCATTTTTTTTTGATTTTCAAGGTTTTTTTGAAAAACTACAAATAAATAAATTTCACTACAAACATCTTCGTCGTTTATAGTTTCTGGAAGTACAAAAATTTTATTAAATTTATTTTATGTAAATTTGTTTAAACGATTAATAATTTTGAATTTTTTTATAAAAAAAACTAATGTTAATACAAAAAACTACAAACGATTGTTAACACATTTCCGGAAAAATACCATAAAAACATCAAAAATTGTAAAGGTAAATCATTCTTTTTGATTTTCAAGTTTTTTTGAAAAACTACAAACAAATAAATTTCACTACAAACATCTACGTCGTTGGTATTTTCCGGGAATACAAAAATTTTATTAAATTTATTTTACGTAAATTTGTTTAAGCGATTAATAATGTTGAAAAAATTTAATAAAAAAACTAATATTACTACAAAAAACTACTAGCGATTGTAACACATACCCGGAAAAATGCCATAAAAACATCAAAAATTGTAGGAGTAAATCATTTTTTTGATTTTCAAGTTTTTTTGAAAAACTGCAAACAAATAAATTTCACTACAAACATCTACGTCGTTTGCAGTTTCTGGGAGTACAAAAATTTTATCAAATTTTTTTATGTAAATTTGTTTCAAGGATTAATAATGTTGAAAAAATTTTATAAAAAAACTAATGTTACTACAAAAACTACAAACGATTGTTAACACATTTCCGGAAAAATGCCATAAAACATCAAAAATTGTAGCAGTAAATCATTTTTTTTTGATTTTCAAGGTTTTTTGAAAAACTACATACAAATAAATTTCACTACAAACATCTACGTCGTTTGTAGTTTCTTGAAGTACAAAAATTTTATTAAATTTATTTTACGTAAATTTGTTTAAGCGATTAATAATGTTAATCTTCACAGGCATCCGAAACCTAAAATTACCTTTTTTTAGATTATCATAAAAGAAACAACATGTATATGTACCTACTGTTTTTAAAAGTTGTACTCAATTAAATTTACTTCTCTAATTTTACGTAAAATAGAAAATAAGGTAACCATAACCGGAACAAATTTATATTTGTTTGTCTCTTAACGATTGTGATTGCTGAAGAAGATATATTTAAGGCCTTAGTAGTAGTACCTATACTATAATTGAATTAAAGATATATATTAATGTGTACAAATGGCATTTTTTGCGACATAATTGTACGTAGCAACCTGCAAAAGCTTTGGTTTGATGTCTTCCTTATTCTTCAATTTTAGATTTTCTATTGTGCAATCCACGTTTTTTATCTTCATCAGGTATGTTTTTAAGTCCGAAGCTTCAAGAACAGAGTATTCGATGTTGAAAACTTCTTTATAATTTACTACGAAAGCAATGAAAACATGTCCATTCAGTTTCAGGATATCGATCGATTTGACAACCGTTGATTTTATGAACCTGAGTTGGCTGATTGCTTTCATTGTTTTGACGCTCGGATTGGTTCTAGCTATACAGTGAGGACCAAAAGTCTGCCCCCCCACCGTAACTTCTTTATTTTCAATATTACAATTAAATATTGAATACATAGTTGTAGGGTTTCATTTGACCTTTTCAATAACAACATTTTTTTAAATAGGGTGTCTCAAAAAAGCCCACTGACTTATTAGTTTATTTTTTCAAATGGAATTCCCTGTATATTATTAGATATTCGAATTCTACGGGAAATACTAAGCAGATTTCATGCAGCATTTACTATACCTAAGTTGAAATGATTAAAAAAAATCCCGATGGCCTGTAGTCAGCGGAATGGTAAATTTCTCAAAATTCATTGAATTGAAATTTTAACAACTTTTTCGTTGGTATACCTACATGTTATTACAAAAAAATTGCTGTATGTCATAGCCTTGCGGTTAGAGGTTTTTTACTTTGGCTGTTGAATATAAAGCAGACAGGGTTCGCGTTCCACTTCAAGGCAGAATTTTTTTTTGCCTATTTCATCTCATTAAATATACTATATATTTCTTTAATCAGGGTCTATATTAAGATCTCCAGAAAATGTACAATTACATCAAATTTATATTGAGTGTGCATGTTTTATCAATATTTCTTATTTTTTCTTTATTAATTTTTTTTATCTTTGCATTTTATGGAAAATTGCTTTGAACAAAAGTTGTTGGTACTGATTATATCTATATATATGTTATATGGGACTTTATGATGACCTAGCAGTTCCCAGATACCAAGTACATCGCCTGACAATAACCTTCATTAATTCCAAGAACTTTTCGCAGAACTTGCAGTATCCATGGATATCAACTTGCAGCATAGCATGTGTTCTCAGATAACACACCGTGCAAGAATCGCAATGGGAACATGAACTCATACGTGACAAAAACTGCTAATTGTGCATTAATTTAAGTATAAGTACACGAGCATTGTTGCTCCGATATAGTTAGTAAGAATCTTAGTTGTTAGACAAATCTATGTTAGTTTTCATTTTGAATTTTATAATATTGAATAAATCTTTTTTAAAAAGTAAATCTTGTGAAAAGTTATATAAAATTGGTGTCAGAAGTGGGATCCTTCTACACAACAGAACACGGCAGTCCTAACTAGGTGATCCAGAAGACACCAGAACAAGGCAGTCCCAACTGTGTGTGGTGGTTCCTAAACCTTTAAGAGGAAAACAAACCCAGCAGCCAGCAACCAGACCATTTATAGAAGACCTCTTCAACGCCGGAAACAAGTAAACACTCATCCGACGTACAGACAGAGCCAGCTATAAATGTGGATTATACTGTAAGTACATTAAGAATCATCTCGTTTTTTTTTTCTCTCATTTCAATTAATTTAATTGCTATAAGGATAAGATACACAGTTCTCTTGCCCATTATTCCCGTAATTTCAAACCCTTCGTGAAATATTTTATGATATTAAGATCAATAAAACAAAAAATGCCAGGAAACGCTAGTAACAATAGCGACACTGGAGCCCTTCCAGAAGGTTCAAATAACACTATCGTAATTGAACCATACAAATTAAACGAAATATTTTCGGTCGTCCCGGAGTTTGACGGCAATCAGATTTTTCTAAATACATTCATTCTATCATGCACTACAGCTTTTAATATGTGCGTAGGAAATCAGAAAACTCTCTTAAGTTTACATATAAAAAATAAGTTACGCGGTCGAGCGGCTGAACTGATTAATTCACGTAACCCGGCTACATGGCCAGAAATAAGAATTTTATTAGAGAATCATTTCGGAGACTCGAGAGACTTGTCTTCGTTGATTCAAGACCTTCAACGATTAAAACAGCTAGCGAACGAATTGACATTCATCACACGGCTACAGACTCACGAAGCGAAAATGTACGCTTCAATCAATAAGCAGATCTTTACTCAAGAGGAAAAGAACGCACAGACGCGACTTGTCGAGACAATGACTCTTAACACCCTTTTGACGGGACTTGAGCCTAAACTAGGACAAATAGTTAGAGCAAGTGACCCGACAAACATACTAACAGCTACAAATAGGGTTAGAAGAGAATTACAACTGAACTACTTCGAAACTCAAAAGTTCCATACTCACAATACGAATAAAACCACGACAGCACCTCCGCGTAGGTCTAATCCCGGTCCACCTCCAAAGCAATGTTTCAATTGCAAACGCCTTGGACACACCAGTAATGAGTGCCGACAGAGGACATTTACGCAAAATAATTTCGGAGCAAATTCCCAAAACCAAATAAGACCGCCATTCCAGCAACAGCAACAACAGCAACACTTTCAACAACCACAACGATTCCAGCCGAACTTTAGGCCCAATCAGAATGTTGGCAGTGATCACCGACCTTCAGTCATCCGTCCCAATCCTAACATAGGAAACCCGAGACCCAGCGTAGTTCAAACAAACCCAAACTACCATAATAGGACGTACCACCTCAATTATGGTCATGATCATTATCAAACTGAACAATACGAAAATCAACCTCCTGTTGCTTACCCATGTTATGAGGAAACGCAGCAATATTCCGAATTCCCAGATAATAACTATTATAGCGAAGCTACAGACCCTTCAAATCAGGATTTTTGCCAAGACCCGCCTATACCGGTGGATCCTCCGAACTCAGACTCGGACTTAGCCGAAATCCAAGCTCAAATTCAATCAATCAATCTGGAAGACTACAATCCGAACGCGAATTTCCCCGAACAAAACTTTCTATAAGCCCTCTCCTTGCAGTTAAATCGAAAAACCTTTACTACATTACTGACGCGACGAGGACTTTCAAATTTCTAATAGATTCAGGAGCCGGACTTTCTATATTCAAACCGAACGCTTGTCAAAAATTCCCCCAAAGATTTCCTGAGAACGTTGTTATCCAAGGAATCACTGATCAAAAAATTAGCATCAATGAATCCACTTTAGTGCCCTTTAATTACAAAGACCCACATAAAGTGTACATTTGCAATCTAGAAATTGACTTCGACGGTCTACTTGCATCAGATTTCTTAGAACATTATCAGTGTATAGTGGACTTGAAGAATAAGCAACTGATCACAAACTTTAAGACAATACCCCTTTACAAAGTGACCGACGATACAACCCCCAACACAGAAACATGGGATCACGAGACATTTCGAAGGAATTCAAATACTATCACGATAGACGCACGGACAGAACAAGTTTTCAAACTTAGATGTTCGCTGTACAACACGGAAGCGATATTATCAGGTAAAGAAATAGGAAAGGTACGTCTCCCTCATGCTCACGTGAAAGTGAACGAGAACGGCGAATTTTTAACCACCGTCTTAAACCCCAATGCAATCCCCAAGACTATCGACTTTTCCGAACTAACAATAGAGCCCATACAACACATCTCAGTCAATAATCTTAACGAATTTGATCATACTATACAAAACAACAGGATACCGGAAATTAAAAACCAGCTACGCTTAGAACACCTGAACGAAGAAGAAGCGGAACTTATTACAAAACTTTGTATCGACTATTCCGATATCTTTTACCTAGAAGGCGACAAACTGACCTTTACTAATGAAATAAAACACACAATTAAGACAACGACCGACAAACCGACGTTTACTAAATCCTACAGGTACCCATACGTACACAAAGATGAAGTAAAAGGACAAATAAACAAAATGTTAGATCAAGGGATAATAAGACCACCCAACTCTCCTTTCTCATCTCCAGTCTGGGTAGTCCCCAAAAAGATGGACGCTTCGGGAAAGCAGAAGTGGAGAGTCGTCGTAGATTATAGGAAACTTAATGAAATCACAGTTGACGACAAATACCCTCTTCCCAATATATCGGACCTCCTTGATCAGCTTGGCAAATGCCAATACTTCTCCACACTAGATCTCGCGTCGGGATTCCATCAGATAGTGATTGACCAACAGGACGTAAAGAAGACAGCATTTTCAGTCGAAAATGGCCACTACGAATTCGTTCGTATGCCCTTCGGGTTAAAGAATGCTCCTTCGACCTTTCAAAGAGTTATGGACAATATTTTATTAGGAGTCCAGAATGAGAGATGCCTCGTCTATATGGACGACATAATCATTTATTCACCATCCATACACGAACACATTGACCGACTGACGGAAGTATTTAAAAGATTGAGACGCGCGAACATGAAGATACAACCTGATAAATGCGAGTTCCTCCGCAAGGAAGTAGCATACCTCGGACATTTAGTATCCGTGTAAGGTTGAATGTATAGTAAATTTCCCGGAACCTAAAAATCAAAAGGAAATTAAATCATTTCTGGGACTTGTTGGATACTATCGTAGGTTCATAGAAAACTTCGCAAAAATTTCCAAGCCCCTTACACGCCTTCTTCAAAAGAATGTCACATTTGATTTCGATTCAGATTGTAAAGAAGCTTTCGAAAATTTGAAACTAAAATTAACTTCTACACCTGTCCTCATTTATCCAAACTTTGAAGAACCGTTCGTACTCTCGACGGACGCCAGTAATTTTGCGATCGGTTCGGTATTATCTCAGGGAACTATAGGAAAAGATCTTCCGATTGCCTATGCTTCAAGAACCCTTTGCAAGGCAGAAGTCAAGTACTCTGTTACAGAGCGCGAACTGCTCGCCATAGTCTGGTCCGTTAAGCACTTCCGACCATACCTTTTTGGTAGGAAGTTCATTCTTGTAACTGACCATCGCCCTCTTACATGGCTTTTTAGTTGCAAGGATGCCGGTGGACGTTTAGCCCGTTGGAGGCTCAAATTAGAAGAGTACGACTACGAGATAAGATACAAGCCCGGAAAGACAAATAAGAACGCGGACGCGCTTTCTAGAATTAGAATCAATCACTTTAAAAACCTTTCCAAATTTCAAAAAGAAACGCAACTGACCCCCTTTAGGACTCTCTTAACAACCGAAGATTCCGATGACGAGAATCTTGAAAATATCGAGGACGAGGAGACGAAGTTAGCTCAACGCAATAAGATGTACGAAGAGTTCAGTACATTTGTTGAATTATATAAGACACAATCTGTAATTGACTACTCAAAAATCAAAATTTCCAATGACCAACTATTGGACAAGAAGAACAAGAATATTATAAGTATTTTTAGACAAAATGACCTCACTGAAACTAATAACAAAATTATAGAGGACATCTTCGAAGAAGACGCAGACTTCGAAAACCTTAGGATTAACATACTTTCCAGCAAATCAGTGAAAAATAGAAAATATTTCCTTATTGCGCTGCCTTACAATCCCGACAGTGTTAATGAATATCTATTCGGATATCATTATATTTGAGTCAGGACTTACTACAAACTGACGAAACATACTGCGTAGAGACAAATGTAGATCTCCCTATTCTAGAAATGCTCTCATTCATAAATAGTGAAAAGGAGATAAAATTTAAAGTATTCCAAAACGTCACCCAGACTCCAACAGACGAACAAATTCCCACCATACTAGACCAATACCATAATGGTAAGACTAACCTACATAGAGAATAGAGGTGTGAACGAAACTATTAGACGGATAAAAGAAAAATACTCTTGGAAAGGATTAACAAAGGATGTCGAGAAATTCATTAGACAATGCGAGATTTGCCAGAAAAATAAAGCGTGTCGAAAGAATTTAGACAGACCACTCGTAATAACAGAAACGCCAAAAGCCCCATTCGAGAGGATCAATATCGATATTCTGGAAGTACCCTCGAGAAACTATGCCTTGACAATTAGGGACGAATTGACAAAATTTAGTCAAGCCTACCCTATTGAAAATAAAACAGCCAAAGCAGTCGTTAATACGCTTTTAGTCTACTTTCAACACTATGGGACACCTGTCCGAATCCACTGCGATTACGGAAGGGAATTCGATAACGCGCTACTTAAGGACGTATGTAAATTATTCGATATAAAACTGACCTACTCAAGTGTAGGACACCCTCAGTCGAATGGTTCTCTGGAACGGTTCCATTCTACACTCTTGGAAATGATTCGAGTACATTTAGCTGATCATCCCCGAGAACACCCGTTCAATATTCTACCATATGCAGTCATCTGTTACAACAATTCTGCAAATAAGACACATGGATTCACACCATATGAACTCGTGTTTGGTCACAGCTCCAGTAGACCCCCGGAGAAACTTTATAATGAAAAAGAATTAATCACGAAATACGTTAGAGACTTGAACAACCGACTGTCTCACTTTTACAAAGTAGCTAGGGAACGGACTGACAGACAAAAACAAAAAGCAAAACTTCGTTTCGATCAACACGTCCAGAATAATACTCAAGATTTTAAAGTAGGTGATAGAGTATTCATAAAAGAATCCCAATTAAAAAACAAATTATCCAATAAATTCAACGGACCCTTTGAAGTTCTAGAAACTCATCAAAATTCAGCAACCCTTCTTAATACCAATACAAACCAAAAAAAGTAAAGTAAATTTCGACCGCATGAAATTGTGTGCTGAAATATAAATTCGTTTCAGGTACTTCGTCCTGGTCAGAACGGCCCTATGCCAATATTCCATAGAACCTATAAATAATACTCTTGGAGTGTTCTATCACGATGAGAACCGTATTATCATATCCAATGACAGATGGACTTTACTTGTACACAAGAACATTTCAGCATTACTGACTGCATACGAAAACCACAACAAAATTCTCGACGCTATACAGGACATTTTAAAACCCGATTATCACAATATGAATCTCTTCCATTCAGACGTAAGAACGCATGTCAATCTTTTAAGCCAAATATCCAAATCAATAAAAGATAAATTTAGCGAAGTTATCATAAATACAAAGCGAACAAAACGAGGAGCTATAGACGGCATTGGCAGTTTGTTTAAAGCACTAACAGGCAATTTAGACGCAGATGACGGGAAATTCTACACAGAAAGTATTTATAAATTGAATCAGGATCAACTTCACATAGAAAACCTTTTGAAAAACCAAATTTCGGTATCAACATCTCTAAAAAGGACCTTTAACGAATCAATCAGGAATTTGACTATCGACAGAAAAACATTTAACGATGACATGAGAAAAATTGAAAGGAGCATCCATCAATTAAACGACAAATTAGCATTAGTCGAATCTAAACTTAAATTCTTCGAGATATGCGAAAAACTTTTAGAGAGTTATCTGTTTATAGAAGATAATCTGAATGATGTTTTAAATGCCATAACTTTTGCATGACTGAAAATTATTCATTCTTCAATCATAAACCCTGAAAATCTTGTCAGCCCTTCAGGAAATATCCCAAAATCTTATTAGAAACAATTTACCACTACCAGTCAAACTATCAAAAATTTCCCAATACCTAGAAATCATTGAACTCCAGGCATATCAACAAGATGATAATATCGTATTTGTACTAAGAATACCTTTAGTGGAACAACAACTTTATACCCTTTATCACCTGTTCCCTATCCCCATATTGGATAAGAGAACTGGTCTTCATCATATCCTGTCAATTAATCAAAAATATATCGCGAGGAATGATGATTCTTTGATGTATATTCCTGTAAAGGAACCCAAAAATTGTAAAGATCTAGGTCCACATAAGAAACTGTGCTCTAATCTGTATGCCTACCCAATCGACGACAATGCAGCATGTGAAGCCCAACTTCTCAAGAACCGTCATGAAGTACCGAAAACATGTGAAAGTGCGGTAGTATATAGTCAAGGATATAACGTGTACAAGCTAAAAGACAATGTATGGCTAGTTGTAATATCAGAACCCTTACAAATGACTGTGAACTGCCCTCAAGCAAACACAAAAACTGTTACCCTGTCCCAAAACTCTATTGTTAAACTTGAATCGGAGTGCCATGCATTTATTGGCATCACCAAGGTACAAGCCAATAATCAAAGAATCACAGAAGTCGCCGACAATTCTCATCCTGTGGTTATCTCATTTGATTGCTGTAAGCACATAGCTGACAAGAACCAACTCCCAAAACTAGAGCCCCTCAAGTTAAATGATGTAAACGTAGAAGATTTGAATATCGCTAACCACAAACTACAACAGTACTCAAAGGACTTGGAAATACTTATCAATCAACCCTTTGTAACCAGACATATATCCTGGATGACCTACTTCACAATAGCCGCCATATGCACACTCGCAGGTGGCTACCTAACGGTAAAAGTAATAAGAAGATGCAATCGAGAGTCAAAGGGCCAACCCTCAATTCCACTGACGAGAATTAGAAGCTTTCTCCCAAGGAGAAGAAGACCAAATATCGAAAAAACTGAAGAAGAAATGGATGAAATTAATATTTAATAAAAGTTGTTGCATCAACTTTTAATTATTAGGGGGAGCTGTTATATGGGACTTTATGATGACCTAGCAGTTCCCAGATACCAAGTACATCGCCTGACAATAACCTTCATTAATTCCAAGAACTTTCCGCAGAACTTGCAGTATCCATGGATATCAACTTGCAGCATAGCATGTGTTCTCAGATAACACACCGTGCAAGAATCGCCATGGGAACATGAACTCATACGTGACAAAAACTGCTAATTGTGCATTAATTTAAGTATAAGTACACGAGCATCGTTGCTCCGATATAGTTAGTAAGAATCTTAGTTGTTAGACAAATCTATGTTAGTTTTCATTTTGAATTTTATAATATTGAATAAATCTTTTT